>BSBN01000072.1:42937500-44187500 GCA_027924645.1 Cunninghamia lanceolata | reverse complement strand
CCCCTAGACCCCCACCATGGGCTCCTCCCTCAGGCTTCGCCGGGAGGGCCATCCCCTTGGGCCTCGGAAGAGGGGCTCTGCCCCCTTCCAATTCCCCTGTTATTTAATTTGGGCAGAAAATGCGTCGACAAAAGTGGGGAAAATTTAACCTATGAGTCTGATTGAGCTCCATATAACAACAATATCCCACTTGGAGACTGATCAAACTCCACACCATATCATCTCCCACTTGTAGATTGATCATAACACTCCTACCCTTGTAGCTCCCACTAGAAATAAGCACCCTGGACTCTACTGTTCTAATTTTATTATTTTCAATCTTGAAAGCCAACCAAAGCTAAAGAGGAGCTTAGCTTCTCCCGTGTCACTGCCTTCATAAACATATCCGCTGGATTGTCATTTGTATGAATCTTTTCCAACCTTAACTATCCATCCTCCAACACCAACCGGATGAAGTGATATCTTAGTTGTATGTGTTTGGTCTTTGAATGCAAGGTATAATTCTTTGCAAGATGTATGGCACTCTGGCTATCCATAAACAAATAACTATTATCTTGTTGTTTACCCAATTCTTCCATGAAAAATTTCAGCCATATCATCTCCTTGCTTGCCTTTGTTGCAGCTACATACTCTGCCTCTATGGTGGATAAAGCAACCACCTTTTGTAACCTTTAGATCCAACTCATTACTGTCTCAGCTACAATAAAGACATAACCTATAGTACTTTGCCTGGTATCAATATCCCCTACCAAATCTAAGTCCACAAAGCCTTTTAAATCAGTATTAGAGCCTCCAAAAAATAAATGTTTATTAGATGTACCTCTCAAATACCTAAGAATCTATTTTACAACATTCCAATGCTCAAATTTGGGATTACTCATATATCTTCTTACAACTCTTATGACATGTGTAATAGCTAGTCTCGTTCATACCATGGCATACATTAAACTTCCTACAGCTGAAGCATATGGTACCTTGGACATTTTTTCTTCCTCCTCTTGTGTCTTTCGGCACATCTCCTTAGTCAATTTGAAATGACTAGGCAAAGGTGTGCTGACAACTTTTGCATTCTCCATATGGAATCTCTGCAACACCTTTTCAACTTAATCAGCCTGAGATAGAGTTAATTTTTTGTTTTGCCTATCTCTACAAATTCTTATACTAAGGATTTGTTTTGATGCCCCCAAATCCTTCATAGCAAATAATTTTCCTAACTGCTGTTTTAACTCACTTATACGATCCATGTTAGACCCCACTACAAGCATGTCATCAACATATAAATATAAAATAATGTAGCTATCATTATCCAACCTCTTAAAATAAACACAATAGTCTGAATTACACTGGATGTAGCCTTGCTCAGCCATAAAACTATCAAATTTTAAGTACCATTGCCGAGGTGCTTGTTTCAAGCCATATAAACTCTTCTTCAATCTGCACACAAGTTTCTCTTTACCTTTGACCTCAAATCCTTGTGGCTATTCCATATATATCTCTTCCTCCAAATCACCATGGAGAAAGACAATTTTCACATCTAGCTGTTCTAAATGCAAATCTTTAGTGGCCACAATACTTAAAAAAGTACGAATAGAAGTCATCTTAACAATCAGAGAAAAAATTTCATCAAAATTAATGCCTTTTTTCTGTACAAATCCTTTTACAACTAACCTGGCTTTAAATTTTTTCTTACCTCCATCTTTCTCTTTTAGTCTATAAACCCATTTGTTTCATAAAATTTTTTTACCTGCAGGCAACTTGCATAATTCCCAAGTCTAATTTTTCAGTAAGGAGTCCATTTATTCTTCCATTGCATGCTCCCACTGGACCTTTTTATCCACTTTCATAGCTTCATCATACCCATCTGGTTCACTAGCATATGTAAACAAAATAGAATACAAAGAGGGAGAAAACCTTTTGGGCGGTCTAATTAACCTTGTTAACTGTCTAACATTCATTGGAGTTTGTGGTATTTGCTATTGCTATTGTGGAGCATGAGGAACCACTAGAACTGTTACAAGTATGAGTAGTAAGTGTTGTCATTGATGTCAACACCTAAAGTCACCATCTAAGGAAGTTAATTGAATAAGTCAGAACAAGTATTTGAGGAATTAGTACAAGTGCAGAATTGCTTTATCTACCAGAACATTGCAGTTTTTTGCTCCGCATATCCTGTAGATTGAATATATGTGTCTACAAATTGGAAGTAATGTTAATGGATGTCTGTAGATGCTATGTTTTAAGTTTGAGCCTCCAGTGTGAAGATTTGAGTGAGTTTTGTTCACCAGAGTAAAAACTATTTTTTTGTGTATTTAATGGTGACAGGGAGAATGTATTCCACTCTGCATTTCTCTTCATTCAAGTTTTATAGTCTGTGGTTCTGAAATTAAGTTTGTAATGATTTTATGTGCATCCAGTTCAAATGGTTCATGATTTGGTGCTCTGCAAGCGATCTTTCCTTTATGACAATGGCTGATAGAAATGTTCAAGTGCTCCAGTTTCAAGAATCTTGTTGATAAAGTGTTTAGAGGTTGTGCGGATGTTCTTGGTGATTGCAACATGCTTGTGGATGTCTCTTGATCATGTTCCTACCTTTTGATTGGTCTACAAAGTGTAATTTGGATCTTGGCCGAAGCATGTTCCTAAAGGTCTTAGTATTAACTCTACTCTTGGCCGACCTGGTTGATATCACTACTTGCCATTATGCCTTGAAGATTGTAGAAGCATGTTGTTGTGTGGAAGATTGCAATTAAGTCCCAACTAAGGCGTGGCATGGTCCGCATTCATTCTTTTCCTTCATAAATTTGTTTAGGTCCAAACCTATTCTAATGTATGTATGTATGCCGACTTTGGAGATTGTTCCAATGGTTGATGATTGTAATGCCGACCTTGATGTACATTCTAAGGTTGAGTTGTATAAATGCATGTAATGAAATCATGAATAACTTATGGATGTTGCAAAGATGCAAAGATAAGTGCGAAGTCAAAAAGTAGAGCATAACAGAGGAGAGATATTGCACCTCAATGGAACTAAACTCAAGCATAATGTAGATGCTACTTAATCAATTCAACCTTTGGTAGTGAGCCACCTCTTGCAGTGAGCACTTATTTTGGGTAGTAAGCCTTGAGAAGTGAGCCCTAAGGCAGTGATCCTATGATTTTTAGTATTGTTACTACATATTATATTGTGAGCTAACACTCATCGTGGTTCTCCCTATTTAGGGTTGTCCACGTAAAACATGGTGTTCATTTGTCTATGGCATTGATGTGTTCATGTTTTGAATCTGCTTTTTATGTTTACTCTGCAATACAGTTTAAGAAGTTAAGAAAAGTAAATGTGAGTGTGTTTTGATTGAAGAAGTTAAAGTTTTTAACACAACTGATTCGCCCCCCTCTCATTTGTGGTGTGCCATTCAACAATTGATATCAGAGAAAGAAAAGAGAAAGAAAAGGTTTAGCACCCTTTGCCATTGATGTCAAAGGGGGAGAGAGGTTCATGTGAAAAACCTAATAAGAAAAGTTGCAATAAGAGAAAATGTTAAGGGGGAGCAAAGAAGCAAAGCAAGATTGTATGTCTTGATGGGTTTTCACATCATGTGTTACCATCAAT
Source organism: Cunninghamia lanceolata (assembly GCA_027924645.1). NCBI lineage: Eukaryota > Viridiplantae > Streptophyta > Pinopsida > Cupressales > Cupressaceae > Cunninghamia > Cunninghamia lanceolata. Next base: position 44,183,893 of record BSBN01000072.1, on the reverse strand, counting down.
AACAAAGGGGGAGATTCTTGCAAGCATGAGCAGTAAGTGTTGTCATTGATGCCAACACTTGATGCAAGGGCATCTTGACTCTCATCATTTTGGTTTTATTTTGTCTTAACACTTTGGTTTGTTTGGTGAATAAAGCAGGTTCTTTTCTATAGTTTTGGTGTGTGTGGTTCCTATCACTTCCGTCACCTTTGTGCCAGGATCTCTTTTGCTTGGCTTTCTTTCTTCCTGTCGACTATTTCCTATCATTTAATTTCTGCTATGTTGAGGAGGTCATGGCTATCTGTTATCTCCAAATTTAGAAAGGCAAAAAGGCCTCCTTTCGTGCATATCAAGTCTGGACCAGTTGGCAAAAGCAATTCAATGATTTGATGAGATTTTATTTCCTTCTTCTTGTTGGCTCGACCAAAGTTAGAAATAGTAGATTTATTCCTTGGCGACGCATTTATGCATATCTTATTTCTCTTGCTTGGCCATTTCCTAGCATCTTCTATTTTTGCTTCATCATGGGTGTTTTTGTTTGTTGATTTTATCTTTCTTTTGCATGGCGTTGTTGGGTCGCTTCCTCTTGGCAGCGAAAGCTCTTCATGTTTATTCTATTGCAGACCATTATGGAAGTTGTGGACTTCATGGTCTGTCTTCTTCCTGGCGTCTCTAATTTCTAATGGCAGCGACAATTATTATTTCTGCTACAGACATCTAAGTGTAGGTTGTGGTCATTGTAGTTTTCTTGGTGGCAGCAATGTGCAAAAAAAACATTTATTCTCCTGATGCTGTATTCTTTTAGGGATGGTTCCTTCGCATGGGGAGAGGGGTTCGACAGTTGTGAGAAGTGGGAAAAGATAGACAGAAAAGAAGACTATTTTTAGGAAGGCCAATGGTCTGATATAGAGGCCGATCATAGTGAAAGATGCAGGTTGGTTTGTATGGAAGATAGATTGAAATTGTGTGTGGACAGACGATAGGAGAATCCATATTAGATTTTTGGCTTGTGTTAAGTTTTGAGTCTCTACATAAGAGAGGCTGATTGTATGGCCCATATGAGAAATTTGTAATAAACAATAGTAGCAGATAATAAAGCTTATCTCATTTTTTATATTTCCTGTCTCTTCCATATTATATTTCCTGCCATCTTTTTGTATTGTTCTTGTGATTGATTTCTGATAGTAGATTTGTGAAGTGACTCGCAAGGCTGTGCCGTCAGATTGGTATCAGAGCAAAGGTTGAGATTGGGTATTGTTGAGGGTGGTCAATATGCCTCCAAGAACGATGGGCAAAGGCCGAAGGGACCATGGTGACCTAGATTTGATGCAAACTTTGATTGAAAGGTTGGATGCCCTTGAGAGGGCACAAAGAAGAGGAAATCCTGATATTGAAGATTTAAGTGATGAGGATTAAGAACCATAGAGAGAAGGAAATGAGGAAGGACAGGCAGGCCCAGGAGATGAATTTGGTGAAAGGCTGATAAGGTCAATCATGAATTTGGGATCCAAACCCAAGATCGATGTGCCTACTTATGTTGGAAGCCTTAATGGTGAAGAATTAATCGACTAGATAAATGACTTGGACAAATATTTTGAATATGAGGGTGTAGCAGAAGAGAAAAGAATAAAATTTGCATGCACAAGATTGAAAGGTCATGTTGCCATGTGGTGAGACTTTGTCCAGGATGAAAGAAGAAAAATAAATAAAGAAAAGATTAACTCATGGGATAGGATGGTGGCCAAGTTGAAGGCTAAATTTTTGCCTAGTGACTATTTGGCTAATCTCTTTAAGAGATTACAAAATTTGAAGCAAAAGGATATGTCTGTAAAAGATTATACTGAAGAATTTTACAAGCTTATAATCAAGTCTGGGCATGCTGAAGAAGATGTGGAGAAGATATCCTGTTATGTGAATGGTCTAAGATACAGTCTACAAGATGAAATTAGTCTTTTGTCCCCAAGGAGCCTGGAAGAGGCTTACCAACTTGGATTACAGGTAGAAGAGAAATTGTAAAGGATGCAAGGTCAGTAGGAGAAGAAGAGAGGAGGAGGTTTTAGAGGAAGGGGACAACAATCTAGTAGAGGATAGCAACATCATCAAAGTGAAGAGGCTGGAAGTTTGAGTGGAACAATAAACAATGAGAGGTAGTTTTCAAAATAGAGGAGGAAGATCTTATGGAAGAGGTGGCTCACAAGGTAGAGGAAGAGGATTTGTGGGAAAATGTTACAAGTGCAATCAATTTGGACACAAGAGTTGGGATTGTATTGAATCATCACAAGGACACTCAAAATTTGAAAGAAGTAATCAAGTTGTTCAGGCTGACCAAGAAAGTGTAGGATCTCCAGTACATCACAAGGATGGAGCAGAATCGGGAGAGTCCTTGATGCTTAAGAGAACATTGTTAAAGCCACAGAAGGAAAGTAAGAGCCAATTCAAAGGAGAGCCTTATTCAGAACAAAGTGTAAGTCACATGGTAAATGTTGTAAGCTCATTATAGATGGTGGTAGTACTGACAATATTGTTGCCACTAAAATGGTAGAAAAGCTGAATCTTAAAAGGATTAAACACCCAACTTCATATAAGGTAACTTGGTTACAAAAAGGCCATCAAATATTGGTTAGTGAGCAGGCCTATGTTGATTTTCAGATTAGAAGTTATAAAGATTGTATTTTATGTGATATAATGCCCATGGATGTGTGCCATGTTTTGCTTGGAAGACTGTGGCAATTTGACAGAAACTCAGTCCATGATGGAAAGGAGAATACATATACCATTATGAAGGATGGAGTGAAGCATACTTTACTGGCCATAAAGGAGAAAGAAGATGATAGCAGCAACAGTAATCAGGTAATGATGGTTAGTGGTAAAAAATTTTTGAAAGATTTGAAGAATAAATGAATTGGTTTTGCTTTGGTTCCTAAACCACAATGTGTAATGACTTCTACAAAGTTGGATGATTTGCCTATTGAGATACAAGATATGTTGAATGAGAATATGGATATTGTTGCAAATGATTTACCTAATGAATTGCCTCCTATTAGAAGCATAAGTCATCATATGGATTTGATTTCGGGTGCTAGCCTTTCAAATAAAGTTGCATACATATTAACACCTATGGAGAATGAAGAGATAAGGAAACAAGTGGCAGAACTTTTGGAGAAAGGCTTGATAAGAGAAAGTCTAAGCCCTTGTGCTGTTCCTGCAATATTGGTACCAAAGAAAGGAGGAGAATGGCATATGTGTACTGGTTCAAGGGCAATAAATAAAATCACAATAAGATATAAATTCCCCATACTTAGGATTGAAGATCTAATGGATTTTTTGAGTGGGTCAATGTATTTCTCTAAGATAGATTTGAAAAGTGGTTATCACCAACTTAGAATCAGACCTGGGGATGAGTGGAAAACTACTTTTAAGACTAGTGATGGGTTGTATGAATGGCTGGTTATGCCTTTTGGGTTGTCTAATGCTCCTAGTACTTTTATGAGATTAATGAATGAGGTTTTGAAACCATTTATTGGTAAATTGGTGGTTGTGTATTTGGATGACATTTTGGTGTTTAGCATGTCAAAGGAGGAGCATCTTGAGCATCTGAGGTAGGTTATGAAGAGACTACAGAAAGAGAAGTTGCAGATTAATTTGAAGAAGTGTGTGTTTTTGCAGACTAAACTAGTTTACTTGGGCTTTGTGGTGTCAAAGAATGGATTGAAGTTGGATAAGGAGAAGGTTCAGGCTATACTTGATTGGTCATCACCAAAGAGTATCATGGAGGTAATAAATTTTCATGGTCTTTCTAGTTTTTACAGAAAGTTTATAAGAAATTTCAGTCATGTTGTAGCACTGATTTTGGAGACTATTAAGGGAAGCAAAATACCATTTGTGTGGACTAAAGAGGTTGAAGAAAGTTTTAGATTTCTGAAAAAGAAGATTAGTGAACAACCCATACTTGCTTTGCCGGATTTTGATAAAGTGTTTCAAGTAGAATGTGATGCTAGCGGTTTGGCTATAGGGGCAATTTTGAGTCAAGAGGGAAAGCTAGTTGCTTATTTTAGTGAGAAATTGAATGATGCAAAAAGAAAATATTCTTCTTATGATTTGGAATTTTATGCTTTGGTTCAGTCCCTCAAGAAATGAAGACATTATCTTTTGCCCAAAGAATTCATTGTGTACAAATTGATAATCATGCTTTGCAGTTCATTAATAGCCAACATAAATTGAATCAAAGGCATGCTAAATGGGTTGAGTATATTCAGAGTTATAATTTTGTTTTGAAGCATAAAAGTGGTCAAATGAATAAAGGTTTTGATGCTTTAAGTAGGAAGAATTTGTTGTTATGTGAGATAAGGACTAATAGTGTGGGATTTGAAAGTTTGAAAGAGTTGTATGTAGAAGATACATATTTTGGAGAAGCATTTGCAGTTTGGAGTGATCCTATTTGCATGAATAAAGAGCCATGGAATGATTATATGATACCGAGAGGAACCTCCTGCAACAATATAATGAAAATACAACAATATAGCAGAAATAGCAGAACACAGAAGAATTTATTGATCGTAGGCCACTTCGAGGTGGCAACCTCTTTTGAGCAAGCTCAATACAATAAATTCGTGGGTGCCTTCATAGGCCTAAACACATACTTATATACTAAGTCTAACTAAACAACCATTACTCCCCATGAATGTGGGATAATACCATATACTCACAGGATGACTTACAAAGCATATGCGTCCAACAACAATATACTAATATAGTAAAGAGAAGGGCTAAACATGGGTTCTTAACATCCCCTCCCTCATAGAAAAGATTTGTCCTCAAAGCTTAAGATGTGGAAATTGATGCTGAATCTGAAGGAGTGGTTCCTAGGTAGCATCCTCTGGTTGCATGCCATACCACTGAATTAAGACCTCGGTGATGGATCAAGAACGAAGCTGACGGGTGTGCCTATCGAGGATTGCCTCTAGTTCCAAAATGATGGATCCTTCGTTATCCAATTCTGGTAAAATAGTTTGTGCTCTAATGTTGGTGCCAAGAACTTGCTTGAGACAAGAGACATGAAAGACTGGATGAACGCGAGAAGGAGGAAGCTCCAATTTATAAGCAACGGACCCAATCTTCTGAAGAACCTTATATGGCCCATAGAACTTTGGAGCCAGCTTTTGACACCCTTTGAGTTTCAGGGAGGATTTCTTGTAGGGCTGTAGACATAGAAAAACCATATCACCTACTTGAAAAGTGCACTCAGAACGGTGCTAATCAGCTTGTTGTTTCATGCGATTTCTTGCCAGGTGATGTGATTTCTTGCCAGGTGAAGGTTGTCCTACAAAATGTGAAGGATCTGAGCTCGGGTTCAGAGAACCGTGTCAATGGCCTGAACTGGTGAACTGTTGGGGTGGTATGGAAGGAGCATTGGCGGTGCCTGACCATAGACCAGTTCATATGGAGTCATTTTAGATGCAGTGTGGTAGGAGGTATTGTACCACCATTCAGCGAGAGGGAGCCACTTTGCCCACTGATGCTATTGTTCTGAGGTGAAACAACGAAGATAAGTTTCCAAACATTTGTTGATAACTTCAGTCTGACCATCTATTTGTGGGTGATACCTTGAACTCATCTTCAGTGTGGTGCCAGTGTGGCGAAAGAGTCTGGTCCAAAAATGACTGGTGAAAGTGGCATCACGATCTGAGACAATGGAAGAAGGGATTCCATGAAGACGGAAGATCTAGTCCAAGAAAATTTGTGCGACGAAGGAGGCGGTATAGGGATGGTTGATGGCACAAAAATGACTATATTTGGAGAGGCGATCAACCACAACCAAGATCACTGTCTTCCCTCCAGATTTAGGGAGCCCCTCAATGAAATCCATAGAAATATCTATCCAAATCCATGTAGGGATGGGCAAGGGTTCGAGCAATCCAGGAAGGAGTGTCGTTTCACCCTTGTGGCGTTGGCAGGTATCACATTCAGCCACCATATGTTGAATTGCCCTTTTCATTCCCTTCCAAAAGAAGTTACGCCGTGCCCGCTCATAAGTTTTGAGGAACCCAGAGTGCCCTGCAGATGGAGAAGCATGGAGTTCATAGAAGATAGCCTGTTGAAGATCCATGGTCTAGGGAAGCACCAGACGACCCTTGTATCTTAGAGAAGCACCATCCCAAGAGTAATGCAGTACAGCAGAAGGGTTATGGGTCAACTGTTGGATGAGTTGAGATAATGAAGAGTCATTGACATAGCCTTGCTGGACATATTCCAGCCAATTTGGAATAGGCATAGAAATAGCTGAAAGAGAAGCTTGGTCATCAAATGTGTGAGAAAGAGCATCTGCCACAATATTGTCCTTGCCTTTCTTGTAAGTGATTTCATAGTCATAACCCATGAGTTTGCTAACCCATTTCTGTTGTGTTGGGGAGGAGACTCGTTGTTCAAGGAAATATTTCAGACTCTGGTGATCAGTCTTGATGCAGAAATGATTCCCTAATAGGTATGGCTACGACTTCTGTACTGCATGCAAAATAGCCATCATTTCCTTCTCATATGTAGAGAGGACTAAATTCTTACCTGAAAGGGCTTTGCTAGTGAATGCAATGGAATGTTCATCTTGAAGAAGAACAACACCAAGTCTATTGCCGCAAGCATCACTCTCAATAGTGAAGGTCTTGGAAAAATCTAGCATAGCTAGAATAGGTGTAGTACACATGGCTTGTTTCAGTTTTTCAAATGCACACTCAATAGCATGCGTCCATGTAAAAGCATCCTTTTTCAATAGAGCTGTTAATGGAGTGGCAATCTTCCCGTAATCCTTGACAAACTTGCAGTAGTAGCCAGTCAGTCCCAGAAAACCACGGAGGCTCTTGAGTGTCTGAGGATGTGGCCAATTTGTCATGGCATCTATTTTGGTAGGATCCACTCGAACCCCTTGGGCGGAAACAATATGCCCAAGATACTCCACTTCTGCCTGTCCAAAAACACATTTAGACTGATTTGCACAGAGATGATGAGCAGAGAGAAGTTGCAGTACAAGATCCAGATGCTGGAGATGCTCAGCCCATGTTGTACTATAGATGAGGATATCATCAAAGAAAACCAGAATGAATTTTTGCAAGTAGGGCTGGAATATTTTATTCATCAATGCTTGAAATGTGGAAGGAGCATTAGTGAGGCCAAATGGCATGACCAAAAACTCATAGTGGCCATCACGCGTGTGGAAAGCCATTTTAGGGATATCATCCTCATGAACCCGAATTTGGTGATACCCAGAACGAAGATCCAACTTGGAGAAAAAATGAGCACCATGAAGCTCATCAACAATAGGAATCAGAAACTTATCTTTGATTGTAATGTGATTAAGTGCTCGGAAGTCAATGCAGAGGTGCCATGATCCATCTTTTTTTCAGACAAGGAGAACTGGTGAAGAAAAAGAACTGGTACTAGGGCGAATAATACCTTGCTTCAATAAGTCCCGAACGAGCATCTCAATCTCTGTCTTTTGGTGAAATGGGTAGCGATAGGGCCTGATGTTGGGAGGAACGCTTCTAGGAAGGAGCTAAATATGATGGTCCTCTAGACGTGAAGGTGGCAATCCCATTGGTTTCGTAAAAACACAGGCATATCTATCCAAAAGTCATTGTAGATCTAAAGGACTAGTGGAGATCGCTGATGGTTGCATCTGAATGGAGTGGAGCTGAGTGATGACCCCATGTGAATTCTTCTTAAGGAGCTTTTCCATGCGATGTGAACTGATGATGCTGAGAGACCCTGGTTGTAAGCCCTTCAATGTGTGTTGTTGCCTATTGTTAGAAAACTGCATCCAAAGTTCAACAAAATCCCATAAGATGGGGCCAAGTGTGCGTAACCATTGAGCGCCCAAAATGACATCACATCTGCCTAAGGGCAAGGCAAACATGTCAGGGCGCAGGTTATAATCTCCAATAGAGAGATGCACATTGCAACACTTCCCTTTGCAAGGTAATGTGCCCCCATTGGCAATCATGACTTCGAAGCTGGAGCAAGGATGGATAAAACAATCAGCCTGTGTGGCGATCTAAGGGTCAATGAAGTTATGAGTGCTACCAGAATCAATGAGTATTGTCAGAGGAAGCTTCTTGAAGTAACCCTTGACCCGCATGGTTTGTGGGGTGGTGACTCCTGCTAAAGCTTGGAGAGAGATCTCTGGGTGGTCTTCTTGAGAAGGAGAGTCAACATGCGGTTGCTGAATGTCGACTTGATCATCTACTGTATTTTGAGCATCTTCATAAACTTCAGGTGCAGGCGGGGAATCCACATCCAAGAGATAGAGCTTTTGCTAAACACATCTATGTCCCTGAGTGAATTTCTCATCACAATTATAACAAAGCCCTTTTTCTCTACGTGCCCTCATCTCCGCTTCAGACAAATGCTTGATAGGCGTTGTTCTAGGAGCTGGCGTGATTGGAGGTCTTTGGGAACCCATATTTCTGAATGGAACAAAAGTGGATTTGGAGCGTTGTTGAGCCATGATCTTGTCCTTTGCCAACTTAGCCAACCCTAGGGCTTCCATCATTGTGCTAGGACAAAACATTTTAACCTCAGATCGGATTGTATCCTTCAGACCGCTGACAAAACAACTCCGAAAAAATTCATCAGACAATCCTTTGGTGTGATTGGCCAGTTTCTCAAATTCGATCTGATATTCTCTCACAACACCAGTTTGGTAAAGTTTAGTGAGTGCACCTGTGAAGTCATCAAAAGCACTAGGGCCAAATCATTGCAAAATTAGTTTGTAAAAATCTGTCCATGTTGGCTCTTCATGAGCCTTGATGTACCAACAGAACCATTGAAGGGCGTCATGTTCCAAATGAAAGGATGCAAGTGGAACTTTGTTGACATCAAAAGTAGTATGTAGGCTGTTCAGCCCAGTAGATCCATCCAGTCAGATCATCACCATTGAAGCGAGAAAAATCAAGCCTCGGCCCACGAAAATTGCTGGAAGAAGAGGACCCAATGCCTACAGAAGACTCTGGTGGCCGCCTGTTGTTCATGGCTGAATGCTGAAGATTGAGACCAAGAATTTTTTCATCCAGATCTTGGAGTTTGGCCTTGAGGGCTTCAAGTTCATTCTCCATGTTTTTTTTTCTCCTATGCGGGTGACAACCATAACCAAGAAATTTTTTTTTTTAAATAATTTTTTTTTTTGGGAATGGGTAGAAAAATAGAAACAAAAACTTTTTTAGTAAGGGAAAATTTGGATTTGGGAAAAACTCAGAAGGGTAATGGGGGTTTGACTAGGGTTTGGGCACTTTCTGAGGGATAGGGAAGCTGAAAAATTGGGATTTCAGAAGCGGGGTGAAAGAATGAGAAAATCTGTCGAAGAGGGACAAGGGAATAGAATGGGAAATGAACACTGTGGCCAAATTTGAAGGTGTTTGGGTGAAAATCGAAGAAGTTATGACAAACCCTAAAAATAGATAAATGTGGGATTTTGGGCTTCGCTAAGGGGAATTTGGGATATGGTCCTCAAGGAAGGAAATATGCAGAATGGAATTTCAGGGGTTCTGGTGAATTTTTAGAGGAAATAGAGTGAAAACAAGGAAGATATCGTGAAAAAATAGATTTTTTTTTTTGGAAATGATCTGCATGGAATCTGCAAGGAAGAGATGGCAAAAAAATAGAGGTTTTTTTTTGGGTGTCGGAAATGCTCTGCAACGGGATCTGCAACAATGCTGATTTGTCAGCTGGTAATAGATATGGACCCCAAGTATGTTCGGCTTCCTAAAGGTTCAGGGGATTCACTCAGATACCAATGCTGTCTAACGGCTTGCGTATTGGGGAAATACCCCTCACTCCAGGGCTTAGGTAAAACTGATAACCGCTTTGCCACAAACGACAACTCTTGGTTTACCTCACGAATGGGAACTAGTCAAGCAGGTAGGGGTCATTGCCCTTTTCGCTGGCAGGTCCTCTCAATGGGCTAGCTACTTCGGGGTTCCTGTGGTACTCCTCACAATGAGTTTTAGGGCTATGCCCAGGCACTTCCCACAGTTAAGCGGATAGGGATTATTCCCTGATCCAAACCTGCAATTAAAATGAACAATACAGATACAGATGCAAAGAAAAAAGACTACTACAAGAAGCACAGCGCCTGGAGGCTACTGCGAAATTTTTTTTGGCAGAATTTCCACCTAGCGAGCCCAAGAAATACAGTGCCTGGAGGCCACTGCAAAAAAAAAAAAAATCAGCAGAATTTCCACCCAGCGAGCCCAAGAAAGCGCTCTAATACTAGATGAGAGGAACCTCCTGCAACAATATAATGAAAATACAACAATATAGCAGAAATAGCAGAACACAGAAGAATTTATTGATCGTAGGCCACTTCGAGGGGGCAACCTCCTTTGAGCAAGCTCAATACAATAAATTCGTGGGTGCCTTCATAGGCCTAAACACATACTTATATACTAAGTCTAACTAAACAACCATTACTCCCCATGAATGTGGGATAATACCATATACTCACGGGACGACTTACAAAGCATATGCGTCTAACAAAAATATACTAATATAGTAAAGAGAAGGGCTAAACACGGGTTCTTAATAGATACAAGAAGGTTTGTTGTTTAAGGGAAATAAGTTGTGTATTCCTCAAGGCTCCATGAGAGATAATTTGTTGAAGGAAAAATATAGTGGCAGTCTTGCTGGTCACTTTGGACAGGATAAGACTTTTCAGCAGTTGAGCACTCATTATTATTGGCCAAGGATGAAGGTAGATGTGAGAAGATATGTGGAGAGGTGCAGAGTTTGTCAACATGCTAAGGGAAGAAGTCAAAATGCTGGACTATATCAACCATTTCTTGTTCCGACCAGGCCTTGGGATTTTGTGAGTATGGACTTTGTTTTGGGTTTACCTTGTACACAAAGGGGTAATGATTCAATCTTTGTTGTAGTTGATAGATTTTCAAAAATGGTGCATTTTATACCATGTAAGAAGACTAGTGATGCCACTAATATTACAAATTTTTTCTTTAAAGAAGTTGTAAGGCTACATGGTATACCAAGAAGTATTATTTTTGATAGGGATACAAAATTTGTGGGTCATTTCTGAAGGAATTTATGGAAGAAGTTAGGCACAAATCTGAATTTTAGCTCTACTTATCATCCACAAATGGATGGACAGACCGATGTTGTTAATAGAAGCTTTGGAAATTTGTTGAGATGCCTTGTTGGTAGTTCAACTGGAAGTTGGGATCTTATGTTAGCCCAAGATGAATTTGCTTATAATGATTCCCCAAACAAAAGCATAGGTTTCAACCCTTTTTATGTGGTTTATGGTATACATCCATGAGGTATGTTTGAGCTTCATGATCTTGCTGGAATGGAGAAAAGGAGTGCAGATGGGAAATAATTTTCTCAAGTCATTCATGACATTCAAGAGAAGGTGAAGAATAACATTGAAGATAGCAATCTGCAGTATAAAAGGCATGCTGATCAGAAGAGGAGAGAGCTACAATTTCAAGTTGGAGACCTTGTATTGGCACATCTCCAAAATGAGAGATTTCCTACATGGACATATAATAAACTTCAAATGAAAAAGATTGGTCCTTACAAAATACTAAGGAAGTTTTCAGCCAATGCTTATGAGATATCATTGCCTGAAGAGTTGAATATATCTCCCATTTTTAATGTTTCAGATTTATATCCATATAAAATAGATACAAAAGTAGAAGTTGATGCAGCTGATTCACCTCATGAAGAACAAGTTGGGACAGCCACTATTCCACAACAAATAGAATGCATTCTAGATAAACAAGTGCTGAAGAAGACCTGTAGGAAGGAATATTTTAAGTATCTTGTCAAGTGGTGCAACCATCCCATTGAAGATGCATCGTGGCTTATTGAGGATGAGATCAATAAATTGGGTCATTCAGTTGTAGACCTCATGAGCCCAAGCTCATGATTTCTTTCTGCCTGGGAGTTTGATGCAGGGGCATCTTGAATCTCACCATTTTGGTTTTATTTTGTCTTAACACTTTGGTTTGTTTAGTGAATAAAGCAGGCTCTTTTCTCTAGTTTTGGTGTGTGTGGTTCCTGTCGCTCTTGTCACCTTTGTGCTATGATCTCTTTTGCTTGGATTTCTTTCTTCATGTGAACCATTTCCTATCATTTAATTTCTACTATGTTGAGGAGGTCATGGCTATCTATTATCTCCAGATTTAGAAAGGCAGAAAGGCCTCCTTTCGTGCATATCAAGTCTAGACCAGCTGGCAAAAGCAATTCAATGATTCAATGAGATTTTATTTCCTTCTTCTTGTTAGCTTGACCAAAGTTAGAAACAATAGATTTATTCCTTGGCAACACATTTATGTATCTCTTTATTTGTCTTGCTTGGCTGTTTCTTGGCATCTTCTATTTTTGCTTCATTGTGAGTGTTTTTGTTCACTGGTTTTATCTTTTTTTTGCATGGCGTCATTGGGTCACTTCCTCCTAGCAGCGACAAATCTTCATGTTTATTCTATTGCAGACCATTATGGAAGTTGTGAACTTCATGGTCTATCTTCTTCCTGGCATCTCCAATTTCTGATGGCAGCGACATTTAATATTTCTGTTGCAAACATCTAAGTACAAGTCATGGTCATTGTGGTTTTCCTGGCGGCAGTGACATGCAGGAAACCTTTATTCTCCTGATGCTGTATTCTTTTGGGGACAATTCCTTCACATGGGGAGAGGGGGTCGATGGTTGTGGGAAGTGGGAAAAGATAGAGAGAAAACAAGACTATTTTTAGGAAGGTCGACAGTCTGATATAGAGGCTGATCATAGTGAAAGATGCAGGCTAGTTTGTGTGGAAGATAGATTGAAATTGTGTATGGACAGACGATAGGAGAATCCAGATTAGATTTTTGGCTTATGTTTAGTTTTGAGTCTCTACATAAGAGAGGCCAATTGTATGGCCCATATGAGCAATTTGTAATAAACAACAGTAGCAGATAATAAAGCTTATCTCAATTTTTAAATTTCATGTCTCTTCCATATTATATTTCCTGTCATCTTTCTGTATTGTTCTTGTGATTGATTTCTGATAGTAGATTTGTGAAGTAACTGGCAAGGCTGTGCCATCAACACCTATTGTCAACATCTAAGGAATTCATTTGAATAAGTCAACAAGTATTTGAGGAATTAGTACAAGTGCAAAATTGCTTTATCTACCAGAATAGTGTAGTGTTTTACTCCGCATATCCTGTAGATTGAATATATGTGTCTGCAGATTGGAAGTAATGTTAAGGGATGTCTATAGATGCTATATTTTAAGTTTGAGCCTCCAGTGTGAAGATTTGAGCGAGTTTTATTCACCAGAGTAAAAATTGTTTTTCTATGTATTTAATGGTGACAGGGAGAATTTATTCTGCTCCGCATTTCTTTGCATTCAAGTTTCACAATCTGCGGTTTTGGAATTAAGATTGTAATGATGTTATGTGCATCTAATTCAAATGGTTTGTGATTTGGTGCTTCACAAGCAATCTTTCCTTTATGACAGTGGTTGATAGAAATGTTCATGTGCTCTGGTTTGAAGAATCTCATGGATAAAGTGTTTAGAGGTTGTGCAAATGTTCTTGGTGATTGCAATGTGCTTGTGGATGTCTCTTGATCGTGTTCCTGCCTTTTGATTGGTCCATAAAGTGTAATTTGGATCATGGATTAAGCATGTTCTAAAGGTCTTAGTATTAACTCCAGTCTTGGCCGACCTAGTTGATCTCACTACTTGCTGTTATGTCTTGAAGATTGTGGAAGCATGTTGTTGCATGGAAGATTACAATTAAGTCCCAGCTAAGGCATGACATGGTTTGCATTCATTCTTTTCCTTCATAAATCTGTTTAGGTCTAGACCTATTCTAATGTATGTATGTATGCTGACCTTGGAGATTGTTCCAATGGTTGATGATTGTAATTCCGACCTTGATGTACATTCTAAGATTAATGAATTGTATAAATTCATGTAATGGAATCATGAATAAATTATGGATGTTGCGAAGATGTGAAGATAAGTGCGAAGTGAAAACGTAGAGTAGAATAGAGGAGATATATTGTGCCTCAATGGAACTGAACTTAGGCATAATGTAGATGTTACTTAATCATTTCAACCCTTGGCAGTGAGCCACCTCTTGCAGTGAGCACTTATGTTGAGTAGTGAGCCTTGGGCAGTGAGCCTCTAATTTTTGGTATTGTTACTACATATTATATTGTGAGCTAACACTCACCGTGGTTTTTCCCTGTTTAGAGTTTTCCACATAAAATCTAGTGTTCATGTGTGTATGGCATTAATGTGTTCATGTTTTAAATCTTCTTTTTGTGTTTAATCTGCAATACATTTTAAGAAGTTAAGTAAAGTAAATGTGAGTGTGTTTTGATTGAAGAAGTTAAAGTTTTTGACACAACTGATTCACCCCCCCTCTCAGTTGTGGTGTGCCTTTCAACATGGAACATCACTTTCTGGAGTATCATCCATCACCACACAATCCTTTTCTTTCTTCTCATGCTGCTGCAAATGATCTTTGTACAACACCTTCTCATTGAATACAACATCCACGCTTCTCACAATTTTCATATTTTCAAAATCCCAAAGCCTATAACCAAATTTATTAATGCCATATCCAACAAAGATACAATTTTTTGATTTTGTATCCAACTTGGTTCTATTTTTAGAATCTACATGTGCAAATGATTCACATCCGAAGGTTTTGAGAAAAGAATAACTCACCTTCTTACTTGTCCGTGCTTCTTCTGGAATACCATAACCCAAAGGAATTGGAGGACCTCTATTAATTAAATATACAGTGGTAGTAATAGCCTCTGTCCACATGTTCAAAGGTATCCCAACATGCAATATCATGCTCCTTGCATGCTCCATTATTGTCCTATTCATGCGCTCAACCACTCCATTCTCATGTGGAGTCCCTTGAACCCTTTTTTATCTACGAATTCCATTAGAGGAACAATAATCCTCAAATTCTTTGCTACAATACTCATCACTATTATTAGATTTGAGACATTTTAATCTTTTACCCTTCTCATTCTCAACCAAGCTTCTCCGTTTCTTAAATATTTCAAATACATTAGATTTTTGCCTAAGGACATAAATCCAAACCTTCCTAGCTGCATCATCTATGAATATAACATAATAATAAAAGCCACTGAGAGAAGATACCTAAGATGGTCCCCATACATTTGTATGCACAAGCTCCAACTTTTCATCTTTCTTTTACTTCCCATCCTTGAGAAATCTAACTCTCTTTTGTTTTCCATACACACAAATTTCACAGAAATTCATATTAATACATTTCAGACATGGTAAAAATTTCTTGGAATGAAGTACCTTCATACCTTTTTCACTCATATGCCCAAGTTTGTTGTGCCATAGTGCTATCTCAGAACCCACAACAATAATTTCAGTCTCTGCCTGTGAACCAACAACAACTGTTCCTGATTGATTTTTCTCTGCAACAACTAAAGTAGAAGGAACAATATGACCTGTACAAAGATATAAGGTGCCTACTTTCACACCTTTTTCTACTATTAAGGCACCTCTTGTAACCTTCCAATTTTTATCACTAAAAGTAACAACACGACCTTCATCATCTAATTGTCCTGCTAAAATTAAATTCCTACTAAGCCTTGGAACATGCCTTACCTCTTGTAGTAGTCAATGATTCCCATTCTACAACTTAATCCTAATTCTTCCCTTTCCAACAATTTGATAGGGTTCATTATCTCCTAAATAAACCAACCCAAAATCCCCTTGGACATAATCAAGAAAATAACTTCTATAGGGCATAGCATGAAATGAGGTCCCAGAATCTAAAACCCATGAATCATCAACATTATCTAGGGAAAGAATCAAAGCATCATCTTTAGATTTATTACTTACCACATTTTCCTCCTTATTGCCTTCTTGGTAGCAATCTTTCTTCAGATGACCTGATTTCCCACAGTACC
This sequence comes from Cunninghamia lanceolata, assembly GCA_027924645.1. Classification (NCBI taxonomy): domain Eukaryota; kingdom Viridiplantae; phylum Streptophyta; class Pinopsida; order Cupressales; family Cupressaceae; genus Cunninghamia; species Cunninghamia lanceolata. The sequence continues at coordinate 44,167,956 of BSBN01000072.1, read as the reverse complement.
AACAATCCTTCTTTCCTCTAGATTGAGACCTCTTATCCTTTGATTTTCCTTGTGACTTCCCACGATCTCCAAAACCTTTTCTCTCTCCTTTGATCTACCCCTACTTTCTGCATTCAAAACACTGCCTGATGTGGATGATTCCCTTAAGCTTTTTGTATGAATTTCCTCACTCAGAATCACACCAACAACATCATCAAATTTCATCGTACTTGAACCAGGAACATAGCTCTAACTGCCATTACCAAGCTATTCCAACTTTCAGGCAAAAAACATAATATCAAGAGAGGTCTAACTTCTTCATCAAAATTTACATTTATAGAAGTCAATTGACTGGTAGCTGTGTTAAACTCATTTAAATGATTAGTAATTGATCCACCTTCTACCATTTTCATATTAAATAAATGCTTCATAAGAAATACCTTATTTGAAGTGGAAGGCTTTTCATTTAATTTTTCTAGCATCTACATCATCTTCACTTTTGAAATATTGAATGCCACTAATGGTGCCAGGCACAAACAAATGCTTCCCAGTGCCTTTCTATCTAGAAGTTCCCAATCCTCATTAGTTATTGATGCAGGTTTCTTGGCTTTCCCTTGCAACGACCTCCATAAATCCTTTTGATAGAGATAATCTTCCATCTCCATCTTCCATAATTGATAGTTCTACCCATTGAATTTATCTACGTTCAATTTACCCTTGTCCGCCATTACTCCCACTCAACCGTGAGACCTTCCTGCAGAGGATAATCGAACACAACCTACTCTGATACCACTTTTTAGGAAAAGTAGGTAGAAGATATCAATTAAATGTAGATAATTAGAGATTAAATAGAGGAATTAAAATACAGAGAAATAATAACAATGAGAGATAATTTTAACATGGTTCACCCAAACTTGGGTTACATCCTGTTGTCACATAGAATTGCACCCTGCTTGGAGAGAGTCCAAGCATTCTAATGACACAATGGGAATGATCTCAAAGTGTGGGACCTTGTGAACTGAGATCAGACCTCTAGAGAATGCTGGTTCCTCATTCTAAGCCTAATTCTTAGAGGAATATATCTAAACCTAGTGCTAATGCTGCAGGGGAAAAGGGGGAGAAGGAAACATAAATAGAAATTAGGTGATATACCAGGTTGAATAAAAGAACCCTCACAGAACTGAGAAAATGCACAAAATGATTAGATACAACCAATAAACATACACAGATCAAGCTGATTTTAATAGAGGCAAGGAGCAAGAGATGATTAGAAGGAATTAAACATTCACAAACACATCATTCTTAGATCACATAGAGTCAAAATAGCATGAAGAGGTAAAATAACCAGCATGTATTTAATTAGAAGGCAAGGTTACAATAGAGGAATTCTCTGTTTGGAATCAGAAGCATAGATTACTAAATCTTCCAACCCCCTTTACATCTCATGTTTATGCATATATAGAATTTTGTATTTGACCTAAGTCAGTTACAATGAATTCTCCCCATGGGCTCTGTTAGAAAATATCATCGCCAGAAGGGACGTCCACCTGTAAGAAGTTATGAAAAAAAATATCTGGAGTAGGGCAGGTGGAATATATTTTGGGCCTTGAATGTGAGCAGCTCAATCATCTATCTTCAACAATGAATACATAAAATATCTGAAGCATGGCAGTTGAGAGATTAGATTTGTATTTATGGCGGATGGGACAAATCACCCCTTGACAAAGCTTTTACAACACTTTAAATCCCTGTTCATTTGAATTTATGCATCCTCACTCGTTGAGATCATCTGCACAATCGGGCTCTGTATCCGTATAATCGGCCTTTGAATTTTCCCTGTTTTACCTTGTATCTTCTTTTGCATGTGACTTTGCATCTTCCTTTGCATATACAATTATATGTGAGATTGTATATGTGATACAACAGATATACATACAATGATACATACAAAGATGCATACAAAAATGACTAAGTATAAAATTGAGAATTATCTGCAATGGAAGGCACTTGAAGACAAAGGGTTTCTGGGTTTTCTGCAAGGATTCTCAAGGTGAGATTTTGCAAGGCACAGCATGGGGAAATGTAGGATTTAAGACTTTCCTCTTTCTATTTAGGCTTTCTCTGATTGGATTTCTTTGATAGAAAGAGGGGGAAAGGAATATTTTGGGGCTAGGCAAAATATGACAACATTTTGGTGACCTCTCGGGGATGTTTTCCTGCTAAACATCAGATCAGTGGCCTTATGCATCCATTGGGCATGGAGTCAAAAGAGACTGCAACAAGAAAAAAGGAGTTGGAACACTGAGCAAGCTACCAAGCCAAAACAAAAAACAACAAGCAAGCATGTATCTCCTAATGAGAATACAACAAAGTGTAAGGGCACTTATTGAAAGGAAACCTAAAACTGAAAATAAAACCTACTCTAATCCTAAACTAACCAGTCAGAGGTGACCTTAAACAAAACCATTAACTGGTTCTTGAAAGTAACTGCCCTTCCTTAACAATTTACAATGTTTCTCATGCATGTGGGTAGTTAAAAAAAGGCGAGGAGGGGATGGGCATATGACAAATTGATAAAACAACCCCCACAAAATGGAGATAAACTCACCTATCCACCTAGACTGATTGCTGATGCTACTAAGTTGTGGTGAATAAATGGGCTGATCCCACCCATTTTGATGCTCAACTTCATGCTTAGAGGTAAGCATGACAAGTGGTGACTCCTCTTGATGTGTCTCCAGTTGGGCTAGATGCCTAATTGGGCATCCCCTTGAAGTGACATGCAAATCATCATGGTTGATCTCATGTCTTTGTTCTGATTCTTTCTCTTCTTGCTGGTCTAAAAAATATAGCTCTTGTATCTCAATTAGAGATATGGTTGTCTCCACCTCATGAACAAGATGCTCATGATTTTCTAACTTAGGCTTAGAAAATGAGCCATGCACATACTCAAAAGAGAAGACTTCTCCACCAAGAAGCTGATATCCCTGCTAGATAATAAAGAACAAATCTTTAATTTGCTCTTGCCCATGTTCAGTCTCCTTATTAGTCAATGGACCATCCTCTTTCACTAGGACAACCAGTGGCTCATCAAAGCTATCAACTCTTAGAAGACTTTTACAAACAGCTGGCCCAAGCTCAAAATTCCCATTATTACTCAAAGAAGTGCCCTCCAAATCAAGTTTTTCTTCTTCAATAAAGGAAGGAAAATGTTCAAACAATGAGGTAGCCTCTTCCAACAAACTTTCATTTGTTATATCAATCTCAAACTCTTCTGTACAATAGAACAGAAGTTCCTCCAACTAGCTGAGATCTTGCAAATCAGCTTCATGAAAGGTTTCTTGACTTGAGAGAATGGACTCCTCTTCTTGATTTTGAATTGGTATGAGAGGATTGGCCTTTACAAGGTTTGGTATTTTATAACTAGGATGCTTGGTCCAAGAAGGCTCCATGGTAGAGAAGTTTGAGGCTCTTTCATAGATTCACTTTGGTTTGAAGGATGGATTTGTTTGAAGCTAGGAATAGGAGAGAAATGTTTTACTTTGAACTCTTGCACTTGAGCAAGCAACTGTTTTATTTGTTTCTCCTTGGCTGCAAGTTGCATGTTCAAGCATTCTTCCTCATACACCCTTCTATTTTCTACCTCTTGCTGGTGCAAATAAGCTTGATATGCAAGCTCTTCTTGCTGCATGTTATATTGTGCTTCTCTATCTATTTCTAAAAATTGCCTTTGGAAATCCAATAACGAAATCTTAATGATACCCAAATTAGTATCATTTTGGGACTGACTAGGGAGGTTGCATGTTTGATTTAGAGCAGAATGGGTTTTACAAGGCTGACTATAGGAATGAATAGGTTGCAAACAAGGATAAGCAGGAGTGGTTTGAAAATGCTCTTGTTGGTAATGCTGATTGTAATGAGGCAAAGAGCTATGTGGAGGCCAAAAGTCTAAATTTTCATGAAATGGAGGAGAATAACCATAGTGGTGTTGATAACTAGACATTGCAAGGGTAAAGCATGAATCATAGGCAAGTCTAGATAAAAAATTAGGAATGAATATGGACAACAGGGTCTTGAAACACTTAGAAATGAGTTAGAACACCAAATAGAGTCGCTAGGTGCTGAGAAAATACTTTCAAATGGTAGAAAAACTAACAAGTAGCACCAACCTCATTAGTTGCATGTAATCTGGATTGCTGAAACTAGCTGATATGTGATTAGAGTCGCCATGGTGTTGTTTGTATTGCCTCCAAAGGTTGGTAATGCTAGGAGAAACACCAAATCTCTTAGTACTTTGATGAGAAGTTCATCAAACTTGTCCCACCGGGTGTGCCAAAAACTATTGTCACATAGAATTGCACCCTGCTTGGAGAGAGTCCAAGCATTCTAATGATACAATGGGAATGATCTCAAAGTGTGGGACCTTGCGAACTGAGATTAGACCTCCAAAGAAGGCTAGTTCCTCATTCTAAGCCTAATGCTTAGAGGAATATATCTAAACCTAGTGCTAATGCTGCAGGGGAAAAGGGGGAGAAGGAAACATAAAGAGAAATTAGGTGATACACCAGGTTGAATAAAAGAACCCTCACATAACTGAGAAAATGCACAAAATGACTAGATACAACCAATAAACATACACAGATCAAGCTGATTTTAACAGAGGCAAGGAGCAAGAGATGATTAGAAGGAACTGAACATTCACAAACACATCATTCTTAGATCACACAGAGTCAAAATAGCATGAAGAGATAAAATAACCAGCATGTATTTAATCAGAAGGCAAGGTTACAGTAGAGGAATGCTTTGTTTGGAATTAGAGGCATAGATTACTAAATCTTCCAACCCCCTTTACATCTCATGTTTATGCATATATAGCATTTTGCATTTGACCTAAGTCGGTTACAATGAATTCTCCCAATGGGCTCTATTAGAAAATATCATCGCCAGAAGGGACATCCACCTGCAAGAAGTTATGAAAAAAAATCTGGAGCAGGGCAGGTGGAAGATATTTTGGGCCTTGAATATGAGGCAGCTCAATCATCTATCTTCAACAATGAATACATAAAATATCTGAAGCATCGCAGTCGAGAGATCGGATTTGTATTTATGGCGGATGGGACAGATCGCCCCTTGACAAAGCTTTTACAACACTTTAAATCCATGTTCATTTGAATTTCTGCATCCTCACTCACTGAGATCATTTGCACAATTGGGCTCTGTATCTGTATAATCGGCCTTTGAATTTTCCCTGTTTGACCGAACCTGCATTTTTGGCTTCTGAGTTAGCGACCGTCAATTTTATTCGTGCTGCCAAGAGAACCGTCGTTTGTATGCATACAAACATACAAAAATGGATACATTGTAAAAAAAATCATGATGACATCAGCATCATATAGAACTTGGGCAAAGAACAGGCCTGGGTGACATCATCATGCTATCGGGTCCCTCAAATCCTTCGATTTTGTACTTATGCGATTTCTTCACTTTTTTGCATTTTGCATATCAAATCGTTTTGCATGTCTTTGAATCTCCCTTTGTATATACTTTTGTATGTGCAATTGTATATACAATACAATGGCCAACATACAAAAGTGGACCTTTACTTTTGCATCACCTTTTGTATATATGCCCTTACCACGTGTCATCACTCCATTTGTCGCTGAGATGAACCTAGGACCCATCGCTGAACATTTGCATCTTTATCGGCCATCAGAGAGACCTCAAACTGAGCCGCCGATAAGGCCTATCTTGCTTAAAATCCTTTGTATGTGACTTTGTAAATGTGATTGTATATGAGATACAATCGCATGTACATACAATGCGGAACTCAAAGGATTATCAACCAGAATGGAACTTTAGAAAAGGTCTGGCCTTGTATCTTACTTTTGCATATTGCATATACATGCAATTATACATATGACTGCGGACCCCACTGCTGAGTATGCCAAATTTAATTTCCCAGTCGGGTCCACATTGTATATCCATGTTGTATCTAACTTTTGTATATGCAATTGTATATAGGATTGTATATGGGATGATACAATTGCATATACATACAATAGGCGGACCCCAACTTGAAATATGCGACATTTGATTCTTCATTCGCGTCCAAATTGTATGCATTCCCTTTTGCATCACCTTTTGTATATCACATATACAATGTAAATATACAAACAAAAGTGCATACAACCATATATACATACAATATTGTATCTGACCTTTGCATGTGACTTTGTATCCCGCCTTGTATATGCAAATACATCGGACCATCGGGGATACCTTGGACTTGTCATACCGATATGCAAAGTCTCGCCGATGACACCTTGTATCTTCTTTTGCATGTGACTTTGCATCTTCCTTTGCATATACAATTGTATGTGCAATTGTATATGTGATACAACAGATATACATACAACGATACATACAAAGATGCATACAAAAATGACTAAGTATAAAATTGAGAATTATCTGCAATGGAAGGCACTTGAAGACAAAGGGTTTCTGGGTTTTTCTGGGTTTTCTGCAAGGATTCTCAAGCTAAGATTTTGGGAAATTTTGCAAGGCACAACATGGGGAAATGTAGGATTTAAGACTTTCCTCTTTCTATTTAGGCTTTCTCTGATTGGATTTCTTTGATAGAAAGAGGGGGACATGAATATTTTGGGGCTAGGCAAAATATGACAACACATCCACCAATAGAGAGTCCAATATTATTATCCATCAAATTGAACTAATTACAACCAACAATCTTGCAATTCAATACCACTATAATATGCTACAATACAATATCAACTGTAACCCTAAGCATTTCACCTTCTATAGCCGTTTTTATCAAGACTTATGGAGATTACAAAAAATTAGAGTTTTATATGTTGGCTAATAGAAATATAACTATCGATGCCTTTATTAAACAATAGGTAAATTTTGCTTCGGGGGCGTTGCCCCTAGCAGCCCCTGCTGGGGGTGTTGCCCCCAAACCCCCACCGTGGGCTCCACCCCTAGGCCTCCGCTAGGGGGCCCATCCCCCAGACCCTAGAAGAGGGGCTTCGCCTCCCTTCCAATTCCATCATTAATTAATTTGGGGGAAAAACACACCGACAAAAGTGGGGAAAATTTAACCTCCAAGTATGATTGGGCTCCATATAACAACACTTGGAGCCTCTTTTCTTGGTGGAGTTTTTTACCTAAAAGGGTTTTCTCCACGTTACATACTATGTTATGTGTTAAGCTCTTAATGCATGTTATTTCTGTGTAGCAGGTTTTATTTATGTTACAATCTTCATTGATTCTACATTATTTAGAGGACATTAATAAGGTTTGAATTAGATTTCTGCTGTGTGGTTCACATCTTCATTTCTAACAAAAATGGTAAAAAATTTCCATATAATTCATGCATAAGAGCAAGGCCTCAAATTCCCCTTGAGACAACTTAGAAGTACTATGCCAATTGTGGGGATAATACTAAACCATATTAAAACCCCCCTAGGATCCAATCTATCATCATCCAAATTCATAAGATAGTGTATTCCTTGTGATCATTCAAAGTGTGGATTGAATAAAAACCCAATGTATGGCGAATACTAATATCCACACACAATAGTGTGAGGGGTCTTTGCCCTTTTGCACAATATATTTAGTGTTAGGGGATATATTAAGAATTATTGGTGCATATTTATTTTCTTGCATTTAGTTAATTACTTTATTACATAATTTCACCTAGGATAGGATAAGTTTTCTTAGGTAGGTAGCATTTGCAGATGTGACTTGTAGTTTCCTAGTTTGGTGGAGAAGTTGTGCGTACATGTGACTACATCTCTTATTATCCCACATTTGTGGTACACTCACATCTCTTGGTGGTTTATCCTATATATCCACCTCATGTACTCTTGTAAGTAATCTCTCATAATCTCATTTGTATATTTGCATCCTTTGATAGAATAAAATTATTCTCATTCCAAGTCTCTTTTGTGCTTTCATTGAAGCTCCTTGATCTTGGGTGGATATCTCCATAGAAAAATCTTACATGGTATGAAATCTTGTGGTATTTCTTCTTGTTAGCCTTTTTGGAGGTCTAGGTTGTAAATCTTATATTTTCTTGAAAAATTGAGTATGCTCTTCTCTTGCATCAAATGGTGAACTAGAGAATAAGAAAAACTTAGTAGAAATACCAGATTATGGGGAGTCCCTCTTTATGGATTTATTTTGCAGGTGCATTTTAGAGTTTGATAGAATAAATCTAAGAACATCCTTGAGTCTAGAACATCTGAGAAAGTTAGTTTTACCTTCTATTGCACCCAAATTGGATATAGGAGGCTAGATCTACAAGGGTTTGAAGGTAGGCTTTTTTGTTTGGCATTTGTAGACCATTCACCATTCAAAAAAGATTGGGGTAAAATCAACTCCACCATTGCATCCAAAAGGCCTAAAAACCTATAGATCAACTATCAAATTGTTAAAATTTGAGCACTCTACCCCAAGCCCTTAAGAAAACTTCTTTACCTCCCCAAAAATGTGGATTGTACCATGTGGTATATTTTGTAGAGAATATTCTTTCCACCTACATAGGAGGAATCTTTTGCATAGGTTGACTTGACATAGGTATATGAAGGTAAAAACATGTATTTTTAAAATTATTTTTTAGATTTAAATTTTTTGCAAGTTGCAGGGTACCTTATATCCATAGTTTCATTGTTGAGCGCCACATGGTGCAGGTCCTATGCCCCTTTCTTTATGCAATGTAGTCGATGGGTTTTCCATTTGTAGTGATCCTTGGTCTTGCCACCACCACAACAACAAACCACTGATGGTGTATAAACACCACCACCCATTCTATCACCAACAATGTAAAAGTACTATTCACTCAAAAAGTAGGTTTCTTCTCTTAAATGATGCTTTTTGGAAAACCTTAAAGTGGTTTTTGTGTACAAAAGCTATTTTGTGACCATCAAGCGCCAATTTTAAAAATTTGACAAATATTCTGTCTAGGGGAATATTTACTTAATAAGCATCTGCTGATATCAAGCTAACATCTTCATCTCTTTGCCCCCAATATTGTCCCCTACATAATTGGAGTTTTGCTTTTTACACCAAATTTTTAGAGGGTAATATCTTAACCATGTAATCTCTTTTTTTAGTACATTTTTTATTTGGGCTATTTTTTCCATGTATTTTGTGATGACCTACATGTATTTTCTAAGTTTGATGTATGGTTTCTAGAAATTATAGATTCTCATAGGTTTTGTACATATCTTCTATGTTGGGACCTTCTAGGGCCTCATGTTTGGGCTCATACATGGTCCTTTTTGGGTACAATATTTATAATAATTACATAATTTTTTGACATCTATATAGTGGTACTATTAGTTCATTCTAATTTTAATCCTATCTATACTTTTATTTTTGAGCCTCTTTTTGGTATCTACAAAGTATTGAGATCAAGTGCACTTGATGATATTTGCTAGTGGAAATTATACTTGCACTAAATATAAAGTACCTAGATCATATTGTGTTGGGGGATCATTAATTGAGTAATTTGATGGGAAGTCTTCTTGTGGTTGTTCTTCCATTCCTCTTGAATTATGTTCTATATTCCTTGCTTCATCATGGAGAGTGCTTCTATTCCACTTCTAACACCCTTTAACTATTCTACATGGAAATCTAATATGACCAAATTACTAAGAATTAAGAAGTTACACAAGATAGTTCATAGGCTTGATGGTGAACCAAAAATATGAGCATGGAAAGACTAAGTAGTTGAATTTGTGAAGAAGCCACTAGCTATTTGTGCTTGTGTGTCTCTCATAAGTTGCTTCACATTGAGCACCTTGTTACACTATGGCTATGTGGACTACATTGTCAAACTTGTTTGGGAAAACAAATGAAATCCAAGGATATTTTTTTAGAAAATAAACTAATAAGTCTCAATCCATGTAATTTTGACAACATACAAGACTTCATCACCAAGTTCAAGTCACTAAGATCTCAATTGAAGGATTGTAAAATTAAAAAACTAGATATGCAATTGATATTAAATGTTCTCTCTGAGATGGAATTTGAGTATTCAATGTTTGTGTCTACCTTCTATGCTACAAAGAGTGTTTTGGGGATTGAGTTTAAGATTCCTACCTTTGAGGATTTTGTTATGTAACTCACTAGGGAGCAAGATAAGATTATTCAAATGGGCACCTTGAAGTCTTTGAAACACAAGTTTGCTTCTAAAATATGAGAAGGCTTCTAGTGGTAAAGAGGAGAAAAAGGACAAGCCTAATAAGAACAAACAACAACAAACCACATCCAAATCCATAGAAAGACATTAACAATCCTCTTCCAAAGGGAAACCCAAATGTGCATATTGTAAGCAACTTGGATATAATGAACATCAATGTTATTCAAAACAAATTGATGAGTAGAAGCATCTTCTAATGAAGAACCAAATAAAATTGCCTTCAACTATGTTAGGATGTTCATCATCTTCTTCCTATACACAATCAGAGAAATAAAAAGGCGATGCACTTGTCACAGTTACATATTTTGATTCAAGGAGATGGATCCTTGATTTTGGAGCTTCACATAATATGGCTTCATCATGGAGCATGTTCTCTTCATTTGAGACTTGTTCATCATCACATATCTTGATGAGTAACAATACATAGATCCATGTTTATGGTAGAGGGTCTATTGATGTGGGTGGAATCCTCATTCAATGGTGCACTTTGCATTCCTTTATTATCAACCAATCTCCTTTCTATCTATTAGATCACTCATATAGGGATAGGGAAGAGTGTTGAGTTCAAACAAAAATATTTCTAGAGCAAAGACATTATTGTAGTTGGGGAGGCAGATTATTAGTCTACATTGTACACCTCTCACATTTTACATTTGATGTTCTTTTAGCTAATTTTCACTCTCAGGCATCTAGTGTGGACATTTTTTAGGAGATACAATATGGTCACCTGAACCTTAGTATTCTTTCATTGATCGAGGCTCTAGAGATATGTGTTGACATTCCATATCCTTCATCTCCCACTTCCTCAAATTTCAATGTAGCATTTGATGGGGCTTCCATTAATTCGACACAACATGATCATATTCGTTGTCTTCTAGATACAACTTTTCAGAATGAGTACTTGAGAAATATATTAGGTTTATTTTGTGAGTCTCATCTTGTAAATTTGGAGGACACCCTTGAGGACATTCTATTATCCTCAAATTTAGTTGACTCAATTCGAGGAATAACCCCTATGAAACTTGTCTATTTCATAGCCTACGAGCTTTAGGCATGCAAAACAAGACAAATCAAATTGGCCTCATGTGTAGTTCTATGCCTCAAAAAGTCATTTTGAGTTGCATAAAATTTCACCCTTTCAACAAGTAAAATCAGAGTTTTTTTTTTCTGACTTAACATTTTCCATTGCATATGCAATGTCGGAGAAATTCTCCACCATTGCATTTTTGTGTTTTTTTTCTTACGTGTGTAAGGCCAGAGAAAAATCTCTGACCCTACATAATAAGGGCAGAGAATTTCTCTGACACAACACATTAACCCGACATGAGCAGGTAGTTGGGTAATTAATGCTTGGATTAAGATTGTTTAGAAGTAAAAAGGAGGCATTTAGGGTTTGATGATTTTAGTTTCAAGGGTAAATCCTCCTTTCACTACAAACATTCAAGGGCATATCAACTGAGTTGAATCTTTACTAAGTGAGGGCATTCACCTAACAGGTTGGGATACCACTTGGAATGATGCAGAAACTCAGATGTTATCAATCAATATCTCAATCTAATGTTCAAATACTCTTAAAACCCTAAATAAGCAAAATAGTAAGTAAATTGATGAATTACAACAAATCCTTTCAGATTAAGATGGAGGATAGAGATTAATAACTGACCATTTTTCAAAGTTTGAGAAGCAAAACAGTCAATGACACTTCCACTAGCACCCCTGTCCATGGTACTATTTTTTGTGCAGAATCTGAATCTTCTCCCGACACTGATATTCATAGTATCTTCTGTTTTTACTCTGGAAGATGCGGAGGACACCTCCACTAGCACCCTAGTCCAATGCCGGATGTTCTTTAGGGTGTCGGAAGCTCTTCGGATGTTGATTATCACTGTCCAGACTATTTTTGTGTTTGCAACTTTGGAGAACACTTCCACTAGTGCCCATGTCCCGAAATGTTCAACTTTGTCCTCTTTCTTTCGGATCCTGAATCCTTATCTTTTGCAACCTCCTTCTGCAACTCCACTCCATGAAACTCAGTACCTGTAACCTGCAATCACAAAGGAGTGTGGTTAGGGGTTGTGGTGTTCAGAGGCTTGCCTTGGTCAAGTCTCAGAGAGACATTCAAGTCCTCTGAACACCGTTGTTAGATGAGAGTGTATCCTTGTAGGATAGAGGCAGAATCTAAATGATAAATGGTAGAAAACATAATAGATATCACTTTGAACTGTAGATCTCACATAAATGAATGCTCTTCAACCACATGAGAAGATGAAGTCAAATATGCAATCACAAACACAATAACAATGCTCTGCTCTCCAACAATGAATATCATGAATGCTCTAAAATCACAAGTATGCCTAAAGTTTGCAATCATCTTCTAGTTTATAAAAGAAAACCTAAACATGCTTATATATGTAACTACAAATATTCCCGCTAAGAATTTCATAATTCAAACTTGAGATGTCGACATAGGACCTAAATAACGATCATAAAACTAACATTTAAATTTAGGGCTGACCCAAAATAGAGCAGGACTAGGGCACTAGCACCCATGTCCACCCTCCCATTTTTGTTTAGGGATCATCAAAATAGCATCCCCTAGGTCCTATTTTCCATAAGACTTCAAGGTTTTCTAATCGGGATTCACAATTATCATGCAAGATGCTCTGAATACTTTCTAAGGACCTAAGAGCTAAACCTTAAGAGGGAAAATCCCCCAAGGGGACATTTTCGGACATAACATTTAGCCCCCACTTTAATGTATGTATAAAATACAAGCCCAATACATGCATTAAAGTATGGTCAACAAACATAGCGAACACGCCAAGAACAGTGAAGACACACCAAATACATTGAAGACAGTATCTGACATGCAAAACATGGAGAAGACAATTACGGTCACGCAAAAGACAAAGAAGACAACATTGAAGACACACAAAACACAATGATTATAGTGAATGCAGTGATTATTTATTTTTTATTTTCTCATATATGAAATGCAAATGCAAGTACAAGGAAAGTAAACACACAACCCAAATGCTGGAGGAGCTCATCGCCACCAGTCTTGAAACTGCTAAGGGGCAACAGACACACAATACAAATCTCAAAGTGTAGGAGGATCTCATCGCCATCAGTCTTGAAACTACACTTGAGAACAAACATGCCATACAAATTCCAAAGCAGAGAAGGAGCTCATCGCAATCGACTTTGAAACTATGCTTGGGAATAAACATGCCATACACACACATGGAAGACATAGAGAAAACATGGTAAACAAGTGATGGAAGAAACCTATTGCTAGGTTTGCAACCATCTCAGGCACATTACATGCACACACCGATGATTGGGATTCACCACAACAATCACCGAAGACATGCTTAAGAGTTAGGATAGTCTTAGATCTGCCTCGCCTACTTGGAGGACTTTTTAGAAAATGACAAGATGTGTAATCTCCTCAAGAAATACACCATCCCCGCCTCCGTAGAGGGCTTAAAATAATAAAGGATATGCATGATATCCTGCCTCCACAGAGGGCTTAATGATTGCAATATAAAATAAAGATGTGCACTCGCTTGGAGATACAACATTCTACCTCCGCAGAAGGCTTACAAGCACACTTCGTTAGTACCAAAATCATCAAACAACTTACCTTATATATGCCCCCACCTTAAGGTGGTTGATATCATGTACCAATATCAAGCACGTTAAGGTAGGAAGAAAACACACAAGGGAACACGAGCTCTCACAAGTCCCATGCCCCCAAGGGTGACATGTACTTTAGAATTGCCAAATGTTCCCACAAACACACAATTTCCTACAAGAAAAGCTATGAGCAACCATATAATCATGATAAACAACAATGCATGTAATCATTCACATAAAGAGCCAAGCAAGGCAAGATCCAAGATAATCAAAATGCATAGAGCAATGGTATTGTTATGTTTTGTAAGTGCGATAAGACAACATCAAAGTATCACATAGAGTGATTCTACTAGTTAAGTGTCAGATAATATATATCAACTCCCTCATCATGTATGGACTAGGTCCATTTTTTTATTTCTCACTGAAGGGACACTAGGTCTGTATCAGTATTATATGTTTTTTGTCATCCGCCAGCTAGATAGAACCACTAGAGGAAGGTACAATAAATCAAGAGAGGAGAAACAAGTCTCTTAGGGACAATCACATAGGAGGGTGCCCCTAGGTCACCAACCACAATGCTATGTCTGTAAGACACAACACACAACAATGAAAATAGAGGAGAGACAATATAGAAGAATGATGATACAAATAGAAGAAGGGTCACAACTAAGGTGATCTCTCGGTATCCTTGACCTTACGAGAGTATCAAGGGTCATCCTAGGAGGCCTAAACAACACATAACACATCACGGGGGAAACACAACACGGAGGTAAAGGGTTAGAAATACTTACCTAAAAGAATCCAATGTTAAGAACATACATATCTAGGAAGAGGCCACCCTTAAGAGCAACTATAATATTTGCTACAACGAGTGTGTCTTATCGGCTTAGGATATCTCGCATGTTGGTTTGGTCTTGTTGAAATTGCATTAACATTGATTTTAGGATGATGAGAGGCTTTCTTTTCTTTAAAAGGATTCTATCCAATGCTCCTTGAGTAATGTCTTGAAGCAAATTCTATAGGTACTCGAATCCCTTGTTGATTTACATCACATCCCTTACCTACATCACAATTGTTATAAAGGATTTTAAATCCTTGACCATAGAGGGATGTCATTTCTTTAGAAGATGGTCAGGCCTCATAGGTCTTGTAATTTGTAGTATAAGTAAGAGTATTGTCTTTATTTTCTATCAAGGGAGCTTTAATTTTCTTAGGTGTTTCAAAACATTGCTTGGATGAGATCGATGTGACTTTTGATGTGTCAAGGTTTTCTAATTTTATATTCCCCTACACCACAAGGATTAAAATCTAATGAACCCCAATTGTCACCAAAAAGTGAATTCGATGTTTTAAAATCTTATACAACATTATCTATGGCAAGAGGCATTGTTGAATCAACTTGTAAGTTGTTTAGACTCCTATGATTGTTAACTTGTTTTTTCTTTTCAATATGTAAACAATTATTCAGCTCGAGATCAAATTTCCTGGTGTAGAGATTGTTTTAATAGATGAACTTAAGTGATCGATGAAGGGTAGATGGAACCGCTCCCATGGCATGGATCCATGGTCTACCTAGGATCATATTATATGAAAGCGAACCAGGCATGACATGAAAAAGGGTATCTAATGTCATGGGTCCAACCTTTATAGGTAAAGTTATGGTACCCATGGATTGTTTTCCCACATTATCAAATCCACGAATGCTAATACTATTCAGTTTGATTAAAGAGGTGTCGATGTTGCTTTTTTTTAGAAAGTCCATGCCACAAACATTAAGAGCTGATCCATTGTCAATCATAACTGGCTTTATCAATTTTGTATCTATCATGGCAAATACTATAATTGTGTCATATTCATATTTACTTGTTGGCATTTCATGTGGTTGAAACAAAATATTCATTTTTGTTGCATGCATACAATATAATAGAGTTGCTACATCATTCAGCTTAACATCAGGTGGTACAATCACCTTTTGTAAAGCTTTTTGGAGCATTCCATGATATGTAGGTGATGTTTGTATTAAATCCCAATGAGAGATCTTAGCTGGAGTAGCACGAAGCTACTCAACAAGATCATATTCTTGACCACTTTTATGGGTAAGATGAGGTGGTGGAGGGATCATAGGTTGAGAACATGGAAGAGAGACGGGCACATGAGGTTCTTGCTTACTTTTCTTGTTATTACATGTGTTGTATGTGTGAGCAATCATGGGATGTTGCGACACATTTTGACCACCTTGGTTTCTTTGAGTAATTTTCTTTCCATAATTTAGGATGTAATCAAGGTGTCTAGGTGGTTTTCGAGCACCTTGAATTGTAATAAATGGTTTTAAGCAAGAAGGTGCACTAGGTGCCCCCCACACAACCATCTTAGGAATATTGCTACAAAGTCTATTAATGAATATTGAATTAACATTGTTTTTCTCTCTATTATACCCAACATCTATCCCTAAAGGATTTAATGTGAGAGACCTTTTCTCATCCACTAATGCTTCATCTTGGCCAGGGAGAGCATTGGAATGAAATAAAGGTAAGGTGTTGTTAAAGAGTTTGGTACCATTTGAATTTGTAACGAAAGTAGAGTTATCCATAGTCTTCACGGCCTTAGAGATATCCAATGTACTCGAATGTTCAATCAAAGGTGGAAGAGGTAATGGATTATCCTTAGAGTTATCATGCACCATGTGATCATTAGTTGAATAGTCATTTTCTACCCATGAGGAATCCTTCTTGAGAGGGAGCCCTTTATCCATTAATGTCTCATTTTCCAAAGAGGGTAGGGTGATTTTAAGGAATGTGTCAA
This sequence comes from Cunninghamia lanceolata, assembly GCA_027924645.1. Lineage (NCBI taxonomy): Eukaryota > Viridiplantae > Streptophyta > Pinopsida > Cupressales > Cupressaceae > Cunninghamia > Cunninghamia lanceolata. The sequence goes on along the minus strand of BSBN01000072.1, from coordinate 44,151,311 downwards.
TGATTTCATCCTCTTGTGCTGGTATATCCTCATAGGGGGAATCTTTTTTGAAAGAATGATCAAAGGGCAAGTTTATATCATCATCACATGTTGTAGAGACTAGATGCATAGGAGAAGTGCTATCACCATTATCTTGTTCATTACTACTCATGGAGATGAATTTAGTTAAGATTTCTAATATTGTAGGATGTTCACTCATGAGGGTTAAGAATCTATGAAAATCAAGATCTTTAATGAATGCATGCAAAGATACCAAAGAAAAATGACATGAAGGTGCCATAATAAAATGTACGAAAACATCAATAAGAGCTAGTAGTACACCCTAGGTGTTGAAATACACAATGTGTAATTGAGATAATGCCAAATTTCAAGTAAGGATATAAAATGGTGCCAAATTTATGTTTTCAAATATGTACAAGATCAGATTTAAAATATTTTCAATGCTTGTGCAAAGAACAAGTGCAAAAGAATGTATGAATATGACCTAAAAATGCTTGATTTTTCAACTTTTTTCAATGCAAATGAGTGAATATGCAAATTTTCACATATTTTCAATGTAGAAGCCTAATAGAAAGGGTGTTGTAAGGAATTTGAGGAGGGTAGAAGATTATAACCCTGATATCAGTCAAATAATGCAGCAAAATCCCTCACAACACACTTATAATGCAATTCTAGAGAGACGATAAAGCCAAATCTAGTGATAATGTAAGGTTTTCAAACCCTAGACATGAAATTTTGTAAGAATGACACTATGATGAAACACTATAAATATAAATCAGTCCTAAATGAGTGTTTTAAAAGGGTAGTAAAATCTGAAACAAGATTTTAACTACAAAACCTAGCTAATGCAAAACTAGGTTTTATGAAAAATGTACAATTTCAAGCAATTTTTAACAAATTAAGCATGAAAATGTAATGCAAATGAATGATTAAATGATAGATTTCTATAATTTAAATCAGATATAATAACCAAAATTAAATGAAATTAAATGTAAATTAATTCAAATTATGCCAAAATGCAAGCCTAAGATGCCAATTTTTTTAAATTTTTTTTAAATTTTCAATTTTTTTGTAATTTTTGAATGCAATAAAATGAATGAATGCAAATCTATCACACAACACTTAGCAAGGTGTAAAATTCAAAGAAACATGGGTTCACCAAAATGTTTAGAAGTAAAAAGGAGGGATTTAGGGTTTGATGATTTTAGTTTCAAGGGTAAATCCTCCTTTCACTACAAACATTCAAGGGCATATCAACCGAGTTGAATCTCTACTTAGTAAGAGAATTACCTAATAGGTTGGGATACCACTTGGAATGATGCAAAAACTTAGATGTTATCAATCAATATCGTAATCTAATGTTCAAATACTCTTAAAACCCTAAATAAGAAAAACAATAAGTAAATTGATGAATTACGACAAATCCCTTCAGATTAAGATGGAGGATAGAGATTAATAACTGACCATTTTTTGAAGATTATGAAGTAGAATAGTTGAGGACACCTTAACTAGCGCCCCTGTCCAAGGTACTATTTTCTGTGCAGAATCTAGATCTTCTTCCGAAATTGATATTCACAGTATCTTCTGTTTCTGCCTTAGAAGATGCGGAGGACACCTCCACTAGCGCCCTAGTCCAATGTTAGATGTTCTTTAGGGTGTTAGAAGCTCTTCAGATGCTGATTATCATTGTCCAGACTATTTATGTGTTTGTAATTCTGGAGGACACTGTCACTAGTGCCCGTGCCTCGAAATGTTCAACTCTTTCCTCTTTCTTTAAAATCTTGAATCCTTGTCGTCTACAACCTCCTTCTGCAAATCCACTTTGTAAACTTAGTACCTGTAACCTACAATCACAAAGGAGTATGGTTGGGCATTGTGATGTTTAGAGTCTTACCTCAGTCAAGCCCTAGAGAGACATTCAAGTCTTTCGAACACTGTTGTTAGATGAGAGTGTGTATCCCTGCGGGATAGAGGCAAAATCCAAATGATAAATGATAAAAAAACACAATAGATATCACCTTGAAGTGTAGATCTCACATAATGAATGCTCTTCAATCACATGAGAAGATGAAGTCAAATCTGCAATCACAAACATAATAACAATGCTCTGCTCTGCAACAACAAATATCATGAATGCTCTAAAATCACAAGTATGCCTAAAGTTCGCAATCATCTTCTAGTTTACAAATGAAAACCTAAACATGCTTATATATGCAACTACATATATTCCCACTAAGAATTTTGTAATTTGAACTTGAGATGTCGGCATAGGACCTAAATAATGGTCATAAAACTGACATTTAAATTTAGGGCTGACCCAAAATAGGGTAGGACTAGGGCACTAGCGCCCAAGTCCACCCTCCCATTTTTGTTTAAGGATCGTCAAAATAGCACACCCTAGGTCCTATTTTCCATAAGACTTTAGAGTTTTCTCATCGGGATTCACAATTATCATGCAAGATGCTCTAAATGCATTCTAATAAGAGGGAAAAGCCCCCAAGGGGACATTTTCAGACATAACAAAGATTATAAATTATGTCAATTTTATGTCATTTTTACCCTGCTACTTTTACCTCTGCCATTTCCAAATGTTGTTACACCTTACCATTTTCTACCTCATTTACGTGCAATTGTTCATGGGAAATTCGTCAGTTTCCTGCATCTTTTCTTCCATGTTAGATTCTTATTGTTTTGTGCTATTTTATTTCCTTTTTTATTTTGATTTTGTTTTATGTTTTTACCAAACCTTAGGTCTTTCACATCTCGACCAACCTCCATTAAAGCACAGTGTAGGTTGGAGATTTTTCTCCCATCTTCATGAAACCTAGTTTCAAGTTTGTTGCTCAGAGAATAATCTTCAAGCAACAAAACCTTTAAAAACACGGTTGCGTCATAAATCTCATTTTGATCTTACCTCAGTTCACAAATACATGTTGTTTGGAGAATTTTCTCCAAACAACATCACTGGTTTTAGGTTCCAGTGTTGTTCGGAGAAAATTCTTTGAACAACACATGTCATACCTTATAAAACATTCTAGAATGGTATGTCGTTTGGATAAAATTATATGAATGACATGACTAAGACATAAGACATGTCATTCAAAGAATTTTCTCTGAAAGACATGTCCTACACAATGACCTAAAGTGTAAGTTAGAGAACTTTCTCTGACCTGCATCCAAAAGCTAAGTGTAGTTCAGAGAATTTTCTCTGACTTGCACTTTGATTAATTTTTCCCCTATGCAAGGGTAGAGAATTTCTCCGTCCCTACACAAAATTCTTTTTCTGAGTGTAGTTTGAAGAATTTTCTCTGACTTGTTGGAATTAGTCCGGACAACTAAGAGGGGGGGTGAATCAGTTGTCCCTAATCTTTAATACTTACAATAATTAATCCTTCTTTACCATTCAAAATTGATTAATGGTGTAAACATTTAATGTATGATTTATCAACACATGAGTAGGAACAAATTAACACACATAACACCAAGATTTTTATGTGGAAACTTGGTTAAGGGAAAACCACAGTGGGGGTTAACCCACAAAGATTTGTAGCCTATTAAAAGTACTTTAGAAAAATAGAAGGCACATGCCTTCGGCCGTACTGCCTAGAGCTCACTGCTCAAAAGAGGCTCACTACCTACACGAGGTTCACTACCTACAAAAATCAAGTTTATCACAGAGATAATGAACTGAGAAATAGCATCTACTTCATGCCTAGTTCAGTCTTCTTGAAGGCTCACAATTTCTGCTCTATTCTTCAATCACTTGTCCGCTATATCTTCATCCTTACTGCTCTTGATCCTCTGTACTTCTTCGTCTCTGCTCTACTTTTGTACTTCTCTTAGGATTTTATCATTTTTGCACACACCCTTTCCACAACTTATCAACAAGTATTTATATGCTTCAACAACCTTGGAATGAACATTCAGGTTGGCTAAATTTATTGTGGATCATTACACTGTTGGCCAAACATAGCTGAGACTTTGAATCTTCCTTCAACAACACGCTACGCTCCAGAGAATTGCTCTTGATCATCCGCAACACACTTGAATCATCCGGTCGGCCAAGACTGGGAAGAACAACAACACCAAGAAGGAAATCTTCACCAATGAGCTCAACCTTCAATGTGGACCTCCAACACAATAGTCACATGATCCAGAGAATTCCACAAGCACTTTGAAATCAACAAGAACATCTACACTCCTCTAAATCATTAGAATCACTTACATCTTCATCTGGATCCTCAAGAACACTATCTATTATGACTATCACACTAAAAAGATTGCTTACAAACCTCCAAACCATGAACCACTTGAGCTAATGATACACACTGACTTCCTAAACATGCCTCTAGATCCGCAGATCATAATATTTCAATGCAGAGCAATCCAGACCAATTTACTGTCACTTTGTCTCTTCTGAGCACTGTAGAAACTGGTTGTACTTAGATGGCCATACCTTCTTCAAATCTTCATGCAGATCTCTAAAATCTTAACTGGAGCTATTTCAGACAATCCTCTACACAGCCATATAGTCTGCACACATTGATCTTGATTAATTCTCTCAATATCCTCAACATTCCAGTCTTCAAGATAGGCAACAAAATAAGATATAGTTGACATCAATGTAACAAGAATATGTTGACATCAATGACAACATTGCTTAGGCACATATTTGCAACAATCTCCCCCTTTTTCATTGATGGCAACATATGATGTAAAAAATTGATTCAACCATAAAAAAGTTTTCTCCCTTTCTCTTATTACTTCTACAACTGCTCCCCCTTTCATTAGCAACTAATTTTTCACATGACTTCTCTCCCCCTTTGACATCAATGGAAAAGGGCACATATTTGCAATCTTTTCTCCCCCTTTGTTGCAGACTGGTCTTCAATAATTTGCAAACTGACTACTCCCGCTGAGTAGTATCTCCTTAACATCAATCTGAATCACAAGATGTGACTATGAATTCCACAGGACTGATGCACCTTGGTGCATCTTAGTTCTGATCAGGAGGGGTAATAACCCCTAACTTTTCTCTGAGATACTCAAAAGTACCCTTAGGTAGAGGCTTAGTAAATATGTCCGTAATCTGATCCTTTGAAGAAACAAACTCCAATCTAACTTCACTATCATTTACTTTCTCTCTCAAGAAATGAAACTTAATGGATATGTGTTTTGTCTTTGAATGCAACACCAGGTTCTTGGAGATGTTAATTGCACTTGAATTATCATAGAAGATTGTAACTAGATCCTTAAACATGACTCTGATATCCTTCAACATTTGCTTCATCCATAGGACTTGAGTGCAATTACTTGTTGCTGCTATGTATTCTGCCTCTATAGTAGACAGAGATATTGCCTCTTGCTTTTTTCTCATCCAAGAGACCAATCTTCTTCCCAAGAAGAATGCACCACCACTAGTACTTTTCCTATCATCCACATCTCTTGCCCAATCAGCATCAGTATATGCATGAAGAGTGAAGTCACTGTCTTTTGGATACCATAAGCCATAGTCAAGTGTCCCTTTGAGATATCTAAAAATTCTCTTGACTGCTACCACATGAGATTCTTTAGGATCAGATTGAAATCTAGCAACAAGTCCAACTACATTCATGATATCAGGTCTGGTCTGAGTCAGATAGAGCAGTCCTCCAATCATTGATCTATATCTTTTCTAATTTGCCTTAGTGGAGTCATCATCTTTACTCAACTTGCACCTGGTTACCATAGGTGTTTCCACTGGCTTTGAATCTTCCATTCCAAACTTTTTCAACAATTCTCTCACATACTTTGATTGAGATATGAAAATACCATTATTTGACTGAGTGATTTGCAGACCTAAGAAGAAGTTCATTTCACCAAACATTGACATCTCAAATTTACTTTCCATTTGATCAACAAATGTTTTGCACATGCTCTCATTACCACCAAAAATGATATCATCAACAAATACCTCAACAATCAGGATGTGTTCATGATCAATCTTGAAGTAAAGATTACTATCAACAGTACCTTTGCTAAATCCTAATTTTAGCAGATACTTATCTAACCTTGCATACCAAGCTCTTGGAGCATTTTTAAGTCCATACAGTGCTTTCCTCAAACTGCAGACCATATCTTTTTGATCAGAAAGTTGAAATCCTTCCGGTTGCTCAATGTAAACTTCTTCCAATTCACCATTTAGGAATGCTGACTTGACATCCATCTAATATACCTTGAAATCTTTGAGTAACAAATGCAAGAAATAATCTAATTACTTCTATTCTTGCCACCAGAGCAAATGTTTCTTCAAAATCAATTCCTTCCACTTGAGAATATCCTTTGCATACCAACCTTGCTTTGTTTCTTACAACTTCACCATCTTCATTTAGCAAGACCCATTTAGTTCCTTCCAGAAGACCCATTTAGTTCCAATCACATTTTTGTCTTCAGGTCTATAAACAAGATCCCAAGTGTGATTCTTTTCAATTTGCACTAATTCTTCTTCCATTGCTTTTACCCAGTATTCATCATTGCAAGCTTCACTTACTGATTTTGGTTCAACTTGAAATCAAACAAATCTCCTCCTAATCTTCAGCAATTCTTCTCCTAGTACAAACACCTTGATTTATATCTCCTATGATCTGATCTTCAGGATGATTTTGTTTTACATACCTGAGAGTTTTGGGATTTGCTTGAGCTTCAATTTCTTGAGCTAGTTCCTCAACATCTGCACTATCTTCTTGAGTTACTAAGCTTTTTAGATCATTCTAGATCTGAGTCTGGGTTTGAACTTGCTTCCCTTGAGTTTGAATTTCATCTTGACCATCTGAATCATATCTGCAAGACTTGGAAAGTCTCTCCTTGCTTTCATCAACTCTGACATTAGTGCTTTCAACAATCTTTTTCAATCTCTTGTTAAAGCATCGGTATGCCTTGCTTTGAGTGGAGTACCCCAGAAATATTCCTTCATCACTTCTTGCATCAAACTTGCCAAGATCCTCATCTCTTTTGATATAGCATTTACTACCAAAAACTCTAAAATATTTTACAGTAGGAGGATGACCAAACCATAGTTCATAGGGAGTCTTACCATAATTACCTTTGATCTGCACCCAGTTAAGAGTGTAGACTGCATTACTCACAGCTTCTCTCCAATAGACTTGAGGAACATTTTCTTCCATCATCATGGTCCTGGATGCTTCTTGAATGGTCCAGTTCTTTCTCTCCACAACTCCATTCTACTAAGGAGTCCTAGGAGCAGATAACTATCTTTTTATCCCTTGCTTTTCACAAAATGAATCAAACTCACTGGATGTAAACTCTCCACCTCTGTCAGATCTCAAGCATTTTATCTTCTCACCAATCTCATTTTCAACCATAACCTTGAACACTTTGAATTTATCAAGAGCTTCTAATTTTTCTTTCAAGAAGGTTACCACATCATCCGAGAGTAATCATCAATTAGTAACATAAAATATTTGTCTCCTTGCACACTCCTAATTCTAGTAGGACCACAAAGATTAATATGAACAAGTTCCAACAAACCACTTGATGACTGTTCTTTACTCTTGAATGAAGTTCTACTCTATTTGCCTAATTGACATTCTCTGCACATGCTATTAGTAGGCTTCACAAGTTTTGGTAGATCTCTTACAACCTGAGTGGAACTTATCTTGACAATGTTATCAAAATTCACATGACACATTCTCCTATGCCAAAGCCAACTCTGATCAACTTGAGCAATCGAACAATTATTGCCAGAACTATTTAAATGAAATATGTTACCTCTAGTCTGAGTACCGGATGTAATTTCAATTCTAGATCTTTCCAACATTCTACACTTCCCATCTTTGAATCAGAGATCATATCCTTTGTCAACCAATTGTCCAACATTGAGAAGATTATGCTTCAATCCTTCCACATATAGAACATCATTGGTGTTATTCTTACCATCAAAAGAGATGGATCCTTTGCCACAAATTCTACCAGTTGAGTTGTCTCCAAACTTCACAAGTCCACCTTCATATTTTTCAAATCTCACAAATTTACTTTTGTCACCAGTCATATGATGAGAACACCCACTATCAATCACCCATTTATCCTTTTGCACAACTTGACCAGCCAAAGCAATTTCTATATTTTCATAGCTAGTAGGTTCAGTAGGCACCGGATCTTCCTCTTTGATAGAAATGAACACCCAATCCTTTTTTAGTGGAACCTCCATGATCAGATTCATCATCTGTGACTCCTTCTTCACCGACCTCTTGGATATAGTAACATTTCTTCTAAGTTCTAGATCTATTAGGGTTTGGCTTTGAAACCCTTTTTGGACATCTTGAGGCAAAATGACCAATCTTATTACAATTAAAACATTTGAATGGTAACTTACCTTCATACTTACCGGATCCTCTTGGCAATCTCTTGGCAAAAAGGGCTTCAAGATCATCAAGCTCAGTTTCTTCATTTTCAAGATCCTTCCTTATCCTCTCAAATTTGATTGTTCTTCTTGAAGAGCTCTCACCTGAATCATATCTTTGCTTCCCATAAACAATGGCTTTGAATGTAGATTTAGACTTAGGAAGAGAGTCACCAAATTCACTTAATTCAAAAGCGAAGAGTTTGCCAACTAGCTGATCTCTTGTAACTGTTTAGATAGTCTTGATCTCCTCTATAGCAGCAACCTTATGCTTGTATGAATTAGGTAAAGATCTAAGCATTTTTGCCATAATCTCTAATTCTTCCAATGTTCCACCAACACATCTGATACCACAGATAAGTTCATTTATCATTTGCATGTAGACCGTGATGTTTTCATCTTCACTCATCCTTAGATTTTCAAATTTTCCTCTTGGGCTTTGTAGTTTGGCACATTTGACATGTTCATCGCCTTCATAAAAATTCAATAACTTTTTCTAGATTTCATGAGCAGTTTTCAGTCCAAAGACATTTGTCATTTCTAAATCAGTTAGAGCACTCAACAAGGCTTCTTTAGCTCAAAGGTTATTTTCAGCATCTTTGAGTTGATTTGGAGTTGAAGGACCTTTCTCCAGAGGCTTATACTCATCCTTGGTTATCACCCAATAAGCTTCACCCATGCATTGCAAATGGCATTCCATGCAACTCTTCCAAACAGAGTAATTTGTTCCATCAAATCTCAGATTATCCTTCTTGTAGGTCAACATCCTAGATTTCCTCAGGCGGTTAAGCTTCTATTAGAGGAACTAGCTCTGATACCAATTGTTGGAATTAGTCCAGACAACTGAGAGGGGGGGGTGAATTAGTTGTCCCTAATCTTTAATACTTATAACAATTGATCCTTCTTTACCATTCAAAATTGATTAATGATGTAAACATTTAAGGCATGATTTATTAGCACATGAGCACAAACAAATTAACACACATAACACCAAGATTTTACGTGGAAACTTAGTTAAGGGAAAACCACAGTGGGGATAACCCACAAAGATTTGTACCCTATTAAAAGTACTTTAGAAAAATAGAAGGCACATGCCTTCAGGTGCACTGCCCAGAGCTCACTACTCAAAAGAGGTTCACTGCCTAGAGTAGGCTCACTGCCTACAAAAATTAAGTTTATCACATAGATAATGAACTAAGAAATAGCATCTACTTCATGCCTAGTTTTGTCCCCTTGAAGGCTCACAATTTTTGCTCTATTCTTCAATCACTTGTCCACTATATCTTCATCCTTACTACTCTTGATCCTTTGTGCTTCTTCCTCTCTGATCTGCTTCTATACTTCTCTTAGGATTTTATCATTTTCACACACACCCTTTCCATAACTTATCAACAAGTATTTATATGCTTCATCAACCTTGGAATGAACATTAAGGTTAGCTAAATTTATTGCGAATCATTACACTATTAGCCAAACATAGCTGAGACTTTGAATCTTCCTTCAACAACATGCCACGCTCTAGAGAATTTCTCTTGATCATCCACAATACACTTGAATCATCTTGTCAACCAAGACTGGGAAGAATAGCAACACCAAGAAGGAAATCTTCACCAACGAGCTCAACCTTCAAAGCAAACCTCCAACACAATAGTCACATGATCTAGAGAATTCCACAAGCACATTAAAATCAACAAGAACATCTGTACTCCTCCAAATCATTAGAATCACTTACATCTTCATCCGAATCCTCAAGAACACTATCTGTTATGACTGTCACACTAAAAAGATTGCTTGCGAACCTCGAACCCACAAACCACTTGACTTGATGATACACACTGACTTCTCAAACATGCCTCTAGATCTGTAGATCATAATATTTCAATGCAGAGCAATCCAGACCAATTTACTGTCATTCTGTCTCTTTTGAACACTACAAAAACTAGTTGTACTCAGATGGCCATACTTTCTTCAAATCTTCATGTGGATCTCTAAAATCTTAACTGGAGCTACTTCAGATAATCCTCTACATAACCATATGGTCTGCACACAATGATCTTCATTAATTTTCTCAATATCCTCAACATTCCAGTCTTCAAGACATGCAACAAAATAAGATACAGTTGACATCAATATAACAAGAATATGTTGACATCAATGACAACACCGCTTAAGCACATATTTGCAACATGACTTACATCATGTGAAAATTGGCTTACCCATGTAAGGGTGGAGAATTTCTACGCCCCAACACCAAGTGCTATTTCCTAATGCTAAAACGTAAATTTTCTCCACCTTTGCATTTTCCTTGCCAAATGAAAAATATGCTAACTTTGGAGATTTTCAACATCCTATTCCAGTTTCCCAACCAATGTAAGAGGCATCTCCTACAAAGAAAAACATGAAGTATAAGTTCCAATGGGTGGTTTTTGCATCTTTGATCGAATCAAATGTTGATCAAATTAGAGACACAAAAATCAGGCATGTGGACATGGAAGAGTTTCTGGAAAGGTTGAACAAGTAGCCACTTGCATCACATATATAAGCTATTCTAGATAGTGGAATTCACTTGGCGGCCGCATTCCAAGTCTCCGCACAAAATCCTAAATGTCTTGGGGCAACTATCCATTTTGATAGAGAGAGAAAGTCTATGAAAGATGTCGATGGTATGGTTGTCATTTGTCTTGATGAGGAATACTTTGATAAAATCTTCAATTGTCCTAATATTGAGGAATACCCAGATATCACTGTGGAATCGGCTTAAGAGAGTTATGATAAAAATACAAAAAAATAGAAGAAGAATATCAAATCTCGTTGGCTCAAGAATTATAGGCCTACCATTTCTAGGTGGTTGAAGAACGTATATCACAGTGAATTTCATGAGGAAGTTGGAGATTTTATCACACTCCTGAGTAGGGTCAAGGGCTTCCCACATCCAACACATTTTAGGGGTGAATATATTAGTATATTGCCATTATCAAGAATAAGTAGAAGATCTTCTAGGGAAAGTAGATTAGTGACGCCATTTGCTACCAACTTTTGAGGTATCTAATTCCCTCAAGTTCTATATGAAATCTTATCTAGTGTATGTTGTAGCATGCATGAGGGCTTTTCGTGGTTTATCCTCCATTAGATATAGAAGGCAGGTGTAGGTATATGAGTACTATCTGTAGTTGACTCTGAAGGAGAGTCTAAAGCATTATAGAATGGTTAATGACACCTTCTTTTATAAATATATTTGTATGTTTGACAAAGATCTTGTGAAGAAGAGGGTTTTAGATGCAGCCTGGAAGTAGGTAAAAAAGGTTGGTTGTATATTCTTGCAATTCCCAACCTTTACCTACATTAGGGTAGGAGGTTTTAGTGAGCTTCCCTACATGTTGCCGAGGTATCTTGGTGACAAACTAGTGTTAATGGAGTTGTGCTGACAGATGATGAATGTCCACAAGAAATAATCAGAGGCTCACATGCTTAGGTTTAAGTTTCTAATCAATATTGGTTGACACACATTATCTACCACCCCAAAGGCCAAATTGATGGAAACTGAGTTGCAGTGGATTACTCTCAGAAGGTTCAAAAGTTGTAATGAATTTGATTATAGAGGAATGAAGGACAATATTAAGGGAAATTACATTCATGTGCACAAAATAGAAGACATTTTGGCTAAGTGTAGATCAGATGAAGATGTGAGAAAGCATGACTACAACTCGCTAACTCTGGATCAAATCAAAGATTTGAGACTAGCAGATGTTCCCAAGGATATGGAGGATGATGGGGATATACCGGATCCTCTATATGAGGGTAATCAAATTGCTTCAACACCTCTTCCACCGATCCAGTGGTCATTGAAGGAATCTACTTCTATAACAAATAGTTTCCAATTCACCCTTGCCAATACCAACACCTGGTTGGAGAAGAATGGGATAAAGCTAAAACCATTCAAGATAGGATCTGAAGAGGACCATGCTAAAGGAACTTCTAGTAAGTGGGAGGAGCTTAGAACTAAAAATATAGAAGACGCTTCTAGTTCCGGGCAAAGGGTAAAAATTGTTTTAAAAAATAAAGGTCAGAAAGGAAAAGGAAAGGAAAAAGAGGGAACATTTACACAGGTGTCTACTGAAGAAAATCATTTTGTTGTTGAAACACAATCTCCTCCTACTACTTCCCAATTGGAATCATCATAGGTGTTATCTCCTCCTTCATCTCTTGTTGTTACAACTTTCGATCTTCGTATTTTGTGTCTGCCACTCCTTTCGTTCATGTGCAAACCATTTATTCATCTCTCTCATCACCTACAAGTGACTTCTTTTTCCAAAGTCCTCCTCATGGTACCTTGGAGCAAATGTTTGGATCACTTTCCTCCTTATCTAGTCCCACATGTTCATCATGGCCACCCTCCAATCCATTCATTACAACCCAACTGGACTTTGATAAGGTCTTATCCACTCCTGTGCCTAAGGTGCCAACAAAAGTCAATTCCACTACCATGCTGACCCAAACACTACCTATCATTACCACCACTCCATTGGTATTCACTCCATTATTGGGTACCTCCATTCCATCTTCCATTCCATCCACCTCACAACCCACCGATTCTATCTTGTCATCATAGTCTTTGGTGACACAGTCTGAAGATCTATCCGCTCTTTCCCCTTGGTTGATATCTTAGAAACCAAAGAGAAATAAGAAAGACATATCACTAGATGATTTTGACTTTGGTCAAGTGGTCCTAATAAAGCTCAAATCTACAAAGAAGTCTAAGACCATATCAAGGGTGGTCGTGGACTCAACTGGGAATAAGTATGCATAAGTTGTTGTGCCACCAAAAGATAAAAACATTGAAGATATCCAAGCTGTAGACTATTTAGTTTCAAAAATAGAGATTGGAAAACAAACACATGAAGGTACAAAGGAAGATTTGTAGGCAACACTAACATCTTTGCTGGAAAGGTATGATAAGGATACGTTGATCAAGGATCAACTTAAAATTAAGGTAGAATAATTGACCTCTATTTTGCTAAAATTGCTTAATCTTTTGAACAATTAGAGCCTGTTGGAAATAGTTTTGATGAAGAAGCTATTCAGAAAGTAGAGAAGATTGGGTCACAAGGGCAAGCAGTCAGTACTTGGATAGATAAATTGCAAGCTCAAGGTACCAAACTTATCCAATCTTCTATCAAGCTTTTTGACAACTTGGGAGAGGTAAAGACAAAGTTGAACCAAACTCTTGAGATGCTATCTCAAGACCTATATCTAATAGAGAAAGATGTTCACACCTAGACTTATCTACAAAAACCAAACTTTGGAGATTTTGATAGAGTAGGGGGTAATCCCCAATAGGAATGTGTATGTAGAATACATGGAGGTTATGAGGAATAAGGTAGAAGTTCTCCAAAATTTGATCAATGACCTTAAAGAAACCCTGATGTAAATATTACCAAAGGGCTAGACATTTATGATAAAATTGGAGAACTTCCTTGTCAAATGTTGGATGACAACTAGAAGACCCTCCTTGTTGAGACGTTTATCCAAGAGTTCATGGCACTGGTTCACACTGAAATAGAGATAGAAGCCTTTTCATTGGCATCAATTGATAAGCAGGTGCATTTTTAGGTGATCTTGGATAAATTATAGAAGATTTTGGATAGGAATAAAGGAGTTCCAGTCAACATCTTGGACTCCATTACAAGAGTTCATACTATCTTTAGATATACACTACGACCAAGCAAGAACGACGTCCAGGCGGCTTTGAAAAGATATGAGGATTTCTTGGGAAAAGATAAAGAGGACAAAATTCCTGTGTCTATAGACACTTAGTTTATTTTCAAAGCTTTTCATATGTAATTTTGTAATATGTAATTTACATTTCATATGTAGTTTTGTTATATGTAATTTACATGTAGGAAAAGTACAGAGTCCTAAGCAAAATCAAACTATCTAGACTAAGTCAAGGTAGTTATGATTTTCCTATTTTTATTCAATGGCTCCTCTCTATAAATAAGAGCGTGCTCATTTGTAAATATTATCTTTTGGCTAATGAAGTGAAACACTGTTGTATTGAGAAACAACTTGAAACTTTGATTTCAAAGTGTAAATCTTTATTTCAATCAATACAAGAAAGTTAAGTGGGCATTCAATCTTTGTGTTGAAATAACCTTGTTGTGTATGGGAATGTTCTTACATCTTTTCCATTACATCTTCTTGCAAGTTTTATTAGATTGTGGTGTGAGTCTATATGAACTGAAAGGTGCTAGAAATCTAATTTTTAAGTCTTAGAGCTGCAACATTATTTCTAGAATAGTGGTATGTGTTTGTGATTGGAGGTGACTTTGGAGATGTTGGACTGCGAGTTATTATCCTTAATAATTTAATCTTCATTGGCAATAAGGTGGAGACTTTGGGCTACATTTTGTTCCATCCATTTTCATTTTCTAATTAGCGTAAGAAGTAACAAAAGTCTTTGAACTTTCATGGGTTTCTTGTGCTTGGCACACACTGGTATTATTTTAGTTATTCTTATGACATCGGGGCAATTTCTTGACATCATATATTCTTATCCTTCTTCCCTCATATTCCTTTTCAAAATGGTAAGATATTCTACATGCTCCTTTGTGTTTGTTTCTTCCTAAGGGGAGATTTTTTTTTTAACAATCATGGGTTCTCTTCAACATTTAGTGTCGAGAATTTACAATTGGCATAAGAGACTACACTTTGGGGGGGGCTACATGGTCTCTCTTTCTTTGTTTATTCTCTTTGTGGAGAGTTTTACATAGATTATGGGGTTTCTCCTTCTCATATTCTAAGGGGCATCATTTTGTAAATGGGTACTAATATGGCTATGCATTTGTTGAGACCCATCGATCTTTCCTACCCACCTAAGCTATGCTTATGGGGGGTTGTTGGTGCCTATTTATTTTCTTGCATTTAGTTAATTACGTAAACCTAGGATATGACAAGTTTTCTTAGGTAGGTTTTATTTTCACATGTGACATGTACTTCCCTAGTTTTGTGGAGATGTGCATACCCACATTGGTTGTACATTCACATCTCTTGGTGGTGTATCCTATGTATACCCACATCATGTACTCTTGTAAGTAATCTCTCATAATTTCATTTCTATATTTACATTCTTTGATAGAATAAAATTATTCTCTCATTTTGGGTCTCTTTTGTGCTTTTATTGAAGCTCTTTGATCTTGGGTGGCTATCTCCATAGCTAAATCTTACAAGAATAACCCCACCGTGCTTCCTTCATTATAACTATAAATAATAAAATGTGTATCTTTCTAGATAGTGTAGAGCACATGCTCAAGTCTTGTGCCATTCATTTTAACTTCTTGAAGGAAGAGATCACCTAGTTTCCATCAATCAACTACCTTCTTAACTTGATATTTATAAGCTGGGTTGAAAAACCCCTCATATTCTAGGGAACTATTATGCACTTCATTAGGTAGAGGCATGTCCACATTATCCTCAAAATTCAAAGACAGAAATTGGTTATTAAGAGAAATCAATTAACTATCTAGGTCAAACATTCAAGTGGAGTGCTCACCAGTAGGAGAGCAAGAACTCTACTGATCAGTAATTATCATTTATTTCAGAGAAAGATCTATGTGTGTTGAATCACTAATGATACCCTCTCTATAAATAAAGGGGTTGGTTGGCCATCCATGGGGAGTATAAGCCCTTGAAGAATTACTAAAGAAGCTTACTCCTTTTGATTTTTAATCATTCTCCAACTATCATCAAGGATGAAATCTCAAAAGGCTAGTGGGAAGAAGTTACATTGGGTGCACAACACCAATAGAAGGGATAAGGAGTGTTTTGCATCTTGGGGGTATAGTAGAGCACAACAAGAAGATATGGTAATAAGTAATACCCCAAGAAGGTTCTAGGAAGAAGAAAAAGATGTAAAATGAGAGTGAGCTTAGGATAATGGGTTAGGGTGATGAGTATACTTTATTCACTTTCAATCTAGGAATGTTGGGGATATGAGTGTATTTTATGTATGGATCACCAATCTTTGTTTAAGAATAAGCTCCTATATGACCAATGTACCTATGTTTGGGAGTAAGATAGAAAATGGATGAATGATATTGAAGATAGACGAATTTTCTAATCTAAGCTTACAAGAAGGCTACCTACAAAAAAATAAAACTTAACTATTAAAAATAAGGAAATTAATGATAATTAATCATACTTGATGAGAGATTTTCCACTTGAAAACCTATAATTAGTCAATGCAAAAGTACACATAAAAATGATGTTACATACTATATTGCACACTTATAATCTAACATAATTGTAAATAGCCAAATTTGCATGGAAAAAAAACATACATAAAAATCACATTAAAATTATTATAAATATCAAGATAATTTAATTTAAAAAGAAAATTTTGCACACATTAAAGTTATTAAATAAAGATAAAAATGCATACAATTATAAACAAACTACTTCTAGCCAGCCCTTCCACCCCCCCAAAAAAAATGGTGTGACCCCCTCTAGTTCTAAATGTCACGTAGTGATCAAAAGAACCTTATATTCATGAATTAATAGACATTACAAAATATATCTGTGTAACTTCTCTCCTCTCCAAGTGTAATGAAGGAGAATATGTATGAAGAATCGCTCAAAAATAATTATCTTAAAATAAGATTCCTTGAAACAACTACTAAAAAATCTAAAATAAACTTGCTAAAATTCAAATAAAATCTAGCAATATAATTTAGGATGGTGAGGATGGTTGGAGTGCAAAATTTTTCAAAAAAATTGGGCATGGAGGGATCAAGAATTTTCCGTCTAAAGCAGATCAAAGCTCTCAGGGTAAAATAATCACCTTATCCTTTCTGCCGTAATAGGGTTGTTCCAAAAAGATTCAATCATGTTTATACTCTACTGCCAGGTTTTGTGGATGGAGAAAGAAAATTTGAAAGTAAGAAAACCCTTCCTTTTCCAACAACATCATTAGTGGTTATGTTCAGAGGAAGTTAGTCCCCACAATTGGAAAGTCTTTAAAGTTGCTTCTTTGATTAATGTTAAATCTTCTTCCAGCAACCTCCTAGTTCATGAGGCTGGCCTGAGTGCTATTTATTACCTTGATTTCATCTCTCTAACTACTTTGAAGAAGGATGTTTATGAGAATGGTGAGTTTCAGACTCCAGTGATTGAAGCTATTTTGGGTCAATATATTGCTATAATGTGGTCTCCATATTGGTCTTAGGGGAAGAAATGGAGAATTTTGATGAAGTGGGAGAGCTCTCTAATAACCGTAGGGTTGATTTGTTTTCTCAAGAGGAGGGATTGCAGTTGGGTTCAAAAGAGACAAGATCTTTTAGTTTTGGTGGGCATGGGAGGTTTACATCAATCTATCCTTTAGGGTTTGGATTATCATACAATTAAAAAAGAGGGTAAGAAAAATTGGGAATGAATGTTTATAAGAGTCTTCTAAAGTAGAGGTTGATGTAGGTTCTCAGCCAAATTATGGAGCTATACTATACAACAGAGGGGGAAGAATCCTCCATTGGCCGAACAAAATTAGTACAGTGGAATGTTAGGTGATTTAGTAAACCTAACAAGATATACTTGCTTAAATACCAACTGTTGTTAAGCAAACTTGATTTATTTTTTAATCTAGGAAATAAATCTCTTAGTCAAAGACCTTTTGTATTTCCCAGTTAGTGCCTGGCTGAGATGGAATAGAATAGTAGTGGACTTGACTAGAGCTTCTAGAGCTTCTAGAGGTTCATGTGTGCTTTGGAACCCCCTAAATTTAAATCTTTTTCTAGTTGCTTATTCTTCTAACTAGATATCTTACAAGTTTAAATCCTACCAGGAAGAAATTTGTAGATTCTCTGTGAATGTGTATGGTCTTAACTTTCCTATTAGACAATATCTAACTTTGAGAAGAAATTTGGCCTCTTTTAGATTCATGGACTAGTCTTGATTTTTTTGCTTGGAGGTGATTTAATGCAGTCTCTAGTTCAAAGGATAAAAGAGGCGGTCATAGTAGAGCTGCTCAGTCTTGATCAATTTCAAGGTTGTCATTGATTCGTATGCATTATTCAATTTGGTTCTTGAATCAGACAACTTTTTCTAGGACAATAGGAGGATAAGATTTTGCAATATTCCAGAATAGATGGAGAGATTCCCATCTCTCCAAAGTGGCCTGTTAAACAATGAGTCCCAAAATATTCTTAATGGATCTGATGTAGACCATTTCCCCATTTTGTTAAGTATTAAAATGGACTTATCTATGGATTGATGTCCATTTAAATTTGAGGCCATCTGGTTTCTTAGTCTATATTTAATTAGTTTGATAGAGAAGTTGTAGAGAAGTTACCGTGTTTTAGTGTTGGGATTAGGTGTGTTTTAAGTCTTAATATTTGAATTATTTATTTATTTGTATTTATTAATTATTTTGTCTCCATTTGAGAAATGAGGCATCCTGCTTTGAGGTGGCACTTTGGCATGTGTTGGTTATCTTGTAATGTGTGCAAGAAGTTGTCGAGCATCAATGTCATTATGGCATTGTAAGATGTGGGAGTTACATATGACACATTTTATCATGCATGTAAAATCATAATTATAAGAGTTACTATACACTCAGACTCGTGACTTTGGTTCCTGGGGGCTGTCGGGTCAGATTTCGGCACGTACACGGACCCTTTCCCTCCTTGCCATGGGACGATCTGCCATGTCACTCTCACTCATGTGGGAGTATCCAGTCGAGAGGAGGTGAGACACGGTAGGGGTCTAGCTCATTTGAGAGCTGGACTTCGCGAAGGGGGGTCGGCAAGATCTGTGCCCTTTGTTGGTGTGCATCTTATTGTGTGTTTGTGGTTCTTGAGATAACCCTATGACCTGAAGGGTCACTAGTTTCTCTCCTTCTATTTGGCTTCCTTGAATTCCACCTTTGTGTGGGTAAATAATTGTTCTCATTGATGGCTTCTACTATTTCTATGTCTCTGAGGAATGCTCTGTGTAATCACAGTTGCCTAATTTCCTCAATTAACATTAGAACAAATGGGTCTTCTTGTGGTGGAATGTTTGTCTGTTGTTAGGGTTGCGAATGAGTCTCCTCGATCTCATTTCGGATAGCTCTTACCTGTTGAATTAGGCTAGCCAATTGAGAAGGGGAGGTAATCAATTGTTCCAAAACTTTATCACTTGCAACTATTTATTTACCATACAAAACTAATTAATGATATAAACATTTAAGCATGAATCATCAACACATGAGCAGAAACAAATGAACACATAGCACCAAGATTTTTAATGTGGAAACCCAGTTAAGGGAAAACCATGGTGGGGGTTAACCCACAAGGATTAGTACCCTGTTAAAAGTACTTTAGAAAAATAGAAGGCACTTGCCTTCGGACGCACCACCTAGAGCTCACTACTCAAAAGAGGCTCACTGCCTACAATAATTAGGTTTGTCACAGAGATAATGAACTGAGAAATAGCATCTATTTCATGCCTAGTTTAGTTCCCTTGAAAGCTCACAATTTCTGCTCCACTCCTTAACAACTTGTTCGCTATATCTTCATCCTTTATAGCTCTTGATCCTCTACACTTCTTCCTCTCTGCTCTACTTCTGTACCTTTATTAGGATTTGATAATTTTGGCACAAGGATAATTTTCCACAACTCATCAACAAGTATTTATATGCTTCATCAACCTTGGAATGAACACCAAGGTCGGTCAAACTTAGTGCAGATCATTATGCTATCATCCAAACATAGCTGAGACTTGAATCTTCCTCCAACAACATGCCACTCTCTAGAGAAATGCTCTTTGACCATCTACAACACACTTAAATCATCCAGTCAGCCAAGACTAGGAAGAACAACAACACCAATAAGTAAATCTTCACAGACAAGCTCAATCTTCAATGTGGACCTCCAACATAGTAGTTACCCAATCCAGAGACTTCCATAAGCACACTGAAATCAACAAAAACATCTGCACTCCTCCAAATTATCAGAATCACTTGTATCTTCATCCAGAACCTCAAGAACACTGTCTGTCATGACTGTCACACTAGAAGAATTGCTTGCGGACCTCCAAACTACGAACCACTTGAGTTGATGATACACACTGACTTCCCAAACATGCCTCTAGATCTGCAAATCATAATATTTTAACGCGGAGCAATTTGGACCAATTTACGGTCACTCTATCTCTTCTGATCACAGTAAAACCCAGTTGTACTCAGATGGCCATACCTTCTTCAAATCTTCATGCGGACCTCTCAAATCTTGACTAGATCTACTTCAAACAATCCTTTATTCATCCATGTGATCTGTATTCATTTATCTTCATTAATTTTCTCAATATCCTCAACATTCAAGTCTTTTAAACATGCAACAAAACAAGATACAATTGACATCAATGCAACAAGGATATGTTGACATCAATGACAACATGGCTTAGGCACATATTTGCAACAATCTCCCCCTTTGTCATTGATGGCAACATCTGATGTGAAAAACTAATTTAACTGTCAAGATAAGAATTTCTCCCCCTTTCTCTTATCACTTCTGCAACCAATTTCTTCACTACTCCCCCTTTCATCAGCAACTAGTTTTTCACATGACTTCTCTCCCCCTTTGAAATCAATGGCAAAGGGCACATATTTGCAATCATTTCTCCCCCTTTGTGTTTCAGACTGATCTCCAGCTAATTTGTATATTAACCACTCCCCCTGAGTAGTATCTTCTTAACACCAATCTGAATCACAAGATGACTGTGAGTGCCATCGGATTGATGCACCCTAGTGCATCTTTAGTTATGATTAGGAGGGGTAATAACCCCTAACTTCTATCTGAGATATTCAAAAGTATCCTTAGGTAGAGGCTTGGTGAATATATCTGCAATTTGATCCTTTGAAGAAACAAACTCCAATATGACTTCATTATCATTTACTTTCTCTCTCAAGAAATGAAACTTGATGGATATGTGTTTTGTCTTTGAATGCAACACCAGATTCTTAGAGATGTTAATTGCACTTGAATTATCATAGAAGATTGTACAGGCTCCTCAAATACCATTCTAATATCCTTCAACATTTACTTCATCCACAAAACTTGAGTGCAATTACTTGCTACTGCTATGTACTCTGCTTTTGTAGTAGACAGAGATATTGCCTCTTGCTTTTTGCTCAACCAAGAAACCAATCTTCTCCCCAAGAAGAATGCACCACCACTAGTACTTTTCATGTCATCCACATCTCCTGCCCAATCAACATCGGTATATGCATGAAGAGTGAAGTTATTGTCTTTAGGATACCACAAGCCATAATCAAGTGTCCCTTTGAGATATTTGAAAATTCTTTTGACTACCACATGGGATTCTTTAGGATCAACTTGAAATCTAACAACAAGTCCAACTACATTCATGATATTAGGTCTGGTCTGAGTCAAATAAAGCAGTCCTCTAATCATTGATCTATATCTTTTCTGATTTACCTTGGGAGAGTCATCATCTTTACTCAACTTGCACCCAATTACCATAGGTGTACTTACTGGCTTTGAATCTTCGATTCCAAACTTTTTTAGTACATCTCTCACATACTTAGATTGAGATATGAAGATACCTTTATCTAACTGAATGATTTGCAGACCTAGAAAGAAGTTCATTTCACCAAACATTGACATCTCAAATTCACTCTGCATCTAATCAGCAAATGTTTTGCGCATGCTCTCATTTCCACCAAATATGATATCATCAACAAATACTTCAACAATCAGAATATGCTCATGATCAATTTTGAAGTAAAGATTAATGTTAATAGTACCTTTACAAGAACCTAATTTTAGCATATACTTATCTAATCTTGCATACCATGCTCTTGGGGCTTGTTTGAGTCCATACAGACCTTTCCTCAATCTGCAGACCATATCTTTTTGATCAAACAATTGAAATCCTTCCGGTTGCTCAATGCAGACTTCTTCTAATTCCCCATTTAGGAATGCTGACTTGACATCCATCTGATATACCTTGAAATCTTTATGAGCAACAAATGCAAAGAATGATTTAACTACTATTCTTGCCACCGGAGCAAAAGTTTCTTCAAAATCAATTCCTTCTACTTGAGAATATCCTTTCCATACCAACCTTGCTTTGTTTCTTACAACTTCACCATCTTCATTTAGTTTATTCTGGAAGACCCTTTTTTGTTCCAATCACATTTTTGTCTTCAGGTCTAGGAACAAGATCCCAAGTGTGATTCTTCTTAATTTGCATTAATTCTTCTTCCATTGCTTTTATCCAGTTTTCATCATTGCAAGCTCCATTCACTGATTTTGGTTCAATCTTTGAAATCAAACAAATCTCCTCTTGATCTTTAGCAATTCTTCTCCTAGTTTGAACACCATTGTCTCTGTCTCCTATGATTTGATTTTTAGGATGATTCAGCCTTACATACCTAGGAGTTTTAGGATTTACTTGAGCTTCTGTTTCATGAGCTTGTTCCTCAATATTTTCACTGTCCTCCTGAGTTACTGAGCTTTTCAGATCAATCTAGATCTGAGTCTAGGTTTGAACTTGTCTCCCTTGATTTTGACTTTCATCTTGATCATCTAAAGCATATCCGCAAGACCTAGAAGGTCTCTCCTTGATTTCATCAACTATGACATTGGTACTTTCAACAATCTTTTTCAATCTCTTGTTAAAGTATCGGTATGCCTTGCTTTGGGTGGAGTACCCTAGAAATATTCCTTCATCACTTCTTGCATCAAACTTGCCAAGATCCTCATCTCTTTTGATATAGCATTTACTACCAAAAAATCTGAAATATTTTACAGTAGGAGGGTGACCAAACCACAGTTCATAGGAGTCTTACCAGAATTACCTTTGATCTATACCTGGTTAAGAGTGTAGACAACAGTGTTCACAGCTTCTCTCCAATAGATTTGAGGAACATTTTCTTCCATCATCATGGTATTGGCTGCTTCTTGAATGGTCTAGTTCTTTCTCTCCACAACTCCATTATGTTGAGGAGTCCTAGGAGTAGATAACTATCTTTTTATCCCTTGCTTTTCACAGAATGAATCAAACTCATCGAAGGTAAACTCTCCACCTCTGTCAGATCTCAGACACTTTATCTTTATACCAATTTCATTTTCAACCATAGCCTTGAACACTTTGAATTTGTCAAGAGCTTCTAATTTTTCTTTCAAGAAGGTTACTCACATCATCTAGGAGTAATCATCAATAAACAACATAAAATATCTATCTCCTTGCACACTCCTAATTCTAGCAGGACCACAAAGATCAGTATGCACAAGTTCCAATAAGCCACTTTATGACTGTCCTTTACTCTTGAATGAGGTTTTGTTCTATTTACTCAATTGACATTCTCTGCACATGCTATCAGTAGGTTTAACAAGTCTTGGCAGATCTCTTACAGCTTGAGTGGAACTTATCTTGACAATGTTATCAAAATTCACATGACACATTCTCCTATGCCAGAGCCAACTCTGATCAACTTGAGCAATCAAGCAATTATTACCAGAACTACTTAAATGAAAGATCTTACCTCTAGTCTAAGTAGTGGATGCAATTTTAGTTTCAGATCTTTCCAAGATTTTGCATTTTCCATCTTTGAACCGAAGATCATAACCCTTGTCAACCAACTGTCCAACACTGAGAAGATTATGCTTGAAACCTTCCACATATAGAACATCATTAGTGTTATTCTTACCATCAAAAGAGATGGATCCTCTGCCATGAATTCTACCATCTGAGTTATCTCCAAACTTCACAAGTCCACCTTCATATCATTCAAAGCTCACAAACTTACTTTTGTCACAGTCATATGATGAGAACATCCATTGTCAATCACCCATTCATCCTTTTCCACAACTTGGGTAGCCAAAGCACTTTTTACATTTTCATAGTTGGTAGGTTTAGTAGGCACCGAATCTTCCTCTTTGATAGCAATGAACACCTAATCATTATCAGTGGAACCTCCATGATCAGATTCATCATCTGTGACTCCTTCTTCACCAACTTCTTGGACATAGCATTTCTTTTGAGTTCTAGATCTGTTAGGGTTTGGCTTTGAAACCCTCTCTGGACATCTTGAGGCAAAATGACTAATCTTATTACAATTAAAACATTTGAATGGTAACTTTCCTTCATACTTACCAGATCCTCTTGGCAAAAAGGGCTTCAAGATCATTAAGCTTAGTTTCACCATTTTCAAGATCCTTCCTTGTCTTTTCAAATCTGATTGTTCTTCTTGAAGACCTCTCACTTGGATCATATCTTTGCTTCCCATAAACATTGGCTTTAAATGTAGATTCAGACTTACAAAGAGAGTCACCGAATTCACTTAATTCAAAAGCTGAGAGTTTGCCAAACAACTGATCTCTTGTAACTTTAGAGACAGTTCTAATCTCCTCTATAGAAGCAACCTTATGTTTGTATGAATTAGGTAAAGATCTAAGGACTTTTGCCATAATCTCTGATTCTTCCAATGTTCCACCAGCACACCTAATACCACATACAAGTTCATTTATCTTTTGCATGTAGATTGTGATGTTTTCATCTTCACTCATTTTTAGATTTTCAAAATTTCCTCTTTGACTTTGTAGTTTGGCACATTTTACATGTTCATCACCTTCATAAAGATTCTCCAACTTCTTCCAAATTTCATGAGCAGTTTTCAGTCTAAAGACATTTGTCATTTCTGAATCACTCAGAGCACTTAACAAGGCTTCTTTAGCTTGAAGGTTATTTTCAGCATCTTTGAGTTGATCTAGAGTTGAAGGACCTTTCTCTAGAGGCTTATACTCATCCTTGGTTATCACCCAATAAGCATCACCCATGCATTACAAGTGGCACTCCATGCGACTCTTCAAAACAGTGTAATTTATTCCACCAAATCTCGGACTATCCTTCTTGTAGGTCGACATCCTGGATCTCCTCTAGTGGTTAAGCTTCCTTTAGAGGAACCAGCTTTGATACAATTGTTGAATTAGGCTAGACAACTGGGGGGAGGGGGTGAAACAGTTGTCCCAAAACTTTATTACTTGCAACTATTTCTTTACCATACAAAACTAATTAATGATATAAACATTTAAGCATGAATCATCAACACATGAGCATAAACAAATGAACACATAACACCAAGATTTTTAACATGGAAACCCAGTTAAGGGAAAATCATGGTGGGGGTTAAATCACAAGGATTAGTACCCTATTAAAAGTACTTTAGAAAAATGGAAGGCACTTGCCTTCGGGCACACTGCCCAGAGCTCACTGCTCAAAAGAGGCTCATTGCCTACAATAATTAGGTTTGTCATAGAGATAATGAACTGAGAAGTAGCATCTATTTCATGCCTGGTTCAATTCCCTTGAAATCTCACAATTTCTGCTCTACTCCTTAACAACTTGTTTGCTATATCTTCATCCTTTACAGCTCTTGATCCTCTACACTTCTTCCTCTCTACTTTGCTTCTGTACCTTTCTTAGGATTTGATCATTTTTGTACAAGGATAATTTTCCACAACTCTTCAACAAGTATTTATACACTTCATCAACCTTGGAATGAACACCAAGGTTGGCCAAACTTAGTGTGGATCACTATGCTATCGGCCAAACATAGGTGAGGCTTGAATCTTCCTCCAACAACATGCCACGCTCCAGAGAAATGCTCTTTGACCATCCGCAACACACTTGAATCATCCAGTTGGCCAAGACTAGGAAAAATAGCAACACCAATAAGTAAATCTTTATAGACAAGCTCAATCTTCAATGCAAACCTCCAACATAGCAATTACCCAATCCAGAGACTTCCATAAACACACTGAAATCAACAAAAATATCCGCACTCCTCCAAATTATTAGAATCACATGCATCTTCATCCAGAACCTCAAGAACATTGTCTGCCATGACTGTCACACTAGAAGAATTGCTTGTAGACCTCAAAACCATGAACCACTTGAGTTGATGATACACACTAACTTCCCAAACATGCCTCTAGATCTGCAAATCATAATATTTTAATGTGGAGCAATCCAGACCAATTTACTATCACTCTGTCTCTTCTAATCACAACAAAACTTGGTTGTACTCAGATGGACATACCTTCTTCAAATCTTCATGCGGATCTTTCAAATCTTGACTGGAGCTACTTCAGACAATCCTTTATTCAGCCATGTGATCCACATTCATTTATCTTAATTAATTTTCTCAATATCCTCAACATTCAAGTCTTTTAAACAAGCAGCAAAACAAGATACAATTGACATCAATGCAACAAGGATATGTTGACATCAATGACAACATGACTTAGGCACATATTTTCAACATTACCCATTCTCCTCTTACTCTTAAACACATTAGTGAATCAAGATAGAGGAAGTTGTGTAGTTGCTAACTCTAACCAGATCTAGGGTTTTGACCTAGGGTTTGTCTCTATTTGGCTGTGAATACCTCGTGATGGAATCGAGGGTCTTGCAATGTTTTCTATTTTAACAGATCTATATGAATGCAAGCTAAATGATAATATGTAAAGAGTCTTTTTAGTATTTTTGGAAAGGAAATTGATTCTAATCTATGAAATAAATGTGCATGCAATCCTATATGAAAAGTTGAATCTATGTTTTTGTGGGTTTTTGGTATTTTCAATGCAATCTAATCTAATAAAAATGGAAGAAGCTTTTTCTTATAAAGTAGATCTAGGAATGTAAAAATGACTAATCTAACATGCAAGATCTAATCTATCAAGGAAAAAGCACATTGTTACTATTCCCAAGAGGAAAGTGTGATGATCTAATTACTATGAAAGCAATGAAAAGAACCTGAAAGAGATGAATATTTGAAGACTCCACTACCCTCAATAATCCTTGTGTAGGCAATGTTGAATCCTTTTGTGACAATAGTTGGTTCTCTCGATGACAAAAAGACTCAAAGAAGCAAAAAGAAGCTTTTGTGAAGCTTGTGTGAGCTCGATGTGTGCTTGGATTGAGCACAATGGCATAAGAAAAAGAAGTAGCATAGCGTTGCTTGTCTGAACAATAAAAGTAAAAGGCACTTTCGTCCTGTATGAGAGTACGAATGCTAGATTTGGAGAGAAAAATTGGAAAGAGCTGTGTGCACAGAGAATTTGCCTCCCTTTGTGCTTGGGGGGGGGGGGTATTTATAGGTTTGAGGAAGGGATTGATTGGAGAGTTAACTCATTTGATTGATGAGTTAACAAGAATAGATTGGGGAGTTAACAAAGTTGATTACCCAGTGAACTCAGCTGAAAAGGGAGTGATGAAGCAATGATAACTTATCACTGAAGAGGAAGATGAAGTTAGAGGAGTGCATGAGATTGATTGGGGAGTTAATTTAAGATCTAATGAAGCTAATTATGCATGTGTGGGTGCATGAAATAGTTAACTCTATATCAAGGATTAACACTCATGCAAACAGAAAGAAAAATGGGTGAAAATAGAGCTAAAATATGAGAGAAACTTCAGTTTTTCCACGGGTCAAAAGATGGTAGGGTCACTACCTTCATTAGTCAAGGTCGCCCAGGGGATCTTGGGTCACCCAGGGGGCGACCTTGGATCAGGAGTGCAGAATGCAGAAAATATGATGGAAGAAGGCAAGGGAGAGGAAAAGGATGGATTCTGCATCAAAAAATAGGTCAATCATGTGGAAGAATCCAAATCTCCACTTGCGTCCTTAGGATCCCTAGTGGGGATCTAGAAATGATAGGGGGAGATTTAGATTGAAAGGTCGAAATCGAAAATGAAAAGTGGGAGATGGATCGGGGGACCTCTAGAAGGCTTCTATGAGGTGTACTAGATGAAATACAAAGGGGAGAGGTGAAAACTTAGCTACAAGACACTCACATGACTTAGGATCAAGGTTGAAAGCCAAAAAATGCAAGTCGACAAGTGTCGCAAAGTGTCACAAATGGGGAAGGAAGGGAATCGACAAAGCATAAATGACACAAGACAAGAAGAAAAGACATGTCATCAAGAGGCCTGCTGTCAAAAGGATTTATTTTCACACTTACATGTACGTGACAAGGATTTGAATCATCATAGGGGTCTTCATGGAGGTAGTGCATGATTTTTGTGCTTACATATTTTCCCCCTCAAGTACGGTAGTCTACATGAAAGGTAGACACTGTTCCCGAACTAGGCCTTACCTGTTGTCAATTTTTCCACAATGTGTACCTACAATAACTAGTATCAGTCTGGCATCTAAATACATCAAAATGAATAATGAAAACTGAAATGATGAACTTACCATGGATCATTTAAGTTTGACTAGTCGCTTGCTTTTGTCAGTTTGGACCTATGGGCATGAGAGCATGCAAAACAATGCACAAAACAAAAGCATAAAAGCAAGAAACTAAGCTAAATGCATGAAATGAAACTAAGCTAAGGGCAAACCAAGAGAGCCAAATTGTGAGATCGAAGTGAAGCGGCAACAGAATCATTCACGTGAGCAGTCATTGGAAAAGTATCGTCGAGGGGATCACAGAGATGGCCGCTTCTTCCTTAGCCATAGAGAGTCAGGTGAGTAATCAGTAAAAGAATCTCCTCTAAACCCTAGCTTGAATTTCATGAAAAATATCTTGAAATCATCTATTGTTGGTGATTTTTTTTGTCGTGTCATGTGTATTTCGTTGTTTAGAGGCATATTGAACTTTTGTTTTCCGAATTTGGTCGAGAAACGAGGTTTTTCAGACCAGTGTCTATTGAGGGGCTGCTCTCTAAGGTCGCCCCTTTTGGCAGGTCACCTAATGGGATCCTACCTGACAACAAGGTCACCCTGGGGGATCCTGCTTTGTAACAGGGTCACCTCGAGGGGATCCTAACTGGCAATTGAGTCACCTGGGGGGCGACCCTATAGGGTTAATTTTTGGCTGCATTTGATGTTGATTAACGCTTCTTTCACTCTGAAATGACATGATTCGATTACTTAATCTGCCTATTTATTACAATTTTTGATGGTTTTTCATCCCATAATAATGGGTTACACTTTTTGGCCAAACTCGACATTGAAATCAACATTTTGAACTAAATCTTCACTTTCTGACACCTATAGCTGCTAAACCGTTAGGAATTTGAAGATGATGCAAACTAGTGATTTGTGAGATTTTGATTGTAGATTCTAAATATATATATTTTTAAAAATTTAGAGTTAAGTTGTAAATTTTTATGCATCTCCTTTGATAATTAGTTTTTAATAGTAAACAACATTTTTTAAAAGTGATGTGTAATTTGTAGCACATTACTTTTTTTCTACAAAGGATAAAATTCTAATTCTTTTGAATTTAGATTGGTAACACCAATATATAGTGTATGCACCAATATATAGTGTATGCATTTGGTTTCATAATTTTTTGTTGAATATTTTTTTAATTGCGTTTTGAAGTCAAACCAATTATAATTTAGACATAGGCATATTCCGTAAAACATAACTTTTTCTGTATGTATCGAAATTCAATTTTTCTTTTTTTTTTTGAAATGAGGACATCAATACCTAGTGCATAGATATTTTTTACAATTTGTTTTCACTAGTTTACTAATTTTCCATGTGTGTAGAATAGAGAACTTTATGTTCGGTGAAAAACCTACGTTCACAAGAAATAAAAATAAATATAATAATCAAATTAAATATATTTAAAATTATACTTTTTGGAAAGCTTATAATAAGGACTACATACTTACAAAACATAAATTTTAAATGAATTCATTTGATCCCCCAAAAGGTAAATCAAAAGTGATTTTTTATTAGCATTTTGATAGGTGTAGAGGAGACTCCATTATAGGTATGGTTTAAAACTAGTGGGGTTCTATCCAAGGGGGTTTGAATCTAAGGGGGTTTGATCAAACCCTCTTCAATTAAAATCCTTTAAATGGAACCTTTCAAGTCTTAAAACATTATATTTTCTAAAAATATGTGATTTCAACAAAAAATTACGATGTCCCAGAAAGTGTAACCCATTATTGTGGCATCACCCTGCCAGTTTATATATTTTTTTTGGTATTTTTATGAGTTTACGAGATCTAACCTAAGCTTCTCTTTTGATTTTGTAGGAGGGGTGCATTCGATGGAATGCTTGCCAAGAGCAAGGGTGGCTTTCAGGGATGTTTGCTTCTCTTAGCACAGAAGAACGTGCCATACTCAAGAGGACAGGCCTTGGCAGAGTTTGTCATGTTCTCGTGGTCCATCCTGTATATCGCATATGCTGTGACATAATGACTTACTGGGATGCAGATAGGAACACATTCAGGTTCCCACAGATTTTCAGAGAGTGGACTATCACTCTTCATGATGTGTATTGTATCCTTGGGGTTCCTGTGAGGGATTAGACTTTCTTTCTTCCTGCTAGTGAGTCTCATGAGAACAAGGCTGCTTGGGCTACTTTTATGGGGGTTAGTCACCCCGGGGATCAGACATGTGTTCTTCTTTCTTCTATACCATGACTTCGCATCCCACTCCTGAAGAGGTTCCTGATTGGTTTGATTGCTTCGAGGCTGTCAGGAGACAAGGCCTCGGCTAGACTGAGATGGTGTTGGGCACCCATCATTTATTGTTTGGAGGAGGGTACAGTTTATGCATGGGGACCTGATATCATGGCCATGGTCTACAGAGTCTTTTATCGGATCTCTCGATGAGGGGATCTTGCTTTCAGCCACTCTTCCTTGGTGATGACATAAATCTTTGAGCATGTGAGACCCTATCAGAAGCTTATTCCACTTCTAGACAAATGACTTCCAAGAGCAGTGCGGTGGGCACATGTTGGACATTATGATGCTACTCTTCTAACCATCGCCACCCTTATGGATGATGACATGATTCCTGATCCTTACCATGATATGGAGGGGGTTTGGACTTGAGATGCTGAGGTGAGAGCATATTGCCATGAGGTCTCAGAGATCATGAATCACAATGGTTAGGTTGAGGCTCATCAGGTGGACCGAGTCTTGCAGTAGTTTGGCGAGGAGATCCCAGAGGACCTGCCCCCAATGTCCACTTGCTATAGGACCGTTTAGGAGATGGGAGAGATTGGACATAGGAGCGTTGTTTGGACACTATTGACTCTAGGTGTCTTTATCACTAGAGCTTCTAGAGGAGGACCGTGGGGAGGGAGAGGACTCCTTCCCAATCTGTGACTATGACAGTTGACTCAGAGTCTACTGATGAGGATTATATTCCTGACAGTGATGGTTCGTCAGATGAGGCTCCCCTCAAGGACAAGGATTTTGATGACGTTGATGTCCCACATGAGGTTCCTGACATCCCTGAGGGTCCTCCTACTATTCCTCGACCTCATTCAGATGAGGTGATGCATCAGTTTGACCCTGACTGGTAGTTTGGAGATCCATGTGAGTTCAGTTTACTTGCTCTTACTTTGACTTCTCTCTTCTCTCTTTTCAGTTTTCGTACGACACTGACTTGGTCTTGTCTTTGATTTGGCACTTTAGGCAATGTCAAAGAATGGAGGGACTTGGTTCAAGAGGTTAATGTTGGATTAACCTTTCCTTTCACTATGATGGCTCGTGACCATCTTTTGGATGATCCTGGTGTGCCCCCTTCTGCAGGATGACACACAAACATTTTTGCTCCTATTTACCATGGGTGTGAGATGATCACAGAGTTGAGGGCCCAGGTAAACATGCTTTAGGGTGAGAATAAGGTACTACGGGAGATGGCTCACCTTAATGTTGGGCGTTCTGGCACTAGCATGGAATCACATGCCCATAGTAGAGCACATCATTCTCATAGGTCCCATGGAGCGACGAGCGGTACTCGTAGATAGAGGAGTTGGAGCCCCGAGGGTTTTGTTGGAGGGAACCAACCTTGACTTGCCTTTCTCAAACTTTGTGCCCCCTTGCATGGGGAGCCTACACTTCTTTTGAAAGCATTTTTTCCATAGCTCTTTGATACCTATTGTATATGTAAACTTTTGATGTATCTATGAAAGTTTATCTTTTTCTATGGCTTTTCTCTTTGTCAAATTATGTGCCCATCTCTTGTGCATGTTTGGAAGTTTTTAGGAATTTGTTGATTATGTCTAACCTTTTCAACTCTTTTAACAAATATAGGCATGACAACGATGACATGTTTTTGTTATTTTGTAGAACATATATATGATATGCAGTTTACGATATGACAATGCAAGAACACAAGAAATGCTGTAAATGAAACTATAACACTTTATTGAGTGTCATGAGATATGACACTTGACTTTATTGTTTTGAGACTCTTTTTTTGGTTTTGATATGTATGCAATGTGGAACAAATAGAATGACTACTCTTAAATACGATTTTCAATCCAAGGGATTGCGGGTTGTCCTAATATAAGAGATCTATCCAAGGTTGTGAGATAGGATTTTAGGAAAACTCAAGTGGGGAGTGAAAATGAATCATGCAGTGCTTCTGATTTCTAGGCTTTGCTAAAGGCCAAACACTGATCCTTATCTAGATAAGATAATTTGATAAGCTTTCAACTTAGACGAGTATCAAATTTTGTAGGTGTTCTCTAGACTTAGATCACAAATGGCAAGCAAAGTAGACCCAGGGTAAAGGATAAAGTAGGAAAGAATAAGGGTCCCTAGATAGAAGATGGTCCTAGAGACAACTAGACTTTTTGGCTTTGCTCAGCTAGTGCGTGTGTGTGCTTTGTACCTCTTTTTCTTTGTTAGAATGTCACTCTTGAGGCTTTGAGCTTAGATTGATCTCCACCCAAGAGTATGGACATTCAACAATCTTCTCTCTCTCACTCTTTTTTTTTGTATCTCTCTTTTCTTGCTTTTTTTTGTATTTTCCTCACTTGTCTTTTCTCTTTTTTTTTTTTTGTATTTTTGACTTTTCAAGAAATGAATGCTTTTTGAACTTTTTTGCTATGCAATGATTTGATCTCTCAATTCTCACTTTTCTACACTCTTATTTTGATCACTCATTTTTTTTATTCACTCATATCTTATATTGCTTCCTTCAGAGTTTTGACACTCTTGGCATTTTTGGCCAAGAAAGATAAGGGGCTGACGCCACCTAAAGTTTTTGTAATTTGGTTGGACTTCTCTTCTACTAGGGAAGAATTGGGAAGGTCTACTTGCAAGCTTCCTTTGAACACTGTAGGTTTGAATACTGACTTTGCTTAGACCTAACATCTTGACTCATTAAGACTAGGATCAGTGTAAAGCTAAGAGCTAGGCTTTGATTTTAGAATCACTAGGAGTGAAGGGGGATAATGGTAAATTGTGAAAGATGAGGCATCTCTAGGTCCTGAAAGGATGACAAATATTTGGGCAACATTAGACTCCTTACTGAAAAGAAAATAGTATAAGAGAAAGTCATGAACTATAATGCAAGATGAATAGAATGAAACTGAAATGCAAGAAACAAATTATTTTTGACATTTTTGAGTATTATATTTTTTTTGTATTTTTATGTTTTTTCCATTTTTTTTTTTGTTTTTTAGACTTAATATTTCTTAAGGTGAAAGGCATTGATTATTTTGCCAAATTCCTCTTCCTCCATTGTGCACAAGAGATAAGCACCATTTCTGATATCTTCTTTAACCATGTAGGGGCCTTTCCAATCTTCTGAGAAGGCTCTTTTTCGTCTCCTTTTCTTATTTTTCATGCTACCTTTTATTAGGACTAGTTCTCCTATTCGGTATGGTTTGTCACTTGAGTTTATTGTCTCCAATTCAGTTATTTCTCTCGACATTGTGAGATGCAGTAAATCCTAAAAGGCACTTTGATGGGAGGGGGTCCAATACAGGACTCCTTTGCAATTGAGTAATTCCATCAACAAATCAAATTATTCTTGCATGTAGATTTTTATTTTTGGTCTCTCTTGTATCCTTTACAAGAATTGGAATAGTTCAAGAGGGGTCTGTGGCTCCCTTTGTTCGTTAGGAGGGACAAATCTTATACTTGTCCTCCTATTGGGTTCTGGTCTCAAGTCCATGGCATACCCAATATAACTCCTTGGTAGTTCAAAAATAATAGGGTTGTCAATACCAACTGTCACTCTCATCTTCCACTCTCTGTTAAAGATTCCTTCACTTTCTTCATCTTCATTGAGCAGTCTCTCTACCATTTCTATTTGTACCCGAGGTGCTTCCCATTCACTGAGTTCATTTGTTTGAACTGAGGTGGAAGTGGTTGGTCTTTTTTGTGGCTTGGCCACTACAAACATCCTAGGTAACACCCCTAGAGCATTAGTTGACTCATTGTCCATGGAATATGCTTCTTCCATGGGTAATATTGGTTGATGCGAGTCCTTCGTTGGTGTAAGGGGCTCATATGATTCTATCTCTTTGGGTGTATTAGGGAGATGTGACTTACTTAGCGGTGACAGTGGGGTATAACCCTCTGTTATGTCTTCCTTTGCATCCGAGAAAGCATGTGGGGCCGCATCTCTCAGATCTAATGTGGCAGTTTGAAATACCAACCCTTCAGTTCTATGGGGTTTTTCCCCTATGCATGGGAAAAGTTTGTAAACCTCCTAGATGTCAATGGTGAGTATCTCTAGAGGGAATTGGAGTGGTCCATCCCTTTCGATCAACTCCATGATTTAGATTGTTTTGTCTTTGGGGACTATCTCTTTCTGCTTTGGTGGTGGCTCATTCTCCAAAGTTTTTATGTCTATCATATTTACATTTCTTTCTAAGGTTCCCATCCTTTTAACACATATGGATTGCGGTGTTGGATTTGGGATGGTTAACTTGTTGGTAGGGAGCTCGTAGTCTATCAGGATTCTTATGCATTTATTTGGGGTATTAGACTTTAGCATGCTGAAAGGCTCTAGATCTCCCTGCACAACATATACCTTCCCTAGGTGTAGGAACCAAACTTCTTGAAATAGGGTGGATGGCTCAGCTTTCATCCTATGTATCCATGGCCTTCCAAGAATTAAGTTATATCCTGTGTCCTTGTCGATGACATAAAAAGCAGTAGGAATGGTTTTGGGATCCAAAGTCATTGGGAGGGTGATTTTCCCTATGGTGGCTGCCTTCAAGTTATCATATCCACTCAAAGTATCCCTTGAAGCAGTGATGTTGGTGTGTCCATAGCCCATTCTTTCCAATAGGGAGAAAGGCACTATATTCACTGCAGCTCCGTCATCGATCAATGTTCTTTTGATACATGTGTCATAGACCCAAAATTGAAGATAAAATGCATGGTCTCCTTTATTAGTTAATTTTGAGAAGAATCATAGATCTTTAAGTTTTGAGTTTGGTGGGGTAAGATCGTAGTTAACATGATTAGTTTGTTCGCTAGGCAACGACGTGATTTGGTCAAGATATCTCAAGCCTATGGCTTTTAACAAAGTTGGACGATGTGAGGGGGACTTTCTAAGTAAATCAATGAATGAGATGTGAGCATATGTTTTCTTTAAGTCTTCTATGATTTCATAAGGTCCGATTGGAGTTGGTGTTGGTTCAACTACTGAAACGGTGCCTTCACATGTGTCGATCTTCTCATTATCTTCCTCATGAATCTCCCTTTTTTCTTCATTATGCATGATCTCAACCAATCCCATCAACTTAGTTTCTCCTTTGTATCCTAGTTGAGGTGGGACTTTGGGGTTACCATTTTGGGTTGCTTTATCTTGATTTGTTGTTTCCATGTTTTTGTGTGTAGGGAACGGGTCTTGATAGATCCTCATATTTGCATTTTGAGGTGCTATAGGTGCTTGATTTTGTTTTGTATCCATAGTGTTTGGAGTGATCCTTTGCGGGTTCAAGAACATTTCTATGAACAAGCGTTGTTGATCCTCCAGAAGCTTTTCTATGAATCTGTTGTATTCCCTACAAGATTATGTTCTATGCCCCTTTGTTCTATGAAAAGAACAATACTAGTTGTATTAATAAGTGGGTCTCTCATATCTCCCATCGTTTCCATTCCCATTTCTGTCACGGTTCCAGCTTGATAGTTATCCTGAGGATAGTACCCATTGTTTCTTGGTCAATCTATGGCATTTACGTTAGAAGGATAGTAATCTCTCCCATTGTAATCATCTCTTCTACTTTTGACTGGGGGTTGATCTGTTACCCCATCTATGGTTGCATTCCTATTTTTTTTAGAATCTTAACAACAAGGGCATTGCTTCCCATGTCTTCTTTTGTGATTTTTCTGTTTGAGCCATAAACTTTTCATCCACTGTCGATGGTGGCTTGGTCAATTCTTAAGGAACTTTTCAATGCCTCTTCATAGGACTTGTATGGTAGTTTCTGAACATCCTCTCTCATGTCTTTGTTAAGGGCATACAAGAAGAGGTCACAAAGTTCTCGGTGGTCCATGTTTGGAGCGTTGGTCAATGAATAGAGCACTTGTCTCCATCGAGTGATGAAGTGTGCTACAGATTCATTCGGCTCTTGTTTCATCATGAGGAACTCCCTAATTCCTGTCTTTATGAGTTTGTTCATGTCAAATGCCATGACAAACTCTTCGATTAGTTGTCTAAATGAATGGATTGAAGCCTCTGGAAGGCGATAATACCAATCCAAGGCGATGCTTTCAAGCATTTTCAAGAAAATTTTCGTGACAACTCCATCCCAAGGAAGTTCTCTTATGGCTGTGGTATAAGCTTTGATGTGGGAGTTTGGATCTCCCTCTCCCTTGAACTTCAAGAGATCTGGTAGAGGCTGGGGTAGTTGCACATTCCTTATACTCAGGTCTAGAGGCTCTTTCAGATATTCGAGATATGTTCCTAAGAAAGTACTCTGAGATTGCGGGGTCATTAGCAATAAACTAGTAGGTGGGTTCTGATAACCCATTGTTGGATTCATTGGATTATTCTGAATAGGAGATTCCCATTCATATAAGTTTCATTACTAGCATGCTATGAGTAGTAATTGAGGTAAGGGGGTTTTTGTGATGCCCCCTGGTCTTGTTCGTGATATTTTGTTCTTTTCTCTGGAGTAGCTTGTTGTACTTCTAGGATCCTAATTCTTTGTACTAGAGTTGCGATTACATTTTCAAGAGTTACAGTTCTAGTGTTTTCTTCATTTCCAGGATGTTCTCTTCGACTACTTTCATAGTGACGGGCTTCCTCTTGTATGACTTTCTCTTTTTGTTCTTCTTCTATGGAAATCCTCAATGATTCTTGAGCATCTTTGGTTTCTTGTAGACATCTTTCTAACCTTCTAACCTCTTCATCAAGGTGGGTATTTGATGTACTGGTGGAGGGTTGTTTAGGTCGATGAACTTTCGATCTTATCCTCCTAGCCTTATGTGGTGCATTTGGTATGGCTGAGTCATTTTCACAAGCTAGGTTGTTGAAGGATAGGGAACACCTAGACTCTTTTGGATCAGGCTCATAATTAGAGTCTTCATAATCATAGCAATTTGTAATAGGTGCATCAGGATGAGGCAGCACATACCTATCAAAAGAAGGTGTTTTAGGTTCATTTGAGGGAATGTTTCCCTCGTTTAGGTCTAGCTCCGTCATATTCGAGAGTGTCATAAACACCACAGAACAAATGGAATGGATGGTTGGACCAATGATGGAGATCGAAGCAGCTATGAAAAGCAATGAAAGAATGTTTGAATGTTTTTGAAAAGTTTTTCGCAATGGGAACAAAAACTACAAGATCCAAAGATTTTATAATTTCACGTTGGGTTCGCCAAAATATGTACGCTCAGAATCGTGACTCTGATTTCCCTGGGGGCTGTCGGGTTAGATTTCAGCACGCACACGGACCCTTTCCCTCCTTGCCACGGGGCGATTTGCCATGTCACTCTCATTCACGTGGGAGTAGCAAGTCAAGAGGAGGTGAGACACAGTGGGGGTTTGGATCGTTTGAGAGCAGGACTTTGCAAAGGGGGGTCGGCAAGATCTGTTGTTGTGCATTTTGTTGTGTGTTTGTGGTTCTTGAGATAACCCTATTACCTGAAGGGTCACTAGTTTCTCTCCTTTTATTTGGGTTCCTTGAATTCCACCTTTGTGTGGGTAAATAGTTGTTCTCGTTGATGGCTTCTACTATTTCTATGTCTCTAAGGAATGCTCTGTGTAATCGTAATTGCCTAATTTCCTCAATTAACAATAGAACAAATGGGTCTTCTTGTGGTGGAATGTTTGCCTATTGTTTGGGTTGCAGATGAGTCTCCTCGATCTCGTTTCGGATAGCTCTTACCCACTCTCCTCTTACTCCTAAACTCCTAAACACATTTGTGAATCAGGATAGAGGAAGTTGTGTAGTTGCTAACTCTAACCAGATTTAGGGTTTTGACCTAGGGTTTTGTTGACCTAGGGTTTGTCTCTATTTGGTTGTGAATACCTTGTGATGGAATCGAGGGTTTTGCAATGTTTTTTATTTTAACACATCTATATGAATGCAAGCTAAATTATAATATGTAAAGCATCTTTTTGGTATTTTTAGAGTATTTTTGGAAAGGAAATTGCTTCTAATCTATGAAATAAATATGCATGCAATCCTATATGAAAAGTTAAATCTATGTTTTTGTGGGTTTTTGGTATTTTCAATGCAATCTAATCTAATATAAATGGAAGAAGCTTTTTCTAATAAAGTAGATCTAGGAATGCAAAAATGACTAATCTAACATTCAAGATCTAATCTATCAAGGAAAAAGCACAATGTTACTATTCCCAAGAGAAAAGTGTGATGATCTAATTACTATGAAAGCAATGAAAAGAACCTGAAAGAGATGAATATTTGAAGACTCCACTACCCTCAGTAATCCTTGTGTAGGCAACCTTGAATCCTTTTGTGATAGCAGTTGGTTCTCTCGACGACAAAAAGACTCAAAGAAGCAAAAAGAAGCGTTTGTGAAGCTTGTGTGAGCTCAATGCGAGCTTGGATTGAGCACAATGACATAATAAAAAGAAGCAACATAGCATTGCTTGTCCGAACAATAAAAGTAAAAGGCACTTTCATCCTATGTGAGCATATGAATTCTAGATTTGGAGAGCAAAATTGGCAAGAGTTGTGTGCAAAATGAGTTTGCCTCCCTTTGTGCTTGGGGGAGGGGGTATTTATAGGTTTGAGGAAGGGATTGATTGGAGAGTTAACTCATTTGATTGACGAGTTAACAAGAATAGATTACCTAGTGAACTCAGCTAAAAAGGGAGTGATGAAGCAATGATAACTTATCAATGAAGAAGAAGATGGAGTTAGAAGAGTGCATGAGATTGATTGGGGAGTTAATTTAAGATCTAATGGAGCTAATTATGCATGTGTGGGTGCATGAAATAGTTAACTCTATATCAAGGATCAAAACTCATGCAAATAGAAATAAAAACAAGCAAAAATAGAGCTAAAACATGAGAGAAACTTTAATTTTTTTGTGGGTCAAAAAATAGTAGGGTCACCACCTTCATTAGTCAAGGTCGCCCAGGGGGATCCTGGGTTGCGTGGGGGGCGACCCTAGATCAGGAGTGCAGAATGCAGAAAATAGGATGGCAGAAGGCAAGGGGGAGGAAAAGGATGGATTTTGCACCTGATTATAGGTCAATCATGTGGAAGAATCCAAATCTCCACTTGCATCCTCAAGATCCCCAGTGGGGATCTGGAAATAATAGGGGGAGATTTGGATTGGAAGGTGAAAATTGAAAACAAAAAGTGGGAGATGGATCAGGGGACCTCTAGAAGGCTTCTATGAGGTGCTCTAGACAAAATACAAAGGGGAGAGGTGAAAACTCACCTACAAGACACTCAAATGACTTAGGATCAAGGTTGAAAGCCAGAAAATGCAAGTTCACAAGTGTCGCAAAGCGTCGCAAACGAGGAAGGAAGGGAATCAACAAAGTAGAAATGACACAAGACAAGAAGAAAAGACACATCATCAAGAAGCCTGCTATCAAAAGGATTTATTTTCATGCTTACATGTACGTGACAAGGATTTGAATCATCATATGGGTCCTCATGGAGGTAGTGTGTGATTTTTGTGCTTATAGTTACAAAGTGGACTACAAATCTTGACCATTATTATGAAAGTTTATGACACATGTCCGAAAACATCTTTCTAAAAGAGGTAAATGACAAAATGGAGTGCCAAGTTTGGTGGAAGGCTATGACATGTTTATAATACATAAAGGATTATATTATTAATAGCTTGTTAATTTGTCATGGGGTGTGGATTTTGAGAATTATTACCATAGTATTTTGGAACCTTGTTTGGGCCCATGGTAATGCTTTTTGGTGGTTTCAGCTTCTATGATTCTATATATTGAGGGGTTAAGATGGAGGTATTATGGAATTTAATTAGTAGGGTTATGTTGTTGGATTTCCTTGAGAAAAGCATGATGTTAATTTCCATGTTAAGGCTCTGAGCCAGCAAGTGTATTGTAAATGTGTTTGTTGCTCAATAATACATTGGTTTAGTGCTTTTGAGGGAGGGTTTTTTTATTTGAAAGGGTTTTCCCCATGTATATTGGCATTTCTTCTCTTTTATCTATGCTTCTTCTATTCTTCTCTCATTCTTACTTTCTAAAGTGATATTTTATTGTTGTTATGTTGCTAAAATTTTCATAGATTTAAGATCTTCATTTCTTTCCTCTAAGGATTAATGTGGGAAATAAATTTGTGTTTTACTTTTGCTTTATGGACATAGTTTTTTTGCACTTGTATCAATCTTGTGTTTAGTAAATATTACTATATCGGACATGCATGTATAATATTTTCCTAACATTTGGTATTAGAGCCAAGTTGGTTCCATGGTTTGCATGTGGTTGCATGTGAGTTGTATGTGCTTGCACTTCATTGCATGTGGTGAATCCGTGTTGTTTTGATTTTTAGTATTCCTCCATTTTTAATTTCTTAGCCTAGCAATCATGTGGAAGTAATCGACTAATTATGAATCCTTGTTCAAGCGAGAGTCTTGTAGTTGATCTTGCTTTTCAAGATATAATATGGCATACACTTGTAGAATGGAGAAGGTGGAGCATTATGAAGTTGGTCATGTCATTGCATGTATTAAGTTGAAGCTCCTATTTGATAGTATGGAACCACTCTCTCGCATGGTGGCTAAGTTTTTCCCCCCTATGTCATGTGCAACATAATTAGTAAGTTGTGTGCTTATTTTTGGCTCCTTGGTAACATGAAAAAAATGGTTGTTTAGACTATGGTTTGGTGTGCTTACATTGGGTGCTTGGATTTAGCCCCTAACATTGGAAAGATTTGGGTTATTAGCCCTTGAATGCATGTAGGTTGTGGAGTTGGTCGTTACATGACCATGGAGCTCTTCGAATAACCTAATTCTTCTATATGCATGTACATGG
This sequence comes from Cunninghamia lanceolata, assembly GCA_027924645.1. Classification (NCBI taxonomy): domain Eukaryota; kingdom Viridiplantae; phylum Streptophyta; class Pinopsida; order Cupressales; family Cupressaceae; genus Cunninghamia; species Cunninghamia lanceolata. The sequence goes on along the minus strand of BSBN01000072.1, from coordinate 44,109,696 downwards.
TGATGGTTGTGGGATTGGTCTTTTGGTGGTTTGGAGTTCCTAGATAACCTCTCAGTCTTGATAGATGGTTGTACTTGCATGTTTCAGATTCACAATCCAAATCTATAGTTTTGTTAATTTGTGTTAAGTCCATACTTTCATTTTTAATCATTTTGGTGTTTTCAAACTTGTATATTTTTTAGATGTTAATTGGATTCAAATTTGCATGCATGTCAATGACATGAATGGTTTTTCATGGTAGCTAAATTCTATGGTTTTATAGATTTACAGAAAAGACCATTTTTCATAATATGATTCTCATGAGGGTTTCCATGGATGCAAGATATTACAAAGTTGTATGCATGCTTCATGCATGGTTCAAGGAGGTTGGTTGCAACCTTCTTGGTGTGAAAGTGTTGGTACATGATTAGTCACACAACATTTCTATAGTGGTTCTTGCTAGGTTCTTGAACTACAGTTGTTTCTAATGGTGGGTTTTCAACATTTTAGATCTAATGTAAGGCCATGAAATAATCTACATTTTATCTCTTGATGTCTACGATTTGTTTGTTATTGACATAACACTAAGTCTACTTGTATTTGGGTCTACGTTGCCTGATGGATCATCCATGTTATGCATTATTTTGTGATTTGCAAGTCTTGTGATTTCCTTAGTTTTAGTTAGAGCATTGCCCATGCTTTTAGTCACCCTTCGATGCCATTTTAGTGCTAGTTTTATGGGTTGTCTACTCTCACACATTACATGGAAGACTTAAAGATGTGGGAAAATAATACCCATGGATCTTCAGTGTACTGATGATGTTCTATTGTGGTGGGCATTTATTGTAAATTGTTCAGATTCCATGGTGTTGCATATTCTAGTGTTGATGACCCTTTGACCATCATGGTCCATTGGTATATTACGTAGTAGTGAGATAGTGAGATGGATGGATGGAGTACCTATGATTCATGTTGTAGGAATCTAGTATGTTCATTTCATTTCTATAAGAGTACTTTGGGTCACTTGTAATTATTTTTCTTGGAACTTGAAGTAGTTATCTTCTTTTGGAGATCATGGTTTTACCTTATCCTTTGGGAGCTCTTGATGTTATTTTACACAATAAATACAAATCAAAAATAAAGATTTTAACACAATATAAGCCCTTTAATCTACATTTAATATGACCTCCAATTAAGCAAGGAAATCAGTAATAAATGCCTAAAACTAACACATATTATCCATGATCTCTTGTTGCAATAAAATGGTGGATTTTCTCAAAATGATATGGATGTGGTTGTTCGACTCGTTAGCATAACGTTGCGAGATAGATCGTTGTTCAAAATGCCTCTTGATAGGCCAATTTATAAACCTTTGAAGAAGTAGATCAATGGTGAGGATTTGATGAGAGATGAATGGCTTAGATTGAGTTCGTTGAGTTGGTTGCATGATCAAGGGTGGAGGATAAAATGAATTTAGAATTGATTTTTGATATTTTGGGGAAATAGTAATGAAGTAATTAAGGTGAAACTAAAAGATTTTTATATTTCTTTTATTGATTTATGAGAGAAAAAGAAGGATTTAATTAATGAAAATTAATTAAATCATGTGCATGAGGGGACATGGATTATTTAAACTAGGAAATGGGTTAGGACTTAGGAAAAGTGATTAGGATTAGGGATAAAATGATAGGATAAAGTTGAGATAATTGGATAATGAATAAAATTAAGATGATGGAAGAGTAATTTATCAAGATTAGCACATTTAGGATGGTTTAGAGATTTAAATTGGTTGATGTAGGGGGTCAAGACTTGTTTTGGAATAAAGTGGTCAATTTTAGGTGTCTACTATTGCAATTGAGTTCTTTGATTGTATGGGGACCATAGATTATTTTCAATTAGGAGATGTTCACCACAATGCCATGGGTACCTCTAGATCACCTGTAATGAGAGATTTGGAAATGATGAGATATTGTGCCATGGAGGAATCTAGATCTTTCCTTTTTTGTAGTCTTGGCATGATATGGATGCTCTTTAGAGTAGATCTATCTGTTGAGATACATGATCTTTTGTGAGGAAGATGTAAATCACGATGTTATGACTAAGGAGTTTCTATTTCTACAGTAAGAAATTTAGAAATGATTTGAGGTCGTCTTTTGGTATTAAGTATAGTGGTCATTTTTCCTTGGGAGTGTTAGTGTAGGTTTTTAATTCCTTTTCCTAATGTTTTTGCTACACGTATTATTAGGCTTACTTAGGTTAATAAAGTGAGTTTAGTTAGGTGAGTGGGTAATTTGAAGTGTCATCATCCTACAAGGGAGGTGCATTGCTATCTTGGGAAGATGCTTTTGCTATCTTTAGCCTGCTTGGTGGTCACTCCCTATTGGATGGTTTTGCCACCTCCACTCTCTCCTTGGTCTATATAAACTCACTACCTAGCTTGTATTTTGTATCTCTTGCATGTATTTTGCATTATTGTGAGAAATTGATTCAATATTATTCTAATATGATCTCTTTTGCATCCTTCATTGTGATCTTCTTTATGTTCTTGCTTTTAGCTTTCTAGATTTTGGGTTGTTATTTCCATAAAAAAATCTAACATGGTATCAAAGCGAGTGAATGCCTAGGACTAGTCATTCAGAAGATCTAGAATTTGAGATCATGGTTGCTCTTGAAAGTTGAGTGCATGCTCTTCTCTTGCATCCCATGATGACCTCAATAATAAAAAAAACTTGATAGATGTACCAGTTTCTAGGGAGGGTTTGTTAGTGGCTTTGTGTTGTAGGTATCTTTGAGAGATTCTTGGAGCAAATATGAGCTCACCATTGAGTTCAGAGCTATTGGAAAAGTTAGAATTATAGCCTTTTATTTCATCTAGGTCAGACATCGAAGACTAGATCTATGATGATCATTTGAAGTTGGGAGGTGTAATGCCTACAAAGAAAATACCTATATTAAAAAAAATTATAATTTAAAGATTAAATTCCTAAAAGATAAAATAATCACTTTACTTAATTGAATAATTTGTTAAATGATCAAATGATAATGTCGTTGAAAACTTAGTGAACAACTGAGCAAGATATTTGTTGTTAATAAGAGGACAATAAGACTCAAATAACTATTATCCTTACAATGTTAATAAATTCAGAGAGAGTTCTAAATTCAAATAATTGAGTAAAAAGACATCTATAAATATCATCTTATCCTAATAATTTTGTTTTGTTTTATATTCCTTAGGATAGAAATCTAGAAAGCTTGTTCAATTCCAGCTAATCACATACAGAAAGATTATATATTAGTTTTTATTTATGCATAAAATACAATTCATTTATTTAAATTCACTTTGGCTTTTAATTTATTGTGAACTCCAAAATCAAAATATAATCTATTTTTTTTTCCTACTGTTGTTGCATAATTAGAGAGGTACTATGGTTGCTGCATAGTAATAGAGATAACTATTGTTGTTGTTACTCTAGTAGACTTTACTAGTGAAAGGAAATTCTAAATAGGTTAACTTAAATAATCATTCATGATAATATATAAAGACTGACTATTAATCTGTAACCTACAGCTATGCATCCAAGAATAAAGGTAAATGTAATAATTTGGAACAATATACGGTAAGATTTACAATAGGAGGAATATGATAATATAAACTTCAATAATATAAAAAATGATAGGGGTATATGCACAAAGATGGCAGACCAAAAAGTCTCCATCATGGGACTTTTAGGTTCAAAACAAGAAAAAATGCGAGCACATTACAACGTGCTTGCATTTTGCCTGACATAAAAAGTGCAAAACAAAGTCATTTCTGCCATTCACCATGAGAAAACAAGTTTGTGTGCCAAAAACCTGAGAAGAAAGCATGAGCGCATCCAAGGAAAGCCTCTCCAAGCACGTGCAAGAGAGAAAACATCATTTTCACGATGCCACCTCGCTGGCAAAGATGTCATGTAGCAAATTTGGAGGGTCTAGTAGTTGAAGAAGGTAGGGTTTGATCAATTTTTGTTAGTTTTAGAAGAATGTTTGGATTTTGCATTGTTTGATTAGTTTTTATATTGTATTTACAATTTTTGAGGGAAGAGAAAACCCAAATCCAGCTGATGAGGGTGAAAACAACCCCCAAAACCTTCCAAACCCTCCAAAACCTCAAAACCCACCTTCACGTCCTCACAATGTAAGGGATAGTCACAAAAACTACCTACGAATAATAGAAGAAAACAAGAAACATCTTCAAACTATTATTCAAATGCTAAACAATCCAAGTGGAACCATCGACCATAGGAGGGTGCTTGCAAAGTCACTAGAGGAGATTATTTCCCACACCGATTCAGTGACAAAACAAATTACCGAATTCCAAGACTATAGGGAGAGGTGTCGGCGCTATTATGTTGACAAGTTGTCATATGAACAAGTCAAGAATGAAAAAATTATAAAATCTCAATTATGTGCACACTTTATTAATCCCAAAACTGACCAAAGATTAGAAGAAAGTTGCAAACGATTTCCTATTCATTGGTGTAGGAATGAAGAAATATACCAAAACTTTTGAGATAGATGGTACATGTTCTTCGATGAGCACCCATGCAACAATGATGAGGTACCACAATATTTCTTGAGGAAACTCCATTGCAAGTTCATCCTCAACAAGATTCCCAATTATTTTGACATTTGTGAGTTCCAAGGTAGAGGTGGTGGCTCTACCCAAGATAGACCCAGGGCTCAACAAGATGAAAAATGTGTGCCTGTACCCCTATTGAGGCTAGAACATAGGTCACTCCCTTCAAATTTGAAGGAGAGTGTTGAGGTGGAGACATTACATTCATTGACTACTCTCACCCAAACTCTATCACAACATGCTGATGATCTTAGCCTGGCCGATGAGGGTGAGAGAAGTAGGCATCATGTGTCACCACATTTGTACAGTTCATGTAGGAACTTGTGTGATTATGGGACGTAGGACGCACGACAAGACTCTCGGCAGGATGCTGAGACACAGGATGCATGGCAGGACTCTCGGCAGGATGCTGCGACACAGGAGCAACATCTAATGATGGAGACATCCATATTGGATCAGATTATTCTCACTGATGATCTCTTATAGACTACATTTGTTATTGACTTTTAGGTAATTTGTTACAAGTTTCACCTTGATTTAATATATTGTTATTTGAAATTTGTAATTAATTTTATATGATTATCTATATTATAAGTAAAAAATAACATGTAATTGTCTACGCAATGAAATTCTAGGGTTAGAGTCTTCATCTTGCCTCTGTTAGGCATCCATTGGCGGGTTATGAGAGGAGGTCAAGTCAACAGGTATGTAATTTATCACATGATCGTAATTATTGTAGATCTGTTAATGGTAATATTATTTTGTGACAATTTGATGATTTCAATAGTCACCGACTCCTCCACAGTTTCCTTGGTCCCCTGGACACAAATCCACCACTTTTATGGAGGTAAATTTAACCATTTCTAATCATTATGCATTTTTAAAATAATGTTATGTATTTATTTTGGTTGAATAATATTGAACTTGATTTTTAGATGCTGAATGTGAAGACTCCTCATCTTCGTGAGTCAGCATAGATAGGCATTTCTATAGCCATGATGTCTTCAAATCCTTTGACCGAGGTATGAGCCAATAACATGAAAACGTCATAATTTTGTATTTCTTGTTTTATCTCATGTCATTTGATGTACATAAATGATATTTATGTTTAGACAATTTTGCTTCTTGATGCTTCTCATAGGAGGTCACAAAACTAGCTCATCCAACTACGGACAAAGAAGATAGAGATAAGATGATGGAGAGTGATCATCAGATGGCGGTAAGTGATCGATTACATATGTGATGTTATATATTTCATGTACATTTTCTATAGTAATGTGCATATTGTTTGATTGTATTAACATGTGGAGTTGCATGAACTTGAACTGTCAAAGAGGTCTACTCGACGACAGAGAGAGGATGAGTCACGAATTGGCTCTCCATCTTCATGGTCAAGCAAGGGCTGCCGATTATTTCATAAAAGTCCATAGGAAACTAGTTTTTGGGAAATTTTTTGTATGCCTAGGTGGCTTTGTATGTACATACTTTTGCATGTTACTGATGTATATTTTTGTATATTTTCCTATATGGCTTTGTTTGAACATGCCTATATGGCTTTGTATGTAAACTAAATGTTATGTTCATGACATTATTGTTGGATCTAGGGCATACAACTGAGAGGGGGGGGGTGAATCAGTTGTATAGAACTTGTTCTATTTCAAACACTTTATTCTCTGTTGTTAGTTAGCAGCATATCAAATAATCATTCATGGAAGCATAATATATAAACATAAGAGCAGATAAGCATCAACACATTGAACACCAAGATTTTGACGTGGAAAACCCGGTTAAGGGAAAAACCACGGGGTGATTAACCCAAGAATTATTCTCTGTTAGAAGAATAAAGAAAAATGAATGGCACATGCCAATAAGGGCTCACTGCCCGAGCACACTGCTCACAAAGAGGCCCACTGCCTACAAGGAGACACACTGTCTACAAAGTGATAAAAATCACAGTCTTGAACTGGAGAATGACATCTCTACCATGTCCGGATCAGTTCCAATTAAGCCCAACAATCTCTGCTCTGCCTTTCGCACCTTTCTTCGCTATATCATACTCATCCACATACCACACCTTGAAATGAACTCACAAACCGTTATTTATACAAGACATCAACTTAGGAACAAACATCTAAGTCGGCAAACAACCATAGGAGTATCCGCAAGATGAATAACACATCCGGTCGGCCATCACAAGAACATTCGCAGGATGAACAACTCATCCGGTCGTCTAAACAGAGCAATAACTTCATCCGGAAGAATAACTTCAATTCTGGGCTCTACCATCAATGCGGACCAACAACACAACCTAAACATGATCCAAGAACCTTCACAAGCCTGTCTGAATGTCCGGATACATCCGCACTTCCTCTGCTTACTGGGATCTCTTGTCTTCCTCATCCGGAACTTCAAGAACACAGTCTGTCGCCACTGTCATAATGCAAGAGGTACTTCCGGACCTCCAAATCACACACAAATCAGGATGACACATCAAGAGGACATCTCAAACACTCCTTCCAATCCGCAGATTATGATAATACAATTCCGGACCTCACCGGACCTTTTTGTGATCCTCTGTCACCTCCGGATACTTGCCGGACCTGGTTCTATACCGGCAGCCATAACTCCTTCAGATCTTCATGCGGACCTCTGAAATCTTAACTGTAGCATCTCAAGACTCATATCTACTAACCCTTTAATCCGCATCCTCCGGTTCTCATCCTATACAGTAATTTTACCTTCTTCTCATCACTGTTCTTCACTGTTCCTGACTGAGGCTAATTTTCTCAATATCCTCAGCACAAAGCTCATCAAATCCTTCTTGTCAATGCAGTATGAGTATGTTGACATCAATGACAACACTGGCTCACCTCATACTTGCAACAATCTCCCCCTTTGTCATTGATGGCAACATATGATGTGAAAAACCATCAAGACAAGAACTTCTCTTTTCTGTCACAGCTCCCCCTATCAACCACTTTTTTTTCACATGTCTTCTCTCCCCCTTTGACATCAATGGCAAAGGGCTCATACTTGCAACTCTCATGCATCAGAATAATACCAGCTGCTCCCCCTTAGTTGCAGCTCCCCATTAGTCCGGATCACAAGATATGACTGTGATAGCCACCGGACTGATGCACATCAGTGCATCTTAGTTCATCACCGGAGGGGCCATGACCCCTAACTTCTCCCGGAGATATTCAAAAGAGTCCTTGGGAAGAGGTTTTGTAAAGATATCTGCAATCTGATCCTTGGAGGGAACATACTCCAATCTGACTTCTTCCTTGTTTACTTGTTCTCTCAAAAAGTGAAATTTGATAGATATGTGCTTAGTCTTAGAATGCAATACCGGATTCTTGGAAATATTAATTGCACTTGAATTATCACAGAAAATTGTAATAGGCTCCTCATATTCAACTTTGATGTCTCTTAGCATCTGCTTCATCCACAAGATTTGAGTGCAACTACCTGCTGCTGCAATGTATTCTGCTTCAGTTGTAGACAGAGATATTGCATCTTGTTTCTTGCTTAGCCAAGAAACCAATCTCTTCCCCAAAAAGAATGCTCCACCACTAGTGCTCTTCCGGTCATCCACATCTCCTGCCCAATCTGCATCTGTGTAAGCATGAAGAGAGAAATCCGGATCTCTAGGATACCATAGACCATACTCAACTGTTCCTTTCAAGTATCTAAAAATTCTTTTGATTGCCATAACATGAGATTCTCTAGGATCAGCCTGGAATCTTGCCACAAGACCAACAGCCTGCATTATATCTGGTCTAGTTTGAGTGAGATACAACAATCCACCAATCATTGATCTATACTTTGTTTGATCTGCCTTTGGAGAATCATCATCTTTGCTTAACTTACATCCGGTTGCCATAGGAGTGTTCATAGGCTTTGAGTCTTCCATACCAAATTTCTTTAACAATTCTTTCACATATTTGGTCTGAGAAATGAAGATCCCTTCTTTTGTTTGAGTAATTTGCAGACCCAAGAAGAAATTCATTTCACCAAGCATAGACATTTCAAACTCACTTTTCATCTGATTTGCAAAGGTTTTGCACATACTATCTCTTCCTCCAAAAATGATATCATCCACAAACACTTCAACAATCAGAATGTTTTCATGATCAATTTTGAAATATAAGTTACTGTCAGCAGTACCTTTGTTGAATCCAATCTGCACAAGATGCTTATCCAACCTTTCATACCATGCTCTTGGGGCTTGCTTCAATCCATACAAAGCTTTCTTCAACTTGCAGACCATATCATTATTATCAGACAATTGAAATCCATCCGGTTGTTCAATGTAGACTTCTTCTTCCAGATCACCATTTAGGAAGGCAGACTTGACATCCATCTGATATACCTTGAAGTCTTTGAAGGCAACAAATGCAAGAAGTAATCTGACTGCTTCAATTCTTGCCACCGGAGCAAAAGTCTCTTCAAAGTCAATTCCTTCTATTTGAGAGTAGCCTTTGCAGACCAATCTAGCTTTGTTTCTGATTACTTCACCAGCTTCATTTAGTTTGTTCCGGAAGACCCACTTGGTTCCAATTACATTCCTGTCTCTAGGTCTGGGAACAAGATCCCAAGTATGATTTTTCTCAATTTGCATCAGTTCATCTTCCATTGCCTTGGTCCAGTTTTCATCATTGCAGGCTTCATTTATTGTTTTAGGTTCAATCTTTGAAATCAGACAACATTCATTCTGATCTTGAGCAATATTCCTTCTAGTTTGTACACCTTTGCTTCTGTCACCTATGATCTGATCTTCAGAGTGATTCAGTCTTACATACCTTGGAATTTTGGGAGTATCCAGTACTGCTGTTTCTTGATCAGGCTCATTCAAACCTAACTCTTCTTCCTGATTTACCGGATCAGGCTGACTCTGTCTCACCTGAGAGGATTGAGGTCCTTGAACACTATCTTGGTCATCTTCATCAAACTCATAAAATCTTGAAGGCTTCTCAATTCCTTCATCAACCTTTACATTGGTGCTTTCTATCATCTTCCTCAATCTCTTATTGTAACACCGGTATGCTTTGCTTTGAGTGGAGTAGCCCAAGAAAATTCCTTCATCACTTCTAGCATCAAACTTTCCTAGATCTTCATCTCTTTTAATATAACACTTGCTACCAAATACTCTGAAATATTTCACAGTAGGAGTGATGCCAAACCAAAGTTCATAGGGGGTCTTACCGGTGTTGTTTCTGATTTGAACTCGATTGAGAGTGTAGACTGCAGTGCTGATAGCTTCTTTCCAAAACATTTGAGGAACATTTGCTTCCAACATCATTGTCCTAGAAGCTTCCTGGATGGTCCGGTTCTTTCTCTCAACTACTCCATTCTGCTGTGGAGTCTTAGGAGCAGACAACTGTCTCCTTATACCCTGTTTCTCACAAAAATCAATGAATTCACCAGATGTAAATTCACCACCTCTATCAGATCTTAGACACTTTAGTTTCAATCCGGTTTGATTCTCCACCATAGCTTTGAAGATTTTGAACTTCTCAAAGGCTTCTGATTTTTCTTTTAGAAAGGTAACCCACATCATCCGGGAATGATCATCAATTAACAACATGAAATATCTATCACCTTGCAGACTCTTGATTCTTGTTGGTCCACATAGATCAGTATGTACTAATTCCAACAATCCGGTAGAAGACTGATCTTTGCTTTTAAAAGAGACTCTGCTTTGTTTGCCTAACTGACATTCTTTACACACACTATTTGTAGGTTTTATCAATTTTGGAAGATCTCTCACAGCCTGAGTATTGCTTATCTTGATGATGTTATCAAAATTTACATGACACATTCTTCTATGCCATAACCAACTCTGATCAATTTGAACAAACAAACAACTTTTATTTGAACCAACCAGATGAAAGATGTTACCTCTTGTCTGAGTACCGGATGCAATTTCAGTTCCGGAGCTTGTAAAGATTCTGCATTTTCCATTCTTGAACCGGAGATCATAGCCTTTGTCCACTAACTGACCAACACTGAGAAGATTGTGCTTCAATCCTTCAACATACAGTACATTACCTGTTTTGCTCTTACCATCAAAGGAAATAGTTCCCCTACCTCTGATTCTGCCAGCAGAATTGTCACCAAACTTTACCATTCCTCCTTCATATCTTTCCAAGTCTAAGAACTTATTCTTGTCACCAGTCATATGGTGAGAACATCCACTGTCAATAACCTAATCATCCTTTTCTTCCACTTGAGCAGCCAAGGCTTTTTCAACAACTTTGTGATTGACAGATTCAGAGAGCAAGGAATCTTCTTCCTTGATGGCTATAAACACCCACTCATTTCCGGATTTGCTTCCTGGATCTGATTCATCATCTGTTACTCCTTCATTGTCATCTTCTTCATGAACATAATAGCAATTCTTTTGAAACCTTTGTCTGTGAGTATTAGATCTTGCAGATCTCTCCGGACATCTTGAGGCAAAATGACCAATCTTATTGCAGTTGAAACACTTAAAAGGTAGTTTTCCTTCATACTTACCGGATCCTCTGGGCAGTCTCTTTGCAATGAGGGCTTCAAGTTGAGCTGTTTCTGCTTCTTCTTCTTCCATGTCTCTTCTTGCTTGATCATACCATGACATTTTCCTTGATGAGTTTTCACCCGGATCAAATCTCTGTTTGCCTTTCACATAGGCACTGGCTTTAAAAGCAGATCCAGTCTTGGGTGGATCATCTCCAAACTCGGTCATTTCAAATGCAGCTAGTTTGCCAGCCAGTTGTTCTCTTGTGACAGTTGTGTGGGCTCTGAATTCATCAATGGCAGCAACTTTGATTTTGTAGGCAGCAGGAAGGGATCTTAGGATTTTGCAGACAATCTCATTTTCATCTAGAGTTCCACCAGCATTTCTGATTCCACATACCAGCTCATTTACTCTTGGCATAAAGGTAGTAATGTTTTCATCATCTCTCATTTTCAATCTTTCAAATTTCCCTTTCAGACTTTGCAACCTTGCACTTTTGACAAACTCATCCCCTTCATACAGAAGTTCCAGTTTAGTTAGGATCTCATATGCAGTTGGTAGGTCAATGACATTCGAGAGATCTGAGTCATTCAATGCGCTTAGAAGAGCTTCCTTGGTCCGCAGATTGTTTTCAGCTTCTGTGGTTTCATCTGGAGTTGTCGGACCACCTTGTGGGGGTATATATGGTTTTGAAATCATAGCCAAGTATGCTTTTCCCATACATTCCAAATGACACTTCATGCGACCTTTCCAGAGAGTGAAGTTGGTTCCATCGAACTTCGGACTATCCTTTTTGTATGACGACATCCTGGATCACCTCAAGCGGTTAAGCTCCTATCAGAGGAACTTAGCTCTGATACCAATTGTTGGATCTAGGGCATACAACTGAGAGGGGGGGGGTGAATCAGTTGTATAGAACTTGTTCTATTTCAAACACTTTATTCTCTGTTGTTAGTTAGCAGCATATCAAATAATCATTCATGGAAGCATAATATATAAACATAAGAGCAGATAAGCATCAACACATTGAACACCAAGATTTTGACGTGGAAAACCCGGTTAAGGGAAAAACCACGGGGTGATTAACCCAAGAATTATTCTCTGTTAGAAGAATAAAGAAAAATGAATGGCACATGCCAATAAGGGCTCACTGCCCGAGCACACTGCTCACAAAGAGGCCCACTGCCTACAAGGAGACACACTGTCTACAAAGTGATAAAAATCACAGTCTTGAACTGGAGAATGACATCTCTACCATGTCCGGATCAGTTCCAATTAAGCCCAACAATCTCTGCTCTGCCTTTCGCACCTTTCTTCGCTATATCATACTCATCCACATACCACACCTTGAAATGAACTCACAAACCGTTATTTATACAAGACATCAACTTAGGAACAAACATCTAAGTCGGCAAACAACCATAGGAGTATCCGCAAGATGAATAACACATCCGGTCGGCCATCACAAGAACATTCGCAGGATGAACAACTCATCCGGTCGTCTAAACAGAGCAATAACTTCATCCGGAAGAATAACTTCAATTCTGGGCTCTACCATCAATGCGGACCAACAACACAACCTAAACATGATCCAAGAACCTTCACAAGCCTGTCTGAATGTCCGGATACATCCGCACTTCCTCTGCTTACTGGGATCTCTTGTCTTCCTCATCCGGAACTTCAAGAACACAGTCTGTCGCCACTGTCATAATGCAAGAGGTACTTCCGGACCTCCAAATCACACACAAATCAGGATGACACATCAAGAGGACATCTCAAACACTCCTTCCAATCCGCAGATTATGATAATACAATTCCGGACCTCACCGGACCTTTTTGTGATCCTCTGTCACCTCCGGATACTTGCCGGACCCGGTTCTATACCGGCAGCCATAACTCCTTCAGATCTTCATGCGGACCTCTAAAATCTTAACTGTAGCATCTCAAGACTCATATCTACTAACCCTTTAATCCGCATCCTCCGGTTCTCATCCTATACAGTAATTTTACCTTCTTCTCATCACTGTTCTTCACTGTTCCTGACTGAGGCTAATTTTCTCAATATCCTCAGCACAAAGCTCATCAAATCCTTCTTGTCAATGCAGTATGAGTATGTTGACATCAATGACAACACTGGCTCACCTCATACTTGCAACAATTATGTATATGGCAGTTTATATTAAATATTTAATATGATGATCAATTATCATTACAGGAATTTGGTTTTACACGTGCCAATTGCATTTTCTTGAAAATAACTTATAAATCATTTTCAAATAATCCATTTTGTGCATATCTTGCAATCATTACATTCTGTGGGACTGTGCATTTCTTTGAGGCATCATTTCAAACAGTTCACGCGCCTTGTCTATGCTTCCACACTTTTCATACATGTCTACAAGGGCAACTACAAATACAATATGTATGTGACAAAATTCCTATATCATTTATGCTTTGATGGTTGTCCACACCATGTTTCTAGATCCCATTCTACCATAGGAAAGGAGGAAGTTGGATAAGGTTGTGCAATTTGGTTTTAGACGTGCAAAAATTTGCGTTTTGTTGAAATTTACTTTTGTGCATTTGCTTGAGAGTTTTTAAAGCCTCATGACAAATCCATTTCATACATATCTTGAAATCATTGCATTCCATGAGACAACATTTCTTTGAGGCATCGTGTCAAATAGTTCATGTTCATTGTATATGCTTCCACACTTTGCATACATGTCTTGCTGGGTACTTACAACTACAACATTTGACAAAATTCCTATATCCTTTATACTTTGATGGATGCCTATACTATGTTCCAATGATACCACTTCTAAGGTTTTTGGAATTTAGCTTTATGTGCTCGCCAATTGCATTTTCTTGAAATTTTCTTAAGGCTTATCACCAAATCCATTAAATGTTCATATCTTGCAATCATTGCATTCCATGAGACGACATTGTGAGGAAAGCAAAGGTGCGGAATACAGCTTCCCTAATGTTAATTCAAAGAGGATAACATAGACAGGTAAATTTCAATTCAAAAAACCACAGATAAACACACCAGAAAAATAGAATAAACATTCAAGATAGCAAATAATGATACCAGATTTACATGGGAAAACCCTTTTGGATAAAAAACCGACCACCACAAGAGAGACTATTTTTATTATAGTAAACTGAATAGTTACAATAAAGATCCTAGCTCTTTTGCTTAGGTATTGATTCTCTACAATTATACAAAGCTGTTCATTTCATCTGTATATTTACAGAATAAACTGTATAATCAAATCTCTTCAACAACAATCAAAGACACCAGTAGATCTGTATTTATTTCCAGTCTTCAAGAGCAAAACTGTTATTCAACTTTTGCCCTAACCATTTGATCTAACTTCCCCAGCATCACTGCCTTCAACCGTTGCATAACTACCATTTGACTGTTCACATTTAAGAGGACTCATTAGTCTCACATGCACCAAACATCAATCGTCGCTGTAATATATATACACGACCACAAGAATGTTAACCGTTGACACTTATGCCTACATGACCAACCAGTTTACCATTCACCGTCCATCGAAAAGACTCTAGCAATCGAAGAGATATCTCTAAACATCACCGATGATTATTTTCTTACCAACGTCCAACCCTTCAATCTCCATCGGTTGGACCATTGAACCTATTGAAATATTGAACCAATGGTTGAACCTGTTGAACCACTGAACCTATCAGATGAAATTCAAACCTTCATCAAAGTAACCAATGCATATCGATTGAACCATTGAACCTGATGAACCTGACGAACCATTGAACCTGACGAATGAAGTTCAAACCTTCATCGAAGTAACCAATGCATATTAGTTGAACCATTGAACCCGATGAACCCGATGAACCATTGAACCTAATGAACGAAGTTCAAACCTTCATCGAAGAAACCAATGCATATCGGTTGAACCATTGAACCTGATGAACCCGACGAACCATTGAACCTGACGAACGAAGTTCAAACCTTCATCAAAGTAACCAATGCATATCGGTTGAACCACTGAACCTGATGAACCTAACAAACCATTGAACCTGACAAACAAAGTTCAAGAGTTCACCGACAGATCAAACTTTGCCGATGAACAATGAACAAAACCAACGAATGAATGAATGAGGTTCCAAGTAGTAACTTGAGACATTAATTCTCTTCAATCTCCCACTTGGCGAAGAGATTACTGCTACCTCGCAAACCTCATTTGATTACTGAGAATTATGGGCCCAAAGACCCATTTCATCTGAACACCATTTTAACTTGGCCGTGCTCACTGGTTTAGTTAAGGCATCAACAACATTTTCCAAAGTGTCAATCTTTTCCAGCTTCACCTTCCTGTCTTCCACCATATCACGAACAAAGTGATATTGGACATCAATATGTTTTGTCCTAGCATGAAATGTAGGGTTCTTCGCCAAACATATAGCACTTTGACTGTCACAGTATATTTGTATCTATCCTGCATTAAAACCAACATCAGAACACAACCTCTTCAACCAAACAGCTTCTTGGCATGTACGAGTAGCTGCCATGTACTCTACCTCTGTTGTGGACAAAGCGACTACAGCCTGCCACTTGCTCATCCAACTGATAGCACCACCATTCAACGTGAATACATATCCACTGGTGGATCTTCTACTGTCAATGTCCCCTGCCCAATCAAAATCAACATATCCCTGAATGCTTATAGATCTCTGAGATCCAACTAAGTTTCCATGATAGCAAATAGCAAGGTTAGATGCCCCTTTCAAATACCTCATAACTCTTTTCACAACATCCCAATGTGATCTGCCTAGATTCTCCATAAACTGGCTCAAAAATCCCACTGCTTGGGCAATGTCTAGCCTGGTAAAGACCATTGCATACATCAAATTGCCAACAACACTTGCATAAGGCATTTTTTTCATGTCGTCAATTTCATTCAAAGATTCTAGACAATGTTCAACAGATAGTTTCATTCCCTACAAAACTGGAACAACTAACTGTTTAGAATCAGACATATTAAACTTATCAAGAACATTGGTAATATACTTGCTTTGGCTAAGCTAAAGCTTTCTCTTAGATCTGTCCCTTTTGATTTCCATTCCCAAAATGTACTTCACTGCCCCCAGATTCTTCATTTAAAATTTCAAGGACAACTGAGATTTTAATTTTGAGATCATCCCCTTACCATTGCCAATGAACAACATGTCATCCACATACAGTGCAATTATAAGAATCTGATCACCTTCAGTTTTATAATAGACACAATGATCAGATTTAGATCTCACATATCCCAAAGATAAAACATATGTATCAAATTTTTGATACCACATTCTAGGAGATTGCTTCAAGATGTGACATGTGACTTTCAGGTTTGCATTTTTATGTTCACTTGTCACTGTCATTTGTTACATTCCTTTTAGTGGTCTACCTTTTTCATGTGTTGTATGGTGTGTCTCATGCCAAAATGAAAGACTCCCTGATCATTCAAATTTTAAATGTTGTAGTTGAAGTTAAAGTTCTTCACTATTGTCTCTTCTGCCACTGTTTATAAGTGTGTCCTGATAATGTCTTCATATCTCATTTTGTCAATCAGTATCCTCTCATGTTAAACTAGGTCACACATATCTTTGTTAATTTTCTATAAAGGTTCAAAGAGACACACTTTCATGTGTATGACAAATATCCTAAATTGTCTAAGTCTTTACCTTAAATACCTATCAAAGCCTTTTTGTTTTAATGTTTCATTGATCGGCTGTGGTAGTGGTAGTCCCTTAAGTGATGACTTAAGGGGTGGAGAGTCGTTGTTATTACCGACCCCGATGCCTAGGGTGCCCGGTAAACAGGTCATTGGCTTTTGAGCTCGACGGGAAAGTGCAGATCGATGTTCCTCATTCAAATGACAGGTGGCGGGGTTTCCAAATCAAGTGGTTGTGTTTAAACGGTGCCACAGTCAGGATGGTATGAAATTTGATGGCCTCTGTGCTTTGAAAAAGCAAAAAAACATACTTTTTTCTATCTTCAGTGACAGCGAAGGCTAGAAGTTGAAAAGATAGAAAGTTTTTCAAGATGGAAAGACACTTAAAGTTATTTATTTGGCATGTGAATCGACAAGTCTATATTGAAAAATGGAAATTTTTAATATAGAAATTAAAAAATAATACAATGCTTTTTAAGCAGAGATCAAGTGTATTTCAATTTTCAATTTTTTGAGAGAGTTTTTTTAAAGAATGAGAGAGTCTTTTCAGAGTATGGGAGAGTTTGTTGTGAGATGAATTTTTGCAGGTATGTTTTGATATGCAGAGATATCTTCTTGGATAGTGATACATATTTTTGAAGAGTGATGGTGCAATAAATGGATGGAGTTTTCAATTATCAACCAGGATCAATATTTTCTCAGAGAAGGTGGAAGTGTTGAAAGATAATAATTTTCAGAGAGAGTTAACTTTTCAGTAATGCAGTGAGAAAGTTTATGGAATTGTAAATTGAATTTTTGGGATTGTCTTGCAGAGGTATGAAATATTTTGAAATTGATTGATTGTAGATGGTGCTTAATATGATGATGACAGTTGAGATTTGATTGCAGAGAATATATATTTGTTTGATTTTGAAAAGGAGAAATAAGGTGTTGTTTTTATTGAAACAGGGAAACCCCCTGAGTTGTTTTTCATTGAATTTTTGATGTTGAAAGTCAGTGAGACTTGCAGAGAAGAATAATATGCCAGTGAGGCAGAATTGTATATGTCAGTGAGACAATTGTAAATCTAAAAGTTTTTTTTGTTAAGCCAGTGAGGCAGTTGAGTGGTTTTTATACCCCAGGAGGGTTTTCCACTCAGGAAATTTCTTGTGTCAAATTTTTTGTGTTGATATTCTGCATTTTTACTTATTTATCTGAAAACTTTATAATTGTGAAATCAAGCTTATCAAAAGGTGTAAAAAGTGTTAAAATTGTTAACTAGACTAATTCACCCCCCCTCTCAGTGTTGTGTGTATTCCTACAATTGGTATCAGAGCCTGGTTCTCTCTCAAAGCTTAATCAGCTTGGGTAGATCATATTTCTGGAGTACTTATCATGGCAAGTCAAGAAGGTTACTCAAATTACAAAGCACCTATGTTTGATGGATCTAACTATGCTTTTTGGAAATTCAGGATGGAGTCATATTTGTCATCTTTGGGGTATGATGTGTATGCTGCCATTGTTACTGCATATACTGCTACAAATCCTCCTAATACAGCTGATGAGAAAAGGGCATATGAGAATAATGCTAAGGCAAAAAATACAATATGTTGTGGTCTAACCAATGATATACTTGTCAAAATCATGGAGTCTAAGACAGCTAAGGAAATATGGGACAAGCTATCAAATATTTATCAAGGAGATGATAAAATCAAAGAAGCAAAACTACAATCCTATAGAGCTAAATTTGAAAGTCTCAGGATGAGTGATGATGAGAAAGTGGCAGAATATCTTCTAAGAGTTCAAGAAATTGTAAATGATATAAGAGGATTCGGTGATACACTCGAAGAAAAGATAGTTGTTACAAAAGTCTTAAGGACTTTAAATCCAAAATATGAATTTAAAGTGTCTGCAGTTGAAGAAAGAGATTTAAGAAAAGTAACCTTTGATGAACTTTATGGCACTTTCACCGCTTATGAGATGAGAATTAGTAATGATATACCTTAAAGCAAAGAAGCTGCTTTCAAATCAGTCAGAAAAGAAAAAGAGATTTCTGATTCAGAAGAGTTGGATGATGATCAAGAAATATCTCTTGCAAGCAAGTTGAAGAAGGGATCTGTTGGTAAGTACAAAGGTAAACTTCCATTCAAATGTTTTGAATGTGGAAAGATTGGACACTATGCAGCTCAGTGTCCTTACAAAGACTTAGACAATGATGAAGATGAAAACAAGAAGCAATTCAAAAAGAAACAGTTTGTTTCTAGAAGGAAAAATAATTTCAGAAAGAAAAGAAGTTTGTTCATAAAAAATGTTGATATGACTGAAAGTGATTCAGATGATTTTCTTGAAGAAAATGCACAGACTTTATTTATGGTTATTCTAAATGAAGTTCAAAATGAAAAATGTGAAAAATAATCGAACAGTTGTGAAGCTATTATTGATTTTGAAGGAGAATTGAAGTGTGCATTAAGTCAAGTCAAGAAACTTAAAAAGGAGATCATTGCACAAACAAGTCAGTTTCAAAAAGAAAATGATATCATGAATGATAAATTAACTTGTTATGAGAAACAGATTACTGATCTAATTCTATCTCTTGAAGAAAGTAAGAGAATTATTGATGATAAAAGTAAAGAGTTGAATAATAAGGACAGGAGTGTCATACACTTGAAGCTAAAATTGTGGATCTGAGAAGAAGACTTGACATGTCCAGAAGTAGTGATAAACTTGATGATCTTCTTGATAGACAAAAAGGATTCAAAGATAAATCTGGTCTTGGATTTGAAGAGGGACAATGTTCTCAAAAGGCTAGTACAAATGACAAATCAATCATAAGGACAACAAACTACAAAAGGAATGAAACTTTCAGGTATAATGCTCATTTTACTGGATATTGTTTTTGTTGCAACAGGTTTGGACATAAAGCTAGTGAATGCAGATTTGGAGTCAGAAGAGAAATGCATTTATTTCCAAGGAACCCATTCATGTTTTTAAGAAGTTTGAAGTGTCACAATTGTAAAAATTTTGGGCATATTGCCAAATTTTGTAGACCTTCTTTGCAAATGCAGCAAACTACAAGGAATACTATTCCAGGTTTGTCTTCTTTAAGTCCTAAAAAGAAGTTGCTTGTTTGGAAACCTAAGGTAATCAATAAGAGCTTTGATGTTATGATTGCACAAGCTGCTTTTCATGCCAAAAAGAAGGAACAGTGGGTGATTGATAGTGGCTGTTCCAACCACATGACATGAGACAAAGATAAGTTTGCTAAATTTGAAGACATCAATGAAGGATCTGTTATGTTTGGAAATAATGATTGCATCATGATCAAAGGCAAAGGTACAATTCTTCTTGATGATGAAACACCACTACATGATGTGTATTTTGTAGAGGGACTGAAGCATAACTTGTTAAGTGTTAGTCAAATATGTGACAATGGATTTAATGTGGTTTTTGATGCACATGGATGTGAGATCAAAAAGAAATCAGGTAAAGTTATTGCAGCAGGTCTAAGGACTAGTGGTAACATCTACAATCTTCATAACTCTGAAACTAAAAGTGTTGATAGCCATATTTGTTTCATGGGTCAAATTGAAGAAAGCTAGTTGTGGCATAGAAGACTTGGTCATGTGAATTTTGACAATCTTGTGAGAATCGGCAGGAATCACAATGTTAGAAATATGCCTCATATTTCTAAACCAAGTAATACTACATGCAAAGAGTGTCATCTGGGTAAGCAAATCAAAATTAGTTTCAAACCTAAGGAGTATTTTACTTCAAAACCTCTGCAGCTGGTACATTTAGATTTGTGTGGTCCTACAAGAACTAAAGCTCTCGGAGGAGAAAAATATTTTATGCTTTTCATTGATGATTTTTCAAGAATGACATGGGTAACATTCTTAAGGCATAAATCATAGGCATTTGATAGATTCAAAATCTTCAAAAAGATGGTTGAAAAGGAATCTGATTTCAAGCTAAAATGTTTAAGGTCAGATAATGGAGGAGAATATACTTCAAAGGAATTTGAGGAGTATTGTGAAAAACATGGGATAAGAAGGCAATTCTCCACTCCTAGAACTCCACAACAAAATGGAGTAGCTGAAAGAAAGAACAGGATTGTAAAAGAAATGGCAAGGACCTTACTACATGATGCAAATCTACCTAACATCTATTGGAGAGAAGCTATTCATACAGCTGTATATACTTTAAATAGAGGTCAATTAAGGATAAAGTCAAATTATACTCCTTATGAACTTTGTTATGGTAAGTCAGCTAATGTTGGTTACTTTAAAATTTTTGGAAGTAAATGTTACATCAAGAAAGATAATGATAGCTTGTGTAGTTTTGAGTCTAGATGTGATGAAGGCATATTTCTTGGTTATTCTACACACAACAAAGCATATAAGTGCTTTAACAAAAGGCTCAAAAGAATAATTGAAAGTACTAATGTTAAAGTGGATGAGAATTTGCAGCCCTGTATGCAGTTGATTCATGACAAGGAAGATGATCATCATTCACAAAAGGAAGAAGAAATTTAGGAAGAGGAAGAAGATCCTGAAAAATTAGTTGATGTTAAGACAAAGACTCCTTCAAAGGCATATCAAAGAGATCATCCTCATGAGTTGATCATTGGGGACAAGGATAGTGGTGTGTTAACAAGAAGAAAGCTTGCTACTGCACATAATCAAGCACATGTGTGTTTGATATCTGAATTAGAACCAAAGAGTTATGTTGAGGCTAGCAAAGATGAAGCCTGGATTAAGGCCATGGAAGAGGAGTTAAGTCAAATAGAAAAGAACAAAACATGGGAACTTGTTCCAAGACCAGAAAGTAAGAATGTTATTGGATCAAAATGGGTTTTTAGGAATAAGCTTGATGATAAAGGTAAAGTTGTTAGAAACAAAGCTAGATTAGTTTGCAAAGGGTATTCACAAATTGAAGGAATTGACTTTGAAGAGACATTTGCTCCTATTGCTAGATTAGAAGCTATAAGAATGTTTTTAGCTTTTTCAGTTTATAAAAATTTCAAAGTATACCAAATGGATGTAAAATCAGCCTTTCTAAATGGAGATCTTGAAGAAGAAGTTTACATGGAACAACCAGAAGGTTTTGTGAATAAAGATAAATCAGATCATGTTTATAGGTTGAAAAAGGCCTTATATGGTTTAAAGCAAGCTCCAAGGGCTTGGTATTATAGACTGGATAAGTTTCTGCAAAAATAGGGGTTCACAAAGGGAGGTGTGGACAATAATTTGTACTATCTAATCAAAGGTGAGGATATTCTGGTTGTTGAAATTTATGTTGATGATATTATTTTTGGTAGTAACAATGATGATATGAGTCA
Source organism: Cunninghamia lanceolata (assembly GCA_027924645.1). NCBI lineage: Eukaryota > Viridiplantae > Streptophyta > Pinopsida > Cupressales > Cupressaceae > Cunninghamia > Cunninghamia lanceolata. The sequence continues at coordinate 44,087,581 of BSBN01000072.1, read as the reverse complement.
TTCATTTCCTAACATCATGAAATCAAAATTTGAAATGTCTATGTTGGGAGAATTGTCTTTCTTTCTTGGTCTTCAGGTATCTCAGCTTGAAAAAGGAATATTTATCTCACAAAATAAATATGCCAAAGAGATGTTAAAGAGATTTCAAATGGATGATTGCAAACCTTTGAGTACTCCTATGGAAACAGGGCATAAGCTAAGTAAAAATGATGAATCACCTGAAGTAGAACAATCTTTGTATAGATCTATGATTGGCAGCCTTTTATATCCCATTGCTTCTAGGCCTGATATTATGCAGGCTATTTGTTTGGTTGCAAGATTTCAAGCTTGTCCTAAACAATCACATTTGAATGTTGTTAAGAGAATCTTTAGATATCTTAAGGGTACACTTGATTTTGGTTTATGGTATCCTAGACACAATGATTTTACACTTCTTGCCTATACAGATGTAGATTGGGCTAGGTGTCCTAAAGACAGAAAAAGTACAAGTGGGGCAGCTTTCTTTCTGGGTGGTAGATTGGTTGCATGGCATAGTAAGAAACAAGATTGTGTTTCTCTATCTACAGCTGAAGCTGAGTATATTGCTGCTTCTTCATGTTGCACACAGGTACTTTGGATGGTACAATCACTTCTTGATATTAAGGTTGATGTTAAAAAGCCTGTATCCATTCTTTGTGATAACACTAGTTCTATCAATATGTCAAAGAATCCTATAATGCATTCAAGAACTAAGCACATTGCTATCAGATATCATTTTCTAAGAGAAAAGGTGATTGAAAATGAAGTTGCTTTGGAATATGTGCATACAAGTGATCAATTGGCTGACATCTTTACAAAACCTTTGCCAAAGGAGACATTTGAAACTCTGAGACAGAGATTAGGAGTTCTATCTCTTGTCTCTCTTCAATAAGTTATAGAGATATTAGATTCAGGGGGAGTTGTCTTCTATATCATTATGATGTCCTGAATCTCATTACATTTGTACATAGTAAGTATATAGTTTTTATACATATTTGTATGGAACATTTTTTTGCAGTATTAGAGTATTGAGCATTTGATCAGTGTATAGTGAAGTGTGTTATTGATAGATTTTTATGGCAGAGGATTGCTTTTTCAAGAACAGGATTTAATTGGTTGTGGTATTTTTTTTGCCTTTGACATTTTATGTCAAAAAGGGGGAGAAATGAGTTATGGTTTTGCCATCAATGTCAAAGACAAAGGGGGAGTTTTATAGCACTTTTATATTGAGCATATTGTCTTTTCATTGATGTCAAAATGTTGGTGATAATGGTAGCGATATTTCAGAATATCAGGGACATTTGATCTTCAGTGAAATGGTATGAATAGTTTGGTCATCTCAGTAAAAGTCTTTCAATGATATGGTGGTGATCTCTTTGCAGTGGGTTAGTATAGTAGTGATCTCTCAGTTTTTGATCTTGAGTGAAGTTGCTGTGACTTGGTCATCTCAGTGGATCACAATTGCTTAATCCTAAATGGCATTATTGTCTTCATTGTTTCAAGATGTGACATGTGACTTTCAGGTTTGCATTTTTATGTTCACTTGTCACTATCATTTGTTACATTCCTTTCAGCGGTCTACCTTTTTCATGTGTTGTATGGTGTGTCTCATGCCAAAATGAAAGACTTCCTGATCATTCAAATGTTAAATGTTGTAGTTGAAGTTATAGTTCTTCACTATTGTCTCTGCTGCCACTGTTTATAAGTGTGTCCTGATAATGTCTTCATATCTCATTTTGTCAATCAGTATCCTCTCATGTTAAACCAGGTCACACATATCTTTGTTAATTTTCTATAAAGGTTCAAAGAGACACACTTTCATGTGTATGGCAAATATCCTAAATTGTCTAAGTCTTTACCTTAAATACCTATCAAAGCCTTTTTGTTTTAATGTTTCATTGACCATCTGTGGCAGTGGTAGTCACTTAAGTGATGACTTAAGGGGTGGAGAGTCATTGTTATTACCGGCCCCGATGCCTAGGGTGCCCGGTAAATAGGTCGTTGGCTTTTGAGCTCGGCGGGAAAGTGCAGATCGACGTTCCTCATTCAAATGACAGGTGGCGAGGTTTCCAAATCGGGTGGTTGTGTTTAAATGGTGCCACAGTCAGGATGGTATGAAATTTGACGGCCTCTGTGCTTTGAAAAAGAAGAAAAACATACTTGTTTCTATCTTCAGTGACAGCGAAGGCTAGAAGTTGAAAAGATAGAAAGTTTTTCAAGATGGAAAGACACTTAAAGTTATTTATTTGGCATGTGAATCGACAAGTCTATATTGAAAAATGGAAATTTTTAATATAGAAATTAAAAAATAATACAATGCTTTTTAAGCAGAGATCAAGTGTATTTCAGTTTTCAGTTTTTTGAGAGAGTTTTTTTAAGAATGAGAGAGTCTTTTTAGAGTATGGGAGAGTTTGTTGTGAGATGAATTTTTGCAGGTATGTTTTGATATGCAGAGATATCTTCTTGGACAGTGATACATATTTTTGAAGAGTGATGGTGCAATAAATGGATGGAGTTTTCAATGATCAACCAGGATCAATATTTTCTCAGAGAAGGTGGAAGTGTTGAAGGATAATAATTTTTAGAGAGAGTTAACTTTTCAGTAATGCAGTGAGAAAGTTTATGGAATTGTAAATTGAATTTTTGGGATTGTCTTGCAGAGGTATGAAATATTTGAAATTGATTGATTGTAGATGGTGCTTAATATGATGATGACAGTTGAGATTTGATTGCAGAGAATATATATTTGTTTGATTTTGAAAAGGAGAAATAAGGTGTTGTTTTTATTGAAACAGGGAAACCCCCTGAGTTGTTTTTCATTGAATTTTTGATGTTGAAAGTCAGTGAGACTTGCAGAGAAGAATAATATGCCAGTGAGGCAGAATTGTATATGTCAGTGAGATAGTTGTAAATCTGAAATTTTTTTTGTTAAGCCAGTGAGGCAGTTGAGTGGTTTTTATACCCCAGGAGGGTTTTCTACTCGGGAAATTTCTTGTGTCAAATTTTTGTGTTGATATTCTGCATTTTTACTTATTTATCTGAAAACTTTATAATTGTGAAATCAAGTTTATCAAAAGGTGTAAAAAGTGTTAAAATTGTTAACTACACTGATTCACCCCCCCTCTTAGTGTTGTGTGTATTCCTACAAAAAACCCACCACCACAAGAGAGACTATCTTTATTACTGATAACTGAATAGTTACAATAAAGATCCCAGCTCTTTTGCTCAGGTATCAATTTTCTACAATTACACAAAGCCATTCATTTCATCTGTATATTTACAGAATAAACTGTATAATCAAATCTCTTCAACAACAATCAACGACACCAACAGATCTGTATTTATTTCTAGTCTTCAAGAGCAAAACTGTTATTCAACTTTTGCCCTAACTGTTCGATCTAACTTCCCCAGTGTCACTGCCTTCAACCGTCGCATAACTGCCATCTGACTATTCACATTCAAGAGGACTCATTAGTCCCACATGCACCAGACATCGGTCATCACTGTAATATATATACACGACCACAAGAATGTGAACCATCGACACTTATGCCTACAAGACCAACTAGTTTACCATTCACCATCCATCGGAAAGACTCTAGCAATCGAAGAGATATCTCTAAACATCACCAATGATTATTTTCTTACCGACGTCCAACCCTTCAATCTCCATCGGTTGAACCATTGAACCTGTTGAACCATCGAACCAATGGTTGAACCTGTTGAACCACTGAACCTGTCAGACGAAGTTCAAACCTTCATCAAAGTAACCAATGCATATTGGTTGAACCATTGAACCTAATGAACCCGACAAACCATTAAACTTGACGAGTGAAGTTCAAACCTTCATCGAAGTAACCAATGCATATCGGTTGAACCATTGAACCCGATGAACCCGACGATCCATTAAACCTGACGAACGAAGTTCAAACCTTCATCAAAGTAACCAATGCATATCAGTTGAACCATTACACCTGATGAACCTGACGAACCATTGAACCTCACGAATGAAGTTCAAACCTTCATTGAAGTAACCAATGCATATCGGTTGAACCATTAAACCTGATGAACCTGACGAACCATTGAACCTGACAAACGAAGTTCAAGAGTTCACCGACAGATCAAACTTTGCCGATGAATGATGAACAAAACCAATGAATGAATGAATGAGGTTCCAAGCAGTAACTTGAGACATTAATTCTCTTCAGACATTTCTTTGAGGCATCATGCCAAACAATTCACATGCCTTTTCTATGCTTCCACACTTTGCATACATGTCTTTGAGTGCAGTTACAACTACAACATCTAAAAAAATTCCCATATGTTTTATCCTTTGATGGATGTCCATTTTGGCATAGGCAAGGAGGATACTAGCTAAGGTTGTGGAATTTTGCTTTACACCCACCAATCGCATTTGCTTGAAAGTTTCCATTTTGTTCATATCTTGCAATCAAATTACATTCAATGAGGTGACATTTCTTTGGGGTATCATGCCAAACAGTTCACGTTTCTTGTCTATGCTTCCACACTTTGCATACATGTCTACAAGGGCAGTTGCAAAATTACAACATGTGACAAATTTCCTATATCCTTTATGCTTTGATGGCTATCCATACACTGTTACAAACAATCTATTTTGGTGGGTGTCCATACCCTATTCCAAAGATCCCATTTTGGCATTTACACCTATCAATTTCTTTTTCTTGTATGTTTCTAAAGACTTATCAAAAAATCCATTTTATGCATATCCTACAATCATGGCATTCCATGAGACCACATTTATTTGAGGCATCATGTCAAACAATTCACTTGTCTTATCTATGCTTCAACATTTTACATATGTCTTCTAGGGCAGTTGCAACTACAACATCTATTGAAATTCCCATATCCTTTATGCTTTGATGGATGTCCATGTATGATGTTCCAAAGATCTTAGTTTGGCATAGGCAAAGAAGATGCAATCAAAGGTTGTGGAATTTGGATTTACTCCTACCTATTGCTTTTGCTTGAGAGTTTCTAAAGCCATATCAATAAATCCATTTTGTGCATATCCTACAATAATGGCATGTTCCATGAGACTGTATTTCTTTGAGTCATTATTCCATGCAAGTACAATATTTGATAAAATTCCCATGTGCTTCCACCCATTGATTTCTTTTTTTTGAAAGTTTCTAAAGCCTTATCAACAAAACCATTTTGTGCATATCCTACAATCATGGCATTCCATGAGATTCCATTTCTTTAAGGCATCATATCAAACAATCCACTTGCCTTTTTCTATGCTTCCACATTTTACATACATGTCTCCTATGATAGTTGCAACTACAACATCTTACAAAATTCCCATAACCTTTACGATTTGATGGATGTCCTTGTACTGTGTTCCAAAGATCTTAGTTTGGCAATAGCAGAGAGGATGTAGTCAAATGTTGTATATTTTATCTTTACACCCACCAATTGGTTTTGCTTGAAAGTTTCTAAATTCCATGAGACCACATTTCTTTGAGGCATCATGCCAAACTGTTCACTCACCTTCTCTATGCTTCCACATTTTGCATACATGTCTTCTAGGGCAGTTGCAACTACAACATTTTTCAAAATTCCAATAGACCACATTTTTTTGAGGCATCATTCAATGCAACTACAACATTTGATAAAATTCACATATGCATTTTTTAAGAATACATGATATACTATATATTTCTATATGATTACCCTAGTTAGTAAGAATTAATAAGAAAGAAGCATAATGACAATAATTAGCATTCAAGGATTTATAATGAAGACCTAGGGTTTGGGTGCCATTGGGAACTCACCAAACCCTCGGATCAATCTTTATAAATGAAGAGATTTTATGATTTAGACTAATATAGATGCCTGGGTATCTCATGATCATATAGAGATCTAATCATTGCTTTGTTTCTTGTAGGGTTTATTTCCATGCTTCTAATCATAACAATCAAGGTTATGGGAAAACAAGGTTATGGAAATGCTCTTCCATTATTTGCATATACTGCAACCATACCATTCCATGAGACCACATTTCTTTGAGGCATCATGTCAAACAATTCACTCACCTTCTCTGTGCTTCTGTATTTTGCATACATGTCTTCTAGGGCAGTTGCAACTATAACATTTTTCAAAATTCCAATAGATCACATTTTTTTGAGGCATCATTCAATGCAACAACATTTGATAAAATTCCCATATGCATTTTGTAAGAATACATGAGATACTATATATTTCTAAATGATTACCCTAATTAGTAAGAATTAATAAGAAAGAAGCATAATGACAATACTTAGCATTCAAGGATTTCTAATGAAGACCTAGGGTTTGGGTGCCAATGGCAACTCACCAAACCCTCAGATCAATCTTTATAAATGAAGAGATTTTATGATTTAGACTGATATAGATGCTTAGGTATCTCATGATCATATTGAGATCTAATCATTGCTTTGTTTCTTGTAGGGTTTGTTTCCATGCTTCTAATCATAATAATCAAGGTTATGGGACAACAAGGTTATGGGACAACAAGGTTATGGAACACCAAGGTTATGGAATAGCTCTTCTCATGTCATATGAGGAGATCATGGTCACAATACCATCAAGATGTTGTGAAGTTCAACAAGAAATTTCCATCTTTCCAAACCTTACCATCGTACACAGTCAAGAAGGCACAAAACAATCAAAAGCATGGATGGTCAAGGGACTATCATGATCTCATAAGGTTGTTATCCATAGGGAGATTGCCTTGAAAGATGAATGACCATGCTAAATTTCTCCTTATCAAGGCCATGATGTGTCAAAAAGGTGAAGTCACTAGGTGAATGTGAGAAGTCAGTTTCAAAAGACTATCTTTTACTATCACAGTCATGAAAGAGTATCATTATTCCATCTTAGAGACCTTGTGACTCAAGAAATCACCATGAAAATGAGGTTGAGGATGCTTGGCACATGAAATGAGACCTTCCCTAACATTTACCCACCCACCCTAACATGTTGGTACAATCTATTCGGCCTCACAACAAGCATATCAAAAAATAAGGCACCTGGCAAGGTTGTGCTGCATGAAACTAAAGCATTTTGCAAGAATGCATTTGATTTCGACACGGTCAAATAGATTGGAGTTGACCAAAATTGAGAGAGCTTATTGTGTATGGACCCCACATGCACCTGTAGGTCAAAAGGAAAGGTTCCCAGCTACCACAAATTCTGAGAACTACTCCGTTAAAGTTTGGCACTTTTTTCATCTTAGGGATCTTAAGGGACTTTGCTGGTAGTCTGCTGCCCCAAATGACTGGGGTGCTTGGCACATGAAATGAGACCTCCCCTGGCATTTACTTGCTCACCTTGACATGTTGGTGAAGGCCATTGAGCCCCATGAGCTATGGAATGCAAAATTTCACTCCTAGCACCTTTCCACTGCATGAAACTAAAGCATTTTACAAGAATGCATTTGATTTTGGCACGGTCAAATGGGTTGGAGTTGACCGAAATTGAGAGATGTTATTGTGGATGGACCCAACATGCACCTATAGGTCTAAATGAAATGATCCCAGCTACCATGAATTCTGAGAACTGGTCCGTCAAAGTTTGGTAGTTTTTTGTCTTAAGGATCTTAAGTGACTTTGCCGGTAGCTTGTTGCCCTGAATGACTAGGGTGCTTGGCACACAAAATGAGACCTCCCCTAGAATTTACCCACCCACCCCAATGCATTGGCGAAGTCTGTTCGGCTCCACGAGCTATGGAATACAAAATGTCACTCTTAGCACCTTTCCATTGCATGAAACTAAAGCATTTTGCAAGAATACATTTGATTTTGGCATGGTCAAATGGATTGGAGCTGACCAAAACTAAGAGAGGTTATTGTGGATGGACCCTAGATGCACCTATAGGTCCAAACAAAATGTTCCCCGTTGCCACAAATTTTGAGAGGTGTTCTGTTAGAGTTTGGCAGTTTTTCATCTTAGGGATCTTAAGGGACTTTGCCAGTAGCCTGCTACCCTAAATGATTGGGGTGCTTGGCACACATTATGAGACCTCCCCTAGAATTTAACCACCCACACTAATGCATTGGCAAAGTCCATTAAGCCCTACGAGCTATGGAATGCAAAATGTCACTCCTAGCACCTTTCCACTGCATGAAACTAAAGCATTTTGCAAGAATGCATTTGATTTCGGCATGATGAAATAGATTGGAGCTGACCAAAAATGAGAGAGGTTATTATGGATAGACCCCACATGCACCTATAGTTTCAAACAAAATATTTCCAGTTGCCATGAATTCTGAGAACTGCTCCGTCAAAGTTTGGTAGTTTTTCGTCTTAGGAATCTTAAGGGACTTTGTCGATAGCCTGCTGCCCCGAATGACTGGGGTGCTTGATACATAAAATGAGACCTCCCCTAGCATTTACCCACCCACCCTGATGCATTGGAAAAGTCCATTCAGCCCCACGAGCTATGGAATGCAAAATGTCACTTCTAGCACTTTTCCACTGCATGAAACTAAAGCATTTTGTAAGAATGCATTTGATTTCAGCATAGTCAAACAGATTGGAATTGACCAAAATTGAGAAAGGTTATTGTGGATAAACCCCACATGCACTTGTAGGTCCAAACGAAACATTCCCAGCTACCACAAATTCTAAGAATTACTCTGTCAAAGTTTGGTAGTTTTTGTCTTAGGGATCTTAAGGGACTTTGCCGGTAGCTTGCTACCCCGAATGACTGGGGTGCTTGGTGCATGAAACAAGACCTCCCCTAGCATTTACCTACCCACCCCAATGCATTGGAGAAGTTCATTCGGCCCCACGAGCTGTGAAATGCAAAATGTCACTCCTAGCACCTTTTCACTGCATGAAACTAAAGCATTTTGCAAGAATACATTTGATTTTGACACGGTCAAACAGATTGGAGTTGACCAAAACTGAGAGAGGTAATTGTGGATAGACCCCACATGCACCTGTAGGTACAAATGAAATGTTCCCATCTTCCACAAATTTTGAGAACTTCGTCAAAATTTGGTAGTTTTTTGTCTTAGGGATCTTAAGGGACTTTGCTAGTAGCCTACTACCTCAAATGACTGGGGTGCTTGACACACAAAATTAGACCTCCCTTGGCATTTAGCCACCCATCCTAATGCATTGGAAAAGTCCTTCAACCCCACGAGCTATGGAATGCAAAATGTCACTCCTAGCACCTTTCCATTGCATGAAACTAAAGTATTTTGCAAGAATGAATTTGATTTTGGCATGGTCAAACGGATTGGAGTTGACCAAAACTTAAAGAAGTTATTGTGGATGGACCCCACATGCACCTATAGGTCCAAACAAAACATTCCTAGTTGCAAAAAAATTTGAGAACTACTCTGTCAAAGTTTGGTAGTTTTTTCGTCTTGGGGATCTTGAGGGACTTTGCCAGTAGCCTACTGCCCCGAACGACTGGGGTACTTGGCACACAAAATGAGACCTCCCCTAACATTTACCCACCAACCCTAATGCATTGGCAAAGTCTGTTCAGCCCCACGAGCTATGGAATGCAAAATGTCACTCCTAGCACCTTTCCACTGCATGAAACTAAAGTATTTTATAAGAATGCCTTTGATTTCAACATGGTCAAATGGATTGGAGTTGACCAAAATAGAGAGAGGTTATTGTGGATGGACCCCACATGCACCTGTAGGTCCAAATGAAACATTCCCATCTACCACTAATTTCGAGAATTGCTCTGTCAAAGTTTGGTAGTTGTTCTGTCTTAGGGATCTTAACGGACTTTGCCAGTAGCCTACTACCCCAAATGATTGAGGCACTTAACACCGTATTTTGTGATCAACATCAACATCATGAGGACACTGAAGAAATATTTGACACATGAAGACACTGAGAACACTAAAGTCATGGAGGACAAAGAAGCATGAAGACATGAACAAACTCCTGTCATGAGGAAGTACCACAATCCAATCCAACTCCTGAAAGCATGACATGTTATGATGAAGAACCACAACCAAATCCAATGATCCAATGGCATGAACCAATGACATAAGAAACTATGTCCTACTATTGTAACATGATAAACATGAATGTTATGAACTAACATCCAAACCCTTTGACATCAATCTTGATATGACATGAGTGAAACATGAGTGAACATGATTATGACCAATAAGGATCAACTTCATCCATCACTTAGATCTAACCCCATGAAGCATGACATGATGATGATGCAAACATCAAATGTATAACATAGAAAACAAATCAAACCAATCATGAGGCCTTCACTGCTCAAGTTCATACCACTGCTTGTCAAGTTCATACCACTACTTGAGTGAGATCTTCACTATTCAAGTTCATGCATTGTCTTGAAGCACTACAACTCTATGCATCACATCACATACTCTATGAAGAAGCAAGTGTATTTATATCACAAAACCCAACAACATATCCTAAAAGCATAATGGTATCATCAAACAATAGACAACCAATAGACCTGCACAATTATGCATTCCTTACTTTCAAGAAAATGTAATTGGCACGTGTAAAACCAAATTCATGTAAGGATAATTGATCATCATATTAAATATTTAATATAAACTGTCATATACATAATGTCATGAACATAACATCTAGTTTACATACAAATGCATATAGACATGTCCAAACAAAGCCATACATGCATATATACAATAATATACATCGGTAACATACAAAAGTATGTATGCAAAGCCATCTAGGCATACAAAAAATATCCTAAAAACTAGTTTCCTATGGAATTTTATGAAATAATTGACGGCCCTTTCTTGACCGTGAAGATGGAGTTCCAATCCGTGACTCATCCTCTCTCTGCCGTCGAGTAGACCTCTTCAACAGTTCAAGTTCATGCAGCCCCACCTGTTAATACAATCAAACAATATGCCCCTAAACCCTAACCCCTAACCCCTAAACTCCTAAACCCCTAACCCCTAAACCATAAAACATAGAATCAACCCTAAACCTCTATCTCCCTATCTCTCCCAATCTCTACTTGATCCCTCGCTCTATCTCTCTCTAAAACCTAAACCCTAACCCCTAAACTTGAGTAACCCTAAGCCCCTAACCCCTAAAACCTAAACCCTAAACTTGAGCATCCCCCTAAAGCCCTAAAGCGTAAGTAATTCCCCTAAACCCTAACCCTAAGCCCTATTTACTTGAGCAACCCTAAACTCATGTAAACCTCAAATAATGCCCCTGACCCCTAACCCTAAACTCGAGCAACTAGGATAAACACCTAAACATATAGTTCGATAGGGGATGATGGAGGATCAATGGGAAATGGGTGTAGAATTCTTGGATCTTGACTAAATCATTATCTTCATTGGGATGTGATTTGATAGGAAGCAAGTTATTTGTTTGATTGTATATGTTTTCTTGGGGACCAAGTGTCTCATCATGGGATATTGATGGCTAATGAATAGGACTAGCACGGGATGATGGATAGGAGTGATGTGGGTTACTTTGTCATGGATAAGATCTTGATCATAGATAATATCTTGATCACAGGGAGGATAAGCATGGATAGCGCAATATTAGATATGGATAGGGTAAGTGGGGATGCATTGATATTCATTGGATTGGGGAGTAAGAGGTGGTGATGTGGGTTCACTAGGAGATGTTGGAGGATCAATAATGGGATCGATGTATAGATGGGTTGACCATGAGATGGTAAGGGAACTAAGATGGGATTAGATGGGATGTTTGGATTTTGATTAGGATGGGTGGTTGGTGTTTTCACGTGCTTTGGACTAGGCTCTTAATGTATAGCTATTGTGTTTCTTAGATGGATGTGATGGGTTCTTGGATGGGATCAATAATCTTTGGATGTTTGACAACATGGCTGCATGATGGGGTTTGACTTGGACTTATGGTAGGAGACTCTTCAATGAAATGGATAGACATAGGAGACGATGATGGTGTTGTAAGATTTACCCCAGACAACTAAGAGGGGGGGTGAATCAGTTGTCCTAAAACTTTAACACTTGCAGCAATTAATTCTTCTTTACCACTTGAAATAGATTAATGATGTAAACATTAAAGCATGAATCATCTACACATGAGCAGAAGCAAAATGAACACACATAACACCAAAAAAATTTAACGTGGAAACCCGATTAAGGGAAAACCATGGTGGGGGTTAACCCACAAGATTTGTACCCTATTAAAAGTACTTAGAAGAAAAGAGAAGGCACATGCCTTCAGGTACACTGCCTAGAGCTCACTACTCAAAAGAGTCTCACTATCTATAGGAGGCTCACTGCCTACAAGAATTTATGTTTAACAAAAAGATAATGAACTGAGAAATAGCATCTTCTTCATGCCTAGTTTAGTCCCATTGAAGGCTGACAAACTTATTCTTTGTCCCCCAAACACTTCTTCGCTATATCTTCATCCTTTACTGCTCTTGTTCTTCTATTCCTCTTCTCTTCTCTGCCTCTTCATCTCTCTTAGGATTTTTTCTTTTTTGTACACAGACCACTTTCCACAACTCATCAACAAGTATTAATACGCTTCATCAACCTTGGAATGAACATCAAGGTTGGCTTGACTTAACATGGATCACTATCTTGTCAGCCTAACATAGATGAGACTTGAATCTTCTTCCAACAACATGCCACGCTCCAAGGAATTGCTCTTAGATCATCCGCAACACACTTGAATCATCCAGTCAGCCAAGACTATGAAGAATATCAGCATCAAGGAAGAAATCTTCAACAACGAGCTCAATCTTCAATGCAGACCTCCAACACAATAGTCAAATGATTCAGAGACCTCCACAAGCACATTGAATTCAACAAAAACATCCATACTCCTCCAAATCATCAAAATTACTTGCATCTTCATCCAAAACCTCAAGAACACTATTTGCCATGACTGTCACACTAGAAAGATTGCTTGTGGATCTCCAAACCACGAACCACTTGAGTTGATGATACACACTAACTTCCCAAACACACCTCTAGATCTACAGACCATAATATTTCAATGCAGAGCAATCTAGACCCATTTCCTATCACTCCGTTTCTTCTAAACACTGTAAAACTAGTTTTACTCAGATGACCATAACTTCTTCAGATCTTCATGCGGACCTCTCAAATCTTAACTGGAGCTACCCCAGACCACCCTCTACATAGCCATATGGTCTTCTTACAATGATCTTCATTAATTTCTAAATATCCTCAACATTTTAGTCTTCTAACCAGGTAATAAAATAGGATACAATTCACACTAATGCAACAAGGATATGTTGACATCAATGACAACACCACTTAGGCACATATTTGCAACAATCTCCCCCTTTGTCATTGATGGAAACATATGATGTGAAAAAATGATTCAACCATCAAGACAAGAACTTGTCCCCCTTTTTCTTATAACTTCTACAACCACTTCCTTCACTACTCCCCCTTACATCAGTAACAAGTTTTTCACATGACTTCTATCCCCCTTTAACATCAATGGACAAGGCACATATTTGCAATCTTTTCTCCCACTTTGTTCCAGACTGATCTCTAATAATTTGCATACTGACTACTCCCCCTGAGTAGTATCTCGTTAACATCAATTTAGATCACAAGATGTGACTATGAATTCCACCAAACTGATGCATCATAGTGCATCTTAGTTCTAATTAGGAGGGGTAATAACCCCTAACTTCTCTCTGAGATACTGAAAAGTATCCTTGGGTAGAGGCTTAGTAAATATATCTGTAATATGATCTTTTGAAGAAACAAACTCCAATTTGACTTCATTCTCATTTACCTTCTCTCTCAAGAAATGAAACTTGATGGATATGTGCTTTGTTTTTGAATGCAACACCAGATTCTTTGGGATGTTTATTGCACTTGAATTATCACATAAGATTGTAACAGGTTCCTCAAACACAATTCTGATATGTTTCAACATTTGCTTCATTCACAAGACTTGAGTACAATTGCTTGTTGCTGCTATATACTCTGCCTCTGCAGTAGATAGAGGTATTGCTTCTTTCTTTTTTCTCTTCCAAGAAATCAATCTTCTCCCCAAGGAGAATGTACCACCACTAGTACTTTTCCTATCATCCACATCTCCTGCCCAATCAGCATCAGTGTATGCTTAAAGAGTGAAGTCCTTATCCTTTGGATACCACAAGCCATGATCAAGTGTCCCTTTGAGATATCTAAAAATTCTTTTGACTACTACAACATGGGATTCTCTAGGATCATCTTGAAATCTAGCAACAAGTCCAACTGCATTCATGATATCAGGTCTGGACTGAGTGAGATAGAGTAGTCCTCCAATCATTGATCTATACCTTTTCTGATTTGCCTTAGGGGAGTCATCATCTTTACTCAACTTGCATTCGATTATCATAGGTATACCTACTGGCTTTGAATCTTCCATTCCAAACTTTTTTAACAGTTCTCTCACATACTTAGATTGAGATATGAAGATACCTTTATTTGACTGAATAATTTGCAATCCTAAGAAGAAATTCATTTCACCAAACATGGACATCTCAAATTCACTCTGCATCTGATCAGCAAATATTTTCCACATACTCTCATTTCCACCAAAAATAATATCATCAACAAATACCTCAACTATCAAGATGTGCTCATGATCAATCTTAAATTAAAGATTACTGTCAACAGTGCCTTTGCTAAATCCTAGCCTTAGAAGATACTTATCTAATCTTGCATACCGAGCTCTTGAGGTTTGTTTGAGTCCATACAATGCTCTCCTCAATCTACAGACCATATCTCTTTGATCAGACAACTGAAATCCTTTTGGTTGTTCAATATAGACCTCTTCTTCCAACTCTCCATTTAGGAATGCTGACTTGACATCCATTTGATAAACTTTGAAGTCTTTATAAGCAGCAAATGTAAGAAATAATCTGACTGCCTTTATTCTTGCTATCAGAGCAAAATTTTCTTCAAAATCAGTTCCTTCCTCTTGAGAATATCCTTTGCATACCAATCTTGCTTTGTTTCTTACCACTTCACCATCTTCATTTAGTTTATTCTGAAAAAACCATTTGGTTCTAATCACATTTTTGTTTTTAGGTCTAGGAACAAGATCCCGGGTGTGATTCTTTTCAATTTGCATTAATTCTTCTTTCATTGCTTTTGCCCATTTTTCATCATTGTAGGCTTCACTTACTGATTTTGGTTCAATCTTTGAAATCAAACAAATCTCCTCTTGATCTTCAGCAATTCTTCTCCTAGTTCAAACACCTTTATTTCTATCTCCTATGATTTGATCTTCAGGATGATTCAATCTTACATACCTGGGAGTTTTGGGATTTGCTTGAACTTCTATTTCTTGAGCTTGTTCCTCAACATCTGCACTATCCTCTTGAGTCACTAGATTTTTTGGATCAATCTAGATCTGAGTCTGACTTTGAACTTGCCTTCCTTGACTTTGACTTTCATCTTGATCATCTGAATCATATCCGCAAGACCTGGAAGGTCTTTCTTTGCTTTCATCAACTTTGACATTAGTACTTTCAACAATCTTTTTCAATCTCTTTTTAAAGCATCAGTATGCCTTGCTTTGAGTAGAGTAACCCAGAAATATTCCTTCATCACTTCTTGCATCAAACTTGCCAAGGTCCTCATCTCTTTTGATATAGCATTTACTTCCAAAAACTCTAAAATATTTCACAGTAGGGGGATGACCAAACCATAGCTCATAAGGGGTCTTACTAGAATTGCCTTTGATCTGCACCCAGTTAAGAGTGTAGATGGAAGTACTCACAGCTTCTCTCCAATAAACTTGTGGAACATTTGCTTCCATCATCATGGTCATAGTAGCTTCTTGAAGTGTCTAGTTCTTTCTCTCCACCACTCCATTCTGCTGAGGAGTCCTAGGAGAAGATAACTATCTTTTTATTCATTGCTTTTCATATAATGTATCAAACTCACCAGAGGTAAACTCTCCACCTCTATTGGATATCATAAACTTTATCTTCACACCAATCTCATTTTCCACCATGACCTTAAACACTTTGAATTTGTCAAGAGCTTCTAATTTTTCTTTCAAGAAGGTTACCCACATCATCTGGGAGTAATCATCAATCAACAACATAAAATATATGTCTCCTTGCACACTCCTAATTCTAGTAGGACCACAAAGATCAGTATGCACAAGTTCTAACAATCCACTTGAAGACTGTTCTTTACTCTTGAATGAAGTTCTATTATGTTTACCCAATTAACATTCTCTGCACATGCTATCAGCAGGTTTCACAAGTCTTGGAAGATCTCTTACAGCCTGAGTGGAACTTATCTTGACAATGTTACCAAAATTCACATGACACATTCTCCTATGCTAGAGACAACTCTAATAAACCTAAGAAATCAAGAAAATTTTACCAGAACTACTTAAATGAAAGATGTTACCTCTAGTCTATGTACCAGATGCAATTTCAATTCTGGAGCTTTCCAAGATTCTACATTTTCCATCCTTGAATAGGAGATCATAACCCTTGTCAATCAACTGTCCAACACTGAGAAGATTATGCTTCAATCCTTCCACATAAAGAACATCATTAGTGTTATTCTTACCATCAAAAGATATGGATCCTCTACCATGGATTCTACCAGCTGAGTTATCTCCAAACTTCACAAGTCCACCTTCATATTTTTCAAAGCTTACAAACTTACTTTTATCACCAGTCATATGATGAGAGCATCCACTGTTAATCACCCATTCATCCTTTTCTATAACCTAAGCAGCCAAGGTACTTTCTATATTTTCATAGCTAGTATATTCAGTAGGCATCAGATCTTCTTCGATAGCAATGAACACCCAATCATTATCAGGGGAACCTCCATGATTAGATTCATCATCTGTGACTTCTTCTTCATTAGCTTCTTCGACATAGTAACATTTCTTCTAACTTCTAGATCTGTTAGGGTTTGTCCTTGAAACCCTCTCCGGACACCTTGAGGCAAAATGACCAATCTTATTACAAGAAAAACATTTGAATGACAACTTTCCTTCATACTTACCGGATCCTCTTGGCAATCTTTTGGCAAGAAAAGCTTCAAGATCATCGAGCTTAGTTTCATTATCTTCAAGATCTTTCCTTGCCTTCTCAAATCTATTTGATCTTCTTGAAGAGCTTTCACTTGGATCATATCTTTGCTTCCCATGAACATTGGCTTTAAATGTAGATTTAGACTTAGGAAGAGAATCACCAAACTCACTCATTTCAAATGTTGAAAGCTTACCAACCAACTGATCCCTTGTAACAGTTGTCACAATCCTAATCTCTTCAATGACAACAACTTTATGCTTGTATGTCAGAGGTAAGGATTTGAGCACTTTGGCAACAATCTCTGATTCTTCCAATACTCCACCAACACTTCTGATACCGGTCACAAGTTCATTCACTTTCTGCATGTAGGAAGTAATGTTTTCATCTTCTCTCATTATCAATCTTTCGTATTCACCCTTCAGGCTCTGTAGCTTGGCACATTTGACATATTTATCACCTTCATACAGAGTTTCCAGCTTATTCTAGATTTCATGAGCAATTTTTAATTCCAAGACATTTGTCATTTCTACATCAATTAAGGCAATTAACAATGCTTCTTTAGCTCGAATGTTGTGTTCAATATCCTTGAGTTTGTCTAGAGTTGTAAGTCCATTCTTTGGAACTTTATACTCATCCTTAGTTATCAACCAAAAGGCATCACCCATACATTGCAAGTGACACTCCATGTGCTTCTTCCATAGAGGGTAATTCATTCCATCAAACATCAGACTATCCTTTTTGTAAGTTGACATCTTGGATCTCCTCAAGCAGTCAGGCTTCTTCTAGAGGAACCGGCTATGATACCAATTGTAGGAATTACCCCAGACAACTGAGAGGGGGGGTGAATCAGTTGTCCTAAAACTTTAACACTTGAAGCAATTAATTCTTCTTTACCACTTGAAACAGATTAATGATGTAAACATTAAAGCATGAATCATCTACACATGAGCATAAGCAAAATGAACACACATAACACTAGAATTTTTTAACGTGGAAACCCGGTTAAGGGAAAACAACGGTGGGGGTTAACCCACAAAGATTCGTACCTTGTTAAAAGTACTTAGAAGAAAAGAGAAGGTACACACCTTTAGGTGCACTACCTAGAGCTCACTGCTTAAAAGATGCTCACTACCTACAGGAGGCTCATTGCCTACAAGAATTTATGTTTAACACAAAGATAATGAACTAAGAAATAGCATCTTCTTCATGCTTGGTTCAATCCCATTGAAGGATTACAAACTTTTTCTCTGTCCCCTAAATACTTCTTCACTATATCTTCATCCTTTACTGCTCTTGTTCTTATGCTTCTCTTCTCTGCTTTGCCTTTGTACCTCTCTTATGATTTTTTTATTTTTGCACACAAACCACTTTCCACAACTCATCAACAAGTATTAATAAAACCTCATCAACCTTGGAATGAACATCAAGGTTAGCTTGACTTAACATGGATCACTATACTGTCAGCCTAACATAGCCGAGCCTTGAATCTTCTTCCAACAACACGCCATGCTCCAAGGAATTGCTCTTAGATCATCCGCAACACACTTGAATCATCCAGTCAGCCAAGACTAGGAAGAACATTAGCATCAAGGAAGAAATCTTCAACAAGGCGCTCAATCTTCAATGTGAACCTCCAACACAGTAGTCAAACAATTCAGAGACCTCCACAAGCACATTGAATTCAATAGAAACATCTGCACTCCTCCAAATCATCAGAATTACTTGCATCTTCATCCAGAACCTCAAGAACACTGTCTGCCATGACTGTCACACTAGAAAGATTGCTTGTGGATCTCCAAACCATGAACCACTTGAGTTGATGATACACACTGACTTCCCAAACATGCCTATAGATCCACAAACCATAATATTTCAATGTAGAGAAATCCGGACCCATTTCCTGTCACTCTATTTCTTCTGAACACTGCAAAACTAGTTTTACTCAGATGACCATAACTTATTCAGATCTTCATGCAGACCTCTCAAATCGTAACTGGAGCTACCTCAAAAAACCCTCTACATAGCCATATGGTCTGCTTACAATGATATTTATTAATTTTCTCAATATTATTCACATTTCAGTCTTCTAACGAGGTAATAAAATAGGATATAGTTGACATTAATGCAACAAGGATATGTTGACATCAATGACAATGCCACTTAGGCACATATTTGCAACATGTGTTGGAGTGGTAGACATGTTATTAGGAGGTTCTTTGTTACGCTCAAGGATAGAAATTTGAGTACCTGATGTTCTTAGAATCCTTGCTAATAGTCCTTGGGTCACATGTTTCATGGCTTCATGGGTTGATGGACTAGGATATGCACATAGTTGATGGATAATGATGGAAGATGTTGTGGGGTTAGGATTAGGATCGAGTGAATGGATATGGGAGGCCCGGATGGATTAGGATTGGGAGTGTTAGAGGGGGATGAAATTGGATCAGTGGATTTGGATGGCTCCATATCTTTTCTTTTATTTTTGGATTTTGTAAAGACTCTTTGGAGAAAATTTTTCAAGCATTCATGGGTTGATGGATTGGAGCTTAGAATGTTTGATGGTGGATGGATGATAGGGATTGATGGATTAGGAGATGGGTGGACTAATGCATTAGGATTAGGAGGATTGGAGAGAAATTATAAAATAATTCCCCTTTAACTTTAACCCCTAAACCCTAAACTTGAGCAACCCTAGAAAATCATAAACCGTAAATAATTTACCCCTAAAGGTTTGACCAACCCTAAACTCATAAACCCTATATATTCCCCTAAACCTTAGCAACCCTAAACCTCTCTCTCTCCCAAAACCCAAAAACCCTAAATAATACCCCTAAAATCTAACCCCTAAACCATAAACCTGAGAAACCCTAAACCCCTAAACTCATAAACATGACCAACCCTCTCTCTCTCTCTCCAAAACAAGAAAACTAGGACTCTCTCTCTGTCTCTCTCATCCATCTCCATCCTCTCTCCCTCTTCCTCCCTCTCCTCTTGCATGTTGACAAAGAATATGGAAACAAGAAAACTAGGACATGCAAAGAGGGACAAGGATGTAAATTGAGATGATGAAATGGAAACAAGATAATTTATGAAATTTCATTGGATGGGAAGAATGATGAGGAGAGGTAGAGAGGGGAGGGAAGTAGGGAGTGAGAGAGAGGATAGAAGGTAGAGATGGGAGAGAAGTAAAGAGTGGGAGAGGACCGTAGGAGGTAGACAAGGGAAGGAAGAAGAGAGAGAGGGTAAGAGGTAGATAGGGGAGGGAAGCAGAGACTAAGAGAGAGGGTAGGAGGTAGACATGGGAGGGAAGTAAAAAGTGAGAGAGAGGGTAAGAGATAGAGAGGAGGGTGGAAGAGAGAGAGAGAAAGTAGGAGGTAGAGAGGCGAGGGAAGAAAAGACTTAGAAAGAGGGTAGGAGGTAGATAGAGGAGGGAAGTAGAGAGTGAGAGAGAGGGTAGAAGGTAGATAGGGGAGGGAAGAAGAGAGTGAGAGAGAAGGTAGGAGGTAGAGAGGGGAGGGAAGCAGAGACTCAGAGAGAGGGTAGGGTGTAGAGAGGGGAGGGAAGTAGAGAGTGAGAGAGATGATAAGAAGTGCATCTACCCTTGTAGACATGTATGTAAAGTGTGGAAGCATAGACAAGGCATATCAATTGTATGATGTAACACCTCAAAGAGATGTTCTATAATAGAATGCAATAATTGCAAGATATGAAAAAAATAGATTTGTTGAAAAGGCTTTAGAAACTTTCAAGCAAATGCAATTGGCATGTGTATAGCTAGTTATGCTCAGCTTTCTTTGACATGTTTTTACCAGTTTTTAGCAAAATCTAGAGATATTTTGGAGCGTGCTCCCCATTAGGATGGCACTTTTTTCAATGAAAAATCAAAAAAATACCACCATAATCTTAAGCTCTATGTTAGCTATCTAACCATATATATTTTTTCACATTTGAGTATGTTAAGGGTTTCATCTTGAATTTCTTTTGTTAGTGTCTCTATTTTTTGTCAAAAACAGTGTCTAGTATTTTTGACTTTTTTTTAACCGTTCATCGAAATTTGAAATAAGTTACATTTTTAGAAACTAGACTCCATTCTACACGTATTCAATTTTTTTTTTGATTTTTGATTAGTTTTCAAACATTTTAGGGGGGTGCACACTCAAATTTCTATTTTTTAGGATGTGTCCACTTTAAAATTTACTAAAAATTTAATTATTCATTAAAAAATTATCAAAAAATCAGGGATAAACTACATGGTGTTAGCTAATTTCCCATCGGAGCGATTATTGAAATACTAAAAAAAGTTAACATTTTAGGGGGAGCACACCAGACACTATGTTATGTTTTTTTGAGAGAAATAGGACCAATTTGTATGCTCCCCCTTTTTGAACCCCTTAATCTCAACCATTTTTGAAAAAAAAAATAGTAGTTTAGAAACTAGATTCAGAGCACTACGACTCTTGTTTTTGTTCCATCTTCAATTTTTGAGTGTAGCTATCTTCAATTTCTCATCCAACATCAATGTTTCTT
The DNA here is from genome assembly GCA_027924645.1 of Cunninghamia lanceolata. NCBI lineage: Eukaryota > Viridiplantae > Streptophyta > Pinopsida > Cupressales > Cupressaceae > Cunninghamia > Cunninghamia lanceolata. The sequence goes on along the minus strand of BSBN01000072.1, from coordinate 44,065,977 downwards.
GATTTCAGAAAAAAAAAGTGGCATCTTAAGACCCCATTTTGGTCCCTCATCTTTGTGCACTTACCCATAGACACGATAGGAGAATTAAACATAGAATATTAAAATTCAGGTAGCAAATAGATTTTAAAGAACTGTTACAAGAATTATGATAATTACTATTCATATATATTATTGCAACAAATCATAATATTCTTATATTACTTATAACTGCAACCATAATATGTTTAGTGTAACGTCTCTACATATAAAGAAAAAACTTTAAAAGATGAAATGTTTAAAGCGAATAATGGTTGTACTGTGGTAGAAGATGCCACAGTCGACGACCAAGATAGCACGCCATTAAAAACTTAAACTACAACATACTTCTAACTTCCATGAAACAAAAGGAAAACTAAAATCTTAATGTTAATATCATAGTAATTGATTAATGTGCTATTCAAATATTTAAAACTCTAATGTATTGTTACAACTAATATAGTATTGACACTTATGAGTAGTGGTGTTTAATCACTACTCATAAAAATTTAGATAGGTTTGCCATATATAGTCTTAGGGCAGACAATTGAGAGGGGGGGTGAATCAGTTGTCGAAAACTTTCTTTCCAATTATACACTTAAATCCTCTTAGCATATCAATAAATCAATTATGAAAGTATAATGCATTAAATTAAGAGCAGAAACACATCAACACATAAGACACCAAGATTTTGACGTGGAAAACCCGGTTAAGGGAAAAACCACGGGGTGATTAACCCAAGATTGTATTCTCTGTTAGAAGAATAGAAAGAATAAAATGGCACATGCCAATTAGGGTTCACTACTTGAGCACACTTCTCACAAGAGGCTCACTACCTATAAGAGACTCACTGTCTACAAAGTAATAAGTCTTACATACATGAACTAGAGAATAGCATCTTCACCATGCTTGAATCAGTTCTATTTAAGCCCAAAACTTCTGCTCTGCCTTTTTCTCTCTTCCTCACTACTACACACTCATCTCCACACAACACACTTTGAAATGACTTTACAATCCCTTATTTATACAAGGCATCGACTTAGGAATAATCATCTAAGTCAGCAAACATCTACAAGAACATCCGCAAGATGTGTAACTCATTCGGTCGGCTAGTCTCAAGAAGAACACCATCATCTAGAGGTTATTCTTCAATTGCGAGCTCCAACTCCAATGCGGACCACCAACATGAGCTGGACATGATCCAAAGACTTCCACAAGATTGCCCGAGTCACCAAGAACATCCACACTTCATCTGCTTACTGAAATACTTCTCTCCTTCATTCAGAACTTCAAGAACACAATCTGTCACCACTGTCATAAATGAATAGATGCTTGCAGACCTTCAAACCATGAACCAATCGAGTTGACACTTCACAAAGAGCTCCTCAACACTCCCTCAAATCCATAGAATAGGATAATGTATTTCTAGATCTCACAGGATCTATCTGTGTTACTCTGTCACCTCTGAACACTTGCCAAAACTGGTTTTACTTGAACAGTCACAACTTCTTCAGATCTTCATGCGCACCTCTAAAATCTTTACTAGATCATCTTAAGGCACATATCTTCAAACCCTTTAAACCGCATCCTCTGATCCTAATCTTATCTTGGACTTTTACCTTACTATCTTCACTGTTCTTCTTTGTTCTTGATTAGGACTAACTTTCTCGATATCCTCAGCACTTAGCTCATCCAATCCTTTTCATCAATGCAACAGGAGTATGTTGACATCAATGACAACACCAGTTAGGCCCATACTTGCAACAATCTCCCCCTTTGTCATTGATGACAACATATGATGTGAAAAATTGTTTTGACCATCAAGACAAGAACTTTTCTTTACTGACACAACTCCCCCTATCACCAACGACCATTCACTTGTCTTCTCTTCCTTTACTGCTCCCCCTTTGATCAGCCACCACTTGTTTTTGACATGTCTTCTCTCCCCCTTTGACATCAATGGCAAAGGGAACATACTTGCAACTTCACCAATTCAAAATCATACCAGCTGCTCCCCCTAAGTAGCAGCTCCCCATCATCAATCTGGATCACAAGATATGACTATGATATCCACCGGACTGATGCACATCAGTGCATCTTAATTCATCACCGGAGGGGCAATAACCCCTAACTTCTCCCTGAGATACTGAAAAGAGTCCTTAGGTAGAGGTTTAGTAAAGATGTCTGCAATTTGATCCTTGGAATGCACAAACTCCAATCTGACTTCATTCTTGTTCACTTGCTTTCTCAAAAAGTGAAACTTAATGGATATATGCTTAGTCTTTGAATGCAATACCAGATTCTTAGATTTATTAATTGCACTTGAATTATCACAGAAAATTGTGATAGGCTCCTCATACTCCGCTATGATATCTCTTAGCATCTGCTTCATCAATAAAACTTGAGTGCAACCACCTGCTACTGCAATATATTCTGCTTTAGTTGTGGACAGAGATATTGCTATTTATTTCTTTCTTAGCCAAGAAACCAATCTCTTCCCTAAGAAGAATTCTCCACCACTGGTACTCTTCTGGTCATCCACATCTCCTGCCCAATCCACATCTGTTTATGCATGAAGAGAAAAATCATGATCTTTGAGATACCACAATCCATACTCAACTGTCCCTTTTAGATATCTAAAAATCCTTTTGATTTCCTTGTCATGAGACTCTCTAGGATCAACTTGAAATCTAGCAACAAGACCAACAATATTCATAATGCCAGGTCTAGTTTGAGTGAGATACAACAATCCTCCAATCATTGACCTAAACTTTGTCTGATCAGCCTTAGGAGAGTCATCATCTTTGCTCAATTTAAATTCAATTTTTGTGGGAGTATTCATTGGTTTTGAGTCTTCCATCCCAAAAATTTTTAACAATTCTTTCACATATTTGGTCTGAGAAATGAAGATTCCTTTCTTTGTTTAAGTGATTTGCAGACCCAAGAAGAAATTCATTTCACCAAGCATGGACATCTCAAATTCACTTGTCATTTGATTTGCAAAAGTTTTACACACATTATCTCTTCCTCCAAAAATGATATCATCAACGAACACTTCAACAATCAAGATGTTTTCATGATCAATTTTGAAATACAAATTACTGTCAGTAGTACCTTTGTTGAAACCAATCTTCAAAAGATGCTTATCTAATCTTTCATACCAGGCTCTTGGGGCTTGCTTCAAACCATACAATGCTTTCTTCAACTTGCAAACCATATCACCATGATCAGACAATTGAAATCCATCTGGTTGCTCAATGTAAACTTCTTCTTCCAAGTCACCATTCAAGAAAGCAGACTTGACATCCATTTGATACACTTTGAAGTCCTTGAAGGCAGCAAAGGCAAGAAACAATCTGACTGCCTCAATTCTTGCCACCGAAGCAAAAGGTTCTTCAAAATCTACTCCTTCTATTTGAGAGTAACCCTTACAGACCAGTCTGGCTTTATTTCTGATTACTTCACCAGCTTCATTCAGTTTGTTCTGGAAGACCCATTTGGTTCCAATCACATTCTTGTTTTTAGGTCTGGGAACAAGATCCCAAGTGTGATTTTTCTCAATTTGCATCAGCTCTTCCTTCATTGCTTTAGTCCAGTTTTCATTATTGCAAGTTTCATTCATTGTCTTAGGTTCAATATTTGAAATCAGACAATACTCATTTGAATCTTGAGAAATTCTCCTTCTTGTTTATACACCTTTGCTTTTGTCACCTATGATCTGATCTTCAGAGTGGTTCAGTCTTACATACCTGGGAACTTTGGGAGTTTCTTTCCCTTCTAATTCTTGATCAGGCTCATTGAAACTCATCTCTTCTTCCTGATTTACCAGATCAGTTTGAATCTAAATTGCAAAGGGGGCTTGGGCTCCTTGAAATAGAACACCATTCTAATCATCTTCATCATATTCATAAAACCTTGAGGGTTTTTCAATTCCTTCATCAACCTTCACATTTGCACTTTCTACAATCTTTCTCAGTGTCTTGTTATAGCACCGGTATGCTTTGCTTTGAGTAGAGTAACCCAAGAATATTCCTTCATCACTTCTAGCATCAAACTTGCCTAGATCTTCATCTCTTTTGATGTAACATTTGCTGCCAAAGACTCTAAAATACCTCACAGTAGGAGTGATGCCAAACCAAAGTTCATAAGGAGTCTTACCGGTATTGCTTCTGATTTGAACTCGATTGAGAGTATAGACTGCAGTGCTGACAGCTTCTCTCCAATAGATCTGAGGAACATTTGCTTCCATCATCATGGTCTTAGATGCTTCCTGGATGGTCTGATTCTTTCTCTCAACTACTCCATTTTGTTGTGGAGTCCTAGGAGCAGACAACTGTCTCTTTATTCCATGTTTCTCACAGAAATCTATGAACTCACCGGATGTGAATTCTCCACCTCTATCAGACCTCAGACATTTCAATTTTAATCTGGTTTCATTCTCTACCATAACCTTGAATATTTTGAATTTCTCAAGAGCTTTTGATTTCTCTTTCAGAAAGGTTACCCACATCATCCGGGAATAGTCATCAATTAGTAACATGAAGTATCTATCACCTTGCACACTTCTGATTCTTGCCGGACCACAAAGATTAGTATGAACTAAGTCCAATAATCTGGTAAAAGATTGTTCCTTTCTTTTAAATGAGACTCTGCTTTGTTTTCCCAACTGACATTCTTTACACACACTATTTGTAGGTTTTACCAGTTTTGGAAGATCTCTTACAGCCTGAGTATTGCTTATCTTGATGATATTATCAAAATTCACATGACACATTCTCCTATGCCACAACCAACTCTGATTAACTTGAACAAATAAGCAACTTTTACTAGTACCAACTAAGTGAAAGATATTACCTTTAGTTTGAGTACCGGATGCAATCTCTGTTCTGAAACTTTCAAAGATTTTGCATTTTCCATTCTTGAATCAGAGATCATAGCCTTTGTCCACCAACTGTCCAACACTGAGAAGATTGTTCTTTAATCCTTCAACATACAGAACATTATCAGTTTTGTTCTTTCCATCAAAAGAAATAGTTCCTCTACCTCTGATTCTACCAGCAGAATTATTATCAAATTTTACCACTCCTCCTTCATACCTTTCCAAATCTATGAACTTACTTTTATCACCTGTCATGTGGTGAGAGCATCCACTATCAATGACCTAATCATCCTTTTCTTCAACTTGTGCAGCCAGAGCTCTTTTTACAACTTTATGATTGACAGATTCAGAGGGCATTGGATCTTCTTCCTTGATGGCAATAAACACCCAATCACTTCCGGATTTGTTTCCTGATTCTGATTCATCATCTGTTACTCCTTCATCATCATCATCTTCATGAACATAGTAGCAATTCTTTTGGAACCTTGATTTGTTAGGTTTTGGCCTTGAAAATATTTCTGGACATCTTGAGGCAAAATGACCAATCTTATTGCAGTTAAAACATTTAAAAGGCGATTTCCCTTCATACTTACTGGATCCTCTTGGTAGTCTTTTTGCAATAAGGGCTTCAAGTTGAGTAGTTTCTGCTTCCTCTTCTTCTAGGTCTTTTCTTGCTTTTTCATACCATGAGAGTTTCCTTGAAGAGTTCTCTCCCGGATCAAATCTTTGTTTACCTTTCACAAAGGCACTGGCTTTGAATGCATAGTCAGTCTTAGGAGGGGCATCCCCAAACTCAGTCATTTAAAATGCAGCCAATTTACCGGCCAATTGATCCCTTCTGATAGTTGTATGGGCTTTGAATTCTTCAATGGCAGCAACCTTGATCTTATAAGAAGCAGGAAGGGATCTGAGAATTTTGCCAACAATCTCATCTTCATCCAAGACTCCACCAGCATTTCTAATTCCACAAACAAGCTCATTTACTCTTGGCATAAAAGTGGTGATATTTTCATCTTCTCTCATCTTTAGATTTTCAAATTTTCCTTTCAGACTTTGTAATCTTACACATTTAACATACTTGTCTCCTTCATGCAGAAGTTCTAGTTTTTCCCAAATCTCAAAAGTAGTTGGTAGGTCAACAACATTTAAAAGCTCTGAATCAGATAATGCACTTAAAAGAGCTTCTATAGTTCGCAGATTATTTTTAGCATCTATGATTTCAGTTGGGGATTTCGAGCCACCCTGTGGAGGAGTATACTTCGTTGAAGCCATGTTCCAATACTACATTCCCATACATTTCAAATGACATTTCATGTGACTTTTCCAAAGATTAAAATTGGTTTTGTCAAACTTCAGACTATCCTTCTTGTAGGACGACATCCTGGATCTCCTCAAGCGGTTAAGCTCTTTTAGAGGAACTTAGCTCTAATACCAATTGTTAGTCTTAGGGCAGACAATTAAGAGGGGGGGTGAATTAGTTGTCAAAAACTTTCTTTCCAATTGTAAACTTAAATCCTCTTAGCATATCAATAAATCAATTATAAAAACATAATGCATTAAATTAAGAGCAAAAACACATCAACACATTAGACACCAAGATTTTGACATGGAAAACCCGGTTAAGGGAAAAACCATGGGGTGATTAACCCAAGATTGTATTCTCTATTAGAAGAATAGAAAGAACAAAATGGCACATGCCAATTAGGGCTCACTGCCCAAGCACACTGCTCACAAGAGGCTCACTGCCTACAAGAGACTCACTATCTATAAAGTAATAAGTCTTACATTCATGAATTGGAGAATAACATCTTCACCATGCTTGAATCAATTCCATTTAAGCCCAAAACTTCTGCTCTGCCTTTTTCTCTCTTCCTCTCTACCACACACTCATCTCCACACAACACACTTTGAAATGACTTTACAATCCCTTATTTATATAAGGCATCGACTTAGGAATAATCATCTAAGTCGGCAAACATCTACAAGAACATCCACAAGATGTGTAACTCATCCGGTCGGCTAGTCTCAAGAAGAACACCATCATCCAGAGGTTATTCTTCAATTGCAAGCTCCAACTCCAATGCAGACCACCAACACAAGCTGGACACGATCCAAAGACTTCCACAAGATTGCCTGAGTCACCAAGAACATCCACACTTCATCTGCTTACTGAAATACTTCTCTCCTTCATCTGGAACTTCAAGAACATAGTCTGTCACCACTGTCATAAATGAATAGATGCTTGCGGACCTTCAAACCATGAACCAATCAAGTTGACACTTCACAAAGACCTCCTCAACACTCCCTCAAATCCACAGAATAGGATAATGTATTTCCAGATCTCATCGGATCTATCTGTGTTACTATGTCACCTTTGAACACCTGCTGGAACCAGTTTTACTTGAACAGCCACAAATTCTTCAGATCTTCATGCGAATCTCTAAAATCTTTACTAGATCATCTTAAGGCACATAGCTTCAAACCCTTTAAACTGCATCCTCTGATCCTGATCTTATCTTGGACTTTTACCTTACTGTCTTCACTGTTCTTCTCTGTTCCTGATTAGGACTAATTTTCTCAATATCCTCAGCACTCAGCTCATCCAATCCTTTTCATCAATGCAACAGGAGTATGTTGACATCAATGACAACATAGGTTAGGCCCATACTTGCAACACAAACCCTCACATACAAGCACAAGAATTTACATAACACTATCAAACAATTTAACAAACAATAATATATTGAAAGACAAATCACTGAATCAACCATACCTTGGCTGTCCAAGCTAGAATCAGCCCATTGGGTTCCCAAGAAGAAACAAAAATCCCTAATTTTTCTAGCCACACACCCTTCTTCAGATTTCTATTCTAGAAAATGCACGTTACAAGAAACCACAATACATTCTTTTTCTTCTTCTTTTTAGAGAAGAATGAGATATCAAAATGATTCCCAATACCCTCTTTAAAAGACTTTTTTTCCCCAAACTCTTCACTTTCCTTCCCAAAAATAACAAATAAACATAAAAGAAAATGCATATTTTAACACAACCCTTCCCAACGAATAAATAAATAAACAAATATTTGAGCATTGGGGTATTGTTTCCTTTCGGCCACTCATCCTACACAAAAACTTATTAGAATATTAGTACATTAAAAACTGATAGGTCGAAGTAAAATTTAACTAATTCAGTTATATCTATCATTAATCCACATGATAAATAATAACATTCTTTTTACAAGATTCATACATATAATCAACAATATAAATTATAAACTTTATCTCATTAAATCAACTTATTATTCTATAACCATTGAATAATTAAGTATTATTCAAAAACACAAATATTTAGTCTACATAATCAAAATATTAATATTAATAATAATAGTAAAATAATGATAATACCCATAGTCTGTGAACTCATGTCATAACCAAAGTTGTTACATTCTCACACAAACTCAAAATATAATATTAAAAGTCTAAAATAGTGCTAACTAGACCTCATAGGAGGTGCATGCCAGATCCAATGGGTATTTGTCTTGTATTGTAAATATGTCATTGAACAATATTGTGAATGACTTGTATTGTAAATAGGTCTACTCTAAAATTAGTCGATGAACAATATTTTGGTTGTTCTGTTATGTCATTGAACTGCAGTGTAATATGTCTTGTATTGTGTACTTTATGGTTGCTTGTTTGATATTTTTGAAGATGAAGTCCTATTCTGATGCTTGATCCTTCTACAACATGGACAAGATGTTATGGTTGATTAATGGTTTCTTAATACCGTATGATATGTGGTTGTTTTGTTCTTGGTTGATGGCAGTGCCTTAGTGATTACATAGATGGTTGTTTCCATTTCGACTATTCAACTTCCAATCAGAGGATAGTTGTAGGAGTAATTTTAGTTCTAGCTAAGAAAACATCTAATTTATCCTTTAGAAAAGATAAACAAAGAAGTATAAGAGGCTAAAAGTAGGAATCTTGACTCAGTGGAAACCTTTAGTAGTTCATTTTTTAGATGGTATTACATCATACGGGGGCAACATCTAGGGTTGTATAGGATGACTACAAGTGTTGTACATGATTTTTACCCACACATCTTGAAGTTTTTCCCATTTAAGGCTTTGCTCTAGCAACAATTTGTTTTCTAGTAATGTGTGAATTCATTCTATATGCTTTGTTATTATTATTTATTACATGTTTAAGGTATAAAATAAACTACAAACATTTCTATGTTTTCTATTGTTGGTGGGATAGTCTTTGTATGAAGAAGTTTTCTACTGTTGGTGGAATTGTCTATGTTTGAAGATGTTTTATATTGTTGGTGGAATAGTCTATGTTTGAAGTTGGTGAAATAATCTATGTTTGAAGATAGTAGAATAGTCTATTGTAGATGCATGTTAGCTCGAGTAATATACAATGCAAAATGACATAGATATCCTCCTTGATTGAATAAAATTAGAATACATGTTGGGCCCTACTATCAAACAGTTCATGCTTCATGCCACTAAAGTGAAGTTATTCTAAGACTCACTCTTTCCATAAGTTTACAGTAGACACCTAAAATTAACTAGGTCTTGTGACATCATCACTTGGGACACCTGATGATGCATTTTGTCCTAGAAAACCCTTTCATCTCTTAATTAGTTAAATAAATCATATTTATTTAACTAATTACCATCATAATCCCATTTTAATCCCTCTAGTCAATTAATTAATTAAATATAATTTAATTAATTATTTTCCACTTTTCCCTCATCTAGATTAATTAAATAAATTAAATATTATTTAATTAATGTACTCATCCAATTAATTAAACAAATAAAATTATTTATTTAATTAATTCCACATTTGTCTCTATCTTCACATGGCTAGAAGCTTCTAATCCTTATAAGGTGGAAGCCATTTGACTTTAATTCCTCTCATTCAACCTTCATGAGACACTTGTCAAATGACTACAACTCCTAAGTCTCATTTAATACTAGCCATCCATTCCTAATCTAATCCTAGCCATCCATTCATATCACTCATCTTCTATAAATCAAGCCTCACCCAAGTCATTTGGGACTCTTGGAAGGAACTTTGAAGGGGCTCTGAAAGGAGGCTCTTGGAAGCCACATTTCAAGTATAATCATACTGTCTGAATCACTCTAAGACCCTCTCATCCACTGTCTTCACACTATTGTTATACTGCATAAGTAAGAAATCAACATTCCATCCAATCAATCATCCATCAAAAAGAACAAAGCTAGTAGATTTGGGCACATCTACTCCATTCTATCACATGTGGAGGACTTGGTTTGAAGGTAAATGTATTGTGTTGATATCATTAACTTTTTATTGTCTTTGTACTAATTTTATATTCACATTTTCTGGCATGCCCCGTTGGTCTAACCCTCGCCTTGCAGGTTTATGCACTTGATTTTGTAAATTTCACATCATTTTTGTCAAGTTTTGGGTGATCAAGTTTTGCAGGTTGGCTCCTACGTGAAAACTGACCTCACCGTTGAGTTTGGTAGGCCTCATAGGCAAAGATCGACATAAAATACTGTATGTTTTTCTTACTAAAAGTTTTTTGACTTGTAGATCTATATAGTACGGATTTGTATAGATTCATACCGTACAGACCTGCTCAGTGCATTCACAGCTTGCAAGGTTTTGTTTGCTTGTCCACCCTTTATCAATTATCAGGGAATTTTTTAAGGTTTGTTTGTTGTCTTCCCTGTTGACTTCAACCTTTAATTCATAGCCACTATTTACACGACACTCTTCCTACTGCCACAACACATCTGATCCACCAAACATTCTTATCGAAACCCCCACTCCCTAGCGGTGGCGGCTATCCAACCCCGTATTTTCACCAGGGATGGATGATAGTTGTTGCCATGGGCATCCCCATCCATAATTAAGCAAAGAACTATAATAAGGAAAAAAATCATGCCTTCTATGTAATCATGAGTTTACCTTTTCCTAATCATTGAAAATGATTTCTCGGTCATGGATTACCCGTCTTTACCTCTTCCTATTATTACTTTTTATATATATACCAAAAACATCAGTCATATTAATAGATAACATGTTAATATATTGTAATAATTTTTATAAGTTAAATTATTTATTTTAAAAATTATTGCATTGTTATAATATAATTAATAATTTTTGATATTTTGTTTTGTAAATTTAATATTTATATTTTTTTATTTTTTAAAAAATGTTATGTTTATTTTTATGGAAAGATCCAATTTTTTTAAATTTCATTAATTTTGAAAAATGTGTGATATCTAATGTCCATATCACAAAAAGATTGATATAAAATTTATACATTGATTTCTTTAAATTTTTGTATATGATGGGGAGGCCAATATGTATATTATGCTTTAAGAAAATTATACTATCGATTTCACATTTGATAGATAATATTACTTTTTAACAATCTATAATTTTAGTTAACATTTTCTAATTCTCTTCTCTTGCTCTTTACTTTCTATTTTAGGCACCGGGGCATGGATGCCTACCCCATCCATGGGCATCCCCATCCATGCTACACAATTACCCTATATTTCACTCTGTGCATGGAGCCCACAATTTCAGACTTCCAAAAATACGGAGAAAAAATAAGAATGTTCCATTTAAATTCTTATATTTAATATTGTAATAATAATATAAATATTTTTTATGAAAAGGGGTAAAAACTTTATTGAAATTCAGAACAGAGCATTACAAAACATCAAAGGGCTAAGGCCCCAAGAATCCATAAGAAACAACCATACAAAGCATGAAACAACATCATCCTTCCCCAATAGCATTCCCATCCTTGGCAAGAATCCTCTCCAAGTCATGTCGGAGCTCATGAGGAACTTGCTCCCACTCATCAATCTTCCAGCCATCTAAATGCTCAGAAGCCCACTTAGCCAAACAATCTGCTGCCCTATTCCACTCCCTTGGAATATGGACAAAAGACACCATCTCCATCAAAGAACTTATCTGTAGAATCTACTGCACCATCAAAGCCAACTGCCAACTAACATCAGAAACCTTTTGTTTATTCAGAAAATTAATCAAAACCTGTGAATCAGACTCATAGATAACCTTGCGCCATCCCAAAGCAAAAGCCCTCTCCAAAGCGTAGAGGATCGCCAAACCTTCCATAAGGTTGATAATCTACAATCCCTCATGAACAGAAAAGAAAAAAACCACCGATCCCGAAAAATCCCTACCAGCCACACCAATCCTAGCAGGCCTAGGATTGCCCCTTGAAGAACCATCAGTATTGAGCTTCAGAATGCTAGCTGGAAGAGGTAGCCAACTCCCCACCCTTTGAACTTTCTTTTTCACCCACCTTCCTCTCCTGACACCAGCAGAAGCTAGAGACAACCCCTGAATACCCAATCTATCCACCAGCTCAGCATCCCCTTTCTCCAAAGGGAACACCACATCACACTTAGCTTCCACTGTCTCCCGAATCATACCCATAATTTTGTGCCAAACTTGTTGAATCAACAGCTTCTCACCTCAAAATATTCTTCGATTCCGTTCTAACCAAATCTGCCATAGTATGAAGGAAGGCCCAACATACCACACATCTTGCAAGAAAGAGGCCATAGAAGGAGGTCTACCCAGACTACTCCAAAAATCCACCAGGGAGGAAGCATGAACACAGGGGCTTTTCTAGACTTTCCACCAAAAATGCCAAAGCTATAAAGTCAAGGGACAATGGAAAAATAAGTGAGAGGAGTCCTCCTCTCCACATCCACACAAAACACAAATAGAAGGTCCCTGAAAACCCCGCTTCCGAATATGATCCCATGTCAAGCACCTATTCCAAGCAAGAGTCCAAATAAAGCAGTTACACTTCGGCCAAGAAAGCTTATTCCACACTTTCTTCCACCAGTGAACCTCCACCCCATCCAGCCGGTGAGATAACAACACCTGATATCCAGAAGCAACAGTATAGACACCCTTAGGATTAGGAGACCAAGAAAGAACATCCCCTTCCTGAAGGGATCTATAGTGTCTACGAGAAAGGATACTATGAAGCTCAGCACACTCCTCCTCCATACCAACAACAGGCCACTCATCAGGATTCTTCCATCTCGCCACACCAACTGCCCATGAGAAGATAAGGACTTAAAGTCACTCACCCTTGACCATCCTGCCTCATAGAACCTCTGGCACAGAGTCACCAAATTAGGAAATTGAGAAACAATGGGAGGAAAACCATCCCAAGAATCAGACCAAAAATGAGCTTTTGTCCCTCTTTTACAAATCCAAAATAATCCATCCTTGACCAGAGCAGCCCCTTTCTTGAGCGTACTCCAAATCACTGAGCCTTTTCCCACCAGGGCATAATGAGGAATATCAATCTGAGGGATTCCTAGGAGGTATTTCTGTGTTAATATCCTGGCCCAGATCCCATCCTGCTCCACACACCACCGCCAATACAATTTAGCAGCCAACGCCATCCCTGACAACGATGACTACCTTAACCCAAGGTCGCCAAATTGCTTCGAGCTACAAACAATGTCCCATCTGACAAGGTTCCATTTAGAGGACAATAAGCTACCAGCCCATAAAAATTGTCTTGCTAAGGAATCCAATTCCCTAACAAAACCCAAAGGGGCCACCTGAATCATACATCTATAAATGGGGAGGGCCTGAACCACAGACTTGAGCAACTAAACACGACCCGTAAAGGACAACCGACGATGGGTCCAATGATTAACTTTCACACAAAATTTATCCAGAATATTCAGCCAAGAATCCCTGGGCAGTCTTCCAACAGAGATGGGAATACCAAGATAGGTCAAAGGGAGAACCCCAGTCTGAAATCTCAAGATATGAGCAATTCGCCTTTGAATGGAACCTCGAGTATTGAAGAAAAAGATGGAAGACTTATCTTCATTAATCAATTGGCCCGAAGCTACAAGGTAAACATCCAACACCTTGCGCAAATTTGAAGCTTCCCTAATTGTAGCCATACCCATCAAAGCAGTGTCATCTACAAACTGCAAGTGAGACTGTGGAGGTAAACCACCTTCCCACCCCCACCCCTGAATGAAACCTAACTCCACATTCCTTCTTATCAAACATCCTAGACCTTCAACAAGAAGAAGAAACAAGTAAGGAGAGAGGGGGTCACCCTGCTGCAAACCCCGAGAGGCACCAAAAAGCTTAGAGTGCTCACCATTTATTAACACAGAGAAGGAGACTGAAGTAACACAAATCATAACCCAATAAATCCACTCCTCCCCAAAACCAAAAGCACCAAGAACCTTCCGAAGGAAGGACCATCGAACTTTGTCATAAGCCTTAGCCACATCAAGCTTGATGAATATCGCCTTATCTTTGGAACTGGCCATAGAGTGAATGGTTTCAGTTGCGATAACAACCCCATCCAGAATCTGCCATCCCACCACAAAACCACTCTATTCCTCAGAGATCAGCACTTTAAGCCACTTTTTCAACCTATCAGCAATCAATTTAGAGATAATTTTATAAATCACATTGCAAAGAGAGATAGGACGAAATTGACTTAACCTATCTGCCCCATCACACTTTGGGATGAGAGCAAGGAAGGTAGAATTCAAAGCCCGTAACATCTGTTTATTCTTTTGAGACTCCTGAACAACCGCCAACAAGTCCAACTTGATAATCTCCCAGAATTCTTGAAAGAACTCAATCGGGAAGCCATCAGGGCTAGGAGCTTTCCCCCTCTTCATTTGAAATACAATCTCCTCTAGCTCCTCAATCGAAATATCACTCATAAGATGCTCATTCATCTCCCTAGATACCAAAGAAAGGATACAAGAAAGGCCCTAAGCTTCCTCATCAGAACCCCCCTGCGAGTCCTCCTTAAATAATGAAGCAAAATATTGCATAGCTTCACACGTGATTTCATGAAGAGAAGAAAGAGTTTCACCCCTGTCATTCACCAAAGCAGAAATAGAATTGCCATATCTCTTGGCTTTCACCGAGTTGAAGAAAAAAGCAATATTTTTATCCCCTTCTTGAAGCCACTCAATCCGAGCCTTTTGTTTCCAAAAAACTTCCTCTCGTAGCTCACACTCTTCCAGAGCTTTCAAAGCCCTAGTCTCTTCCCGCAACAGGTCCTTAGTCACTCCATCCTCCTTGATCAACCTTGTAATACCATCCAACTCAGCCTGGGCAACAGTCTTAGCATGGAAAATGTTTCCAAAGCATTATCGATTCCAACGTTTAAGTTGATATTTGACAAATTGAAGTAACTTACAAAATTATACATTGTTGTACCATAAGCAGGTCTACCATACCTCCACCACTCATCAACATAGTCATGGAGAGAGGAGTCACGCAACCACATAAGCTGGAACTTGAAAGAAGGAGACCAAGGCACACGAGCTAAAGAAATAGCCAGTTTGATAGGTCAATGATCTGATCCCCTCCAATCCAAAATTTTAGAGCTAGAAGACCACAACCCACCAACCCAGTAGCAAGAAACTAGAAAGTGGTCAATTCATTCCGCAATGCAATTATTCCTAATCCTCCAATTGTTCCAAGTAAACTGGCCATTAATGGGCTTGATATCAACAAGATTTAAAGCTGAGATGTTATCCTGAAGTAGCAACGTAGAAGGCTCAAGCCTTGGAATACCACCCCGCTTCTCAGCCAACTCAGAAATAGCATTGAAGTCTCCAGCCATAATCCATGGATGGAAAGGAACCATGCTTCGGACAAATCGGATATGGGACCACAAAGTTGCTTACCCTGAAGTTCAGTAGGCACATAGATATTGGAGAAGAGAACAGACTCCCCCGTCTCAAAACAAGACGCAATCATAGAGATAGAAGACTGAAAGGACAACCACCAAAGAGGGCGGATCTTCTGAGGATTCCATAAACAAGCCACTCCCTTGGCAGACCCTTGAGCACCAATACACTGGCACTCTCCACTCCCCCACAACTTAGGTACTAAACCAAACATGCACTCCACTGATAACTTAGTCTCCTGCAGGAAAAGAACATCAGGAGCTTGACTTCTAACTAAATCACGAACAACTTTTTGTCGAGAGCCACTGTTCAAGCCCCTTACATTCTAGGATAGAACAATCATTTTAAGGGGCTTGAAAAATGAGAATCCAGAGTCTTAACAGACCCTGACTCTACCAAAGTTTCCCTTGTTAATTTAATCTTTTCCAAATCTTTTTTTCTACCAAGCTTGGAAGACTTCTCCCCAGCCCCTTTTTTTGGATCCTTTTGATGAAGACCCAAAAGAGAAGAAGAAGACTTATTGTTCTTCACCCCCTAAGTACTTGTATTCGAAGCAAGAGGAGATCCATCCTCACCACCCTTCTTCCCTACTAAAATAGGAACCGATTCCACCTGGACTTCTATTTGAACATCTGTGTCCATTTGCAAAGCCCTATTATCCTACAAAACCTGAGTAGCTTCAGAAAGAGGGCCCTCCTGTCTTGTACCCAAAGCCCCTTGATCCAGATTTACCAAGCCTGGATTCACTTCCTGTTGGCTGAGATCATCTAAAACTTCAAATCTGTTGAAAGAATCTTCATCCTGCCTTTCCTTCAAAGTCCTCTTTTGACCCCGATTCCTGTTTCGAGCCTTGAATGAATGAAACCATCAGCCCCATCCACATCACCAGGAATGGGTTCCTTCCCCTTTTCAACCCTAGGGGGATTGTGGGGAGGTTGAGAAGGTTGGGAATCCACAGGCCTAGCCTTTGGGCATCTCCTCTGTAAATGGCCATATTCATGACAGAGACGACACCGAAAAGGAAGAGTCTCATAGTCCAACTACTGCACCCAAGAGTAAGGACCCGCACACATATCCACCGAATCTGGCAAGGGTTTACTTAAATCAATCTCAACACAAATACGAGCAAAAGTCATCACCTTTTTAACTTGAGTCTGCTGTGAAGCACCCACTGGTTTTCCTAGCATCGAAGCTAGCAAGTGCAAAACATCATCCTGCCAACATTCCATAGGAAACCTCGGAAGCCGAACCCACACCGGAACCCGGTTCGGAAGTTCTTCAGCAGGATTGAAGCCTGCATGCCAAGGTTTAATAAATAACCCAATCTGATTATGAAAATAGGGGCCTCCTTCAAAGGCCTTGTTGCAATCTGCCAGGCAATTGAATGAAACCATGAAATAGTTATTTGCTAAAAGCATAACCTCCATTTCTCCCTCTGGCATCCAAATTCATTGGGCTCACGATTCAAGAAATTGTAAAGAAACACGCATCCCCATAAACTTGCACAGCAATGCATGCTTTGAATAATAGTCAATATCTTCTGCAATCATCTCCAGTGGGATAACCAATTTTGGACTCTCCACACAACGTTCAAGACATCCATTGATCTTTGTAATCCGTGTACCACCAGACAAACCTGAACCAACCAACCCTGGATCTGGTGAGAACAAGTTATTATTAAAAACCTTCGAAGCATGCGAAGGAGAATTCGTACCAACTACTGCTGAGCGAAAATCCATCTTGGGATTGGCCCCTGAAGACTCCCCGATCGGCATTGAAACTAATTAAGACACAAGGCGGGCATGAAGGCCCCCAAGAAACAAGAACAACCGCTAGGGTTTAACCGACCCACCACCCAGCACTACCTTCGAACTGTAGACCCAAACCAACCAGGCACAAAAACCCCACCTGTGGCCTCCAACCAGGCACAAAACCCCCGCACACTCAGGGAGAAAGACACCGATGCAGATGAAAAAAAACTTTGTACTGATAAAAATCACAACCCCAGACCTCCCCAAAATGCATGCACTCCCCACACTTCGCACGACCAAGAAAAAACTAGAGGATCGAGCTAGGGCACGAACACCCTAGCTCGACATGCAGAGCAAAAAATTGACATCCTCTTGAATTGTCGTAATAATAATATAAATATAATATTATATTATAATTATAATTAAAATATAATATTATAATTATAATTAAATAATTTTATTTATTGTATTTATTACTATATTTATTATTATAAACCTGCTTTATAATAATGTAAGAATATTATAATAATATAAATATAATATTATATTATAATTATAATTAAAATATAATATTATAATTATAATTAAATAATTTTATTTATTGTATTTATTACTTTATTTATTATTATAAACCTGCTTTATAATAATGTAAGAATATTATAATAATATAAATATAATATTATTATATTTAATAATATTATGTTATATAATTTTGATTTAAAATAATTAGGGTTTTTAATAATGAGTACTATTTTTAGGGTTTATAATAATCAATATTATATTAATAATATTATTATTGATATATAATAATTATATTATATTATATTATATAATAATATATAATATTATTATAATATTATAATAATGTAATACTATAAATATAATATTATTATATTTGATAATATAATATGATATATATCGAAGGATAAGTCATTTCAACATTTAACCCCATGGATTTTTTAAAGGAAATTAAATAAAAGTAAGACATGACATTGATTTAATAGAGAACTATTCAAGTAATAGTGAAAGAAAAATTAAACTAGAGTCAATCTAACATCTTTATGTAAATTCAAAATCATCTTAATACAAGGTAAAGTATTTAAAGTTAAACTATATAATGGAAGTAGCAATATCAATATTTATTATGTTGTCATTTGGGTTATGGTAACAATTAGGTTTAGGGAAAGCCTTAGTGTTTGCATATAATTAGGGTTAGGGTTAGGACAACAATTAGTTTTAGTGAAATAATTAGGGTTAGTTTTAAGGTTGGAATTAGTGTAACTAATAGGGTTAGGATTAGAATTAAGAAAGAGGAGCTCATTGAATTTTATTCCTTTTATCTATTTTTAAATGATTAATTAAATGTTTTTATCAATAATAAAATAGATTCTCAACAAAATATTCAAAAATAAATATACATAGTTATAGATAGTTAATTATTAATATTTTATAAATTATTATTTCAAAAAATATATGTTAATTTTGTACAAGGAAATAAATTACATATTATATTTATTTAGAATTATTAAAATATTAATAATAAATTATAGTTAATTTGACTTAAATAAATAGTGGGTTGAAATTGGTAACTGTAAATGATAATCTAGAAAAATATAGGTCTTAGATCTCTTTGTGATAGAGTGTAGTCCATTATGGATGATCACTATTAAAGAGAAAATATAATATAAATCAAACTAGAAATACTAGCATGTTAGAGTGGTGAGGATACTGAGAGGGGGGGAGGGTGAATCAGTGTCCTAGCAAATTCTTACTTTTAGTAGACACAATTGCAGATTCTGAC
This sequence comes from Cunninghamia lanceolata, assembly GCA_027924645.1. Classification (NCBI taxonomy): domain Eukaryota; kingdom Viridiplantae; phylum Streptophyta; class Pinopsida; order Cupressales; family Cupressaceae; genus Cunninghamia; species Cunninghamia lanceolata. The sequence continues at coordinate 44,046,784 of BSBN01000072.1, read as the reverse complement.
TTGCAAGATATTTTCAATAGAATTGATTATATGTCCATAAGATAAAATAAACTGTATAATTGAATATAGAAAACTGAAATATTCTATAACAGATTGAAAGCATACCACAGAAATGAAAACACAGTGATTTGTCTTGAGTGGAAAGCCCCTGGCATAAAACCACTCGAAAAAAGTGCCTCACTAGCTTAGAAAAGAATCTCACTGATTACAAGCCTCACTGGCTTACAATATTGCCTCATTGGCTTTACAATATTGCCTCACTAGCATTTTTAACAAGACCGTCTTAAGAAAAATTACATACAGAGGGATGCTTTGTTTCACTGCACACCTTACTAATATAGTATCAACAATGTACAAACAACTCTTGTACACATTACATCATTCATACTATATGAGTAATCTATATATATGTCATGTACAAGAAAATAACATATTTTGTGTCTCTGTTTTTTAGGTAAAACTACTTTTGGAGGTTCCATAACTGTCATACAGTTTTGCTATCGAAAACCCATATTGTCATCAGTTATTGATCATAACAGAACAGGATATGTAACAACTTTAACTAGAGTTTGTAAAAGTATATTGAATAGGATAAACATGGAGTGACTTTATCAAAAACCCTAACCAGGGTCGTAACCACAAAATGCTGTCATTAAACCTCAAAACTCTGCCATTAAACCATTTCAGAATAATTTCTTTCCATTTTGAAACCCTAACCAGAGTTGAAACTCTGATTCCTTTTACATAAACCACATATTTCTAGTGGCAAAGAAAAAATAGTATATATTCTTTACAAAAAATATATCTTAAAAACACATTTCCTCTTTCACGACAGCTTATAACTGTCAAAATAAAAACTATATGCAAGAGCAATCATAACTGGCACAGTTAAAGACAGTTGACAAAAAATGAAGGGAAATCATAACAGTATCACCTACTGCCTGAAGTCAACCTGATTGCCGTGGAAGCCAAACCTGTTCTCCTCATCATTTATGCGTAGGGTATGAAACCCTAAATATAAAATGTATAATCGAAGCTCAATCCTTATCAAATGAAGAAGTAAAGTCATAGAATGCCTTTTTCCCACTAGAGATCATGTAACCAGAGTTGCAGGTAACCCTAGGAGGACCGGTGACTTTCAACTTGCATTTTGCCATAAGAAAAACTTAATAAACCTGTTCAGGAGGTCAACATTTAAGTGCATGCCGCTGAAGAGTATATGTAACATGTAGTGCTACTAGGAAAATATTACAAAATACACCCAACCATGGTGAATAACATTTCAAACCATAGACCATAGCTCATAGGTAAAAATAAAGTTGTTGCCATGTGTGCCAAATGACACAACATCAGTGTTTCATCATATAGAGTGTGAATCGGATTAGAGAAGCCAACCTATAACTGATCAAGACATTAGTGTACATGAAAATGTCTTATAAAAGAAGCCAATCCGGAGCAAACGAAAAGTTATGCAAACCATCAACAAATGTGATTGGAAAAACAATCAAGTTGTCCACCACCAATTATTCTTGTATGATCAATAGAGAAGCCAAGCTGTCACAAATGAGTCAATATCATGTATACCATTGTCCACCATCAATTATTCTTATATGATCAATAGAGAAGCCAAGCTGTCACAAATGAGTCAATATCATATATACCATAAATCGCAAAGGCAAGATCATGAACCTCAACGTCATAACACAACATCATAACACAACATCATAACACCAATAGAATAGCATCATAGATTTAGGGTTAGGGTTATGTGCATAAGCAAAACATGATAATGTAAATGAACTTGGACTGTGAAGGAAATATATATACCAACATATATATACCACTATGAGGATAGCCATGAGTTTGAATAGGTTGAGGAACAAGATTACATTGAAGTGTTAGAGAGAGGGGAACAAAGAAGTGGAAAGACAGAAGTGGGGAGGGACATGGGGCAAAAGAAAGAGGGGGAATAGAGAAAGAGGGATAGAGCTAGAGATAAGAGATATAGAGAGAAAGAGATAAAAATAGCTAATATTGTATTTATATTATTATTACAATATTAAATATAAGAACTTAAATGGAACATTCTTAATTTTTTCTGTATTTTTGAAGTTCGAAATTGTGGGCCCTGTGCAGAGAGTGAAATATGGGGCAGCGACGTAGCATGGATGGGGATGCCCATGGACAGGGTAGGCATCCATGCCCCGGTGCCTAAAATAGAAAGTAGAGAGCAAGAGAAGAGAATTAGAAAATGTTACCTAAAATTATAGATTGTTAAAAAGTAATATTATCTATTAAATGTGAAATTGATACTATAATTTTCTTAAAGCACAATATACATATTGGCCTTCCCATCATATACAAAAATTTAAAAAATCAATGTATAATTTTTATATCAACCTTTTTGTGATATAGACATTAGATATCATACATTTTTCAAAATTAATGAAGTTTAAAAATATTGGATCTTTCAATAAAAATAAACATAAATTTTTTTAAAAAATAAAAAAATAAAAATATTAAATTTAAAAAAAATATTAAAAATTATTAATTATATTTTAACAATGCAATAATTTTAAAAATAAATATTTTAACTTATAAAAATTATTATAATATATTAACATGCTATCTATTAATATGACTAATGTTTTTGATATATATAAAAAAATAATAACCGGAAGAGGTAAAGACGGGTAATCCACAGCCGGGAAATCGTTTTCAATGATTAGATCACTCATTCTTCCTCTGCTTTGTGTATTCAAACACTCCCGATGACCGTTAAATGAAAACGGCGACCAAACACGTGAAAGGTGCTAATTTATTTGATCGTCTTGCATTGTTTTGCTGCAGTCTGAACTATTCATCACCCACGCTAGGCTGTTTGTAGATGTTTGTTCTCTCCGCTTCCGTTGTTGACATCATTACCATAACTTCTGTCAATTTAGCTTTTTAATATGTTTCTAATTTCATTTTTAACATAGCTTTCACGTAAGCTTTACTTCAATAATATTTTTAACTAATTTCTAATATAGTTTTAGATTTCAAATTTAACTTTTACTTAGATTCTAATTTTAATTAACTTAAGATTTTAATATTAATTTTAATTTCAAGTTAACTTTAGATTTTAATTTTCATTTAGAATTAACTTTAAGATTTAGATTTTAATTTTAACGTTAATTTACTATTAGTATTAATTTTTTTTTTGATGAGTAAGTGATGTCAATATGACAACAAATATATTAAAATAGAAAAACAAAACCAAGTACATAAGTCAAAATGATTGAAGTCAACCCATTACATAGTGCGAATACAATCCTAAGCTACTAGACATAGTGCCAAAGGAATCTAAGTCTCTCAACCAATTCGTTTGCTCTTTCCAATTGGGAAGGGGATAGGAGATCCCCATACTGGCTTACAAAATAAGCGAACATTTCCATATTATTCCTGCAAATACCTTGCCTATAGACCGCTAAAGCTTGGTCTACCACCTGCTTTTTCTCATTGCAGCTACATCAAAGACTCCATCCATCATGCTGTAAGTTAGGTGTTTGTTGAAGTTGGAAATGGCATCCTTAGCTGTGTTCACCATGTTTGCATTGACGAAGCTGGTTGCTAGAAGTTTTTCCACTGCTATTTCTTCCCAATATCAGTACCACATTCATTAAAAATTCTTTGTATAAAAACCCGTCATGGATATGATTACCATAGAAGATATGCGCCCCAATAACTTTGTAAATAGACTCTGTCACCGCCTCCAAGCCTGTGTTGAAAAGTCACCTGATCTGTACTTTTGGGTCTTCCACTACATTATCCTCTTGTTCTTCTTCGTCCTCCTCCCTTTCTTCTTCCTCTTTTTCCTCCTCAACTTCTTCCTCTTCCCCGCTTCCCTCATCATCCTATGAACCTTTGTCTTGGCAAGTGCAAATGCAGTTAATTGGCATTCTATTCACCATGTTGTTTGTAAGAACTATCACTCTAGAAGCTCCTACTTTATACTAAAATTGTGAGTGATCTCAAGGAGAATCGGGTCTCGATCAATTCATGTGACTCCCAATGTCTCAAATCTTATAAGATTGAATCGTCCTCCTAAAATAGTTCTTCCGTGGGAAGACAAAGATACAAACTACACCTTCTTAATCTAAAAGACATCCTATCAAGCTATCCTAGTCTAAGTTTTGGTTCTTGCGAAGGCATATTCAAATAATGTGCCCAGTTAGGACTTAGATATTTTGAGTTCTGTCAGAGTCTTTGGCGTGCTAAGATGCCAAAATCGAGGCAAGAAATCCCTTAGCTCTTTTGTTTTGGAGATAATTTCGACACCCCACCAGAGGTGCCCCGTAGAAAGTTTGATAATTTTATGTTGATTATGCAATTTCCCATCCCTAGCGATTTTCCTGCTATCAAGAGAAGTTTATTCAAACAAGGACCCGTCATCAATTCCTTCGGTGTCCTTCCCTCTGAACAACCCATATTCTTATTAGGATTTGGATGGACTATGTGATCTTGGGGATTGGGGATCGAAGTGACTGGACAAGAAGTGTCGTTTTGTATTCAAAGGTTGACCTCATCACCTATTTCACCTGCAAGAACCGATGCATGGGAACCATCCACTGTAATTCCTTCCCAAATTGTATTAGCCTCTTGACCTTGGGAGCCACAGGCATCGATGTTTGGATGAGCATATGGCTGCAAGTTGTCCTTCTCTTCAAATATCCATCCTAGGTTTGTGCGTGCTCCCCTTTCCTTTAGGCAAGTGTCTTGAGAGTGACTACGGCTATGACAGCTTAAACAAAAGAAATGACTTTCTTCGATCTCTAGTTTCTGTACCCTTTGAAACTCCTTGGTATACAAAATGATTTTGTTTGGGATTTTGTAAATGGCCACAACCTAAAATTTGGCGAAAAGATACGAATCATTATTGAATAGGTTTGCATCAATAGATAAGATTGGTCCTAGTGACTACCCAATTTTTAGTAGACAGTCCTCCATCCAACATTTCAGTGGAAGATTGTATAATCTGATCCATTTGGGTTCCTCATATGGATCACACTTTGTTAGGTCAAAATTTGGTGCCCATTTCCTCATGTACAATGGCGCTCCATTTCTTGTCCAATTCTTCCCTCTCAATATCATGTCCCTATCGGTGGTTGTTCAAAAGGCAGTGAGGAAAAATCCTTTGGGAAGAAATTTGATAATGTACTGGACTTGCCATATCTCTTCCGTCCACTCCTTAACTTGGCTTCTGTTGAGCTTCGGCCCAATGAATCGACAAATTAAAGCGGTCTCCACTAAGACTTCGACTTCTTTTTTACTTTCCTTTGTGACATCAATCCGAAGGGAGGGTTTCGGCAAACCCTGGCCTTCACTCGCCATCCGATCCTTCATAATTACTATTAGTATTAATTTTTAATTTTATTTTTAACTTTAATTTACTATTGGTATTAATTTTTAATTTATATTTTTAATTTTAGATTTTAATTTAGATTTCAATTTTAAATTAGATTTTAATTTTAATTTGTAATTAGATTGTAATTTTGTATTAACTTGTAATTTAGACTCTAATTTTCTAATTTAGTTTTAATTTAATTTTTACCCTAGATTAATTAATTTAGTTTTAATTGTGAATAATTCTTAGTTTTATTTTTTAATTCTAATTTAGTTTACATTTTTTTTCATTAATTTTTTTTAGATTAGTTAGGCCATTCTCCCCCCTAACATAGTCATTTTTTTGCATTTTAATAGGCATTGTAGTTTTTTTTTTTTGTTTTTTGCTTGTCACTAACTCTTTGCTTACAACCATATCGCTTTGTCAAAGATAATTTTCATCAAACTACTCACAAGTGGGTTGCGGGTTCTCACTTGTCAAAGACATCATTTGAAACCTTATGCTTGCTTTATATTGTGGACCTAATTGTGGCTTGTGGCATGTGCCTCGTCATCAAACTTAACAAATTTCTAGGTGTAGTCAACACAAATCTTGTCTTTCATTATGCAAAACAACTTGTTTGTCATCACACTTTGATTTGGGCTTTAAAGCGAACAATTTTTTTTCATCACATTTTAAAATTGGGCTTTAAATGAACTCGTGTCTTCATTATCACATTTGGACTTGGGTTTAAAACAAACTTGTGCTTGAATTGTTTGGTGGATTTGAGTACGATTAAGGGTGTGTATGCTCTTCCCATGCACTTCACATGATCTTGAGAATTAAAAACATCCTTTAATCCATTCACCTTCATAACACACATTTCAATTATCTAAAGGGCAAATAAACATTGTGAGTGTGAATCTAGTATATGTGTATGCTCTCTCCTTGCACTGCAAGGTGACCTTGGAGATCAAAAGCACCCACTTGATTTGCTTACCACCCTTCCTAGGAGGCTTTCTTGGAGACACACCACTCCAAGGTACAACCTCAACTCTAGCATTCCGATGGAGTCTAAAAGTGAGGAGTGAATCGAAAGACACCCCTCTTGGAAGTTGAAATCTTGTCATTTGGGCTAAGCCCCCAAGAACTTTATACCTAAGTGGGGAAGTGAAGGTGAAGGGTGGGTTATTCCTTTCTCCCAGTTGTGTGGCATTATTTCACTTTCATATCACAGAATTGGGCCCCCTGTACCTTGTGTATATTGGGGACATCCCTAGACCACTTGTACATCCTAGATTAATACCTATTGGACACATAGTCCACTTGATTAATGTTAGGCTTGTTGATGTGTCTTCAAGTGTCTTTATAATCATAACAATCAATCCTAAAAGATAAACTTGTCATTGTGTCTGATTCATGCATGTACATGTGAAATCTTTTGTTTGAACATTCTCCTAAGTCAAGCTATCACTAAATGCATTCCACATCCTCAACATTCTTGTCATCAAATCCATCCTAAGTGAAGTCAACTTCATCATAATCCAACACTAATTGAATCCTACTTGTCATATCCACATCATCATAATCATTATCTACCCCAATTCATTTCAAGAGTCTACCCGTGTCTTTCACCCCTACCTATCCTCTCAAGGGGGCATCATTCCAAATCATCCAATCATCATCATCCTAGTTAATCATCCAATCCCATCATTACACTTCATCCAAGTCATCTTCCTTATCCATCCACATCATCTTAAGTATCCAATCACTCCATCCTAGTCATAATTCAATCAGTTTCATGCATCTCATTATCCTAATCATAATTCCATTCTTGAGCCCCGTCTAATCGATCACTTGTCAAAATAGTTGTGATCAATAACAAGCCTAGAACAAATCCAAAATCCAAAATCACAATCCTAGGAGGCCCTCCTTCTAGCTACAATGATGATGAGCACCTTGTAGATCATAGACATATCACTATTCCAGGAGCTCCATCCTCATCCATGTCATCTTCGTCTAAAGTAACTCCTTGGTATAATATTCCTTATAATCTAAGAAAGACATCCGCACCAATTTCAATCTTGGAGCTTTTACAAATTTCTCCTATGCATAAGGAAATATTGGACAAAGCTCTGCTTGAGTCTCGTATCCTTGATGACATTAATTTAGAACAATTTCAAGCCATGCCTGGACATCTTCCATCCACTCACAGTTTGGCCTTCACCAAAAAGGACATGCTCAACAACAATTCATCTCATAGTGAACAACTTCACATAGAAGTTATAATCAAAAGGCGTTTAGTCAAAACGGTCCTAATAGATCATGGCTCAAGGTTAAAGTTGTGCACTCTAAGGTGTGTTAAACAATTGGGATACTCCACTGTGGATATTGAAAAACACCATTCCATCAATATTATGGCCTATGATGAAACTGAAAGGAGGTCTGAAGGTACTATTCGATTGCCCATCAAATTAGGTCCAACCTTAGTGGAAATCACTTGTCAAGTCTTAGACCTTAATCTCCAATATAATATCCTCCTAGGATTCCCATGGATTCATGTTATGAGAGATGTTCCTTCCACCTATCATAGATGCATCAAATTTCCATTTAATGACCAAGAAGTTACCATTTATGTCGACCCAAATCCTTTTGAATATTTTCGCTTATTGGAAGGACCACATCATAAAGCTAGGTATTTCCCACTCAATGACATGGCCCAATCATCTGGCTTATATATTGATCCATCCACCTTAGCCTCTTCATCCAAGTCACCACCACCATCCATACAAAATCAATAACTTCCACCTCAATCCAATGAGTCATCCCTCTCAACTTCATACCAACCCAATTCATCCACATATCATGTCAATTCTACATCACCTTACCCCACTTCTTCCATTATCAACCAATATCCATATCAATTCATACCCCAAGAACATCCAATTACGTACATCCCAACATGTCACCTCACCACCAAATCCATTCACAAGACTATCAAGTTCCTTCACAACAAGCACATGCAAGCCCAAGTTACCCTTTGCAACAAGATCAAGTGTCCTTAAGTCCTCATGCTACCTTTGACAAGGGGAACACCATTCTAGCCTATGCATCCTATGAGTACCCTCCATCACCATCCACTCAAATGCCAATCCAAGAGCCTACTAGTCCTATCACAACACCACCATGTACTCCCACTCCTAGTCCATTGGTCCATTAGCCTTCTACTCCATCAAGCCCTTCATTACGTGCATGCCCATGTTCCTCTAATTCTCCACCAAAAGATAAGGATGAGATGTTTGTACAATGGTTGCTTAAAATAAAACTCATTGAACTTCTTGAAATCAAATCATATGACGAAAGTGGATTTAGTTCCCTTGGGTAAAATGAATATGACTATTGTGCATACCATAGGATTAAAGGTCATAAGACACACAATTGTCCCACATTTAAGAGATTGCTCGCAAACCTCATAGATTATGGTAAGATTTTGATAGATAAATCCAATCTACCCAATCCCACTACCCCTCGTCCTAATCCATCTAATCCCATTATCCCTTCAGCTAGTCCAAATCCTAATCCATCCAATCCCATTATCCTTTGATCCAATCCAAATCCTAATATGTATGATCCCATTATCCCTCCTTCTATTCCAAATCCCAGCCCATCCAATCCTATTATCCCTCCATCCAATCCAAATCTTACTCCTAAGCCTATAACACCTTCCACCCCCATTATCCATCCACCCAATCCTAATCTTAAGCCTTCAACATCATCTACCATTATTATCCATTCGTTATATTGTCCATCCACCCATACACTTATGAAGGATGTGATCCAATGGCTATTCGCAAGGAATAAACCATCTCCATGTCATCAAACACATGTCCTTGAGCCTCTCCAAGAGCCTTCAAACATCATGTCTAGTCCTCCAAATACACCATGTAGTCCACAATCCATCAAGCCTATTGAATAGTCTCTCCCCATGAGCCCAAGTCAAAATCCATTGTACCCTCATGTTGTTGATCATCAAGAGTCTATCAAGCCTCTCCAAGAGTCACCCACTTCCACTTCCATTCAAGAAAACAAAGAGATGTGTCAAGAGTCCAATATAAAGCATGTGGAAACATCAATCCCTCATCTAAATCAAGATCAAAGCACCTCCATCCAACCTATCCATAACCTATATCTTTTCTATGATCAAGATATTATCTATGAAGAAGTTATCCATGAGCAACTTGTTCCTATCCATAATCCCACAACTATTCATGAGCAAGCTACCCAAGACCCACATACTCAATCTACTCCTCCTCATGGTTATCTTAGAAATAAGAGTGAGTATGAAAGCCTTGTTGATCAACTTGAGCACTCAACCTACTTCATGGCCTTCCATCGAAGTGAACATCCACTACTCGTATCCATCCCCCATCCACTACTCGTATCCATCCCCCATCTAGCCCTACTCTTGATCAACAACACCCACTTCCCTTGATGAGACACTTGGCTCCCAAGTAAACTTAGATGATCAAACAAATACCTTGGATCTTACTGAGCATAATGATAATCAAGATCCTAATGATCCTTTGTCATCCAATATTGACCATATTGTAAATCCATCACATCCCATTGGTCTTACCACCTTCATTCATGAATGTTCTTCCCTAGAGAAGCAACAACCACTATCCACCACCTCACCCTCTCCATCCAATAAGGAACTCACGTCTAGTGTCCAAAACACACATAATCCCATTGTCCATCGCATATTCCAAAAAATGAATTATCAAGGTAAAGGCTTAGGCTTTCATGAACAAGATATTTTGGAGCTTATCCATGTCAAAGTCCCTCCACGCTCATATGGTCTTGGATATATACCCCAAGGAAAATAATCTAAAGATGTTGGTATTTCCTCCATACCTCTTAAATCCACCCCTTTCCATCACAAACCACATCATACTCCCAAAGCACATGTTGCCATCTCTCCTCCATTGTCCTATAAATCCCAAAAGCATGTGACCATACACCTTCCACCATCCACTTTACCTCCACTACTTGCAACTCCTGATATCCCTCCATTCACTCTACCATTGCTTCTAACAACACATAATATCCATATCATCCAATCCCCTTATCCATTTATCCACATCCATTTTTAATCCATCCATCAATAAGTCTCCTAAAATTCCCAGTCATGATCAACAAATGCACACATTGTCTAAACATGAAGTTTCCATCAATCCTATGGGGTTCAAAAATAAAAATCATAAAGCAAAAAATCCTCAAGATCCTCATGTCTTAAGGCACACATGCAAAGAGTCAAATCAAAACCCATCTAAAAAGCTACAGAATCCCACACCTCCAAAAGAAAAGTCCAAGACTAAAATGGTCTTGGTCCCTAAGAAAAAAGAAATCAAGACAAATGAAGAATCTACATCCCAAAAATCCCAAAAATACCATTCCATCCAAAAGTCTCAAATTCCTTCATCCCACACTCAATACAAAATTCATAAAAATCCTAAGTCTATGTGGGTACCGAAATTCCTACATCGACCATCCCATAAGCAAACATGTCCATTGCTTCCTACACCTCCTCCAAATCAAAAGTTTTAATGTTTATCATGGTGTGTGCAACCGTTGGTCTCGGTTCCTTTCCATTCCACAAGATTTCCACATACCTCCATCTTTCCATCTTCCATCCATTATCCTACATATTTCACCCATCCTATCCCTATGGTCCATGCTTTTGCATAAGCCTTTTCATCCATGATTTTGCATAAACCCTACATAATCCACATCAAAATCTATTATCCTTCCATCCATAATCCATATCATAACCCATTATTTCCCATCCATCCTTGCATAAACTTTTCATAATTCACATCAAAATCCATTATCTACCTGCTCCATCTCCCTCTCATGCAATCCCCTACCAACATCTATGAGCATGATGAGACTTGGCATGGTCCATGTGCAATGACATCCATCTCTAATGAGACTATCACCTTTCATGGAACTAGATGCTTGAGTCCAGGTCTCGTCCATATCCACCTATCCAATCCAAATATTTCAAAAAAAACAATCAAAATAGTAAAGAGAAATCTCTTCATCCAATGGTGAAAACCACCCTTCGTGGTGCCTTGGATAAGTACCATGATGAAAACTTGGCAAATAGGTGTCATGAGTAGGTTGATCTTTTATGTCACTTACACTTGGGGGCACGTTGTCTCATCCAAACTATCTATCACATCATACCATTTCCATACCATCCTACCATCCTTATCCATTACACCTATATACCTATCCTATTGAGTCCATCCATTCTCCCTTCCTCTTGATCTTGATAAAGATATGGGGGAAAATGTTGAAGAATGCTTTGGATATATCTTGATATACCTCATCCTTTCCAAACCAATCCTATCGTCATCTGATTGTCATAAGCTTTGTCATGTAAAATCCTAAGCATTACACCTAGAATGGGGCATGTTATTCCTATGCAACATAGTCTTTGGAGATCACATCCTAGCTCCCTTACAATCCATACATCCATATATCATAAGTCATCCATCCACTATCACCTATCCTTTTACCTGTCCGTCTATCATGAGCCTTCTATCCCATTTTCCCATCTATCTTAGCATCTAGACTTGGTTTTCCATTGTCATTGGTGTCTAGCACAAAGGCTATCTAGATTGTCATCCAAGGACATCCCAAAACATTTCAAAACCACAAAAAAATCAAAACATTTTAAAAACACAAAAGAAAACAAATATCCAAACAAAAATCTAAGCAATAAACCCAAATGTTAGTCAATCCTTAATCTATCAGATCAATTAAATCATTAAATCAAATCAAATCCATTAGATCAATCAAATCAAAATAAACAAAATCAAATCAAATGAATCAAATCAATCCAACAATAAACTTAAATGCAATTCATCATTAATCCATACCAATCAAGTCAGTCAATCTTGTCAAATTATCCAATCACATCCTTGGTCTTGAAATTAATCTTGTCGTAAACCATATCAATCAATCAATCATCATCACCATCAATGGGATATATCATTCCACATTCTTGTGTTGATCTAGGGATATATCGTTCCCCACAATGACAACACTATCATCATCATGAATCAATCAATCAATCATCAGTTTATAGCTTGACAGGGGCAATACCTTGTTTGTTTTTGTATAATTTATGCATGCTTTCTTATGTGTGTTATCATTTTATCTTGCATTTGTATCAATCTGTATCTTTCCAGCTAATATTCATATCTTGTGTATGTTGGAATAGCTTTTTGCATTATCCTTTGCACCTAAGGTTGTATCATACCTTTTGTGCATTGGGACTTTAATGCTCTAAGTTTACTTCCTCATACGCCTAGACAAGGTTGTATTACGTTGGGTGCACAAGACACATTACCACCTGGTCCTTATACCTTGGTGCATAATGTCTAGTGCTATATAAAACTATATGGTTGCTCACTTTACTGCAACATAATGTATCATTCATCTATCCCTTATCTTTCTTCCTCCTTCCCTTGACCAATCCATTTCATCCATTTCGAGAGTATACCCGTGTTCTTCCCAACTCGCTTATCCTCTCAAGGGGGCATCATCATATCCTTACACCATCATCATATCCTTACATCATCATCCCATCCCTTTATCCATCTTCCTTGTCACTCTTTCAAGTGGCTGGGGCATACTTTTCTTCATACACACCTTATCTTCTTTGAAATGATGTTACTTCTCTTAGTCGCAACACCATCTCAAAGAGGGGAAATATGTAGACACCTAAGATTGACAAGGTCTTGTGATGTCATCACTTGGGACACCTGATGATGCATTTTGTCCTAGAAAACCCTTTCATCACTTAATTAGTTAAATAAATCATATTTATTTAACTAATTACCATCATAATCCCATTCTAATCTCATTTTAATCCCTCTAGTCAATTAATTAAATAAATTATATTTATTTAATTAATTTCCACTTTTCCCTCATCCAAATTAATTAAATAAATTATATATACTTATTTAAGTAATGTATTCCACATCATCCCTCATCCAATTAACTAAATAAATATTTATTCAATTAATTAATTCCACATTTGTCTCTATCTTCACATGTCTAGGAGCTTCTAATCCTTGTAAAGTGGAAGTGATTTGACTTTAATTCCTCTCATTCAACCATCATGAGACACTTGTCAAATGACTACAACTCCTAAGTCTCATTTGATCCTAGCCATCTATTCCTAATCTAATCCTAGTCGTCCATTCATATCACTCATCTCCTATAAATCAAGCCTCACCCAAGCCATTTGGGACTCTTGGAAGGGACTTTGAAAGGGGGTTATTGGCATCCACATTTCAAGTATCATCATGTTGTTCAAATCACTCTAAGATCCTCTCATCCACCATCTTCACACTATTGTTATGCTACAAAAGTGAGTAATCAACATTCCATCCAATCAATCATCCATCAAAAAGAACAAAGCTAGTAGATCTGGGTGCATCTACTCCATTCTATCATGTGTGGAGGACTTGGCTTAAAGGTAAAGGTATTGTGTTGTTATCATTATCTTTGTATTATCTATTGAAGGCACAAGACAACTGAGACAGTGGTGAATTAGTTGTATAAAAAATTTCAAACCCTCATAAGCTTAATCTCATCCACTTCAATTCACTTAAGCCCTTAATTTGTTATGAAGATTAAACATGGAAAGCATATAACAAAAACTCAAACACATCAACACCATGCACAAGAGAACACCAGATTTTTATGTGGAAAACCGTAAAAGACAAAAACCATAATGAGGATTAGCTCACAATATAAAGTAGTAGCAATACTGAATTACAAAGAGGCTCACTACCCAAAAGAATGCTCACTGCAATATGCTCACTACCAAAAGAAGAAAGAAGGAAAGAAGTATCTCACTGCCATGAACTGATATGATAGCATCTACCACATGCCTAAGTTCAGTCCCAATGAAGCACAATAAACATCACCTTCACAACCTCTTTGAAAATTGTAGATAACTTTTGTTCATTGCATTAGAATCTCTACCACATGAAAGTCCTTGCTGCCTCTAATTAAAATTCACAACACAAACATCACATCCTCACTCACCCACACTCAACACATGAAGCCTTCACACTTATTTATATCAATATCATCCTTGAAACATTCACCAAAGTTGACAACATACTCTACAACATTTGAAACAATCTCCAAGGTCGTCAAACATACATAATTCAAATTAGGTCTGGCCCTAAACATTATGTAGAGTAAAAGAATGAAAGTAGAACATTTCACAACTTAGCTCAGACCTAAAAAATCTTCACATGCTTCAACATGCTTCATCAATCCATGAAGCACATCTACAAGGAGTGTAAACAACCAGGTTGGCCAAAATTGGTGTTGACACTGTAACCTTTAAGAACACGCTTCGACAAGATCAAAAGAGAACTCATGGAGAAAACACCAAGCATGAACATGATCAAGGAACACCCACAAGCACTTTGAAACGAACAAAACCTTCTGTAACAACTTCAACAACTCTTACTTAAAGTATCTTCACACTGGAACACTTGAACTACACTAACAACAACTACAACTTAAGAAAGATAGCTTGTGGAGCACAAACCCATGAACCACTTGGACTGAAGAAAGATATATGCATTAAAAACATAAATCCAAAACTGAGAACCAAGAAACACAACTGCGGAGGAATGTGGAGTAAAACAATTTCTCCTAGTCATCTCTACACTACTCAGAAACACTGTCCATACTCTAGTGAACACAAATTTCTCTGTACAGTGAATCAACACCTCAAACTTGAAATATAGCAAGTTTGAACAAAATTGAACATCACTTCCAAACTGCATAAGCATATCTTCAATAGCGGAGAAATGCAGAGAAAATTACCAGTATTGTTCTGCAAGCCATAACAGTTTTGCAACACATTGTTTCCTTCTTCAAGAATAAATTTTCTCAAAAGCACTTCGAAATCCAGCAACAAGAGAAGCATACTAACATTATAAACACTTCTATAAACCATTCAGATCACCTTGACACAACAACTCAATCAATGAATGATGAAGGGGGTAAATCATAAAACACACAATAATAGAAATTGCACACAGAAAATAGAATGATATTTTATTAATATGGGAAAAATATTACATTACAGAAGCTCAAATACAATCAGAGGATGAATCCCCTATAGGCTGCAACACATTACAACTCCCTCTCTCAAGACTCTGGAATCTTTAGCCTTCTGTAATTCCCAAATCAACTAGGGTTTCTAATTTTCCCGCCTTTTCTTGACTCTATACCTCCCCCTTAACTCTCCCACCCTAAGGGTTCCCAAAAATGGTTATATATAGCCCTTTTTGGTAACCACCAGCTTAATTTTAAAATTTGCATCTCCCTCCAAAAATAGGTCAACTTCGCGGGGCCATAATTTTCGATCCGACCATTCGATTTTCAATTATAATACCTTTTCGGAAAGCTCTCAAAAAGACGATGGTGCACAAGCAATATTGATAGGTAGAATGCTTGGGTTTCCCACCAAATTTCGGGCCCATCCGGAGCCTCTAAGTGCCTCAAATTTGACTCTGAATATTTCAATAGGATATTTGGAATTTTAAATTTTAATATCTCACAAATGACAAATGATATTGAAGAGATTTCTTCACCATTAGCTTCAATTCACCATTCTGGAGGTCCATGTAAGATTTTGTATCCAACCGTGCACAAATGCAAACTTACTACAAGTAGTAACCCTGTCAAATTTAACCCTTATTGAAAAGAAACAACACATGTTTTTTTTTTTTTGGCTAATACAAGATTGCTCTTACACCCTGGATGCTCCTGCATCAGACACCCGGGGTAATTTAAAAAGTGACCCTGTCACTTCTCATGAGTTAGAGGGAAACCAAAATGGTTAACCTCAGTCTCAGATAACCATGATGAATCTTCAACATGACTTCCTTTCCATTTTACCAAGTATTCTGTATACTACCTATTTCTTGTACTCTTACCCACACGGCTATCCAGAATGCCCTCTATCTCCTCCTTCACTGAAGTAGATGCTTGAATGTCCCATTGTGTTCCTTTATCAAGTCCATCATCATGATACTTTGTCAAATCTAAAATATTGAACACTGGTGAAATATTGATGTCATTAGGCAACTCTACCTCAAATGCATTTCCTAAATCGTGCTTCTTCAGGATTCTACATGGTCTAAATTTCCTCATCTTCAGCTTATTACATGTACCAACTGGAAATCTTTCTTTTCTCAAGTGAACCATGACTTCATCACCCTCCTAAAACTCCTTATGTCTCCTCTTCTGATCTGCCTTAGCCTTATACTGAGAATTCATCTTATGGATATGCCTTCTTACCTCTTCGTGCAAATTCTTCATGTGCTTAGCAAAATTTTCAGCTTCGGTACTACTCTTCTCCCCCTTATCCATCCTCCTCAATTTGTAAGCAATTCTTGGGCTACTCCCATACACAACCTGGAATGGAGATTTACCTGTGCTTCTATTGACAGAATTGTTGTAAGAAAATTCTGCCTGTGGTAAAATCAAATCCCATCCCTTGGGCTTATCTCCTACTAAGCATCGTAGCAAGTTACCCAAACTCCTATTCACCACTTCTGTCTGCCCATCAGTCTATGGATGGTGTGCAGAACTGAACTTCAAATCTGTCTTCAACTTCTTCCACAATGTCCTCCAAAAATAACCAACAAACTTGGTATCTCGATCTGAAACTATGCTCTTAGGTAGACCATGTAGTCTCACCACCTCCCTGAAAAATAATTCTGCAATATGAATAGCATCATTAGTCTTCTTGCAAGGAATAAAATGGGCCATCTTTGAGAATATGTCCACCACCACAAAAATGGAGTCATGTCCTCTCTGTGTCCTTGGTAAACCAAGAACAAAATCCATACTAATATCATCCCATGGCTTCTCTGGTATAGGTAATGGCTGATATAGCCCTGTATTCTGACTTGTTCCTTTTGCCATCTAACACACTCTGCAACTCTGCACAAATTTTCTCACATCTTGCTGCAATTGTGGCCAGTAAAAATGTTCACCAACAATAGCAATGGTCTTATCTCGACCAAAGTGTCCAGCTACTTATCCACTATGCTTCTCCTTAATCAGGTTCTCTCATGGAACTCCTCGGAATGCACAGCTGGCTTCCTCTAAACAACATGCCATCTTGGATTATGAAATCCAACTATTTTGTCCTATCCAAAGTAATAGGTTCCAGACAAGCTTTCCAGGCCTCTGCAAAATCTGCATCTTCATGATACAAACTTTTGAGCTCATCAAACCCAACAACCTCTATCTTCATTTCTGTCAACAAATTTTGCCTTCTACTCAAGGCATCTGTAACTCTATTGGACTTCCCACTCCTGTGCTTCAAAATAAAAGTATAACTCTGTAAAAACTCAAACCATTTTAAGTGCCTTTGATTTAACTTTCCTTGACTATTAAGATACTGCAGAGCTTGCTGATCGGTATATAAAAAAAACTCTTTTGGCAACAAATAATGTCTCCATTTCTTCAAAGCCTGAACTATTGCATAAAACTCCTGATCATCAACAGAATACTTTTTCTTCACATCATTAAGCTTCTCACTAAAATAGGCAATGGGCTTACCTTCTTGACTCAGAACAGCTCCTATACCACTACCACTAGCATCACAATCTACTTGAAATACCTTATTGAAATCTGGAAGTGCCAAAACAGGTTGTTCTACGACTTTCTGCTTTAATGTATCAAAGCTCTTGTCTGCTCCTTTAATCCATCTAAACTCTTTTCTATCCCCTCTCATTGTCTCAATTAGGGGTGCACAAATGCTACTGAAATTCCTGATAAACTTTCTGTAAAAACTTGCCAAACCATGGAAAGATCTTACCTCGAAAGCACTCCTTGGCGTAGGTCATTTAATGATTTCCCTCACCTTCTCTAGGTCCATCTTAAGTCCTTCCTCTGAGACAACAAATCCCAGGTATACCAACTCCTTTGCAAAACTACATTTCTTCATATTGATCAACAACTTCTCCTCCATCAGCTTCTCTAAAACTCTTCTAATATGCATCAAATGCTCATCCCAAGTCTTCCTAAAAATCAAAATGTCATCTAAATAAACAATAACAAAACTTCCCAAAAATTCTTTCAATACCTCATTCATGAGCCGCATGAATGTGCTCAGTGCATTGGTTAGCCTAAATGGCATGACTAACCACTCATACAAACCTTCCTTTGTCTTGAAGGCTGTCTTCCATTCATCTCCTTCTTTGATACAAATATGGTGATACCCACTCTTCAGATCAATCTTCATGAAGTACTTGGCTCTACTCAAACAATCCATTATGTCATCCATTTTGGGCAATGGAAATCTGTACTTGATTGTGATCTTGTTGATGGCTCAGGAATTTGTACACATCCTCCACTCTCCATCTTTCTTCAGTGCTAGTACTGCAGGTACCGCACATGGACTTAGGCTTTCTCTTATCAATCCCTTCCTCAACAACTCCTGAACTTGTCTGTTCAACTCTTCACTCTCTGCAGGAGTCATTCTGTGGGCTGCCTTGTTTGGCAAACTAGCTCCTGGTATCAAATCCATGTGGTGACTTATCTTCCTCACTGGTGGTAAACCTTCTAGTACATTATCAGAGATAATATCCTAAAATTCTTCCAACATATCAGAGACTTCTACTGGTATATCTTCACATTTCTCTTGACTAATCTTAGGAATCAATGCAAAGCAATGACGCTCATGCTTCATACCCTCCAAAAATTTTCTACCATCTACCAAGCAAATTCTGGCAGTACTACATATTGTTTCTTCCACCTCCTTCAAGGGCTTCAATTTATGACGAACTCCATCCTTTGTTAGGGAATATGTGTTTGCACGACCATCATGGACAGTGCTCCTATCATACTGCCACGGCCTCCCCAACAGCATATGACATGCATCCATTGGTATGATATCACACAGCACCTCATCATGGTAGTCTCCAATCTTGAACTTCACTAAACACTACTCATTGACCAAAGCTCTATGGTGCTTCTACAACCATGCAATCCGATATGGATGTGGATGCTTTCTTCTTGTCAACTTCAACTTGTCAACCATCTCCTCTGAAATAAGATTATCAGTGCTCCCACTATCAATAATAATATCACAACACTTACCTTCACATTTGCACCTTGTGTAGAATAAACTCTTCCTCTGATTGGGTTCTTTCTCCTCATTAAACAAAGTTCTTCTGACAACTAGGGTTTCTCCCCTTTTAGCATCTTCATAACGCTTGGACTGTCATCTTCATCTACATGTACAACTCGTGCATTACCTTCAGGTCTTCTATTTGTCCTTCCTTGATGTTGTGGACACTCGTATGCTCGATGCCCTTCTTCTCCACATTGGAAACAAGCTCCTCTGAAACCTCCTCTTCCAGGTCCTTGCCCAGGTCTACCTCTTTCTCTTCCTCTTTGCTCACCATTATTCTAGTCATGAGGGTGGTAGGTATTATCTCCTCTCTGATTTCGACTGGTTCCAGCTTCTTCACTTTTCTTTGGATCTTCATTTCGGCCTCCATAGGGTCTTCCACCAGTCCTTCCACCTTGACCTCTTCCCCTTTGCTTGCTTTCAAATCTCTTATTTAGCTTCTCTTCCACCTTAAGGGAAAACTGGTACGCATCTTCTATGGTGGTCATTCTGACTAGGCTCAACTCTTCTTGAATACTTGGCCTCAACCCATTAATGTAACGAGCTACCTTCTCCTTGTTGGCCTCTCCATGGCCTGTCCTGATAGTGATCTTATAAAAATCTTTTGTAGACTCCTTAATAGATTTGTTACCTTGCTTCAATCCTTGCAGTTTCTTCAGCAACTCCATCTCATAGTCCACAGGAATGAACTGCTTCTTCAATTTCTCCACCATCTGATCCCATCTAGTAATCTTTGCTTTTCCTCTTCTATTTCTCTCTAACTGGACCTCCTTCCACCAAATACTGGCGTGGCCCTTCAACTTTGTCTTTGCAAACTTGACCCGTTCAGGGTCTTCCACATCTTCATACCGAAATACTCCTCCATATAATTGATCCAATCAATAAGTTGTTCTGGATTCAAATCTCCAGAATAGGTAGAAACTTCGATCCTGGGCCTCTTTCCGATCTTTGAAATGGGCCTCAACAACCTAACTTCTGCAGGATCTCCTGCAGCTTCTTGTTTTTCCTCAGATATCGCTTCTTCAGCTTCATCTTCGCTTTCCCCTCTCCTTCTCGGCTCGAACCCTCTTCGCAGCTCCTCTTGCAATGCATCAATTTGTCTTTGCAAGGCTCTAAAACCCTCTTCCATCAAAGCATTCCTCCCAATATGATTTCTTCGTGGAGGCATTTTGATCTTCGCAACAAACCCACAACCTCAGGTGCTGGTGCAAACTACCTCACGATTGGTGATCTATCTACACGCTCAGGAACCTTTGCTCTGATACCACTTGATGAAGGGGGTAAATCATAAAACACACAATAATAGAAATTGCGCACAGAAAATAGAATGATATTTTATTAATATGGGAAAAATATTACATTACAGAAGCTCAAATATAATCAGAGGATGAATCCCCTACAGGCTGCAACACATTATAGCTCCCTCTCTCAAGACTCTGGAATCTTCAGCCTTCTGTAATTCCCAAATCAACTAGGGTTTCTAATTTTCCCACCTTTTCTTGACTCTATACCTCCCCCTTAACTCTCCCACCCTAAGGGTTCCCAAAAATGGTTATATATAGCCCTTTTTGGCGATCACCAGCTTAATTTTGAAATTTGCATCTCCCTCCAAAAATAGGTCAACTTCACGGGGCCACAACTTTCGATCTGACCGTTGGATTGCTTTGGTTTCCCACCAAATTTTGGGCCCATCCGGAGCTTCTAAGTGCCTCAAATTTGACTTTGAATATTTCAATAGGATATTTGGAATGTGAAATTTTAATATCTCACAAATGACAAATGATATTGAAGTGATTTCTTCACCATTAGCTTCAATTCACCATTCTGGAGGTTTGTGTAAGATTTTGTATCCAACCGTGCACAAATGTAAACTTACTAAAAATAGTAACCCTGTCAAATTTAACCCTTATTGAAAAGAAACAACACATGTTTTTTTTTTTGGCTGATGCAAGATTGCTCTTACACCCTGGATGCTCCTGCATCAATGAACCACAACAACATTAGAGGATATAGTTGACACTAATGACAACACAAAGATGTTGACATCAATGACAACAATGATTAGCACATACTTGCAGCAATCTCCCCTTTATCATTGATGGAAACATATGATGTGAAAAACCATCATGACACAATTCTGCATTAATCTCATTCTCCCCCTTTCTCTTATACATCTTGCTCTCCTTTTGTTTTTCACATGAACTCTCTCCTCCTTTGACATCAATGGCAAAGGGTGACACATCTTTTTCAAGCTTTCTCCCCCTGAATATGATACTGCACGTACTTGTACTAAACTCCACTACTCTGAGACATCCTGTACAAACTCTTACTCCCCCTAACTGCAACACTCTGTAATGCCTCTACCAGCTCCCCCTGAGAGGTAGCCTCCATCATCAATCCAGAAAAGAATGACTCCTGAATCACACTGGACCGATACACTTCCTTATGCATCTAGTTCAACAAAGTTCTCCTAGAGATACTCAAATGTTTCCTTAGGAAGAGCCTTGGTGAATATGTCAACAACTTAATCTTTTGTAGGCACATACTCAGGCTTCACTTCTTTCTATGCCCCCTTCTCTCTCAAAAAGTGATACCTGATAGAAATATGCTTTGTGCTTGAATGCATCATTGGGCTCTTTGAAATATTAATGGCACTGGTATTGTCATAGAAAATAGGAATTAGATCATCATACTCAACTTTGATATCCTTTAGAGTTTGTCTCATCCATAACACCTATGTGCAACATGATGCAGCTGCAATGGACTTTGCCTCTGTAGTAGATAAGGATACTAAATCCTGCTCCTTGATTTGCCATGACACAGCTTTGTCTCCAAGAAAGAACATGCCACCACTTGTACTTTTTCTGTCATCTACACATCTAGCCCAATCTGCATCTGTGTAGGCACTTAGGGTGAAGTCTTTGTTCTTAGGATACCACAAACCATGTTCTGGAGTGCCCTTTAAATACTTGAATATCCTTTTTACTGCCAAGACATGTGACTCTCTAGGATTAGCTTGAAATCTGACCACAAGACAGACTATGTGCATGATATCTGGTCTGGTAGTAGTTAGGTATAGCAGTCCTCCAATCATTGATCTATATTTTCTCTGATCTACCTTAGGGGATTCATCGCTCTTACTCAACTTACAACTAGTTTTCATGGGAGTACAAACTAGTTTAGATTCTTCCTTTCCAAACTTCTTCAACAATTCCTTGACATACTTTGATTGTGAAATGAAAATGCCCTTATCTGTCTGATTAATTTGCAACCCAAGAAAGAAATTCATCTCACCACACATTGACATCTCAAATTATTTTTGCATCTCATCAACAAAGTTCTTACACATACCTTCATTTCCACCAAAGATTATATCATCTACATAGACTTCAATAATCAGGATTTGATCTTTGCTTACCTTGATGTACAAATTATTGTCTACAAACCCTTTACTGAATCCTTGCTGCAACAAATACTTGTCTAACCTAGCATACCAAGCTTTGGGAGCTTGCTTTAGTCCATACAATGCCTTCTTCAATCTGCATACCATGTCAAGTTTGTCTGATAAATGAAATCCATCCGATTGCTCTATATATAATTCTTCTTCCAACTCACCACTTAGAAAAGTAGACTTCCCACCCATTTGATATACTTGAAATCCTTATGTGCAGCGTATGCCAAAAATAGCCTAATAGTTTCCATTCTTGCCACCAGAGCATATGTTTCTTCATAGTCTATTCCTTCCACTTGTGAATTCACTTTACACACAAGTCTTGCCTTGTTTCTTACCACTTCTCCATTCTCATTCAACTTATTTTTGAAGACCCACTTTGTTCCAATCACATTTGTATCTGCTAGCCTGGGGACAAGTTTCCAAGTCTTATTCTTTTCAATTTGCATCAATTCTTCTTCCATTGCCTTGACCCAATATTCATCTTTACATGCTTAAGTAATTGTCTTAGGTTCAACCTTTGAAAGTAAATAGAGATTTACCTATTCTTTTGTAACTCTTCTTCATGTCAAAACTCCTTTGCTTTTGTCACCAATGATTTGATCCTCTGATTGATTCTTTTGCATATACTTGGAAGTATTAGAAACTCTTTTCAAAGCTTCTTCTTCATCATTCTAAACTTCCTTGTCTTTGTCTTCTCCACCTTCTTCTTAAACTTTCTTATCTTTGTCTTCTTCAATTGTATTAGCAGACTCATCTGATTCATATCCATTAGGCTATGAGATTCTTTGAATATCTTCATCTACCTTCACATTTGCACTTTCAATAATCTTTCTCAACCTTTTGTTGTAGCACCGGTAAGCTTTGCTTTTAGTAGAGTACCTAAGGAATATGCCTTCATCACATCTAGAATCAAACTTTCCTAACTCTTCATCTCTTCTGATATAGCATTTGCTTCCAAAAACTTTGAAATACTTGACAGTAGGAGTTCTTCCATACCACAGATCATAGGGTGTCTTCATTCCATTTGCTTCATTTGCACTCTATTCTGAATGTAGACAACAATGTGAATTGCTTCTTTCCAATATACTTCTGGTAGGTCTGCCTCTTTAATCATTGTTCTAGCAGCTTCCTGAACTGTTATGTTCTTCCTTTCAACTACTCCATTTTGTTGAGGAGTTTGGGGGTAGACAATTGTCTCTTTATCCCATGTTCTTCACAAAAAGCATTGAATTCATTTGAAGTAAACTCACTACCTCTGTTAGACCTCAAACACTTGATTCTCAAATCCATTTCATTTTCAACCATTGCTTTAAATGCCTTTAACTTGTCTAGGGCTTCTGATTTTTCTCTCAAAAAAGTAACCCAGGTCATTCTTGAATAATCATCAACAAGTAACATGAAATACCTATCTCCTTATAGACTTCTTGTTCTTGTAGGACCACATAGGTCTATATGCACCAACTCCAACAGACTGGTGGAGGATTGTTCTTTTCTCTTGAAACTAGTCCTTGTTTGCTTCCCAAATTGACATTCTTTGCAAATGGCATTAGTAGGCTTCACAATCTTAGGTAGGTCTCTTATAGCTTGCACTAAGCTTATATTATCAAACTTAATATGTCATATTCTCCTATGCCATAACCAGCTTTCATTTGTTTGAGCCAACAAGCAACAATTATCAATACCTTCCAAATGATAAACATTACCATGAGTCTTCTTACCAACAACAATTATTGTTCTGGAACCTTCTCTTATCTCACATACATTGTCCTTAAAGATTAGTTTGTATCCTTTGCCACACATCTATCCAACTCTTAGAAGATTATGTTTTAAGCATTTGACATAAAGAACATCATCTGTGTTATGCTTGCCATCAAAAGTAATTGACTCTTGTCCACAAATCTTACCAGCTTCATCATCACCAAATCTAACTAGTCCTCCATCATACCTTTTTAATTTAACAAACTTACTCTTATCTCATGTCATGTGATTTGAGCATCTAGTGTCAATGACCCATTCATCCCTTTCTTTTTTAGCATGAAATGCAAACATCACTTTTTATTCTTCTGGACTTCCTTCCTTGTTAGTAGAAACATGTTCTTCTTTTAGGGCAATAAACAAGCATTCACTAGTATTACCATCCTCAAAATCAGATTCATCATCAATTACACCATCTTCACCTCTAACATAGTAACTTTTCTTTACCATCTTACCTTTACCTTCTTTGTTCTTGATCTTCAAAGCTCTATCAAGACATCTTGAAGCATAGTGACCAATCTTACCACAACTGAAACATTTGAAAGGTAATTTACCTCTGAACTTTCCGGTTCCCTTTTTCATTCTTGTTATAAAGTTTGCCTCAATATCATCAAATTCTTTCTCATATGATTCCACAACATACTTATTTGATGTAACAGTCTTTTTTGATTTGGCTTTAAAAGTAGTCTCAACTTTCACAGGGCCATTAGTAGTACCAAATTCTCTCATCTCAGAAGAAGTTAACTTACCAAGCAGTTGATCTCTTGTAAGCTTGTCCATATTTAGCAATTCTTCAATGTCTGACACTTTATGACTATAAGATTTTGGAAGTGTTCTGAGTATCTTATTTACAACTTCCTTATCATCCAGGTTTCCACCAAGGCCTTTGATACTGTTGACAACTTCATGAATCTTTTGCATATAGCTTGTTATGTTCTCAGCTTTAGACGTTCACATAGTTTCATATCTGGACTTCAAATTTTGCATCTTGGCTTTCTTGACAAATTAATCATCTTCATAGATATTCTTCAATTTTTCCCAGATCTCATGTGCAGTTTCTAGATCCAAAACTTTCACCATTTCATTGTTAGATAGAGCATTTAGTAAGGCATTTCTAGCTTTTCCATTAGTCTCATAAGCCCTAATATCCATTGCAATCTTTGAACCATCTTTAGGTATAGCGTATTCCTCTCGAACCATTTCCACACATTATAACCTAGAGAAATAAGATAACTTTGCATTATTACCTTCTAGAAGGCATAGTCGGATCCATCAAACTAAGGAATGTCTTTCTTGTGTGCCATCCCAAATCTACCTTAAGCTGTTAGGCTTTCTTCCAAGGAACCCTCGCTCTAATACCAATTGTTGAAGGCACAAGACAACTAAGAGGGGGTGAATCAGTTGTATAAAAAATTTAAAACCCTTATAAACTTAATCTCATCCACTTCAATTCACTTAAGCCCTTAATCTGTTATGAAAATTAAGCATGGAAAGCATATAACAGAAACTTAAACACATCAACACCATGCATAAGAGAACACCATATTTTTACGTGGAAAACCCCAAAAGGAAAAAATCATGGTGAGGATTAGCTCACAATATAAAGTAGTAGCAATACCAAATTACAAAGAGGCTCACTACCCAAAAGAATGCTCACTGCAATAGGCTCACTGCCAAAAGAAGAAGAAAGAAGAAAAGAAGTGGCTCACTGCCATGAATTGATATGATAGCATCTAACACATCCCTGAGTTTAGTTCCATTGAAGCACAATAAACATCACCTTCGCAGTCTCTGAAAATTGTAGATAACTTTTGCTCCTTATATTAGCATCTCTACCACATGAAAGTCCTTGCTGCCTCTAATTCAAATTCACAACACAAACATCACATCCTTGCTCACCTACACTCAACACACAAATTCTTCATGCTTATTTATATCAATATTAACCTTGAAACATTCACCAAAGTTGGCAACATACTCTACAACATTTGAAACAGTCTCCAAGGTCAAAAAACATACATAATTCAAATTAGGTTTGGACCTAAACATTTTGTGAAGTAAAAGAATGAAAGTATAATATTTCATAGCTTAGCTCGGACCTAAAAACATATTCACACACTTCAACATGCTTCCTTAATCTACAAAGCACATCCATAAGGAGTGAAAAACAACCAGGTTAGCTAAAATTGGTGTTGACACTGTAACCTTTAAGCACGCGCTTCAAGAAGATCAAAAGAGAACTCATGGAGAAAACACCAAGCACGAATATGATCAAGGAACACCCACAAGCACTTTGAAACCAACAAAACCTTTTGTAACAACTTCAACAACTCTTACTTAAAGTATCTTCACACTGAAACACTTAAACTACATTGACAACAACTGCAAATTAAGAAAGATAGCTTACAGAGCACCAAACCATGAACCACTCAGACTGAAGAAAGATATATGTATTAAAACCATAAATCCAAAACTGTGAACCAAGAAACACAACTGTAGAGGAATGCGAAGCAAAACAATTTCTCCCAGTCATCTCTGTACTACTCAAAAACACTATCCATACTCTGGTGAACACAACTTTCTCTGTACAGTGAATCAACACCTCAAACTTGAAACATAGCAACTTTGAACATCCTTGAATATCACTTCCAAACACATAAGCATATCTTCAACAACAGAGAAATGTGGAGCAAATTACTGGTACTATTCTGCAAGCTAGAAGAATTCTGCAACACATTGTTTCCTTTTGAGAACAAATTTTCTCAAAAGCACTTGGAAATCTAGCAGCAAGAGAAGTATACTAACATCATCAACACTTCTGTAAACCATTCAGATCACCTTGACACAACAACTCAATCAACCAACCACAACAACATTAGAAGATACAATTGACACTAATAACAACACAAACATGTTAACATCAATGACAACACCAATTAGCACATACTTGCAAGATTATCTTTGTGCCAAATTTATATCCACACTTACAATATGCAATAGTTCTATAATGACATACTTTGAAGGTCTAAAGAGATTATGTGTATATATAATAATTATTATGGTGTAATGCTTCATAGATCTCCTCCTTAATATTTTTTGAGCATAGTGGCACCTTTATTTCCCACACTCTTGCATTAAATAACATACATTTTAAGCTAAAACATTTTAATCTAAAACAACATACATTTTAAACCAAAACAACATATAGTTAGAAAATTGAACTAGTAAAATGGGGTTTATGTAGAAATATGAGGAAGGAAATGTTGGTGATATGTGCACTCTCATTTGATTGATTCAAATAGTTTTGTGTGGATGATTCATTTTAATGATTTGATGAATGTCTATAAATTTGAATTTGGTAATAAATTTGAGAGGTGATTGATTTGGTATGAAGTCTTTAAATTTTGTCATGTTTTCTTGACGACTTGATTGGTGAGACTTAAACCTTCGAATGTGTCTCATTAAATTTTAGAGTTGATTGATTTGGTTGAATGCTTGTTTTGGCTGGAGTATTAAATTTTTGTCCTCTTGTTTTGATGACTTGTTTGGTGAGCTTTACACCTTCGAGTGTGTTGTTCTTTTGCAGGTATTGTATTAAAGGGACTAGTAGTTGGTCATATTTGAGTTAATGGATTGCACTTCAAGAGTTATTGAGTGGATGGACTTGTTGAATGTGACACTTGGCCATTTGTTGTTTTTACTTGGGACTCTAACTTTGGAAAATATGAAACTATTCTAGGATGTATCTTGATATTTGATGGGACACTTTTTAATGTTAAATGTTTAAAACTATTTTTGGTAAACCAAAAAGGTAATCTGTAGTGGTTTATCATTTCTTGTCCTCTTGGAAGAAAGTACTGTGTGGTTTTTAATATGAACTCTATAAATTATCTTTCAATCTTATCTTGGATTCACCTATGTATGTGTACAAACCATGTCACTTGCATTTATGTTTTTCAAATCCTTGTAAATCTTTTATGTATGCCACCTAATATGAATAAAAAATACTAATGAATAAACAAATATGATAAGTACATTGATTGGTGCATATTTGTGCTCTTTTTAGAAATATTTTGAATATTATTTGAAAAAATAAGATATAATTGCTGGCCCCACTTTGGTCAACTCCTATACCAAGTATAGGAGCCCGACGCACTATTGTGCCCTCTCTCCTATCACATCTAAGACTTACACTCTATATCGTAATGCTTGATCCATGACTTGGCCTTGTCAGAGGATGCCATGTGTAAACTCAAGCCTACCATCTTGCCTCCATGAATCGTTGTGTATGTGATAGGGATTAAACATTGGCACCAAACACATTTGAAATGAAGTAAATGTTGAATTCAAATGGTAGAACCATTAATCTAAATGCATAGTATAATCTTATAAATGAAAAATTGAATTACTTAGGTAATAATAATTGATTTTTCTCTTATGTGCAAAACTTTTTCAAATGTTGACTTGGACTATCTATAATACTTGAACACTCAAACCACATGTAGCTCGAAGTAACCAAATCAATTGGAATAAGTGTCAATTATTTGAATGTGTTGGGAATAAGGTAAATACATATAGTGAAAGTATAAACATAAAGTGTACAAATTTAATTAAACAATTGGATTAACTTGTGATAACCATCAAATTTGAAATATAAAATGGAGAAACACATATATCGGTGCAAATTAAAATTAAGAACATAGAATTAGACATAGACTCACCTACAACATTGAATTAATAGTAGATACTAGAGAACATATAATTACATATAGAGAGATTAATCCTAAAGGCTATCTTGATAGATTCAATGCAACTACAACTCCTACTATTAGGTTGATGGTCTCAAGGATCTCCAGGATTTCCTATGTCAAATCTCTTGTCAAAATAAATGAGAATGCACATGGATGAGGTGGTTGATTGTCTAAAATCTAGAATGATCTCTAGAATAAAATAAACTCAAGAATGTTCTTGATTTGTCCCTATCATTTATGTCTTCTACCTACTCATTGCAAATCATTTTCCTACCTCTTGGTCCAACAGGACTTCTATAAGAATTGAACCATTTGTCATTTGGGGGGCTAGAAAAATTAATCTATTTCGTGTGCTTCATAGATTTTAGTCTTTGTGTCTGTGTTTTCCATGTTGGTTCTTCTAGCTTGGGTTATGTTGTCTTGTAATTCACTTATGTGATAAAATAATATATTAAGATTTGAAATGTGTGTGTGTGTGTGTATACACACACAGAGACATGCACACACATATCTATTGTGTGTGTAGAGTCTTGTAATTCACTTCTTGTGTGATACAATAATATATTAAGAGTTGAAATATGTATGTATGTATGTATGTATGTGTGTGTATGTGTGTGCGTGTGTCTGTGTGTGCATGTGTGTGTATATGTGTATGTATATGTGCATGTGTATGTATGTATATATGTATGTCTATGTATGTATGTGTATGTATGTGTATGTATGTATATATATGTATACATACATATATCATTCGACTTCATGGTCTTTGATGTCTAAATTTTCATGCTATGCATGAAATATGTTGGATGATTTTGATGATTTCATTGATCAATCCTCCCTTTGATGATAGCATTGTCTTGAATCTTTGGTTGTCCAAAAACATACCAAGTTAAGATTGGTTTCAACATTGGTCTATTTCCTTCATTGAATTGGATTTAGTTTTGGGATGATATAGGCCCATTCTTCTTATCCTTATAATCAATTGTGCTTTATTTGAAAGTACGTAGAGTAGGATTTACTTTGTTTTAATTTAAGTTTTACTTTTCTCTTGTTGTTACAAAGCCTTGTTTCAATGTTTTCAAGAGATTTCCATTTGTTTGTAAGGCTTTTCCATGTTATTTTTTCAAGTAAACATTATAGATGAACTTAAAAGGGTTAACATGAATTTCTATTTGTTTACTTGACAAGTCTTCCTATTAATCTAAGCTTTACCTTAACCTAACCTCATGCTAAGTATTTTCATTTAGATTCAACTAGGCCCCTTTTTAAACAAGTTACACATCTATTATTAGGTTGTCTTGCAACATAAGACCTAGTGAGACAAAGCCTGGGGAGATATTATTTGCATCTCCTTTCAAGTGAGGAATTGGTTTTGCACCACTTGATACTGACTATGTAGTTCTACTTGTCAATAGACACTTCAAATAATGTTGTACATTCTTTGATGAAGCCCATGAGAATAGATATATTTTCTTGGTGTAGGAAAGCTATTGATCTTTCAACCCCTAGCTTAAAATCTCATGGTTATTATAATATTGGTAACTTGTGCAACATATACAAGTGGGAGATTATTGGGAAGGTGTTGTATACCTTGTATTATAATGTTTTATGGAATATGGATCAGGTGTACTAAAATTTAAAACCACAAGGAGACACATTAAGAAAAATTTGGTTGAGATGTGATAGGTTTGTTGAGGAGAGTTCCAAAACCATTAAGATAGAATCATCTACTTGATATAGTTGTAATATCCAAAATTGTTTGGAAACACCTTGAAATACTTCTAAGAGGGCTTTTGGAAGTATGTGTCATCTCATGAAGCCAATTTGGAGTCATTTGATGAGGTGCCATGTTGGCTAGCCCATGGTTTTAAATAGCACTAGTAGTTTCCAAGTGAGCTACTTACCTATATTAACAAGTCTTGGGTGAGTGGTCAATGACTTAACATTGTCATGCTTTGTACAATTATAAATATAATAGTTTAAAAGTAAACTAATAATAAATGCTTTAGACACTTGTCATGTCTTACATAAATGTAAAAATAAAGAAAAAAAGTAAAAAAAAAGTGAACTAATAATCATTGTTAACGACACTTGTCATTTATGTATTGACTTTTAAATGTAATAATTAGTATTTTCTAAATCTACAAGTAGGCTCCAATAAAACCTCAAATGTTTCAACCAGTGGCATTTTACATATGGTGGTAAGCACTAGTATGGAAATGACGGTGGTAGTGAGTCGAAGTATGGGAGGACAAGATGTCCTAGCATTGTCAAGATTGGGTCCAACAAGATGTCCTAAATATCTAGTGGTGTTTTGATCTTTATATTAATTTTTCTATAGTGTTTTGAGCAAGATTGTTGTGTTTCGGTTAGGCTATACCATGCATGATGTCCTAAACACCTAATGGTGTTTTTAACTCTATATTTCTTCTTCTGCAATCTTATGGATAGGATTATTGTCTCATGTCATATGAAGTCATATGTCTATTTTCGAAGCTTTTTATCTTAGTTTTGTAGTATGTAGTAGTTGGTTTAGTAGATGACAATTTGGCCATGTCACTTAAATCCTTTTATTGATCATTATTTTTGTAATACTTTATCTATTATAATACAAAGGGGGTGAGACCCACCTACTATTTATTGATCAAAAAAATATTTCACATAAATAAAAAAAAATTAATCAATTTTTAGTAAAAAATGTATATTTGAACATTTAAAAAATAAATATTAACATTAGTATTAAAAAAATTAAAATAAATATTAACATTAAATTTAAAAAATACTTACTTTTAATTAATGGAGAGTTACCATTATTTTTAATTAATTAAGACATTTAAAAAATATTAATTATTACTACCATAACAAGAACTAATAAATAATAATTATTAAAAACATCATTTTAAATTCTCATTTGTTGACCCATATATCTTTTATTGTTAGAAAATAAAATTCTTTTCTTTGAAGCAAAAATATTTTAATTTAAAAAATAACTAAATAATATTCACTCTTTTATAAAAAACAATCCATGTACACTAATTCCACTCTAAAAAGTGGCCCAAAATTTCTATCCAAAATATTGTAGTAGTTCTATGGAATGAATCTACACCTTACATATATGGAAAATAAAACTTACAACAAAAACTACATTCATTAATAAAGTAACCTATCAACAATTATACCCACACTTTTCCACTCTTCACCTTCCTTTACCTTTAACCTAAACTCCTCCTTCATTATTCCGTACCTCCTTAACACATCTTCTACTTTCTTCATGTCGTCGTAATCGCCGAACCAAGGAGATGCTATTGTTATTATCCATTCTCCTTGACGCACCTCAAGGTTAAAATACTCCTCGTCCTCGAAGAGGTGAAGTGATTTATTTATATCCTGTACCGAAGTAGAGCTATCAACCACAACCACATAGCATAAAATAACTGTGCTCGTTACTGGCCATTTTATCCACTCATCACTGAATGCATCGGTGACTGCATGGGCGCCAATATGAGCCTCAGCAAACAGATATTCGTTTAAAATTGACTCCGCTCCATCCACTGCTCTTCCAATCATACGCATTCCCCACTTCGGGATATTCTGAAATAAAAGACAAAATACTCTTAACTTCATCCACGGTCAATTCTTTTCATTTACACATCACTTAAAATATTACTTACGAAAATACAGACTATCTTGTAAGAACAAATGACAAAACAAAGCTCAAGGTCAATAACGAAATAAAATAAATACTCCCTTCAAAATGAGATTTATGATTGGCTGTTAAAAGGAGGCTTGAAATCATTACCTTCAACTGATGAATGCAATTCCGTATTACTGCATTGCCGCAGTAACAAAGTTTCATATCATCTGATACATGCAACTCTTCAATGCCTGATATGTTCTGCAGCTTCTCACAAGCATCAATCACAATTTCTTCCAAGCAGCTCACTCTGGAAAGGCTTGGCAACTCCTCAAGCTCAGGACACTCCTTAATGTACAACTTTGTAAGCTTTGTAAGATCACCGGTTACTGCTACTCTTTGCAAATCTCTGCAACTTTGTAGAGACGGACTGATGAGTGTTGTTGGCAGCGTAATGTTCTGTATTTTCTCACAATGCTTAATCTCAATATCCTCCAAGCAACTTACTCTGGAAAGAATTGGCAACTCCTCAAGCTCGGGACACTCCTTAATGTACAACTTTGTAAGCTTTGTAAGATCACCAGTTCCTGTTACTCTTTGCAGACCCCGGCAACTTTGTACAGACAGACTGATGAGTGTTGTTGGCAGCGTAATGTTCTGTATCTTCTCACAATGCTCAATCTCAATTTCCTTCAAGCAGCTCATTCTGGAAAGACTCGGCAACTCCTCAAGCTCAGGACACTCTAAAATGTACAATTTTGTAAGCTTTGTAAGATCACCAAAGCGTACTACCCTGCAACTTTGTAGAGACAGACTGATGAGTGTTGTTGGCAGCGTAATGTTTTGTACCTTCGCACAATACATAATCTCAATTTCCTCCAAGTAGCTCAGTGTGGCAAGATTTGGAAGCTCCTCAAGCTCAGGACAATGACTAATATTCAGCCTTCTAATCTCAAAGTTACCTGACACACTTTTCAATTTATGACATCCATTCAATTGAAGATATTCAAGCTTCCCACATCCATCAATTATAATCCTCTCGAGGTAACTTGGACCAAAAAAAGTTGGCATCTCCTTAATCTCCGGACAGCCCCGAATGCTTAATTCTACAAGCTTTTCACAACCACACTGTATTGTTTTCAAATTTTGACAACCATCCAGCTCAAAATATTTCACCATCACATTTCTATCAATTGTTATCCTCTCCAGACTCTTCATACCCCCAAAACACAAGTACTCAAACTCAAGGTCTGGACATTGACTAATGTTTAACAGCACAAGATTTGTAAGATCTGATGTTCCTGTCAATGTTTTGAGTTTTTTACAATTTGTAATATCAAGACTACTTAATGTCTTTACCCCTGTTAAATTCACTTCCATAAGATTTTCCATGCCATGAAGTTTGATTGACTCAAGGCTCGGATAGTGAATTCCACTAATTAAGATCTTGGGTACAAATTTTTCACCCCTAATCTCTAGCTTTTCAAGGCCACTCATTGGGGCCTTAACAGTACTTGACTTTGCCCTATTTTCTAAACAACTTGATATTCCGAAATCTGGAAACTCTTTCAAAGAGGTTTGAAAAATCAGCAGCTCTTTCAAGTGGGAGGGGGCCTGAAATTTAAGATAATTTTTTGTAAACGTCTCAATGATTTAAAAAATAGACCGTAGACAACCATAACATAATGAATTCCACCATACCATTGAAGAAGATTTAGTTTTTGAGAGAGGATCAGAATACCTGCATGCGATTCTCCCACAACGTTTTGAGTTGACCAGAGTGGATTTTCAAAGATTGCAAATTTTGAAGAGAAATCCATGAAGGAATGCTTGGCTGTTCTGTGGATTTACCCTCAATCTGGAGCGATAGTAAGGAAGCTGACGTCTGAACACAACTATCTGATTGCCCCAAAAAGAATGTAACTTGAGAATCCATGGAGTCGTCGAAAATGGAATGGAAACACCTTACATTGGTTTTGGCGAGAACATTTTTAAAACCCATTAATTCCTGCATACACAGAAGCAGGTCAGTTTTCTATTTATGTAGTAACAAGTTAAGATTTGGAATATTAAAATACTAAGGAGAAATCTTGAGGGGTAGACCCATACCAAAGATTTCAGATCTTGAGGACGCCAGAGGCGATGAGGAGGGCTGAGCTCAACTGCCATTTCTCTTCCCAAGTCCCTCAGGTGGTCATGCATTCTCAATGCTACAAGTTCATGAAATATATATGTTTTTTGTACAAGACACTTCTCTTTGAGTCTTTCCAGTGCATGTTGACCGTTCCATCCTGATCCCTTCCATATTCTTTCGGCTATAGTATACGATTTGCCATTGAAAAAACAAGCAACATCCATAAAAACCTGCTTTTCTTCACCATCCAATGCATCAAAACTTATTCTCAGTCTTTGTTTTACGTCCCCAGGCAGCGTCTTTTTAACTTTAATCAATTCTGACCTCCAATAACTCTCAGCTCTGTTATGAACGTGTCTGCCTAGAACCAGAAGTGACAAAGGTAAGCCTCCACACACGTCTAGGAAGTCGTTAACCAGCACCTCGTACCCGCTATATGGATGGGCTTGGCTGAAGGCATGCCAACAGAAGAGTTCTCTCGCATCTTTTATATCCATTCCTTTTAAATTATAACCATCAGTAATCCCTCCACTTATGAGCACCCCAACGTCACGGGTTGTGACAATAACCAGACTATTAGGAGATGTATTTAAGACATCCATGAGCCGTAGAGCATTTAACTGCTCCACATGATCGATGTCATCTACAACAATCAGGAAGCTTAAATGGGGGTTCCTTCGTAGACGATCTGTAAGATAGCTTTTTCCTTCCTCTGTACTCCTAAAACTGAGATGATCTTCATTGAAGAGATCTCTGATAAGCTGACCTTGCAAAGAAGGTAATTCACTTCTCACAGATGCTTCTCGTACATCAAACAAAAAACTTGTTTTATTGTAATTCATTTTCTTTCGGTTAAACAACTCTTTGGCGAGAGTTGTCTTCCCCACTCCACCCATGCCAAAAATGCCAACTACACTAGCCTTATCCTTCCGTTCTTCCAGTCCGCAGTGATCCTCAAAATCTTGTACAAGTTCATTAAGGTATCGCCTTTCAAATTCTTCCACAAGATTGTTAAGCCCCACTGGATACTCAGCAACATGTAAACATGTTTTCCTTTGTACTTCTTTTTGCACAGCTTCTACTATTTTTTGGCAATCCCGGTCACTGAAACGTGATAAAATAAAAGGAGGATTTCATGAGAAGAATGTTAAACCAGATTTGAAGGAATTATATAACGTACAAGTACCAATATTGCAGAAATATTACCTGTTAAATTCTTCCCCGGCTATAAGTGAAATGTACTGAAGGGCTTCCTTCCACTCGTTAAGCTTCTGCAGGTGCCTGCCCTTCTCTTCATATTTAATGAATGCATCAGCGTATGCTCCCTTTTCTATGTGCCGGAGTTCCCGCGGTTCCACTTGATAAAACACGGGGATAATTTTGGCCTTACTTCTTAACATGAGAACCAGCTCAATCAAACACCAAGCGGACTCTGCATATCTCTTGGAAAAGATGGCTATGTGAACCTTAGCAGAGCGGATGGCTGTCTCGATAGTAGAAGGAAATGAGTTTCCTAGTTCCTTCTCTTGGGAATCTAGAAACGCCCGTATTCCCAACTGCTCAAGAGAGTTGTAAAGCTGAGTAGCCAAAGTTTGTTTGACATCGGGACCTCTGTGGTTGATGAAAACATCATACAATCTTGAAGATTCATCAACCTTCCTTCTTTTGTGGGCAGGTTCTATTCCAGAGAAAGCATTAAATTCCTGATTTTGCTGCTGGTGAGATGATGAAGAAGACGGCATTAGATCCAGTTGAAACACTCCCTCATTTCGGGGGTGAGATGATGAAGAAGACGGCATTAGTTGCAGTGCAAAAACTTCCTGATTTGGCTGGTGAGATGATGAAGAAGATGGCATTAGTTCTAGATCAGACACTTCCTTATTTCTTTGGTGAGATGAAGAAGACGGCATTAGTTCCAGGTCAAAGACTTCCTTATTTTGCTGGTGAGATGATGAAGAAGACGGCATTAGATCCAGTTGAAACACTCCTCCATTTCGCTGGTGAGATGATGAAGAAGACGGCATTAGTTGCAGTTCAAACACTCCCTGATTTGGCTGGTGAGATGATGAAGAAGACGGCATTAGATCCAGTTGAAACACTCCCTCATTTCGCTGGTGAGTTGATGAAGAAGACGGCATTAGTTCTAGATCAAACACTTCCTGATTTCGCTGGTGAGATGATGAAGAAGACGGCATTAGTTCTAGATCAAACACTTCCTTATTTAGCTGGTGAGATGATGAAGAAGACGGCATTAGTTCCAATTCAAACACTTCCTGATTTCTCTGGTGAGATGATGAAGATGGCATTAGCTCCGGTTCAAACACTTCTTGATTTTGCTGTTGCTGGTGAGGAGATGAAGAAGACGCCATTAGTTCCAGTTCAAGCGCTAACAACCCGTTTAAAAAAAACAGAAAGAGAAAGAGCAGAGCGAGTATGATTTGATTGCAGTATGCGTAATGAAATATGAGGCTATCTGGAAGAGAAGGGTAGAGTGAATTAAATAGATCATAATGCAGGGGAGTTCAGTCCTTTCCTCGAAACGAGTCAAAGAAGAGTAAGGAAAACGCTTAGAAATTACGGAAGCGCCGACCTGTACAAAAGTGGAGGTGGGTTCAATCAAGGGAAAAAAGGAAATGCATAGAAATTAGATAATCCCCGATCTGTACAAAGAATAAGGTGGGTTCAGTGCTTTCGTGGAAACATCAAGGGAAAAAAGAAAGAAAGTGGACGGAAAGGAGATTGGATTCGATTTGTTTTTTAACTTTGACCAATAATCCTTTATAATATTTCACAAGCATAAGCAAAACACACAGAAATTACAGAAGCGCCGACCTGTACAAAAAGGGGGTGGGTTCAATCAAGGAAAAAAAAAGAGGAAAGAACAAGGAAAATGCATAGAAATTAGATAATCCCCGATTTGTACAAAGAATTAGGCGGGTTCAGTCCTTTCGTGGAAACATTAAGGGAAAAAGGAAAGAAAGTGGACGGAAAGGAGATTGGATTCGATTTGGTTTTTTAACTTTGACCAATAATCTTTGATAACATTTCACTAGCATTCAAATTTTCATTATTAAACAGCACGGACATGTTGCCCGCACGAAAATATCACATCCGAGAAGATATTTTATTTTGAGATATAAGAGAAACTTTTGAACGGTCATATTTTAATGTCGTGTTTGAGTTATATATTTGACTAACATTTTCTTGGTGACCATTCAAATTGACATATATATACTATGGAGCCCTTGTCAGTCCGTGTTGAGCGGGATAACAAATATTAAGAGATGCCTACTCTCATATTCAATATTCAATATTTATTATAATTCGCACTTGCACCTATAGGAGGTTCAAGGAATACGTCAATAGGAACAACTGACGAGTTTAGAAAAATTTTCCGGCGTGAATTTTACAGCACGAGACAATTTACAGCATGAGACAATTCCGAGCATTATAATTCACATATAAAAGCCTATCGGCTAATTAAAAAAAAATTATATACCTTACATTAAGATTGTAGAGGGAGAAATGTATGTACTGCTTATTTTAAACTATACAATTAATATATCTATGTCAATTTTTATTATATATGGACTAGTGGTACACTTTTATATTAGGTTTGCTCATTCTTCAATCCTTATCTATCCCCATTTCTTCTCATTTACACTTATTCCCCTATATTCAACATTATCATATTCCTACTTACACACATTTCCATATATTTATTCATTTGGGCATCATTTATTACACCTACATTCACACCCATATCCATATATTTTACTCATTACCTCAAAATTAACAATTCATACTCAAGTTCAATCTCATGCCACTCAAGGATTGTTCGTAGGGCACTTGATATCCAACCTCAAATTTAGAAACTTCAAATTCAAAAACAAAAATTCAAATTCCTAAACTCTTGCCCTTTCCTACTAGTTGTTATAAGTCAGGTTAGTATACATTTTGTGTGATTTATTGCTATGTTTTGGTGTTTAAAGACATTCATTTGTGCAATTAATACATAGAAAGACATAAAGGAGATGCTTTTGCATTCTCATTAGAGGTGATTTGAGAACAAAGGTGATTGTAATGTCCCCTTTCCAAGTAATTTAATTTGAGGACTCAAAAGCCCATTCCATTATTTCTCGTGGGCTAAGGAGAAAGTGTTAGGGAAATAATTCTAATTAATATTTCATTTTGGACACAAGTTAATCAATATTTTTAAACTTAGTAAATTGGGTCAATTAAATATTAATACAATATTAAATTTTTGCAACACAAAATGAGCATGGGATTTCGTATGGAGCATTTTGTCTACTTGTTTGTGCCACATCACGGGACACTTGTTTATATAATGAGGCATTCTCATGTAAATTTGTAAGTGAGATCAATATAAGTTTATGCTCAATTAGGTTCATCAATATCATCGATTTCATCTCGTATTATTGATTTCCATATTGTGAGAGTGATTCAAGTGTTGCAAAATATCCTTGGCTATTCCAACAAAAACCCCTATGGATTCTTAAGGGCAATCTCACATAGAGGTTGTAATTTGCACTTGAAAGATTGATTGGATTTTCAACATATATTTCAATAGTTTGTATTTACAAGATTGTTTAGAAGGGAGCTCCAACATAAATAAGATTAATTCAGAGGTGTCCATAATTTGTATTGTTGTAATATCTGATATATTTTACTATTTTATTACACATTTGATTAATAAGGATCAAATCCAACATATTTCCAGGAAGTTCTTCTTTGTTGATACAAAAAGTCAATTTTTGTTGTTCATTTTTTAGAAAATTCGGTACATGAAATTTTAATGTTTATTCAATATATGTTGACAGATTTTAGCTCTAATATTATTTACCTAAATATTTGTTGGCAATATTATAGTCATGTTAGATCTATGATCTTTCCATTCTACAAGGTACAAATACAATGGTTGATGATTCCTAATGAATGAAAAATCAAGTATCTAAGAAGAGAACAAAGGAATTTGCAAGCACAAGATCCCAATAAAAAAGGAAATATGGGAAAAGGAGACAGAGGAAAGCACAAGTTAATAGATGGAGAAAGAGAAGACTTCTTCCACAAGACAGTGGTTTGAATTAATTAGGGAGAAGATAGATTAGCTAGGCTCATGGCACTAATGATGCTCTCTCAAAATTTAAAAACTTCAGACCCTCCCAAAGCATCTCCAAGAGAAGGGAGTGCGCACCATTAATCAATCTGCACTTGACTTGATTCTATACCAAATCCATCTAAGCCTTTGTTGTTGTAGAGAAATGAAAAGGAGGAGAAAAATCCTAAGTACTCTCCTATAGAGGAGATTAACTAAATTTTTCAAGAATACCAAGGTAAATCTAAAGATTTTAAAAATATAATTTCATTCAAATGTTGATTACTTAGACATCCTTGGAAAAGAAATCTTAATGGAAGAAATTTCAATGGCAACAAAAATGATGAAAAGAAGGTGATGCAACAAAAAATTAGTAAGTTAAATGCTCATACATTTGATGGTAGCAATAAGTTATAGAAATTGTAAGCTGATTTTACTTTCAACCCCATGGAAGAGGAGGATACCATGTAGTTTGCCACATTACATTTACAAGGTGTTGCTTATGATTGGTGGTGTTAGCACTCAGTTTACAAAGTGCAAAATATTTTTCAAGTTTGGTGCCTCTTTTTGTTGCCTTAGACTTACTCCACCCATCCTGGATAACCAATTAGAGAATTCTTTTATAGGTATCCTTGGTCTTTATGTGCTTTTCATGTCTTCATTATTTTGTCACAAGACTAAGCTTAATAAAATTATAAGTGTATGGGTCTTTAATTCAATTTCCAGGCTTGGTTCAAATTTTGGGATTTTAGAGTTTCTCATCTTGACATCCTAGCATGCCTTTCCTCTAAAGTCCTACAATTTACACTCAAATGTCAAAGATTCAAACGTTTCCCTATTAGCATACCTTTCTAGACTTTTCCTTCCTAGCATGCCTTTTCTTCTATTTCCCCATCTCACACTTCCCTCTAAGTCTATTTTCCCACTTCCTTGAATTTTAGGATTTTGGAGTTTCTCATCCTGGTAACCTAGCATGTCTTTCCTCCAAAGTCCTACAATTTATGTGCTAAAATGTCAAAGTATTGGACTTTTCCTTATCAACATATTATTTTGGACTTTTCCTTCCTAGTATCCCTTTCCTTCCATTTACCCATCTCCCACTTCCCTCTAAGTCCATTTTACCATTTCCTTCAATTTCAGGATTTTGAAGTTTCTCATCTCAACATCCCAACATGCCTTTCCTCCAAATTTTTACAATTTACACTAATCTCAAAACTTTCAAAAGAAGAAATCTCAAAAGATAGGGATGGAAAGAAAGGGATAGAAATCCTAAGGACAAATTGCAGCTGAATGTAGCACTTCAAATAGATAGATTCTTGAATAAAATTAATTTCTACTTAACCAGGTTACCCACAATGTTGCAGAAATAGTGCAATCTTCAAAGGAAATAAAGATCTTCAAATCATACGCTTTCATCAAACACCCATTTGTTGACACAGTTTAACAAATTTATACAATTGAACTTAGCTCAAACAAATATGTTTATACTAACCATACAAAATAACTCACAAGCAATAAGATACAAATGGTGTGAATAAGGAAATCCATCAAATATCTAAAATATGAATTAAACTATAACTAAACTTCATATAAATCATGTGGAAATGAACCATGAAATCCAAAATCCAATCACACAATACACAAATTGCAGCAACACCTAGAAATATGCTTTGTATTGATTTAAAATTTTGGCAGTCTCGACAATTCATTACTCCAACACTTACAAAATGAAGAAAGTGACAGCCTTTATATAGGAGAGGCCAGTCCAACAAGTTTATAATGGAGGGTTAGGATTAAATGATCACCAAGGGCTCATATGTATTCATCATTTAATTCAAGAGGCAAGTTTGTTACAAACTCAGTTTTAGTTTTGTCCTTTAGAAAAAAGACAAAACTACAACTTTTCCATTTAAAAGAGTAAGACAAAATAGCAATTTTTTGACAAGTCTAATAAGAAAAATCAAAACTAAAATGAGTTGACAAAAAAACAAAGGTATGTGGCACATTTTTGGATGGGATACACTAGTTGGATTTGGTGTTTGACATCCTGATGGGTGACATCTGTTCAAAAATAGACCTTCATGCTACAAGGGCATCATCTTCAATATAGATTTTGTCATATTCTTCTCCTTTTAACCAAACCCAAAGCACTCAAACTTTCAAATCTTTGATAACATTTCACAAGCATTCAAATTTCCGTTATTAAACAATAGATAAACCTTACACGCATGAAAATATCACATCCTAGAAGATATTTTATTTTGAGAGATGAGAGAAACATTTGAAACGAGTTAAGGGTAGTTTGGGGACCACATTTGTGTGGTCATATTTTAATGTGGTGTTTGAGTTGTAAATTTGATGAAACATTTTCTCGGTGACCATTTGAATTGACATAGATATACTAAGGAGCTTTTGTTGGACCCATATTAAGCAAGATAAGTGTGTGAGCAGGAAAAATCAGGTTAATGAGATCAAGCATTACAAATCGAACCTAACCCTACCACCTTCAAAGAATCCATCTAAATGACTCAAAATGAAAGCAAATCAAGAACAATGTCACCTAGATTGTATTGATTCCTTAGTTGGATGTGGATTGCTTTTCAATAGTGAAAAACCATAGTTGTCAAAGCTGCCATGATGATAGATGATACATTCAAAGTGCTCAATGGATGCTCAATGTGCTCAATATGCATAAGATGATAACGTAGACGCTATATGATCATAATGGTGGGTGGGGGTTTGAATGAAATGAGAGGGTGTATATATAGTCCCAAGCAAAGATTGATCAACGGTGGAGAAAAGGAGGTGGAATCAATGGTTGAGATAATTCGAAAGCATAGATGAATGTGCAAAAGACATGTGTCCATAGGAGATGATTTTATTAAATGACTTAGTTGGCTTTGTTGGTGATGATAAGATTGGTTTTGCTAAAATAGGGTTGGATGACAAGGATAATTGATTTTAGAACCAATTAAATCATTTTTGATATTTAAATAAAGATAGGACCTATCTTGTACACATAGAAGAAAGTGATAAGATAAGATAATGATAGGATAGAGATAGATGATGGATGAAGAAGCTAATTTTAGAAAATTGGAAGAAAAGATATAAATTAAATAAATAAAATTATTTAATTTATATGCATGATGACAAGAAAATAAATAAAATATTAATTTTATTATTCAAGAAGAATCAAATTAAATAAATTTAAGAAATTTATTTAATTGTAGAAGAATAATGGGATGATTAAATAATTAAAAATTATTTAATTGTAGATATAAGAAAATAGAAAAAAATAGATGAAATTAGTAAAATAAATATAATTTATTTAATTAATGATAGAAGAGGATGATTTAGAAGAAAATAGATGAATGATGTGAGTGTGCTAGACAAAATTGACCTATGCAGTGTTGAAAATGTGACAAAATTGATAAATGATTAAAAGGGTCAATTTTGGGTGTCTACATTTTGCCCCTCTTTGAGACAATGTCTATTAGGATGTTTCAAAGTATATGTAACTGATACGTGAGATAACAAGCTATGCTCTAGTGAAACTGGAAGATGATGCCTCCTTGAGAGGAAAACTAGGCTACCGGGAAAAGGACTGGGTTGACTCGCGATTAGATGACAAACAAGGATGGACTAGGTTGACATAGAGAATGAAGGTTTGGGTGGGGCGAATGAGGGATGAAAAAGAAGAATTAGGGTTTGGCTCAGAAGAAATGAGGGTGTGGCTCTATGTATAACACACTTGTTTTGCAGGATGAGACAAAGAAAGATGAACAGAAGAAAGATGATGATGATGATGATCAATCTTTGCTAGGGCTATATGGTTTTATTGTGGGATAAGTGGATAGATGGTGAATAATGGAGGTAGCTTCAACAGTGGCACACAAATTTTGAGAAATGCAATCCTTATGTTTGATATAGCATATGGATATTATGCACCAGGGTATGGAAGACCAAGGTGTTGATGTATCCAATGCATTCAACGTAATACAATCTTTTCTATCGTATGAGGTCAAGATGATGAGCCAACATACACAAGATATGAATATTAGTTGTTTCTGAGATGGACTTTGACTTTGCAAACAAACAGTTTGAACTTATTTCCACTAGACATATGAAACCTTGTTGGTTATATGTATAGGAAATAGTCTTAGCATAGAATAGTCTTAGTGCATAAGAGACTGTTTAGCTTCTCAGATACAAAAGATATTGATATGCAAGATGCTAATCAGGCAACATGTACAAGATACCATATGCATAGTAAGAG
Source organism: Cunninghamia lanceolata (assembly GCA_027924645.1). Lineage (NCBI taxonomy): Eukaryota > Viridiplantae > Streptophyta > Pinopsida > Cupressales > Cupressaceae > Cunninghamia > Cunninghamia lanceolata. Next base: position 44,002,042 of record BSBN01000072.1, on the reverse strand, counting down.
AATAATATCATCCCACAAACACTACATACGAAAGCAAATGACCATGCCCCAGTCCATACATCATCATAACATACCAAGATATGAAAGATCAAGGTAGTCTAGACTAGGTATTAGAAAGGGAAAAAAGGTAAATAAAAAAGAAAACATCGACACAACCATCATGTTCTCTTGCCAAATGAGAGTGCACTTGGATAGGATTAGATAGAGCCTTGTTGGAAGGAAAGATATATCATGTTGAAGGCTAAGATGTTGGATTAATATAGCAAATGTTGGCTAAAGGCATGCAGACAGGTGTCTTTGATTGCCTCTGATTTGATAAGTGCTTGAGCTATCGAGACATGCATAGTTTGATTTCTGTTTGAGCTAGTCAAAGAGAAGATTGAAGATAGAAGAGATGAGGTGGAAAATAGAAGAATGGATAGTATGTGCTTGCGTACTGGATACTTCCTTCATATTCTAGACTACCTACATACCCTATGTCCACGGGATCCAAGCACAGTACGATAGAAGAAAATGATTATATGTAGTTCTGGGTGTTTATTGATGATGTGGGAGATAGAAGATGGAAGAAGAACATGAGATGGATGAAAATGGTGATGATCAAAAGAAGGATGGAAGATGAGCATCATCTATGCCTGAATCTGGATACCCTGTATCCATGGGATCAAGGCTTTCAATGATAGAAATGATATGTAGTTCTTGCTTATGGTTTAATGGTGATGACGATGATAGATGGATTGATGAGATTATGAATGGATTTGATTGGATGATTGGGATGGTGTGATAATGATATGTGATGTTAATGGGATGTTTGACGATAAGGCTTCAAGTGTCCACTCATAATTAAGTGCAAGCAAGTGCCCCTAGTGTTACGGATTTGATACAAATGCAATATAAAATGATAATACACGCAAGGAAGCAAGCCTGCACAAATGATTCAAAACAACAAGGTATTTCCCATGTCAAGTTGTAAACCAATGATTAATTGATAATAATTGATGATGATAGTGTTGTCATTGCAGGGAACGATATATCCCTAGATCAACACAAGGATGTGCGAATGATATATCACATTGATGATGATGATTGATTTGGTTTATGACAAGATTAGGATCAAGACCAAGGATGTGATTGGATAATTTGACAAGATTGATTGGCTTGCTTGGTATGGATTAAAGATGATTTGCATTTGGATTTATTGCTTGGAATGATTGGATGAATTGATTTAATAGATTGATTTGTTTGAGTGAAATGAGGAGATTGGTTTGAAGAAGTGATTTGATTGGAATGGTTTGATGGATTGATTGATTTGACGATGTGATTGATTAGATGTGATGATGATTTGATTTTATTGCTTGGATTTTTGTTAGATATTTGATTTTTTTGTATTTTTGAAATATTTGATTTTTTTTGGATTTTGTAAGTTTTGATTTTTTTGTATTTTTTGGAAATGTTTTGATAAATGGCAATGGACTGCAATTTGGGTAGCCTTTGTGCTAGATACCAATGACAAGGGAGAACCAAGTCTAGATGCAAGGATGGAGGTAGGATGGGATGCATGGATAAAAGGATAGATGATAGTAAATGGGATGGAAGGCTCATCATAGATGGAAGGATAAAAAGATAGACAAGGTGGACGGAATGGAAAACTCATGATAAAGGAATAGATACAAGGATAGGCAATAATGGATGGAATGGATGTATGTGTAAGAGAGAAAGGATGAGATCTCCAAAGATTATGTCGCATAGGAATAACATGCCCCATTCTAAATGTAATGCTTAGGATTTGACATGACAAAGCTTATGACAATAGGGAATGATAAGATGAATTGGTTTGAAAAGGATGGAAAAATGGCTAATGACAAGAGGATAATGGTACGATTGTTTGGAAAGGACAAGGTATATCAAGAGATATCCAAAACATGTTTCAACATTTTGTGGCCCCCATGTCTTTATCAAGATCAACAAAAGGGAGGATGGATAAATTCAATAGGATAGGTATATAGGTGTAATGGCTAAGGATGGTAGGATGATATGGAAATGGTATGGATGAGACAATGTGCCTCCATGTGTAAGTGAAATAGAAGATCAACCTACACATGATGCCTGTTTTCCAGGTTTTCATCATGGTACTTATCCAAGGTGCCACCAAGGCTGGTTTTCACTATTGGACGAAGGGATTTCTCTTTACTATTTTTATTTTTTTTCTTTTTTTTGCATATTTGGATGGGATAGGTGGATATGGACAAGAGGGACTCAAGCATCTAGTTCCATGAAAGGTGATAGTCCCATTAGAGATGGAGGTCATCGCACGGACCGTGTCAAATGTCATTATGCTCATCGATGCTGGTAAGGGATTGCATGAAAGGGAGATGGGATAGGTAGATAGTGGATTATGGAGGGAACGATAGTGGATTATGAACGAAAAGATGGGGGATAGTGGATTATGAATGGAAGGATATTGGAAAAGCATGGACCATAGGAATAAAAGAGGGAGGATATGTAGGATTGACATGATATGTGTACAGATTAAATTGGTATGCGGAAGTGTGGTGGAATGAAAGGGAATCATGACCAATGGTTGCACACACCATGTTAAACATTGAAGCTTTTGGCAGGAAGATGGTGTAGGGAGCAATGACAATGTTTGCTTAGGAGATGGATGATGTAGTGACTTAGGTACCCACATAGACTTAGTATTTTTATGATTTTTGCTTTGCTTGTGGGATTTTTGGAAATTTTGGATGGAATGGGAATTTCGGATGGAAGAGGAAGTGGATGGTTGGGATTTTTGAGAAGAGGAGGTGGATGGCTCATTTGATTTGATTTCTTTTGCTTTATTCTTAGGTACCCATACCATTTTAGTTTCAGCCTTTTCTTTTCAAGGTATGTGCTTGGATTGGTTTTTAGATGTATCTGACTTTGACTTTTTATAATTGTATCCTAAGGCATGAGGACCTGTAGGATTTTTGACTTTGTAGGTAGAGGCATGCATCCAAATTTTTACTTTTGAATCCCATGGATTTGGTGGAAGGAGTGGAAGCTTTATGTTTAGACAATGTGTGCATTTGTTGGCTATGATTAGGAATGTAAGGGAATTTATGGATGATGGGGATATTAGGAATTGGAAGCAATGGTGGTAAAGCAGATTGAGGGATATTAGGAGTTGGAAGTAGTGGAGGTAGATTGGATGGTGGAAGGTGTATGGTCACATGCTTTGAGGATTTGTAGGATGATGGAGGTGGAATGACAACATATGTTTTGTGTGTATGATAGGATTTGCGATGGAAAGTGGACTTAGGATGCATGGAAGGATTACCAACATCTTTAGATTGTTTACCTTGACAATTCATGTTGCGATGGACAATGAGATTAGATGTGGTTGGAACACTACACTTGAGCTCCTTATTGGATGGAGAAGGTGAGGTGGTAGACAATGGTGGTTTCTCCCTTAAGGAAGAACATTCATGAACAAAAGTGGTAAGACCAATGGGATATGATGGATTTGCAACATGGTCAATATTAGATGACGAAGGATCAACATGATCTTGATTATGTTCAATTGGATTCAAGCTATTAGTTTGATCATCTATGTTTTCTTGGGAGGCATGTGTCTCATCATAAAAAGTGAATGGTATAGGCTTATGGATAGGGCTAGATGGAGGATGGATAGGACTAGATGGAGGATGGATAGGAGCAATTTGGATATCTTGCTCCTGGATAGTTATAGGATTACGGGTAGGATCAAGGTTCTCATGGATATCTTCTTCATCGTGGATAATATCTTGATCATAGAAAAGAATTTGGTTATGGATGGGGTAGATTTGGATTTCTTGCTCATGGAGAGGCATAGGATCAAGTTACGCATGGATAGCTTCTTCATAGGTAATATCTTGATCATAAAGAAGGTATAGGTTATGGATGGGTTGGATGAAAGTGATTTGATCTGGATTAGAATAAGGGCTTGATGTTTCCACGTGCTTAGGGTTATATTCTTGACATACCTCTTGGCTTACCTGAATGGAATTGGAAGGCTTTTGGATAGGCTTGACATGCTCTTGAGGGTTATCGACATGAGGGCATGGTGGATCTTGACTTGGAGTTATAGTTGGAGACTCTTCAATAGACTCGATGGGTTGTAGACTACATGATGGGGTTGTAGGATTGGACATGGTGTTGGGATGTTCATTGACATGCTCATGAATGGGTGTTTGACATGGAGATGGTTTATTCCTTGATAATAGCCAATGGATCACATCCTTTGCAAGTGTATGGGTGAATGGACAATATAATGGATGGATAATAATGGTGGATAGTGTTGTGGGCTTAGGATTAGGATTTTGATTGGATGGAGGGATAGTAGGATTGGATGGATTAAGACTTGGACTAGATAGGGATGACACATGAGATTGGGATGATTTGGCATGCTTACGGAGGCTCTGTTGGTACATCTTGTATAAGAGTGGCATAAATTTAGGGCACTCATTATGACCTTTGATCCTATGGTATGCATAGTAGTCACATTCATCATATGCACTTCTTCACTTGGTTTTACTCTAGGAAGTTTAATGAGTTTTTCTTCAAGCAACCCTTGTAAAATCATCTTAGCTGTCTCTTTCGGTGAAGCATTGGAGTAAGATGGCGATGAAGGTAATGAAGGGCTTGGTGGATTAGAAGGTTGGTGGATAAATGGACTAGGAGCAAGATCACATGGATAGGACTAGTAGACTCATGGATTGGTATTTGAATGGATGGTGATGGAGGGTACTCATAAGATGCATACTCTAGATTGGTATCTCTCTCATCAAAGTATATTAAGTCTTGCATTGGATAATTTGACCTCACATGGTTTTGTGGTGAAAGCACTTGATGATCTTGGTGATTAGGTGAAATGGTGGGATATGTAAATAAAAGATCTTGAGGTTGGTATGAAATTTTTGATGTGGGTGGATATGTTTATGTGGCATTGACATGGAATGATGTGGGATAAGTTGATGTGGAATTGACTTGACATATGGATGGACTAGGTTGGTATGAAGTGGGATAAGGTGATGCCACGTAGGAATAAGATGGAATTTGTTGATGTTGAATGGATAGGGAATGTGTTTGTTGGGTTTGTGATTGACAAGTGGCTATGAAATGTTGGGCTTGGGCTAAAAGGTGTTGTGTTTGAGGTGATTGGCTTGTTTGAAGTTGTTGGATGATGAAATGGAGATCTTGTATGATTTGTTGGTTTAGAGCTGTGGTGCTTGGTAAAGTGCTTGAATGAAGTCTTGTGCTAGGTCCTCTAATGGTCACATGGTGTCACACACTTGTGTTTAAAGTCTCAAGAGGATTCAAGGACTCAAAAATTCTAAGATATGATGTGGTTATGCTTAATGGATTGACTGACTAGCTGTTGATGATCAGGTTAATGCTTGCAAACAGATGATAGTGCTCAGGTTTTGACTGTAAATGTGATTTTAAACCGGATAAATGATAATTATTTATAGGTAACCAAAGGCAAGGCTGAATGGACCAAAGGCGACTAACAATAGCTTAAATACGACTGGGGATAGCTCAAATGCGAGTTTCTACTGTGCACTGTTCAGAGGTATGTCAAAACAGCTAGAGGCGATTTGCTATTGATCAAAGGCGATTGTTTGTGCTTCAAAGGTGATTTTCTGTGATAGTGGATTATGTTTTGATGGATTTTGGCAAGAGAAACACATAGCAAACAATGCAAGCAGAATGTCTTGGGTATCTTTGACAAAATCAGAGTGATGGTAAGGGGGCTAAAGATTAAGCTAAATTTGTACGGGTCTCAATAACGTTGAAAACACTTGTAAGCATGTACAACTTAGGCTGGAAAGTGGATACTGCTTGCTGAGTCCCTACTTGGATTTCTCCATATATTGAGACAAAGCAGACAACTAGAGATATTGGTGACACTAGCTCCCCCTTACACGACATGGGCTGACCAAATCTCTTACCTCGAAGATCTGGAGATCTTATGAACTGAGGAATTTTCTGTCTCTACAATGAATAGTACATATATGGTGGATTCAGAGGTTCGACCTCCTGCACCAGCAAGAAAAAGGGGTTTCTGCGTCTACAACAAATGGTGTCTAGTGATAATTTAGGGGACTAACATGTTACAAGCGTCCAGCAAGCCACTCAAAGCTTTAACTAGTTCTACTAGGAGTCTCATATACACAAGGTACACCTCTTTCAAACCAACACTGTACGGTAAGCGCTTATACATGTTAGACTTGGCTTTTGCCTTATCCTATTTTGATATAGCAAACCAAATGAAAATACAACTTGAAGTCATTCCCTTGGGGTGAGTACCTCTTTTCCCACCAAGGCAGGCCTCTTTAACGATAATAAGAAGTTCTCTTACACCCAAGATCTATTTGATAGGCAAGGGGAGAGGATACTTTTGTTATTAGCTTAGGGATCTAAACACAAGCTATAAAAACACAGAAAACAAACACACAAAAGAAAAAATAAAGCCACCAAGCAAACCAACAAAACAAGTTCTTTTTAAGCACCAAACGAAATGTTCCTAGATTAGTGATAATTGATAAATCTTTGACCGATCAATCCTGCAATAGATATTTCAATAGTTTTTAGATCCACCTTTCTTAGCAAATGACAAGATGCTACAATGACAAGTGTTAGCTACCAAAGAAAATCAACTTGCAACAGTAGAAACCAAAGGCGAATGAACAATGATCAAATGTGACTATCTGCAAATCAAATGTAATTTTTATTGGGAATTAATGTGTCTCAACCTTGGTAATTCCTTGTATTATTTCATTGTATTTATTTATTTATTGCCTATTATTGTAATTAAGTTGCAAATCCTTATTGTCATCTTGTGGGAGTTGGCACAGTGATGTGTCATCCTACGTGGAAAGTGACAACATGTAAGTTTGTCCTCACATGAGGAGATAGGCGTCCCATTTAGTGGTAGGAATATTTTGCCATGTGTCAGCATCTTGGATAGTGTGTAAGGGAATATTGACAGAAACGGTCATGACAGATTTCTATGACACGTAGGAGTCGTAAATGGAAGATTTTATGACAGGTGAAGGCATGTGTCTCAAGGCATCTTGGAAGAAGGCATCTTGGAAGAAGGCATCTTTGGGCGCCCCAAGGAGGTTTATGACATGTTGTAAGGGAATATGCTATTTTTATCCTGTGTATGACAAATTCTCTTACAGTTGTAAGATATGACAGTTAATACAGATTCTATGACAGTCGTGAGAGTCGTAAGAGTATCTGTCATTACCCAAATTGGGAATAGGCGACCTCTTTGGGATGGGGTGACATGAAAAGTGTCATGAAAATTCTACAGTGTTGGACAAGTGTCCCCAGCAGTGGAGTTTGGGCCATGAGGCCATGTTGGATGCCCATCCCAAGATATAGCCATTTTTGCCTTGTATTTTCTATATAAACAGGTGCTTTGGAGAGGAGATGTATTATGTGATTGACAGGTACTATTATGCTTCCAGTTTGTCTCCAGATGCGAGTGTCAAAGACTCCTAAGAGCTTGCATTACAAGTGTATTGTAAACCATTTCAGTTTTGATAATACATTGTGCAGGTTTTGGAGTGGGGTTTTTCACCTGATAAGGGTTTTCCCCACGTATATCTTGTGTCTCTCTCTTCTATCTCATTTCTGTGTTTATGTGTATTGCTGCAATATCTCCATTGTTGTAATTAACACTCTATAATTATAAGGATTACAATGAATTTTCACTCTTCTCTCCTCTTTAGATTAGTGTAGGAAGTGATTTCTGCACACCTAGCTTCCTTTCAATTGGTATCAGAGCCTGGCCAGTTTTGGCTCTAGCTGTTGGGTAGGAGTTTTTTGAGCTAATCTTAGGTTGAGTGGGAGTCTGTGCAGAGTATTCTGAATCTTGTTGCAGGAAGGAGATGGAAAACACATTTAAAAGAGTAGAAGTGGAGAAGTTCAATGGCACAAATTTTTAGTTGTGGAAACTCAAGATGGAAGACTTACTTGTTGATTGTGACCTATTGGAAACCGTTGATAGCACAAAACCTACGTCAATGTCACAAGATGATTGGGACCTCAAAGATCGAAAGGCTAAAGGTCTCATAAGACTCTGTCTAGCTGACTCCATCCTATTGAATGTCCATGAGGAGAAGACTGTGAAAGATCTTTGGAAGAAGCTAAGATCTATTTATTAGGCTAAGCCCTTGGTGAACAAGCTCTTTCTAAAAAAGTTGTTTTCTCTGAAGATGGAAGATAGAGGATTTGTTGCAGACCATATGAATTATTTTAACATGATTGTTGTGATGGTGTCAGATTGTCATTGATGTCAAAAGGGTCTTGCAAGATCTTGGGTTGATATTAGTAAACATTTGAGTAGGAGACATCATCTCATGTGTTCTTTCTATTGTCATATCACAACTTGTTCAGTATGGTAAAGTGTTGTGTTATTCAGATTGAGTTGATGATAATATTGATCTGTGAAAATGTTTGAATAGATTCTCAAGATTGTGTTACATCAAGATGTCAGTGATGTGTTTGAGGATGTTAATCATACAGGAGCTCAAATGGGTTACATGCATGTTCATATTTACGCAAGATTGATCATGTTGGTGTTACAATGTATGATTGATCTTGGCTTGACAAAGTTCACTTTCTTCAGTTTTACAAGACCAATGCAGATCAGGTATTTATGTTGGAGGGTTTACTTTGTGTGTAGTACTTGATCAAGTCTTTATAATCATATTTATGAGAGGGCTTGTTTCATTCTCAAGGTTACATTATAAAGTAGTATTGATTGCAAGAGATGATCAATAATTTCACAGAGATATGTTTTTGGAGATCATTTGAGGTTTTCAATTGTCTAAGTTTTTATTATGATGGAGGTGATCTCAGAAGCTTAAATCATATATGTTGAAGTATTAAATCTTTTTGCTCATGGCTCAAAAGGGTTTATTTTTCAAGGGTGCCTTGAATTTGATGTTTAGATGATGTGTACTGATATCAATATTGCACCAGACATGCTCAAGGGTAAGGTGATCAGTATGATGTGGTGTTTTTGACATTGCAATAAGGATGACTAAAGATGTATTATCTACTCTAAATCATTATTTATTTCTAAGTCTCTAAACCTCCTATCTGTCATACACTTTTCTTATGTTTGAAAGGTGACTCACAATAGCAGGTATATAACTTAAATATCACTGTTTGGAGGGGTCCTTAGACATGGCGGTGACCGGCCCACTTCATATCCCTAACCGACTCCATCGGTCTCTCTCAAAAGTGATCGGGCACCAATAAAAGATCAAAGGATGAGTTTGAAAGTTCATCGGGCGCGCGTTTATCAATCAACGGTCTGAGTTTAAATTGAAGACCCAATCTTTACCATCTGCTTTGACGGTCTCTTAAACGTCATAACTGTGTGTTATATTTAGAAACTTGTTTAAGGCAGCTTTTGTGTAAAAGTTCATTTCTATTTTTCTCTCACGTAGAAGGCAGATTCTTTTTTTTTCTAAAAGCAAGGAAATGGAAGTTTTTTTTTTTTTTTATGTTTTTGATTTGTGTTTTTTTTCACAAATTGAAAGTGAATGATTTTTTTTAAGAGGATGAAGTTTTTGAAGACTAATTTTTTGAGGAGATTTTTTGTATGAAGATTGGAGATTGTTTTGAAAGGATTGTTTTGAGAGAATATAAAAAATATAATTATATTTTTGAGAAGAGAACAAAATGGTTTTTTGAAGAAATGTGTTTATGAGATCTTAAAAATATCAGATGATTTTATTGGAGATTAGTGAAGTTATTTTTGCAGATATGGAAGATGAAGTTGCTCAGATGCAAGGAAATATAAAAAGTTATTTCTTAGTTCACAGAATATGAAGAGTCTTGTTGAAAAGAAAATGAAGGGCTTGTGTTTTAAAAGATGAAAGTTCTCAGAAATTGTACTAGATTTTATTGAAGATTGATTTTCTTGAGAAGATAAAGAGTTTGATTACAGGAATTTACAGAGAAGGAGATTTATTTTTTTATAGAAGATGAATCTTTGAAAAGGACAAAATATTTTTATTGATCATTTATTCTGTGAATAAGATTTTCTTCTTGCAGATGGATTGGTGTTTGGATTTCTTGATGTTTTTATTATTGCAAATGAAAGGGTTTTTGATTTACAGAGAGAAGGTGAAATGTTTTGTTTTGTAGAGAAGGTGTAAATGAATATAAAGATATAATGGCTTTGCAGGTGGATAAATAAGATGATGTGAGTGATGTTGTGTAGATCAATGATGAACTGACAGGGATCAAATACAGATACAGAGATTGACAAGATGATCAGAAAGACAATATGCAATTGCAATGATAATCAGGTGCATGAATCATGAATTTGATTGAACAAATATATTGAAACTAGTAAGACAGAGATGAAACATATAGAGTATGCAGTGTGGTTGAGAGGATCCAGAAAAAGGATTGATTTTGAATAGAATAAGCCATTTGACAGACATATGTTTTGTATTGAATGGAAACAGAGTGTCCCTCTGAACTTGTTTATTACTTCCAGTGAAGATTCAGTTTGCCAGTGAGGCCTTGTATTAGCCAATGAGGCTTGTAGGTCAGTGAGACCTATTTGTTTACCAGTGAGGTATATTAGTGTTGGAAGTGGGTGCTTCTGTTTGGTATTGGAGTTGGTGCTCCTAGATACAATTTGTATTGCCAGTGAGGCATGTTTTTCAGTTAAGCCAGTGAGGCAATTCTGGAGTGGTTTTTCTACCCCTGCAGGGTTTTCCACTCGTGCAATTCTTGTGTCTTGATCTTCTCTATGTGGATATATGTTTTACTCATGAGTTTTTGTTTTTCATTCTCAGTTATGTGCACATGTATGTGAGAAATCAATGATAGCTCTCTCTCCTTGTACTTTGCAAGTTAAAGTTTGTAAAAAGATTAGAAATTTCACACAACACTGATTCACCCCCCTCTTAGTGTTGTCCTTGACTCCTACAATTGGTATTAGAGCCAAGTTCCCCTTTTGAAGCTTAATCAGCTTGGGTAGGTCCTGTGTGTGGAGTTCAATGGGTAAGTGCAGAAGAAATAAGAATAAAAATGTTAAGCTTCATTCTAGTCAAAAGGTTCAAAAGACATCATTCATATCAAATCCAGATGTTGATATAAAGTCAGTGGATAAAGATGTTGTCCAAGTTGAATCTAATATTGTTTCAGATGTTCCTCAGTTTGATGGTTCAAATTTTTTAGTTTGGTATGTTAGAATGCAAGTATATTTATCCTCCTTAGGATATGATGTTTTAATGTCAGTTGAAAATGGTAATTCTACAAATAACAAAGAAGTTCTTGAATATAATGATATTGCAAAGAAGGCTATATTATCTGCTCTGTCTAATGATGTTATTTGTAAAGTTATGGATTGTGTTATAGCTCAGGATATGTGGAGGAGATTGAAAAGGATTTATCAAGATAATGATAAAGAAGGGGACACTCTGGTGTGTGAAGAAAGTAGCAATGAAAAGAGACTTTTAAATGAAGGAGTTGAAGTTTAATCCCAATCAAATTCAGAAGAAGCTAGCATCACAAGTGATGATGATCAGAGTGATGATGATCAGGATTATAATGAACAAGATTGTGAGATTGATTTGGAAGGAGAGCTCATATATGCTCTAAGTGAGCTCAAGAATTATAAGAAGGAGAACAATAAATTAATGATGTAGTTGCAGCAAGAAAGAGATTTAAAAGATAAAGCTCTTACAGATCTTGAAGATGCTAGAAACCTGATTGTAGACTTGAAGAATCAAGCAAGTGAATCAGATAAACTGGTTGTCAGTTTGAAATCAGAAATTAAAAAAGCTAAGAGGATAGCTGATGTCTCAATATCTAACCTTGAAGTTGCAAGGATTGAGAATCTAAAACTAGAGAGTGATATTATCGATCTGAGAAAAGAGTATGATGGTCTCAAAGCTTTATCTAAGAAGTATAAGGAGTTTGAAGAAAGCACAAGCAAGCTACATAAGATGCTTGGTAAACAAAAACTATATGGAGACACTATTGGACTTGGTTTTGAAGAAGGAGAATGTTCAAAAGCAAGAGAGACTCCTAGAAGGAAAATTGATTCAAGTCATCATGTTGCTACCAGAGAAGGTAAAAGGAAGAGTGAAACAGAACAGAAAACCAGAGATGAATTTGTGCACAATCAAAGAAGGAATTTCAGAAAACCTGCTGCTATAAGACAAGCATACATGTACAGGTATAACTATTCTTTTAATGGTTATTGTTATACTTGTAATCAATTTGGACACAAATCAGTTAATTGCAGAAGGACTACTAATATTGTTTGTTACAAGTGCAATAAGGTTGGACATATTCAAAGGAACTACAAAATGAATAGAATGAATGAATCTGCATGGAAGCATAACATAATTGCTCAGGAGATGACAAAAGGGTACTATCAGTCATTTGGTTATGATTATAACATAGTTTGTTATAATTGCAAATCTTTTGGTCATAAAGCACACAGTTGCAGGAGAGCATCACCTAATTTGAAAGGTTGGGAAAAGAAAAAGGTTGAAAAGGTTTGGAGAAAGAAAGCACCTGTGAAGATTTGGAAGCAGAAAGAAAGTAAAGAGAAGTTAGAATCTAAGCTTGTGCATCTTGCACAAGTCATTACATCTATTGCATAACATAGCATGAAGTAAGGGGGAGGTATCAAATGTTCTATCAGTTAACCCCAAGAAGTTTCAGGAAGAATATCATTTGATATAATGATCTTGTCTGTCTATCATTCTTACCATGCTTTGAAATTATTGATGATGATGTTGCTAACAATGTTGATTTTCAGTATGTGACAATGATACAGGTGATCTTTAGTTCTGTATGCATACAAGATGTTAAAAGGATGGTCAGGGGTTCAAAGCAAAGAGTTTGATAGTGTTGAGAGTTTTGGTTTATAAATGATCCTATTCATATTTTGTTCATAGCATGTTGTTACTGACAATGGTTGAGTTGGTATGATGTTGCAGTTCAATGAGATCTTGATATGGTGAAGTGTTTGTTGTCATTAAGATATTTCCAAAAGCCCTTATCAGATATTAGCATGTGTTGGCTAAGGTGGCTAAAAATGAAAAATTCAATTCATAGCACTTATCTATGTTTTTGATTTGTGCAAAGTGTTGTTGCAAGCATAATTTGTTGATGCAATTTGTTTGTTATTGTTTGAATGACAAAGTCAAGAGGCAGAAGTTCTTGTTGGCTGCAGGATGTAGTTATGTATACATCAAATTTGATAGTATGTTGTGAAAAGTGTCTTGTGCAGAACAGGAGGATAGTTCAAATGGTCTTCAGTCTTTGTCATGTCAGAAAAGGTGTCAGAATAGTTTGGTTGTAGGATGATAATTCATATCAAAGAAGTCAATTTGATAGTCATATCAACTACCTTGTTGTGTAATGTTTTTATGGCATATGTTTGCATAAGTATTGAAACTTTTTAGGTGATTTGGAGATAGTGTTTCACTTGTTTCATTGATGATCTTCCATGTTTCAGACAGAGTTCTTCAAGCTATGACATTGTTGGTGATATCCTGCATTTCATCAGAGGAAGTTAAAATCAACAATAGCAGATGGTAATGTTCAAAAAGGTTTGTCATTTGTTGGCTTCAGGATTGTTATCATCATAAATCATTACTTGTTCAAAGGTTAACAAGAGTTTATGCCTTCAAAGTGTTCATAATTCAATATGATTATAATGATTATGATCATGCTATAACATCTTTAAGTGGAGTTGTTCTCAGAGGGAGTTAATCAGAGGATTGAGTTGTCACTATCATGGGAAATTTGAAAAGAGATATGTTTTCTTCATCCTCATTTTGGTATTGTGTCAAAAAGTGATATTATATCAGTGGTTTGTGTTGGTTATTCTTGTCAGTAATTGCCAGTAATTGTCAGTGGTATTCAACACAGGGGGAGCAAATAGTTTTTGTGTCTTTGTCATCAGATGTCAAAAAGAGGGAGAAAGATAAATTGCATCAGGTGGTTTTTCCATCAATGACAAAGGGGGAGATTGATGGTGTCAGATTGTCATTGATGTCAAAAGGGTCTTGCAGGATCTTGGGTTGATATTAGTAAACATTTGAGTAGGAGACATCATCTCATGTGTTCTTTCTATTGTCATATCACAGCTTGTTCAGTATGGTAAAGTGTTGTGTTATTCATATTGAGTTGATGATAATATTGATTTGTGAAAATGTTTGAATAGATTCTCAAGATTGTGTTACATCAGGATGTCAGTGATGTGTTTGAGGATGTTGATCATACAGGAGCTCAAATGGGTTACATGCATGTTCATATTTACGCAAGATTGATCATGTTGGTGTTACAATGTATGATTGATCTTGGCTTGACAAAGTTCACTTGCTTCAGTTTTACAAGACCAGTGCAGATCAGGTATTTATGTTGGAGGGTTTACTTTGTGTGTAGTACTTGATCAAGTCTTTATAATCATATTTATGAGAGGGCTTGTTTCATTCTCAAGGTTACATTATAAAGTAGTATTGATTGCAAGAGATGATTAATCATTTCACAGAGATATGTTTTTGGAGATCATTTGAGGTTTTCAATTGTCTAAGTTTTTATTATGATGGAGGTGATATCAGAAGCTTAAATCATATATGTTGAAGTATTAAATCTTTTTGCTCATGGCTCAAAAGGGTTTATTTTTCAAGGGTGCCTTGAATTTGATGTTTAGATGATGTGTACTGATATCAATATTGCACCAGACATGCTCAAGGGTAAGGTGATCAGTATGATGTGGTGTTTTTGACATTGCAATAAGGATGACTAAAGATGTATTATCTACTCTAAATCATTATTTATTTCTAAGTCTCTAAACCTCCTATCTGTCATACACTTTTCTTATGTTTGAAAGGTGACTCACAATAGCGGGTATATAACTTAAATATCACTGTTTGGAGGGGTCCTTAGACATGGCGGTGACCGACCCACTTCATATCCCTAACCGACTCCATCAGTCTCTCTCAAAAGTGATCAGGTGCCAATAAAAGATCAAAGGATGAGTTTGAAAGTTCATCAGGTGCGCGTTTATCAATCAACGGTCTGAGTTTAAATTGAAGCCCCAATCTTTACCATCTACTTTGACGGTCTCTTAAACGTCATAACTGTGTGTTATATTTAGAAACTTGTTTAAGGCAGCTTTTGTGTAAAGGTTCATTTCTATTTTTCTCTCATGTAGAAGGCAGATTCTATTTTTTTCTAAAAGCAAGGAAATGGAAGTTTTTTTTTTTTGATGTTTTTGATTTGTGTTTTTTTTCACAAATTGAAAGTGAATGATTTTTTTTAAGAGGATGAAGTTTTTGAAGACTAATTTTTTGAGGAGATTTTTTGTATGGAGATTGGAGATTGTTTTGAAAGGATTGTTTTGAGAGAATATAAAAAATATAATTATATTTTTGAGAAGAGAACAAAATAGTTTTTTGAAGAAATGTGTTTATGAGATCTTAAAAATATTAGATGATTTTATTGGAGATTAGTGAAGTTATTTTTGCAGAGATGGAAGATGAAGTTGCTCAGATGCAAGGAAATATAAAAAGTTATTTCTTAGCTCACAAAATATGAAGAGTCTTGTTGAAAATAAAATGAAGGGCTTGTGTTTTAAAAGATGAAAGTTCTCAGAAATTGTATTAGATTTTATTGAAGATTGATTTTCTTGAGAAGATAAAGAGTTTGATTGCAGGAATTTGCAGAGAAGGAGATTTATTTTTTTATAGAAGATGAATCTTTGAAAAGGACAAAATGTTTTTATTGATCATTTATTCCGTGAATAAGATTTTCTTCTTGCAGATGGATTGGTGTTTGGATTTCTTGATGTTTTTATTATTGCAAATGAAAGGGTTTTTGATTTACAGAGAGAAGGTGAAATGTTTTGTTTTGCAGAGAAGATGCAAATGAATATAAAGATATAATGGCTTTGCAGGTGGATAAATAAGATGATGTGAGTGATGTTGTGTAGATCAATGATGAACTGACAGGGATCAAATACAAATACAGAGATTGACAAGATGATCAGAAAGACAATATGCAATTGCAATGATAATCAGGTGCATGAATCATGAATTTGATTGAACAAAGATATTAAAACTAGTAAGACAGAGATGAAACATACAGAGTATGCAGTGTGGTTGAGAGGATCTAGAAAAAGGATTGATTTTGAATAGAATAAGCCATTTGACAGACATATGTTTTGTATTGAATGGAAACAAAGTGTCCCTCTGAACTTGTTTATTACTTCTAGTGAAGATTCAGTTTGCCAGTGAGGCCTTGCATTAGCCAGTGAGGCTTGTAGGTCAGTGAGACCTATTTGTTTACCAGTGAGGTATATTAGTGTTGGAAGTGGGTGCTTCTGTTTGGTATTGGAGTTGGTGCTCCTAGATACAATTTGTATTGCCAGTGAGGCATGTTTTTCAGTTAAGCCAGTGAGGCAATTCTGGAGTGGTTTTTCTACCCCTGCAGGGTTTTCCACTCGTGCAATTCTTGTGTCTTGATCTTCTCTCTGTGGATATATGTTTTACTCATGAGTTTTTGTTTTTCATTCTCAGTTATGTGCACATGTATGTGAGAAATCAATGATAGCTCTCTCTCCTTGTACTTTGCAAGTTAAAGTTTGTAAAAAGATTAGAAATTTGACACAACACTGATTCACCCCCCTCTCAGTGTTGTCCTTGACTCCTACATGTTGCACAATTGACATCCATGGGTGTGAAAATAGAGGAGGACGATCGATGTATGACCTTGTTTTGTTCTTTGCCAGATTCGTGGGATCATCTTGTCATGGCCATTAGAAGCACTACAACCACTTTCAAGATGGATGAAGTAGTGTCTTCACTGTTATTTGAAGAAGTGCAGAGAAAGACAACCGAGTCGGCCAAAGAAGCTCTTGCAGTTCATGGAAGACCTAAAGAAATAGGAAGAAGAAGGACAAGAAAGGTGAAAAGGGCAGATCCAAATCCCATGTTAGATCCAAATCTCCTAGAAAGTACAAGGCTCTCTATTAGAACTGTGGTAAAACTGGGCATTTCTGAAAGGAATGCAAAGAGGAAAAGAAAAAGAATAAGAAGAACGTCCTAGATTCAAATTCTGACAAGTCACAAGATGATGGCGATGCCTTCATCACAGCCCTAGCCACCCATGCATCTGATGATGTGTGGTTGATTGATTCTGGAGCATCATTCCACATGACCTCGCATCGAAGCTGGTTCATGAAGTATGAAGAGTTCGATGGTGGAAGATTGTACCTGGGTGACTATTCTCATCTGAAGATTGTTGGTCCTAGAAGAGTCTCAATCTGATTCCTTGATGGATGAGTGAAGGGGATCATTGGGGTTATGCACATCCCAGGCTTGGCACGGAACCTGCTATCTGTAAGTATGTTGAATGATGTAGGTGTGCAGGCTATCTTTTTGAAGGATGGATGCAAGATGACTAGAGGATCTATGGTGCTTGCGAAGGGTATTTTGAGAGGTACTCTGTTTCAGCTAGAGGCATGCACTTCATAGTGTAATAGTTCTTCTGACTTGAAGAAAAGAGCTGCAGTCACTTCATCCCCACCATATGAACAAGCAGTGAAGAAATTTGTTGTAACAAATTTAGATGGTAGTGCATCTTGTGTACCCAAGGGTGCTCATGCTTTGGAAGTTAAGCTTCTTGCTGAAAAGACTATGTTATGACATAAGAGATTTGGCCACATTGGTGAGAAGGGTCTTAGAACCATGAAAAATAAAAACTTCGTTGAGGGGTTAAATGATTGAAATCTCGAGTTTGACTTTTGTGAACACTGTATATATGGAAAGCAAAATCATTTTTAGTTTTAATCTAGTTCTCACAAGTCTTCTGGTGTGTTGGACCTTATTCATTTTGACGTGTTTAGTCTTATTAGTCTTCCTTTGATTTCCAAATATGTATATTTTGTGTCTTTTATAGATGATTACAATAGAAGGACATGGATTTATTTTCTCAGAAGCAAGATTGAAGTCTTTAGTCGGTTCAAAGAGTTTAAAGCTTTTGTTGAGAATTAGAATAGTAAAGAGATTAAGTGTTTGAGAACTGACGACGGTGGTGAGTTTTGTTCGGCAGAGTTCGATAAGTTCTGTAAAGAGCAAGGGATTGAAAGACATAAGACAACTCCATACACCTCGCAACAAAATGGAGTTGTAGAGAGGATGAATAGGACACTGATGGAGAAGGCTAGGAGTATGCTTAGTGGAGCAAGCCTCAAATAAAAGTTTTGGGCTGAAGCTGTAGCCACTGCTTGCTACATGGTAAACAAGTCTCCTACATCAACTCTTGTTGGTAAGACACCTATGGAGGTGTGGTCTGGTAAGAAGCCTTCAGTTAGACATCTTCATGTTTTTGGTTGTGAGGCATATGCACTTGTGCTTAGGGAGAAACTGTCTAAATTGGAGAACAAGGCTGTTAAGTGTATTTTCATTGGTTATGGTGTCAATGTGAAAGGACACAAGCTTTTGAATCCTGTGGCTAAAAAAGTGTTGTATAGAAGAAGTGTTATTTTCAGAGAGCTAATACCTTCTTCCATTGTTTTACAGCCAAAACAGATAGAAAAGAAAGAGGATGTGGTTCAATTTCTATCTACCCCTGAGAAGACTAAATCAACAGACCCTGTGAGACCTGATGATGAGGAGAGTCTAGAAGCTCTGAAATCTTAGAAGAAGCAGAACCTCAACCTTAGCTATTGAGGAGGTCTACACGAACAAGGAAGCAACTTGATAGGTTTGGTTATTCATTGCTTGATTCTAGTTGTGTTTTTGCTTTGTTTACTAACACTAATGAGCCTAGAGTTGTGAAAGAGGCTCTGGGAATGAAAGATGCAGGTTCCTAGAAGGAGGCCATGGAAGATGAGATGGTTTCTTTGGAGAAGAATAAAACATGGGACTTGGTGCCTTTACTTGAAGGACGAAAACCCGTTGGATGCAAATGGGTGTTCAAGAAGAAATTTGGTGCAGATGGCAGTGTTGAAAAGTACAAGGCCAGATTGATTACGAAGGGGTATTCACAAGTGGAGGGAATTGATTATTATGAAATTTTCTCTCTCATTGCAAAGCTGACATTTATTCAGTTCCTATTATCTCTTGCAGCAACTTATGACTTAGAGGTGGAGCAGATGGATGTGAAGACAACATTCCTTCATGGTGATTTGGAGGAAGAGATTTACATGTCACAACTAGAGCATTACATAGAGAAAGGTAAAGAAAATTTGGTTTGCAAATTGAAAAAGTCTTTGTACGGTTTGAAGAAATCTCCTAGGATGTGGTACTTGAAGTTTGATGCCTTTGTGTTGTCGATTAGATATCTGAGATCGAAATCAGATCATTATGTGTATTACAAGTTTGACAATGATCGTATTCTCATTATTGCATTGTATGTTGATGATAGTTGTTGATTGGGAATGGTAAGAATATGATTTTTGATTTGAAGTCTCAGTTGTTACCATAGTTTGAGATGAAAAATCTAGAGGTAGCTAGGTAAATTCTAGGAATGGAAATTAGAAGAGACAAAGCTAACATAAAACTTTGGTTAAAGAAGAGTAACTATGTGAAGCCCATGTTGGATAGGTTCAACATGGCAGATTGTAGATCATTGTGTGTTCTTGCTGCTTTGGGGACCAAGTTGTCTGTTAATGATTGGCCAAAATCTCCTAGTCAAGGGGAGGAGATGAGGAAAGTACCTTATGCTAATACTGTTGGCAGTTTGATGTATGCTATGATCTGCACAAGACTAGACATTCCCCAAGCAGTGGCAGTCCTTAGTCCATTTATGGCTAATCCTGGATGGGTACATTGGGATGCGGTTAAGAGAGTGTTTAGATATTTGAGGGGTACTTCTGATTATTTCATATGCTATCATCGTAATCCTATAGGACCTCTGTATTCTATTTGTATTCGTGGATTCTGATTGGGCGGGTGATATTGATAGTAGGAGATCCACCAATGCCTATGTGCTCATTATGTTCAGTGGTGCAATTAGTTGGATGAGTAAGCGACAACCTGTGGTTGCTTTTCCATGATAGAAGATGAGTATATGGCAGCAACTCATGCTTGCAAGGAATCCATTTGGCTTAAGAGATTGTGTTTAGATATTGGTGTTGATGCAGGACAGATTATGATTTGTTGTGACAGTCAGAGTGTGATTTGCCTAGCAAAGAATTCAACTTTCCATGCCAGAACAAAGCATATTGATGTACAGTTTCACATCGTGTGAGACATGGTAGAGAATGGGAAGGTGAATTTGGAGAAGGTAGACACTTTGAAGAATGTTGCGGATGCATTGACAAAACCAGTGGGCACAGAGAAGTTTAGATGGTGTTCGGAGTCTATGGGCCTCTCGGCCTATAGAAGTTAAATCCTATTATTTCCATTGGCTCTTACAAGGTGTTTGACAAGTGGGAGAATGTTGGGAATTAAGGTGTCTCAACCTTACTAATTCTTTGTATTTCTTCATTGTATTTATTTATTTATTGCCTATTATTGTAATTAGGATGCAAATCCTTATTGTCATCTTGTGGGAGTTAGCATAGTGATGTGTCATCCTATGTGGAAGGTGACAACATATAAATTTGTCCTCACATGAGGAGATAGGCATCCCACTCAGTGGTAGGAATATTTTGCCATGTGTTGGCATCTTGGATAGCGTGTAAGGGAATATTGACTGAAATGGTCATGACAGATTCCTATGACAAATCTATAACGCGTAAGAGTCATAAATGGAAGATTCTATGATAGGTGAAGACATGTGTCACAAGGCATCTTGAAAAAAGGCATCTTTGGGTGCCCCAAGGAGGGTTATGACATGTTGTAAGGGAATTTTCTATTTTTAGCATGTGTATGACATATTCTGTTACAACTATAAGATATGACGGTTATGACAGTCGTAAGAGTATCTGTCATTACCCAAATTGGGAATAGGCGACCTCTTTGGGATGGGGTGACATGACAAGTGTCATGAACATTCTACAGTGTTGGACAAGTGTCCCCAGGCATAGATTTTGGGCCATGAGGCCATGTTGGATGCCTATCCCAAGATAGAGCCATTTTTACTTTGTATTTGCTATATAAACATGTGCTTTGGAGAGGAGATGTATTATGTGATTGATAGGTATTGTTATGGTGTTAGTTTGTCTCCATATACGAGTGTTGAAGGCTCCTGAGAGCTTTCATTGCAAGTGTATTGTAAACCATTTTGGTTTTGATAATACATTATGCAGGTTTTGGAGTGTGGGGTTTTTCACCTGATAAGGGTTTTCCCCACGTATATCTTGTGTCTCTCTCTTCTGTCTCATTTTTGTGTGTATGTGTATTGCTGCAATATCTCCATTGTTGTAATTAACACTCTGTAATTGTAAGGATTAAAATAATTTTTTACTCTTCTCTCCTCTTTAGATTAGTGTAGGAAGCGATTTCCACACTCCTAGCTTCCTTTTAGATGGTATCAGAGCCTGGCCAGTTTTGGTTCTAGCTGCTGGGTGGGGGTTTTTTGAGCTAATCTCAGGTTGAGTGGGAGTTTGTGCAGAGTATTCTGAATCTTGTTGTAGGAAGGAGATGGAAAGCACATCCGAAAGAGTAGAAGTAGGGAAGTTCAATGGTAGAAATTTTTAGTCGTGGAAACTCAAGATGGAAGACTTACTTGTTGATCGTGACCTATGGGAAACCGTTGATGGCACAAAACCTATGGAAATGTCACAAGATGATTGGAATCTCAAAGATCGGAAGGCTATGGGTCTCATAAGACTCTTTCTAGCTGACTCTGTCCTATTGAATGCCCATGAGGAGAAGACTGCGAAAGATCTTTGGAAGAAGCTAAGATTTGTTTATCAGGCTAAGTCCTTGGTGAACAAGATCTTTCTGAAAAAGAAATTGTTTTCTCTAAAGATGGAAGACAGAGGATCTATTGTGGATCATATGAATTCTTTTAACATGATTGTTGCACAATTGACATCCATGGGTGTGAAAATAGAGGAGGATCGATGTATGACCCTGCTTTGTTCTTTGGCAGATTCGTGGGATCATCTTGTGATGGCCATCAGAAGCACTACAACCACATTCAAGATGGATGAGGTAGTGGCTTCGCTATTATCTGAAGAAGTGCAGAGAAAGATAACCGAGTCAGCCAAAGAAGCTCTTGCAGTTCGTCGAAGACCGAAAGAAAAAGGGAAGAAGGACAAGAAAGGTGAAAAGGGTAGATCCAAATCCCATGGGAGATCTAAATATCCTGGAAAATCCAAGGCTCTCTGTTGGAACTGTGGTAAAAATGGGCATTTTTGAAAGGAATACAAAGAGGAAAAGAAAAAGAACAAGAAGAATGTCCCATACTCATATTCTGACAAGTCAGAAGATGATGGTGACGCCTTCATCGCAGCCCTGGCCACCCATGCATTTGATGATGTGTGGTTGATTGATTCTGGTGCATCATTCCACATGACCTCACATCGAAGCTAGTTCACGAAGTATGAAGAGTTTGATGGTGGAAGAGTGTACCTGGGTGACGATTCTCATCTAAAGATTGTTGGTCATGGAAGAGTCTCAATCTGATTCCCTGATGGATGAGTGAAGGGGATCATTGGGGTTATGCACTTCCCAGGCTTGGTACGGAACCTACTATCTGTAAGTATGTTGAATGATGCAGGTATGCAGGTTGTCTTTTCGAAAGATGGATGCAAGATGACTAGAGGATCTATGGTGCTTTCCAATGGTATTCGGAGAGGTACTCTATTTCAGCTGGAGGCATGCACTTCATAGTGCAATAGTTCTTCTAACTCAAAGAAAAGAGTTGCAGTCACTTCATCCCCACCATCTAAACAAGTAGTGAAGAAATCTGTTGTAACAAATTCTTATGGTAGTGCATCTTGTGTACCCAAGGGTGCTCATGCTTTGGAAGTTAAGCTTCTTGCTGAAAAGACTATGTTATGGCATTAGAGATTTGGCCACATTGGTGAGAAGGGTCTTAGAACCATGAAAAATAAAAACCTCGTTGAGGGGTTAAATGATTGTAATCTCGAGTTTGACTTTTACGAACATTGTATATATGGAAAGCAAAATTATGTTCAGTTTTACTCTAGTTTTCACAAGTCTTCTGGTGTGTTGGACCTTATTCATTCTGATGTGTTTGGTCATATTAGTGTTCCTTTGATTTCCAAATATGTATATTTTGTATCTTTTATAGATGATTATAGTAGAAGGACATGGATTTATTTTCTCAGAAGCAAGACTGAAGTCTTTGATCAATTCAAAGAGTTTAAAGCTTTTGTTGAGAATTAGGCTAGTAAAAAGATTAAGTGTTTGAGAATTGACAACGGTGATGATTTTTGTTCAGCAGATTTTGATAAGTTTTGTAAAGATCAAGGGATTGAAAGACATAAGATAGCTCCATACACCCCACATCAAAATGAAGTTGCAGAGAGGATGAATAGGACACCGATGGAGAAGGCTAGGAGTATGCTTAGTGGAGCAAGCCTCAAACAAAAGTTTTGGGATGTAGCTGTAGCCACTGCTTGCTACCTGGTAAACAGGTCTCCTACATCAACTCTTGTTGGTAAGACACCTATGGAGGTGTGGTTTGGTAAGAAGCCTTTAGTTAGACATCTTCATGTTTTTGGTTGTGAGGCATATGCACTTGTGCTTAGGGAGAAACTGTCTAAATTGGAGAACAAGGTTGTTAAGTGTATTTTCATTGGCTATGGTGTCAGTATGAAAGGATACAAGCTTTTGGATCCTGTGGCTAAAAAAGTGTTGTATAGAAGAAGTGTTATCTTCAGAGAGCTAACACCTTCTTCCATTGTTTTACAGCCAGAACAAACAAAAAAGAAAGAGGATGTGGTTCAGTTTCCTTCTACCCCTGAGAAGACTGAACCGACAGATCTTGTGAGACCTAATGATGAGGAGAGATCTAGAAGCTCAGAAGAAGAAGCAGAACCTCAACCTTAGCCATTTAGTAGGTCTACATGAACAAGGAAGCAACCTGATAGGTTTGGTTATTCATTGCTTGATTCTAGTTGTGTTTTTACTTTGCTTACTAACAGTAATGAGCCTAGAATTGTGAAAGAGGCTTTGGGCATGAAAGATGCAGTTTCCTATAAGGAGGCCATGAAAGATGAGATGGCTTCTTTGGAGAAGAATAAAACATGGGACTTGGTGCCTTTACTTGAAGGATGGAAACTCATTGGATGCAAATGGGTGTTCAAGAAGAAATTCAGTGCAGATGGCAGTTTTGAAAAGTACAAGGCCAGATTGGTTGCGAAGTGGTATTCACAAGTGGAGGGAATTGATTATTGTGAAATTTTCCATCCCGTTGCAAAGCTGACATCTATTCAGTTCCTGTTATCTCTTGCAACAGCTTATGACTTAGAGGTGAAGCAGATGGATTTGAAGACAGCATTCCTTCATGGTGATTTGCAGGAAGAGATTTACATGTCACAACCAAAGCATTACATAGAGAAAGGTAAAGAAAATTTGGTTTGCAAATTGAAAAAGTCTTTGTATGGTTTGAAGAAATATCCTAGGATGTGGTACTTGAAGTTTGATGCCTTTGTGTTGTCGATTGTGTTAGTATTTTTCCCAGACTGGATGCTTATTCCCAGTTATCCCTACAAGGTAGCCATCATTTATCAACAGGATTCCTGGGCCAGGGGCCAACAGTAGGAGATAGACTTTATAAATATCTCCTCTTCTTCTTTAGGCTCTACAGAACCAAGGGGGGTATTCCCTATTCAACATCTATGAAATGCATCCATGAATTAGCTAGGATGTTGATACAAAGCAGATAAATCCTCTCTTATGTAGACCAAAATTGTGAGATAAGTGCAAAGGGGCTAGCTTCGGGCCTATATTCAGTTGTAGACAAAGGATTTTGGGTCCTAAAACTACTTCTAAAGTCCTAAAAGTTTTGAAGTTGAAGTTTGAGTTTGATTTATATATGGATGCAAAACTAGGACTTTGGGTTACAACAGAGATACCAGACCAGATCGGTGCTTATCCAGGGCTCGGAGTCAGTAGACATATATATGTGAATGTTTACCACAGACCTAAGACAGTAATCAAATTTCAAGGGGTTTCTAAAATGTCTGCCTTATAGACAATACCCAAGAGAGAGTATTTAGTTATTTCTGCTTACAAACATCCTTACTGCAATGTATTCTTCTTAACACTTAATCCAAAACATTCAATCTACTCCTTGAGCATAGGTAAGAGACTAAGTATTCAATATAGAAAACCTATATTCTAGAATCTATAACACCCCTTAGATGTTCAGAGTTAGAAGAAAAACACATTCAGTCTCGAGACAAATAACAAAACACATGCAATGAAGTATTACTCATTTAAATCAACATGAAATTGATAATTCTGTGCATAATACATACAACATACAATTCATAAACTCACAAGGCACCTGAAACAGAGTCACCAGAAAATTGTATTCCTACTGCAACACCAAAATTTGTCCAGTTTTCAACAACAAATGAGTAACATAGTTTGGCTTATATACCAAGACTGTGTACCCAACAAAATTAATTACAAGGCAAATCAAAAATCTGCCAGATACAATGCATGAGAAATGGCACTCAAAATATTCAATGTTGCAGAGAGACAAAGAGGAAGGAGCAGGTGGAATCAGGATTTGCGCCGTCGCTCAAGGATTTTCATCTTTAATCGGGTGGTTGACCTGTCAACACAACCCATACTTCCCTGCACAATCTGCCATTAAAGCCTCAACTACCCGTAGCCTCTGGAATGCAGCAATGGCGCGCCTCTGAAGTTTCCCACCCAAAAATAGCCACACACGCACAGGAAAAATCCCTCGCTGCAGGTTCAAAACAAAGCCGTCGATCCACTCCTATCATTGAGATCCACGACTCAAAATTGCATTGACTAGTCGTCAGCCAGTGAAAACGCGCCATGTAGGCACCTCACGTTTCTATCGCTGGCTTTTCCATTCACTATTTTGCCATTTTTGCCCATTGTATATGCATGTTTAAATGCATATACAATCGCTACTGTTCACCCTGTCAAAAACCCTTATATATGCAAGAGTAAATGCATATACAACTGTTCATCATACAAGGCGGACCCCAAACCATTATAGAGCAAATTGAAATTCAAATCGGGTCCAGCTTGCATCTCCATCCTTTGTATATCCGCGATATACAACACATACATACATACAGGCTGCGGACTTCAAATCACTATACATCAGAACGTATCTCCTTTTGAAGTCCGGCTTGTACCTCTTTCATTGCACATCGGCTTGTATATCGGCATATACAAGCGCTTTATACAACCCACGGACCTAAAATATTTATACAGCAGCCTAAAATCTTCATCGGGTCTGGAATGTATCTCCTCAATGTATATTTTGTTTGTATGCAGAATATACAAACACAAACATACAAGCAGGGAATCTTTTTAGAATATGCATGCGATGTATCTAATCATTATATGTGCGCCCGAATGTATATTGCATATACATTCCACCTTATATATCCACGGCACTATTCACTTTGCATGTCGTTGGCCTTTGTATATTTTTCAATGTACATTCCCTTGCACATACAAACAAGGAATCTTCTCCAGAATATCCTTGCAATGTATCTTTCCTTTGTTTGTTTCGCTTGCATGTTCCACATACAAGCCCGATATACAAGCAGGGTCGATATACAAATGGTGAATATTCCCAGAATCTTTTAGAAGATTCCCCCAATGTATATGCAACCTGATATACATTTAGAAATGCATATAACTCAAATTTTCCACCATTTTTGGAAGCTGATTGGGATTTCACAAGCTTGTCAACAGATTTGATCAATTGCACATACAAACTTAACATTTTTCATGAGTACGACAGGAAAAGGCGGTAAAACATTACATGGGGGCTGGTCAACCTATGAACACTAAAGCATGAGGATAAAACTGAACAACCAGGAACCCACCACAGAAAACCATCACCAGAACAGGCAGAACAATGCAAGACCCCACGCCTTAGAAAATTTAGGATTTGAACGAGAAAATTAGCAAATGTTCAAACTTAAAACCCTAAACATAAATGAGTACTAACAGAGGCTCCGATTGGGGACGTGCAGGCGCAAGACTGCAGCGAGGACCAGACTACTCCGGGGCAAACCAGACAAAACCCAAAACTCAAAACACGACCGACTATACAAGGCATGTACAAAATATTTACAACTAATTTATAGTGTGCACAATAGGTACTCATTTATGAGAAAAAAGCCTTAAGGAATTTACTGTGCACAGGCAATTCCAGTAGTTCACCATTGAGGGCCTGGAGAAAATAAGAATCACCTCGATGAATAGTGCCAATTTGGTAGGGGCCAGTCCATAAGGGCTCAAATTTGTTGTGTTTGCCCTTATCTTGGCTCTTTGCATTCCACATAAGGACCAGATCACCTATCTGAAACCTTCTCTCTGTAACCCTTCTATCAAACAGATATTTCACCTTTTGCTGTGTCTTGATGTTTGTTTTCTGTGCTTCCCTTCTTATCTCATCTAGTGTGACCAGCTAATTTATTCTTTCAGTCATTGGATCTCCAATCTCCTCACCATTCCCTTGGATGAATTTATAAACTAGAAGGAGGTTGTTCACAGCCAATCTAGCCACTGCACCATATACTAATTCATAAGGTGACCTTCCAGTTGCTCTTTTCACTATCACCCTATTAGCCCATAATGCCAACTTCAGCTTTGAATCCCAAGACCTCTTGTTTTTATCTACCACCCTTCTGATGATTTTCATGAGACTTTTATTGCTTGACTCTGCTTGACCATTCCCTTGTGGATGATATGGTGATGTATGAGACAAATCAATTCCATAATTATTGCAAAAATCAATAAATTCACCAGACCTGAAGCACATAGCATTATCTGTGACCAATTTGGCTGGTACTTCAAATCTGATAATAATATTCTCTAGGATAAAATCCATCAGCACTTTGCTTGCAGCCTTTTTAGTTGGAATGGCCTTAATCCATTTAGTGAAGTAATCAGTGGCAACCATAATCCAACTGTGCCCTCCACTTGATTTTTCTAAGATTTCCCCTATAAAATCTATCCCCCATTGCTAAAATGGAGCTTCTACAGTTATAGTCCTAAGGGGTAATGCACCTTGATATCTTATCTTTCTTGAGAACCTTTGGCAAGACTCACATTTTCTTACCATTTTGTGTGTGTCTATGAAGAGAGTTGGCCACCAATAGCCTGCTCTGAGAATTTTATGGGCTGTTGTTTGGCTAGCATAATGTCCACCACATACTCCATTGTGCATGTCACTGAGAATATCCTTGGCCTGATTTTCATCAATACACCTGAGTAATACACCATCAAGATTTTTCCAATATAGCTCTCCCTAAACAATGATGTATTTAATAGCCTGCAGCTTCAAAGTTCTTTTCTGGATATCACTGAGGTGGGAAGGACAATTTAAATTCTGCAAGTAGTATACTATGTCTTTATACCACTCAGATTCTGACATATTTATAACTTCATTATGCACTACATTCACTTGGCATGCCTCTAGATTTGACTATGTCATCAGTTTCGCCAAACCTTGTCCTCGTACTAACTTAGTGATCTATATTTCAATGTTGAATTCCTACAATTTGTTTATCCATCTGCATCTCCTTCCAGTTACCTCCTACTGAGTGAAGATATCCTTGACTGCTGCATAAGACACATACGTAATTACTTGAGAGCCGACCAAATAGAGCCTGAAACTCTTGACTACTCTAACCAGTGCATATGCTTGTTTCTCCATGATGTCATACTTTAATTCAGCAGCCTGCAATGACTTACTAAAGAAAGCTATAGGTTGTTCAAACCCTTCTTCATTTTTTTGCAATAGGCATGCAGCAATAGTGTGGAAAGAAGCAAATGAAAATAATTGAAATGGCTTAGAAAAGTCAGGAGATTTTAATACAGGAGCCATCTTTATAGCTTCTTTTTATGTTCTGAAATGATTTGGTTGCTTCATCTTCCCATTTGCCAGTTACATTCTTCTTCAACATTTTAGAGATATCTTTGGTGGTCTCTGCAAAGTTAGGAACAAATCTCCTAACAAAATTAATTTGTCCAAAGAAGGACTGAACACCTTTCACTGTTCTAGGGATCTGAATTTTATCAATCGCAGCCACCCTTTCAGGATCAATCCTCACTCCATCTTTGGAAACAATGTGTCCAAGCAATTTTCCTTCCACAACCCCAAAAACACATTTCTTTGGGTTGAGTGAGACACCATATTCTAATGCTCTAATAAAGATCTGCTCCAAGTGCATACAGTGCTGCTCCTCCCTTTTTGAATAAGCAGTCAAGTCATCTTGATACACAACCAAGATTGAATCAATCAATCCTGCAAAAGCAACATCCATTGCCCTTTGAAATGTGGCACCTGCATTTGTCAATCCAAATGGCATCCTCACATATACATAGGTTCCCCAGGGAGTAGTGAAAGCAGTCTTAAATTGTTCAGATTCATTTACTTTCACTTGATTGTACCCTAAAAATCCATCCATCATAGATAGAAGTTCACAGCCAATCACCTTCTGCAACATGGCTTCCATGTTTGGCAATGGATAATTGTCCTTCAAAGAAGACATATTTAAATTTCTGAAGTCCACACAAAGTCTTATATCACCATTCTTTTTCCTAACTAGGACAAGGTTAGACACCCAAGTTGAATGTCTGATAGGCATAATTATTCCAGCCTCCCTAAGTTTCATAAGTTCTTCTTGCATTTTTGGAGCTAAGGTTGGGTTGATAGGCCTCTGTTTTTGTCTAAATGGTTTAGCTCCAGGCTTCAAAGGGATTTCATGCTAAAATAAATCCTCTCTATAAGCTTTGAGGTCCTCATAAGACCAGGCAAAGACATGCTTATATTTTCTTAGTAATGCAATCAGCATAGTCTTGATATGTAGCTTGAGTTATTTGCCAATGTACACCTTCTTGGGGGCCTGAGATGTCCCCAAGTTTATCTCCTCTAAATCATTCTTGTTTGTTGGAGATGACTTTGTAACAAGTTGGTCCCTATTGTCAAAAGCTCTCTCTAAAGCGACCAACCCTCTAGGGATCCTGTTTGTCTTGAGTTGAATTATTTCTTTCCATAAGAGAGTTTCTTTTCCATCTACAACCTCCACAAAGTTCTGAAAATCCATTTCTTGGTTCTCATACTCATCAATGCAATGTAGAAATCTTAGTAAATCTTTATCATCATCAAACACTTGCCAGCTGCATACGTTGTCTGGCACTGCAGATCTAAGCTTGACCTCAACATTTGTGACATCTGATAGAGTGATGTCATCTGGCCTTATAGCTACATTGGCTAGAAAATCTACCCTGACATTTTTTGATCTCTCTATCCAGTTTATTGAAAAAGCATCAAACAATTCAATTGTATCCCAAACAGCATGCTTATACTATTTTAATCTCTTATTTTTTGATGCATACTTATCTCTAACTTGGGAAGCAATAATCTCTGAATCACCAAACACTTTGAGCATCTTAATTCCATGCTTCAAGGCCACATTCAATCCTAATAACAGAGCCTCATACTCTACAATATTGTTTGTATAGGCAAACTTCAACAAGAAAGAGAATTTTAGAAGTTTACCAGCTGAAGACAAAAACACCACTCCAGCACCAGAGGCTTCCTTCGAACAAGCTCCATCAAAATACATGGTCCATAGACCCTGTTGATCCAATTCTTGAATGCAAATATTTCCCTCTTTATCTCCTTCATCATCTGAGACAACTCTGAAATTATCACAGTCAGTATCCACAAAACATATATGCTCCTCTGATTCTTGATCCTCCACTGTCTTTGATGACCTTTCTTCTCTAATTAGTTTGACATCCTTGCCATTCATAGGGATCATAGCATATGACAAATCTAATTGCATACTCCCACCAATCAATGCTGCCCATCTTCTTGACAGCAACATGCCATATTGTGGCTTGATATCAACAACTGTTATGTTCATTTTGTAGGTCTTTTCAGGATATGCTTCCAGTCTGAAATCAACATCCTTCATGATTCCAATGACAGGGACCTCCCTAGCATCCATTGCATAGCACATCCCGCATGCTTTATCTAGTTTTAACCCAGCTTGCTGCATGATGGCCAAAGGCATGATGTTTGTGGATGCTCCTAAGTCAAGCATACAGTTCTTAATTATTTTTCAATTTATGACAAGGGACACATAAAACGGTTCCACTTGTGAAGGGCATTTTGTCATGGTCACCCCCAAATATACCTCAGGAACTTCATCTTCATCAATGTACATGGCTTGTTTCTTACCCTGAGGTTCATCACTCAACTTGGCTTGATAGGGTACTCCTGAAATAAAGGATATTGCTTTATTTTTGAATTCTTCCACTTTCATCAGTTCCATCAGTGGAACAGAGACTTTTATCTACGATAAGACTTGAGCCATGTCAAATGGAGCATAATTTTGAATAACAGTTGTAACTTGCTCCACCATTTTACCTTTATCCTGGGATGATCTAGCCTTAGTTTTTATGGCTCCTTGACTGTCATTCTTGCCCTGAGAATTTTTATTTTGATCCTCAACCCAAGGAACTATATTTTTTAGTCCTTGAAGATCATAGCCTATTTTTTGCTTAAAACCTTGCTTATTATTGTTCCATTATTTCTTATATGTTTCAGTCCCCTTATAACTTTGCACTGGTCGGCTCACAAAAATATTTTATGGTTGGTGCGAATTGCTTACTTGAGCTTTACCTCTTAGGTTGTAATTGCTTTTGACTTGTGCTACTGCTGTAGCTGTGAGGGCTCTAATTTCTTCATCAGAAGGTCTCCTCAAGTTATTAAAAAAATTATGTGAATCTTGAGCATAAGCGTAGCTATCTTCCTCATCTTCATCATAGGGAAACTGTTGCTAGACCTAAATCTCATCATTTGCACTTGCATCAGCATCCTGAGAGGGATACTCCCTATTTGTAGATAGCATATTAACATTCTCATCTTCCATGCAATGTGGTTCATTGCACTCATCACATGCAACATCATTGTCGTATAAAGACTGAGCAATCAGACATTGTGACTGTGAGTGAGGCATTTGACATATGATACACCATGGGGTGTTATTAACAATATTTATAGCCTTCTTCAAAGGGTCAGGTGTTTCCTTAACATTTTGATTCCTTGGATTTGGGTTGTTGTTTGGAACAATGGGTCTACCATTATGCCAACTGGCGTTATATGGCATATCATGTAAAGATGGTGTTCTTTCTTGTCTTTGGTAAACCTGTCTGTCAGGACCTATCCCCTTTTCATTTTTACCCATTCTATAACCTAGGTCCTTGACAATGGTTGTCAACTTGTCTAATTTATCCTCAGAAGTAGATGCACTACCTTGAACAGTTTGAGCTTTAGTATTTGGGTTTTGCAGAATTTTCACATCATCTCTTCTATTTATCTTACCAGATGTTTTTCTGTTATTTTCAATATTTGTTGCAATCTTGAAGGCATCTCTGAGGCTAGTAGGGCTTTTGTCTCTCAATCCATAAGCTGTTTTGGCATCAAAAGCATTTATGTACAATACTATGCACATAGGCCTCAAGTCCTATGGCAATTTGTTCAATACTTTAGTAAATCTAGCATTGAAATCAGCAACCTGTTCATTTGATCCTTTGGTAATGCCAGTAAATTCATTAATGAAGAAACTAGGATCAGTCTTGTCACCATATTGTTCTTCAAATATCCTCCTGAAATCCTCCCATGATGAAATACTTCTGTCAGGTAAATCTTTATACCATTCCTTGGCTTCATCAACTAAGGATTGCATAAATGATTTCATGAAAACATCCTCATGCTCAACCTCAAAGTTGTCCATGATATTTTGAAAAGATTTTAAATGGCCTTCACCTGATACAGTATTATTTCCTAAAAATTTAGGCACTTGCAGCCTCACATGTTTGTCAATAGGATTGGGGTAACCGGGAATGCCATCAAAAATTAGTTGTCTGAATCTGTCTAGCTGCATAGGTTGTCTACCAAACTGATTAGCATTTGCATTTCTATTTGCATTCTAATTTCTTACATTATTTAATGGTACTCCAGCATTATGTGCGTTCTGTCTTTGATCATTGTGCTGATCCTGTACTTCATTCTTGTGTTGATTTCTTTGCATATTTGCATTGCCAAGGGTAGGAAATGAATCATTCTAAGCAACTCTCAGAGCTTGCACTTTCTGTCTCATGTCATCTTTGATCTTTACTGCTTGCAAATATTCTAATTCTGCCCTTAAGCTCTTAATTTCATCAGCTAGTTCCTCCTCTCTGGGCATAGAAGAGGATGGTTTTATCACATTCTGATCATCATTATCATCATCCCTTAGGGATTCGGCTTCTTCAAATCTGTCAGGGGAATTAACAAAAGGGCGTTCTTGAAACACCTCTGACCTCATTTTCAATCCACCACTCTGCTGTCTCTCATATATGTTCTGGATCTCAGCCTTAGTATTTAAAAAATAAGGTATTGTTCGCTCTGAAGATCCTGGATTGTCCTGAATGAAATTATTTTTTCTGGGGCTAGGAGAACCATCTTCACTGGCTCGAACAGTCCCTTTTTTCCTGTACATCATTTTTATGGGTAACTCTTCAAACAAAGGGTTACATTGGGATCTTCTCCCTTGCATACAAACTTTTACTTTACCGGTTGGGAGATTAGTTCGGAGTTGCCACCTATTACTAGGAATTGTTTTTTTTTTAAATCTGGGTTCTTTTACAAAGCAGTCCCCAGCGGAATCGCTAATTTCTGTTAGTATTTTTCCCAGACTGGATGCTTATTCCCAGTTATCCCTACAAGGTAGCCATCATTTATCAACAAGATTCCTGGGCTAGGGGCTAACAGTATATGAGATAGACTTTATAAATATCTCCTCTTCTTCTTTAGGCTCTGCAGAACCAAGGGGGTATTCCCTACTCAACATCTATGAAATGCATCCATGAATTAGCTAGGATGTTGATACAAAGCAAATAAATCCTCTCTTATGTAGACCAAAACCAGTGAGATAAGTGCAAAGGGGCTAGCTTTAGGCCTATATTCAGTTGTAGACAAAGGATTTTGGGTCCTAAAACTACTTCTAAAGTCCTAAAAGTTTTGAAGTTGAAGTTTGAGTTTGATTTATATATGGATGCAAAACTAGGACTTTGGGTTACAACAGAGATACCAAACCAGATCGGTGCTTATCCAGGGCTCGGAGTCAGTAGACATATAGATGTGAATGTTTACCACAGACCTAAGACAGTAATCAAATTTCAAGGGGTTTCTAAAATGTCTACCTTACAGACAATACCCAAGAGAGAGTATTTAGTTATTTCTACTTACAAACATCCTTACTGCAATGTATTCTTCTCAACACTTAATCCAAAACATTCAATCTACTCCTTAAGCAGAGGTAAGAGACTAAGTATTCAATATAGAAAACCTATATTCTAGAATCTATAACACCCCTTAGATGTTCAGAGTCAGAAGAAAAACACATTCAGCCTGGAGACGAATAACAAAACACACGCAATGAAGCATTACTCATTTAAATCAACATGAAATTGATAATTCTATGCATAATACATACAACATACAATTCATAAACTCACAAGGCACCTGAAACAGAGTCACCAGAAAATTGTATTCCTACTACAGTACTAAAATTTGTCCAGTTTTCAACAACAAATGAGTAACACAGTCTGGCTTATATACCAAGACTGTGTACCCAGCAAAATTAATTACAAGGCAAATCAAAAATCTACCAGATACAATGCATGAGAAATGGCACTTAAAATATTCAATGCTGCGGAGAGACAAAGAGGAAGGAGCAGGTGGAATCGGGATCTGCGCCACCGCTCAAGGATTTTCATCTTCAATCGGGTGGTTGACCTGTCAACACAACCCATACTTCCCTGCACAATCTGCCATTAAAGCCTCAACTACATGCAGCCTCTGGAATGCAGCAATGGCGCGCCTCTGAAGTTTCCCGCCCAAAAATAGCCGCACACGCACAGGAAAAACCCCTCGCTGCAGGTTCAAAACAAAGCCGTCGATCCACTCCTATCGCTGAGATCCACGGCTCAAAATTGCATTGACTAGTCGTTAGCCAGTGAAAACATGCCACATAGGCACCTCACGTTTCTATCGCCGGCATTTCCATTCACTATTTTGCCATTTTCACCCATTGTATATGCATGTTTAAATGCATATACAATCGCTACTGTTCACCCTGTCAAAAACCCTTGTATATGCAAGAGCAAATGCATATACAACTGTTCATTAGACAAGGCGGACCCCAAACCATTATAGAGCAAATTGAAATTCAAATCGGGTCCGGCTTGCATCTCCATCCTTTGTATATCCACGATATACAACACATACATATATACAGGCCGCGGACTTCAAATCACTATGCATCAGAACGTATCTCCTTTTGAAGTCTGGCTTGTACCTCTTTCATTGCACATCGGCTTGTATATCGGCATATACAAGCGTTTTATACAACCCACGAACCTGAAATATTTATACAGCAGCCTAAAATCTTCATTAGGTCCAGAATGTATCTCCTCAATGTATATTTTGTTTGTATGTAGAATATACAAACACAAACATACAAGCAAGGAATCTTTTTAGAATATGCCTACGATGTATTTAATCATTATATGTGCGCCCGAATGTATATTGCATATACATTCCACCTTGTATATCCACGACACTGTTTACTTTACATGTCGCTGGCCTTTGTATATTTTTCAATGTACATTCCCTTGCACATACAAACAAGGAATCTTCTCCAGAATATCCCTGCAATGTATCTTTCCTTTGTATGTTTCGCTTGCATGTTCCACATACAAGCCCGATTTACAAGCAGGGTCGATATACAAATGGCGAATATTCCCAGAATCTTTTAGAAGATTCCCCCAATGTATATGCACCCTGATATACATGTAGAAATGCATATAACTCAAATTTTCCACCATTTTTGGAAGCCGATTGGGATTTCACAAGCTTGTCAACAGATTTGATCAATTGCACATACAAACTTAACATTTTTCATGAGTGCGACAGGAAAAGGTAGTAAAACATTACATGGGGGCAGGTCAACCTATGAACACTAAAGCACGAGGATAAAACCGAACAACCAGGAACCCACCATAGAAAACCATCACCAGAACAGGCAGAACAATGCAAGACCCCACGCCTTAGAAAATTTAGGATTTGAGCGAGAAATTCAGCAAATGTTCAAACTTAAAACCCTAAACATAAATGAGTACTAACAGATTGGATATCTGAAATCAAAATTAGATCATTGTGTGTATTACAAGTTTGACAATGATCGCATTCTCATTATTGCATTGTATGTTGATGATATGTTGTTGATTGGGAATGGTAAGAATATGATTTCTGATTTGAAGTCTTAGTTGTTACCACAATTTGAGATAAAAAATCTAGGGGTAGCCAGGTACATTCTGGGAATGGAAATCAGAAGAGACAGAGCTAACATAAAACTTTGGTTAAAGAAGAGTAAGTATGTGAAGACCCTGTTGGATAGGTTCAGCATGGCAGATTGTAGATCATTGTGTGTTCTTGTTGCTTTGGGGACAAAGTTGTCTATTAATGATTGTCCAAAATCTTCTAGTGAGGTGGAGGACATGACCAAAGCACCTTATGCTAGTGTTGTTGGCAGTTTGACGTATGATATGGTCTGCACAAGACCAGACATTGCCCAAGCAGTGGGAGTCCTTAGTCCACTTATCGCTAATCCTAGACGGGTACATTGGGATGCAGTTAAGAGAGTGTTCAGATATTTGAGGGCTATTTTCGAGTATTTCATATGCTATCATGGTAATCCTACATGACCTCTGCATTCTGTTTGTATTCATGGATTCGTGGATTTTGATTGGGTAGGTGACATTGATAGCAGGCGATCCACCAATGCCTATGTGTTCACTATGTTCAGTGGTGCAATTAGTTGGATGAGTAAGCAACAACCTATGGTTGCTTTGTCCATGATAGAAGATGAGTATATGGAAGAAACTCATTCTTGCAAGGAAGCCATTTGGCTTAAGAGATTGTGTTCAGATATTGGTGGTGATACAGGATAGATTACGATTTGTTGTGATAGTTAGAGTGCGATTTGCTTAGCAAAGAATTCAACTTTCCATTCCAGAACAAAGCATATTGATGTACAGTTTCACATCGTGCGAGACATGGTAGAGGATGGGAGGGTGAATTTGGAGAAGGTAGACACTTTGAAGAATGTTGCGGATGCATTGACGAAACCAGTGGGCACAGAGAAGTTCAGACGGTGTTCAGAGTCTATGGGCCTCTCGGCCTATAGCAGTTAAATCCTATTATTTCCATTGGCTCTTACAAGGTGTTCGACAAGTGGTAGAATGTTGGAAATTAAGGTGTCTCAACCTTGCTAATTCTTTGTATTATTTCATTGTATTTATTTATTTATTGCCTATTATTGTAATTAGGATGCAAATCCTTATTGTCATCTTGTGGGAGTTGGCACGGTGATGTGTCATCCTATGTGGAAGGTGACAACATGTAAATTTGTCCTCACATGAGGAGATAGGCATCCCACTTAGTGGTACAAATATTTTTCCATGTGTCAGCATCTTGGATAGTGTGTAAGGGAATATTGATCGAAATGGTCATGATAGATTCCTATGACAAATCTATGATACGTAAGAGTTGTAAATGGAAGATTCTATGACAGGGGAAGACATGTGTCACAAGGCATCTTGGAAGAAGGCATCTTTGGGTGCCCCAAGGAGGGTTATGACATGTTGTAAGGGAATATGCTATTTTTAGCATGTGTATGCCAGATTCTCTTACAACTGTAAGATATGACAGTTATGACAGATTCTATGACAGTCTTAAGAGTTGTAAGAGTATCTGTCATTACCCAAATTGGGAATAGGCGACGTCTTTGGGATGGGGTGACATAACAAGTGTCATGAACATTCTACATTGTTAGACAAGTGTCCCTAGACATGGATTTTGGGCCATGAGGCCATGTTGGATGCCCATCCCAAGATAGAGCCATTTTTGCATTGTATTTTCTATATAAACAGGTGCTTTGGAGAGGAGATGTATTATGTGATTGACAGGTATTGTTATGCTGTCAGTTTGTCTCCAGATACGAGTGTCAAATACTCTTGAGAGATTTCATTGCAAGTTTATTGTAAACCATTTCAGTTTTGATAATACATTTTGCAGGTTTTGGAGTGTGGGGTTTTTCACTCGATAAGGGTTTTCCCCACGTATATCTTGTGTCTCTCTCTTCTATCTCATTTCTGTGTGTATGTGTATTGCTGCAATATCTCCATTGTTGTAATTAACACTCTATAATTGTAAGGATTAAAATAAATTTTCACTCTTCTCTCCTCTTTAGATTAGTGTAGGAAGCGATTTCCACACATCTAGCTTCCTTTCAGTTGGTATCAGAGCCTAGTCAGTTTTGGTTCTAGCTGCTGGGTAGGGGATTTTTGAGCTAATCTTAGGTTGAGTGGGAGTTTGTGTAGAGTATTCTGAATCTTGTTACAGGAAGGAGATGGCAAGCACATCCGAAAGAGTAGAAGTGGAGAAGTTCAATGACACAAATTTTTAGTTGTGGAAACTCAAGATAGAAGACTTACTTGTTGATCGTGACCTATGGGAAACCGTTGATGGCACAAAATCTATAGCAATGTCACAAGATGATTGGGACCTCAAAGATCAGAAGGCTAAGGGTCTCATAAGACTCTGTCTAGTTGACTCTGTCCTATTGAATGTCCATGAGGAGAAGACTGCAAAAGATCTTTGGAAGAAGCTGAGATATGTTTATCAGGCTAAGTCCTTGGTGAACAAGCTCTTTCTAAAAAATAAGGTGTTTGCTCTGAAGATGGAAGATGGAGGATCTGTTGCGGACCATATGAATTCTTTTAACATGATTATTGCATAATTGACATTCGTGGGTGTGAAAATAGAGGAGGATTGATGTATGACCCTGCTTTGTTCTTTGCCAGATTTGTGGGATCATCTTGTCATGGCCATCGAAAGCACTACAACCACTTTCAAGATGGATGAGGTAGTGGCTTTGCTGTTATCTGAAGAAGTGCAGAGAAAGACAACTGAGTCAGCTAAAGAAGCTCTTGCGGCTCATGGAAGACCCAAAGAAAAAGGGAAGAAGAAGTACAAGAAAGGTGAAAAGGGCAGATCCAAATCCCATGGGAGATCCAAATCTCCTGGAAAGTCCAAGGCTCTTTGTTGGAACTGTGGTAAAACTGGGCATTTTTGAAAGGAATACAAAGAGAAAAAGAAAAAGAATAAGAAGAATGTCCCAGATTCATATTCTGACAAGTCACAAGATGATGGTGATGCCTTCATCGCAGCCCTGGCCACCCATGCATCTGATGATGTGTGGTTGATTAAATTTGGTGCATCATTCCACATGACCTCGCATCGAAGCTCGTTCACGAAGTATGAAGAGTTCGATGGTGTAAGAGTGTACCTCGGTGACGATTCTCATCTGAAGATTGTTGGTCATGGAAGAATCTCAATCTAATTCCCTGATGGATGAGTGAAGGGGATCACTGGGGTTATGCACATCCCAGGCTTGTTATGGAACCTGCTGTCTGTAAGTATGTTGAATCATGTAGGTATGCAAGTTGTCTTTTTGAAGGATGGATGCAAGATGACTAGAGGATCTATGGTGCTTGCGAAGGGTATTTGGAGAGGTACTATGTTTCAGCTGGAGGCATGCACTTCACAGTGCAATAGTTCTTCTGACTTGAAGAAAAGAGCTGCAGTCACTTCATCCCCACCATCTGAACAAGTAGTGAAGAAATCTGTTGTAAAAAATTCTGATGGTAGTGCATCTTGTGTACCCAAGGGTGCTCGTGCTTTGGAAGTTAAGCTTCTTGCTGAAAAGACTATGTTATGACATAAGAGATTTGGCCACATTGGTGAGAAGGGTCTTAGAACCATGAAAAATAAAAACTTCGTTGAGGGGTTAAATGATTGAAATCTCGAGTTTGACTTTTGTGAACACTGTATATATGGAAAGCAAAATCATTTTTAGTTTTAATCTAGTTCTCACAAGTCTTCTGGTGTGTTGGACCTTATTCATTTTGACGTGTTTAGTCTTATTAGTCTTCCTTTGATTTCCAAATATGTATATTTTGTGTCTTTTATAGATGATTACAATAGAAGGACATGGATTTATTTTCTCAGAAGCAAGATTGAAGTCTTTAGTCGGTTCAAAGAGTTTAAAGCTTTTGTTGAGAATTAGAATAGTAAAGAGATTAAGTGTTTGAG
Organism: Cunninghamia lanceolata; assembly: GCA_027924645.1. Lineage (NCBI taxonomy): Eukaryota > Viridiplantae > Streptophyta > Pinopsida > Cupressales > Cupressaceae > Cunninghamia > Cunninghamia lanceolata. Next base: position 43,961,647 of record BSBN01000072.1, on the reverse strand, counting down.
AACTGACGACGGTGGTGAGTTTTGTTCGGCAAAGTTTGATAAGTTCTGTAAAGAGAAAGGGATTGAAAGACATAAGACAACTCCATACACCCTGCAACCAAATGGAGTTGCAGAGAGGATGAATAGGACACTGATGGAGAAGGCTAGGGGTATGCTTAGTGGAGCAAGCCTCCAACAAATGTTTTGGGTTGAAGCTGTAGCCACTGCTTTCTACCTGGTAAACAGGTCTCCTACATCAACACTTGTTGGTAAGATACCTATGGAGGTGTGGTCTAGTAAGAAACCTTCAGTTAGACATCTTCATATTTTTGGTTGTGAGGCATATGCACTTATGCTTAGGGAGAAACTGTCTAAATTGGAGAAGAAGGTTGTTAAGTGTATTTTCATTGGCTATGGTGTTGGTGTGAAATGATACAAGCTTTTGGATCTTGTGGCTGAAAAAGTGTTGTATAGAAGAAGTGTTATCTTCAGAGAGCTAGCACCTTTTTCCATTGTTTTACAGCTAGAATAGACAGAAAAGAAAGAGGATGCGGTTTAGTTTCCTTCTACCCCTGAGAAGACTGAACTGACAGACCCTGTGAGACCTAATGATGAGGAGAGATCTAGAAGCTCTGAAAGCTCGGAAGAAGAAGCAAAACCTCAACCTTAGCCATTGAGGAGGTCTACACGAACAAGGAAGCAACTTGATAGGTTTGGTTATTCATTGGTTGATTCTAGTTGTGTTTTTGCTTTGCTTACTAACACTGATGAGCCTAGAATTGTGAAAGAGGCTCTGGGCATGAAAGATGTAGGTTCCTGGAAGGAGGCCATGGAATATGAGATGGCTTCTTTGGAGAAGAATAAAGCATGGGACTTGGTGCCTTTACCTAAAGGACGGAAACCCGTTGGATGCAAATGGGTGTTCAAGAAGAAATTTGGTGCAGATGGTAGTGTTGAAAAGTACAAGGCCAGATTGGTTGCGAAGGGGTATTCACAAGTGGAGGGAATTGATTATTGTGAAATTTTCTCTCCCATTGCAAAGCTGACATCTATTCAGTTCCTGTTATCTCTTGCAGTAGCTTATGACTTAGAGGTGGAGCAAATGGATGTGAAGATAGCATTCCTTCTTGGTGATTTGGAGGAAGAGATTTACATGTCACAACCAGAGCATTACATAGAGAAAGGTAAAGAAAATTTGGTTTACAAATTGAAGAAGTCTTTGTATGGTTTGAAGAATTCTCCTAGGATGTGGTACTTGAAGTTTGATGCCTTTGTGTTGTCGATTAGATATCTGAGATTGAAATCAGATCATTGTGTGTATTACAAGTTTGACAATGATCGCATTCTCATTATTGCATTGTATGTTGATGATATGTTGTTGATTGGGAATGGTAAGAATATGATTTCTGATTTGAAGTCTCAGTTGTTACCACAGTTTGAGATGAAAAATCTAGGGGTAGCCAGGTACATTCTGGGAATGGAAACCAGAAGAGACAGAGCTAACATAAAACTTTGGTTAAAGAAGAGTAAGTATGTGAAGACCATGTTGGATAGGTTCAGCATGGCAGATTGCAGATCATTGTGTGTTCTTGTTGCTTTTGGGACAAAGTTCTCTATTAATGATTGTCCAAAATCTCCCAGTGAGGTGGAGGACATGAGAAAAGTACCTTATACTAGTGCTGCTGAAAGTTTGATGTATACTATGGTTTGCACAAGACCAGACATTGTGCAAGCAGTGGGAATCCTTAGTCCATTTATGGCTAATCCTGGATGGGTACATTGGGATGCAGTTAAGAGAGTGTTCAGATATTTGAGGGGTACTTCCAAGTATTCCATATGCTATCATGGTAATCCTATAGGACCTCTGCATTTTGTTTGTATTCATGGATTCGTGGATTTCGATTCGGCGGGTGACATTGATAGCAGGAGATCCACCAATGCCTATGTGTTCACTATGTTCAGTGGTGCAATTAGTTGGATGAGTAAGCGACAACCTGTGGTTGCTTTGTCCAGGATAGAAGATGAGTATATGGCAGCAACTCATGCTTGCAAGGAAGCCATTTGGCATAAGAGATTGTGTTCAGATATTTGTGTTGATGCAGGACAGATTACGATTTGTTGTGATAGTCAGAGTGCAATTTGCCTAGCAAAGAATCCAACTTTCCATGCCAGAACAAAGCATATTGATGTACAGTTTCACATCGTGCGAGACATGGTAGAGGATGGGAAGGTGAATTTGGAGAAGGTAGACACTTTGAAGAATGTTGTGGATGCATTCACGAAATCAGTGGGCATAGAGAAGTTCAGATGGTGTTTAGAGTCTATCGGCCTCTCGGCCTATAGCAGTTAAATCCTATTATTTCCATTGGCTCTTACAAGGTGTTTGACAAGTGGGAAAATGTTGGGAATTAAGGTGTCTCAACCTTGCTAATTCTTTGTATTATTTCATTGTATTTATTTATTTATTGCCTATTATTGTAATTAGGATGCAAATCCTTATTGTCATCTTGTGGGAGTTGGCACGGTGATGTGTCATCCTATGTGGAAGGTGACAACATGTAAATTTATCCTCACATGAGGAGATAGGCATGCTACTTAGTGGTAGGAATATTTTGTCATGTGTTGGCATCTTGGATAGTATGTAAGAGAATATTGACTGAAACGGTCATGACATATTCCTATGACAAATCTATGACGCGTAAGAGTCGTAAATGGAAAATTCTATGACAGGTGAAGACATGTGTCACAAGGCATTTTGGAAGAAGGCATCTTTGGGTGCCCCAAGGAGGGTTATGACATATTGTAAAAGAATATGCTATTTTTAGCATGTGTATGACAGATTCTGTTACAACTGTAAGATATGACAGTTATGACAGATTCTATGACAGTCGTAATAGTATCTGTCATTACCTAAATTGGGAATAGGCGACCTCTTTGGGATGGGGTGACATGACAAGTGTCATGAACATTCTACAGTGTTGGACAAGTGTCCCCAGGCATGGATTTTGGGCCATGAGGCCATGTTGGACGCCCATCCCAAGATAGAGCCATTTTTGCTTTGTATTTTCTATATAAATAGGTGTTTTGGAGAGATTTATTATGTGATTAACAGGTATTGTTATGCTGTCAGTTTGTCTCCAGATACGAGTGTCAAAGACTCCTGAGAGCTTTCATTTCAAGTGTATTGTAAACCATTTCAGTTTTGATAATACATTGTGCAGGTTTTGGAGTGTGGCATTTTTCACCTGATAAGGGTTTTCCCATGTATATCTTGTGTCTCTCTCTTCTATCTCATTTCTGTGTGTATGTGTATTGCTGCAATATCTCTATTGTTGTGATTAACACTCTATAATTGTGAGGATTAAAATGAATTTGTACTCTTCTCTCCTCTTTAGATTAGTGTAGGAATTGATTTTTGCACACCTAGCTTCCTTTCAATTGAAATTTTATGAGAGGCGACTGCTTGTCAGCCATATGCGATGGAGGATGATTCAAAGATGATTAGATGTTGATCAGAGGTGATTATCTTTTAACCAAAGGAGCTCGAGTGTCTAAAACCCAGTAAAAACCCTAACCAACCAAAGGCAAGTTTCTACAAACCAAATGCGAGTTTCTACGGACCAAATGCTACTTTTTACGGACCAAATGTGAGCTTCTACAGATCAAATGCTACTTTTTGTGCCAAATGCTACTTTTTTCACCAAATGCGACTTTCTACGGACCAAATGATACTTTTTTCTCCAAATACGACTTTCTACCATTCAAATGTGATGATCTGCAAACTAGAGGCAACTGACGACTGTACGAGTGTGATTTTCACCTAACTAACTGCGATTTAGAGTCGTGCAAAGACAATGATCTACTGATCAAGTGCGATTCTTTATCGATCAAATGTGCTCTGTGTATCTAGACTTCAAAAAACACTTTTCAAAGAAAAACCTATCAAGGAGGTGGGTCCCACCGGGCGTGCCAGAATGTGTGAGCAGGAAAAATTAGGTTAATAAGATCAAGCATTACAAATCGAACCTAACCCTACCACCTTCAAAGAATCCATCTAAATGACTCAAAATGAAAGCAAATCAACAACAATGTCACCTGGATTGTATTGATTCCTTGGTTGGATGTGGATTGCTTCTCAATAGTGAACAACCATAGTTGTCAAAGTTGCCATGATGATAGATGATATGTTCAAAGTGTTCAATGGATGCTCAATGTGCTCAATATGCATAAGATGATAATGTAGATGTTATATGATCATAATGGTGGGTGGGGGTTTTGAATGAAATGAGAGGGTGTATATATAGTCCCAAGCAAAGATTGATCAATGGTGGAGAAAAGGAGGTGGAATCAATGGTTGAGATAATTCAAAAACATAGATGAATGTGCACAAGACCTGTCCATAGGAGATGCTTTTATTAAATGATTTAGTTGGCTTTGTTGGTGATGATAAGATTGGTTTTGCTAAAAATAGGGTTGGATGACAAGGATAATTGATTTTAGAACCAATTAAATCATTTTTTGATATTTAAATAAAGATAGGACCTATCTTGTACACATAGAAGAAAGTGATAAGATAAGATAATGATAGGATAGAGATAGATGATGGAGGAAGAAGCTAATTTTAAAAAATTGGAAGATAAGATATAAATTAAATAAATAAATTTATTTAATTTATATGCATGATGAGAAAAATAAATAAAATATTAAATTTATTTATTCAAGAAGAATCAACTTAAATAAATTTAGGAAATTTATTTAATTGTAGAAGAACAATGGGATAATTAAATAATTATAGATAGAAGAAAATAGATGAAGTTAGTAAAATAAATATAATTTATTTAATTAATGATAGAAGAGGATGATTTAGAAGAAAATAGATGAATGATGTGAGTGTGCTAGACAAAATCGACCTATGTAGTGGTGAAATGCAACAAAATTGATAAATGATGAAAAGGGTCAATTTTGGGTGTCTACAATAAGAAATATAAAAGAGATGCCTCTTCTCATATTCAATATTCAATATTTATTATAATTTTAAAAATATATATAGCTTACATTAATATTGGAGAGGAAAAAATGCATGTATTGTTTTTCAGTTTTATATTATTTTTGTAACTATAAAATTAATATATTTATGTCATTTTTATTTAGCTTTGGGTTTTATGACTTAACATAATTATATATCAACTAGTGGTAAACTTTTGTATTAGGTTTGGTTCATTCTTCAATCCTTATCTATCCCTATTTCCTCTCATTTACACTTATTTCCTACATTCAACATTATTCTATTCCTACTTGCACACATTCCCATATATTTGTCATTTAGGCATCATTTATTACACCTACATTTGTACCCATATCCATATATTTACTCATTACCTCAAAATCAACAATTCATACTCAAGTTCAATCTCACACTTGAGGCACTTGATATCCAACCTCAAATTTAAAAACAAAAATTCATATTCCTAAGCTCTTTCCCTTTCCTACTAATTGTTGTGAGTTAACTTGGTACACATTTTGTGTAACTTATTGCTATGTCTTGATCTTTAAAGACATTCATTTGTGCAATTAATACACAGAAAGACATAAAGGAGATGCTTTTGCATTCCCAATTTGGAGGTTATTTGAGAACAAAGGTGATTGTAATGTCCTCTTTCCAAGTAATTTAATTTGAGGACTCAAAAGACCATTCCAATATTTCTCATGGGCTAAGAGGAAAGTGTAGAGAAACAATTCTAATTAATATTTAATTTTGGACAGAAGTTAATAAATATTTTACAAACTTGGTAAACTGGGCCAAATAAATATTAATATAATATTAAATTTGGTAACACAAAATGGGGTGTGGGAACATTTTGTAACTTCCAAGATCATGTGGCCACCTCTTTTTTATCGTTATTTATGGCTTATTCTATGAGAACTTTTGGGGGTTTGTAAGTAGGGAGTTACTAACTATTTTTAGTTAGGAATCCTGGAGATTATGACAAATCCTTTAATGAGCATCTTTGGAGAGAGAATATAGAAAATAATATTAATTGTTATTTGTTAATGGAGAGAGACATTGGATTTTGGGTGCCCAAGTTGGGATTCCAACATTTATAAAATACATATAGTTTCTTCATATTCTCATCTCTTTTTGTATTACTAAAATTCTATTGAAATTGTTTGAGCACTGGTGAAACACCTTTAGATTCTTGAGGAAAATATCACACAAAGATTGTAATCTGTACTTCAAAGATTATTTGAATTTTCAACATATATTTTAATAGTTTGTATTTGCAAGAGTGTGTGGAAGGGAGCTCCAACATACAAAATATTATTTCAAATTCACCCATCATTTGTATTGTTGTAATATCTAATATATTTCAGTATTTTGTTGCACATTTGATTAATAAGAATCAAATCCAACATATTTGGGAAGTTCCTCTTTGTTTATGAAAAAATGGTCAATTTGTGTTAATTTTTTAGCAAATTTGTTATAGGTAAGTGCATGAAAATGGGAGATAATTTAGTGGCCAAACTTGAGTTTTTGGCAAAACACATGTACGCTATGTAAAATGTATATGAGCTATAATGTGTATGTATTATAATGCATACATGTTATAGTTTGCAAAGTCAATGCAAAAATAACACGAGCACATTATGTTTGCATTAACTTTTTACAAAAATCAATACAAACAAAATGCAAGCACATTATGTTTGCATTGATTTTTATAAAGTTTAATGCATAATCATTTTAATGACTTGAATTTAAATTTGTGATGTTCCCGCCAATTTAGGCTTGGATTTCCAAGCCTAAGGGTTAGAGATCCTTTTTAGCTCCTAAATTCATGTTTTCAACATAAAACAATGAATTTGAACTTCAACCTCACTAGCTTTACACATTTTACATCAAAATTTTATGGAACTACCACCAAAATGACAAGCTACTTCTTACCTTTCTATCCATCTGATTTTTTTTATTATTTTGAATAAGTTAAGGTATTTTATTTTATTTTACTTGAAGAGTGTCTTCATATTCCTCAAATACACATATATTGATTTTTCTTTATAACTTATGACCTACTTATCTAAATTTGGAAAAAAACCATATAGGATTGTTTTACACTTCATTCTTTACACATTCAAAAAAAGATTATATTTTTGATTAGTTGTGTGCAAGTTATGTGATGTGCATGCTTAGTGATGTAGTTTTCAATGTGCATTGGCTTTGAATTTTTTTTATAAAAAAACAATTAAAAAATATGAAAAAATACACAACTTGTAGTACTCACTCTTGACTATATTTCTACTAACCAATTTTTAAAAAACTTTAAACAACAAAAAAATAGAATGGCACACACCAAACACTATGTTATATTTGTTAATGTAGGAATAATAATGTTATTAGTTATTATTTAAATAATTATGCATATATTCCACACATGGATTTAAGCCACCTTAGGTGGTTAGGTGTTGACTTGGAGAGTTCCACACAACTCTCCAAGCTATGTGTCGACACTTATTTGCACCACTCTTTGAGAGTTTGAGTTGACTTCTGATTCGACTCAAACTCTTCATCTATGTGTACTCTCATTATGCATACTTTCACTCCATTTTGTGACCAACTTTGGCTTAGTCGATTTTGTGTTCTTTCATGGTATCAAAGTGAGTTTGAGTTGTTTGCTAGTTCATATTGGAGGCACAATTCATTTGTGGTTTGTGTTGTGCATAGTTGATTTTATTCTGGTGTGAGAAGGTGAAAGTGAACCCGTGGCGTGCAAAGGCCAACCCGTGACAAGTCAAGTCATCACTCATGGAAGGAAGATCTACCTATTTGTGCAAGACATTTTTATCTGTGTAGGATGTTTGGCATTTTTTTGGCAATGGCATGACTAGGACATTTTGGGTGGTTTGTTCACATGCTACAAAGACATTGAAGGCATCAAAAAGATCTTCCAGGTGTCATTTTATTGCTTTGGCATGGGATTTCTCTCAAATCTCACATGAGCCAATCTTGGATCGAAAGGCACAATGTTTGAATATCGTTGTTCAAAGGAAATTTGTGTCTATTTTCTGCACTTGAAAACCCCTTCTTTGGCCGTGTAGACCCCGTAGATAACTAAATACATTAATATGGATAAGAAAGATCCAATTCTATACAAATTTTAGCCTAAGTAGATTATCCATATTAAGATTTTCTGCACTTTTGGGAAGAGGAGAAGAAAGATCCAATTCTATACAAATTTTAGCCTAAGTAGATTGATCACGACCATGAAAAGGTCTTGAAATATCTATGGCCTTCCAAAAAGAATTGGCAATTGTCTCAAAAACATAGGTAAACCAAAACCCCTAAGAAAGAGCATACATCCAAATCCAAATTAGGGTTATTGTTGGAATTTCCTCCAAATAGTTAAAACCCACATGCCAATGCTTCATAAAAAAACCTATATTACAAAATAATTAAGGACCTTCTCCAAAAATTCCATCTCTATCAGATTCATTAGTAAAAACTGATACAAAATGCCATTTAGCACAAGATTGGATTTCATATTCCCCCAAATCTTCTAATTCTTTCTTGCCAAAAAAACCAGTTCCTCAAAAGACATGAAAACTTAGGAATCTACAAATCAAACTAAACCCTTGGAATATAAAAACATTCTTTTTAAACTCATCCAGATTAAAGTTGATAACAGGAGATCCTTCCAAAGTAGGTATGACGAATTTTTTCCCTAAAAGATCTATTTTTTTTTTTCCCATCATGACAATTGCAACAACAATTTCTTTTTCATGAACCAATGATCCGGAACCAAATCCAACGAGAGAATCTCTAAATGATTGAGGGGGCCAAGACTAAAACATAATCAAGCCATCTTAAACAAGATATTCGAATTAACCACATCAGTACCCATTTGGCAAGCATCTTTTATTCCCACGTGACATTTGTGTACCCTTATAGTTAGGGTGCTCAACCAGTGGCAATTACCGTGTATAGCACAATTACAATGAAAATACTAATTTGATAGGAGAAAGTTTTACGCAGAATAGACTGCAACGTGAACACTCATGACGGCTCATAATATTTGAAGATGGTGAAACTGCAGTCTGCAGACAAGTCACATGGGTCAGTCAAAAATAAGTACACAGGACCGAAATGAAAGTGGAAGACCACATGCAACGGAACTTTTAATTTATCGAAACTTTCAAAACGTACACTGCCAAGAAAATTCGGGTTCACGAGATAAGATTGTGTGAGTTGGTATGCGTCCATTCAAAAATTTGTAATTATATTTTGAAAAGAGCCATCACTCAACTGATGCAACAGATGATGTGACGAATGATATTAAATTTGCATTTACTGCGGTTCACTCTGTACTCGTCACGCATTAAACTTTTCGATAAGTAATAAAGTTTTAGCAAAATGTTACCTTAATGTGACGAATGATATTAAACTTGCATTTACTGTGGTTGACTGTCTGTGTCTATTCTAAGCACGCTTTTAAATTTGTCAAAATATAACAAGATTTTTTAGAAAAAAGTTGGTTTGATTTGGCGGAAGAGTGTTGATCAGAGAAGAAAACGGGTAATAAGTGGAAACAAACGAGGTAAAATGCCAACATTTGAATTTATTGAATTTGCATTGAAATGCACGCTGTCAGGGAAAGTCTGATTAAGTTTTTCTGGGAGTTGTAAAAAATGGAATGCTATTTTATATTTTCTGGCACTTCCCTGCTATTTTCTATTTTATGGTACTATTGTATTCAATATACAAAATTTTGCATTAGTATCGTCAAGTTTCTACCAATCAGTTTATTGTATTTTGATTATAACTATACCTTACAAAGTTTGAAAAAATATTTGATTGGCTATTTTTGTTTACCCTCTTATTGTTGCGTTCATGTGAATCGAGGCAAAGATTAAATAGTCAAGTCAATCTCAACCATACCAAAATTAAATGAAATGAATATAGTCCATATCTAAAATCAATTCATGAAAGAAATACAGTGTATACGTGTCAAAGTGACTCATACCCAAAAAAATAAAATCAATGTTTGCAAAATGAAACAATGGCTTTAGTGCATATCTAGATCACATCAATTGAATATCTTGTACCGAAAATCATTTTAATTTGATTTTTTAGGATATGCAAAATCAATTGAAATCAAAGCAATCCTCCAAAGTCAAATAATATTTTATTTAAAAGATGGTGTCTTGGGATAAGGATTTGACATCTATATTGAAAGATTGGACAATTTCTGCAGTAGATTTTGTCTTATCAGACCTGCACTAGGTGTGGATTGGCTACAATTCTTATGGCCTCTGTTGTTTGCCTTTACCATGATGCATACTCCGTTTCAATGACTCGTTAGTTTGCTCCATCGTGCGCTGATTCAATACCAGCAAAACACAACGCCCGCATAGGCTTTGAGTTGGGGAAGCCATTGTCTAAATCTTTCTTTTGTTGTGTGATTGAGAAAGAGTGGTGATGGATACGCAATTAAGATGATTTTAGTGATTGGATCGCTTTAACCCACTTTGGAATAATGAAGTTTTACTGCGCTGAACAAGCTCTTCCAACCCTTCATTGCATCCACATCCAATTCTTCCGGGCTCTTCCTTCTGGTAAATATATTTCATATTTATGTTTATAGTTAGGGATATTAGAATTCCACTTACAAGAAAAACTCCAGGCAATTCTTCAATTTTTCGTGGACTTTGGGGAGAGAGCATTACACGATGGAGACCCCAGTATCTGAACGTTTTTCCGTTCATGCCTAAGCCGGTAAGATGAAAAGCTAACACTTCCTCAAATTATTCTGTGTTTAATAAACTAACAATATGAAATTTTATTTTCTTTTATGTGACATTGTGGATCTTTATCACTGCTAGTTGTTGGGTGGTGAAGCCCAACCGTTACAACCACCTCATTCATTTCTCTGCCATCTCTACGGTTACTTTGCCACCGTTTCCACTTCCTTCATTTATTAAACAATTTTCCCTTTTTAGGTATATTTGCTGTTGTATCTGGTGGTGTGAGTGTTGGCTATATATTAGCTTCAAATGTTGAATGCTGTTGTATGAAGATAACTGATAATAAAGATATTCCCCTACTTTGAGAGTGGATGTAGCCTTCATGGTGAACCACTATAAATCTGTGTTCTATGTCTGATCTTGTTTTTAGATTGTTTTATTTGCTCTTTTTATTTAATAATTGGTATCAGAGCTTGGTAGAACCAAGTTATGAAGAAAGTTGAGTAGATATGGAAGAGAGCCCCAACTTGGATGATTGGGTTCAAGCTCTCATGTATATGTCCCATGGCTCTGGAGAGAGTTTTGATGAAGTGGGAGCTATTCATATATAGATGATGATGAAGATTTCTGGGCTTCTCGGAAGAAGCCTTTGGATCAGTTAGATGATGAAGCCGATTTTGTTATTAAGGAGTTTCTTGGTATGTTGGAACCTGGGAGTGACATGGAGCAGATGCAAGAAATAAAAAGTGTTGTGGCTCAGTCTGGAGAAGAGGAAGAGGTAGAAGAAATATTTTATTTTGTTGATAATGAAGTTTCTCTTTTCAAGTTGCAGTAGGAGGTCGCAAATTCAAACATAATGTGTTCAAGGAATGGTTATAGTACTCTGTCTGTTGGGAAAAAGGTTAGATTTGATTTGCCAGTGGAAATAGATGATGCTCCTATCTATTTGGCTATTGAAGTTCTTATGAGTGACTATGATCTTGATTCCTCGAGCACTACCCAGGCGAGATCTGTGTGGGAAAGGGCCCTAGGTCAGTCTATCAATGGCCCTCAATTTGTACGACAGTTTGGAAATGATTTAAAGTGTAGAGAGTAGTTTGACGATGGCATAGAGTCTATGAGTCAGTTTGATCGTGATCCTCTCTCTCAACAATTGGTAGAAGATTTGCATGTTTTGGTAGAAGCTGAGAATTGGGATGCTTTGGTAGATGAGGGTTTGAATGTCTTGTGTAGGATTTGTGGGGATGGTGGGTATCCCACAATTGATTGCCCTATGAAGGGATCTGGGAAGAAAATGGATGATGAATATAAAAAATTTTGGCTAGTCAAAATCAGAACTTTGGTGGCTTGAACATGAGGCTTGTTGGTTCCATTAATCCTTCCCTAGTGGCGTCCTTGAATCCGTCTTCACTGGGCTTTGGCTGTGGTTATGGAACCCACCCGAGTTTTGGGGGCTATCGCGCTAGAGAGTGTAGTGTTAATGTCGGGTGCATGGGCTTTACGGTTCGCAGGGGGAAATTCTGCAAGGTGGATCGACTGGCTATCAAAATTTGCAGTTAAGCAAATCTATCGCTTTGCCTAGAACTTCACAGGGAGGAGAAAATCCTCCATGGGTTTCTGGAGATACGGGGAACTTTGCTGGGCAACAAGAGCTATAGAATAGTTTCCCCACATCTAGTCTGGCCTCAAAATTTTCAAAGGAGTGGTCAAATGTGGTTGGCGCGACCATGGAAAAGTTTTAGAAGAGGCTTTGGATTGCGGACATTAAAGCCGGCCTCGAGCAAGACCTGGTGTGCGTTGGCCAGTACCTTTTTGTACGAAGATGGGTTCGAACATGCCACATGCAGAGGTCTTTCCTCCTATTGGTGAGATTGATTAAGCGTGTCCATATTTTGGAGGTTATTAAAACCGACATGCTTTGGAGGAGATTCATCCAGAGCTTTCTTGAACAGAATTTGGCGAAGCTAAAATCTTCGTTGGGGCTGAAGTAACATTACAAGTGGAAATGCAGGGGATATCTTGGTAGCACTGGTTGGACTTCAAGTGGGAGATTGTTGGGTGGTGAAGCCCAACCATTACAGCCACCTCATTCATTTCTCTTCCATCTCTACGGTTACTCTACCATCATTTCCACTTCATTTATTAAACGATTTTTCCTTTCTAGGTATATTCGCTATTGTATCTGGTGGTGTGAGTGTTGGCTATATATTAGCTTCAAATGCTGAATGCTGCTGTATGAAGATAACTAATAATAAAGATATTCCCCTGCTTTGAGAGTGGATGCAGCCTTCATGGTGAACCATTATAAATCTATGTTATGTGTCTGATCTTGTTTTTAGATTGTTTTAAATTTGCTCTTTTTATTTAACACTAGTGATTGATTTACTCAATCAGTGCCAATTTCGGGTCGACTGTAATGGATTTAAAAACTCTACTAGAAATTGATCTAAATCAGCTTAATTATTTTTAGTGCTTTAATTATATGACTAATAACACTGTTTAATACTATGTAAGCTAATCTTCTCTGTATGAACACAGGAAAAGTCCGCTGGTGACATGTCTTTTTTAACTAGAAGCCATTAGATTTTACGCATTTCATACTTGAAACATGAAATGGGCGTCCCTTATCATTTCATGAAAGTTGGTCACATTTCCCAAAAACCAGTGTTCCAACCACAAGTTTCTTGTCGTTCACATGAACATAGAGAGGAACTCACTCATTTCCTTTTAGAGTCTTGTTTTTTCTCTGGTGTTGAATCGCCTAAGTGGCTTGAACTAGTGTTTTATTTTTATTTTCTTGTCAGATGAAAGCTAGCACTGGTAATGTTGTTGTCGGATGGATTGATGTTTCTGTATTCAATTTAAATTCGCTTCTGATCTGTTAAAATGGACCTATACTTTTTTGGCGTTGCAAATATAGGGGAACAAATCATCTAAGAACGGATCTCTTTGTAATGTTATTTTTGAAAAGCAATGTAGAACAAATAAATAACTATAATATATTTAGCTCTACTTTTATATGTATATGTGTGTTTCAATAGGAATTGACCTCCACCACTTAATCAGTATACTAGCTGTGAAACAATAGTTTAAGGTCCATTTACCAGATTATTCTTAATTTCTTGTCAACACTCTTGGATATTCATAATCTTGAAATAACACATTTACCATCATGGAAGACTTTAATTTAGTACTGCAATAAACATAATAAAACTTAAACAAATCCTGAACCCAAACAAACCTCAGTCTCTCACCATCGGATAGTTGAAACTCATGAAAGCACATATATCATATTTCATGAGTTAGTAAGAAAATACCTTGAACAAAATTGTATGAAACCATATTAGGAGAAATGAGGCTAAAATTAATTTGTTATAAAATAATAGATGCTGATGAAAACCTTTAAGGGAATACACAACAAAATACTAGAGACTACAGTTTATCTCTTTCACCATTTTCATTGGATCATGGTTGATAAAGTGGGTTCTCAGGCTTATAGTATAATACAACTTGTTCAATTGTTAATTCCATGCTTCCAAGTCAATTGGTCTTAAGATAAGGTTTTTGAAATGAATAAATGCCATTGTTGTATTTACTATTTTCCTTGGCCCTTTTCTCGCCTACATCCCAAGTTTTCATGTCAATTGGCACTTACCTTTAAAATGTTTTGAAAGACTTCATAGTTTGTGCAGAATCCACCAACCAACCCTTAATTCCCAACTTCATCTTTGCTGATGGTACAAATATATTTCTTCTAATTCTTGTTTTGTTTGAATCTAGAGTCCAATATCTTTCATTCCCTTCCTAATCCTTGTATTCATCTTTACTAATTCATAAGGTGACCTTCCAGTTGCTCTTTTCACTATCACCCTATTAGCCCATAATGCCAACTTCAGCTTTGAATCCCAAGACCTCTTGTTTTTATCTACCACCCTTCTGATGATTTTCATGAGACTTTTATTGCTTGACTCTGCTTGACCATTCCCTTGTGGATGATATGGTGATGTATGAGACAAATCAATTCCATAATTATTGCAAAAATCAATAAATTCACCAGACCTGAAGCACATAGCATTATCTGTGACCAATTTGGCTGGTACTTCAAATCTGATAATAATATTCTCTAGGATAAAATCCATCAGCACTTTGCTTGCAGCCTTTTTAGTTGGAATGGCCTTAATCCATTTAGTGAAGTAATCAGTGGCAACCATAATCCAACTGTGCCCTCCACTTGATTTTTCTAAGATTTCCCCTATAAAATCTATCCCCCATTGCTAAAATGGAGCTTCTACAGTTATAGTCCTAAGGGGTAATGCACCTTGATATCTTATCTTTCTTGAGAACCTTTGGCAAGACTCACATTTTCTTACCATTTTGTGTGTGTCTATGAAGAGAGTTGGCCACCAATAGCCTGCTCTGAGAATTTTATGGGCTGTTGTTTGGCTAGCATAATGTCCACCACATACTCCATTGTGCATGTCACTGAGAA
Organism: Cunninghamia lanceolata; assembly: GCA_027924645.1. Classification (NCBI taxonomy): domain Eukaryota; kingdom Viridiplantae; phylum Streptophyta; class Pinopsida; order Cupressales; family Cupressaceae; genus Cunninghamia; species Cunninghamia lanceolata. The sequence goes on along the minus strand of BSBN01000072.1, from coordinate 43,946,445 downwards.
TATCCTTGGCCTGATTTTCATCAATACACCTGAGTAATACACCATCAAGATTTTTCCAATATAGCTCTCCCTAAACAATGATGTATTTAATAGCCTGCAGCTTCAAAGTTCTTTTCTGGATATCACTGAGGTGGGAAGGACAATTTAAATTCTGCAAGTAGTATACTATGTCTTTATACCACTCAGATTCTGACATATTTATAACTTCATTATGCACTACATTCACTTGGCATGCCTCTAGATTTGACTATGTCATCAGTTTCGCCAAACCTTGTCCTCGTACTAACTTAGTGATCTATATTTCAATGTTGAATTCCTACAATTTGTTTATCCATCTGCATCTCCTTCCAGTTACCTCCTACTGAGTGAAGATATCCTTGACTGCTGCATAAGACACATACGTAATTACTTGAGAGCCGACCAAATAGAGCCTGAAACTCTTGACTACTCTAACCAGTGCATATGCTTGTTTCTCCATGATGTCATACTTTAATTCAGCAGCCTGCAATGACTTACTAAAGAAAGCTATAGGTTGTTCAAACCCTTCTTCATTTTTTTGCAATAGGCATGCAGCAATAGTGTGGAAAGAAGCAAATGAAAATAATTGAAATGGCTTAGAAAAGTCAGGAGATTTTAATACAGGAGCCATCTTTATAGCTTCTTTTTATGTTCTGAAATGATTTGGTTGCTTCATCTTCCCATTTGCCAGTTACATTCTTCTTCAACATTTTAGAGATATCTTTGGTGGTCTCTGCAAAGTTAGGAACAAATCTCCTAACAAAATTAATTTGTCCAAAGAAGGACTGAACACCTTTCACTGTTCTAGGGATCTGAATTTTATCAATCGCAGCCACCCTTTCAGGATCAATCCTCACTCCATCTTTGGAAACAATGTGTCCAAGCAATTTTCCTTCCACAACCCCAAAAACACATTTCTTTGGGTTGAGTGAGACACCATATTCTAATGCTCTAATAAAGATCTGCTCCAAGTGCATACAGTGCTGCTCCTCCCTTTTTGAATAAGCAGTCAAGTCATCTTGATACACAACCAAGATTGAATCAATCAATCCTGCAAAAGCAACATCCATTGCCCTTTGAAATGTGGCACCTGCATTTGTCAATCCAAATGGCATCCTCACATATACATAGGTTCCCCAGGGAGTAGTGAAAGCAGTCTTAAATTGTTCAGATTCATTTACTTTCACTTGATTGTACCCTAAAAATCCATCCATCATAGATAGAAGTTCACAGCCAATCACCTTCTGCAACATGGCTTCCATGTTTGGCAATGGATAATTGTCCTTCAAAGAAGACATATTTAAATTTCTGAAGTCCACACAAAGTCTTATATCACCATTCTTTTTCCTAACTAGGACAAGGTTAGACACCCAAGTTGAATGTCTGATAGGCATAATTATTCCAGCCTCCCTAAGTTTCATAAGTTCTTCTTGCATTTTTGGAGCTAAGGTTGGGTTGATAGGCCTCTGTTTTTGTCTAAATGGTTTAGCTCCAGGCTTCAAAGGGATTTCATGCTAAAATAAATCCTCTCTATAAGCTTTGAGGTCCTCATAAGACCAGGCAAAGACATGCTTATATTTTCTTAGTAATGCAATCAGCATAGTCTTGATATGTAGCTTGAGTTATTTGCCAATGTACACCTTCTTGGGGGCCTGAGATGTCCCCAAGTTTATCTCCTCTAAATCATTCTTGTTTGTTGGAGATGACTTTGTAACAAGTTGGTCCCTATTGTCAAAAGCTCTCTCTAAAGCGACCAACCCTCTAGGGATCCTGTTTGTCTTGAGTTGAATTATTTCTTTCCATAAGAGAGTTTCTTTTCCATCTACAACCTCCACAAAGTTCTGAAAATCCATTTCTTGGTTCTCATACTCATCAATGCAATGTAGAAATCTTAGTAAATCTTTATCATCATCAAACACTTGCCAGCTGCATACGTTGTCTGGCACTGCAGATCTAAGCTTGACCTCAACATTTGTGACATCTGATAGAGTGATGTCATCTGGCCTTATAGCTACATTGGCTAGAAAATCTACCCTGACATTTTTTGATCTCTCTATCCAGTTTATTGAAAAAGCATCAAACAATTCAATTGTATCCCAAACAGCATGCTTATACTATTTTAATCTCTTATTTTTTGATGCATACTTATCTCTAACTTGGGAAGCAATAATCTCTGAATCACCAAACACTTTGAGCATCTTAATTCCATGCTTCAAGGCCACATTCAATCCTAATAACAGAGCCTCATACTCTACAATATTGTTTGTATAGGCAAACTTCAACAAGAAAGAGAATTTTAGAAGTTTACCAGCTGAAGACAAAAACACCACTCCAGCACCAGAGGCTTCCTTCGAACAAGCTCCATCAAAATACATGGTCCATAGACCCTGTTGATCCAATTCTTGAATGCAAATATTTCCCTCTTTATCTCCTTCATCATCTGAGACAACTCTGAAATTATCACAGTCAGTATCCACAAAACATATATGCTCCTCTGATTCTTGATCCTCCACTGTCTTTGATGACCTTTCTTCTCTAATTAGTTTGACATCCTTGCCATTCATAGGGATCATAGCATATGACAAATCTAATTGCATACTCCCACCAATCAATGCTGCCCATCTTCTTGACAGCAACATGCCATATTGTGGCTTGATATCAACAACTGTTATGTTCATTTTGTAGGTCTTTTCAGGATATGCTTCCAGTCTGAAATCAACATCCTTCATGATTCCAATGACAGGGACCTCCCTAGCATCCATTGCATAGCACATCCCGCATGCTTTATCTAGTTTTAACCCAGCTTGCTGCATGATGGCCAAAGGCATGATGTTTGTGGATGCTCCTAAGTCAAGCATACAGTTCTTAATTATTTTTCAATTTATGACAAGGGACACATAAAACGGTTCCACTTGTGAAGGGCATTTTGTCATGGTCACCCCCAAATATACCTCAGGAACTTCATCTTCATCAATGTACATGGCTTGTTTCTTACCCTGAGGTTCATCACTCAACTTGGCTTGATAGGGTACTCCTGAAATAAAGGATATTGCTTTATTTTTGAATTCTTCCACTTTCATCAGTTCCATCAGTGGAACAGAGACTTTTATCTACGATAAGACTTGAGCCATGTCAAATGGAGCATAATTTTGAATAACAGTTGTAACTTGCTCCACCATTTTACCTTTATCCTGGGATGATCTAGCCTTAGTTTTTATGGCTCCTTGACTGTCATTCTTGCCCTGAGAATTTTTATTTTGATCCTCAACCCAAGGAACTATATTTTTTAGTCCTTGAAGATCATAGCCTATTTTTTGCTTAAAACCTTGCTTATTATTGTTCCATTATTTCTTATATGTTTCAGTCCCCTTATAACTTTGCACTGGTCGGCTCACAAAAATATTTTATGGTTGGTGCGAATTGCTTACTTGAGCTTTACCTCTTAGGTTGTAATTGCTTTTGACTTGTGCTACTGCTGTAGCTGTGAGGGCTCTAATTTCTTCATCAGAAGGTCTCCTCAAGTTATTAAAAAAATTATGTGAATCTTGAGCATAAGCGTAGCTATCTTCCTCATCTTCATCATAGGGAAACTGTTGCTAGACCTAAATCTCATCATTTGCACTTGCATCAGCATCCTGAGAGGGATACTCCCTATTTGTAGATAGCATATTAACATTCTCATCTTCCATGCAATGTGGTTCATTGCACTCATCACATGCAACATCATTGTCGTATAAAGACTGAGCAATCAGACATTGTGACTGTGAGTGAGGCATTTGACATATGATACACCATGGGGTGTTATTAACAATATTTATAGCCTTCTTCAAAGGGTCAGGTGTTTCCTTAACATTTTGATTCCTTGGATTTGGGTTGTTGTTTGGAACAATGGGTCTACCATTATGCCAACTGGCGTTATATGGCATATCATGTAAAGATGGTGTTCTTTCTTGTCTTTGGTAAACCTGTCTGTCAGGACCTATCCCCTTTTCATTTTTACCCATTCTATAACCTAGGTCCTTGACAATGGTTGTCAACTTGTCTAATTTATCCTCAGAAGTAGATGCACTACCTTGAACAGTTTGAGCTTTAGTATTTGGGTTTTGCAGAATTTTCACATCATCTCTTCTATTTATCTTACCAGATGTTTTTCTGTTATTTTCAATATTTGTTGCAATCTTGAAGGCATCTCTGAGGCTAGTAGGGCTTTTGTCTCTCAATCCATAAGCTGTTTTGGCATCAAAAGCATTTATGTACAATACTATGCACATAGGCCTCAAGTCCTATGGCAATTTGTTCAATACTTTAGTAAATCTAGCATTGAAATCAGCAACCTGTTCATTTGATCCTTTGGTAATGCCAGTAAATTCATTAATGAAGAAACTAGGATCAGTCTTGTCACCATATTGTTCTTCAAATATCCTCCTGAAATCCTCCCATGATGAAATACTTCTGTCAGGTAAATCTTTATACCATTCCTTGGCTTCATCAACTAAGGATTGCATAAATGATTTCATGAAAACATCCTCATGCTCAACCTCAAAGTTGTCCATGATATTTTGAAAAGATTTTAAATGGCCTTCACCTGATACAGTATTATTTCCTAAAAATTTAGGCACTTGCAGCCTCACATGTTTGTCAATAGGATTGGGGTAACCGGGAATGCCATCAAAAATTAGTTGTCTGAATCTGTCTAGCTGCATAGGTTGTCTACCAAACTGATTAGCATTTGCATTTCTATTTGCATTCTAATTTCTTACATTATTTAATGGTACTCCAGCATTATGTGCGTTCTGTCTTTGATCATTGTGCTGATCCTGTACTTCATTCTTGTGTTGATTTCTTTGCATATTTGCATTGCCAAGGGTAGGAAATGAATCATTCTAAGCAACTCTCAGAGCTTGCACTTTCTGTCTCATGTCATCTTTGATCTTTACTGCTTGCAAATATTCTAATTCTGCCCTTAAGCTCTTAATTTCATCAGCTAGTTCCTCCTCTCTGGGCATAGAAGAGGATGGTTTTATCACATTCTGATCATCATTATCATCATCCCTTAGGGATTCGGCTTCTTCAAATCTGTCAGGGGAATTAACAAAAGGGCGTTCTTGAAACACCTCTGACCTCATTTTCAATCCACCACTCTGCTGTCTCTCATATATGTTCTGGATCTCAGCCTTAGTATTTAAAAAATAAGGTATTGTTCGCTCTGAAGATCCTGGATTGTCCTGAATGAAATTATTTTTTCTGGGGCTAGGAGAACCATCTTCACTGGCTCGAACAGTCCCTTTTTTCCTGTACATCATTTTTATGGGTAACTCTTCAAACAAAGGGTTACATTGGGATCTTCTCCCTTGCATACAAACTTTTACTTTACCGGTTGGGAGATTAGTTCGGAGTTGCCACCTATTACTAGGAATTGTTTTTTTTTTAAATCTGGGTTCTTTTACAAAGCAGTCCCCAGCGGAATCGCTAATTTCTGTTAGTATTTTTCCCAGACTGGATGCTTATTCCCAGTTATCCCTACAAGGTAGCCATCATTTATCAACAAGATTCCTGGGCTAGGGGCTAACAGTATATGAGATAGACTTTATAAATATCTCCTCTTCTTCTTTAGGCTCTGCAGAACCAAGGGGGTATTCCCTACTCAACATCTATGAAATGCATCCATGAATTAGCTAGGATGTTGATACAAAGCAAATAAATCCTCTCTTATGTAGACCAAAACCAGTGAGATAAGTGCAAAGGGGCTAGCTTTAGGCCTATATTCAGTTGTAGACAAAGGATTTTGGGTCCTAAAACTACTTCTAAAGTCCTAAAAGTTTTGAAGTTGAAGTTTGAGTTTGATTTATATATGGATGCAAAACTAGGACTTTGGGTTACAACAGAGATACCAAACCAGATCGGTGCTTATCCAGGGCTCGGAGTCAGTAGACATATAGATGTGAATGTTTACCACAGACCTAAGACAGTAATCAAATTTCAAGGGGTTTCTAAAATGTCTACCTTACAGACAATACCCAAGAGAGAGTATTTAGTTATTTCTACTTACAAACATCCTTACTGCAATGTATTCTTCTCAACACTTAATCCAAAACATTCAATCTACTCCTTAAGCAGAGGTAAGAGACTAAGTATTCAATATAGAAAACCTATATTCTAGAATCTATAACACCCCTTAGATGTTCAGAGTCAGAAGAAAAACACATTCAGCCTGGAGACGAATAACAAAACACACGCAATGAAGCATTACTCATTTAAATCAACATGAAATTGATAATTCTATGCATAATACATACAACATACAATTCATAAACTCACAAGGCACCTGAAACAGAGTCACCAGAAAATTGTATTCCTACTACAGTACTAAAATTTGTCCAGTTTTCAACAACAAATGAGTAACACAGTCTGGCTTATATACCAAGACTGTGTACCCAGCAAAATTAATTACAAGGCAAATCAAAAATCTACCAGATACAATGCATGAGAAATGGCACTTAAAATATTCAATGCTGCGGAGAGACAAAGAGGAAGGAGCAGGTGGAATCGGGATCTGCGCCACCGCTCAAGGATTTTCATCTTCAATCGGGTGGTTGACCTGTCAACACAACCCATACTTCCCTGCACAATCTGCCATTAAAGCCTCAACTACATGCAGCCTCTGGAATGCAGCAATGGCGCGCCTCTGAAGTTTCCCGCCCAAAAATAGCCGCACACGCACAGGAAAAACCCCTCGCTGCAGGTTCAAAACAAAGCCGTCGATCCACTCCTATCGCTGAGATCCACGGCTCAAAATTGCATTGACTAGTCGTTAGCCAGTGAAAACATGCCACATAGGCACCTCACGTTTCTATCGCCGGCATTTCCATTCACTATTTTGCCATTTTCACCCATTGTATATGCATGTTTAAATGCATATACAATCGCTACTGTTCACCCTGTCAAAAACCCTTGTATATGCAAGAGCAAATGCATATACAACTGTTCATTAGACAAGGCGGACCCCAAACCATTATAGAGCAAATTGAAATTCAAATCGGGTCCGGCTTGCATCTCCATCCTTTGTATATCCACGATATACAACACATACATATATACAGGCCGCGGACTTCAAATCACTATGCATCAGAACGTATCTCCTTTTGAAGTCTGGCTTGTACCTCTTTCATTGCACATCGGCTTGTATATCGGCATATACAAGCGTTTTATACAACCCACGAACCTGAAATATTTATACAGCAGCCTAAAATCTTCATTAGGTCCAGAATGTATCTCCTCAATGTATATTTTGTTTGTATGTAGAATATACAAACACAAACATACAAGCAAGGAATCTTTTTAGAATATGCCTACGATGTATTTAATCATTATATGTGCGCCCGAATGTATATTGCATATACATTCCACCTTGTATATCCACGACACTGTTTACTTTACATGTCGCTGGCCTTTGTATATTTTTCAATGTACATTCCCTTGCACATACAAACAAGGAATCTTCTCCAGAATATCCCTGCAATGTATCTTTCCTTTGTATGTTTCGCTTGCATGTTCCACATACAAGCCCGATTTACAAGCAGGGTCGATATACAAATGGCGAATATTCCCAGAATCTTTTAGAAGATTCCCCCAATGTATATGCACCCTGATATACATGTAGAAATGCATATAACTCAAATTTTCCACCATTTTTGGAAGCCGATTGGGATTTCACAAGCTTGTCAACAGATTTGATCAATTGCACATACAAACTTAACATTTTTCATGAGTGCGACAGGAAAAGGTAGTAAAACATTACATGGGGGCAGGTCAACCTATGAACACTAAAGCACGAGGATAAAACCGAACAACCAGGAACCCACCATAGAAAACCATCACCAGAACAGGCAGAACAATGCAAGACCCCACGCCTTAGAAAATTTAGGATTTGAGCGAGAAATTCAGCAAATGTTCAAACTTAAAACCCTAAACATAAATGAGTACTAACAGATTGGATATCTGAAATCAAAATTAGATCATTGTGTGTATTACAAGTTTGACAATGATCGCATTCTCATTATTGCATTGTATGTTGATGATATGTTGTTGATTGGGAATGGTAAGAATATGATTTCTGATTTGAAGTCTTAGTTGTTACCACAATTTGAGATAAAAAATCTAGGGGTAGCCAGGTACATTCTGGGAATGGAAATCAGAAGAGACAGAGCTAACATAAAACTTTGGTTAAAGAAGAGTAAGTATGTGAAGACCCTGTTGGATAGGTTCAGCATGGCAGATTGTAGATCATTGTGTGTTCTTGTTGCTTTGGGGACAAAGTTGTCTATTAATGATTGTCCAAAATCTTCTAGTGAGGTGGAGGACATGACCAAAGCACCTTATGCTAGTGTTGTTGGCAGTTTGACGTATGATATGGTCTGCACAAGACCAGACATTGCCCAAGCAGTGGGAGTCCTTAGTCCACTTATCGCTAATCCTAGACGGGTACATTGGGATGCAGTTAAGAGAGTGTTCAGATATTTGAGGGCTATTTTCGAGTATTTCATATGCTATCATGGTAATCCTACATGACCTCTGCATTCTGTTTGTATTCATGGATTCGTGGATTTTGATTGGGTAGGTGACATTGATAGCAGGCGATCCACCAATGCCTATGTGTTCACTATGTTCAGTGGTGCAATTAGTTGGATGAGTAAGCAACAACCTATGGTTGCTTTGTCCATGATAGAAGATGAGTATATGGAAGAAACTCATTCTTGCAAGGAAGCCATTTGGCTTAAGAGATTGTGTTCAGATATTGGTGGTGATACAGGATAGATTACGATTTGTTGTGATAGTTAGAGTGCGATTTGCTTAGCAAAGAATTCAACTTTCCATTCCAGAACAAAGCATATTGATGTACAGTTTCACATCGTGCGAGACATGGTAGAGGATGGGAGGGTGAATTTGGAGAAGGTAGACACTTTGAAGAATGTTGCGGATGCATTGACGAAACCAGTGGGCACAGAGAAGTTCAGACGGTGTTCAGAGTCTATGGGCCTCTCGGCCTATAGCAGTTAAATCCTATTATTTCCATTGGCTCTTACAAGGTGTTCGACAAGTGGTAGAATGTTGGAAATTAAGGTGTCTCAACCTTGCTAATTCTTTGTATTATTTCATTGTATTTATTTATTTATTGCCTATTATTGTAATTAGGATGCAAATCCTTATTGTCATCTTGTGGGAGTTGGCACGGTGATGTGTCATCCTATGTGGAAGGTGACAACATGTAAATTTGTCCTCACATGAGGAGATAGGCATCCCACTTAGTGGTACAAATATTTTTCCATGTGTCAGCATCTTGGATAGTGTGTAAGGGAATATTGATCGAAATGGTCATGATAGATTCCTATGACAAATCTATGATACGTAAGAGTTGTAAATGGAAGATTCTATGACAGGGGAAGACATGTGTCACAAGGCATCTTGGAAGAAGGCATCTTTGGGTGCCCCAAGGAGGGTTATGACATGTTGTAAGGGAATATGCTATTTTTAGCATGTGTATGCCAGATTCTCTTACAACTGTAAGATATGACAGTTATGACAGATTCTATGACAGTCTTAAGAGTTGTAAGAGTATCTGTCATTACCCAAATTGGGAATAGGCGACGTCTTTGGGATGGGGTGACATAACAAGTGTCATGAACATTCTACATTGTTAGACAAGTGTCCCTAGACATGGATTTTGGGCCATGAGGCCATGTTGGATGCCCATCCCAAGATAGAGCCATTTTTGCATTGTATTTTCTATATAAACAGGTGCTTTGGAGAGGAGATGTATTATGTGATTGACAGGTATTGTTATGCTGTCAGTTTGTCTCCAGATACGAGTGTCAAATACTCTTGAGAGATTTCATTGCAAGTTTATTGTAAACCATTTCAGTTTTGATAATACATTTTGCAGGTTTTGGAGTGTGGGGTTTTTCACTCGATAAGGGTTTTCCCCACGTATATCTTGTGTCTCTCTCTTCTATCTCATTTCTGTGTGTATGTGTATTGCTGCAATATCTCCATTGTTGTAATTAACACTCTATAATTGTAAGGATTAAAATAAATTTTCACTCTTCTCTCCTCTTTAGATTAGTGTAGGAAGCGATTTCCACACATCTAGCTTCCTTTCAGTTGGTATCAGAGCCTAGTCAGTTTTGGTTCTAGCTGCTGGGTAGGGGATTTTTGAGCTAATCTTAGGTTGAGTGGGAGTTTGTGTAGAGTATTCTGAATCTTGTTACAGGAAGGAGATGGCAAGCACATCCGAAAGAGTAGAAGTGGAGAAGTTCAATGACACAAATTTTTAGTTGTGGAAACTCAAGATAGAAGACTTACTTGTTGATCGTGACCTATGGGAAACCGTTGATGGCACAAAATCTATAGCAATGTCACAAGATGATTGGGACCTCAAAGATCAGAAGGCTAAGGGTCTCATAAGACTCTGTCTAGTTGACTCTGTCCTATTGAATGTCCATGAGGAGAAGACTGCAAAAGATCTTTGGAAGAAGCTGAGATATGTTTATCAGGCTAAGTCCTTGGTGAACAAGCTCTTTCTAAAAAATAAGGTGTTTGCTCTGAAGATGGAAGATGGAGGATCTGTTGCGGACCATATGAATTCTTTTAACATGATTATTGCATAATTGACATTCGTGGGTGTGAAAATAGAGGAGGATTGATGTATGACCCTGCTTTGTTCTTTGCCAGATTTGTGGGATCATCTTGTCATGGCCATCGAAAGCACTACAACCACTTTCAAGATGGATGAGGTAGTGGCTTTGCTGTTATCTGAAGAAGTGCAGAGAAAGACAACTGAGTCAGCTAAAGAAGCTCTTGCGGCTCATGGAAGACCCAAAGAAAAAGGGAAGAAGAAGTACAAGAAAGGTGAAAAGGGCAGATCCAAATCCCATGGGAGATCCAAATCTCCTGGAAAGTCCAAGGCTCTTTGTTGGAACTGTGGTAAAACTGGGCATTTTTGAAAGGAATACAAAGAGAAAAAGAAAAAGAATAAGAAGAATGTCCCAGATTCATATTCTGACAAGTCACAAGATGATGGTGATGCCTTCATCGCAGCCCTGGCCACCCATGCATCTGATGATGTGTGGTTGATTAAATTTGGTGCATCATTCCACATGACCTCGCATCGAAGCTCGTTCACGAAGTATGAAGAGTTCGATGGTGTAAGAGTGTACCTCGGTGACGATTCTCATCTGAAGATTGTTGGTCATGGAAGAATCTCAATCTAATTCCCTGATGGATGAGTGAAGGGGATCACTGGGGTTATGCACATCCCAGGCTTGTTATGGAACCTGCTGTCTGTAAGTATGTTGAATCATGTAGGTATGCAAGTTGTCTTTTTGAAGGATGGATGCAAGATGACTAGAGGATCTATGGTGCTTGCGAAGGGTATTTGGAGAGGTACTATGTTTCAGCTGGAGGCATGCACTTCACAGTGCAATAGTTCTTCTGACTTGAAGAAAAGAGCTGCAGTCACTTCATCCCCACCATCTGAACAAGTAGTGAAGAAATCTGTTGTAAAAAATTCTGATGGTAGTGCATCTTGTGTACCCAAGGGTGCTCGTGCTTTGGAAGTTAAGCTTCTTGCTAAAAAGACTATGTTATGGCATAAGAGATTTGGCAACATTGGTGAGAAGGGTCTTAGAACCATGAAAAATAAAAACCTCGTTGAGGGGTTAAATGATTGTAATCTCGAATTTGACTTTTGCGAACACTGTATATATGGAAAGCAAAATCATGTTCAGTTTTACTCTAGTTCTCACAAGTCTTCTGGTGTATTGGACCTTATTCATTCTGATGTGTTTGGTCCTATTAGTGTTCCTTTGATTTCCAAATATGTATATTTTGTATCTTTTATAGATGATTACAATAGAAGGACATGGATTTATTTTCTTAGAAGGAAGACTGAAGTCTTTAGTCGGTTTAAAGAGTTTAAAGCTTTTGTTGAGAATTAGACTAGTAAAAAGATTAAGTGTTTGAGAACTGACGACGGTGGTGAGTTTTGTTCGGCAAAGTTTGATAAGTTCTGTAAAGAGAAAGGGATTGAAAGACATAAGACAACTCCATACACCCTGCAACCAAATGGAGTTGCAGAGAGGATGAATAGGACACTGATGGAGAAGGCTAGGGGTATGCTTAGTGGAGCAAGCCTCCAACAAATGTTTTGGGTTGAAGCTGTAGCCACTGCTTTCTACCTGGTAAACAGGTCTCCTACATCAACACTTGTTGGTAAGATACCTATGGAGGTGTGGTCTAGTAAGAAACCTTCAGTTAGACATCTTCATATTTTTGGTTGTGAGGCATATGCACTTATGCTTAGGGAGAAACTGTCTAAATTGGAGAAGAAGGTTGTTAAGTGTATTTTCATTGGCTATGGTGTTGGTGTGAAATGATACAAGCTTTTGGATCTTGTGGCTGAAAAAGTGTTGTATAGAAGAAGTGTTATCTTCAGAGAGCTAGCACCTTTTTCCATTGTTTTACAGCTAGAATAGACAGAAAAGAAAGAGGATGCGGTTTAGTTTCCTTCTACCCCTGAGAAGACTGAACTGACAGACCCTGTGAGACCTAATGATGAGGAGAGATCTAGAAGCTCTGAAAGCTCGGAAGAAGAAGCAAAACCTCAACCTTAGCCATTGAGGAGGTCTACACGAACAAGGAAGCAACTTGATAGGTTTGGTTATTCATTGGTTGATTCTAGTTGTGTTTTTGCTTTGCTTACTAACACTGATGAGCCTAGAATTGTGAAAGAGGCTCTGGGCATGAAAGATGTAGGTTCCTGGAAGGAGGCCATGGAATATGAGATGGCTTCTTTGGAGAAGAATAAAGCATGGGACTTGGTGCCTTTACCTAAAGGACGGAAACCCGTTGGATGCAAATGGGTGTTCAAGAAGAAATTTGGTGCAGATGGCAGTGTTGAAAAGTACAAGGCCAGATTGGTTGCGAAGGGGTATTCACAAGTGGAGGGAATTGATTATTGTGAAATTTTCTCTCCCATTGCAAAGCTGACATCTATTCAGTTCCTGTTATCTCTTGCAGTAGCTTATGACTTAGAGGTGGAGCAAATGGATGTGAAGATAGCATTCCTTCTTGGTGATTTGGAGGAAGAGATTTACATGTCACAACCAGAGCATTACATAGAGAAAGGTAAAGAAAATTTGGTTTACAAATTGAAGAAGTCTTTGTATGGTTTGAAGAATTCTCCTAGGATGTGGTACTTGAAGTTTGATGCCTTTGTGTTGTCGATTAGATATCTGAGATTGAAATCAGATCATTGTGTGTATTACAAGTTTGACAATGATCGCATTCTCATTATTGCATTGTATGTTGATGATATGTTGTTGATTGGGAATGGTAAGAATATGATTTCTGATTTGAAGTCTCAGTTGTTACCACAGTTTGAGATGAAAAATCTAGGGGTAGCCAGGTACATTCTGGGAATGGAAACCAGAAGAGACAGAGCTAACATAAAACTTTGGTTAAAGAAGAGTAAGTATGTGAAGACCATGTTGGATAGGTTCAGCATGGCAGATTGCAGATCATTGTGTGTTCTTGTTGCTTTTGGGACAAAGTTCTCTATTAATGATTGTCCAAAATCTCCCAGTGAGGTGGAGGACATGAGAAAAGTACCTTATACTAGTGCTGCTGAAAGTTTGATGTATACTATGGTTTGCACAAGACCAGACATTGTGCAAGCAGTGGGAATCCTTAGTCCATTTATGGCTAATCCTGGATGGGTACATTGGGATGCAGTTAAGAGAGTGTTCAGATATTTGAGGGGTACTTCCAAGTATTCCATATGCTATCATGGTAATCCTATAGGACCTCTGCATTTTGTTTGTATTCATGGATTCGTGGATTTCGATTCGGCGGGTGACATTGATAGCAGGAGATCCACCAATGCCTATGTGTTCACTATGTTCAGTGGTGCAATTAGTTGGATGAGTAAGCGACAACCTGTGGTTGCTTTGTCCAGGATAGAAGATGAGTATATGGCAGCAACTCATGCTTGCAAGGAAGCCATTTGGCATAAGAGATTGTGTTCAGATATTTGTGTTGATGCAGGACAGATTACGATTTGTTGTGATAGTCAGAGTGCAATTTGCCTAGCAAAGAATCCAACTTTCCATGCCAGAACAAAGCATATTGATGTACAGTTTCACATCGTGCGAGACATGGTAGAGGATGGGAAGGTGAATTTGGAGAAGGTAGACACTTTGAAGAATGTTGTGGATGCATTCACGAAATCAGTGGGCATAGAGAAGTTCAGATGGTGTTTAGAGTCTATCGGCCTCTCGGCCTATAGCAGTTAAATCCTATTATTTCCATTGGCTCTTACAAGGTGTTTGACAAGTGGGAAAATGTTGGGAATTAAGGTGTCTCAACCTTGCTAATTCTTTGTATTATTTCATTGTATTTATTTATTTATTGCCTATTATTGTAATTAGGATGCAAATCCTTATTGTCATCTTGTGGGAGTTGGCACGGTGATGTGTCATCCTATGTGGAAGGTGACAACATGTAAATTTATCCTCACATGAGGAGATAGGCATGCTACTTAGTGGTAGGAATATTTTGTCATGTGTTGGCATCTTGGATAGTATGTAAGAGAATATTGACTGAAACGGTCATGACATATTCCTATGACAAATCTATGACGCGTAAGAGTCGTAAATGGAAAATTCTATGACAGGTGAAGACATGTGTCACAAGGCATTTTGGAAGAAGGCATCTTTGGGTGCCCCAAGGAGGGTTATGACATATTGTAAAAGAATATGCTATTTTTAGCATGTGTATGACAGATTCTGTTACAACTGTAAGATATGACAGTTATGACAGATTCTATGACAGTCGTAATAGTATCTGTCATTACCTAAATTGGGAATAGGCGACCTCTTTGGGATGGGGTGACATGACAAGTGTCATGAACATTCTACAGTGTTGGACAAGTGTCCCCAGGCATGGATTTTGGGCCATGAGGCCATGTTGGACGCCCATCCCAAGATAGAGCCATTTTTGCTTTGTATTTTCTATATAAATAGGTGTTTTGGAGAGATTTATTATGTGATTAACAGGTATTGTTATGCTGTCAGTTTGTCTCCAGATACGAGTGTCAAAGACTCCTGAGAGCTTTCATTTCAAGTGTATTGTAAACCATTTCAGTTTTGATAATACATTGTGCAGGTTTTGGAGTGTGGCATTTTTCACCTGATAAGGGTTTTCCCATGTATATCTTGTGTCTCTCTCTTCTATCTCATTTCTGTGTGTATGTGTATTGCTGCAATATCTCTATTGTTGTGATTAACACTCTATAATTGTGAGGATTAAAATGAATTTGTACTCTTCTCTCCTCTTTAGATTAGTGTAGGAATTGATTTTTGCACACCTAGCTTCCTTTCAATTGAAATTTTATGAGAGGCGACTGCTTGTCAGCCATATGCGATGGAGGATGATTCAAAGATGATTAGATGTTGATCAGAGGTGATTATCTTTTAACCAAAGGAGCTCGAGTGTCTAAAACCCAGTAAAAACCCTAACCAACCAAAGGCAAGTTTCTACAAACCAAATGCGAGTTTCTACGGACCAAATGCTACTTTTTACGGACCAAATGTGAGCTTCTACAGATCAAATGCTACTTTTTGTGCCAAATGCTACTTTTTTCACCAAATGCGACTTTCTACGGACCAAATGATACTTTTTTCTCCAAATACGACTTTCTACCATTCAAATGTGATGATCTGCAAACTAGAGGCAACTGACGACTGTACGAGTGTGATTTTCACCTAACTAACTGCGATTTAGAGTCGTGCAAAGACAATGATCTACTGATCAAGTGCGATTCTTTATCGATCAAATGTGCTCTGTGTATCTAGACTTCAAAAAACACTTTTCAAAGAAAAACCTATCAAGGAGGTGGGTCCCACCGGGCGTGCCAGAATGTGTGAGCAGGAAAAATTAGGTTAATAAGATCAAGCATTACAAATCGAACCTAACCCTACCACCTTCAAAGAATCCATCTAAATGACTCAAAATGAAAGCAAATCAACAACAATGTCACCTGGATTGTATTGATTCCTTGGTTGGATGTGGATTGCTTCTCAATAGTGAACAACCATAGTTGTCAAAGTTGCCATGATGATAGATGATATGTTCAAAGTGTTCAATGGATGCTCAATGTGCTCAATATGCATAAGATGATAATGTAGATGTTATATGATCATAATGGTGGGTGGGGGTTTTGAATGAAATGAGAGGGTGTATATATAGTCCCAAGCAAAGATTGATCAATGGTGGAGAAAAGGAGGTGGAATCAATGGTTGAGATAATTCAAAAACATAGATGAATGTGCACAAGACCTGTCCATAGGAGATGCTTTTATTAAATGATTTAGTTGGCTTTGTTGGTGATGATAAGATTGGTTTTGCTAAAAATAGGGTTGGATGACAAGGATAATTGATTTTAGAACCAATTAAATCATTTTTTGATATTTAAATAAAGATAGGACCTATCTTGTACACATAGAAGAAAGTGATAAGATAAGATAATGATAGGATAGAGATAGATGATGGAGGAAGAAGCTAATTTTAAAAAATTGGAAGATAAGATATAAATTAAATAAATAAATTTATTTAATTTATATGCATGATGAGAAAAATAAATAAAATATTAAATTTATTTATTCAAGAAGAATCAACTTAAATAAATTTAGGAAATTTATTTAATTGTAGAAGAACAATGGGATAATTAAATAATTATAGATAGAAGAAAATAGATGAAGTTAGTAAAATAAATATAATTTATTTAATTAATGATAGAAGAGGATGATTTAGAAGAAAATAGATGAATGATGTGAGTGTGCTAGACAAAATCGACCTATGTAGTGGTGAAATGCAACAAAATTGATAAATGATGAAAAGGGTCAATTTTGGGTGTCTACAATAAGAAATATAAAAGAGATGCCTCTTCTCATATTCAATATTCAATATTTATTATAATTTTAAAAATATATATAGCTTACATTAATATTGGAGAGGAAAAAATGCATGTATTGTTTTTCAGTTTTATATTATTTTTGTAACTATAAAATTAATATATTTATGTCATTTTTATTTAGCTTTGGGTTTTATGACTTAACATAATTATATATCAACTAGTGGTAAACTTTTGTATTAGGTTTGGTTCATTCTTCAATCCTTATCTATCCCTATTTCCTCTCATTTACACTTATTTCCTACATTCAACATTATTCTATTCCTACTTGCACACATTCCCATATATTTGTCATTTAGGCATCATTTATTACACCTACATTTGTACCCATATCCATATATTTACTCATTACCTCAAAATCAACAATTCATACTCAAGTTCAATCTCACACTTGAGGCACTTGATATCCAACCTCAAATTTAAAAACAAAAATTCATATTCCTAAGCTCTTTCCCTTTCCTACTAATTGTTGTGAGTTAACTTGGTACACATTTTGTGTAACTTATTGCTATGTCTTGATCTTTAAAGACATTCATTTGTGCAATTAATACACAGAAAGACATAAAGGAGATGCTTTTGCATTCCCAATTTGGAGGTTATTTGAGAACAAAGGTGATTGTAATGTCCTCTTTCCAAGTAATTTAATTTGAGGACTCAAAAGACCATTCCAATATTTCTCATGGGCTAAGAGGAAAGTGTAGAGAAACAATTCTAATTAATATTTAATTTTGGACAGAAGTTAATAAATATTTTACAAACTTGGTAAACTGGGCCAAATAAATATTAATATAATATTAAATTTGGTAACACAAAATGGGGTGTGGGAACATTTTGTAACTTCCAAGATCATGTGGCCACCTCTTTTTTATCGTTATTTATGGCTTATTCTATGAGAACTTTTGGGGGTTTGTAAGTAGGGAGTTACTAACTATTTTTAGTTAGGAATCCTGGAGATTATGACAAATCCTTTAATGAGCATCTTTGGAGAGAGAATATAGAAAATAATATTAATTGTTATTTGTTAATGGAGAGAGACATTGGATTTTGGGTGCCCAAGTTGGGATTCCAACATTTATAAAATACATATAGTTTCTTCATATTCTCATCTCTTTTTGTATTACTAAAATTCTATTGAAATTGTTTGAGCACTGGTGAAACACCTTTAGATTCTTGAGGAAAATATCACACAAAGATTGTAATCTGTACTTCAAAGATTATTTGAATTTTCAACATATATTTTAATAGTTTGTATTTGCAAGAGTGTGTGGAAGGGAGCTCCAACATACAAAATATTATTTCAAATTCACCCATCATTTGTATTGTTGTAATATCTAATATATTTCAGTATTTTGTTGCACATTTGATTAATAAGAATCAAATCCAACATATTTGGGAAGTTCCTCTTTGTTTATGAAAAAATGGTCAATTTGTGTTAATTTTTTAGCAAATTTGTTATAGGTAAGTGCATGAAAATGGGAGATAATTTAGTGGCCAAACTTGAGTTTTTGGCAAAACACATGTACGCTATGTAAAATGTATATGAGCTATAATGTGTATGTATTATAATGCATACATGTTATAGTTTGCAAAGTCAATGCAAAAATAACACGAGCACATTATGTTTGCATTAACTTTTTACAAAAATCAATACAAACAAAATGCAAGCACATTATGTTTGCATTGATTTTTATAAAGTTTAATGCATAATCATTTTAATGACTTGAATTTAAATTTGTGATGTTCCCGCCAATTTAGGCTTGGATTTCCAAGCCTAAGGGTTAGAGATCCTTTTTAGCTCCTAAATTCATGTTTTCAACATAAAACAATGAATTTGAACTTCAACCTCACTAGCTTTACACATTTTACATCAAAATTTTATGGAACTACCACCAAAATGACAAGCTACTTCTTACCTTTCTATCCATCTGATTTTTTTTATTATTTTGAATAAGTTAAGGTATTTTATTTTATTTTACTTGAAGAGTGTCTTCATATTCCTCAAATACACATATATTGATTTTTCTTTATAACTTATGACCTACTTATCTAAATTTGGAAAAAAACCATATAGGATTGTTTTACACTTCATTCTTTACACATTCAAAAAAAGATTATATTTTTGATTAGTTGTGTGCAAGTTATGTGATGTGCATGCTTAGTGATGTAGTTTTCAATGTGCATTGGCTTTGAATTTTTTTTATAAAAAAACAATTAAAAAATATGAAAAAATACACAACTTGTAGTACTCACTCTTGACTATATTTCTACTAACCAATTTTTAAAAAACTTTAAACAACAAAAAAATAGAATGGCACACACCAAACACTATGTTATATTTGTTAATGTAGGAATAATAATGTTATTAGTTATTATTTAAATAATTATGCATATATTCCACACATGGATTTAAGCCACCTTAGGTGGTTAGGTGTTGACTTGGAGAGTTCCACACAACTCTCCAAGCTATGTGTCGACACTTATTTGCACCACTCTTTGAGAGTTTGAGTTGACTTCTGATTCGACTCAAACTCTTCATCTATGTGTACTCTCATTATGCATACTTTCACTCCATTTTGTGACCAACTTTGGCTTAGTCGATTTTGTGTTCTTTCATGGTATCAAAGTGAGTTTGAGTTGTTTGCTAGTTCATATTGGAGGCACAATTCATTTGTGGTTTGTGTTGTGCATAGTTGATTTTATTCTGGTGTGAGAAGGTGAAAGTGAACCCGTGGCGTGCAAAGGCCAACCCGTGACAAGTCAAGTCATCACTCATGGAAGGAAGATCTACCTATTTGTGCAAGACATTTTTATCTGTGTAGGATGTTTGGCATTTTTTTGGCAATGGCATGACTAGGACATTTTGGGTGGTTTGTTCACATGCTACAAAGACATTGAAGGCATCAAAAAGATCTTCCAGGTGTCATTTTATTGCTTTGGCATGGGATTTCTCTCAAATCTCACATGAGCCAATCTTGGATCGAAAGGCACAATGTTTGAATATCGTTGTTCAAAGGAAATTTGTGTCTATTTTCTGCACTTGAAAACCCCTTCTTTGGCCGTGTAGACCCCGTAGATAACTAAATACATTAATATGGATAAGAAAGATCCAATTCTATACAAATTTTAGCCTAAGTAGATTATCCATATTAAGATTTTCTGCACTTTTGGGAAGAGGAGAAGAAAGATCCAATTCTATACAAATTTTAGCCTAAGTAGATTGATCACGACCATGAAAAGGTCTTGAAATATCTATGGCCTTCCAAAAAGAATTGGCAATTGTCTCAAAAACATAGGTAAACCAAAACCCCTAAGAAAGAGCATACATCCAAATCCAAATTAGGGTTATTGTTGGAATTTCCTCCAAATAGTTAAAACCCACATGCCAATGCTTCATAAAAAAACCTATATTACAAAATAATTAAGGACCTTCTCCAAAAATTCCATCTCTATCAGATTCATTAGTAAAAACTGATACAAAATGCCATTTAGCACAAGATTGGATTTCATATTCCCCCAAATCTTCTAATTCTTTCTTGCCAAAAAAACCAGTTCCTCAAAAGACATGAAAACTTAGGAATCTACAAATCAAACTAAACCCTTGGAATATAAAAACATTCTTTTTAAACTCATCCAGATTAAAGTTGATAACAGGAGATCCTTCCAAAGTAGGTATGACGAATTTTTTCCCTAAAAGATCTATTTTTTTTTTTCCCATCATGACAATTGCAACAACAATTTCTTTTTCATGAACCAATGATCCGGAACCAAATCCAACGAGAGAATCTCTAAATGATTGAGGGGGCCAAGACTAAAACATAATCAAGCCATCTTAAACAAGATATTCGAATTAACCACATCAGTACCCATTTGGCAAGCATCTTTTATTCCCACGTGACATTTGTGTACCCTTATAGTTAGGGTGCTCAACCAGTGGCAATTACCGTGTATAGCACAATTACAATGAAAATACTAATTTGATAGGAGAAAGTTTTACGCAGAATAGACTGCAACGTGAACACTCATGACGGCTCATAATATTTGAAGATGGTGAAACTGCAGTCTGCAGACAAGTCACATGGGTCAGTCAAAAATAAGTACACAGGACCGAAATGAAAGTGGAAGACCACATGCAACGGAACTTTTAATTTATCGAAACTTTCAAAACGTACACTGCCAAGAAAATTCGGGTTCACGAGATAAGATTGTGTGAGTTGGTATGCGTCCATTCAAAAATTTGTAATTATATTTTGAAAAGAGCCATCACTCAACTGATGCAACAGATGATGTGACGAATGATATTAAATTTGCATTTACTGCGGTTCACTCTGTACTCGTCACGCATTAAACTTTTCGATAAGTAATAAAGTTTTAGCAAAATGTTACCTTAATGTGACGAATGATATTAAACTTGCATTTACTGTGGTTGACTGTCTGTGTCTATTCTAAGCACGCTTTTAAATTTGTCAAAATATAACAAGATTTTTTAGAAAAAAGTTGGTTTGATTTGGCGGAAGAGTGTTGATCAGAGAAGAAAACGGGTAATAAGTGGAAACAAACGAGGTAAAATGCCAACATTTGAATTTATTGAATTTGCATTGAAATGCACGCTGTCAGGGAAAGTCTGATTAAGTTTTTCTGGGAGTTGTAAAAAATGGAATGCTATTTTATATTTTCTGGCACTTCCCTGCTATTTTCTATTTTATGGTACTATTGTATTCAATATACAAAATTTTGCATTAGTATCGTCAAGTTTCTACCAATCAGTTTATTGTATTTTGATTATAACTATACCTTACAAAGTTTGAAAAAATATTTGATTGGCTATTTTTGTTTACCCTCTTATTGTTGCGTTCATGTGAATCGAGGCAAAGATTAAATAGTCAAGTCAATCTCAACCATACCAAAATTAAATGAAATGAATATAGTCCATATCTAAAATCAATTCATGAAAGAAATACAGTGTATACGTGTCAAAGTGACTCATACCCAAAAAAATAAAATCAATGTTTGCAAAATGAAACAATGGCTTTAGTGCATATCTAGATCACATCAATTGAATATCTTGTACCGAAAATCATTTTAATTTGATTTTTTAGGATATGCAAAATCAATTGAAATCAAAGCAATCCTCCAAAGTCAAATAATATTTTATTTAAAAGATGGTGTCTTGGGATAAGGATTTGACATCTATATTGAAAGATTGGACAATTTCTGCAGTAGATTTTGTCTTATCAGACCTGCACTAGGTGTGGATTGGCTACAATTCTTATGGCCTCTGTTGTTTGCCTTTACCATGATGCATACTCCGTTTCAATGACTCGTTAGTTTGCTCCATCGTGCGCTGATTCAATACCAGCAAAACACAACGCCCGCATAGGCTTTGAGTTGGGGAAGCCATTGTCTAAATCTTTCTTTTGTTGTGTGATTGAGAAAGAGTGGTGATGGATACGCAATTAAGATGATTTTAGTGATTGGATCGCTTTAACCCACTTTGGAATAATGAAGTTTTACTGCGCTGAACAAGCTCTTCCAACCCTTCATTGCATCCACATCCAATTCTTCCGGGCTCTTCCTTCTGGTAAATATATTTCATATTTATGTTTATAGTTAGGGATATTAGAATTCCACTTACAAGAAAAACTCCAGGCAATTCTTCAATTTTTCGTGGACTTTGGGGAGAGAGCATTACACGATGGAGACCCCAGTATCTGAACGTTTTTCCGTTCATGCCTAAGCCGGTAAGATGAAAAGCTAACACTTCCTCAAATTATTCTGTGTTTAATAAACTAACAATATGAAATTTTATTTTCTTTTATGTGACATTGTGGATCTTTATCACTGCTAGTTGTTGGGTGGTGAAGCCCAACCGTTACAACCACCTCATTCATTTCTCTGCCATCTCTACGGTTACTTTGCCACCGTTTCCACTTCCTTCATTTATTAAACAATTTTCCCTTTTTAGGTATATTTGCTGTTGTATCTGGTGGTGTGAGTGTTGGCTATATATTAGCTTCAAATGTTGAATGCTGTTGTATGAAGATAACTGATAATAAAGATATTCCCCTACTTTGAGAGTGGATGTAGCCTTCATGGTGAACCACTATAAATCTGTGTTCTATGTCTGATCTTGTTTTTAGATTGTTTTATTTGCTCTTTTTATTTAATAATTGGTATCAGAGCTTGGTAGAACCAAGTTATGAAGAAAGTTGAGTAGATATGGAAGAGAGCCCCAACTTGGATGATTGGGTTCAAGCTCTCATGTATATGTCCCATGGCTCTGGAGAGAGTTTTGATGAAGTGGGAGCTATTCATATATAGATGATGATGAAGATTTCTGGGCTTCTCGGAAGAAGCCTTTGGATCAGTTAGATGATGAAGCCGATTTTGTTATTAAGGAGTTTCTTGGTATGTTGGAACCTGGGAGTGACATGGAGCAGATGCAAGAAATAAAAAGTGTTGTGGCTCAGTCTGGAGAAGAGGAAGAGGTAGAAGAAATATTTTATTTTGTTGATAATGAAGTTTCTCTTTTCAAGTTGCAGTAGGAGGTCGCAAATTCAAACATAATGTGTTCAAGGAATGGTTATAGTACTCTGTCTGTTGGGAAAAAGGTTAGATTTGATTTGCCAGTGGAAATAGATGATGCTCCTATCTATTTGGCTATTGAAGTTCTTATGAGTGACTATGATCTTGATTCCTCGAGCACTACCCAGGCGAGATCTGTGTGGGAAAGGGCCCTAGGTCAGTCTATCAATGGCCCTCAATTTGTACGACAGTTTGGAAATGATTTAAAGTGTAGAGAGTAGTTTGACGATGGCATAGAGTCTATGAGTCAGTTTGATCGTGATCCTCTCTCTCAACAATTGGTAGAAGATTTGCATGTTTTGGTAGAAGCTGAGAATTGGGATGCTTTGGTAGATGAGGGTTTGAATGTCTTGTGTAGGATTTGTGGGGATGGTGGGTATCCCACAATTGATTGCCCTATGAAGGGATCTGGGAAGAAAATGGATGATGAATATAAAAAATTTTGGCTAGTCAAAATCAGAACTTTGGTGGCTTGAACATGAGGCTTGTTGGTTCCATTAATCCTTCCCTAGTGGCGTCCTTGAATCCGTCTTCACTGGGCTTTGGCTGTGGTTATGGAACCCACCCGAGTTTTGGGGGCTATCGCGCTAGAGAGTGTAGTGTTAATGTCGGGTGCATGGGCTTTACGGTTCGCAGGGGGAAATTCTGCAAGGTGGATTGACTGGCTATCAAAATTTGCAGTTAAGCAAATCTATCGCTTTGCCTAGAACTTCACAGGGAGGAGAAAATCCTCCATGGGTTTCTGGAGATACGGGGAACTTTGCTGGGCAACAAGAGCTATAGAATAGTTTCCCCACATCTAGTCTGGCCTCAAAATTTTCAAAGGAGTGGTCAAATGTGGTTGGCGCGACCATGGAAAAGTTTTAGAAGAGGCTTTGGATTGCGGACATTAAAGCCAGCCTCGAGCAAGACCTGGTGTGCGTTGGCCAGTACCTTTTTGTACGAAGATGGGTTCGAACATGCCACATGCAGAGGTCTTTCCTCCTATTGGTGAGATTGATTAAGCGTGTCCATATTTTGGAGGTTATTAAAACCGACATGCTTTGGAGGAGATTCATCCAGAGCTTTCTTGAACAGAATTTGGCGAAGCTAAAATCTTCGTTGGGGCTGAAGTAACATTACAAGTGGAAATGCAGGGGATATCTTGGTAGCACTGGTTGGACTTCAAGTGGGAGATTGTTGGGTGGTGAAGCCCAACCATTACAGCCACCTCATTCATTTCTCTTCCATCTCTACGGTTACTCTACCATCATTTCCACTTCATTTATTAAACGATTTTTCCTTTCTAGGTATATTCGCTATTGTATCTGGTGGTGTGAGTGTTGGCTATATATTAGCTTCAAATGCTGAATGCTGCTGTATGAAGATAACTAATAATAAAGATATTCCCCTGCTTTGAGAGTGGATGCAGCCTTCATGGTGAACCATTATAAATCTATGTTATGTGTCTGATCTTGTTTTTAGATTGTTTTAAATTTGCTCTTTTTATTTAACACTAGTGATTGATTTACTCAATCAGTGCCAATTTCGGGTCGACTGTAATGGATTTAAAAACTCTACTAGAAATTGATCTAAATCAGCTTAATTATTTTTAGTGCTTTAATTATATGACTAATAACACTGTTTAATACTATGTAAGCTAATCTTCTCTGTATGAACACAGGAAAAGTCCGCTGGTGACATGTCTTTTTTAACTAGAAGCCATTAGATTTTACGCATTTCATACTTGAAACATGAAATGGGCGTCCCTTATCATTTCATGAAAGTTGGTCACATTTCCCAAAAACCAGTGTTCCAACCACAAGTTTCTTGTCGTTCACATGAACATAGAGAGGAACTCACTCATTTCCTTTTAGAGTCTTGTTTTTTCTCTGGTGTTGAATCGCCTAAGTGGCTTGAACTAGTGTTTTATTTTTATTTTCTTGTCAGATGAAAGCTAGCACTGGTAATGTTGTTGTCGGATGGATTGATGTTTCTGTATTCAATTTAAATTCGCTTCTGATCTGTTAAAATGGACCTATACTTTTTTGGCGTTGCAAATATAGGGGAACAAATCATCTAAGAACGGATCTCTTTGTAATGTTATTTTTGAAAAGCAATGTAGAACAAATAAATAACTATAATATATTTAGCTCTACTTTTATATGTATATGTGTGTTTCAATAGGAATTGACCTCCACCACTTAATCAGTATACTAGCTGTGAAACAATAGTTTAAGGTCCATTTACCAGATTATTCTTAATTTCTTGTCAACACTCTTGGATATTCATAATCTTGAAATAACACATTTACCATCATGGAAGACTTTAATTTAGTACTGCAATAAACATAATAAAACTTAAACAAATCCTGAACCCAAACAAACCTCAGTCTCTCACCATCGGATAGTTGAAACTCATGAAAGCACATATATCATATTTCATGAGTTAGTAAGAAAATACCTTGAACAAAATTGTATGAAACCATATTAGGAGAAATGAGGCTAAAATTAATTTGTTATAAAATAATAGATGCTGATGAAAACCTTTAAGGGAATACACAACAAAATACTAGAGACTACAGTTTATCTCTTTCACCATTTTCATTGGATCATGGTTGATAAAGTGGGTTCTCAGGCTTATAGTATAATACAACTTGTTCAATTGTTAATTCCATGCTTCCAAGTCAATTGGTCTTAAGATAAGGTTTTTGAAATGAATAAATGCCATTGTTGTATTTACTATTTTCCTTGGCCCTTTTCTCGCCTACATCCCAAGTTTTCATGTCAATTGGCACTTACCTTTAAAATGTTTTGAAAGACTTCATAGTTTGTGCAGAATCCACCAACCAACCCTTAATTCCCAACTTCATCTTTGCTGATGGTACAAATATATTTCTTCTAATTCTTGTTTTGTTTGAATCTAGAGTCCAATATCTTTCATTCCCTTCCTAATCCTTGTATTCATCTTTACTCCTCTCTACTTTGTTGTTTTCTCCACTCCCAAACCTTGAATTTTGCTTTGCTTGTCTTAAGATCTTTTCCATCTCTGTCTTGGTCCTATAATAGAAAATCAATGAGGACTATTAGTGAATCCTCTATTCATCATCTTGTTTTATTTTCTCTTTTGGAGAGGAATTTTCTCCCATGGGTTTTTTCTCCTTTTCTCCAGTTGTGAGAGATTGCATTTCATTGCATTGTAGTTGTACATGGGTACCTAACATGGCCTTGTTGTCGGGACCCATTTTGCACCTCATATTGCATAATAATCTCCCTAAGTTGCACTTAACGGGGGGTGTTAGAGTAGGCTTAAGTTTACTTAGGCTACCCGACAATTACATTATTAGATTAATAATGTTTATTTCTTTTGCCGTTGAGGTAGTTGGGGTTGGTTGTTCCCACACCTCATCACACCTAGACTTTATTTTTGAGTTGTACATTTGTATTTTATCTCATCTCAATGCATTTTTCACTACTGGTGAAATAGCTTCTCGTGTTGCTTCTCTCGTATTGTGAAGGTTTATCTTGCAGGTTGTTCTCTTGGGAGGTGCTTGACACCAACAAGGACCAATCTAGATGCCAATTTGAAGTATGAGAGCTCACTTTGGAAGCTACAAGTGGATTTCTTTTTTGATTTATATTATATAGACTAATAAACATGCCCATGTGTGCAGATATAGACTCATGCAAAAACAACTTGCTAACAAAGCATTTGTAGGGCTATAACTTAGATGAAATAGAAGATGACACTTCCTCCTAATTTTTCCATTACAAAGGTATAAGGTAAAGGTGTTGCTTTAGCTCCCACTCTAGCTAGGATCGCAACATGGCATATGAGATTGCCCTTGTAGGAACAAGAGAAACCTTTGACTTTACATTATATATCCTTTATCCTTTATCTCACTTAAAAACTACTCCTTTCATACTATGTATTCTTGTAGTCTCATGCATCTTTCTCTATGTTATGTCATAAAATGTGCCCCTAGGATTTTTACCTCTTAAGGTTTATCTCTCGAGTCCCTTAGATTTAATTATGCATGTTCATTTTATCTCCCAATGAAGAATCCCTGAAAACCCATGTCAAATGGGACCTAGGGGGCATTGTTGAACTTAAACCTTGTCCAAAATAAGACCCAGGGCATGGGCAATCATGCCTTAGTCCTACCCTATTTTGGCGGGGTCCCAAATTTTAATGACAAAAATCTTACCATTTAAGGTGTTCCTTGTTGGCTTGTTAAGTTTGAATTACGAAATTAAAGTGGGAATGCATATATAAGCATGTTTAGGACTTCATTTGTAAACTAGAAGATGATTGTAAACTTTAGGTAAAATTTATGATCATTGAGCAAAGAGCATTCAAGGCATTCATTATTGTAGAGCAAAATATTGTTGTGTTTGTTATTGCAGATTTGGCTTCATCTTCTCATGTTGTGAAATGATCTTCATCTACATGCGAGCTACACCTCTAAGGTGACATTCATTTGTGATTTCATTTATCTATCTCATTATTGGTTTTGCCTCTGTCCTGCAAGGACACACACTCTCTATCTAAAAATGGTGTTGGAAGGCTTGAATGTCATTCCAGGGCTTGACTGAGGCAAGCTCCTAAACACCACAACCCCCAACCCCCTCTCTTATGATTGCAGGATATAGGTACACAGGATCTAACAGAGTGGAGTTGTAGGAGGCAAGTACAGAGCATCAAAAATCTAGATCTAAGAAGAAAAGCACTGCAAGGGCTTGGGCGCTTGCACCAAAGCCCTCCGAATCTTTAGCGTAGAAAATCTTTGGAACAACAAAAATCAGTAGTAGACAACTTCCAGAAATCCCTGAAGAAATTCCTACCTTGGGCTTGGGCGCCTGCTCTTTAACCCCCGACTTTTCCACATCCTGAATCTTGAAATCCAATATGTATCTACTTTGAATATAACATCCCTGTGTGCGAGCATTTGTCAAGATTTGCCTATTTACTTACAATTTTGCATAATTAGGGTTTTGACCATAATTGGGCTTAAGTTAACACATTTAAACAACAAATTCCAAGTTTCCTCTTCGTTCCAAGTGACAGCCAACCTGTAGGTGAATCCTCTTGCAAAATTTGAGATTCAACTCGGTTAAATGTCCTTGAATGCATGTAGTGAAAGGAGGATTTAACCACACCTTTGCATCAAATTGAAAATCCCTCTTTTCCCACATTACATTTTGGTGAACCCATGTTTTAATTGAATTTTGCACCTTACTGAGTGTTGTACTACAGATTTTCTTTCATTCAATTCATTATTTTCATATTGCATTTGAAAATCTACAAAAAAAATTGAAAAATTTGAAAAAAAATGGCATTCTAGGCTTGGATTTTGACATAGTTTGCATCCATTTCATTGCATTTCATCTAATTTCTGATTTTTACATTAGATCTGATATAAATTATAGAAATTCATCATCTTAAAATCTTTTGCATTACATTTTCATGTTAAAATTGCTAGGGTTTGTTTAAAATTTTGCATTTTTCTCATAACTTAGTGATTTCAAAAACTAGGGTTTGTAGCTAAAATCTTGTTTCAAATTTTACTACTCATCTTAGGCACTCATTCAAATATGATTTTGTTTGTATTGTTGCATTCTTTTGTGTTTTTGCATTCATATCTCCAAAATTTGCATCTACACATATGTAATTTCAACAAAAAACTAGCACTATTCATCCATTCATCCTTAAAATTGCACTTGCATTGAGCATTGTAAGACTTTAAAATCATTTTCAGATCTGGGCTGAGTTTTTGCATACTATAAATTTGATTAGAATTCATTCACATATCATTTTGCACATATTCATGCCTTAATTTAACTATTGGGGTTTAAAAACCTTGCATTTTCACTAGATTTTGACTTATCATCCATCTAGATTTGCATTATAGGTGTGTTGTGAAGGATATTTCTGCATTATTGGATTGTTATAAAGGTTATTAGCTGCTTCCCCTCATCAATTTCCTTACAACACTTCTTCTTTTAGGCATTTGCATTGAAAAATTGTAGAAAAAGTGAACATTCTAGATGTATTTCAACAAGCATATCTTGTTCCTTGGAGTTGTTTTTCTATTTGGTGCATTGAGTGTTGTATGCTTTTGCATGAGTCTTATAACCCGTTTCCCTAATAGAAACATCCCTCTAAGAAGAAGTATTAGATTAATGGGTTCTAACACTCCTGATAGTAACATTGTACCAACATCGGGAAGTCTTTTGAATAACTACTTTACAAAAGGTGAAACATAGACTTTGGAAGCTATCATACCACCTACAATGGAAGAGAAAACATTTCATGATTTTGATGATACCATTGAGGTGATAGCTCATGTATCCAATGAACAAATAAACAAACTTGATAAGGAACTAGCCGATTTTCAAGCATTTGTAGAGAAAGAAAGGATAGCCGAAGAAGCGGTTCCTGTTATTCATGGTTTAAGAGAATTGATAAAAGAAGGACAGGATGGTATTAACACAGTACTTGGAATGCTTCATATAGTACATGACAATGTTATGTTGGTGATTGAATGTGCAAAAATGATCAATAATACATCATCACCGAATCATACGCATGTTTCGACACCTATACCGACTACCAGAATGACCACTTTTACATCGTCTATCCTTACTACTAATACACAAGCTTGTAGTAATGCTACCACTAGTATTGGAGTATCTAATGGTACACAAGATTATAAGGTTGTGGGATTAAACTATCAAAATCTAGCACCTAGGATGACTTCTTCTCACTATCAACCACCTCTCCATTCCACTTACTCTCAACCACCTTCCACCTATCATTATGTCCAACCACCACTCACTTATTCCCAACCTCCACTTGTCACTACTCATAATCAATCATCTCAACATTTTGGTTCTAATTCCTCACAACAAATTGTGTCTCTTAATGATGCCCTATTAAATCAACTTCTACAAGGTATGAATGCCCTTTAACAAAAAGTGACAAGCTTGACAAATTCCTCCCAACCTAATATACCAACTTACCATGCCCGCAACCCTTTATTTGTTGCAATCTTATGAGTTCAAATTCCTGATAAGTTTGAAACTCCTCTCTTTGAAAAGTATAGTGGTAAAGGTGATCCTAATACTCATGTGGCGGCATTCACAACTATGTGTAGTGATTTCTTCTTTGAAGAGGATTTGTTAGAAAAACAACTTTGGAATGGTTTTGCTCTTTACCTCCGAATTCAATACATTCATTTTCACAACTCGTTGATCAATTCTTACAACATTTCCAAGCAACTATTGGACCTCAAGTTTCATTAATTGATCTAGTTCATTGCAAGCAAGGTCTGAAAGAGAAGTTAACTGAGTTTATTAGTCGATACCAATCTCTTTATTCACAAATTCAGTATCAAATGAATGACAAGGATGTTCAAAAGGTATTTATTACAAATCTACAACCTAACATCCGTGATAAGATCCTCTTGATGAAATACAACTCTTTTCAACATTTATGCACAACTCTTCGTGAATTTCAGCTTTCATCTTGTCAGTATGAGAATCAAAACTCATCAGCTCAAGGTGGTCAAGCTCAAACTGGAACAACTCAAAACAATTTCAAGAGGAACAACAAGAATTTTATCAAGATAAATGGACCGAATTCAAACAATTACTCATCTCAAGTGTCTACTATTTCTAATCAAAAGAGGGCATCATTTCCGTATTGACAACAACAAAGACAGTTTACTCCTATATCTGACTTGTTACATTCTATTATGAACCTGTAAGCACAAAAATCATGCACAACCTCCACAAGGACCCCTATGATGATTTTTAATCCTTGTCATGTACATGTAAGCGTGAAATAACATCCTTGAGTAGCAATAATTCTCTTGGTGACGTGTCTTGTCTCTCTCTCTCTCTCTCTCTCTCTCTGTGTTGTCGATGCTTTTTGACACTTATCGATTATTATTTCCTATTCTTGTGACTTAGTCCCTAAGCCTTGTATTCATCTATTTGTTGTAATTGACCTTTCCTATCCATTCTTTCTTCCTCACCCATCCAACTCACCTTCCAATTGGTTACCGAACCTTTTAGGGCTTAAGAGACTGATAAGATACCCTGAGAAAAATAGTTTGAAAGTATAACTTCATGACACTTTCAAGAAAAACTAATAGTACCATTGCGTAGCTCTCAAAAAACCATGCACTTTTAAAAAAAATGACACCCAAAAAGGAATCTATATGTGCTCGAATGAGCTCCTCAAAGTTCCATGACCAATTCAAAAAAACTATTTCACGGTTGCCCCCTATTAGTTTAGGGTCACCCTGGGTGATTTGGACTGATGAAAGGGCTGACACACATCATTTGCATCATTTTTACTTGTTTTTGGGACCTGATGGCTTCCTTATCCCTCCAAAATCATTCTCCAACTGTCAATTTTCACCTAGAGCCCTAAGCAACAGGATCTCCCCCCAGGAGACCATGTTGTACAATAGAGTCGCCTCCCAAGCGACCCATGGGCGACCCTATTGGTGAAAGGGACGACCCTGTCACATTTTCAGCCGCAGAAAAACTCAAGTTTCTAACTCGAAAAAGCTCCATTTTTGCCTGTTTTTCTTCTTGTTTGCTTGGAATTTTGTGCCAAAGATAAAGCTAACTATTTCATGCACCCACACATGTATAATTAGCTCTATTTCATCTTTAGTTAACAATTCATGCATTCCCATGCATTCTTCTAACTCCATTTCTTCTTCAGTGATAAGTTATCATTGCTTCATCACTCCCTAATCAATCTAGTTCACTCCTCAATCAAGCATGTTAACTCTTAAATCAAATTAATTTAACTTCTCAATCAATTACACCTTTCATGACCTCTTCCAACCTATAAATACCCCTCCCCTCTTCATTATTTTCCAAGTTGAGCAAGTTGGAGAATACTCTTCTCATCTTCACAAGCTTTTTCAAGCTTCTTCACAAGCCTTTGAGCCTCTTTCTTCATTTCTTTCTTTAGTTTTCCAAAGCTTCAAAGCTTTCATTGTTGCATAGCTTCAATGCATTTCTAGAGGACGCAATTTCATTTGTGCACACAGCTCTTGCCAGTTATTTCTCTCCATTCAACATTCTCATGCTCATACAGGACAAAGGAGCCTTTTGTTTGTTCATTGTTCATCAAGCTTTCACATAAAGCTCATCATGCGTACATATGCTACCCAAATCAAAGCCATCGTGCTCTTCAATAGCTCTCATTGAGCTCTTTTCGCAAATCTTCTAAAGCTTCTTTCGCTTCTTTTTGTCATCTTGTCGCCAAGAGGATTCCCTGCTGCTACAAGAGGATATGAGGTTGCCATACAAGGAAATCTAAGGGTAGTGAAGGCTCACAAGTCTTCTTTATTTCAGGTTCCTCTATGCTTTCTGTCAATTGGTAGTAATTAGATCACTAAAATTGCTCTTGGGATCAGTAATCTTGTTGCTTTTTCCTTGATAGGATAGATAGATCTTGCATTCTTAGAGTAATTTTCTTTCAAGTTCATAGTTTAATTCATTTACATGTAATTTCCTTTTCTTAGAAGAATTCGTTCCAAATATTCAAAAAACCCAAAAACATAGTTTAATTGCATTAGAAAAATTCTTCATAGCTTGCATTCATTCTTTGATTCATAGATTAGAAAAAGCATCTTCAATTCCAAAAACATTAAAAAAGCACAAAAATAAGTTTTGCATTTCATGTAGTATTGCATTCATACAAAAACCCATAAAAGAACAAAAACATTAGGCACTTAGAAAACTCGCAAACCCTTGATACCATCACAAGGTCAAACTAGGTCAACGCATAAATCAAACCTTAGGTCAACAAACCTTAAGTCAAACCCTAAGTCCAGGTTAGCTCACATACGCTAATCTCTTATCCTGGCTCATGAATGTGCCCAGGATTAAGGGGAGAGTGGGTGAAGGCGATCCTTGATGAAATAGAGGAAATTCATCCGAGACTACAATAGGACCCACTTGTCTTACAACAACAAGAACATAGGCAATTGTTAGTACAACACGCATTCATTTGATACTTTGAAAGACAACAAGCCATCAACAAGAACAATAGCTTACCCACGCAGAGGTGGAATATCAGAAATCCCAACAAGAGGATAGAAACTAGTGACCCTTTAGATCATACGGTTATTTTTATAACCACAACTATTGAACGAAACATACACACTAGCGCACAACAACAAAGGCCCCAGGACGTGCCGACCCCTCTCCGCGAAGTCCAGCTCTCCAATGAGCCAGACCACCCACGTGTCTTGCCTCCTCTCGACTGGTTACTTCCACGAGAGCGAGAGTAACGTGGCAGTTCGCCCCTTTGGCAAGGAGGGAAGGGTCCATGTGTGCGCTGAAATCTGACTCAACAACCCCAGGAAATTGAGGTCACGATTTTGAGCGTACATATTTTGGTGAACCCGACATGAAGAACAAAAACTTTTGATGGGATATTTTGCATTTCCATGTGCTTCTTTCATTGCATGCTCATCTTTCATGTCCATCTTCATTTCATTCATTTCGTGGTGTTTCATACACCCCAAAACTAGGACAAAATCACACAAAGCTTAGGGTAATCACCCCTCCATTGAAATTAGCACATGTTAAGATTCAATAGCTTCAATCTTGAATCAATCAAACTCGAAAGACTCAAAGGGGATCCAACAAGATCCCCACAACATTGACCAAATCAAAACATGCCAAATGAGTGTTCGGTCTAAGATCGATCAACAAGACCAACCCATAACCAGGGATATGAAAATGGCCACCCAAATGGATAATTAGGTAAGCCATCAAAAGAAAATCTTACAAGAAGTTTGGGGGGGCATAGAAACCACTCCATGTGGCACATCATGAGAAAAGACTCGTCATGTCAAGTATCATCAAAATGAACAAATGGGGTCACCCAAACCCCAACACAAAGAAATCCATCTCAAAGTTGTAAAACTCAAAAAATAGAAGAAGCCTCACTCACAGACCTTATAGGAACCTTGGTCCAACTAATCAAGGCCCTTGAAGCTAGAAATGATTATCAAAGTGAAAGTCAAGAAAAACCTAGGGCAGAGGGAAATCCTTTCATTGAAAAGATTGAATCAAACAAGGGGGCAACACAAATTCCCCATCACCTAAACTTCCATGAAACATTCAGGCCTCCCTTGCCCTCACCATCCAACATGAAAAGTCTCAATCAAATAGGTGGGATTCTTATAACACAAAATCAACCACAAATGATCCCACCCAATTTTCAAAACATAAACATGACACCATCTAGTCATCCAAATTTTTAAGGATATCAATAATCTACCATACCCTTTCAACAAATGCAACAAGCTCTACCTAAAGGGGTAATGTTTGGACGAACAAAATCCTCTACACATAACCCCGTCTTAGGAACATACCTCGAGTATTTAAAGGAGCCTCTTGACTACAACATTCATCGGGTCATACTACCACGGCCTCTCCCCAAGCTTCCAAATTTTAAAGGAGAGGGTGATCCCAACTCTCATATCAAGGCTTACATCATGGTAGTGAGAGAACTCCTTCCTTTTGATGGGGTGGTAGCAAAAAGTTTTCCAAAGACTTTGGAGGGTATTGGTCTAGATTGGTACTATTAGCTTCCAGAAGCATCGATCCACTCTTGTAGGCAACTCGTTGATCAATTTGTGGCTGCCTTTGACATAAACAAATTGGTCAAGATAGGAATACGAGAATTTTTAACAATCATACAAAAGCCAACGAGTCATTTGTACATTTTATCACACGATGGAGGAAAGCTCTCTATTCTTCAACTAGCGCACCAAACATGGATCATATAGAACTTTGTGATCTCTTCTTACATGCTCTCAATAATGACATACGAGAACAAGTACAAAAGCTCCCTTATAAATTATATGAAGAAGCACTCGAAAGTTTCCTTAGAATTGACCAAGATGCTATTGATAGTGGAAGAAGGGAGTATGATTCCAATAGAAGGTTGATAAACCATTATACAAATGAAAAATCCTCAACAAATGATCAAGACATAGATGGGTCAACAAACACTTCACCATCTAGAAACAACAACAATTGTGACTACAATAGTCATACAAATTTGGGAAATGAAAATGCCAACAACTATCCCCCGAGAATCAACAAGAAGTCTTACAAAAATCATCATAAACCTCAAGATCATAATCATGATAAATATCGCTCATTTCACAAAAGAAGGGGGTATGATATCAAGTCATGTCAGGGGTACCATCGCTTCATATCAAACCTCCCAAAACATCAACAAAAAGCATTCATGGACACATTCTCACAAGATGAAGAACTTAGCCCCAACATCTTTGATCAAAACACCTTAGGCCTTGTGGAATTAGATAAAGATCAAGAAATTTGTGTCATACAAAGACCAAAACGACTAGATGACACCTCCAACAATTCAAATTTTTCTCACTTGCTAGAGCTTATCAAGAGTTCTCCTACACACAAAGAACGCTCTCCTCAAAGCCTTAGATCCAGGCCATATAGTGCTATGCCCTTAATATTGGTGTACATTGGGTCATGAATAGTCGGCTTGTGGCTCTCTTAACTCCTAATTAAGGTTCCTAATTAAATCTCTCAACCTTTAACTTTTCTTGACACAAACCACAACTACTTCTCCTAATCAAAACCTTTGCTCTGATACAACTTTGATGTAGAGGTGGTCATAGGGTTAGGATGTTCATCAATTGGTTTTTCAAATCACTAAACATATGGGAAAGTCTTACTCCCCAAATCACCTATCTCACTAGGCTTCCTAGTCTTAGGCCAAGGAACCTAACATAGAATAAGTCATCCAAAGGCTCATGATCTTGAGTGCAGACATTTCAAACATCTCAAGGCACCTAGAGAAACATTCCAAATGCATTTGTTAGGGTCTTGGGTATAGGGAAAGGTGAGATGCTTCACAACCTAAATCTCCTTGTAGCCCTTCTTTTAAGGACTGTATCAAATAACTTTCTTCTAAGACCCTTTATCCAAAATCCAAATCCTAATCCAAATACCCTTTATGGAGGTCTAGATTATATCCCATGATGACCTTGGGTTGTTTTGAAGCTTATGACTCAATTTCAAACTCCTACTGCTACACAGGGGCTCAATTAGCCCTTTTTTTTCAAAGTAACTACCTAAATCTGAGACCTCCAAACTAGCACAACCCCTTGGACATGTGAGGTAGATGGAAAAATAAAGGATTTTGGGGGTTTTTGGTTCCTATCTCCAAATAGACCAAAGTTATAATGACTGTCCTCCTTTTGCTCCATGTAACAATGGAATTTGATGCCCAAACAACACTAGGGCATCAATTTTCTCCCTCCAAACACAATGGCTCTACTATGAGTCTTCATTAACATTAAATACACTCTATTACCTTCCATTCCACTGAAGATGGGAAAATTTCAATGGTGGAATGGTGAGATATTACATTGTTTTCTGGAAAACCCTAGAAACCCTCTTTTAACAAAGCATTTGCAGAAAAATGGGTGGATCTCCTTCAAAACTAGATGAAATTTCACCAAACAAGAAGCAAATCAAACTAGACTCTGCATTATTCAATCTCACATAAGTTTCAGATGTCAGAAATGTTGTACTGAACCGCACTGTACCCAGGAAGTGTAGAAAATACAGGAAACTTGACAAAAATAGAGTAGAAATTGTATTATCTTCACTGAATTCATCCAACAGCCATGCCTTGAAAGTTTTGGAGGTATTTAAGCATGTTTTCCATCAGTTGTAACTGTCCCCCAACTGTAGTTTTTGAAAGGGGTGACCTTTTGTGTTCACTTGACAACATTTATTAAGCATGTTTTACATGTTTCATGATAACTTTGACATGATTGATGACAATGTTGCAAAAAGACATAGTGTTGCAAGTATGAGGTGAACTAGTGTTGTCATTGATGTCAACATACTCATATTACTTTGACAAGAAGTATTGAATGAGCTGTGTGCTGAGGATATTGAGAAAATTAGTCTCAATCTGGAACAGTGACGAACAGTGATGAGGAGAAGGCAAAAGTACTCAATAGGTTGTGATTCAGAGGATGCGGATTAAAGGGTTTGTAGATATGAGTCCTGAGATGATCCAGGTAAGATTTCAGAGGTTCGCATGAAGATGTGAAGAAGTTGTGATCGATCAAGTGGAACCGGTTCCGGGAGATGCTCTGGAGTGACAGAGTGTTACAAAAAGGTCCGGTGAGATCCGGAGGTGCATTGTCCTGTTCTGCAGATTGGAAGGAGTGTTTGGGAGGTCCTTTTAATGTGTCATCTCGATTGGTATGTGGTTTGGAGGTCTGGAAGCACCTTTGGCAGTTTGACAGTGGCGATAGACTGTGTTCTTGAAGTTCCGGATGAGGAAGAGAAGAGATTCCAGTAAGTAGAGGAAGTATGGATGTACCTGGTCATTCAGTCAGGCTTTTGAAGGTTCTTGGATCGTGTTGAGGTTGTGTTGTTGATCTGCATTAGCGGTAGAGCCCGGAATTGAAGATATTCTTCCGGATGAAGTTCTTGTTCAGACTAGCCGACCGGATGAGTTGTTCATCTTGCAAATGTTCTTGTGGTGGCCGACCGGATGTGTTATTCATCCTATGAATGTTCTTATGATTGATTGCCAACTTAGATGATTGTTCCTAAGCTGATGACTTGTATAAATAAAGATTTGTGAGTTCATTTCAAAGTGTGTGTTGTGGGAAGATGAGTGTGGTATAGCGAAAGAGCGAAAGGCAGAGCAGAAGTGTTTCGGGCTTAAATAGAACTGATCCAGACATGGTGAAGATGTCATTCTCTAGTTCAAGGGTGTGATCCTTATGATCTTGTAGACAGTGTGTCTCTTTGTAGGCAGTGTGCCTCCTTGTGAGCAGTGTGCTCGGGCAGTGAGCCCTAATTGGCAAGTGCCATTCATTTTATCTTATTCTTCTAACAAAGAATAATCCTTGGGTTAATCACTCCGTGGTTTTTCCCTTAATCGGGTTTTCCACGTCAAAAATCTTGGTGTCTAATGTGTTGATATTTATCTGCTCTGGTGTTTATGCTTTCTGCTTTCATGAATGGTTAATTGATATGCTGTTAACTAATAAAGAAGAATCAAGTGTTTCAAGTAGAAGAAAGTTTTTATACAACTAATTCACCCCCCCTCTCAGTTGTATGCCCTAGATCTAACAATTGGTATCAGAGCTAAGTTCCTCTGAAAGGAGCTTAACTGCTTGAGGAGATCCAGGATGTCATCATAAAAGAGGGATAGTCTGAAGTTTGATGGAACCAACTTCACTCTCTGGAAAGGTCGCATGAAATGTCACTTGGAGTGCATGGGAAAAGCATACTTGGCCTCCACAGGGTGGTCCGACAACTCTGAATAAAATCATAGATGCTGAAAACAATTTGCAGACCAAGGAAGCTCTTCTAAGTGCATTGAATGACTCAGATCTCTCAAATGTTATTAACCTACCAACTGCATATGAGATCTGGACTAAACTGGAACTTCTGTATGAAGGAGATGAGTTTGTCAAGAGTGCAAGGTTGCAAAGTCTGAAAGGGAATTTTGAAAGATTGAAGATGAGAGATGATGAAAATATCACTACCTTTATGCCAAGAGTGAATGAGCTGGTATGTAGAATTAGAAATGCTGGTGGAACTCTGGATGAAAATGAGATTGTTTGCAAAATTCTCAGATCTCTCCCTGC
Organism: Cunninghamia lanceolata; assembly: GCA_027924645.1. Classification (NCBI taxonomy): domain Eukaryota; kingdom Viridiplantae; phylum Streptophyta; class Pinopsida; order Cupressales; family Cupressaceae; genus Cunninghamia; species Cunninghamia lanceolata. Next base: position 43,907,129 of record BSBN01000072.1, on the reverse strand, counting down.
TGCCTACAAAATCAAGGTTGCTGTCATTGATGAATTCAGAGCCCACACAACTATCACAAGAGAACAATTGGTAGGCAAATTAGCTGCTTTTGAAATGACCAAGTTTGGAGATGATCCCCCCAAGACTGAATCTGCATTCAAAGCCAGTGCCTATGTGAAAGGCAAACAGAGATTTGATCCGGAATAAAACTCTTCAAGGAAGATGTCATGGTATGATCAAGCAAGAAGAGACATGGAAGAGGAAGAAGCAGAAACAGCTCAACTTGAAGCCCTCATTGCAAAAAGACTACCAAGAGGATCCGGTAAGTATGAAGGAAAATTACCCTTTAAGTGCTTCAATTGCAATAAGATTGGTCATTTTGCTTCAAGATGTCCAGAAAGATCTACAAGGTCAAATGCTAATAGACAAAGGTTTCAAAAGAATTGCTATTATGTTCATGAAGAAGATGATAATGAAGGAGTAATAGATGATGAATCAGAAATAGGAAGCAAATCCAGAAATGAATGGGTGTTTATTGCCATCAAGGAAGAAGATTCAATATCCTCTGAATCTGTCAATCATAAGGTTGTAGAAAGAGCTTTGGCTACCCAAATTGAAGAAAAGGATGATTGGGTTATTGACAGTGGATGCTCTCACCATATGACTGGTGACAAGAACAAGTTCTTAGATTTGGAAAAGTATGAAGGAGGAATGGTAAAGTTTGGTGACAATTCTGTTGGTAGAATCAGAGGTAGGGGAACTATTTCTTTTGATGGAAAGAGCAAAATCGGTAATGTACTATATGTTGAAGGATTGAAGCACAATCTTCTCAGTGTTGGTCAGTTAGTGGACAAAGGCTATGATCTCTAGTTCAAGAATGGAAGATGCAGAATCTTTACAAGCTCCGGAACTAAAATTGCATCCGGTACTCAAACAAAAGGTAATGTTTTCCATCTAGTTGGTTCTAATAAAAGATGTCTGTTTGTTCAAGTTGATCAGAGTTGGTTATGGCATAGAAGGATGTGCCATGTGAATTTTGATAACATCATCAAGATAAGCAATACTCAGGCTGTAAGAGATCTTCCTAAATTGGTGAAACCTACAAATAGTCTATGCAAAGAATGTCAGCTAGGCAAACAGAGCAGAGTCTCCTTCAAAAGCAAGGATCAGTCCACTACCAGATTGTTGGAATTAGTACATACTGATCTCTGTGGTCCGACAAGAATCAAGAGTATGCAAGGTGATAGATATTTCATGTTGCTAATTGATGATCATTCCCGGATGATGTGGGTTACCTTCCTAAAAGAGAAATCAAAAGCCCTTGAGAAGTTCAAAATCTTCAAAGCTATGGTAGAGAATCAAACTGAATTGAAACTGAAGTGTCTAAGGTCTGATAGAGGTGGTGAATTCACATCCGGTGAATTCATAGACTTTTGTGAGAAGCATGGCATAAAGAGATAGCTGTCTGTTCCTAGGACTCCACAGCAGAATGGAGTAGTTGAGAGAAAGAACCGGACCATCTAGGAAGCTTCCAGGACAATGATGATGGAAGCAAATGTTCCTCAGATGTTTTGGAAAGAAGTTGTCAGCACTGCAGTCTACACTCTTAACCGAGTTCAAATCAGAAGCAACACCGGTAAGACTCCTTATGAACTTTGGTTTGGTGTAACTCCTACTGTGAGATACTTCAGAGTATTTGGTAGCAAATGTTATATCAAAAGAGATGAAGATTTAGGAAAGTTTGATGCTAGAAGTGATGAAGGAATTTTCTTGGGTTACTCCACTCAAAGCAAAGCATACCGGTGTTACAATAAGAGATTGAGAAAGATGATAGAAAGTACAAATGTGAAGGTTGATGAAGGAATGGAGAAGCCCTCAAGATTCTATGAATGTGATGAAGATGATCAAAATGATCCTCTGGTGCAAGGAGCTCCATCCTCCTCTGAAATTCAGATTAAGACTGATTCGGTAAATCAGGAAGAAGTTTGTCTGAATGAGCCTGATCAAGACTTAGTAGTGCAAGAAACTCCCAAAGTTCCAAGGTATGTAACTCTAAATCACTTTGAAGATCAGATCATAGGTGACAAGAGTAAAGGGGTACAAACAAGGAGAAAAATTGCTCAAGACTCAAATGAATACTGTCTGATTTCAAAAATTGAACCTAAGACAGTTAATGAAGCTTGCAATGATGAAAACTGGACCAAAGCAGTGGAGGAAGAATTGATGCAAATTGAGAAAAATCATACTTGGGATCTTGTTCCCAGACCTAGAGACAAGAATGTGATTGGAACCAAATGGGTCTTCCGGAACAAATTGAATGAAGTTGGTGAAGTAATCAGAAATAAAGCTAGATTGGTCTGCAAAGGCTACTCTCAAATAGAAGGAATTGATTTTGAAGAAACCTTTGCTCTGGTGGCAAGAATTGAAGCAGTCAGATTATTTCTTGCATTTGCTGCCTTCAAAGACTTCAAGGTATATCAGATGGATGTCAAGTCTGCCTTCCTAAATGGTGATCTAGAAGAAGAAGTTTACATTGAACAACCGGATGGATTTCAATTGTCTGAAAATGATGATATGGTCTGCAAGTTGAAGAAAGCATTGTATGGATTGAAGCAAGCCCCAAGAGCATGGTATGAAAGGTTGGATAAGCATCTTGTGCAGATTGGATTCAACAAAGGTACTGCTGACAGTAAATTATATTTCAAAATTGATCATGAAAACATTTTGATTATTGAAGTGTTTGTGGATGATATCATTTTTGGAGGAAGAGATAGTATGTGCAAAACTTTTGCAAATCAGATGAAAAGTGAGTTTGAAATGTCTATGCTTGGTGAAATGAATTTCTTCTTAGGTCTGCAAATTACTCAAACAAAGAAAGGGATCTTCATTTCTCAGACCAAATATGTGATAGAATTGTTGAGGAAATTCGGTATGGAAGATTCAAAGCCAATGAACACTCCTATGGCAACCGGATGTAAGTTGAGCAAAGATGATGACTCTCCGAAGATAGATCAGACAAAGTATAGATCAATGATTGGTGGATTGTTGTATCTCACTTAGACTAGACTAGATATAATGCAGGCTGTTGGTCTTGTGGCAAGATTTCAAGCTGATCCTAGAGAATCTCATATTATGGCAATCAAGAGAATTTTTAGATATCTAAAAGGGACAGTGGAGTATGATCTATGGTATCCTAGAGATCATGATTTCTCTCTTCATGCTTACACAGATGCAGATTGAGCATGAGATGTGGATGACCGGAAGAGCACCAGTGGTGGAGCATTCTTTTTGGGAAAGAGATTGGTTTCTTGGCTAAGCAAGAAATAAGATGCAATATCTCTGTCTACAACTGAAGCAGAATACATTGCAGCAGCAGGTAGTTGCACTCAAATCTTATGGATGAAGCAGATGCTAAGAGACATAAAAGTTGAATATGAGGAGCCTATCACAATTTTCTGTGATAATTCAAGTGAAATTAATATTTCTAAGAATCCAGTATTGCATTCTAAGACTAAGCACATATCTATCAAGTTTCACTTTTTGAGAGAACAAGTGAACAAGGAAGAAGTCAGATTGGAGTATGTACCCTCCAAGGATCAGATTGCAGATATCTTTACTAAACCTCTTCCCAAGGACTCTTTTGAGTATCTCCGAGAGAAGTTAGGGGTCATGGCCCCTCCGATGATGAACTAGGATGCACTGATGTGCATCAGTCCGGTGGATATCATAGTTATATCTTGTGATCCGGATTGATGATGGGGAGCTGCTACTAAGGGGGAGCAGCTGGTATGATTCTGATGTGCTAGAATTGCAAGTATGAGCCCTTTGCCATTAATGTCTAAGGGGGAGAGAAGACATGTGAAAAGCAAGTGGTTGATGATCAAAGGGGGAACAGTAAAGGAAGAGAAGACATGTGAAGAGTTGTTGTTGATAGGGGGAGCTGTGACAGAAAGGAGAAGTTCTTGTCTTAATGGTTTTTCACATCATATGTTGCCATCAATGACAAAGGGGGAGATTGTTGCAAGTATGAGGTGAAATAGTGTTGTCATTGATGTCAACATACTCATATTGCTTTGACAAGAAGGATTGAATGAGCTGTGTGCTGAGGATATTGAGAAAATTAGTCTCAATCTAGAACAGTGAAGAACAATGATGAGGAGAAGGCAAAAGTACTCAATAGGTTGTGATTCAGAGGATACGGATTAAAGGGTTTGTAGATATGAGTCTTGAGATGATCCAAGTAAGATTTCAGAGGTCCGTATGAAGATGTGAAGAAGTTGTGATCGATCAAGTGGAACCGGTTCCGGGAGATGCTCCGGAGTGACAGAGTGTTACAAAAAGGTCCGGTGAGATCCGGAGGTGCATTGTCCTATTCTGCAGATTGGAAGGAGTGTTTGGGAGGTCCTTTTAATGTGTCATCTCGATTGGTATGTGGTTTGGAGGTCCGGAAGCACCTTTGGCAGTTTGACAGTGGCGATAGACTGTGTTCTTGAAGTTTCGGATGAGGAAGAGAAGAGATTCCAGTAAGTAGAGGAAGTGCGGATGTACTTGGTCATTCAGTCAGGATTTTGAAGGTTCTTGGATTGTGTTGAGGTTGTGTTGTTGATCTGCATTGACGGTAGAGCCCGGAATTGAAGATATTCTTCCAGATGAAGTTCTTGTTCAGACTAGCTGACCGAATGAGTTGTTCATCTTGCAAATGTTCTTGTGGTGGCCGACCAGATGTGTTATTCATCCTATGAATGTTCTTATGATTGATTGCTGACTTAGATGATTGTTCCTAAGCCGATGACTTGTATAAATAAAGGTTTGTGAGTTCATTTCAAAGTGTGTGTTGTGGGAAGATGAGTGTGGTATAGCGAAAGAGCGAAAGGCAGAGCAGAAGTGTTTCAGGCTTAAATGGAATTGATCCAGACATGGTGAAGATGTCATTCTCCAGTTCAAGGTTGTGATCCTTATGATCTTGTAGACAGTGTGTCTCTTTGTAGGCAGTGTGCCTCCTTGTGAGCAGTGTGCTCGGGCAGTGAGCCCTAATTGGCAAGTGCCATTCATTTTATCTTATTCTTCTAACAGAGAATAATCCTTGGGTTAATCACCCCATGGTTTTTCCCTTAACCGGGTTTTCCACGTCAAAAATCTTGGTGTCTAATGTGTTGATATTTATCTGCTTTGGTGTTTATGCTTTCTACTTTCATGAATGGTTAATTGATATGCTATTAACTAATAAAGTAGAAGCAAGTTTTTATACAACTGATTCACCCCCCCCTCTCAGTTGTATGCCCTAGATCTAACACATAGACCCTACATACAACCTTATTATATTCAAATTACATCAAAAAATTAGTCTCTTAGACCTTATTGACTCAAACAATGCATGAAAACAAGAGAAGTATCAATGGTGCTCTGCACCATCGTCTCATGGACAATTTTTACAGAGGAACTCCAAGCACAATATAGCAATAGTGTGACAGACAACTTCTTCAGCCAGCTTGCTAAAATTCAACAAACAAGATCAGTTAAGGATTATATTCAGAAATTCCAAAATCTATCTTTAAGAGTGGATACAATTATAGAGGAGAACTTGAATGATTTATTCTTGGGTGGTCTCAAGGATCACATTCAACATGAGGTATGCATGTTTAGTCCTAGCTCGGTAAATGAGTCTTTTATCTTAGCACGCAGGGTAGAGGAGAAGTATTTGATTCCTAAGAAGCAAGAGGCTAATGTGACAAGAGGGAAAGGATATTCAACACCTTCTCTTCCTCAACCTACTAGGTTGACTCCACAACAAATTGAGGAGAAAAGAGCGAAAGGGTTGTGTTTCAATTGTGATAGAAAATATAGTCGAGGACATAAATGTAGTGAAAATAAATTGTTCTATATTGAAGGTCCAAGTGAGGAAGAAGAGGAGGAACCCATATTAGAGGAGGATAGGGAGTCAAGTGAGGAATCACATGATTCTCAACCAATCATTTCATGTCATGCACTCTCAGATTTTAGTGCACCACAAAATCTCAAGGTAGTGGGTTTCTTAAAGAAGCAGAAAGTAACAATGTTGATCGACTTGGGTAGTACTCATAATTTCATCAACAAAAAGTTGGCAACTCGTCTAAATTGTTTTATATATCCAGCCCCAGAGTTTCAGGTTTTGATTGCAGATGGTGGTATAGTTAGTTGTTCAGGGAAGTGTAATAGCATTAAATTATCCATGGGAGATTATCAACTTGATACCCCAATGTATGTGATATCCATGGGTGCAGTAGATATTATTTTGGGAGTACAATGGATTACTACATTGGAAATAATTGAGATGAACTTCCAAGAACTATTTATGAGATTTCAATCAGAAGGAAAGGTAGTAGAGCTAAGGGGATCGAAGGCAAAATCCCCACAGATGGTAAGCTCTCATCAAATGTAAAAGTTGCTTAAGAAAGGAGTAGATGGATTTGTGGTCCAACTATGTTCATTAGAAGTCTCTCAATCTAATGCTCCTACTCATCTAGATTTACAAGCAATAATTGATCGTCACTCAGTGGTTCTTGGAGATATACCTAAAGGACTTCCTCCTAAGAGGGATCATGATAATGCCATACAACTAGTTCCACGGAGCCAACCACCGAACATCAGGCCTTATAGGTACCCACACATACAAAAAAGTGAGATAGAAAAATTGTTGAGGAGATTCTAGAGACATGAATTATCAGGCATAGCCAAAGTGCTTACTCCTCACCTGTGGTGATGGTGCATAAGAAGGATGAAACTTGGTGCATGTGTCTGGATTATAGAGTGTTCAACATGTACACTATTAAAGATAAGTTTCCTGTTCCAGTCATTGATGATTTGCTAGATGAATTGAATAGATCTATGTATTTTACCAAGTTAGAACTTAGATTTGGTTATCACCAAATTCATATTAAGTAGGAAGATATTTGTAAGACAACATTTCAAACTCATGAGGGTCATTATGAATTTTTGGTGATACCACTCGGTCTTACCAATACACCATCTACATTCCAAAGATTGATGAATTCCATTTTTAAGAAGTTCTTGAGAAAGTTTGTGTTAGTGTTCTTTGATGATATATTGATTTATAGCAAGACTTGGGAAGAACATTTGCAACATGTAGATCAAGCATTACAATTACTCGAAGATCATCAACTCTACGCTAAGCCATCCAAGTGTGCTTTTGGTCTTAAGGAGGTGGAGTATTTGGGACACATAGTTTCACATGAAGGAGTAAAGGTGGACCCTAACAAAATTAAGGCTATGGAATGGCCTATTCCAAAAACCATTAAGAAACTGAGGGGTTTCTTGGGATTGACAGGGTACTATAGAAGATTTGTGAAGAATTATGGTCTTATAGCAGCACCCCTCACCACTCTATTGAAGAAGGATTCTTTTTATTGGAATGAGTCCACTAATGCAGCATTTGAGAAATTAAAGGAGGCTATGTGTACAACTCCAGTGCTTGCCACTCTAGACTTCACCAAGGAATTCATTGTGGAATGGGATGCTATTGCAAATATGTGCCTGATGTGTTGCCATTGATGTCAACATATCTTTCTGTCAGAAACAGTGAAGACAGTGCAGAAGAGTGATTAGTATTTCCAGTAAGGTGAAGATCAGAGTATGCAGATTAAAGGGTTTGTATAGGTTTGTCTATTGTTACTCTAGTTGAGATTTGAGAAGTCGAATGAATATTTGGCGAAGTTATGGCCCTCTGAGTAGAATAGGTTTTGGCAGTTGTTTTGTAATAACAGAGTGGCAAGAAAGTGGTCTGGATTGGTCCAGTATGAGCATATTGTGATCTATGGATCTAGAGGCATGTCTGGGATGTTGGTGTGTTCCCTCAACTCGAGTGGTTCGTGGTTTGTAGGTCTGAAAGCAATCTTTTTAGTATGACAATCATGGCAGTGTGTGTTCTTGAGGTTCAATGTGAAGATGCAAGTGATTCTGATGATGCAAAGTGGTGTGGCTATTCTTGTTGACTTAATTGTGCTTGTGGTGGTCTCTGGATCATGTGGTTGTTGTGTTGGTGGTCCTTATTGACAAAGGAGCTTGTGATTGAAGTTTTCCTCTTGGTTGTTGTTGTTCTTCCTAGTCTTGGCTGACCAGATGTTCCTAGCATGTTGTGGATGATCTAAAGATCATTTTATGAAGCGTGGCATTATAATAGAGGAAGATTCAATTCTTAGCTATGATTGGCCAACAGTGTAAAGATCTATGTTAAGTTTGGCTGACCTTGTTGATCATTCCAAGATGGATGAAGTGTAGAAATACTTGTTGAAGAGTTGTCAAACATTATCCTTGAGCAAAATAGATCAAATTCGAATAAAGGATCAGAAGCAGAGTAGAGAAGAAAAGGAGCGAGAGCAGTATAGAGTGTGAAGTTGGTAAAGAAGAATTCGGGGCAAAGTAGAAGTTTTTGAGCATTCACTAAAACTAAACTAGGGATGAAGTAGATGCTATTTCTCAGTTAATTCATTATGTTCTAAATAAATTATGTAGGCAGTGAGCCTCCCTTTTTGAGCAGTGAACTCTGGGCAGTGCGCCCGAAGGCATGTGCCTTCTATTTTTCTAAACTACTTTTAACAGGGTACAAATCTTTGTGGGTTAACCCCCACCATAGTTTTTCCCTTAACCAGGTTTCTATGTCAAAATCTTGGTGTCAAGTGTGTTGATTATGTTTCTGCTCTTATGTTGTTGATCTATGTTTTATTGTTTACATCATTAATTTGATAGCAAGTTAATAAAGGAGGTTAAAAGCAAAAAAAGTTTATATTGTGTGACAACTGATTCACCCCCTCTCTCAGTTGTCCGGTCTAATTCCAACAATTGGTATCAGAGCCAAATGCTCTTATAAAAGCCTGATCGCTTGAGGAGATCCATGATGTTGACCTATAAGAAGGATAGTCCAAGATTTGATGGAACAAATTATTCTATTTAGAAGAATCGCATGGAGTGCCATTTACAATGCATGGACGATGCCTATTGGGCGATAACTAGTGTTGAGTATAAACCTCCAGAGAAAGGTCCTTCAACTCCAGATCAAGTCAAAGATGCTGAAAATAACCTTTGAGCTAAATAAGCCTTGTTGAGTGCCCTGACTGATTCAAAAATGACAAATGTCTTTGGTCTAAAAACTGCTTATAAAATCTGGAAAAAGTTGGAATTTCTGTATGAAGGTGATAAATATGTCAAATGTGCCAAGCTGCAAAGTCTGAGAGGAAATTTTGAAACTATGAGGATGAGCGAAGATGAAAACATCACAATCTACATGCAAAAGATAAATGAACTTGTGTGTGGAATCAGGGGTGTTGGTGGAACTTTGGAAGAATCAGAGATTATATCAAAAGTACTCAGATCTTTACTTGATTCATACAAACATAAGGTAGCTACTATAGAGGAGATCTGGACTGTCTTAGATGTTACAGGAAATCATCTGGCTGGCAAAATTTTAGCTTTTGAATTAAGTGAGTTTGGTGATTCTCTTCCCAAGTCTGAATCTACATTTAAGGCCAGTGTATATGGAAAACATATATGATCCAGGTAAAATCTCTTCTGCAAGATCAAACAGATTAGTGAAGACAAGGAAGGATCTTGAAGATATTGAACTTGAAACTGCTGATCTTGAAGCTTTTCTTGCCAAAAGATTGCCAAGAGGATCCAGTAAGTATGAAGGAAAATTGCCACTCAAATGTTTTGCTTGTAATAAGATTGGTCATTTTGCCTCAAGATGTTCGGAGAGGTTTTCAAAACCAAACCCTAACAAATATAGAAATTAGAACAAATGTTACTATGTCCAAGAAACTGGAGAAGGAGTCATAGATGATGAATCTGATCATGGAGGTTCCCCTAAAAATGATTGGGTGTTCATTGCCATCAAAGAAGAAGATTCGGTGTCTACTGAATCTGCTAGAGCTATACAAATATGGAATGTGCCTTGGCTACTTAGGTTATTGAGAAAGATGAATGGGTGATTGATAGTGGATGTTCTCATCATATGACTAGAGATAAGAGTAAGTTTGTGAATTTTGAAAATTATGAAGGTGGGCTTGTGAAACTTGGAGATAACTCAGCTGGTAGAATCCGTGGCAGAGGATCCATCTCTTTTGATGGTAAGAATAGCACCAATGATGTTCTGTATGTGGAAGGACTGAAACATAATCTTATCAGTGTTGGATAGTTGGTTGATAAAGGTTATGATCTTCGATTCAAAGATAGAAAGTGCAGAATCTTGGAGAGTTCCGAAACTGAAATTGCATCTCGTACTCAAACTAGAGGTAACATTTTTCATTTAAGTAGCTTTGGCAAAAAACTATTTGATTGCTCAAATAGATCAAAGTTGGTTATGGCATAGGAGGTTGTGTCATGTGAATTTTGAATAATATTGTCAAAATAAGTACCACTCAGGCTGTGAGAGATCTTCCAAAACTTGTGAAGCCTAATAGCATGTGTAGAGAATGTCAATTGGGGAAATAGAGCAAAATTTCATTCAAAAGTAAGGAACAAGTTTCAAATGGACGATTGGAACTGTGCAAGGAGATAGATATTTCATGTTGCTGATAGATGACTACTCCAGGATGATGTGGGTAACCTTCCTAAAAGAAAAATCAGAAGCTCTTGAAAAATTTAAGGTGTTCAAAGTGATGGTGGAAAATGAAGTTGGTGAAAAATTGAAATGTCTAAGATTTGACAGAGGTGGAGAATTTACTTCCCATGAGTTTGATGCTTTTTGTGAAAAGCATGGCATAAAAAGATAGTAATCTGCTCATAGGACTCCCCAACAAAATGGAGTTGTGGAAAGAAAGAACCAGACCATTCAAGAAGTTGCTAGGACCATGATGATGGAAACAAATGTTCCTCAAGTTTATTGGAGAGAATCTGTAAGTATTGCTATCTACACTCTTAACCGGTGCAGATCAAAGGTAATTCTGGTAAGAGACCTTATGAACTATGGTTTGGTCATCCTCCTATTATGAGATATTTTAGAGTTTTTAGTAGTAAATGCTATATCAAAAGAGATGAGGATTTAGGCAAATTTGATACAAGAAGTGATGAGGGAATATTTTTGGGATACTCTACTCAAAGTAAGGCTTACTGGTGCTTTAACAAGAGGTTGAAAAAGATTGTTGAAAGTGCTAATGTTAGAGTTGATGAGAGCAAGGAAGGTGGTGCAGGAGCACCCAATCCACAGTGGCCTTCATGAGGCATTTAACTGTTTAATGTTCATTTTGATGTTTCAAATAAGGTCCTAAAAGACCATTCAATGTAATAAGGTCTGTTTGACCAATGCATGTTGAGTTAGTTTGTATTTAGGTTTATGTTGTAAGTCCCAAGGATTTTTGTCGAGCTATAATCTCGAAGGTTGTTAGACAGTTAGAGGTTGTTAGTCGGTTGTGATATCCTAGCTGCTTGGAATTGTCTCCCAGTCGCTTGGAGCCAATTCAGTACTACTGAGGGTAAGAAGATAAATACCCCAGGATCAGATTGATTGTGATCAGGATAGCAGTAGTTGTGAAGTTGAGTTGTACAATTGTGAGAACAGAGCATCTGTATACATTCCTGAAAGCATAAATAACAAGGTCCTATTTTTTGTCGTGCAACTTTCTATTATTCGATCTCATTAGGTTTTCCTCTATAATAATCGATTTGCTGTTTTGGGATCGAGATGGATAGTTAATCCATTCCATTGGTTAGATTTCTTCAAAATCGGTGGAATGGTTGTGCAGTGTTTTCATATTGTTTTCTGTTTTGTTCGATTTCATGGTTGTAGGATCGGGTACGGGATGCATTGAAAGATCCTAGCATCCTCATGTGCTAGGTTGGGAAAGTCTAAAATTTGTGTTAGATTGTTAAGGAAACGGATCTGAGTAATCGCAAGTTTTGCAGCGGACCAAATCAGCAAAATTCTGCTTTGTTTCATCAGACATACAATTTGTGTGTATATCGCATTTGCATGTCAGATATACATTCCGTGTGTATATCGCAAGGGTCTATTCTATGTGTATGTCGCAAAGCATATAGGGAAGCATTGGGGTGTTGTATGTCAAGTTTATATGTAATAAACATACATTGTGAAAGTACAAGTCTATCGGCATAGAAAGAAGTCAACGATCGGGTCAATGGTCAGTTTCGTAGGAATGCTGAAGAATGCATCTTTAGAATGCATGTTATGAATGTACATTGTGAATGTACATTGTTGGTATACATTTTGTGAGTATACCGCTAATGTATGTCGGGTTCATTTCTTGTGTATCCCACAGTTGAATGTTTGTGTGTATCCCGCAGATGCATATTGCAGTTGTATGTCGTGAATGTACATTGTGAATGTACATCGGGTTGGAGACAAGGAAAGTCAATAGTTGACTTCAGTGAATGCATGTTCCGAATGCATGTTCAGGTTGTATGTTTTAAATGTATATTAAGCATATACATTACGTAGACACATTGTCTTTGATACAAGGGGTGACCGGTAGCGACGGTGGTGGAAACCGGTGATTACAGGTTAGGGAATGTATCTCCTGAATGTACATTGTAGAATGTATCTTGCGGCAGATACAAAGGTGAAGACATACATCGGGCAGAGTTAGGCGTCAGGAAGATAAAAGGTAAGGTGGCCGATAGAGAATGTTTTGCCGATAGGCAATTAAAACATGGACATACAATGAGGAATGTATGTTAGGGTTTTAGGGTGGTTTTGGATCTGCATCATAGTGGTATCAGAGCTCAGCAAAAGGTCTGGGCTGTTGTGTGTTGATTATGACACTAAGAAGGCAGAAGTAGAAGGATTGAGAGGTTGACAAGATGCCTTCGAAAGGTAATGGCACTACTAGAGAGTTGCAGGAGATGAAGGAAAAACATGCTAAAGAGATGAGGAAGATGAAAGAGCTTGCAGAAGCCCTTCAAGCCAGGCTTACATCCTTGGAGATGAACAAAAAGAGAGAAGTGGAAGACAATGAATTAGAAAAAGAAGATAATGGTGAAGAATTTGAAGAGGTAGATGAAGATCTGAATCCTGAAGATCAGAGATTTGCAAAACTATTAAGGGCAGTTTAGAATGATAAACCTAAGGTAAAGATTGATGTTCCAAGGTACACTAGAAGTTTAAATGAGGAAGAGTTACTTGATTGGATTGCTACATTAGATAATCATTTTGAATGTGAGGAAGTTCCTGAGGAGCAGAAAGTAAAGATTGCAAAGACCAAATTGGGAGGTCATGCTTTGGTATGGTGGGATTATGTAATATTAGAGAGGAAAAATCAAGATAAGTCAAAGATTTCTTCATGGGACAAGATGGTAGCAAGGATCAAAGGTAAATTTTTACCCAAGGATTATGAAGTTCAAATGTTTAAGAAGCTTCAATTTTTAAGGCAAAAGGAAATGGATGTGAAGGCATATACTGAGGAATTTTTTAAATTGAGTATGAGGTCTGGTCATCATGAGAATGAGGTTGAAAATGTTGCTAGATAGTTGGCTGGTTTGAGATTGAACATACAAGATGAGTTAGTTTTGGCTAACCCTAGGAGTGTAGAAGATTGTTATCAAATGGCAATTAGGATTGAGGAGAAGATGAAAAGACGACAGGACAAGTCCATGAGAGGAAGAGGCAGCAATATAAAGGGGAGAGGATCAGCCCCTGTAACAAGGCAAACCAATGAGGACCAAGAAGAGACTGGTAAAGGACAGGAGCAATCTGATTTCAAGGTTGGATGGAAAGGCACAAGAGGTAGATTTGGAGGTGGTAGAGGTTCTAATGTTTTTACTGGGAGATGTTATCATTGTAATGAAATTTGTCACACAACATTCAAATGTCCAGAAATGCAAGGTTCATCATCAAGAGGTGATAGGACGAATGACAAGAGGGTTCAATTTGTGCAAGAAGAGAAAGTAGATGAAAGTGTTAACTCTCCAATGGGAAGTGCAGCCCCAGCTAAAGATGGAGAATCATTGATGCTGAGGAGAACAATCTTGAAGACATCCAAGGAGATGATACAAAGGAGAGCACTTTTCAGGACCAAATGCAAAACTAAAGGTAAACTATGCAAGGTAGTAATAGATTCTAGTTCAACAGATAATATGGTATCTCAGGAAATAGTGGATAAACAGCAACCGGAAAGGATTCCACATCAAAATCCTTACAAAGAATCTTGGGTAAGTGATAATCAATCACTTTTGGTATATGAACAGGCATATGTTGATTTTTAGATCGGAGAATATCAGGATAGGGTTTTATGTGACATATTGCCCATGGAATGTTGTCATCTACTGTTGGGTAGGCCATGGCAATTTGATAGGAGAGCATTGTATGATGGATATGCTAACACCTACACCTTCAAGAAGGAAGGGAGAAATTTTGTTATGACACCATTGCAGGAGGATGTTGAAGCAAAGAAGGCAGCCAAAATCATTTTGGTAGGAAAGAAAGAGTTTGTGAAGATGCATGAAGCAGAGACAACGAAAGTTGAGGATATCTCAAGGAGTGGAGATCAAAGTTTGAAGATGATTTTAGTTTTGACTAATGGAGATCCGATGGATCAGGAGAAGGTCAAAGAGCAAGTTTACAAGTAGCCACAAGTTGATTGGCAAGACAAGGATGCAATCCTAATAGGGTCAATTGTTTGTCCTCTAGAGCCAACAAGAGTTGAAAGACAAATAGATTCTGTCATAGCCGTAGTACAAGAAGCATTACCCAAAGTTTATAATGTGGGTGTTTAGACAGAGATGACAGTAAGAAAGAATGGCAAGCAATGGATAGGTCTGGAGTCTTTGATTCCATGGAAGCAGGTTGTAGTTCAGAGATCATGGGGAACACATGAGACAACAAAGAGTAAAGGTGGAATACACCCAAGCATTAACTCATGGGGCATGAGTTCTTTTCGCTGTGGGGTGTATGGTGCAGGAGCACCCAATCCACAGTGGCCTCCATGAGGTATTTAACTGTTTAATGTTCATTTTGATGTTTCCAATAAGGCCCTAAAAGACCATTCAATGTAATAAGGTCTGTTTGACCAATGCATGTTGAGTTAGTTTGTATTTAGGTTTATGTTGTAAGTCCCAAGGACTTTTGTCGAGCTGTAATCTCAAAGGTTGTTAGATAGTTAGAGGTTGTTAGTCGGTTGTGATCTCCCAGCCGCTTGGAATTGTCTCCCAACCGCTTGGAGCCAATTCAGTACTACTGAGAGTAAGAAGATAAATACCACAGGATTAGATCGATTGTGATCAGGATAGCAGTAGTTATGAAGTTGAGTTGTGCAATTGTGAGAACAGAGCATCTGTATACATTCCTGAAAGCATAAATAACAAGGTCCTATTTTGTGTCATGCAACTTTCTATTATCTGATCTCATTAGGTTTTCCTCTGTAATAATCGATTTGCTATTTTGGGATCGAGATGGATCGTTAATCCATTCCACTGGTTAGATTTCTTCGAAATCGGTGGAATGGTTGTATAGTGTTTTCGTTTTGTTTTCTGTTTTGTTCGATTTCATGGTTGCAGGATCAGGTATGGGATGCATTGAAAGATCCTAGCATCCTCATGTGCTAGGTTGGGAAAGTCTAAAATATGTGTTAGATTGTTAAGGAAACAGATCTGAGTAATTGCAAGTTTTGCAGCAGACCAAATCGGCGAAATTCCTCTTTGTTTCATCAGACATACAATTTGTGTGTATATCACATTTGCATGTTAGATATACATTCTGTGTGTATGTTGCAAGGGTCTATTCTGTGTGTATGTCGCAAAGCGTATCGGGAAGCATTGGGGTGTTGTATGTCAAGTTTGTATGTAATAAACATACATTGTGAAAGTACAAGTCTATCAGCATACAAAGAAGTCAATGATCGGGTCAATGGTCGGTTTCGTAGGAATGCTGAATAATGTATCTTTAGAATGCATGTTGTGAATGTACATTGTGAATGTACATTGTTGGTATATATTTTGTGAGTATACCGCTAATGTATGTCAGGTTCATTTCCTATGTATCCTGCAGTTGAATGTTTGTGTGTATCCCGCAGATGCATATTGCAGTTGTATGTGGTGAATGTACATTGCGAATGTACATCAGGTTGGAGACAAGGAAAGTCAACGATTGACTTCAGCGAATGCATGTTCCAAATGCATTTTCAGGTTGTATGTTTTGAATGTATGTTAAGCATATACATTGCGCACACATTGTCTTTGATACAAGGGGCGACCGGTAGCGACGGTGGTGGAAACCGGTGATCGCAGGTCAGGGAATGTATCCCCTGAATGTACATTGCAGAATGTATCTTGCGGCAGATACAAAGGTGAAGACATACATCGGGTAGAGTTAGGCGTCGGGAAGATAAAAGGTAAGGTGGCCGATAGAGAATGTTTTGCCGATAGGCAATTAAAACATGGACATACAATGAGGAATGTATGTTAGGGTTTTAGGATGGTTTTGGCTCTACATCAGAAGGACATTCCAAGTTCCGCAGATATGATTCAGATGATCAAAATAAAAGTCAAAGTCAAGGAAGGTTAGTTCAAACTTTGACTCAGATTCAGATTGATCCAGAAACTCTAGAGACTCAAGGAATTAGTACAGATGTTGAGGAACAAGCTCAAGAAACAGAAGCCCAAGCAATTCCCAAAACCCCCAGGTATGTAAGAATGAATCATCCTGAAGATCAAATCATAGGGGATAGAAATAAAGGTGTTTGAACTAGAAAAAGAGTTGCTGAAGATCAAGAAGAGATTTGTTTGATTTCAAGGATTGAACCTAAATCAGTTGGTGAAGCCTGCATTGATAAAAATTGGGTAAAAGCAATGGAAGAAGAATTAATGCAAATTGAAAAGAACCACACTTGGGATCTTGTTCATAGACTAGAGGACAAAAATGTAATTGGAACCAAATGGGTCTTCCGAAATAAACTAAATGAAGATGGTGAAGTTGTAAGAAACAAAGCAAGGTTGGTATGCAAAGGCTATTCTCAAGTAGAAGGAATTGATTTTGAAGAAACTTTTGCTCCGGTGGCAAGAATAGAGGTAGTCAGATTGTTTCTTACATTTGTTGCTTTCAAAGATTTTAAAGTGTATCAGATGGATGTCAAATCAGCATTCCTGAATGGAGATTTGGAGGAAGAAGTCTACATTGAGCAACCGAAAGGATTTCAGTTGTCTAATCAGGGTGACATGGTTTGTAGGCTGAGAACAGCCTTGTATGGACTCAAGAAAGCTCCAAGAGCCTAGTATGCAAGATTGGACAAATATTTACTTAAGATAGGTTTTAGCAAAGGTATTGCTGATAGTAATCTTTACTTCAAGATAAATGATGAGGACATCCTGATTGTTGAGGTCTTTGTTGATGATATCATTTTTGGTCGAAATGAATGTATGTGTAAAGCATTTGTTGACCAAATGAAAAGTGAATTTGAAATGTCAATGTTTGGAGAGATGAATTTCTTCCTAGGTCTGCAAATTGTTCAGTCAAACAAAGGTATCTTTATATCTTAGTCCAAGTATGTGAAAGAATTGCTGAAGAAGTTTGGAATAGAAGATTCAAAGCCAATAGGTACACCTATGGTAACTAGATGCATGTTAAGTAAAGATGATGTTTCACCCAAGGCAAATCAGAAAAGTTATAGATCAATGATTGGAGGATTGCTCTATTTGACCCATACCAGACCTGACATCATGAACGTCGTTGGACTTATTGCTAGATTTCAATATGATCCAAAAGAATCCCACGTTGTGGCAGTCAAAAGAATTTTTAGATATCTCAAGGGGACAATTGATTATGGATTGTGGTATCCAAAAGACAATGACTTTACTCTTCATGCATATACGGATGTTGATTTGGCAGGAGATGTGGATGACAGAAAAAGTACTTGTGGTGGTGCCTTTTTCTTTGGAAGAAGATTGGTCTCTTGGATGAGAAAAAAGAAAGAGGCAATATCTTTGTCTACTACAGAAGTAGAATATACAGAAGTAACAAATAATGTACTCAGGTTCTGTGGATGAAGCAAATGTTGAAGGACATTAGAGTTGTGTTTGAGGAGCCAGTCACAATATTTTGTGATAATTCTAGTGCAATAAGTATCTCAAAGAACCCAATGTTGCATTAAAAAACAAAGCATATATCCATCAAGTTTCATTTCTTGAGAGAGAAGGTAAATGAGAATGAAGTCAAGTTGGAGTTTGTGTCATCCAAAGATCAGATTGCAGATATCTTCACTAAGCCTCTTCCTAAAGATACCTTTGAATATCTCAAAGAGAAGTTAGAGGTTATTACCCCTCCAAATCAAAACTAAGATGCACCAAGGTGCATCAATCCGGTGGAATTCTCAGTCATATCTTGAGATCTGGATTGATGTTGAGAAAATACTACTCTAAGGAGTAGTCAGTATGCAAATGTTGGAGATCAGTCTAAAATAAAAAGGGGAAGAGATGATTGCAAATATGCACCCTTTGCCATTGATGTCAAAGGGGGAGAGAAGTCATGTGAAAAACATGGAAGTAAGTAGTTGCTAGTGAAAGGGGGAGTAGTGAAGAAAGTGGTTGCAGGTGTGACAGGAGAAATGTGGAGAAGTTCTTGTCTTGATGGCTGAATTAGTTTTTCACATCATATGTTGCCATCAATGACAAAGGGGGAGATTGTTGCAAATATGTGTCTGATGTGTTGTCATTGATGTCAAAATATCTTTCTGTCAGAAACAGTGAAGACAATGCAAAAGAGTGATTAGTATTTCTAGTAAGGTGAAGATCAGAGTATGCGAATTAAACGATTTGTATAGGGTTGTCTATTGTTACTCCAGTTGAGATTTGAGAAGTCCGCATGAATATTTGGCAAATTTATGGCCCTCTAAGTAGAACAGGTTTCTGTAATTGTTCTGTAATAACAGAGTGGCAAGAAGGTGGTCCGGATTGGTCCGGTATGAGCATATTGTGGTTTGCGGATCTAGAGGCATGTCTGGGATGTTGGTGTGTTCCCTCAACTCTAGTGGTTCATGGTTTGGAGGTCTAGAAGCAATCTTTTTAGTATGCCAGTCATGGCAGTGTGTGTTCTTGAGGTTCAGTGTGAAGATGCAAGTGATTCTAATGATGCGAAGTGGTGTGGTTGTTCTTGTTGACTTAATTGTGCTTGTGGTGGTCTCTGGATCGTGTGGCTATTGTGTTGGTGGTGGGCATTGACAAAGGAGCTTGTGATTGAAGTTTTCCTCTTGGTTGTTGTTGTTCTTCCCAGTCTTAGCCAACCGGATGTTCCTAGTATGTTGTGGATGATCTAAAGATCATTTTATGAAGCATGGCATGATAATAGAGGAAGATTCAAGTCTTAGCTATGATTGGTCGATAGTGTAAAGATCTACATTAAGTTTGGCCGACCTTGTTGATCATTCCAAGATGGATGAAGTGTATAGATACTTGTTGAAGAGTTGTCAAACATTATCCTTGAGCAAAACAGATCAAATTTGAATAAAGGATCAGAAGCAGAGTAGAGAAGAAAAGGAGCGAGAGTAGTATAGAGTGTGAAGTTGGTAAAGAAGAATTCAGGGCAAAGTAGAAGTTTTTGAGTATTCACTGAAACTAAACCAGGCATGAAGTAGATGCTATTTCTTAGCTAATTCATTATGTTCTAAATAAATTCTGTAGGCAGTGAGCCTCCCTTTTTGAGCAGTGAGCTCTACCGAAGGCATGTGCCTTCTATTTTTCTAAAGTACTTTTAACAGGGTACAAACCTTTGTGGGTTAACCCCCACCATGGTTTTTCCCTTAACCGGGTTTCCACGTCAAAATCTTGGTGTCAAGTATGTTGATGATGTTTCTGCTCTTATGTTGTTGATCTATGTTTTATTGTTTACATCATTAATCTGGTAGCAAGTTAATAAAGGAGGTTTAAAGCAGAAAAATTTTATATTGTGTGACAACTGATTCACCCCCTCTCTCAGTTGTCCGGTCTAATTCCAACAGATGCTTCTGGAAATGGGATAGGAGCAGTTCTCATGCAAGAAGGTTGACCAATTACGTTTGAGAGTCGTCAATTAAAGGGTAAGAATCAGCTCAAACCTATTTATGAGAAGGAAATGCTAGCGATCCTTCACACAGTTAAACAATGGAGGCCTTATCTAATGGGTCGACACTTCAAGGTTGATACAGATCATGATAGCCTAAAATATTTTTTGGAACAAAGATTATCCTCTAAAGAGCAACAAAAATGGGTCACTAAGATGTTGGGATATAACTTTGAGATTGTATATAAGAAAGGGAAGGAAAATATTGTGGCAGATGCACTTTCTAGGAAGGATGAGAAAGATGAAGCCTTATTGTGTGTCATTTCAATATTATAAGCAAATTGGGTGGAAGAAGCCAGAGCAAAGTGGCAAAATGATGTTACGACAAGTAATCTCATCCAACAATTAAAAAGTGATCCTAGTAGTTCAGATAAGTTTTGTTTGAAGGGGGATACTCTTTGGTATAAAGAGCATTTGTATCTCTGCAAGAATTCCACTCTTAAACACAAGATTCTCACAGAGCTACATGAGTCCCCAGTTGGTGGTCATTCAGGATTTTTGAAGACATATCATCGAGTCAAGCAGGATTTTTTTTGGAAGGGCTAAAAGGTGATGTTCAAAAATTTGTGGCTGAATGTTTGGTTTGTCAAAGAAATAAGGGGGAGACAATTAAGACACCAGGTCTCTTGCAACCCTTATCTATTCCTAGCTAGCATTAGGAAGAGGTATCCATGGATTTCATCACAGGGCTTCCCAAATCTAAAGATCATAATGTCATCATGGTAGTAGTTGATCACCTCACTAAATATGCACATTTCATTGCATTGTCACATCCTTTTATAGCAAGTGCAGTGGCAAAAGTTTTTTTGGAGAATATCCAAAAGCTACATGGTACACCTAAGGTTATTGTCAGTGATCGTGATCCTATCTTTACTAGTCACTTTTGGAAAGATTTAGTCTCATGTTTGGGTACTCAATTGGCTCATAGTTCTTCATACCACCCTCAATTAGATGGGAAAACTGAGGTTGTTAATAAGTGTTTGGAAGGATATCTACGTTGTTTCACTTCAGAGAAACAATCTCAATGGGTAGATTGGCTACCACTTGCAAAATGGTGGTATAACACTTCTTTTCATGGCTCATCAAAAATGTCTCCATTTTTGGCACTTTATGGATATCATCCTCCTTCCATCACATCATCATTAAAGATGTCACCAAGAGTTCAGGCAGTAGAGGACCACTTGCTTCATCAATAACAGGTACTTTCAGGACTCAAGGAGAATTTAGCCATGGCACAAAATTGAATGAAACAATAGACGGACCAACATCATAGTGAAAGAAATTTTGAAGTTGGGGATTGGGTCTTCTTAAGATTGCAACCTTGTAAGAAAATCTCACTAAAGCAACAAAAAAAGAATAATAAGTTGTCTCCAAGATATCATGGGCCATACCAAATCATGCAAAAGATTGGTAGTGTTGGCTACAATCTAGAGTTGCCACCAACAACAAAGATACATCCAATTTTTCATGTTTCTTGTTTGAAAAAGGCAATTGGGAATAATATTCCTACTCAAACAGTACTACCAGAGCTTGATGAAGAAGGAAGAATCATTTTGGAACTAGAGTGCATTCTTCAAACACACACGAAGAAGCTAAGCAATAGAACCCTCACTGAGTATCTCATCCAATGGAAGAATTTACCAGTTGAAGAGGCCACATGGGAGCACGAGGAATTCATTCAAAAGAATCCACACTTAGTTAGCATTGAGGACAATGCTTCTTTGAAGAGGGGGGCATGCTACGCCATTAATATTGGTGTACATTGGGTTATGAATAGTCAGCTTGTGGCTATCTTAACTCCAAATTAAGGCATGTTATCATTATTATATTATTATTTAATTAGATAGGTTGGACTAGGGCTTATATAGGGGTGTGTCTATTCAATCTAAGCATAATTAGGTATATATAGGAGGATGTGGGTCTTATTTCATCATCATATTGTGAAGTGTGTTCTCATTGGAGATATTTGGAGGTTTCCTGGGTCGAAGTGGCCTATTATTCTTAGTTATTATCAAGTATTTGCAGAATATTTCATATCATCTTCTTCCATTGTGCAAGTTATTTCATTACATATAGTTCAAAACACTCCAAGTGAAAAGTGTTCTTCAACATTTGATTTTGAAAAGTTACTCTTAGATAATGACCACTAGTAGAATTTGGGCAAATAAATGACTACATTACTAAAACTTTTAGTCATTCTACTAAATTTTTGTAACACAATTATAAATGACTAATTTGATCATTGGATAAAAAACACAACTACATATTTAGTCATATTTCTAAATATTTAGTCATATGACTGCATATGTCTTCAAAGGACACTTTTGAAAAAAAAATATATTGTTAAAATTTTAAGTGCTAAAAGCAAGCGCATTTTTTTTGAAAGGGAAAATCAAAACAAAAATAGAAAAAGCTTAAGTGCCAAAGTGATGGTTTCAGTTTTGTCTTCATTACACCTGTGTGCTAAGGAGGTTTAGGGTTATGGCACATTGTGTTTGAAGGAGTCTTCCATGGAAGCATCAACAAAGGAGTCTTCACTACCAAGCTAATAATCTCACATATTTAGCAGATTCATTCACATGAGCTCTCTCTAAGTGGTTAACAGATTCTTTTTTATCATAACATGAATCTCTATTTTGGATATACACTCGGATCACTGCACAGAGCAAGATTAGTTTTATGGAAGCTACAAGTTTCTAGGTCTGAAGCTTTTTATCTTGTTGAGAGGGTGATTATCTGTTGATAAAAAAGTGTAAAATGACCGATTCTGTTGCTGAAAACCATGCTGTACTGGAAATTGAGAAAGGAAGCAATAGGGCTCAGGTGATGGTAGGGGGGACTGAGTCCGCTTAGTGAGGCATTGTGGAAGGAGAAAATTGATACAAAAGACATTAATGTTTCAGCCAGTCTAACATGGCAAGATTCAAGTGTAACAGTATCTGTTGGTAGTGGTGAAACTCAAATTATTCTTCATGGTTTAATGGCATACACAGAGTCTTGCACCCTAATGGCTCTCACGGGGCCTTCTGGGTTAGGAAAATGTACTCTTCTAGATGCCCTTGTAGGTAAAATGAATTGGGTCTATATAACCCATCAATTTAATCACTCGATTGGAAAACTGTGGATGTCCAGAGGTCTCATTTTCTTGCAAGTTTTATTTATATTTATTATTGTGTTTATATGAGATTTATGTGCTTGGTCCGTGTTATTTCATCGTATAGCTACCATCCCTGTATTTCATCTCCATGCATCGTTACAGAGTTATAAAGATTTGAAAAACTTTTTGAGAAAACTGTATAATAATTTTGTACATATTTGATTTTTTCATTATTGAATAGGTACTGGTAGTCAATAAAAATAATATGTTCAACATTTGACATTGGGTTTGTTGAAGAGGCCTTATGAACTTTTAAGCAAATGCAACTGATACTTATGTTCTATAACAAAAACTACACTAAGTTTCTTTGCTTATAGAATAACCTTGGCTTAAACCTCACAGTAAAATAAATTGGAGTTGGAGAAACCCTCAAACTAAAGAATTAAACTTAATTATTACATAATCAATTCAAAGCAAAATTATCATTTTCTCTTCTCTTGCTTTTTCTCCTGATGATGCATCATGGAGTGTGATCCGAAACATTGAGGAAAAAACTTGCACACAGTTAAATCCTGAAACACTGAACTACAATTACAAAAACATCAGAGAGAGAGAGACAAAGAATCATATTCTCCTTTCATTTGATAAATCCTTAAAAAAAATTGATTTGATTTTAATTTTAAAAAATTATACACAACCATATGACTATCAAATTAAAACCCATGAATGGCTGATCATTATGGTGCACATGGTCACATGGATGTACATGTATGTTGGTGTGATTGTGGTTGCATGTGCATGTTCATGTCCTACATGTTAGAAATAAGGAAAACAACTGAGAGGGGGGGTGAATTAGTTGTTATAAAACTTTAATACTTTTTGCAGTTAATTGTTCCTTTTACCATTTAACAATATATCAATAACTCAACCATGATAAAAACAATAATGACAAATGTAAGAGTAGAAACACAAAACACACTTGACACCAAGATTATTTAATGTGGAAACCCGGTTAAGGGAAAAACCACGGTGGGGGTTAACCAATAAAAATTAATACCCTGTTAAAAGTATTTTAACAAATGGGAATGCACATGCATTCGGGCTCACTGCCCAAAGCTCTCTGCTCAAATAGAGGCTCACTACCTACAAATTATTACAAGAGAGTAACAAAGATTTTGAATTGATGAGTAGCATCTACTAATACAAGAATTCAGTGCCGGTTAAGTACAAAATACCGATCTTACACATTTCATCTTTACTCTGCTCTTCTTACTGCTCTGCTATCATCTGAACCTTAGATCTCTACTCTTTTCGCATTCATTCCATCATCATATTGCATACACCTTCACATCATCCTCATCCATCGGTTATATATATCCGCAACATGACTTATAATCATTTTTCCAGTCGGCTTCAGAAACACTTAGAACTTGAGTATTCTTCTCTGTTGGCTAGATACATGCATATCATAAGATGTGGACCAAAACTTGCACTTGCAAATCATCAATTATGTTGGCCACTATCACTAATCATCACCAATTGTCCAATAAACAACTTCCATACATCCGGAGCCAAGATCATTTACAAGGTCGGCCTGTTCTTCTGTCTACTCTATCAAATTGGAACCCGATACTTAGAAGCTAATATATTTTGAATCCTTCATCATGGGAGGCCAAAACTCTAGATTTAGAATTCCTTGACAATGCTTATGATTACATCAGATCCACAACAAACCATGAATTTCCACCAGGGAGATCCGGACCAAGATACTGGACCCTGTCACCTGCTCTGTTCCTGACTGCCCGGACTTGGATAAATTCTAATTCTAACTTCTGGTATGAACAAGTTGTGTTATGCAGATGAGTGTAATGGTCTTAGTTGTCATCAATGACAACACCTATCATGTGAAGCAGTGTCTCTTGCCAACACTACATGTCACACATAATTGCATGCAGATACAAATGCATGTGCATAGATACACATTTCAAGTCCTCTAGTGTATAGATACATGGGCTAAATTTGATGTCTACCATATTTATGCATTTTTGCCCTAAAACACAATAATTTTTTATGCAAGACTGTGTTATACATGCAGAACATATTAGGGTTTACATTCATGCAAACACTGAAGACTTTAGAGACTTAGAATTGATGGAAATATATCGTAAACAGTTAAGAAGTGAGAATTTTGATCTCAAACTAGAATTCAAGGCCCTAAAAGATAAGCACTTTGCACATTGCATACATTTCCCGTCTTTTGCAGAGGACGAATGGGTCTGGTATGTGTTAAGTAGGATGCATGATAACTTTATGTCGTTAATGAGTCCATTTAAGATAACCAAAGATGCCATCAGGGAGGTAACTGGATTGCACTCAACTGGTGGGTTGCCTGCACTCAAATCTGTGAAAAATCAAACCGTAAAAGAAGCCACCAGATCAAAATATGACAAGAGGGCAATGACTATAGATGATATTACTGATTCAGATGTCAAGTTTGCATCAATTGTAATTGGTTACAAGATTTACCACTCAAGTAGGGAAAATTATGTATCCTGTAAAACAATCTATACTGCATATCAGATGGTGAAAGAAAATGCAGATTATGATTTGTGTGAGCTTCTATTAAATCAACTAATGGAGAATCTACAGAAGATTAAGAAAGATAAGAAAAATTGCTTCAAGTATGGCAATATTGTGTTGTGTCTGTTCTTCTATTACATGAATGGGTTACCAGGATTAAAAGGTTTGATTTGGACAAATGATACACCTGTTGCAATTCAAATTAGAGATTATTTGTATGGACTTGGTGATGCACAAGCCCAAAAGACAGCTCTATGGGGTTACTTCAAGAATTTTTAGAGCATGATTCATGCAAGAGAAAGAATACCAAAATCAATAGTTGAGAAATACAAAGACTCAGTTTGCTTCATGGTTGACACAGATCAATGCCTAATGGAGGCAGTTGAGCCAAGAATTGTATGGATAATGCCCATGGGCTATGAAGTTGCTGAAAACATACTAGAGGTACATGTTCAACACTTGCTAAGCCAACCCAAGGGCACTCAAGCAGAGAGGTTTGGCACATTTGATGAGCTAAACATAAAAATACATGTTGAATTAAGGAAGCCTGAGTCAAAAAGAAAAGTGAGAAAGGAGGTTGAACAACTTGCTGAGAAGTTTGGCATAACAAAGGAGATAGTAGATGCAAATAGAGAAAGAATAAAGAAAATTGAAAGGGAAAGGGAAGAAGCAAAGAAAGAAAGTGTCCCGATGGAAGCCTCTACCCAGACAAGATCTACGAGGAGTTCTGCCCCTGTCTCTCCTAAAAGCTCAAAGACTGCTAAACTAGTAACCAAACCATCTATTATAGGAGAAAAGAGAAAGAAGTCTAAGGCCACAAGAACATCTGTGAAACTTAAGGATGATGAAGAGACAGAATCAGATGTAGAGGTCAGAGAGTTGAAGAAAGCCAAGAACAAACCTTCCAAGACTGACAGGATGATGAGGAGCAAAAGACAAAAGAGTTTGTTGAGAGACCCACTCTCTCAATTGAAGACATGATGAAGGGGGTAAATCATAAAACACACAACAAGAGGAATCAACCCTTCAAGAGCTGCGACACATTACAGCTTCCTATCCCAAGACTCTAGAACCATCTGCCTTCTGTAACCCCAAATCAACTAGGGTTTCTATTTTCCCACCTATTCTTGACTCTACACTTTCCCCCTTAACTCTACTACTACCCAGGGTTCCCAAAAATAGTTATTAATAGCCTTTTTTGGCGGCTAACAACCTAATTTTGAAATTTGCATCTCCCTCCAAAAATAGGTCAACTTCCAGGAGCCATAACTTTTGATCCGGGTGTCTGATTGACGAACCGTTTTATGTGTCAGAAAGCTCATGGAGTGCTCTACACATTAAGAACTTGTTTTGCTAGTTTTAGCAATTTTTGGGCCTGTACGGGGCCGTTTAGTGCCTCAAACCTAAGTTTGAATAATTTTCAAGCATTTTTTGGGAAACGAAAACTTTAATATCTTTCAGCTCGCAAATGATCTTTGCATGATTCCTTCGCCAAAGGTCTTATTTTTTAGTTATGAAACTTCCTATAAAATTTCACTTCATTCCGTGCCCAAATGCAAACTTTCTAAAAATAGTAGGTTGTTATTTTTAGTAGTTTGAAAAAATTGAAAGTTCTACATCATTATTCAAGCGATTATGGAACCAGAACCACAAATTTTGAAAAGAAATGGAAAGAACATCAATAATTTTGAAACACATCTTTTTTTGGGTGATGGAAGATTGCCCTTACACCACTGGATGCTCCTGCATCAGACACCCAGGGTAATTTGAGAAGTGACCCTGTCACGTCTCAGGTGTTTGTGTGAGGAAAACCCAAACGGTCAGCGTCTGCCTTAGACAACCAAGAAGAATATTCAATAGGCCTTCCTTTCCATTTCACCAGATATTCTTCATATTGCCTGTTCCGAGTACTTCTTCCCACACGGCTATCCAAGATCTCTTCTATCTCCTCTGTTGAAGTAGATGCCGGAATACTCCACTGTTCTTCTATTGGTCCATCCTCTATTCCACCTTCATGATATTCTGATAAATCAGCAATGTTGAAAATAGGGGAAATATTGATCCCACTCGGCAGCTCTACCTCATATGCATTTCCTGAATCATGCTTCTTTAGGATTCTGCATGGTCCAATTTTTTTCATTTTCAGCTTATTGTATGTTCCAATTGGGAACCTTTCTTTTCTCAAGTGAACCATGACTTCATCTCCTTCCTAGAACTCCTTATATCTCCTCTTTTGATCTGCCTTAGGCTTGTACTGAATATTCATCTTATTAATGTGCCTTCTCACCTCTTCATGCAAATTCTTCATGTGTTCTGCAAAGTCTTCAGCTTCAGCACTTGTCTTTTCTCCTTTGTCCAGCTTCTTTAACTTAGAAGCATTTCTTGGGCTATTGCCATATACAATCTAGAATGGTGATTTACTAATACTCCTATTGATAGAATTGTTGTAAGCAAATTCTGCCTGTGGTAAAATCAAATCCCATCCCTTGGGCTTATCTCCTACTAAGCATCGTAGCAAGTTACCCAAACTCCTATTCACCACTTCCATCTATCCATCAGTCTATGGATGGTGTGCAGAACTGAACTTCAAATCTGTCTTCAACTTATTCCACAATGTCCTCCAGAAATAACCATCAAACTTGGTATCTCGATCTGAAACTATGCTCTTTGGTAGACCATGTAATCTCACCACCTCTCTGAAAAATAATTCAGCAATATGGACAGCATCATTAGTCTTCTTGCAAGGAATGAAATGTGCCATCTTCGAGAATCTATCCACCACCACAAAAATGGAATCATGTCCTCTCTATGTCCTTGGTAAACCAAGAAAAAAATCCATACTAATATCATCTCATGACTTCTCTGGTATAGGTAGTGGTTGATATAGACCTATATTCTAACTTACTCCTTTCACCATCTAACATACTCTGCAACTTTGCACAAATTTCCTCACATCCTACTGCAACAGTGGCCAATAATAATTTTCACCAACAATAGCAATGGTCTTATCTCGACCAAAGTGTCCAGCCAATCCTCCACTATGCTTCTCCTTAATCAAGTTCTCTCTCATAGAACTCCTTGGAATGCAGAACTGGCTTCCTCTAAACAACATGCCATCTTGGATTATGAAATCCAACCATCTTGTGCTGTCCAAAGTAACAGGTTCCAAACAAGCTTTCCAGGCCTCCGTAAAATCTAGATCTTCAGGATACAAACTTTTGAGCTCATCGAACCCAACAACCTTTATCTTCATTTTTGTCAACAAATTTTGCCTTCTACTTAAGGCATCTACAACTCTATTGGACTTCCCACTCCTGTGCTTCAAAACAAAAGTATAGCTCTGCAAAAACTCAACCCATTTTAAATGCCTTTGGTTCAACTTTCCTTGACTATTAAGATACTGCAAAGCTTGATGATCAGTATATAAAACAAAATCTTTTGGCAACAAATAATGTCTCCATTTCTTCAAAGCTTGAACTATTGCATAAAATTCCTAATCATAAATAGAATACTTTTTCTTGGCATCATTAAGCTTCTCACTAAAATAGGCAATGGGCTTACCTTCTTGGCTCAAAATAGCTTCTATACCACTACCACTAGCATCATAATCTACCTGAAATACCTTATTGAAATATGGAATTGCCAAAATAGGTTGTTCTACAACTTTCTGCTTCAATGTATCAAAGCTCTTGTCTGCTCCTTTAGTCCATCTGAACTCTTTTCTATCCCCTCTCATTGTCTCTGTTAGGGGTGCACAAATTCTACTAAAATTCCTGATAAACTTTCTATAAAAACTTGTCAAACCATGAAAAGAGCGTACCTCCATTGCACTCCTTGGCATAGGCCATTCAATGATAGCCCTCATTTTTTTTGGGTCCATCTTAAGACCTTCCTCTGAGACAACAAATCCTAGGTATACCAACTCCTTCTTTGCAAAACTACATTTCTTCAGATTAATCAACAACTTCAACTCCCTTAGCTTCTCTAAAACTCTTCTGATATGCATCAGATGCTCATCCCAAGTCTTACTGAAAATCAAAATATCATCCAAATAAACAATAACAAAACTTCCCAAAAATTCTTTCAGTACCTCGTTCATGAGCCGCACGAATGTGCTCGGTGCATTGGTTAGCCCAAATGGCATGACTAACCACTCATACAAACCTTCCTTGGTCTTGAAGGCTATCTTCCACTCATCTCCTTCTCTGATACAGATCTGGTGATACCCACTCTTCAGGTCAGTCTTCGTGAAGTACTTGGCTCCACTCAAATAGTCCATTATGTCATCCATTCTTGGCAATGGAAACCTGTACTTGACGTGATCTTATTGATGGCCCAAGAATCTGTACACATTCTCCATTCTCCATCTTTTTTTGGTGCTAGTACTGCAGGTACCGCACATGGACTTAGGCTCTCCCTTATCAGTCCCTTCCTTAACAGCTATTGAACTTATCTGTTCAACTCTTCACTCTCTGCAGGAGTCATTCTGTGGGCTGCCTTATTCGGTAAACTAGCTCCTGGTATCAAATCCATTTGGTGACTTATCTTCCTCACCGGTGGTAAACCTTCTGGTACATTATTAGAGATAATATCCTAAAATTCTTCCAACATATCTGAGACTTCTACTGGTACATCTTCACATTTCTCTTGACTAATCTTAGGAATCAATACAAAGTAATGACGCTCATGCTTCATACCCTCCAAAAATTTCCTACCATCTACCAAGCAAATTCTGGCAGTACTACATACCTTTTCTTCCACCTCCTTCAAGGGCTTCAATTTATGATGAACTCCATCCTTTGTTAGGGAATATGTGTTTGCATGACCATCATGGACAGCGCTCCTATCATACTGCCATGACCTCTCCAACAACATATGACATGCATCTATTGGTGTGATATTACACAACACCTCATCATGGTAGTCTCCAATCTTGAACTTCACTAAACACTGCTCATTGACCAAAGCTCTGTGGTCCTTCTGCAACCATGCAATCTGATATGGATGTGGATTCTTTCTTCTTGTCAACTTCAACTTGTCAACCATCTCCTCTGAAACAAGATTGTCAGTACTTCCACTATCAATAATAATGTCACAACACTTACCTTCACATTTGTACCTTGTGTGGAATAAACGCTTCCTCTGATTGGGTTCTTTCTCCTCATTCAGCAAAGTTCTTCTAACAACTAGGGTTTCTCCCCTTTCATCATCTTTAGAATGCTCAGATTGCACATCTTCATCTACATGTGCAACTCATGCATTACCTTCACATCTTCTATTTGTCATTCCTTGATGTTGCAGACACTCGTATGCTCGATGCCTTTCTTCTCCACATTGGAAATAGGTTCCTCTAAAACCTCCTCTTCTGGGTGCTTGCCCAGGTCTGCCTCTTCCTCTTCCTCTTTGCTCAACATTGTTTTGGTCACGAGAGCGGTAGACATTATCCCCTCTCTGATTTCGACTGGTGCCAGCTTCTTCACTTTTCTTTTGATCTTCATTACGGCCTCCATAGGGTCTTCCACCAGTTCTTCCACCTTGATCTCTTCCCCTTTGCTTGCTATCGAATCTTTTATTCATCTTCTCTTCCACCTTTAGGGAAAACTGGTACGTATCTTCTATGATGGTCATTCTAACCAGGCTCAACTCCTCTTGAATACTCAGCCTCAACCCATTAATGTAATGGGCTACCTTCTCCTTTTTGGGCTCTGCATGGCCTGTCCTGATAGTAATTTTATAAAACTCTTCTGTATACTCCTTAATAGACTTGTTACCTTGCTTCAGTCCTTGCAGCTTCTTCAACAACTCCATCTCATAGTCTATAGGAATGAACTGCTTCTTCAGTTTCTCCACCATTCGATCCCATCTGGTGATCTTTCCTTTTCCTCTTCTAGTCCTCTCTAATTGGACCTCCTTCCACCAAATACTAACATGGCCCTTCAACTTTGTTTTTGCAAACTTGACCCGATCTGGGTCTTCCACATCTTCATCCTCAAAATATTCCTCCATGTCATTGATCCAATCAATAAGCTGTTCCGGATTCAAATCTTTAGAATATGTAGAAACTTCGATCCTGGGCCTCTTTCCGATCTTCGAAATGGCCCTTAACAACCTCACTTCTGCAGAATCTCCTGCAACTTCATGTTCTTCCTCAGACAACTCTTCTTCAGCTTCATCCTCGCTTTCTTCTCTTGTTCTCGACTCAAACCCTCTTCGTATCTTCTCTTACAATGCATCAATTTGCCTTTGCAAGGCTCTAAAACCCTCTTTCATCAAAGCATTTCTCCCAATACAATTTCTTTGTGGAGGCATCTTGATCTCTGTAGTAAACCCACAACCTCAAGCCCTGGTGCAAATTGCCTCACGGTCGGTGATCTGTCTACACACTCAGGAACCCTTGCTCTGATACCACTTGATGAAGGGGGTAAATCATAACACACACAACAACAGAAATTACACATAGAAAATAGAACTTTCTTTATTGATTTGGACAACTTATTACATTACAGAAACTCAAATACAATCAGAGGAATCAACCCTCCACAATGTAAGGAATGCACAGGTGCGGAATACAGCTTCCCTAATGATAATTCTAAGAGGATAATGCAGACAGGTAACTTTCAATTCAAAAAACCACAGATGAATACACCAGAAAAACAAAATAAACAATTAAGACAACACAGAACGATACCATTTTTACGTGGGAAATCCCTTTCGGGTAAAAAACCCACCACCACGAAGCTATCTTTATTACAGTAAACTGAAAGATTACAATAAAGATCCCCAGCTCTTTTTGTTTAGGTATCAATTCTTTTACAATTATACAAATCCGTTTATTTCATCTACACATTTATAGAATAGACTATATAATTCAAATCATTTCATCAATCTGCAATGATACTCGTAGATCTATTTATATATCCAGTCTTTAAGAGCAAAGATAGTTATTCAACTTTTTCCCTAACTGATCGATCTAACTTCCCAGTGTCATTGCCTTCCAACCGTCGCAACTATTTATATTCCAACGAGATCATTAATCCCACATGCACCAGGTCGCTGACGATGTTCCAGTTTATATGGCCGAGCACACAGTAATACCATCGTCAATAATTTTGTTGCCGATGAAGCCAAGCTATAACCTTATCGGACTAACCCGCTCCATTGATGAGCGCTTCACTTCTTGCACTGATAGTCCAATGTCTCCGCGATGCCCAAGTCCTCCATCCTTCATCGGTCAGACCTTTGCTATCGGTCCAAATAGTTTACCTTGTCCCGATGAACAATCTCTCGCCGATCTCTGAAGAAGCTACCACCATCGGTAAGATAGTGAGCATCGGAGGGACTTAATAAAGTAAAGCCGAAAGCAGTTCTTACGCCGATGTTAAACTCCATTGCCAACTCCTTATCGGAGTAACACATAACTATCGGAGCAAGTATCAAAGACTCAGCCGATAACCATCCTTATGCCGATAGATATAAGTCATTGATGAGACATCACATATCGGTCACTGAATCTTAACTCCCACCGATACAGGAAGTCTGCCCGATCACGAACTCTACATCAGTGTGAACATAACTGTCGGTGTAAAATTACCAAGGTCTGCCGATAGCTTTAGTGTGGCCAATGACCAAGGATAGAATAAGGTTCAAGCAGTAATTTGAGACACATGTTCTCTTCAACCTCCCACTTGTTGAAGAGATTACTGCTACCTCGTAATCCTCATATGATTACTAAGGATTATGGGCCCGAAGACCCATTCCATCCGAACACCATTTGAATTTGGCCGTGCTCACTGGCTTGGTTAAGACATCAGTGACATTTTTCAAAGTGTCAATCTTTTCCAGCTTCACCTTCCTATCTTCCACCATATCATGAACAAAGTGATATTGGACATCAATATGTTTTGTCCTAGCATGAAATGTAGGATTTTTTGCCAAACAGATAGCACTTTGACTGTCACAATGTATTTGTATCTGCCTTGCATTAAAACCAACATCAGAACACAACCTCTTCAACCAAACGACTTCTTGGCTTGCACGAGTAGCTGCCATGTACTCTGCCTCTACTGTGGACAAAGTGACTACAACCTACCGCTTGCTCATCCAACTGATAGCACCACCACTTAACGTGAATACATATCCACTGGTGGATCTTCTACTGTCAATGTCCCCTGCCCCAATTAGAATCAACATATCCCTGAATTCTTATAGATCTCTGAGATCTAACTGAGTTTCCATGATAACAAATAGCAAGGTTAGATGTCCCTTTCAAGTACCTCATAACTCTTTTCACAGCATCCCAATGTGATCTTCCTAGATTCGCCATAACCGGCTCAAAACTCCCACTGCTTGGGCAATGTCTGGTCTGGTACAGACCATTGCGTACATCAAACTGCCAACAACACTTGCATACGACACTTTTTTCATGTCTTCAACTTCTTTCAAAGATTTTGGACAATCTTCAATAGATAGTTTCGTTCCCTACAAAAATGGAACAACTAACTGTTTAGAATCAGACATATTAAACTTGTCAAGAACATTGGTAATATACTTGCTCTGGCTGAGCCAAAGCTTTCTCTTAGATCTATCCCTTTTGATTTCCATTCCCAGAATGTACTTCGTTGCCCCCAGATTTTTCATTTCATATTTCAAGGACAACTGAGATTTTAAATCTGAGATCATCCCCTTACCATTGCTAATGAACAACATATCATCCACATATAGTGCAATTATAAGAATCCGATCACCTTCAGTTTTATAATAGACACAGTGATCAGATTTAGATCTCACATATCCCAAAGATAAAACATACATATCAAATTTTTGATGCCACATTTTGGGAGATTACTTCAAACCATAAAGAGACTTCTTAAGTTTACATACCAGATGTTCTTTACCTTTTACCACAAAATGCTCTGGCTGGGACATATAAATTTCTTCTTCAAGGTCCCCATGAAGAAATGCTGTCGTCACATCCATCTGTTAAATTTCAAAGTCATACACTGCTGCAAGTGACAATAGAAATCTAATGGATGTCAGCTTAGCTACAAAAGAAAAGATTTCTCCATAATCTATACCTTCCTTTTGGGAATACCCCTTAGCAACCAGTCTTGCCTTGTACTTGTCAATACTACCATCTGGACCATATTTCTTTTTAAATACCCACTTACAGCCCACAGGTTTTCTACCTTCAGACAAGGGCACCAGATCCCAGGTTCCATTTTTTTTCCAATGATGACATTTCATTATCCATGGCTTCCAACCAAGAATCTGAATCAGGTAAACTAATAGCTTCTTTCACAGTCCTAGGTTCATCAGTATCAGTAAGTAAAGCATAAGCACAACCTGAATCAAGTACTGAAAAACCATACCTATTTGGTTGTCTTCTTTCACGTGTAGACCTCCTTAATAGCTGAGGTGAAGGTTTAGGTTCTTGCTCTGGATTTGAATCTTTGGAGATACTCAAACTCACATTTGAACCATCTACACTTGGTGCTTGTTGTTCCTCTTTTACAGGGGTTAGAGGAACATTCACAACACTCTTTTCTTTCGTTTCTTCTGTCTTCTCTGGCTGAGGAATCCTAACCAAAGGTTTCAGCTCTTTGAAAATTGCATTCCTGCTATAAAGTACTTTTTCAGTTTTAGGATTCCAAAGCTTGTACCCCTTAATACCGACTCCATAGCCAATAAAGATACATTTGACTGCTTTGTAATCCAACTTAGATCTTTTTACATCAGGAATATGAGCATATGCCTCACAGCCAAAGACACGAAGATGTCTTAGAGAGGGCTTCTTTCTAGACCAAGCTTCCATAGGCGTCTTATCAACCAATGCCAAAGTAGGAGAACGATTCAGCAAGTAACAAGCTGTAGCAATTGCCTCAGCCCAGAACCTTTGTTCAAGACCAGCATAACTCAACATACTTCTTGCTTTCTCCATCAATGATCAATTTAACCTTTCAGCAACTCCATTTTGTTGTGGAGTATAAGGTGTAGTTTTATGCCTTTTAATTCATGGTCTACACAATACTTATCAAAATCCGCATTGCAATATTCACCACCGTTATCTGTTCTCAAGCATTTTATTTTCCTACCAGTCTAATTTTCCACAAGAGTTTTAAATTCTTTAAACTGACTGAACACTTCTGATTTATTCTTCAAAAAATATACAAATGCCCTCCTTGAATAATCATCAATAAATGATACGTAGTATCTTGATTTAGATAAAGAAGGAACATTAACTGGACCAAAAACATCAGAATGTACATAGTCCAAAACACCAGAAGATTTATGAGAACTTGAGTAAAAAGAAACATGGTTTTGTTTTCCATATATACAATGTTCACAGAAATCGAACTCTAGATTACAATCAATCAGCCCATCTACTAGGTTTTTGTTTTTCAAGGTTTTTAAACCTTTTTCACCTATGTGACCAAGTCTATGATGCCAGAGCATTGTTTTCTCTGCAGGAAGTTTAACTTCCATTGAGTTTACATCATGTGTTACACTAGTAGCTTTACCAGACTTTACAGAGACATTATTACAGCACACTGGTTTAGCATCTAACCTATAAAAAGTTCAATGCATTCACCCTTTGCCAGTACAATAGAACCTCTAGTCATCTTACAACCACCATTCACAAAAGTAACTTGCACTCCAACTTCATTAAACTTACTAATAGAAAGTAAATTTTGAGCTAGACCTAGTATGTGTAAAACTCCATTTATTCCCTTTATTCTGCCATTCAGGAACTGGATTCTGACTCTTCCTCGGCCAACAATTTCTAGTGTTGAATCACTTGCCAGGAACACCTTCCCACTAGCATATGGTTCATACTTTGTGAACCACTCTTTGTGAGATGTCATATGAAAAGATGCTCCCGAATCCACCAGCCAAACATCTTCAGATGCAGGCGTTACCAAAGCAGCAATGAAGGCATCAGCATCACTCTGAGAAGACTCAGAGTCAGAGAAGTTCTTCTTCTTCTTTTTCTCTTCTTTGCAGTCTTTCTTGATGTGTCCTTTCTGCCCACAATTCCAGCACTTCACCTTGGACTTCTTGCCAGGAGATTTTGATTTCCCCTGTGATTTTGACTTAGACTTCTTGTCCTTCATCTTGCCTCTTTCCTTTGATCTACCTTGAACAGACAGGGCCTCTTTGGCCATCTCAGAAGATTTCCTCCGCATCTCTTCAGACAACGTCGAGGCAACAATAATTTCAATTAAAAATGTAGTTGTTTTACTTCCAATAGCCATCATAAGATGATCCCACGAGTCAGGTAAGGAACACAACAAAAGCATACAGTGGTCCTCCTCTTCTATTTTTAAACCTATAGACGTCAACTGTGTAACAATCGTATTAAACTAGCTCAGATGTTCTGCTACAGATGATCCTTCATCCATCTTCAGAGAATACAACTTCTTTCTGAGGAAAAGTTTATTCACCAAGGACTTGCCCTGATAAATGTTATTCAACTTCTTCCACAAAGCATTTGCAGTCGTCTCCTCATGGACGTTCAATAGAACAGAGTCAGATAAACTTAATCTTATCAGTCCTTTGGCTTTCCTATCTGCTAGGTCCCAGTCTTCTTGCTTCATGGCTGAAGGTTTAGTTCTAGACACAGCAATCCAAAGATCTTTGTAGACCAACATATCTTCAACTTTAAGTTTCCACAACTCAAAGTTTGTGCCATTGAACTTTTCAATGTCTATTTTGTCTGACGTACTTGCCATCTTATGTAACCAAATAAACCTCTACATAATTCCCACTCACAGAATTAACACAAAAAACCCAACCTACCAACAAGGATAACACAACTGGCCAGGCTCTGATACCACTTGTAAGGAATGCACAGGTGTGGAATACAGCTTCCCTAATGATAATTCTAAGGGGATAATGCAGACAGGTAACTTTCAATTAAAAAAACCATGGATGAATATACTAGAAAAACAAAATAAACAATTAAGACAACATAGAACGACACTAGTTTTACGTGGGAAAACCCTTTCGGGTAAAAAACCCACCACCACAATAGAAGTTATTTTTATTATAGTAAACTAAAAGATTACAATAAAGATCCCTAGCTCTTTTTGTTCAGGTATCGATTCTTTTACAATTATACAAAGCTGTTTATTTCATCTACACATTTACAAAATAAACTATATAATTTGAATCATTTCATCAATCTGCAATGATACACATAGATCTGTTTATATATCCAATCTTCAAGAGCAAAGACAGTTATTCAACTTTTGCCCTAACTGATCGATCTAACTTCCTAGTGTCACTGCCTTCCAACCGTCGCAACTGTTTATATTCCAACGAGATCATTAATCCCACATGCACCAGGTCATTGACGATGTTCCAGTTTATATCGCTGAGCACACAGTAATACCATCGTCGGTAATTTTGTTGCCGACGAAGCCAAGCTATAACCTTATCGGACTAACCCGCTCCATCGGTGAGCGCTTCACTTCTTGCACCGATAGTCCAATGTGTCCGCGATGCCCAAGTCCTCCATCCTTCATCGGTCAGACCTTCGCCATCGGTCCAAACAGTTTACCTTGTCTCGATGAACAATCTCTCGCCGATCTCTAAAGAAGCTACCACCATCGGTAAGATAGTGAGCGTCGGAGGGACCTAATAAAGGAAAGCCGAAAGCAGTTCTTACGTCGATGTTAAACTCCATCGCCAACTCCTTATCGGAGTAACACATAACTATCTGAGCAAGTATCAAAGACTCAGTCGATAACCATCCTTATGCCCATAGATATAAGTCATCGATGAGACACCGCTATCGGTCACTGACTCTTAACTCCCGCCGATACAGGAAGCTTGCCCGATCACGGGCTCTACATCGGTGTGAACATAACTGTCGGTGTAAAATTACCAAGGTCTGCCGATAGCTTTAGTGTGGCCGATGACCAAGGATAGAATAAGGTTCAAGCAGTAATTTGAGACACACGTTGTTTTCACACAAGCTGTGACACATTACAACTTCCTATCCCAAGACTCTGGAATCATCTGCCTTTTGTAACCCCAAATCAACCAGGGTTTCTATTTTCTCACCTATTCTTGACTCTACACTTTCCCCCTTAACTCTACTACTGCCCAGGGTTCCCAAAAATGGTTATTAATAGCCTTTTTTGGTGTCCAACAACCTAATTTCAAAATTTGCATCTCCCTCCAAAAATAGGTCAACTTCTAGGAGCAATAACTTTTGATCTGGGTGTTCGATTATGTGTCAGAAATCTCACGGAGTGCTCTGCACGCTAAGAACTTGCTCTGCTAGTTCTGGCCATTTTCAGGCTCGTACGGGGCTGTTTAGTGCCTCAAACCTGAGTTTAAATAATTTTCAGGCATTTTTTGGGAAACAAAAATTTTAATATCTTTCAGCTCACAAATGATCTTTGTGTGATTCCTTCGCCAAAGGTCTTATTTTTTAGTTATCAAACTTCCTGTAAAATTTCACTTCATTCTGTGCCCAAATGTAAACTTTCTAAAAATAGTAGGTTGTTATTGTTAGCAGTTTGGAAAAACTGAAAGTTCTACATCATTATTCAAGCGATTATGGAACCAGAACCACAAATTTTGAAAAGAAATGGAAAGAACATCAACAATTTTGAAACACATCTTTTTTTGGGTGATGCAAGATTGCCCTTACACCACTTGATGCTCCTGCATCAAGACATCATTAAATTAGTCACTATGGATGGAAACCTGCAGCCAGTAATAGAATTCTATGATGAATACAATGATGCAGACAAGATAATTCTCGAGGAAGAAACGGTAAGGTACCTGAGCATTTATAACAAAGCTTTCATTGAAATAATTTCCTTGATTCCTAAGAGCTTAGAAGAAGTTTTGGAGTTAAGAAAAGAAAGTGCACAAGTAAAAGACTTGGAGATCCGGGAACAGATAGTGATACAGTTATGTCCAACTATCACTCAAAAACAAATGGACATGGTTTTCAAGGATGCCAAAGAAGAATTCTGGAGCTAGTTTAGAATGAATAAGCTCATGCTTGGAGAAACTGACCAAATAGCTGATGAGACAAAAGAAATTCTCTGGAGTGCCTTGAAAAGGTTAAATCTTCCCATTGTAGAGGAAGCAAATGAAGAGCCTTCTAACATGGATGTTGAAGAATTAAAGAAAATTAATGAAGAACCTTTTGACATGGATGTCGAAGGATTAAAGAAAGATGAAAAACAATCTGAAGCCTTAGACTCCTTTGTTCTGAAAGAGGAAGTGCAGAAAGAAGAAACAAATACTGTTGATGGCAATGAGCAAGTCAGTCCAGATGCCCCCAAAGGAAAGGAAGATGAGAATACAAGAGACACTGCAGAAGTAGTGCAAAGTTTCTTGGACAAGGAATTTCTGGAATTAGATGAACCAGAGTTGATGCAAGGACCACTGAATATGGACTCTCTCTCTCTCCGGTTTAGATAATGAAGATAGTATCTTTGGCTCAGGCCAACACCAAAGAAAAACTCCTGAAATCTCATATGGAGGACTATGAGCTGCTGAGTATTGCATCTGGAGTGTTGGAAATGATTATGCCCACATATCAGAAGGACCCATCTGCCTCTCCATCCAGTAACTTGAAGAACTTAGTTAATTCTATCAATACACATTTTGAGTCTTTAGAAAAATTAGTAGAAACTAAGGTCCAGAATGAGTTCTTGCGAAAATGATTCAGTGAGGTACAAGGTCTAATTGTTAATGATAGAAAAACCCTATATATTGCCATAAAGAGCATTGAAAATGCTCTTAAGGATGGTGGAGACATAAATTTTGTTTATCCTGGTCCAAAGTTGCAGAGGACATTGAGAAGAAAGTAAAACAACAAGAAGGAAAATTGACAAATCTATCTCAGAATTTTGATCCTCTCACTATCTTTTTGGTAAGTCAACAATGCCAAGCAGTTGTTATAATAAATGAAATAAAGAAACTGGTTAAGGAAAAGAAGAATATAATGGATAGAATGGGTGAACTCAGAGGGATAATCCTTGCTAAGTTAGAGGTAATGCTGTTGCAAGTATGGGCCTAACCGGTGTTGTCATTGATGTCAACATACTCCTATTACATTAATGATAAGGATTGGATGAGCTGTTTGTTGAGGATATTGAGAAAATTAGTCATATCAGGAACAAAGAAGAATAGTGGAGACAGTGAGGTAAAGATCTCAGATAAGATGAAGATCAGAGGTTGCGCTTCAAAGGGTTTGTATATATGTGTCTTAAGTTGATCTAGTAAAGATTTCAAAGGTCCACATTAAGATCTGAAGAAGTTATGGCCACTTAAGTAAAACTGGTTCTGGCAAAAGTTTAGAAGTGACAGAGTGATACAGAAAGGTCCAATGAGATCCAGAAATGAAATATCTTGTTTTGCGGATTTGGTGGAGTGTTTAGAAAGTCAATTTGAACTAACAACTCAATTGGTTTGTGGTCTGGAGGTCCGCAAGCATCTATTCCATTATGACAGCGATGACAAACTATATTCTTGAGGTTTCAGATGAAGGAGAGAATGATTCCAGTAAGTAGATGTAGTGCGGATGTTCTTGGTGATTCAGGAAAGCTTGTGGAGGTCTTTGGATCGTGTCCAATTTGTGTTATTGGTCCGCATTAAAGTTTGAGCTTGCAATTGAAGAATTACTTCTGGATGATAGTGTTCTTCCCAAGTCAGGCCGACCAGATGAGTTACACATCCTGCGGATGATCTTGAAGATGTTATGTGAAGATTAGCATGTTCCTAGAAGAAGATTGAAGTCTCAGATCTGTGTGGCCGACAGTGTGTTGATCTGCGTGAAGTCTTTTGTAATTAGTCATGATGTATTTATGTATTTGCTCTATAATGTTTGCCGACATAGATGATTATTGCTAAGTTGGTGTCTTGTATAAATAAGGAATTGTAAAGTCATTTCAAAGGCATCTAGCGGAGATGAGAAAGTGGTAGAAAGGAGGAGAGCAAAAAGCAGAGCAGAAGTTTTGGGCTTAAATGGAACTGACTCAAGCATGGTGAAGATGCTATTTTTCAGTTCAAGTATGCAATACTTATTATTTTGTAGACAATGTGTCTCTTGTAGTAGTGGGCCTCTTGTGAGTAGTGTGCTTGGGCAGTGAGCCCTAATTGGCATGTGCCATTTTGTTCTTTCTATTCTTCTAACAGAGAATACAATCTTGGGTTAGTCACCCCGTGGTTTTTCCCTTAACCGGGTTTTCCACATTAAGAATCTTGGTGTCATATGTGTTAATGTGTTATGCTCTTGAATTGTTGCATTAAGTTTCCATGATTGATTTATCATTATACTGTTGATTTAAGAAAAGGATTTAAGTGGTTAATTGCAAGAAATTTTTGGACAACTGATTCACCCCCCTTCTCAATTGTTTGTCCTAAATCTAACAATTGGTATCAGAGCTAAGTTGGTAAATTAGCTGCATTTGAATTGACTGAGTTTGGAGATGCCCCCTCTAAGATTGAATCTGCATTCAAAGCTAGTGCCTCTGTAAAAGGTAAACAAAGGTTTGATTTGGGAGAAAACTTTTCAAGAAAATTATCATGGTATGAAAAAGCAATAAAAGACCTAGAAGAAGATGAAGCAAAAACTGCTCAACTTGAAGCCCTTATTGCAAAAAGACTACCAAGAGGATTTGGTAAGTATGAAGGGAAATTGCCTTTTAAGTGTTTTAACTACAATAGGATTGGTCATTTTGCCTCAAGGTGTCCGAAAAGATTTTCAAGGCCAAACCCTAATAGATCAAGGTTCCAAAACAAATGCTACTATCTTCATGAAGATGATGATGATGAAGGAGTAACAGATGATGAATCAAAGATAGGAAACAAATCTGGAAGTGACTAGGTGTTTATTGCCATCAAGGAGAAGATCCAATGCCCTCTGAATCTGTCAATCATAAAATTGTTGAAAAGGTTATGGCTGCCCAAGTTGAAGAAAAGGATGATTGGGTCATTGACAGTGGATGCTCCCACCATATGACAGGTGACAAAAACATATTTATAGATTTGGAAAGGTATGAAGGAGGAGTGATAAAATTTGGTGATAATTCTACTGGCAGAATCAGAGGTAGAGGAACTATTTCTTTTGATGAAAAGAACAAAACCGGTAATGTATTGTATGTTGAAGGATTGAAGCACAATCTTCTCAGTGTTGGACAGTTGGTGGACAAAGGCTATGATCTTCGATTCAAAAATGGAAAATGCAAGATCTTTGAAAGCTCTAGAACAGAGATTGCATCCGGTACCCAAACTAAAGGTAACATCTTCCACTTGGTTGGTACTGGCAACAGTTGTTTATTTGTTCAAATTGATCAGAGTTGGTTGTGGCATAGAAGAATGTGTCATGTGAATTTTGATAATATCATTAAAATAAGCAACACCCAGGCTGTGAAAGGTCTTCCAAAATGGTGCAGGGGCAGCATAGTAAAACCTACTATGTTGAAATAAGGCCTATATGGCCATGTCATTTTGTTCATGTTTTGTTTTCTAAAACCTAGGAGTTTTGTTTTCCATTTGGCAAATAATGGACACATTTTGTAGAATTCAAAAAGATCAATAGGAGTCGGTTGGGATATAGGGCAGTTGGCCTTCCCTAACTATTGAGCAACCATTGATCTTCCAAGTCTGGCTTCATAAAAGCACAGAGGAGCAACCGAGAAGGGTGGGGTAGATAAAAACTTGTGATACGGAGATCATCTGAGCAATAAAAACTTCCGTCCATCATTTTCTATGTTTGATTTGCGTCGTAAATATTGTTCTAACTGTTCATAATAGCTTTATGTTCTCTGCATTTGGAATAGTTTAGTCTAAATTGTTGAAGATGAGTAGATAAACATTCCACTGGTGGATTTCCAAAGAAATCAGTGGAATGGCATCGGTCTGTACATATTTTTGTTTGTTTTTCTTTTCATTTTTGGTGGGGCAGACATTCCAGGCTAAGGGGTGTGCACAATAGTATGCCCTAGCATCTCTATGTGCTAGACGTTAAGTGGAGTTTAGACTATGCGG
Source organism: Cunninghamia lanceolata (assembly GCA_027924645.1). Lineage (NCBI taxonomy): Eukaryota > Viridiplantae > Streptophyta > Pinopsida > Cupressales > Cupressaceae > Cunninghamia > Cunninghamia lanceolata. The sequence goes on along the minus strand of BSBN01000072.1, from coordinate 43,863,425 downwards.
GAATGACAAGCCTATCGGTGTATCACTAAGACTAAAAATAAGTTCGCCGAAGTCGAGCAGTCTTGCCGAAGACGAGCGTGGGAAGTCCATCGGTGTGTCAGCCGGAGGTTGGAAGCATCGCCGATGAGAAGAGTCTCACTAATAGCGAAGGGAGGTTGTCATTAGAGTATCGGGTTGGTGGTTTTTGGATCCACCGATAGGTGAAAGTCTTGCCGAAACTGTGTTGGCGATTGCTAACTTGTTGTAGTTACATTGGGGTGATAAGGGGTAAGTGTTGACGATGGAGACCCATCGGAAAGAGTTGGCTAGCGGCAAGAAATCTTCAGTTTGGCCGATAACATTCATCACACTGACGAGTGGTTGTCACCATTGGTGTATCGACCTAAGGTTTCAAGTGCTTGTTGATGATAAAGGTCACGTCGAAGACAACACATATCGGCATATCGGAAGAAGAGAATAAGGTTCTGCCGATGAGCTAAGTCACACTGATGGTGGTGGTTTGAAGGGTCATCGGGGTGATCAGTATGTCGGCACAATAGGATTTGAGCTCGCCGATGGTATGTGGTCTTGCCAATAGTGAGTTCAACAGGTTCAACATTACAAGAGTTCAACGGTTCAATTTTTGATCCGCTGTCCACTTTCGTTTGTACTCTCCGCATCACAAAACTAGTGAAACTTACTAATAGTTTGTACAAAGAATGTCAGTTGGGTAAGCAGAGCAGAGTCACATTCAAGAGTAAGGAACAGTCTTCTATCAGATTATTGGACTTAATTCATACTGATCTATGTGGTCCAGCAAGAATCAGAAGTGTTCAAGGTGATAGATACTTTATGCTATTAATTGATGACTATTCCTGGATGATGTGGGTAACTTTTCTGAAGGAGAAATCAGAGGCTCTTGAGAAATTTAAAATATTCAAGGCTATGGTAGAGAAGGAAACTAGATTGAACATAAAATGTCTAAGGTCTGATAGAGGTGGAGAATTCACATCCGGTGAGTTCATAGAATTCTATGAGAATCATGGAATAAAAAGACAATTGTCTGCTCCTAGGACTCCACAGCAGAATGGAGTTATGGAAAGAAAGAACCAGACCATCCAAGAAGCATCTAGAACCATGATGATGGAAGCAAATGTTCCTTAGATCTACTGGAGAGAAGTTGTAAGCACTGCAGTCTATACTCTTAATCGAGTACAAATCAGAAGCAATACCGGTAAGACTCCTTATGAACTTTGGTTTGGCATCACTCCTACTATGAAGTATTTTAGAGTTTTTGGTAGCAAGTGTTACATTAAAAGAGATGAAGATCTAGGCAAATTTGATGTTAGAAGTGATGAAGGAATATTCTTGGTTATTCTACCCAAAGCAAAGCATACTGGTGTTATAACAAGAGATTGGGAAAGATTATAGAAAGTACAAATGTGAAGGTTGATGAAGGGATTGAAAAACCCTCAAGGTTTTATGAATATGATTAAGATGATCAGAATGATGTTTTGATCCAAGGAGGCCAAGCCCCTTCTGAGATTCAGATTCAGACTGATCTGGTTAACTAGGAAGAAGAGATGAATTTGAATGAACCTATTTAAGAGATAGAAGTGCAAGTAAGTCCCAAAATTCCCAGGTATGTAAAATTAAATCACTCTGAAGATCAAATCATAGGTGATAAAAGCAAAGGTGTTCAAACAAGAAGAAAGATTGTCCAAGACTCAGAAGAGTATTGTCTGATTTCTAAAATTGAACCAAAGTCAGTGAATGAAGCTTGCAATGATGAAAACTAGACTAAAGCAATGGAGGAAGAGCTGATGCAAATTGAGAAGAATCACACATGGGATCTTGTTCCCAGACCTAAAAATAAGAATGTGATTGGAACCAAATGGGTCTTCCAGAATAAGTTGAATGAAGATGGTGAAGTAGTTAGAAATAAAGCCAGATTGGTCTGCAAGGGCTACCCTCAAGTAGAAGGAGTTGATTTTGAAGAAACTTTTGTTCCGATGGCAAGAATTGAAGCAGTCAGACTATTTCTTGCCTTTGCTACCTTCAATGACTTCAAATTATATCAGATGGATGTCAAGTCTGCCTTCCTGAATGGTGACTTGGAAGAAGAAGTTTACATTGAGCAATCAGATGGATTTCAATTGTCTAATCATGGTGATATGGTCTGCAAATTGAAGAAAGCACTGCATGGACTCAAGCAAGCCCCAAGAGCCTGGTATGAAAGATTGGATAAGTATCTTTTGAAGATTGGTTTCAACAAAGGTACTGCTCACTGTAATTTGTACTTCAAAATTGATCATGAAAATATCTTGATTGTTGAAGTATTTGTTGATGATATCATTTTTGGAGGAAGAGATAGTATGTGCAAAACCTTTGCAAACCAAATGAAAAGTGAATTTGAAATGTCCATGTTTGGGGAAATGAATTTCTTCTTGGGTCTGCAAATCACTCAAACAAAGAAAGGAATCTTCATTTCTCAGACTAAATATGTGAAAGAATTGTTGAAGAAATTTGGCATGGAAGACTCAAAACCAATGAGTACTCCCATGGCAACCAGATGCAAATTGAGAAAAGATGATGACTCTCCTAAGGCTGATCAGAAAAAGTACAGGTCAATGATTGGAGGATTGTTGTATCTCACTCAAACTAGACCTAACATTATGAATGTTGTTGGTCTTGTTGCTAGATTCGAAGCTGATCCTAGAGAATCTCATGTCATTGCAATCAAGAGGATTTTTAGATATCTAAAAGGGACAGTTGAGTATGGTCTGTGGTATCCTAGAGATCATAATTTCTCTCTTCATGCATATACAGATGCAGATTGGGCAGGAGATGTGGATGACCAGAAGAGTAGAAGTGGTGGAGCATTCTTTTTGGGGAAGAGATTGGTTTCTTGGCTAAGCAAGAAACAAGAGGCAATATCTCTATCCAGAACCGAAGAAAAATATATTGCAGCAGTAGGTAGTTGCACTCAAGTTTTGTGGATGAAGCAGATTCTAAGCGACATCAGAGTGGAGTATGAGGAACCTATCACAATCTTCTGTGATAATTCAAGTGCAATAAATATATCTAAGAATATGATTTTGCATTCAAAGACTAAACATATATCCATCAAGTTTCACTTTTTGAGAGAGCAAGTGAACAAGAATGAAGTCAGATTGGAGTTTGTGCCTTCCAAGGATCAGATTACATATATCTTTACTAAACCTCTACCTAAGGACTCTTTTGAGTATCTCAGGGAGAAGTTAGGGGTTATTACCCCTCCGGTGATGAACTAAGGTGCACTAATGTGCATCAGTCCGGTGGATATCACAGTCATATCTTGTGGTCTAGATTGATGATGGGGAGCTGCTACTCAGGGGGAGCAGCTGGTATGATTTTGAAGTGGTGGAGTTGCAAGTATGTGCCCTTTGCCATTGATGTCAAAGGGGGAGAGAAGACATGTGAAAAAAAAGTGGTTTCTGATCAAAGGGGGAGCAGTAAAGGAAGAGAAGACATGTGAATGGTTGTTGTTGATAGGGGGAGTTGTGTCAGTAAAGAAAAGTTCTTGTCTTGATGGTTAAAACAATTTTTCACATCATATGTTGCCATCAATGACAAAGGGGGAGATTGTTGCAAGTATGGGCCTAACCGGTGTTGTCATTGATGCCAACATACTCCTGTTGCATTAATGATAAGGATTAGATGAGCTGATTGCTGAGGATATTGAGAAAATTAGTCATATCAGGAACAGAGAAGAACAGTGGAGACAGTGAGGTAAAGATCTCAGATAAGATGAAGATCAAAGGTTGTGCTTCAAAGGGTTTATATATATGTGTCTTAAGATGATCCAGTAAAGATTTCACAGGTCCACATTAAGATCTGAAGAAGTTATGGTCACTTAAGTAAAATCAGTTATGGCAAAAGTTTAGAAGTGACAGAGTGATACAAAAATGTCTGGTGAGATCCGGAAATAAAATATCTTATTCTGTGGATTTGGTGGAGTGTTTAGGAAGTCAATTTCAATTGACAACTCAATTGGTTCGTGGTCTGGAGGTCCGCAAGCATCTATTCCATTATGACAGCGATGACAGACTGTATTCTTGAGGTTCCAGATGAAGGAGAGAATGATTCTAGTAAGCAGATGTAGTGCGGATGTTCTTGATGATTCAAGAAATCTTGTGGAGGTCTTTGGATTGTGTCCAGTTCATGTTAGTAGTCTACATTAAAGTTTGAGCTCGCAATTGAAGAATTACTTCCGGATGATAGTGTTCTTCCCAAGTCAGGCCGACCGAATGAGTTACACATCCTGCGGATGATCTTGAAGATGTTATGTGAAGATTAGCGTGTTCCTAGAAGAAGATTGAAGTCTCAGATCTGTGTGGCTGACAATGTGTTGAGCCGCATGAAGTCTTTTGTAATTAGTCATTATGTATTTATGTATTTGCTCTGTAATGTTTGCCGACTTAGATGATTATTCCTAAGTCGATGTCTTGTATAAATAAGGAATTGTAAAGTCATTTCAAAGGCATCTAGCGGAGATGAGAAAGTGGTAGAGAGGAGGAGATCGAAAAGCAGAGCAGAAGTTTTGGGCTTAAATGGAACTGACTCAAGCATGGTGAAGATGCTATTCTTTAGTTCAAGTATGTAATACTTATTATTTTGTAGACAGTGTGTCTCTTGTAGGCAGTGGGCCTCTTGTGAGAAGTGTGCTCAGGCAGTGAGCCCTAATTGGCATGTGCCATTTTGTTCTTTCTATTCTTCTAACAAAGAATACAATCTTGGGTTAGTCACCATGTGGTTTTTCCCTTAACCGGGTTTTCCACGTTAAAAATCTTGGTGTCATGTGTTAATGTGTTTCTGCTCTTGAACTGTTGCATTAAATTTCCATGATTGATTTATCATTATACTGTTGATTTAAGAAAATGATTTAAGTGGTTAATTGCAAGAAAGTTTTGGACAACTGATTCACCCCCCCTCGCAGTTGTCTTTCCTAAATCTAACAAATGCATGATGCCTTAGCAGATGCTCTAAGTACAACCCATACTAGTTATCCAACAGATTTAAAGAGGGCAAAAGCATATGCATTTTTGTTGAGTGGACACATCTCCATTTTGGATAGGATGATGAGAAGTTGGGCCACAGAGCTTGTACATTTGAAGACTACATTTGCAGATATACTTAAGTATATGTAAGTTTATCTTATGGATTGTATGTACATATGCTGCCTTATATAATAAGTTTTGCACATTTTTAGTTTGCGGATCCCACCCTTTGCCATTGATGTCAAAGAGGGAATGAAGAGCAGTGAAAAATGAAGAATCCAGCATTAAACGAGCACCAGTAAGTAGTGGGGAGAAATGGAGCACAAGCAAAGGGGGAGTTACAACGACACTTAGTCATTTTTCACTAAGTGTTGCCATCAATGCCAAAGGGGGAGATTGTTGGCAAGAGACACTACTAGGATTCATAAGTGTTGTCATTGATGGCAACAAAGTATATCCCACACATCCGCAGTGCATAAATTACTCATACCAGAAGTCATATTGAAGATAGGTTGATTCGGTAGTTAAGAACAGAGCATATGATAGGGTCCGACAGATTAGGTCCAAAATTCTCTAATGGTTAAACCCAACATGTTGCGGATTTGGGTGAGTAATAAGGAGTATCTGAACTATTGTATTCTAGAGATTTAGCCTCCGGTGACAAAGCATGTGAAAAATATGAGCATCTGAGTATCAGACTTCAATTAGACAGTGCAGACAGAGGAAGAACTGGCCAACAGGGTATCAAACCTCAATCCGGATGTGCAGAAGGTGTTGATCAAGTAACTTGGGGTGTTATATGATTTTGACTAACTTAGGTAATGATTTCTATGCCTAAGTTTTTGGTGTGCATCATCTATCAAGTATGAATTCAGCTGATAGAACAGTATCTTGTAAATATCCTTGGTGTTCTTGTTGCTGACTAGAAAGCTGTTTGAAATCCTTGATGCGGATATATATACCCGATGGATTCAAGCTTGTGAAGGTGTGAAAGTGATTAGAGTATGGATTAAGCGAGAAGAAAAGAAGAGAGAAGTGCGAAGGCAGTAATCCAAGCTCAGAATGTGACAGAAGAGTGATACTAAGCAGAGGAAGAATGAAATGTGCTAGATCGGTATACTGAGCCTAACTGGAACCGAATTCCTACATATGTGGATGTTGTTCATCAGTTCAAACACATTGTTATCATCTGTAAAACTCTAGTAGGTAGTGAGTCTCTTGTAAGAAGTGTGCTCGGGTAGTGAGCCCTATCTGGAAAGTGCCATTTTGTACTTCTTTATTTTTTTAACAGAGAATACAATCTTGGGTTAATCACCCTGTGGTTTTTCCCTTAACAGGGTATCCACATTAAAATCCTTGTGTTATGTGTGTTGATTTCATTTCAGTTCTTATGGTTGCTTATTCTTCCATGCTTTGATACATCACTGAATGTTAAGATAAGAAAAGAAAGTAAAAGTAAGAATGTTTTGAGATAACTGATTCACCCCCCCTCTCTATTATCTGCCTTGTTTCCAATAGATGATAGCATATGTACTTGATGAACAAGTAAACAAACTTGATGAAGACCTATCTGAATTCCAAGAATATGTGCAAACTGAAAGAATAGCGGAAGAAGTTGTACCTGTGATTCGCAACATAAGAGAATTGATAAGAGAAGGACAAGATGACATTAATGTTGTTCGAGGCTTAGCACACATTATACAACATAATGTTATGCCTCTATATTCTCTCATGAATACATACCCTCAGGCAATGGAAGACTTAACAATACACATTGAGAATGATGCATATGATAATCCTCTCAATGAAATGGAATCATTAGCTAAAACTTATGATGATGAAGATGACTATCTGAACTATGATGAAATAATGGGTTTGTTAGAAGTGGATAAGGAGAAAGTTGAGAATTCACCTAATCCATGGAAAAATGATATTGATTTAATTGTTGATGAAAGTTAGATTGGATGATCCCTATAGGTAAGTATTTCTAACCCTTTACCTCTGTGATCTGTTTCCCCCGTGATGTGTTATGTGTTGTTTAGGCCTCTTGGGATGACCCCTGATTCTCTTGTAAGATCCGGGATACCAGGAGACCGCTTCTGTTGTGACCTTCTATTTGTATAATCATTCTTCTATATTACTGGTGCAGGAGCACCCTAGCAAGTACATGCCTCCATGAAATAATCTTAGGTTTTTGATTTAGCATAGTGGATCTCATGTTATGATAAGGTCTAATAGACCATTTGTAATGTCATTTGTTCAGTTTAGGTGGTCATGCTACTATATTTGTAAGTATTGTTAAATGTTGTTATGTAAAAATGCAAAAATGATGCAAACTTGGAAGGTGAAGAGTCTTGGGGCTCTTGGTTCGTTCCAAGACAGTTAGAAATTGAAGAGACAAATTGTAATGCCTTTATTAAGGCCTTGTAACCTTCACACAACTCAGAGGTGATTGAAGAATGAGAATGGAATAATAAAAAGCACTATTTTTCTGTATTTTCTTCAGAAAATTCGCTGTTCTCAGCTGTGGTACGGCCATGTATAGACAGAGAATGATGCCTAGTTGTTTGTGAATGATAATATGTTTAATCACCTTCCCTTTCCACTTCATTTCATGGATTTTGGTATTGATCTAAGTTAGATATTGCATTTTTGTCTAAAACTGTCAAACCCTCTGTTAGGGTAAACAGTGGCAATGAAATCTTGTGTTTCTTCTGATTTATCCTTTGCATGTTACTAACCCCTTGGTGGAAAGGACTGTGGTAGTATTTGACTTCATATCATTGAGGTCTCAGACCAAATAGCTAATATTTAAGAAGAAAATATCCAAGTTTTATGACTGCATTTGTGTGACAGTCCAGAAAAGCAGAGTTTCAAGAACAGTTAAGATGTATAGGTGTAGGGTTTGGTAAAATATCAGTTGGAATGGTATTTTGATGATTTAATGAGCATGTACAGACCTTGTATGAAGTGTTTCAAGCACATGCAAGGTGTGGGGGGTCGTGGTATACCCATTTGCAATAAGCCTTGTTTGTATGCAAAGCCTATTAACCCTCATTGGCACAGTGACAGTCCATTTTTGGACAGTGCTTTTCAAAGCAACATACACTGAATTTAAGATATGATTTAGAACACCTTATTGGGTATTCAAAACACCACTTACAGTCTTGAGAAGGATCTTACAGCAAGAGTTATGTTTGACAGTTCTATAAAACAGGGCTACTAGGAATGGAGCAGCCTATATGTGAAAAGGGCATTGATGGAGTCTCCTGACTCTTGGAGTGGTTTGGGTGTGCTTGGTGAGTGGAGTTAATCTTTTTAGATGTCTCTTATACCCTAAAGAAAGGGTTGAATCATTACAATGCATTAAAACTAGTTCATTGAAGTTTCCTTATATGGTTTTGTGAGGCCTAATCTAGAAGACAAGTTTTGAAATTTGGTATAAGTTATGTGTTTATCAATTTCCTCTGCATCAATTACCTCTCTCTCTGATTTCATCGTTGTGTGTTGTGTCTTACAGACATAGTGTTGCGGTTGGTGACTTGGGGGCACCCTCTTATGTGACTGTCCCTAAGACACTTGTTTCTCCTCTCTCGATTTATTGTTTCCCTTCCTCTAGTGTTTCTATCTAGTGGGTGGATGATGAAAAACATTTATACTGATGTAGACCTAGCATCCCTTTCGTGAGAAATAAAAAATTGGACTTAGTTCCTAATATGACAATGGGGTTGTATATCTTATCTGACGCTTGGCTAGTAGAAGCATGCTCTCTGTGTAGTGATTTTGATGATGTTCTATCGCATTTACAAACCATAACAATACTGTTGCTCCGTGCACTTTGTTTATCTTTGAATCTTTCCTTGGTGGTACTTGGTTTAGATACCTTCGTGATATAGCCCCACAGTTATCCTCAATCTCTGAATTTGTAGTATAACCTTGGCTTTTTGTGTGGTTGATCATATGCATTGATGTGTTTGTTTATCATGGTTATGTAGACACTAACATGTTTCTTGCAAGGATGTGTTTGTGGGAACATTTGGCGATCGTAAAGTACATGTCACCTCCAAGGGGCATGGGATTTGTGAAATTTTGTGTTCCCTTGTGTGTTTTCTTCCTACCTTAACGTGCTTGATATCAATACCTAATATCAACCACCTTAAGGTGGGGGCATATATAAGGTAAGCTATCTGTTGTATATCGTAGCAATGTGCTTGTCCTTAGGTGCAGTTTAAAGACTTGTGCGATGAGTACATCCTACACTCTGAGTTTGTTTGTAATCAATCAATCAATCATTTAAGCCCTCTGTGGAGGTGGGATATCATGCACATATCCTTTTTATCTTAAGCCCTCTGTAGAGGTGGGGATGGTGTACTTGTCATGTGCAGATTGCATCATCCTGTCATTTTCAAAAGTCCTCTGTGGAGGCAGGGACCGGTTCTGTGACTAATTCAACCCTTAAGTGTGTCTTTGGTGATTGTTATGGTGAAGCCCAATCATCGGTGTGTGCCTGTAATGTGCCTGAGATTGTTTTGAGCCTAGAAATAGGAACACTCCATCGCTTGTCTGCTGTGTTTTCTCCTTGTCTTCAAAGTGTGTGTGTTGGTGTACTTGCTTTATTTGGCTTGTTTGTTGCCCTATATGCAGTCTAAAGACCTGTGTGATGAGTACATCATACATTTTGGGAGGTTTTGCGTGTCTTGTGTGTGTGTTACCCCATATATGTAGTTTAAAGACCTGTGCGATGAGTACATCTTGTATTATGGGAGGTGTGTTTACTTTCCTGTACTTGCATTTGCATTTCATTTATATGAGAAAAAGAAAAGAAAAGAAATCATTCCTATCCTCCATGCATTAATGTGTCTTCTATGCATTCACTATATTCTCCATGTTGTGCGTGACTGTAACTGTCTTCTCCATGTTTTGCATGCCTATCATTGTCTTCAATGTGTCTAGCATGTCTTCTCCATGCTTGACGTGTTTGCTGTGTTTGTTGACCATACATTAATGCATGTATTGGCCTCATGTTTATACATACATTAAAGTGGGGGCTAAATGTAACGTCATAAAATTTTCCCTTGGGGGCTTTTCCCTCATAAGGTTTAGCTCTCGGGTCTTTAGTGTGCATTTAGGACATGTTCTTGCATCATAATTTGACATCCCGATGAGAAAACCCCTAAGCATCTTGGCAAATAGGACCTAGGGGGACCCCTTGAGACAGTCCCTGCCCAAAATAGGGAGGGAGGACTTGGGCGCCCACACCCTAGTCCTGTCCTATTTTGGGGCAGTCCCAATTTTTGGGTGTCGACTTGTGACCGTTATTTAGGTCCTATGCCGACACGGTAAGTTTGAATTACGAAATTCTTGGCAAGAATGTTTTTAGTTGCATATAAAAGCATGTTTAGGCATTCATTTGTAAACTAGATGATTATTGTGAACTTTTGGCATCCTAAAGGTGATTCAAGGCTTTCATTGTGTTGCAAGAGCAGATTTGTGTTGTTTATGTGTTTGTGTTTGTAGATTTGAACAATCATCTCCTCATGGCATGAAGAGCTTCTTCCTTCCATGAGATTTTCACTACAAGGTGATATCATTTGTGTTTTCAAGCATTTATCATTTGGTTTTTGCCTCTACCTCACAAGGGCATGCACTCTCTATCTGACAACGGTGTTCGAAAGACTTGAATGTTTCTCTGGGGCTTGACTGAGGCAAGCCTCTAAACACCACAACCCCCTCCCAAAGTTTTCATGATTTCAAGTTACAGGTTGGAGTTACATACAAAGTGAAGTTGCAGGAGGGTATCTTAGAGTGTTGGAATCGTAGATCAGAGATGAAAATAGCACCCTAGACTTGGGCGCCCGCTCCTTATTCCTCGAGGTTCTGTGACGGAAAAATCTTCAAAACAAGAGGAACAAGTTATAGATTGACTTTCCAGATCCCGACAAAAACCTCAGCATTGGACTTGGGCGCCGGCTCTTTAGTGCCTGACTATTCTGCTTCCAAACCTCGAAAATAGGTGCATAGTTATTTGTCATTTTACATCTTTCTGTAGCAGCATTTTCCTGACATTTGTTTGTTTACTGTTGTATTTGCATAATTAGGATTTTTATGCATAATTGAGCATAAGAGAAGATAATTGGCAATTAAATCATAAAAATCCAAATTTCCCTACATTCCTAAGTGACCAAGGGCCTGATTGCAGACTTCTGCTTGACTCAAGGTCCTTGAATGGGTTTAGGGTGAAAGGAGGATACACCAAACTACCAAAAATCAACTATCCAAATTTTACCCTAAATAGGTTCAATCTTGGAAATTAGACAAAAATTTATTTGTTCTTCTGCAGCTCTTCTTCTGGTCAGGATTCCTTTGCTCTTATCTCCTATGGTTTGATCTTCAAAATGATTAAGTTTTACATACCTTAGTGTCTTGGTAGCACTTTATGGAGCTTGTTCCTCTTCATCTGAGCCGTCTTCATGTTGCACCACTTTTGAAACATCTGGTTTATCTAATTCATATCCACTTGATTATGGAGACCTTTCCTTACTTTCATTGACTCTAACATTTACACTCTCAATGGTCTTATTCAGCCTCTTATTATAGCACTGGTAGGCCTTGCTCTTGGTGGAGTAATCAAGGAAGATTCCTTCATCACACCTAGCATCAAACTTGCCTAGATCTTCTTCTCTTTTGATGTAACATTTGCTACCAAAAACTTTGAGATATTTCACAGTAGGAACTTTACCATACCACAATTCATAAGGAGTCTTAGAAATATTACCTTTGACTTGGACTCTGTTTAGGATATATATATCAGTGTGAATTGCCTCTCTCCAGTATACTTCCAGAAGATCAGCTTCCTTCATCATGGTTCTAGCAGCTTCTTGAATTGTTCTATTTTTCCTTTCAATGATTCCATTTTGTTGTGGAGTTCTAGGTGCAAATAACTATCTCTTTATCCCATGTTCTTTGCAAAAGAAATTGAATTCATTTGATGTAAACTCTCCTCCTCTATTAGATCTTAAACATTTGATCTTCAAATCCATCTCATTTTCAACCATTGCCTTGAATGCCTTGAACTTATCTAGAGCTTCTGATTTTTCTTTCAAAAAGGTAACCCAAGTCATTCTAGAATAATCATCAATAAGCAACATGAAATACTTGTTTCCTTGCAAACTTCTTACTCTGGTAGGTCCACACAAATTTGTATTCACTAGTTCCAGTAGTCCATCAACTGATTGGTCTTTGCTTTTGAAACTTGTTCTTGTGATAGATATTACCAGTTCCTTTCAAGTGATAGATACTACCTCTGGTCTTCTTACCAGTTGCAATGACTGTTTCAGAGCTTTCCCTGATCTTGCATCCATTGTCCTTGAAGCTTAAATCATAGCCTTTGTCACACATCTGACCCACACTCAAAAGATTGTGCTTTAATCCTTTCACATACAAGACATCTTTAGTATTATGCTTGCCATCAAAAGAAATAGATTCTTTTCCACAAATCTTACCAGCTGTATCATCTCCAAACCTAACCAGTCCACCATCATATCTTTCCAAACTCACAAACTTACTTTTGTAACCAGTCATGTGGTGAGAGAATCCACTATCAATAACCCATTCATCTTTGTCTTCAACAACCTGAGCAGCCAAGGCACTTTCCACTTATTTTTCTTCCTTCACACAGCTAGTAGGATTAGTAGACACGGGTTCTTCCTTAATAGCAATAAACAAGTATTCATTACCAGAAGTACTAGCATTATCTGGTTCACCATTATCTAATACTCCATCATCATCAAAATCTTCAACATAATAGCATTTCTTTTGGATCCTAGGCCTGCTCTCATATCTTTTTCTATTTCTTTCAATTCTTTCAGGACATCTGGAAGCAAAGTGGCCTACTTTACCACAAAAAAAAAACACTTAAAAGGTAATTTATCTTTAAACTTACCAGATCCTCTTTGCATTCTATCTACAAAGTTGGCTTCAATTTCATCAAACTCATCATCATATTCTATCTTGTACTTTTCCGATCTGGAGGTTTTCCCAGAAGTACTGGCTTTGAAGGCAGTCTCTACTTTTGACATGGCATCACCAAACTCTCTCATTTCAAAAAAAGTAAGCTTACCAAGTAGCTGATCTCTGTCAATAGCTTTTACTTGCATAAATTTTTCAATTGCAGCTACCTTGTGACTGTAGGACTTTGGTAATGATTGGAGAATTTTCATCACAACTTCCTTATCACTGAGAGTTCCCCCCATACCTTTTATTCTGGTGACAAGTTCATCAACTCTTTGCATAAAGGCTATTATTTTTTCATCTTCATTCATCTTCAAACTTTCATATTTCACTTTCAGACTTTGTAGCTTGGCCTCCTTCACAAAATCACCTCCCTCATAGATTTTTTAACTTTTCCCATACCTCATTTGTAGTTTCAAGATCCACAACTTTTGTCAGTACTGAGTCATTCGATGAACTTAACATAGCATCTTTTGCTTTAACATCCACTTCATATTTTTTGATTTCATCTTCAGTCATCAAACCATTTTGAGGCAAGCTGTATTTTGTTTCTGTAGCTTTCCATACTTTGTAACCAAGACAAAGAAGATGACTTTTCATTCGTGCCTTCCAAAGAGCATAATTCGTCCCATCAAAATGCGGTTTTTCCTTCTTATAAGACATTTTGGATCTTCCTCAAGCTGTTAGACTTTCTTCAGAGGAACCTTGCTCTGGTACCAATTGTTGGAATGCGCCGGACAACTGAGAGTGGGGGGGTGAATCAGTTGTCCCAAAAACTCAAACACTTCTGCACTTAAACAGTAATCACTTGTCCGCACTTATTATGATTAAACAATGAATGCATGAAATTAGAAACTTAAACACAGATGCAACATTAAACACAAGAGACACCAGATTTTTACGTGGAAAACCCCAAGGTGGGGAAAAACCACATAGAGGATTAGCTTTCAAAATATATTGCAATCTTTGAAAAATGATGTTTAGGCTTGGTCACTCCATGGGCCTAGAACATACTGGCTCACTGCCATGAAGTACAGCTAGGTTTAGCAGGCTCACTGCCTCAACCCTAAACCTAGAAAGATTACAATAAAGGCTATTAAACCCTGAGGGCTATTAAAACCTACTAGCGGCTCACTGCCAGCTCACTACCAAAATCACCATCTTCTTCATGTTTGAGATTAATACATTGAAGTACAATAGTTCCTCTGCTCTGCTCTGCCCTACTTTGCCTTATCTGCTCACCCTTTTCCTTATCTTCCCATTTTCACACAAGGACATCTTTTCCACCACTCAATTACAAGTATTTATACACTTCATCAACATTGGAATGATCATCAAGGTCGGCATTACAATAATCAACCATTGGAACAATCTCCAAGGTCGGTATTACAAACATTTACAAAATAGGTCTTGACCTAATATAAATTATTCTAAGGAATTGTAGTATAAATGTATGTGGATCATGCCATGCCTTAGCTAGGACTTAAACATGATCTTCCACGCCACAACATGCTTCCATAATCTTCAAGGGATCTCCACAATTACTGGAATTAACCAAGTCAGCTAAGACTGATTACACGCTACGTTATCTGGGAACAATCTTCAAACACGATCTCAATTCCTTAACCTAGACCAATGTCAAGATAGGAACATGATCAGGAGGCATCCACAAGCACGTTATAATCATCAGGAGAAACTGCACAAACCTTAACCACTTTAACCATATGAATCTTCACATCGGAACACATGAACTTCACTATCTTTAACTGTCATAAAAGAAGGATAGCTTGTGGACCACCAAAACATGAACCATTGCATTTGTAGGCACTTATCATCATCCCAAACTTCCCTCTAGAACTGCAAAGCAAAATACTTTATTGCGGAGGAATGCAGAGCAAAACAATTTCTCCCTGTCATCAGAGAATAATCAGAGATAGCAGGTTTTACTCTGGTGAATGTAACTCTCTCAATTCTTCACACTGGAGGCTCAAACTCAGGATTTAGCATCTTTAGACATCCCTTTAAATAAATTCCAATCCACGGACCAAGATCTTTAGGCAGCAAGAAA
Organism: Cunninghamia lanceolata; assembly: GCA_027924645.1. Lineage (NCBI taxonomy): Eukaryota > Viridiplantae > Streptophyta > Pinopsida > Cupressales > Cupressaceae > Cunninghamia > Cunninghamia lanceolata. The sequence continues at coordinate 43,848,329 of BSBN01000072.1, read as the reverse complement.
TGCGGAGCAATCTACCAGACTGTTCTTTAGCATACAACTCACTGTCTATACTGCACTTCACTGTAACTCACTAGTTTCTTCTGGAGAGGTCAATTTTCTCAATATCCTCAACATACAAAGTGTCTAAACAAGTAATAGAATAGGACATAGTTGACAGCAATGACAACAAAGATATGTTGACATCAATGACAACACTGATTAGGCACATACTTGCAACAATACTTTGATGGTTCTAGACGTCGAACTGGGTCTGAGGATGGTGTTATATTAATACCCCCTTCAAGTAAGCTGATTCTTCTATCATACCATCTCAATTTTATATGTACCAACAACATCGCAGAGTACAAATCCCTTATTGTTGGCTTGCATGTCGCTTTGTTTCTCAATATCCAACATCTTCATATATATGGCGATTCTTAGTTGATTATAAGACACGTCACTAGATCTTATCAAGCAAAGCAAGATAAGTTATCTCAATATCATGACTTGGCCTTATCACTATTGAAATGCTTCTCCTCTTTCACAATCGACACAATTCCACAGAAAGACAATCGACATGTAGATGCAATGGTGAGCATTTCCTCCCTTATACTCCTTGACGATTCATCTGTGAACTTCCAATTCACTATTCATAATCTTACGTCACCTTCTATATCTAAAGATTCCTCTGATATTTCTTCTGATATTGCTTTCTGCTATAATATTGATTCAAAGAAATGCTACTCCCATATATTCTAATATTTGAGTGATGGTACCTTTCCTACTCCTTACAAAAGTGCTCAAGCTTGTGTTTGCAAGCTTGCAACACACTACATCATTCTATTTAATGTTCTTTATCATCAAAGCTACAAAGACATTCTTCTCCATTGTGTAAAAAAATTAGAGATCCTGATTGCCTTAGAGGAGGCACATTCAGGTGCTTGCAGAGGGCATTTCAGAGAAAAATCTTTGGTTCAAAAATTGCTTTGCATGGTTACTATTGGCAAACTATGGAACATGATTCCTTCGCTTTTGTCAAAAAGTGCCTTAATGTCAACAACATAACAATCTCATTCGAGCTCCTACCCAAGAACTTCGTGCCTAGGCATCCCCTTGGCCATTTTCCATGTGGGGCTTAGATCTTATCAGAAAGATTTCTCCTCCTTCTAAGGACATACTTTCATGATCATAGAAATTGATTACTTCACAAAATGGATCAAAGTAGTTCCACTCCGATCCACAACTACTGAAGTAATTTGTCGCTTTCTTCTTGATAACATTACTTCTCACTTTGGTCTTCCTTCCACTTTTGTTTCTGATAATGGTTCATCATTTATGAATAAATAAGTAAACAAGTTCCTTGAGAAATTTCACATTCAACACTGCTTCTCCATGTTGTATTATCCTCAATCAAATTGCCAAGCAGAAGATTCTAATAAAATAATCAAGCAAATCCTTCGAAAAATTGTTAACAAACATGGTAAAGATTGGTACACTCAACTCTCTTATGTATTATGGGCTTACCAAACGAGTGTTTGTATGGCTATGGGTACTGCCCCATACAACTTCGTGTATGGTGTTGATGCGATCATGCCCTTGGAGTAAGAAATTCCTTCATTACGGATTTCTCTCAATAAAATTCTTGATGAAAATTCCTATAGAGAATAAAGATTGCAACAACTTGAGATGCTCGACGAACAACACATAAACACTCTCAAACATTTCCAAACTTATTAAAAGACCATCCAACACCGACACAATGATCGTGTTATCCATCGCTCATTTGAGATCGGTGACTTGGTGCTTTATGAGAATCAATGCAATGTAAACGCTCCTTCAGACAAAAAAGGAAGTTTAACCCTCGCTGGTTGGGAGCCTACATCATCACTGAAGTCTATGGATTAGGTGCATATAGATTATCAATAATGAATGGTACGCCTCTTAAAGAACCTATTAATGCTATTCATTTGCGTAGATATTATGCTTAATCTTCTTTGAAACTTTCATTACATCATTTCATTTCTAAATGTCTTGCTAGATTTTATTTAAGGTACATCATGTTAGATAGTTATGTTCCTTATCTATTTAATATATTTCGCTTCATTCATGATAAACATGTAGTTATCTTGAATTCCTAGGGTATTTTTCTTAGTCTTGAAAATTACTTATTATTAGCATGCATTTAGTTCATTTATACACCATGTTAATTAGATCATTGTAGCATTTAATTAAACAATGTTATTACATTGTTTGGTTAGATAACAATTGAATTTAATTTGACATGTGTGTATGCTAGACAATCATTGTTATAGTTAGAACACATGATTAAACTATAAAACAATATTTCATCAACACATGTATCGATTAGATCATTCATGTGTTTATTAAACAATCTCATTAGGTTGTATACATAGATCATGTAATTGTATTTAATTGTTGCATACATGTCAATTCACCACATTTAATTAGAACTTTGTTGCATTTTATTAAACAATCATCGTATTATTTCAATAAGATCACAAATGATATCTAATTAAACCATTCATCATCATCACATAGATATAACAACAAAAGAATCAAAATGTCAAAATGCTCATATATATATATTAGATCACAAATAACATCTAATTAAACCATTCATCATCATCAGCTAGATATAACAACAAAAGAATCAAAATGTCAAAATGCTCATATATATATACGTTTGATACATAGACACCACTAAAACAAAATGTGGTGTGTCGAAATAGTACATCAACAACAAGTCTCATCAACCTGTAGGATCGTGGCTACCTGACTCCTCGGTACTTGGTCATGGATGTGTGAGAGATGGATGCCTTTGCGAGCCTACAGATTGTGAGTGACTCCTAGATGCACTCTGCATTTGCAGGCCCCACACCCATCCTCTGAGCTCCGCTGCCTCCACCCGTGCATCTAAGTACAACTATTGTTGTCAATCTCTCTCGGCTCGTAGCTGGCCCACCTCTACCTGCATATCTCTCACAAGTGTATGGTTTGTAGTCAGCGCTGGTCCTGTCCTGGATGATTGAAGCTCCACTAGAGTCTAACCTAGCCATATCTCAAAGGCATCTCATTCCGCCTTGGCACTCAATGTCCTCTAGATTGCTCGGTCTTGCTCTAGCTCAAAGGCATCTCATGTCGCTGCAGCACTCGATGCCCTCTAGATAGCCTCCTTGTAAGTCGCTCTCAGCTGTGCAACAGGCTTAGACACATCTGCAAATCACCCTGCAGTCTGCTATGGCCTATAACTGGCCCGCACTGGTTGCTGAGTATGCACGGTGGGCACCATCTCTACTATGACTCGATCTGCTAGATCAAGCCATGTTCGTGTACCAACTGCAAAATAAAAATAAAATTTGCATCAAAACTCTCATCATGTGTATTAAAATAAATTAAATTCAACATTTTCTATTTTAATCAAGTTTCTAATCATAATATAAATGTAAATTTCTCACCTAGATCACTGACCTGTCAATTGGGATTGGTGGCTAAGTCTATAGTCGTGGCACTGCTGGGGGAACTGTAGCGGCTTCACTGCTCAACTCCCCACGCTTGAATAGACTCTGCACCCCACTTGCAGAAGGTAGTGACTGTGATTCATGAGGTCGAGCCCTAGGTCTCTCCTCAGCGACATCATCATCCTCCTCTTCCTAGCACTATCTACCTCCCACTAACAACACTGGCTAATCCTACTCATCCTCCTCCTCCACATTCTAAACACCATACTCATCATCTCTCTCCTCCTCTCCTGGCTCATCCCCTCGATCCGTCCAAGGTCTAGGATCGCTAGTGGGATAGTTTGCTGGAAATAGAGGAGCAAGACGGAACATGCTCCACCAAGTCATGTATGTTGGGCTTACACCCAAATCATCAACGTCAAACATGTGCACTGCATCTTGTACCTCATCATCTGGATCACTCAATGCAACATCAATCATAGTGGGTCAGGCCTCGTCTCTAGGCCTCACTGTACTACGAGCCTAGTGTACATAGGTCGATCGAGCAATAGGAACTCTCTGCATGCATTCGAACTGCCTCGTCACTTGATTGTAGTAGAAAGGCATGATGATGTGATCAAAGAAGTCAGCTAGAAGTTGATCTCGCTGCATCCTTGCCAACTACCAACTCTAACTCATCCATACTCTAAGACCCCTATACGGTCTCCACCTGATATCATCACGCTCCAATCTATCAAATCTCACTCTCCAATATAGTAAATCACCACACTGCCACGACCTCCTCAGTGCATAGGCATGTACTCATGGGCATGTTCAAATAGGCTCTATGGGGAAACCCACTAGCCATGTGCATGTGATATGCTTGAATGCTCACACTTGGAGAAGTGTGTAGGTCATCAAGCTATGCACCTCGTGATGTACATAGTGTCCTAGATCATGGTATAAATGAGCCAGCATGCTCTGTCCCCAAGAGAATACTGTCCTCTACTCCATCGCCCTGATAGTATGTATGAGGCCTACGTGAAGGTGTGTTCCTCACCCATCTTTGGTAACCACAAGTGCGATGGTAGTGATCTGGATGCGATGAAAGATTGGTGTGACCATGGAACCCTGCTCCAACCACGCTATGTGAATGGACTCTATGGTGCTCGAGGGTACTATGTGGCCGAGACAATACATCTGGCTCACCTGAATGTACTCCTCTGATTGATAATCATCAATCCTCACAGTCTCACCTTGCACAGGCAACCGTAGGATCTGGTACACACCCTTTAGTGTGATCATCATCTCTCCCATCGGAAGATGGAAGGTAGAGGTGTCCGCGTCCCACCACTCCATTTGTGCCATCAACATTATATCATGATATCTAACAGTGGGCATCATTTACACCCACCACAATCCAATGTCTCTTAGGTGACCAACCTTTGTGATTGAAAGCGTGTCAGCATGACTATGTAACAATGTGTACAAGTGACTGCTTGAATGCTCATGCATGGCTGGGGGCACTTGCAATCAACACTAAGTCAAAATTAGATAGTTTCATTTAGTTTCAGATTCAAAATAGGTTACAATTCTCAAACTTCAGCAAAATTCCACTGGACACTACTGCCCTAACTAGACACCAGTGCCTTGTCATGACCCTAGCGCCCTGGCAGGACTCTAGCACCCTAGGAGGACACTAGTGCCCCCTAGGGCCTACTTTGGTGTGTAATCATAAAAAATGACACGAAAATGAAAAAAAATCAAAGACAAAAATCAACAACTTGGACTCACCTCGTGTGCTCGTATGACTTGCGCTATGCGACTCCTCAGCTCAACTAGCCTAGGAGGTCGATATGGTTGTCAGCATAGCATCATCGTTCTCATGATCACCTGAGACTCTCTAAACTATCTGAAAACTAAAGATAAATGAGATAGTAAATGGTGAAAACCTACTTACTACTTATAGAAAAACATCAAAGCACATCATCATTCTTTTCAAACACTCTTCACTCAAACATTCACAACATGGGCTAGAGAACTATGATTTTCTCACTGTTTGTTGTGTTGGAATCCTAGTTACGCCCCCTTTCTCTCATATGCTTTTCATCTCGACATTATTTCATTAAATGAACCTACCTAAGGCATGTTCATCAACTCTCTAAAAACTTGTAGTAGAGAAAGCATCATCCTATTTCTACCTCCATACAAGCAAGCAGAAACAGGGGGTCATGTATCTATTCGCGAGTTTTTCTCTAGATCACACTCTCATCCCCCTTAGAAGTTTTTCAGGCTAATACATCTTCTTTTCCGTGGGATGGTTTTCACTTTCTTCTAACAAAGTGATTTTGTAGGATGTGGTCCCTAACACTAGGGTTTTGTAGGTTCCTGAATAGGGGTTCCATTCTCTTGCTTGACAATGTTTTGCATTCTCTACATTATCCTTTTGGGTATCCTTTATATGCTTATTTGCTTTCCTATACTTTAGCTTGCATATTGACGTAGTGTCATACGACCACTAAAGTGGGGGCTAAATATACCATCGTAAATTGTGCTCCTTGTCAATGTAAGCACAATTTCATGGTCTATTTGGCACTTGTTTTAGTGTCCACTCCCTAGTTCATTTTTTTAAGTCCATTTCTAGCCTTGACCTTCCCCTTTTAACCTAAGAGATGCATTGTGTTATCAAAGATTATACAGGTGTCGTTTGTCAGAACTGGGAGCATTGTTTAGGTCTTTGTTACATCCCCAAGTTGTGGCCCCTTTTTGAGCAGATCTTGCCTGGACCAGGGCGCCCAGTGCCCAGGTCCATCTCGTTTTCCGTGGGATTGTGGGGATCTCTCAAGGCCGGCCTTATCTTAGATGATGTGACCTTGATTTCAACATTTCACAAATGTGTGCAAACAAATCTTAAAATTAAATTTACTTATCAGCCAATGCCCTAAATTACACCTATGATGTCATATTTAAACTAATGTTTTTCTCATTATGAGGTATGATGTGAATTCTATAGCAAAGCTCTGCTGAAATGAACATTTATGCTACATTTTGAAGAATATTTCTTTATTTACTTGCTATCATTGATTGAAGCTTCAAAAGGGTTGAAGAATAGTTGGAATCGCTGACTGATGATCGACGTGTATCGCTTCGTCACTTTTTGGTATGGTTTTAGCCCATTCTCACCTCCAAGCTTTGGTCACTCTCTACTTCATTGAGATGAAGTTACAGATCTGAAGTATTTTCCCTTGGGTAATACATCTCTCCTAGGTTATTTATCATTTCAGTGATCAAGGTGTTGGTTTTTTCCCAGACTGGATGCTTATTCCTAGATTTCCCTACAAGGTAGCCATCAATGATCAACAGGATCTCTGGGCCAGGGGCCAACAGTGTAGGAGATAGACTCTATATTTTATCTCCTCTTCTTCTTTAGGCTCTGCAAAACATAGGGGGGTATTCCCTACTCAACATCCATGAGGATATACATACAAAGGCTGGGATGCTGACTTAAAGCAGATAAGTCCTCCTGTAAGTAGACCAAAATTGAAAGATATGGGCAAAGGGGCTAGCTTTGGGCCTATTTGCAGTTGTAGACAGAGGACTGAGGATCCTAAAACTAATTCTAATGTCCTAATGGTTGTTTTAGATTTTGATTTGGATTTTATGTTTGGATGCAAAGCTGGACATGGTTGTAACACAAACACAAAGCAAGATTGGTGCCTATCCAGGGCTTGGAGTCAGTAGACATACACCTGTGAATGATTAGCATGAACAGCTAAAACTGGACTTCAGGGGGACATATGTGATACCTGCCTTACAGATATCTCCCAATATAGAGTGTTAAGTTATCTCTACTTATGGCATCCCTACTGCAGTATACCCTTCCCAATGTTCGATCTGAAAACAGTTTAATCTACTGCTTGAGCAGAAGTTAAAGGATCAGACATTCAACACAGGAATTCTATGTTCTAGGGTCTAAACATTACTCAAATATCTAGACTCAGAAGAAGAATACATGCAATACTGGAGACAGAATTAACAAAACACATGCTAACATAGCATTTTTCATATAAGATTAACCATGAAATCAGTGGGTTCATGCCAAAACATACAACAGGAGATACATAAACTAACAGGTTCAGTTGTACAGAGCAACCAGATCAGCTGTTTTGCATTACAGAGCCAAAAATGTTCAACTTTCAACAACCTTGAATGAATAACACAGTCTGCATTATATAGCAGGAGGGTGTATTCATCATTAATTACCAGGTTGACCAAAAACTCGCCAGATACAGTCAATTGAGAAAATGGCGCTCAACGCATTGAATGCAGCAGGTGGGAGAGGAGACAGGAAGAAATCTCGAGCCCTGCGCCGCCGCTCGCCGATGTACAACTTCAGTCGGGTACTAGATCCATCCACGCCATCGCCCACACCTCTGCAACAACCGCCATTAATGTCCACCAACCCACGGCCATTGGGAAAACATCAAACAGTCCATCGCAATCATTTCCCGCCAAAATACCTCATCGTGATATTTGAAAATATGCAGGATATCAATTATCCAACATACACCCCGCGACGACCTCTTTAACACTTTATATACTAGGTCACGAGCATATAAGATGTCGGTGCTTTTGCTCCTGACGACACTAGTATAAGACTTCATCATCATCATCCTCCAATAGCATGATATCCCGTTGCATGAAATATCACCCTGACGTCAGCATCATCATCGCAATATCACCTGCATGATAATCGCCTTCATCGGCACAACCTGATCCATCGGAGGAAGATCCTCTTGCTTAGCCGATACCAAAATGTCTGGCCGATGAACATCATGATGACGTCACTGTCATATCCTGCTGACGTCATCAGCATATCTGCCTACTACGCACCTCCTCATATCCGGATGACGTCATCATCATATTTGCAAATATCGGGGGATCTCCACAAGATGATCAGTGTTAGAAATATGACCCCCCCAGACCTTGATGACGTCATCATCATATCGACATCAGGATGATATTTGGAAGATAACCGGATATTTGGAAATATCATCCTGATGCACAAATATCATGCTGCACTATAGCTCCACTATAAGATCGGGGTGATATATGAATATAACGGATATTTGAAAAGATCACCCCCCACTAGACAATGCACGAAACCGACAGGGGGATATCTCCCTTCGAAAATATCATGATGCAGACAGGCACAAAAGCGGATATCACCCTGAGATAAGAATGACGTTAGCATCATCAGGGTGATAAAACAACGAACATGAAGTGATACAACAACATCAGGATGATCTTGACTAAGATCACCCGATGTTCAAATATGATGACCCCAATGAATATCGGGTCACACTTAGAACTCAACAGCAACATCATCAGGATGATCCTAACCAAGATCACCCGATGTTAAAATATCACCCCGGCGAAAGATCATGCAGGCAGAAAATATGATGACCCTCGCAAGCAACACGGCGATAACCGAAAATATGATGATGATGATGACGACCCTTAAGAAAAACAGGTCGGGATGAACAACTTAGAAAATAACCCCTTCAGAAGATTGGGGTAACATCATCATCATATAAGGGCAGGGTGATAATTGGAAGATCACCAGATATTTGAAAAATCACCCCCCACAAGAAAATCAGGGCACACTGTAGCTCATCAGCAGGATCGGGATGATATCCAAACATCACCCGATATTGAAACATGATGATCCTGATGAAAAACCGGTCGACAGAAAACATGATGATGCTGACCACCATCGAAGAAAATATGATGATGATGACCTCCTCCTCGAAGAAAATATGATGCTGCAGCTGAAAAATGCTGAGGAGGTCCAACACTTAGAACATTTTTTGGATTTTTTAGGGAAGGTGCCATGTAGAAAAACCTTGAACATAAATTATCACTAACATAGGCTCCGATTGGGGACGTGCAGGTGCAAGACTGCAGCGAGAACCAGATCTCCGGGCAGACCAGGCAAAAAGCCAAAAAGCACGAGCTGTACAAGGCATTTACAATTTATACATAATTTTACACATGTGCACAGAGACAAGTCATCTATGCAAAATAGAACCTAAGGAATTGGCCATGCACAGGCAATTCCAGAACTTCACCATCTAGGGCTTGGAGGAAATAAGAGTCCTCCCCATGAGTGCTGTAAATCTGATATGGGCCCATCCATAAAGGTTCAAACTTACCATGCTTACCCTTTTCCTGATCTTTTGCATTCCATATAAGTACCAGATCATTGACCTGAAACTTCCTTTTTGTAGTTCTCCTGTCAAACTGGTATTTCACATCTTGTTGTCTCTTGAGATTGATCTGGTGGGCTTTCCTTCTGTTCTCATCCAATGCAACCAGCTGATTCACTCTTTCTGTCATGGAGTCCTCAATCTCCTCATCATTTTCCTGGATGAATCTGTAAACTGGCAGGAGATTGTTTATGGGCAATCTGGCTGATGCACCATATACTAGCTCAAAGGGTGACATTCCAATAGCTTTTTTTATTGTTACTCTGTCAGCCCATATTGCTAAGTTCAATTTTGAGTCCCAAGCTCTCTTGTTCCTATCTAGTATCCTCTTGATAATCTTCATGATGCTTTTATTGCTTGATTCCGCTTGACCATTTCCTTGTGGGTGGTATGGTGATGCATGTGATAGATTTATCCCAAACCTGTTGCAAAAATCAACAAATTCACCTGATCTGAAGCACATAGCATTATCAGTGACTATCTTGAATGGTACTCCAAACTTGATGATAACATTTTCCAGTATGAAATCCATCACCACCCTACTTGTAGCTCTCTTAGTTGGGATGGCCTCAATCCATTTGGTAAAGTAATCAGTTGCCACCAAAATCCAACTGTGTCCCCCACTTGATTTGTCTGCAATTTCCCCTATGAACTCAATTCCCCATTACTGAAATGGAGCATCCACAGTTACAGTTCTGAGGGGTAAAGCACCATCATATCTCAATTTTCCTGAGAATCTCTGGCGAGGGTCACACTTCCTTACTAACCTTTGTGCATCTGAAAAGAGAGTGGGCCACCAATATCCTGCTCTGAGAATCTTATGAGTTGTTGTTTGAGTAGTATAATGTCCACCACACAATCCTTTATGCATATCAATCAAAACATTGTTAGCCATATTCTCATCCACACATCTCAGTAGCACACCATCAGGGTTTTTCTAGTATAGCTCACCTTGAACAATAACATACCTGATTGCATGTAACTTTAAAGTCCTTTTTTGACTGTCACTGAAATGGGAAGGACAGTTCAGATTTTGCAAGTAGTAGATAACATCCTTGTACCATTTAGATCCTGATACATCTACACTCTCATTTTGGACTGCATTAACTTGGCATGCTTCCAAGTTTGACTATGCCATCATCTTGGCTAATCCTTGTCCTCTTACCAACTTGGTAATCTGTATGTCTATGTTGAACTCTTGCAGTTTGTTTATCCATCTGCACCTTCTTCCAGTTACCTCCTGCTGAGTGAATATGTCTTTGACTACTGCATGGGGTACATATGCAATTATATGTGATCCTACCAAGTATGGTCTGAAACTTTTGATGGCTCTGACTAGTGCATATGCCTGTTTTTCCATAATATCATACTTCAACTCAGAAGCCTGCAGGGACATACTGAAGAAAGCTATGGGCTGTTCAAAACCATCTTCATTTTTCTGTAGCAAACATGCAGCAACAGTATGAAAGGAAGCAAATGAAAACACTTGGAATGGCCTAGAAAAATTAGGAGATTTAAGAACAGGGGCCATCTTGATTACCTCTTTGATACTCTAAAATGATTCTATTGCTTCACTTTCCCAGTTGATAGTTGCATCCTTCTTCGTCATCTTAGAAATGTTCCTTGTAGTTTCTGCAAAGTTGGGAACAAATCTCCTAACAAAATTTATCTGTCCAAAGAAGGACTGAACTCCTTTTACAGTTTTTGGCATTTGAATTCTGTCAATAGTAGCTACTCTCTCTGGATCTATCCTGACTCCATCCTTGGAAACAATGTGCCCTAGGAGTTTTCCTTCAACTACCCCAAAAGCACACTTCTTTGGGTTTAAAGAAATACCATATTCCAGTGCTCTTATGAAAATCTGCTCCAAGTGCATACAATGTTGCTCCTCCTTCTTTGAATAGGCAGTCAAATCATCCTGATATACAGCCAGGATTGAATCAATCAACCCTGCAAAAGCAACATCCATTGCTCTTTGAAATGTAGCACCTGCATTTGTTAGTCCGAAGGGCATTCTAACATACACATAAGTTCCCCATGGAGTGGTGAAGGCAGTCTTATACTGTTCTGATTCCTTTACCTTCACCTGATTATAACCTGAAAATCCATCCATCATGGATAAGAGTTCACAACCAGTCACTCTCTACAACATAGCTTCCATATTAGGCAGTGGATAGTTATCCTTTAAAGAGGATACATTCAAGTTTCTGAAGTCAACACAAAGCCTAATATCACCATTCTTTTTTCTGACTGGGACAAGGTTAGACACCCAAGTTGAATGTCTGATTGGTACAATTATTCCAGCTTCCCTAAGCTTTTTGAGTTCTTCTTGCATCTTTGGAGCTAAGGTAGGATTAATAGGTCTTTGCCTCTGTCTAAATGGTTTAGCTCCAGGCTTCAATGGGATCTCATGCTGGAATAAATCTTGCCTATAGGCTTTTAGGTCCTCATATGACCAAGCAAAAACATGTTTATACCTTTTCAGTAATGCAATCAGCATACTCCTAATGTGTGGTTTGAGCTGTTTACCAATGTATACCTTCTGAGGGTCCTGAGATGTCCCCAAATTTATCTCTTCTAAATCTTCCTTATTTGTGGGAGATGTCCTTGTGACCAATTGGTCTCTACTGTCAAAAGCTCTTTCCAAAGCTACTAACCCTCTAGGGATTTTGTTAGTCTTCAACTGAATTATTTCTTTTCCCATAAGAGTTTCTTTTCCATCTATAGTCTCTACAAAAGCTTGGAAATCAATTTCCTGATTCTCATATTCATCTATGCAGTGCAAAAATTTTAACAAGTCCCTATCATCATTAAACACTTGCCAACTGCATATGTTTTCTGGTACTGCAGGCCTGATTTTAACTTCTACATTTGTAACATCTGACAGAGTGATGTCATCTGGCCTTATTGCAACATTAGCTAAGAAATCAGCCATAACATTCTTTGATCTCTCTACCCAGCCTATTGAAAATGCATCAAATAGTTCAATGGTATCCCAAACAGCATGCTTGTATTGTTTCAATCTTTTGTTTTTGAAGCATACCTATCTCTAATTTGGGATACAATCAACTCAGAATCCCCAAATACTCTTAGCATTTTGATTCCATGTTTGAGAGCAATATATTAGGCCTAAGAGTAAAGCCTCATATTCTGCAATGTTGTTTATGCAAACAAACCTCAGCAAGAAAGAGAATTTGAGGAGCCTACTAGTTGGAGACAGGAAACAACTCCAGCTCCAGAGCCTTCTTTTGCACAAGCTCATCAAAATACATGGTCCATAAACCTTGCTGGTCTAGCTCTTCAATGCAGACATTTTTTTGTTTATCCTCTCTATCATCTGAGATAACCCTGAAGTTATCACAGTCAGTGTTTACAAAGCATATCTGTTCCTCTACTTCTTGGTCTTCCACTGTCTCTGATGATCTTTTTGCTCTGATTAGCTTAACATCCCTACCATTCATTGGAATCATGGCATATGACAGGTCCAGCTGCATACTTCCACCAATTAGTGCTGCCCATCTTCTTGACAGCAACATACCGTACTGTGGCTTGATGTCAACCACTGTTATATTCATTTTATATCTTTTTTCAGGAAATGCTGCCAGTTTGAAATCTACATCCTTCATGATTCCAATAACTGGTACCTCTCTGGCATCCATAGCATAACATTTTCCACATGCCTTGTCAATTTTCAATCCAGCTTGTTGCATGATGGCCAAAGGCATGACATTTGTAGATGCTCCAGAGTCAAGCATACAATTTCTGATTATCTTTCCATTTATAACCAGGGATACAATAAAATGGTTCCACTTGTGAAGGACACTTTGTCATAGTCACTCCTAAATAGACTTCAGGAGCCTCATCTTCTTCATTACACATGACATGTTTCTCACCCTGGGTCTGAACATTTTGTTTAGCTTGAAAAGGTACCCCTAAAATTAGGGATACTGTCCTATTCTTGATTTCTTCCACTTTCATCAGTTCCATAAGTGGAACAAAGACTTTTACCTGGGAGAGGACTTGAGCTATATCAAATGGAGCATAATTTTGTATAACAGTTGTAGCTTGCTCCACAATCTTGTCTTTATCCTGAACTGATTTAACTTTTACTTCATAGTTCCCTGATCATCATTCTTGTCTTGGAACCTTTACTTTGATCTTCAACCTGAGGGATTCTATTTTCTGGTCCTTGAGATTCAAGACCTGTTGTATGTCTAAAATTTTGTTATTGTTAACCCACTGCCTTTCCTTGTGGTTCAATTCCTTTATGACCATGTACTAGCTGACCTGCAGAAATATCTTCTGGCTGATGTGGGCTGCTTACTTGATTTTTACCTCTGAGATTGTAGTTGCTCTTGACTTGAGCAACTGCTGCAGCTGTGAAGGCCCTAATTTCCTCATCAGAAGGTCATTGTAAATCACTCAGAAAATTGTGTGAGCTCTGAGCATACACATAGTTATCTTCATCATCTTCATCATATGGGAATTGTTGGCAGGCCTGAATTTCATCATCTGTACTCTCATCAGCATCATAAAGAGTGTATCCATTGCCTATGGACAACATATTAACATCATCTTGCACATAATGTGGCTCATTGCATTCATTACAAGATGTAGTAATTATCATACAAGGATTGAGCAATCATACACTGTGACTGTGAATGTGGCATCTGACAAATTATACACCATGGAGTATCATCAACAATATTTACAGCTTTCTTTAGAGGATCAGGAGTTTCTTTGACATGTTGAGCTCTCTAATTTGTGTGGTTATGTGGGAATATAGGCTTACCATCATGCCAATTGGTGTTATAAGGCATATCATGCAATGATGGCCTCTTTTCCTGCTTTGATAGACTTGCCTATCAGGACCTATCCCTTTTTCACTTCTAGCTAGTCTATAACTTAGGTCCTTAACAACATTTGCCAATTTGTCTATCTTATCTTCAGGGGCAGATGTATTACCTTGAGTGTTCTGAGGCTTGTTTGGATTCTGCAGAATTTTTACATCATCCCTTCTGTTAGTCTTGCCTGATGCTTTCCTGTTGTTCTCAATATTTACTGCAATTCTGAAAGCATCCCTGAGAGTAGCAGGACCCTTATCTCTTAATCCATATGCAGTTTTTGCATCAAAGGCATTGATATACAATATTATGCACATTGGTTCATTTGGCCTCATGTGATGTGGCAATTTGTTCAACACTTTAGTAAATCTTGCATTAAAATCTGCAACCTGCTCATTTGACCCTTTAGTGATACTGGTAAACTCATTTACAAAAAATCTAGGGTCAGTTTTGTCACCATATTGCTCCTTGAACATCCTTTTAAAATCATCCCATGATGAAATACTCTGGTCAGGCAGATTCTTATACCATTCTCTTGCCTCATCTACTAAAGATTGCATGAATGACTTCATGAAAACATCCTCATTTTCAACCTCAAAGTTATCCATGACATTTTGAAAAGCTTTTAGATGATCTTCTCCTGACACAGTGTTGTTTCCTGAAAATTTAGGCACTTGCAGCCTTAGATGCTTGTCAATGGGGTTAGGATACCTAGGAATACCATCAAATACCAGCTACCTGAATCTATCTAACTGCATGGGCTGTCTGTTTAACTGGTTAACATTGATATTTCTGTTTGCATTATGGTTTCTTACATTGTTCAGTGGTATCCTAGCATCATTCACATTTTGTCTCTCATCATCATGCTGATGTTGCACTTCATTTCTTTGCTGATGTCTCTGCATATTTGCATTCTCAAGGGTAGGAATTGAATTATTTTGGGCAGTCCTTAAAGCTTGCACTTTCTGCCTCATATCATCTCTGATTTTCATGGCTTGTAGATATTCTAGTTCTGCTCTCAGGTTTCTGATTTCTTCAGCTAACTGTTCGTCCTTAGGCATGGAGGTAGATGGTCTCATACCATTCTGGTCATCATCTTCATCATCCCTCAGAGACTCTGCCTCTTCAAACCTTTCACTAGGGTCTAGAAATGGGCGTTCTTGGAACACCTCTGACCTCATTCTCACACTACCACCCTGTTGCCTCTCATATGCACCTTGAATATCAGCTTCTGCATTTCAAAAGTAAGGCACATGCTGTCCTGATGGCCTAGGGTTATCTTGCATATCATCACTTTTTCTGGGGGAACCCTCATGACTGACTGAGACAGCTCCCTTTCTTCTGTACATCATTCTTCTTGTTACTGGTAACTCTTCAAATAAAGGATTTTGTTGGGATCTTCTCCCCTGCATATAAATTTTACTTTGACCGGTTGGGAGATTACTTCGGAGTCGCCACCTATTACTAGGAACTATTTTCTTTTGTAAACCAGGGTTCTTTCACAAACTCCCCAGTAGAGTCACCAATTTCTGTTGGTGACTCGGATGGGTCACAAAGATATTTCAGTTTGTATCAATTTCTCCCCAGCGGAGTCGCCAATTTCTGTTGGTTTTTTCCCAGACTGGATGCTTATTCCCAGATTTCCCTACAAGGTAGCCATCAATGATCAACAGGATCTCTGGGCCAGGGGCCAACAGTGTAGGAGATAGACTCTATATTTTATCTCCTCTTCTTCTTCAGGCTCTGCAAAACCTAGGGGGGTATTCCCTACTCAACATCCATGAGGATATACATACAAAGGCTGGGATGCTGACTTAAAGCAGATAAGTCCTCCTGTAAGTAGACCAAAACTGAAAGATATGGGCAAAGGGGCTAGCTTTGGGCCTATTTGCAGTTGTAGACAGAGGACTGAGGATCCTAAAACTAATTCTAATGTCCTAATGGTTGTTTTAGATTTAGATTTGGATTTTATGTTTGGATGCAAAGCTGGACATGGTTGTAACACAAACACAAAGCAAGATTGGTGCCTATCCAGGGCCTGGAGTCAGTAGACATACACCTGTGAATGATCAGCATGAACAGCTAAAACTGGATTTCAGGGGGACATATGTGATACCTGCCTTACAGATATCTCCCAATACAGAGTGTTAAGTTATCTCTACTTATGGCATCCCTACTATAGTATACCCTTCCCAATGTTCGATCTGAAAACAGTTTAATCTACCGCTTGAGCAGAAGTTAAAGGATCAAACATTCAACACAGGAATTCTATGTTCTAGGGTCTAAACATTACTCAAATATCCAGACTCAGAAGAAGAATACATGTAATACTGGAGACAGAATTAACAAAACACATGCTAACATAGCATTTTTCATATAAGATTAACCATGAAATCAGTGGGTTCATGCCAAAACATACAGCAGGAGATACATAAACTCACAGGTTCAGCTGTACAGAGCAACCAGATCAGCTGTTTTGCATTACAGAGCCAAAAATGTTCAACTTTCAACAACCTTGAATGAATAACACAGTCTGCATTATATAGCAGGAGGGTGTATTCATCATTAATTACCAGGTTGACCAAAAACTCGCCAGATACAGTTAATTGAGAAAATGGCGCTCAACGCATTGAATGCAGCAGGTGGGAGAGGAGACAGGAAGAAATCTCGAGCCCTGCGCCACCGCTCGCGGATGTACAACTTCAGTCGGGTACTGGATCCGTCCACGCCATCGCCCACACCTCTGCAACAACTGCCATTAATGTCCACCAACCCACGGCCATCGGGAAAACATCAAACAGTCCATCGCAATCGTTTCCCGCCAAAATACCTCATCGTGATATTTGAAAATATGCAGGATATCAATTACCCACATGCACCTCTTTAACACTTTATATACTAGGTCACGAGCATATAAGATGTCGGTGCTTTTGCTCCTGACGACACTAGTATAAGACTTCATCATCATCATCCTCCAACAGCATGATATCCCGTTGCATGAAATATCACCCTGACGTCAGCATCATCATCGCAATATCACCTGCATGATAATCGCCTTCATCGGCACAACCTGATCCATCAGAGGAAGATCCTCCTGCTTAGCCGATACCAAAATGTCTGGCCGATGAACATCATGATGACGTCACCGTCATATCCTGCTGACGTCATCAGCATATCTGCCTACTGCACACCTCCTCATATCCGGATGATGTCATCATCATATTTGCAAATATCAGGGGATCTCCACAAGATGATCAGTGTTAGAAATATGACCCCCTGGACCTTGATGACGTCATCATCATATCGACATCAGGATGATATTCGGAAGATAACCGGATATTTGGAAATATCATCCTGATGCACAAATATCATGCTGCACTGTAGCTCCACTATAAGATCGGGGTGATATATGAATATGAGGGATATTTGAAAAGATCACCCCCCACTAGACAATGCACGAAGCCGACAGGTGGATATCTCCCTTCAGAAATATCATGATGCAGACAGGCAGAAAAGCGGATATCACCCTGAGATAAGAATGACGTCAGCATCATCAGGGTGATAAAACAACGAACATGAAGTGATACAACAACATCAGGATGATCTTGACTAAGATCACCCGATGTTCAAATATGATGACCCCAATGAATATCGGGTCACACTTAGAACTCAACAGCAACATCATCAGGATGATCCTAACCAAGATCACCCGATGTTAAAATATCACCCCGGTGAAAGATCATGCAGGCAGAAAATATGATGACCCTCGCAAGCAACACGGCGATAACCGAAAATATGATGATGATGATGACGACCCTTAAGAAAAATAGGTCGGGATGAACAACTTAGAAAATAACCCCTTCAGAAGATCGGGGTAACATCATCATCATATAAGGGCAGGGTGATAATTGGAAGATCACCAGATATTTGAAAAATCACCCCCCGCAAGAAAATCAGGGCACATTGTAGCTCATCAGCAGGATCGGGATGATATCCAAACATCACCCGATATTGAAACATGATGATCCTGATGAAAAACCGGTCGACAGAAAACATGATGATGCTGACCACCATCGAAGAAAATATGATGATGATGACCTCCTCCTCGAAGAAAATATGATGCTGCAGCTGAAAAATGTTGAGGAGGTCCAACACTTAGAACATTTTTTGTATTTTTTAGGGAAGGTGCCATGCAGAAAAACCCTGAACATAAATTATCACTAACACAAGGCATGTAGGAATCCACTCTAACGCACTTGAGTATAGGGTTTCGTTGATTGATTTTGTTTGTCACTGCTCACCACAATCTTAGACACACTTAAGATTAAGAGCACACACTATTTGTTGTTCTTGATTTGGCTATCCATGAGGTAGGAATACTGAAATGAGGGTTTGACTGAGGCAAACTCCTATATAGCCACAACAATTTTTCCTGTCTTTGTGCATGTGCAGGTCGCATCCAGAAGTTTCTAACAAAAAGTGACGTGAATAAGGAAGCAGGTATAGAGATCGTTTGACGGAGGAAAATATGCCCAGAAACCCTAGGACTAGGACGCCTAGTACCCAGCTTCTGTCAAATCTGCTCCAGTTTTCTATCACGGGTTTTGTCTAATCCTTGTTTCTTTGTTATGTTGTCATTTTTTGTCTTTGTAATAGTCGTTTGTGTGTTTCATCAGATTTATCAATTAGGGCTTAGTATTACATAGTTTTATTAATTTATTAGTGATCAATCATTTCTTTGCAACAAATGGACAGAACCCTTGTAGCTTGGCTCTCCTTTTAGAACTGTTAGCCAAGCTCAATTTGTGTTCCAATGATATGTGGAGAAGGATTGACTTAGGTTAAAACATTAATTAATCTGGGTCTCTTTTCTTACATAACACAAGGAATAATTTTATCTTAGAATCAAGACAACTTGAACAACGATCCATGATTCAAAGGATAAAATATCTAAAATGGAAACCACCAAACAATTCTAAATTTTAGTCATCCCTCTTGATGAACCTTTAGCTTCCTTTATTTGAACATCCCATTTTGTAGATGGCATTAACAAAGATTTGAAGTTATCCTTATTAATGTATATAGTTTCTTGTAACAAAATGATCTCTGGATTATGTTTTCAAAGACTCTTCAAAGCTAAAGAATCTTAGAGGAAGAATTTAATCCTTTTATATTTAAGGAAAACACATCCATTGATGAACCTTAGTTTTCTTGGTGCCCACCAAGACAATTTCTAGTTGATCTTGATTACCAATTGCAACCTTAGACATTGTTTCATTTTGTAGAACTAAATAGTAATTGGCTCTCCCCACCTTTTGTCCAAAATCTCCCTTCCTCTTTCATGTTCTAGAAGAAATGATATACCTAGATTCTCATGATTATGACTAGAGTCCTCTAAATGTTTTAAGTTAACCTTATTAGATCCTTGATTCTTTATCATAGAGAAGATGAACTCAGGGAATCTTTTATTTTTCCCCTAAAGCTCTAATTTCTAAATATCTATAGACTCTTGGTCTATGAAGACTTTTTCTAGGTCACCTTTGAATTCATCACCCTCAAACAATCCCTCAATGGCTGTCCCTTAATTCTAATGATAAAGTTCTTATGTATCTTCATCTTTCCTAGAATCTGAGGATAGCTCAACATTCTTTTAAAGTTTTTGAGAAATTGGATTTCTATTTTTGGAATTTTGTTTCTTGTTTGGAATGATGAATCCCTCTACATGTTTTTTCCTTTGATTTTTTTTTTCCTTTTGAAGATTCCCTGAAATGGTGAGACAATCCTAGCTAAAATGGCCATATTCATGGCATCCTCTACATCTAAAGGGAAGACTTTCATAATCAAGTGTTTGAGACCATTCAAAATCTCTTGCACAAAGAGTAATACTTTTGGGAAGAGGATAAGAAAGATCCAATTCTATACAAATTTTAGCCTAAGTAGATTGATCACGACCATGAAAAGGTCTTGAAATATCTATGGCCTTCCAAAAAGAATTGGCAATTGTCTCAAAGACATAGGTAGACCAAAACCCCTAAGAAAGAGCATACATCCAAATCCAAACTAGGGTTATTGTTGGAATTTCCTCCAAATAGTTAAAACCCACATGCCAATGCTTCATAAAAAAACCTATATTACAAAAGAATTAAGGACCTTCTCCAAAAATTCCATCTCTATCAGATTCATTAGTAAAAACTGATATGAAATGCCATTTAGCACAAGATTGGATTTCATATTCCCCCAAGTCTTCTAATTCTTTCTTGCCAAAAAAACTAGTTCCTCAAAAGACAAAAAAACTTAGGAATCTACAAATCAAACTAGGCCCTTGGACTGAAGAAACATTCTTTTTAAACTCATCTAGATTAAGGTTGATAACTAGAGATCTTTCCAAAGTATGGGTACTATGGATTTTTTGCCTAGAAGATTTATCTTTTTTCCTAATCGTGACAATTACAACGTCAATTTCTTTTCACAAACCAATTGTCTAGAATCAAATCCAACAAAAGTCTAGAATCAAATCCAACAAAAGTATCTCTAAATGATTAAGAGGGGCAAGAGTAAACATAATCAAAACCATATTAACAGGATATTTGTATTAACCACATCAGTACCCATTTAGCACGCATCTTTTATGCCCACGTGACATTTGTGTATAGGGTGCTCAACTAGTGGCAATTACCGTGTATAACACAATTACAATAAAAATACTAATTTGATAGGAGAAAGTTCTAGGTAGAATAGACTACAACTTGAACACTCATGACAAATCATAATATTTGAAGATCGTGAAAATGCAGGCTGCAGACAAGTCACATAGGTGAGTCAAAAATATGTACACAGGACCGAAATGAAATTGGACGACCACATGCAACGGAACTTTTAATTTATCGAAACTTTCAAAATGTACACTGCCAAGAAATGTCGGGGTTTCTATATTTTTCACGAGGTATGATTGTGCGAGTTGCTACGCGTCCATTCAAAAATTTGTAATTATATTTTGAAAACACCCTCACTCAACTGATGATATTAAATTTGCATTGATTGCGGTTCACTCTCTATTCGGCACGCATTAAACTTTTCGATATTTAACAAAATTTTAGCAAAAAGAGTAAATGACTGAGCACGCTTTTAAATTTGTCAAAATTAACATGATTTTTAGCAAAAAGTTATTTTGATTTGACGGAAGAGTGTTGATCAGATAATATACGTTAATTTCAGTCATATTTTAATCCAATTTCTGTTTGAGATTGGAGGAGAACCTTGTGTGTAGCAAAAGGTTAGGGAGCAATATAAATGGAGATAGTTTTATGTCTATTAGGTGCTTATTATGTGGAAGCTTTAAAGAAGAAACATCATATTGAAACATTATGAAGAATGTGTTGTCCTTCATTCATTGATATTGTGTGAATGTAAAAATAATTACGAAGGTTATGGCCTAGGAAAACATGTTTCCATGATCGAGTAGGAAGGAAAAGTCCACTTGATTTACCAAAGCACCTTGGAGTACAACCAAACTACGTTGAATGATGTGACAAGGCTTTCTAGTCAGTAGACTAGTTTACACTTCAATGTATAGTGAGGTGTATTTCTACAAGAGGTAGTTAGCTAAGTGTTCCACAATATGTTGATAAGTGTCATGTGTATATAGTGCGCTTCTCATGTGGCCAAAGTTGTACCAAAGGTCCCAATTGGTTGGCACAATCATGTGGAGTAAATGTGGCCATGTGTCAAATATGTATTGAGCCAAACTCAGTGTATTGGTGCAAGTGCACGTGCTTCTAATGTGCAAGTCACACACAATGCAAAAGGGTTGCTAGAGCTAGCAATGTTGTTCTCAAAGATAAAATGCAAACTCTCGAGGTTGCACGGTGTTACTAAAGAGTGCATGTACAATTTTCTAGTGATGAGTTATGCTATGCTTGTTGGAATTGGTGATTGTGCAGATATGCGCAAATCCATGAACTACAAGAATGTCACATCCATGCATTGAGCATCTTGGCACACTGTTGTGCAAATTGATTTTTTTTCAAACCCTAGTTTTAATGGCAAATCTTAAGATTTTTGAAGCCCTACAATAAATGAAATAAAATATTCTTTTAAAGAAATTATCATGATCAATATTATACATATTAATGTAAAATGGGCATATGAATATGAAATATATGCATGAAAATATTTGGAGGATAATTGCATAGAATGACCTATGAGGAATATTTTAGTTGAGTGAGAGTAATTTATTTGGGCTTCTTATTGAAGAATCTTTGCTACATGATGAAAGTTATTTCCGGCCCAAGTTTGATGATTCTTCTTTTTTTGAGTTCACTAATGGAGATGATGTGGAAGAGTATTCTAATGTTTTTGTTTCAGAAACTCCTTCCTTTTATATTCCATTAAGTTTCAAGGATTTTCCACCAATGGTATTTTCTTCATCTCAACCAGCATTAGAGAGTTTTGATCACATGTTTCCAATGGATGATATTATATCGGTTGATTCATATAAAGATTCTTATGATTTTTTTGAGCATCAACATTTGATTCTAGTGAATAAGTTCATTGTGTACATCAAATTAAACTATTATCATGGTTTCTACCTATTTAAGTTGTACATGCTCATATCCAAGTAAAGAAGGATGAAGAAGAATATGCTTGGATGAGCTTCAATTTGGTCCTCAAGAGTTGGGGACAATATATTTTTATCGTGTAATGTAACTATTTTATTTTCTTATAAATTTGATATTTTGTCATATGCTATGTACTTGAATATTGTGCTTCATGTTTTAAGGATGGAACATGTCCAAGGGGTATGGAATGTAATGTACCTATGGGTATAGTATTATAGTGTATTAGGTAGTAATAAATAATGTATTTGGGTGTATATGCTTTGTAAGTCATCCCACTAGTTAGAATAACACATGGGATGGTAGTAGTAGTTGTCTTTAGAAAGACTATATATTGTAATGACTTCCCAGGTGAAAATAATTTTGAAGATTGCTTTGGAGTTTATGCTCTATTGGGAGGATTTCCCCCTCAAAGTGACATTGGGAGGTTGGCCCCTTTAAAGTGGCTATTTTATGGTGTTACCCTACCTTAGGAGTTTGAATATTTTTAATATATTGCACCATTTCTATTCTTTATATTTGTGCTCTTAATAGATTATGAAGCATTCTTCTTAATCAATATGAACGTAAATTTTGATATGTTCATGTCAACTTATTTGATTAAAATGACTTAAACTAGAAAGAAGCACTTCTAGGGATGGACATAAATAAAAATCTTCAGGGGGATTTGGAAAAAAAATGGAAGGTTGTTCACCAACTCTAGCTTATAAAAGTGCAGGTCTAACAACTACAAACAAGGAAAATCTAAATTCTTCTTTCACACAATGGTTGCAGTGCCTTTTTTCCTTGGAAGGTTTGATTCATTCAAGTCTGTGTGAAGATAGTGTTCTGTTCAAAGTTGAGGAGATCCCTTTGTGCAGCTATTTAATTATAGTCTTGTTAGTAGCCTTGTTGTAGTTGTTTGCAACGTTGTATCTCCTTTTGTAGCTATAGCAGTTTTTTATGTATAATGTTGTATTTCCTTCTGTAGTTGTAGTTGTTTCTTCAAGCTAAGTCAGCGAATATTCTTCAGAAGCCACCTTGAACACTTGCCTGAGTCTTGAATGTTGTTGCCATGGTTGGTATTGTTGTGTTGTATTTTTCTTCTGGTTATGATGGTTCTAGCCATGGTTTTTAGTAGACTGGCTATGTTGTATCCTCTATTTCTATACTAAGCACTAAAATTCCTTTGTAATCTTGCATTTTTTCAATAAAAAATAACTTAAACACATCAATCTTTATGATATATTCATGTCATCAATAGTTGTGATGATAATTTGGAGAACAATAGTAAAAACCTATTAAGCTACCACAACACTCTAAATTTCTACTCAAATCAAAATCACCAATGAAACTAATAGAAAAACATAGAATTTGAAGCAAGCATGATTTATACCTTCAAATGCAGATTTCTCCTTCATGTCCCATTGTGTCCAATCTTCTTGAGATCTTGATTTTTCTGATTGTGATTATGCTCTCAGAAAATGCACTTCTTTGTTTCAAGATAACTCTAAGATGAATGGACTTGTGGTGGATTTTATGCAAAGTGAATGATTCTACAATGCTAAACTATGATAATGATTGGATGAAGCTAATGCAATGCAACAATGGAGGTGATAATGCTTATGATATGCTAATGGAGATTGCTAATTGATAATGATATGCAACTAAAATCCGAAGGCACACTTTTGATATTTGATATGATTTCAACAACATGAATGTATGATCTCTCTTGTGTTATTCAAATGAGGTTGAGAGGCTTCCTTTTATAGGCAAAGGATGGCTTAGATCCAAGTGGCAAAAGATCACTGGTTGAGGAATTGGTCTTATGACATGGAGGATCAAGATTTAATTGGTTGGATTAGGGGAGATATAGAAGGAGGATGTTCCTACTACATTGACAAGATGGAGAGATATGTGGGACAAGGAGCCACATGGCAAGATGCTCACAAATACCATGAGAGAAAGATGGAAGGAGTCTATGTTTGTTGGGATGTTAGAGGGAATATAGGGCTCATGAGACAAGTGTCTCATAGTCAACTTTGACCATGATGATGTGGAGAGACCAACTTTTACAAAGTAGGGATGGTTGAGAGGAAATAGGACATGTGTTGAGGATAAATGTTTAATTAAATATTATTAATATTTAATTTATGGTGCAACATGGAGGTGAGGTGTCAAATGATGTGTAAGGTGATGTGGACGAATGATGTGGATTTAAGAATATGACTTTGTCTTAGAAGAATAATTAAATAATTAGGATTATTTAATTAGAGACGACTTTAGAAGAATTAAGATATTTAATTAAATAAATTAAATTTTATTTAATTATTGGAAGAATAGGATAAATGTGAATCAAATAAATAAATTACTATATTTATTTATTGATAGAGGAAATGAGAATAAAATAAATATAAAATATTTATTTAATTTATCTCGAGCCATTTTAGGTGTATACATTTATTTAGAATGTTACAATGCATAAAGCATTCTTCCTACATCTTAGTTGATTAAGATGACATGAATATATTAATCTTCTTGTGTATTGATTATAAAGCATGCTTCATAATTGATAGGCATAAATATTGATATGTTCATACCATCTTATCTAATTAAGATGTATAAAACATAAAAAAGGTTGCCTTTTTCAACCATCTTCTTGGATGACCATTAGATTGTATGTGGTGCATATCCATTCAAAGCACATGCTTCACAGTCAATATTTATACAAATTGATATGTTCATGTTGATTTGTGTTATAAGTGCAACTTACAATTAATCTTATAGCTAAATATACACTAACATAAATGTTACAACATGAGGCATTAGGTTGAATTACCCCAACAACCTATTTTTATAATTGACATGTCATTAAATTTGTATGCTAGACGTTTGTTGAGTAATGTGGCATATTTGTAGCTCATAATTAGTCTTGCAATTGATTACAATGCACTATAAATAATATAGAAAAGTGTATTAACCTAGTTTCCCTATACCAACTACCATGGTCTGGTGTCCAAAAGGTGTTCACCTACACACACACGCATACATATACATATAAATATATATATATATAAATACACACACACACATTTATATACATATATATGTGTGTGTATATATGTATATGTATAAATATATATACTGATCTGAATTTAACAGAGAATTCAAAGAACAATACCTAGCGCTGAGCCTATGGTATTGTAAAAATAAACAAGAGCTCAATGTGCAGAACTCGTAGAGAGTTGCAAGCAACCAAAGAGGATTTTATTTGCATCAAAAAGTGTTTATATACAATGAAAAAAGAATGTGAAGAGTCACCTTATGCATGGAATTTGAAATGGATAGTTGGAAGTTGAAAAAAACAACACTAACTAATAGAAATTCAAAAATTCAAATTTTCAAAATTTCAAAAATCTGTTAAATTCAGACCAGACTTGGCAAGGTCATAACTCCTAGCCAGCTAGTCAAAATCCAGACTTCTCAGAATCATTGGAAAGATATCCAAGAGGGATAGATTGAGTTGCGTTGATCCTTGCCTACGGCTGCTGCTCAAAGCAATCGATGAAAGTCTTGACCCCAAATTCCACTCCGAAGGCCTCCGAAAATGCCATTTACTGAGATGTAGACAATTCTGAAAAAAATACTGAAAAACTAAAAACATAGTTGCTTGTACAGATGCCACCCTAGTGCTCCTAAATCTATGTGGGATCATATACACACGTATGTATGTATGTATATCTATATACATATGTATATATCTATATATGTATATATACATATATCTTTATATATATATATATATACACACATAGATATGTATGTATGTATGTATGCATGTGTGTATGAATGTATGTATGTATGTATATTGATACATAACTACTACCAAGAGTACAATTCCCATATATAAAAATAAGAGAAAATTACATTTTCTCCTAGGGAGAGCCCACTTGGTTACATTTAAAAAGCCACTTTTTGTACATCCTACACAAAACCAACTTTTATCATCCGGGTATTAGAAAAGAATATATATTTGAAAACTAGAAAAAAAATCTTACATGTCACATTTTACATTATATTAATATTCTATGTGTAAGTGCTTCAAATTTTTACTCCAACTACAAATTTTTTTGAAAAACAAGAAAAACACTTCCACTTTTTAGCCAAAAAGTGGACCCAACTTCTTGCACGCACCCCACTTAGACCCTATAGTGCATTAGGAAGCAATTGCTAATAGATAATTCAAAGGCCCACTCATATTATGGAGGATAGAGTAGAGAATCATGGTGTCTAATAAAAAGTTGAAAACCTCCATATTGTTGCAAATTAGGTCATCTTGAAATAGATGCATAACGTCCATGAGATACTTGTTCTTTGCAGTATTTCTATCAAAGATGTCACCTATAAAGCCAACTGCATGTCGCTTATTGAAGGTAGATATAACATGGATTGCATCATCGCATAAAGAATTTTTGACGAAGTTGTCAGCAATCAGTTTTGGCCAACGTTTTCTACCCATCATGAGGACAATGTTTGTCAATAATGTTTCTAGTAATATCCCATCATGTGTGTGTTCACCGCTAAAATATTGAGATCCTATGACTTATTTAATGGTTGTAACTACTACCTCTGAATCTACATTGAAAAGCCTTCATAGTTGGGACGCAGAGTCCTCTGTCAAGAATTGGCAAACATAATTAACTTGAATACATTGTGCCATTTGTGAGCCAACAACATTCCCCATTTCGTAGATAAATGCAAATCCAATCAGAACCCAAGAATAATTCCATATGATCTGAATGACCCTGCAATCCACGGAACTAGCACTCAGAATCCTAGGATTGCTACCCAACATCTATTTTCCACAAATTTTCTTCTATTTGTTTATATTCTACTGATATGGTGAATCATGCTCCAAATTTTTCATTCATCGACGATCGAATGCATAATCCTTGCTAACTCTAGAATCTTGCTTAAATCCCCCAAATCGTAATTTGATTTGATAGTTTTATCTCATCTTCTTGTTTGATTCCTTGATTATCCAAAAAAATGGCCGCTCTATTGGCTTCATATTAGACATGTGCCAATGTGAACTCCTCCAAAGTTCCAAGGATGTTCTAGATTAGTTCTATCCATTTTAAAGTTTCCAGTTGCTCATAGTTTTTGATTTGATAGCATTGATGTAGATTAGTGAATCCCCCTCAATGTCTACCTTTTTTATATTATTTTGTTTGCACATTTTGAGTCCTTCATATAGTGCCTCCAATTTAGCCTCATTATTGGTTCCATGCTTGAGCTTCTTTCATAAGGCCCAAATGAGGATTCCCACCTTATTTTTGATGATGTAGCATGCACCGAAGGCCCCAAGATTACCTCTAGAGGCCTTGTCAAAATTAAGTTTTAGTCTCTCTCTCTCTCTCTCTATATATATATATATATAACAATTGGCCTCTACTTGTGCATTAAATAGATGTATCAATTGGTACATATATTCAATGAACAAGTAAAAGTCAATTATGTACAATTTTTGACATATTAATGAGCAGTAATTATTATATGGTAGGAGTATCAATACATCTTCAATGTTTAGATATCAGTGCAATAAGTGACAAGACCAACTAGAAGATTCCAATGACAATGTATCTAATAAATGCATGTCACAAACCTTATTTTCAGATATTTAATTATTGATATAAATATTATTATTAATATTATTTAATTAAAGACTCACTTTGACTGTGTTTGCAACATGAACACTCTCTTGACGGAGAGATATTATCATTGAGGCAAAGGGTGTCTAGCTAACTAGAGGTGAATTGTGGCAAAGGAAATCAGCGCACACACCACTTAGTCAAATGTGTTTTTACATAAAAATATATTGCATTTTAGAATAAATATTTGAATGATAGACATAAGTAAATATTAATTGCAAATAAATTCATTTGTGCAAATTGCAAAATTAGAAATATATGCATATCTTTCGAAGAGATCCTCTTACTTCAATATTATTTTCTTGAGTAATAATTTTTTTATTTTTGCCACAAAGGAGAGTGGTAGTTACAAATTTAATGAGGAAAATTGGGGAAATATTTCTTTTTCAGTTTTCTATGTTTGAGGCTTAGCCAATTTTGGAAAAGATGAGTAAGTGGGAGAGAGCAGAGTTATTGGAATTTATTGCCTTTTCTATTTTATTTAAGCATGCATTCTTTGAGGGGGTAGGAAATTGGAGTCTATAAAATCATAAGCAAAAATATTCCTATCACATGCAATTTGGAGGAGAATGGATTTCCATGGCTTGGTGATTTTTGGATAGATTATGTCGCAATCACAGCACTCTGAGCACCAAGAGTTCAGAACTAGACTGGATGGAAGGAGGAAAAAGTAGATTTTGGGTAAAAACACTGGAGCTCCAAGTATTCATTTATTTGAAAATATATATGCTTTTGTTGGATAATTCCTTGTCTAAATCTTGGACAGGGTTTTTAGTTGTATTTGTGCTTGAATGCCTGCAAATTATTATTATTATCAAGAGTTTATTTTTCTATAAATCTATGTCATTCCAAAAATATTCTTTGACATCTCCTTGTGTCTCTACACCCTAGTGCATTATAAAAACTTACTAATTCACTATTGCATCTTTGATTCTTCCTGTGTAATATCTAGAAATATAGTCGATTTAGTTTAGTGGTACTATCTCTGGAACTTCCATATAGATTAAGTCATATTTAACAAAAGATTTTTGAAACCAATCTTTTGAGTTTAGCGTTGATGGTTGAATCGGTATTTTACTATGATTTAAACGATTACTTTAATCACTATTGGAGGCCCTGCATTTGAGTTATGCCTGGCACGAATTTTCTTTTCCTCTCTAATTTGTTTAGTCTATTCTCAATCCATTTGGCGCTTGATCATCATATGCCTACGCCTGCTAACTCCCATTTACTCAATTCAAATGCATTATTATTTAATTATTTATTTTGAATTTAAAGGCATTTCTTTATTGGGGAACCTGTTTTGGAAGCAACTCCACTTTTGGCATTCCCGTTAATCACTGGAGATTTTTTTCTATCAAGCCTCTTAACTTTAAACTTCTCTTATGCTATCATTTCCTACCATGAAGCCTTCTACCTTGTGCCTTTTCTTTTATTCCCTGCGCATTTTCTAGATCTTCAATTTACAAAACTATTAATCTCTCAATTAACATATTTCACTTTTGCCATGATCTATTTTAGATCAGACCCGACGTCAATAAAATTACTTTGCAAGAACAATTCCTTAATGCTAATTTTAGAGTGTTCTTACCATGTGTCAGGACAAGAATCTTTTGACAACTGTTTGAATCATACTTTTTCTAAGTTTAGTTATTATTTCTTCATCACTAAGTAGGCACTACCTTTGTGCATAGTGAGATATTCTTTAGCCTTCACCACCAGTTTTCATAATGTAACATTGATTGATCTCATTTAATTCTGAATATAATTTGAGACTATGGATATTATCATATTGGATAGATTGGCCTTCTCTTTCCTTATCTACTGAATTGAATCTCTATATACATATATGTCTAAACTCAACCTATAATCCTCTCCTATGATTTTAATCTTAGAATACATTTTTTGCTTATCTGTTATATTTCAGAGGAGAGAATATAGAATGGAAAGTCAACATTATGATTTAGAATTCATTCAAATGAAATCAATGTTGAATTTATCCCTTGCTTAGATTGTCAAATATTCAAATCTGTCTAGATTACTATATCATTGAAAACCATTAAAGTTGGTTATATAACAAGATTGATATTTAAACTCATTTTATAGAAGTTAATTTATCTTTAGAAATAATAGTGGTTATAGGTGTAAAGGTAATTAAAATGATATTATAGAATAACAGAGAAGGTAAATAGGTGTGTCTTGTCTATGGGAAAGTAGTTTTGAATTATTAAGAAATAATATTCAAGCTATTGATTCATAAGTTATTTAATGTTTCTTGTAGAGGAAAATGGTTAGATTGTTTGGCATAGTTGTAACATCCTTTAAGTAACCCCTAGGGCTCATTTCAATTAACCTAATTGGTTCTTTCTCATGCTTTCTTGTTAATATAATGGATCCAATGGTTGAACTTCATGATAATAATTGCTTCTTGGCAATTGAAGTGAAAGTTATGGTTTCTTATATGGATTATTATACCATGTCCAATGAATGTATATTTTTTGTTGTATGTCTTTAAGGTGTAAGAGTTTGCTAGATAGGAGCCACCCAAGATCTAGGACTTCATGAAAGCACAAAAGAGACAACGAGAATAATTCTTTTCTATCAATGAATGCAAAATTGTTCATCATATGTTGTCATATTACAATGTACATGAAGAGCCTTGCTTATAAAGACAAGGATGAGAGACAAGATGTTGTAGTCATGTGACAAGTGTATCCTATGACATGTGACAACTATAGCACATGTGTAGGATAAGACAACTATAAGACAACTATCAATAACTAACAACAACTAGACACAACTAGAAACATCTAGTAGACTCACTAAGTCAACTTAACATGTGAATTATGTGGGGAATATTATTTAACTAATAAATAGTTAAATAATATGAATTATCCTCACATAACAGAAACTAGATAGGAAATATCCCTTTTCACACTAACACCCCCCCTTAAGTGTGACTTAGGGAGAAGCTAACTAATGTAGAGATGCAATGATGGATGGGTCCCAGCTACTAGGCCATGTTAGGTACCCATGTACAAACAAATCTCAAGTGAAGTAAAGGAGAAAACCTCATGGGAAAAAAATCCTCTCCAAAAGTGAGAATGCATGCAAACAAAACATGTACAAGTGATGGAATGAAGGAAGAATCAAGACCCCCAAATACAACATCCATCACAAATAAACAATCAATAGCCCCCATAAGAGGGAAAGAATGGGACAAGATGTCCCCCCCATAATAAAGTAGCTCCTATGCCAATGGTGAATGCTTGAAGAAGAAGACCAAATTTTTAGACACACCAAGATACTGAGAGGGGGGGTGAATCAATATCTAAACAATCTTCAATTTTAAAAACTTCAACTTATCTGGAGCAAAATTAAAACTTAAGCATCACAACATTAACATAAACATGAAAGATTAACACAATGCACATAAACACATAACGTCGAATATACGTGGAAAACCCTAGAAGTGAAACACCATGGTGATGATTAACTCACAATATATGAAACTCAAATAATAACTTTGTTTTAGGGCTACAATAGAAGGAAGCTTCTACTCCCTAAAGAATTTGTTTTAGGGTCACTCCCAAGGAAGCTACTACTCCCTGAAATGAGAGCACACTTACAAAATATTACAATATGACAATCTTTCTACTGTCTGAAAACTAACATTGAAACTCACACTTTTGATGATTGTACTTCTACCTCTTTACACATTCTTTTGAAGATCTGATAAGTTAGGCACACTCTATACTTGATCACTCTCACAAATATGTCTTCAAAATGAATCCAGACATCATCAATAACTATTGCTCTTTCTCTTTCAGTCACACATCAATAAAGCATTTATTTTGATTTTTATTTGCTTGCAAACTTTTCAATCAACTTGCAATCACACCTTTCCTCACTCAATTTGGTTTACTATTTATACATGATATCACATTTATTACAATGCTTATCGAGCTGATACAACATGAAAAATACATTTACAAGTCAGCCAGACAACACATAATATGAAACGTGTAGAAGACAAGTCCTAAGTGAAACTACACGTTACACTAGCAGAAGATCCAAGCCTTGCAAACCCTAATACTTTCTTAACCAGGTCCAAAAAATCCTTCACAGCTTCAAAAACTAAGGAATTACATCCACACACTCTGCTCATTTGGAAATAGGACAACTTTAAGGAAAACACATGGAGACATGAAGTATAGTGGCCACATCAACTTGAAAACCTTGTGCGGTACTGGAAACAAGAAAGATATTTGTGAAAGTTTTCCAGATGAGTCCACATGACTCATAAAACATCTCCAAATACTCCTTTTTGCACCAAACATCAAAGATTTATGCCACACAACTTCAATCATTAACTTCGAGAATAATCTGTCACCTGGAACACACTGCAACATGCTGTCATTTGAAAAACTGAGCTGTGGACCACCAAGAACCTTTAAACTACAAGGAAGCATCTAATACACATCCATAAACATTTCCTCAAAACCACAAGGGAATTTATTCATTTCTGGAGGAGTGTGGAGCATTCCAACATGCCTTCAACACTAGCATACTCTGCCAGAACACATGTCGATACTCTATCATGCATAACTTCCATAGCGAAAGGAAAAATGATATGAAAACTTAGATTTATCACCTTCACTACATCCTAAACACAATTCAAGAACCACATCATGGCCATATCTACAAATGCGGAAGAATGCGGAGCATTCCACTGTCCCACAAAGAATATCTTCACATAGACAACACTGTCTTCAATCAATCAACAACAAAATACTCTTCTGATAATGCAACCTGTTGTGATGTTCACAACATGCCTCATTTTACTCCTTAGCAAAATGAGGACCCCTGCTATTGCTTTGATTTTTTGCTTTTTGTGTGTGGGTCTGTTTGGTGGTAAAAGGGAAAAGGGAGTAAAATTTGCAAACCTTGATAAAATAGAGAAAAAATGCATTTTCAGTACCAGAGCATAATATGGTTGGATTCTTTGTGAAAAATGAGCTAGGGTTGCTTTTTGAACCATCTTAAAATTTGCCATATTTTGCAAGTTATGATCATTTTGGTAAAATGTACAAGGGAAGGGTTTGTTATTTGTATGTACAAGCCTGCTTGTATATCGGGTTGCATATACAAGGCCCTTTGTATGCAAGTTCGCTTGTATGCAAAGGCCTTTGTATATCACTGTTCATATACAAGGTCGTTTGTATATACAAAGGGGTCGTTTTATACTTAGCCGTTTTTTGCATTTCGGGTTGGGCATACATTGTCGTTTGCATGTTGGGTCGCTTGCATGTTGTACATACATTCCCCTTTGTGTATCGAAGCAATATACAATCCCTTTTGCATACAAGTCCGCTTGCATGCAAAGGTCCTTTGTATACCGCTTCCATATACAAAGCTGAATGTATGTCCTTTTTTCCTTATATGCATTTGCTAATGTTTTATGCATACATACAGGGCAGACCCGAAATGGTTTTAGAGTTGAAATGCATGTTTGGTTAAAGTCTGCAATGCATCTTTTGTTTGTATGTCTCCTGCATACATTCGAAATATACATTGCTTTATACATTGCCCAGAACCAAAAATTTATGAAATAGAGTTAATTTAATGTATATCGGGCTTGTATATTCTTATATACAAGCCGATATACATTACACTCATACAGTGCAGAATCAAGAGAAAATCAAATCCGATTTAATGCTTGTATCGAACCTGAATGTATATCTGAAAGGATACAAAGGATTATGCATGTGGCGGGCCTGAAGTATTTTGCAATGAGGTTAAATGGTTGTATATTTCTGCCTTGTATGCATATTTGAGATACAAAGTGGAACATACGTTGGTAGTTTATACATTGCGATGAACATACAAGGCGGATCTCAGTGAAGGATTAGATTTGGTTAAATCGATGCATCACACCCGAATGTATATCTAAAAGATGCATCAAAATATACATTGGGCAGAATTGAAGAGTTAAGAAATGGAGTTAGGTGCTTGTATATTTTTTTGCATTTGTATATTGTGATATACAAACCAATATGCATTGCATTATGCAAGCCATGGATTTGAAAAAGATTGAAATCTGATTGAATGAATGTATCACGCCTGGCTTGTGTATCAACAGATACAAAGATTTAAACAAGGCAAAAGGCGGGAAGGTCAAGCAGTAAGAATTTGAAGTTTTTTGAGCGCAAATGCATGTTTTTTCGGTCAACGATGGTTGACCCGACTGGTTTTAACGTTGTATATGCATTTTTCGGGCACGATTTTCACTGTTTAGGAGCCCGATAGCGGCGTAAGAAATGCGATCGGCCAAGAATTGTTTGGACTCGCCGATAAGTGGATATCATGCCAATGGGTGGGAAAAGGGCAGAGCATTAGGTTTTTGGCCATTTTGGCGCTGCATATGCACATTTTTGGTCAACGATGGTGGACCTGATGGTTTTTGGACGCTGTGTATGCATTTTGAGCACATTTTTTACAGATTTTTGGGCCCTATTTCTACATTTTGCACTGACACGCCTTGATTTAATAGATGTTTCAATTTCTTGCTATTTATTAAGTGAAATGGTACTTATTACTTATCTATTTTTGCAGGTTTGCAGTTGAAAAAGGAGCTGAAACTTAGTGGCGGTGACATCATAGCGGAGGAAATCAGATCTCAGAGGAAGCAAAAGGAAGATAAGGATGAGGTGCAAAAAGTCAAGGGTCTTCAATGATGAAGACAAAATGCCGCTGGAGACACTATTGCAGTAGACCACAGAAGTTATTATTGAGCTGTAAGGGTTACCAGAAAGGCAATATTTCACCCAGATTTGATGTTGCTGTAGAGATATTTTGGGAGACTTGTTCTCCAACATTTATTACTATAACTGGAAGTTTGAACCATTGCTTAACTAGAGTTTTGAGTTGTATTGGGGATGGTCATAGCTATATATTGCCCCCTTTACACTGTAAAACTTTACACAGGGGCTACATAGAAATTAGTAGCAGCAGAGATTTGTAAAGCATAGCATTTAGAATAGAGGGACCTTTTAGCTTAGGAATAGAAGAAGGAGGTTACCTGTGTCTGCAACAAGGAGCTTGTGGAACATCCTGCCTCCTTGTTGTATCTGTAAAGCTTGTAAGTTTTCTGTAGTTTGATCAATGAAGCTAAGAGTCATTCAGACATTGTAAATCTTATATGACTGTCTGTTTCTAATACAATTGAATCTAGAATTCTGCATCTATCTTCTGAGTGTTTTCTTTCTCTTCATTGTGTTTGAAACATTTTCTCTTAGAGCTTGCAATTTTAAGTGTATGTTTGTGAAAATGCTTAGAACTTACATTTAAGGTTTTAGTCTGTGGATTTGATCAAATTGATGTATGATTTATAAAGTGTATAACATAACAATTAGATCCTTTGGTAGAATGAATAAAGTTTTAGTTTAGATCTTTCTAACTTTTCCCAACCCATCTGAAAATAATTAGCTGAAACGTAGAAATTTGAAGAAAATTTGTCTCATATTTGAAAAAGCATGCATAACTAAGTTGAAAGTAGACAATTTTCATAAATATTTAAGAGGAGAAAGCTGCAATAATTCAAGAGAAACCCTTTAAAGATTTGCATCATAGTAGCACTTTTATGCAAAAGAATGAACAACATGCTGATATTTATGATCTTTTGCATAGTTTGAGTCCAGTAAACCAACAAGAAACCCTAGATCACGTAAGGCCCCTTGAACATTACAGCTTCACATCAACCAACTGAATTTGCCCAACAGGTCAAGACCTGACCATATTAAACTTGGGATTAAGCGAATCTTAACTGATTCCTTCATAACTTTCAAGTCAGTTTTGGTTCATTTTATGTGAATTTTAACTATTGTTGTGACTATGTTAAAACAATCATCAACACAACCATCATGGAACTTAGAATATGCATACTACAGGCCATCAGTAGCATCAACAACACATTTTATCATATTTATGCTTCTAATTCCCATCTTAATATGAACTATATCTTCTCCCTTCTCTTGTTGGATGTGACATGACATCCAACCATGAGCTGTATCATCTTTTCTTATTAGATGGAACATGACATCCAACTATGAACTGTATCTTCTTATATTCTTCTTCTTCTCAATGTATCTTCTTCTCTTGCTGGATGGGACAAGACATCCAACCATGAATTGTATCTTCTTCTTTTGCTCTTCTTCTCACTAAATCTTCTTCTCTTTCTGGATGGGACATGACATCCAACCATGAACACCATCACACCACCATTATAGTGTTGACATCAATGACAACCCTAAGAACCATATGTGTAACACAAATAGGATCCAAAACCTGCAAACAACATTCCTCCCCTTGGGAAGAAACCAATCCACTGCTGTATGTTGAAGAAACTTCAACTCCATAACAAGAGATGAGGGAAGAAGTCTCATAAAATATGATGCCTCTAAAAATTGATCATGTGTCTCCATGTTGATGTCGAATGATACCACAATCAAATTAGGAGTCTCAGGCCTCACTGATGAAAGTGACAATCCGAGATCTAGTGGAAAATGAAAATCATCAAGCTCCAAAGACAAGGATGGGGTGACAACAACTGTGCTATGAATGTCATCAAAGAGGAGAGAGAACCCCTCAACTATGTCCTCCCAATTTGCAAGATGTGACTCACAAAACAAATCTAAAATGCCTATCAAATGCTCATCCCACAAAATTGTATCTGAAAGATAAGAAGGATCATGCTGAACTAAATCACTAAACTCTGAAGAAGCAAGAGGTGGAGAAGAAGGAAGTATAGCACATGTCTCAAGAACTGGTGAAGAGGCAAGAATACCAAGATTCAAGTGACCAAACTTCTCCTCTAAAATATGATTCACATAAGGAGTATGAATGTCAGCCAATAAATCTGAATCATGTGTTGACAAGAGACACTGTGTGACTTCATGAGTGTTGTTATTGATGGAAACAAAGTCTATCCCGCACATCCGCAGCACATAGTATGCCTATATCAGAAGTCAGATTGAAGATTGTTTTGGTTCGGTGAACAAGAACAGAGCATGCAACAAGGTCCGACAATCAAGTCTGGATCTCTCAGATGGCATAACTTAGCAAGTTACGGACTTGGACAAGTCAAGAGGAGTATCATGACTACTATATTCTAGAGATTGAGCCTCCGGTGATAAAACATGGAAAATATATAAGCATCTGAGTGTTAGTTTTCTGACAAGCAGAGCAGACTAAGGAAGAACTGACCGATAGAGTATCAGACTTCAATCCGGATGAGTAATTGATGTTGATTAAGTTATTTGAGGGATCATACAATGTTGGCCGACATGATTGATGACTTCTATGTCTATGATTTTGATACGCATCATAAATCAAGTGTGGATTTAGCTGACAGATCAGTATCTTGTAAATATCTTGAGTATTTTGGTTGCCGACTAGAAAGTTGTTGAAATCCTTGGTGCGGATATATATACCAGATGGATTCCAGTATGAAGGTGTGTGTGAATATAGATGTGATGAAATAAGGTGCGAGGAAAGGCAGAGATAAGTGTGGAAGCAGCTATACAAGTCCGGTATGTGACAGAGCAGCAACACTAGAGCAAAGGAAAAATGAAGTGTATTAGATCAGTATATTGAGCCTAACCGGAATTGAACCTCAACATTTGTGGATTCCTCTCATTAGTTCAAACACCTGGTTACTTTTTATAAACTTTGTAGAGAGTGAGTCTCTTGTAGGCAGTGTGCTCGGGCAGTTAGCCCTAATTGGCAAGTGCCATTTTGTACTTTTTATTCTTTTAGCAGAGAATACAATCTTGGGTTAGTCACCCCGTGGTTTTTCCCTTAACAGGGTTTTCCATGTAAAAATCCTTGTGTTATGTGTGTTGATTTTATTTCTGCTCTCATGATTATGTATGCTTATATGTTTTAATGTTGCGCTAATTATTAAAGGAGAAAAGAAAGTTAAGATATTTGATATAATTGATTCACCCCCCCTCTCAGTTATCTACCTTGTTTCCAACAATTGGTATCAGAGCTAAGTTCCTCTAAATAGAGCCTAACAACTTGAGGAAGATCTGGGAATCTCAATGGATATGTATGGTATGAAGGAACAACTTCATTCTACCCTAGATGATCTTGAGCAATCTCACTCTGAAGTCAATAACTTGAGAGAAAGACTCAAACAAGCCGATGATTTCATAAATGAGCTAAAAGAAAAACTGAGTATCTTTGTGAAAAAGAGAAAGGAACTACTTAAAAAATTAGCAAGTCAGAGTGAAGCCAATGATACTAATGAAGATCTGAATGAGAAAAACAAGCTATGTGAGAAGCTATCAAAAGAGGTCATTATGGTAAGGCATGAGATGGAATCAGGGGTTACGAGATTCACCCAAGAAATTGAAGAGGAAAGGAAAATTGAAGATAATCTAAAACAATCCCTCAAAGAGAAAATAGAGGACTGCCACAAAATGGAGAGAATAATCAGGCATCTTGAATCTGATCTTGAAGAAGCTAGAGATAATGAAGAACAACTTGAGAATCAGATAGACACTCTTAAACAAGATCTTCAAACAACAAATGAATACAAAGAGAAATTCAAGATAAGCTCAGTTCAACTTGAAGTTCTTCTTGAAAGCCAAAAGAGGGTAGATGACAAGCGTGGCTTAGGATATGAGAAAGGTGAAAGCTCTGGATTCGGTCAGAAGAATTTTGGATCAGGAAATCAAAGAAATATGCCTAGAAGACCTTCGGTAAGGCAACCAAATGCTCAAAGATATCCATCCTTCAATGGATACTACTTCAATTACAACAACTTCAGTCATAAAACAACTCAATGCAGAAGGAGAATGAATCAGACCAATCCATCCTTCTCTAGACAATGTTTCAACTAAAAAAGGTATGGTCACAAATCTCATGAATGAAGAAATATGCAAATTAACAATTCATTCAATGGTAGATGCTTTGCATGCAATAGAATGGGACATATGGCTAATTAATGCAGATCAAGAGGAATCAGTCAAATATGCAAAGAAATGTTGTTTGTTACAATTGCAATAGATTTGGTCATATTGCCAAATTCTATGGAAGTAAAAATCAAGATAAAAAGGGTTCGGTGTATCATAATCAAAATCAAGACAAGGGAAAAGGCAAAGTGAATGCGGATGAAGTTCAAAGGGAGATGAGCAAGATTTGGGTGAAGAAGAGTGCAGAAAAAGTCAGGGATGGATTTGTGCCAGAATCTGGTGCTGATATTCCTTCCGAAAACTGAGCAGATGAGCTCTGGCTCAGGGGGAGTCACAAAGAAAAATAAATTCCCCCAGCCAGTCAATTGGTGCCTAAATTTGGCACATGAAATGTTACGGATTAAAGGGTTCTCAAAAAATTATCTTAATAACCCTACATGAAAATATGAAAGATCTGCATGGAGTTTTGCAAGAGTTTAATCATCCAAGATTGATCTAATTTGACAGCCATCCGGTAAAGTAGGATTTTCATAGACAGATCCAGTGTGATCCAAAGTTGAGATATCTTGATCTGCGGATTCATGGCATGATTGGAGGAAAGAAGATACATTGTCAGTTTTCACTAAAAATGATTCTAAGTGCATCTCAGTGATTCAGAAAGATCTCTTTCAGAACAAGGCAACCGGATGACTTAAGTTCTGCATTTATTGCAAAAGGAAATTAGGGTTTGCACAAAGATAAAAGGGTTCATTCACTTATTATTCACACATTTGCTTTCGAGAAGGAGAGAACAACTTTGCATCAAATTGTCTACAACTCTCTCAAAGATCAACTGATTCAACTAGTGATTTGTTCTGGCTCTTTTTCCCGAACCCTGAAGCGTAACAAGATACTTCCATTTTGAATATCTCTCCCTATGAATCTTTTGCAAAAATGGCTACTCCAATGGTTGTTAAGATCATTGATAGGCCATGCCCAAAGTTCAAGAAACACCCCTACAAATCCCTAGAAGTTGATCCCTTAGGCACTTTTTCTGGCATTCCGCATGGGGTACTGCATGTAGAAGATGTTAAGGTTTACATCCACGCCAATATTGAGGAATTTGGAGAATCCAAGTTGATGGATATCTATCATAAACAGTTAATAGATGAAAGTTTTTAACTCAAACCTCAATACAAGGCCCTCCACGATAAGCACTTTGGACATTGCATCCACTTTCCCTATTTTACAGAAGATGATTGGGTCCGATATGTTCTTAGCAGAATACATGACAATTTCATGTGGTTAATGATGCCCTTCAAGATAACAAAAGATGTTATTAGGGCAGTAACTAGATTGCACTCATCCGGTGGGTTACCTGCACTCAAATCTGTCAAGAACCAGACAGTAAGTGAAGCTACCAGATCTAAGTTTGATAAAAGAGCAATGACAATTGATGACATCACATATCCAGATGTCAAGTTTGCTTCAATGATAATTAGATATAAGATCTATCCTTCTAGCAAGGAGAACTCTATGTCTGGAACTGCAATATACACAGCATATCAGATGTTAAGGGAAAATGCAGATTATGATCTATGCGACCTTCTCCTGAATCAATTATTAGAAAAATTGCAAAAGATCAAAAAGGATAAGAAGAATTCCTTCAAATACGACTGTCTAATACTATGTCTGTTCTTTTACTATATGAATGAGCTGCCTAGATCAAGTGGTTGGGTATGGCAAAATGATGGACCGGTTGCCATACAGATCAGGGACTATATGTATGGACTTGGTGATGCTAAGGCTCAAAGCACAACACTCTGGGGATACTTTAAAAACTTCCAAAGTATGATGCAGGCCAGAGAAAGAATTCCTCAATCCATAGTTGAAAAATACAAGGATACAGTGTGCTTCATGGTTGACACTGATCAATGCCTAATGGAGGCAGTTGAGCCCAGAACAGTGTGGATAATACCAATGGGTTACGAAGTAGATGAGAAAATCTTGGAGCTACACATTCAACACCTGCTGAGCCAGCTAAAGGATCCTGAGGTAGAAAGGTTTGGAACCTTTCAAGAATTAAGTGTAAAGATACATGTTGAGTTGAGACAACCAGACATAAAAAGGAAAGTTAGAAGGGAAGTAGAGGAAATTGCCAAAAGATATGGCATATCAAAAGAGGCAGTTGATGCAAATAGAGAGAAAATAGAAAGAGTTGAGAAAGAGAAATAAGAAGTAGAAAAAGGAAGTGTTTCGGTACAAGCCTCCTCCTAGACTAGATCCTCCAAGAGCTCTGCACCTACCACCCCTAAGAGCTCAAGAGCCTCAAAATTGAAAGCCAAGACATTCGAAAAGGGAGAAAATAGAATGAAAACAAAAGCCACAAGGTCTTACATAAGCCAAAAGGATGATGAAGAAACTGAGTCTGATGAGGAAGTTAAGAAAATGAAGAAGAAGATGAAAACATCTAGGGAACCCTCTACCGGTAAAAACAAAGAAGAAGAGGCAAAAGAATTTGTTGAAAATCCCACTCTTTCTATTGATGATATCATCAAGGCAGTCATTGTGGAAGGAAACTTGCAACTAGTCACAAAATTCTATGATGAATATAGTGATATTGACAAGAGGATCGTGGAAGATGCTATAATCAGATACCTGAATATTTATAATAAAGCATTCATTGAAATCATTTCATTAATTCCAAAAAGTCTAGAGAAGGTGCTTGAACTTAGAAAAGAGAATGC
The DNA here is from genome assembly GCA_027924645.1 of Cunninghamia lanceolata. Lineage (NCBI taxonomy): Eukaryota > Viridiplantae > Streptophyta > Pinopsida > Cupressales > Cupressaceae > Cunninghamia > Cunninghamia lanceolata. Next base: position 43,805,769 of record BSBN01000072.1, on the reverse strand, counting down.
CAAGGCAAAGGACTTAGAGATCTGAGAACAAATTGCAATTCAACTCTATCCTTCCATTACTCCAAAACAAATGAACATGATCTTTAAGGATTGCAAGGATGAATTTCGAAGCAAAGCAAGAATGAACAAACTTATGCTTGGAGAAACTGATCAGGTAGCAAGAGAAATAGAAGATATTCTCCAAAAAGCCTTCAAAAGATTCAATCTTCCTATTATAGAGGAAATAGATGAAGAACCTTCTACCATGGATGTTGAAGGATTAAATGCATCAAATGAAGAATCTACTAACAAAAATGTAGAAGGGTTTCAAGAGACAGATGAGGAGAAGTATAAGGACTTAGATTCCTTTGTTCTGGAAGAGGAAGTTCATAAAGAAGTTAACATCTCTCCTTCGGATCCCATTGCAGACATTCCAGACTCAGGAACTGAAGGAGAAGGAAGAAAAGAGGAGAAAGTGAGTCAAGAAGAGGAGGTAAAGGGAAGAGAAGAAGAACAAACAGAGAAGATCTCTGATGATAGTTAAAAGATTCCAAAAGAAATGAAGACTTAGTCTCCGACAAGAGACACTGCAGAGGTAGTAAAGAATTTCTTGAAAAAAGCGCTGATGGAGATAGATGAACTGAAACTATTCCAAGGACCACTAAATTTTGATTCCCTCTCTCCGGTCTAGACAATGAAGATAACATCTTTTGCCCAAGCTAAAGCAAAATAAAAACTTTTGAAATCCCATATGGAAGACTGTGAGCTGTTAGAGATTGCATCCGGGATGCTGGAGAAGATCATGCCATCCTTTCAAAAGGATCCTTCAACCTCTCCATCTGGTAACTTGAAATCTCTAGTAAACTTTGTTAGCACCCATTTTGATTCTTTAGAGAAATCAACAGAAGAGAAAGTCTGGAAATAATTTTTGGGAAAGAGATTCACTGAAGTACAGAGACTCATAACTAATGATAGGAGTGTTGGCAAGAGACACTATGTGGCTTCATGATTGTTGTCATTGATGGCAACAAAGTCTATCCCACACATCTGCAGAGCATAGTATGCCTATATCAGAAGTCAGATTGAAGAGTGTTCTGGTCCGGTGAACAAGAACAGAGCATGCAACAAGGTCTGACAATCAGGTCTGGATCTCTCAGAGGGTGTAACTCAGCAAGTTACAGACTTGGGCAAGTCAAGAGGAGTATCATGACTACTATATTCCAAAGATTGAGCCTTCGGTGATGAATTATGGAAAAGATATGAGCATCTGAGTGTTGGGTTCCAGACAGGTAGAGTAGACTGAGGAAGAATTGACCGACAGAGTATCAGACTTCAATCTGGATAAGTAATTGATGTTGATCAAGCTATTTGAGGGATCATACATGGTTGGCTGACATGATTGATGACATCTATGTCTATGTTTTTGATACGCATCACATATTAAGCATGGAATTAGTTGACAGATCAGTGTTTTGTAAATATCTTGAATATTCTGGTTGCCGGCTAGAAAGATGTTGAAATCCTTGATGCAGATATATATACCAGATGGATTTTAATATGAAGGTGTGTGTGTAAAGTGATAGTGTGTGAAGAAAGGCAGAGACAAGTGTGGACGCAGCAATACAAGTCTGGTATGTGACAAAACAACAACACTAATGCAGAGGAAGAATGAAGTGCATTAGATCAGTATATTGAGCCTAACCAAAATTAAACCTCAGCATATATGGATGCCTCTCATCAGTTCAAACACCTGGTTACCTTCTATAAACTTTGTAGATAGTGAGTCTCTTATAGGCAGTGTGCTCGGGCAATGAGCCCTAATTGGCAAGTGCCATTTTGTACTTATTATTCTTTTAATAGAGAATACAATCCTGGGTTAGTCACCCCATAGTTTTTCCCTTAATAGGGTTTTCCACGTTAAAATCCTTGTGTTATGTGTGTTTATTTCATTTCTTCTCTCATGATTATATATGCTTATGTGTTTTGATGTTGCTCAAAATATTAAAGGAAAAATAAAGTAAAGATATTAGAGATAATTGATTCACCCCCCCTCTCAGTTATCTACCTTATTTCTAACAATTGGTATCAGAGCTAAGTTCCTCTATATAGAGCCTAACAGCTTGAGGAAGATCTGGGAATCTTAATGGATATGTATGGTATGAAGGAACAACTTCAGTCTACCCTAGATGATCTTGAGCAATCTCACTCTGAAGTCAATAACTTGAGAGAAAGACTCAAACAAGCTGATGATTTCATAAATGAGCTAAAAGAAAAACTGAGTATCTTTTTGAAAAAGAGAAAGGAACTACTTAAAAAATTAGCAAGTCAAAGTGAAGCCAATGATACTAATGAAGATTTGAATGAGAAAAACAAGCTATGTGAGAAGCTATCAAAAGAGGTCATTATGGTAAGGCATGAGATGGAATCAGGGGTTATGAGATTCACCCAAGAAATTGAAGAGAAAAGGAAAATTGAAGATAATCTAAAACAATCCCTCAAAGAGAAAATAGAGGACTACCACAAAATGGAGAGAATAATCAGGCATCTTGAATCTAATCTTGAAGAAGCTAGAGATAATGAAGAACAAATTGAGAATTAGATAGACACTCTTAAACAAGATCTTCAAACAACAAATAAATACAAAGAAAAATTCAAGATAAGCTCAGCTCAACTTGAAGTTCTTCTTTAAAGCCAAAAGAGGGTAGATGACAAGCGTGGATTGGGATATGAGAAAGGTGAAAGCTCCAGATCCAGTCAGAAGAACTCTGGATCAGAAAATCAAAGAAACAGACCTAGAAGACCTTCAGTAAGACAACCAAATGCTCAAAGATATCCATCCTTCAATGGATACTGCTACAATTGCAACAACTTTGGTCATAAAGCAACTTAGTGTAGAAGAAGAATGAATTAGACTAATTCATCCTTCTCCGAACAGTGTTTCAACTGCAAAAGGTATGGTCAAAAATCTCATGAATGAAGAAATATGCAAATTAACAATTCATTCAATGGTAGATGCTTTGCATGCAACAGAATGGGACATTTGGCTAATCAATACACATCAAGAGCATATCAGTCAAATATGCAAAGAAATGTTGTTTGTTACAATTGCAATAGATCTGGTCATTTTGCCAAATTCTGCAGAAGTAAAAATCAGGATTAAAGGGGTCCGGTGCATCATAATCAAAATCAAAACAAGGGAAAAGGTAAAGTAAATGTGGATGAAGTTCAAAGGGAGATGAGCAAGATTTGGGTGAAAAAGAGTACAGAAAATGATGGGGATGCATCCACACCAGAATCTGGTGCTGATATTCCTTCTGGAAACTAAACAGATGAGCTCTGGCTTAGGGGGAGTCACAGAAAAATAAATTCCCCCAGCCAGTCAATTGGTGCCTAAATTTGGCACTTGGAATGATTGCGGATTAAAGGGTTATTAGAAAATTCTCTAAATAACCCTTGGTAAAAATGTGAAAGATCCACATGGAATTTTGCAAGAGTTTAATCATCCAAGATTGATCCAGTTTGACAGCCATCCGGTAAAAGTAGGATTTTCACAGATAGATCCAGTATGATTCAAAATTGAGATATCTTGATCTGCAGATTCATGGAATGATTGAAGGAAAGAAGATACATTGTCAATTATCACTGAAAATGATTCTAAGTGCATCTCAGTGATTTGAAAAGATCTCTCTCAAAACAAGGCAACTGGATGACTTAAGTGGTGCATTTATTGCAAAAGGAAATTAGGGTTTGCACAGAGATAAAAGGGTTCTTTTACTCATCATTTGCACATTTGCTTCAAGAAGAAGAAAGGAAGAGCTCTGCATCAAGTTCTTACAACTATCTCAAAGATCAACAACAGAATCTGATTCAACCAGCGACCTGTTCCAGCTCTTATTGTGAACCCTAAAAGCGTAAAAAGGTATTTCCATTTTTGAATATCTCTCTCTGAATCTTTTGCAAAGATGGCTACTCCAATGGTTGTTAAGATCATTGATAGGCCGCACCCAAAGTTTAAGAAACACCCCTACAAATCCCTAGAAGTTGATCCCTTAGGTGCTTTCTCTAGCATTCCTCATGGGGTTCTACATGTAGAAGATGTTAGGGTGTACATCCACGCCAATATTGAGGAATTTGGAGAATCTAAGCTGATGGATATCTACCATAAACAATTAATAGATGAAACTTTTGAACTCAAAACTCAATACAAGGGCCTCTGGGATAAGCATTTTGGACATTGCATCCACTTTCCCTGTTTTACAGAAGATGAATGGGTCCAGTATGTTCTTAACAAAATACATGACAATTTAATGTGGTTGATGAAACCCTTCAAGATAACAGAAGATACCATTAGGGCAGTAACTGGATTGCACTCATTCGGTGGGTTACCTACACTCAAATCTGTCAAGAATTAGATAGTAAGGGAAGCTATCAGATCTAAGTTTGACAAAAGAGCAATGACAATAGAAGATATTACAGATCCGGATATCAAATTTACCTCTATGATAATTGGTTATAAAATCTATCATTCCAGCAGGGAAAATTCTGTGTCCAGAACTACAATTTATACAGCATATCAGATGCTAAGGGAAAATGTTGATTATGACCTATGTGATCTTCTTCTAAACCAACTATTAGAAAACTTGCAAAAGATCAAGAAGGATAAGAAGAACTTATTCAAGTATGGTGGCTTAATACTATGTCTATTCTTTTACTATATGAATGAGCTACCTGGATCAAGTGGTTGGGTATGGCAAAATGACAAACCGATTGCCATACAAATCAGAGACTATATGTATAGACTTGGTGATGCTAAGGCTCAAAGCACAGCGCTCTGGGGATACTTTAAGAACTTCCAAAGTATGATGTAGGCCATAGAAAGAATTCCTTAAACAATAGTTGAAAAGTGTAAGGATACAGTATGCTTCATGGTAGACACTGATCAATGCCTAATGGAGGTAGTTGAGCCCATAACAGTTTGGATTATGCCAATGGGATATGAGGTTGATGAGAAAATTTTGGAGCTACATGTCCAACACTTGCTGAGTTAGCCTAAGGACCCTGAGGCAGAAAGGTTTGGAACCTTTGAAGAATTAAGTGTAAAGATTCATGTTGAACTAAGGCAACTGGAAATAAAAAGGAAAGTTAGAAGGGAAGTAGAAGAAATTGCCAAGAGATATGGCATATCAAAAGAGGCAGTTGATGCAAATAGAGAGAAAATAGAAAGAGTTGAGAAAGAGAAACAAGAAGCAGAAAAAGAAAGTGTTTTGGTGCAAGCCTCCTCCTGAACTAGATCCTCCAAGAGCTCTGTACTTGCCACCTCTAAGAGCTCAAGAGCCTCAAAACCGGAAGCCAAGACATCCGGAAAGGGAGAAAAGAGAACAAAAATAAAGGCCACAAGGTCCTACATAAGCCAAAAGGATGATGAAGAAACAGAGTCTGATGAGGAAGTTAAGAAAATGAAAAAGAAGAAGAAAAAATCCAGGGAATCCTCTGCCAGCAAAAACAAAGAAGAAGGGGCAGAAGAATTTATTGAAAAGCCCACTCTTTCTATTGATGATATCATCAAGGTAGTCAACATGGATGGGAACTTACAACCAGTCATAGAATTTTCTGATGAATACAGTGATACTGACAAAAGAATTTTGGAAGAAGCTACAATTAGGTACCTGAATATCTATAATAAAGCATTCATTGAAATCATTTCATTAATTCCCAAAAGTCTAGAACAAGTACTTGAATTTAGAAAAGAGAATGCCAAGGAAAAGGATTTAGAGATCTAGGAACAGATTGCAATTCAACTCTATCCTTCCATTACTCCAAAACAAATGAACATGATCTTTAAGGACTGCAAGGATGAGTTCTGGAGCAAAGTAAGAATGAACAAACTTATGCTTGGAGAGACTGATCAGGTAGCAAGAGAAACAGAAGACATCTTCCAGAATGCTTTCAAAAGATTCAATCTTCCTATTATAGAGGAAATAGATGAAGAACCTTCTACCATGGATGTCGAAGGATTAAATACATCTAAAGAAGAATCTACTAAGAAAAATGTAGAAAATCCAAAAGAGATAGATGAGGAGAAGTCTAAGGACTTGGACTCCTCTGTTCTGGAAAAGGAAGTCCATGAAGCAGTTAACATCTCTCCTCTGGATACCACTGCAGACATTCCAAACTCAGGAACTAAAGGAGAAGGAAGAAAAGAGGAGAAATTGAGTCAAGAAGAGGAGGTAAAGGGAAGAGAGGAAGAACAAATAGAGAAGATCCCTGATGACAGTTCTGAGGTTTTAAAAGGAAAGAAGACTCAGTCTCCAGCAAGAGACACTGCAGAGGCAGTAAAGAGTTTCTTGAACAAAGAAATGATAGAGATAGATGAACTAGAATTATTCTAAGGACCACTAAATTTTGATTCCCTCTCTCTGGTCTAGACAATGAAGATAGCATCTTTTGCTCACGCCAAGGCAAAAGAAAAGCTTCTAAAATCTCACATGGAAGACTGTGAGCTGATAGAGATTACATCTGGAATGCTGGAGAAGATCATGCCATCCTTCCAAAAGGATCCTTCGGCCTCTCCATCCGGTAATTTGAAATCTCTGGTTAACTCTGTTAGCACCCATTTTGATTCTTTAGAGAAATCGGCAGAAGAGAAAGTTCGGAAAGAGTTTTTGGGAAAGAGATTCACTGAAGTACAGGGACTCATAGCTAATGATAGGAGGACCCTGAATATTGGGATAAAGAGCCTAGAAAATGCTCTTAAAGATGGTGGAGAAATGTACAAATTTTGTTTATCCTGGTCTAAAGTGATAGAGGATATTGAAAAGAAGGTGAAAGAATAAGAAGGTAAGTTGTCAAGTTTATCTCAAAGTTTTGAACCCCTCACCACATCCATAATGAATCAAGAGTGCCAGGCTATTACCATTATAAATGAAATAAAGAGACTTGAAAAGGAGAAGAAGAATATAATAAGCAGGATGAGTGAACTTAGAGGGATAATTATCCCTAAGTTAGAGGCAATGCATGAGGCCTTAACTGATGCTTAGACCATAGCCCGGACCAGTGATTCGACAGACCTAAGAAGGACAGAAGCTTATGCATTTTTGTTGAGTGGTCACATCTCAATTTTGGACAGAATGAAGCAGAGTTGAGAAACATAATTTGTACAGTTGAAGACCACTTTTGCGGATATACTTAAGTATATGTAAGTATAACATGTATATACTTGTGTGGCTATATATAGGTTGATTTTTGCAAATTTTGGTGTACGGATTCCACCCTTTGCCATTGATGTCAAAGGGGGAGTGAGGACTACTGAAAAATGTGGAATCCAGCTAAGGGGGAGCTCCGGTAAAACTGTACATAAGATAGAGCATCAGCCAAGGGGGAGTTTGCTTCGACACTTAGATATTTTTCACTAAGTGTTGCCATCAATGCCAAAGGGGGAGATTGTTGGCAAGAGACACTGTGTGGCTTCATGATTGTTGTCATTGATGGCAACAAAGTCTATCCCACACATCCAAAGAGCATAGTATGCCTATACTGGAAGTCAGATTGAAGAGTGTTCTAGTCCGGTGAACAAGAACAGAGCATGCAACAAGGTCTGACAATCAGGTCCGGATCTCTCAGAGGGTGTAACTCAGCAAGTTACAGACTTGGGCAAGTTAAGAGGAGTATCATGACTACTATATTCCATAGATTGAGCCTCTACTGATGAATCATGGAAAAGATATGAGCATCTGAGTGTTGGGTTCTAGACAGGTAGAGTAGACTGAGGAAGAACTGACTGATAGAGTATCAGACTTCAATCCGGATGAGTAATTGATGTTGATCAAGCTATTTGAGTGATCATACATGGTTGGTCAACATGATTGATGACTTCTATGTCTATTTTTTTGATACGCATCACGTATTAAGTATGGAATCAGCTGACAGATCAGTGTTTTGTAAATATCTTGAATATTCTGGTTGCCGACTAGGAAGATGTTGAAATCCTTGCAGATATATATACCAAATGGATTGTGGTATGAAGGTGTGTGTGTAAAGTGATAGTATGCAAAGAAAGGTAGAGACAAATGTGGAAGCAATAATACAAGTCCAGTATGTGACAGAATAGTAGCACTAAAGCAGAGGAAGATTGAAGTGCATTAGATTAGTATATTGAGCCTAAGCGGAACTGAACCTCAGCATATATGGATGCCTCTCATCAGTTCAAACACTTGGTTACCTTCTATAAACTTTGTAGACAGTGAGTCTCTTGTAGGCAGTGTGCCTCTTGTGAGCAGTGTGCTCGGGCAGTGAGCCCTAATTGGCAAGTGACATTTTGTACTTCTTATTCTTTTAATAGAGAATACAATCTTGGGTTAGTCACCCCATGGTTTTTCCCTTAACAGGGTTTTTCCACATTAAAATCCTTGTGTTATGTGTGTTGATTTCATTTATGCTCTCATGATTATATATGCTTATGTGTTTTGATGTTGCTCAAATTATAAAAGGAAAAATAAAGTAAAGATATTAGAGATAACTGATTCACCCCCTTGTCAGTTATCTATCTTATTTCCAACAAGGAGGACCCTAGATATTGGGATAAAGAGCCTTGAAAATGCTCTTAAAGATGGTGGGGACATGTACAAACTTTGTCTATTTTGGTCTAAAGTGACAGAGGATATTGAGAAGAAGGTGAAAGAACAAGAAAGCAAACTTTCAAGTTTATCTTAGAATTTTGATCCCCTCACTACATCCATAATGAGTCAAGAATGCCAGGCTATTGCCATTATAAATGAAATAAAGAGGCTGGATAAAGAGAAGAAGAATATAATAAGCAGGATGAGTGAACTCAGAGGGATAATTATCCCTAAGTTAGAGGCAATGGATGAGGCCTTATCAGATGCTCAGACCACAGCCCGGACCAGTGATCAGGCAGACTTGAAAAGGGCAGAAGCATATACATTTTTGTTGAGTGGTCACATCTCAATTTTGGATAGGATAAAGTAGAGCTGGGTAATAGAATTTGTTTAGTTGAAGACTACTTTTGAGGATATACTTAAGTATATGTATGTATAACATGTATATATACTTATGCAACTATGTATAAATTAATTTTTACAAATTTTGGTGTGCGGATTCCACCCTTTGCCATTGATGTCAAAGGGGGAGTGAGGAGTAGTGAAAAATGTGGAATCCAGCTAAGGGGGAGCTCCGTAAAATAGTACATAAGACAGAGCATCAGCCAAGGGGGAGTTTGCTGCGACACTTAGTCATTTTTCACTAAGTGTTGCCATCAATGCCAAAGGGGGAGATTGTTGGAAAGAGACACTGTGTGGCTTCATGAGTGTTGTCATTGATGGCAAAAAATTCTATCACACACATCCATAGCATATAGTATGCCTATACCGGAAGTTAGATTGAAGATTGTTTTGGTCCGGTGAACAAGAACATAGCATGCAACAAGGTCTGACAATCAGGTCCGGATCTCTCAGATGGAGTAACTCAACAAATTGCAGACTTGGACAAGTTAAGAGGAGTATCATGACTACTATATTCTAGAGATTAAGCCTCGTATGAGAAAACATGGAAAATACATAAGCATCTGAGTGTTAGTTTCCTGACAGGTAGAGCAGACTGAGGAATAATTGACCGACAGAGTATCAGACTTCAATCCAGATGAGTAATTGATGTTGATCAAGTTATTTGAGGGATCATACAATGTTTTCTAACATGATTGATGACTTCTATGTCTATGATTTTGATACGCATCATAAATCAAGTGTGGATTCAGCCGACAGATCAGTATCTTGTAAATATCTTGAGTATTTTGGTTGCCGACTAGAAAGTTGTTGAAATCTTTGGTACGGATATATATACCAGATGGATTCTAGTATAAAGGTTTGTGTGAATATAGATGTGATGAAATAAGGTGCGAGGAAAGGTAGAGATAAGTGTGGAAGTAGCTATACAAGTCCGGTATGTGATAAGCAACAACACTAGAGTAGAGGAAGAATGAAGTGCATTAGATTAGTATATTGAGCCTAACCAGAACTGAACCTCAGCATTTGTGGATGCCTCTCATCAGTTCAAACACCTGGTTACCTTCTATAAATTTTGTAGATAGTGAATCTCTTGTAGGCAGTGTGCCTCTTGTGAGTAGTGTGCTCGGGCGGTGAGCCCTAATTGGCAAGTGCCATTTTGTACTTTTTATTCTTTTAACAGAGAATACAATCTTGGGTTAGTCACCTTGTGGTTTTTCCCTTAACAGGGTTTTCCACATAAAAATCCTTGTGTTATGTGTGTTGATTTTATTTCTGCTCTCATGATTATGTATGCTTATATGTTTTGATGTTGCACTAATTATTAAAGGAGAAAAGAAAGTTAAGATATTTGAGATAACTGATTCACCCCCTCTCAGTTATCTACCTTGTTTCCAACATCATCATTAGGAGAGAAACCATAAAAGGTGTATAGATGAGATGCATGATCAACCACCCCAGTAAAAATAATCTTTGTGCTCTCCAAGTCTCTGATAATAACCAAATCAAGTGTGAACTCCATTGTCTTCCCTATACCACTGTGAGTAATTTGATAGATGGAAAGAAGATTATTGGTCAAAGAAGGCATACAAAGTACATCATTGAAAGTACCTTCACCAATATCAATAGTTCCCTTCCCAATTGCATTCATATATGTGTTATTACCCATCAAGATAGGTGGCATATCACACAGCTCAAATGAAGAAAACATATCCTTGGAAGAAGCCATATGATGAGAAGCACTTGAATTAAGAATCTATTTACCTAATGTAGAAATTGTACTTGCACAAAATGCTTTAACTTTATGTTGGTGTTCCTTAGCTTTCCTTGCATGACCTGATTCAGAAAGTACTAGCTATGTAGATGTTGAAGGAGTAGAAGAAGAATCAAGAGATGAAAGTTTGTTCTTTCGAACAAGTTGCATCAACATGTCAATCTGTTTCTTAAAACAAATATATTCATCATGCCTTGATTTCTTACAGTAACCACATGTAGGCTTCTCCTTCTTAGGTGAATTATGTGCTTGATCTATTTGTGGATTTTCCTTAGATTTCTTTTATTTCTTGTTAGAAAAACTTGACGCTTTCTGTTCCTTAGGTTGTCCAACCACCAAAGCATGAGTCTATCATGGTATGATATCCATAGAAAGAAGCTTATGTTGCTCATGCATTAACATATCAGCAAAGGATGCAAATAAAAGAATAGTGAAAGTAGATCCCATAGTTAACCTATGAGTATGAAAGATAGAAACAAAAGTTGCATAATGAGGACTATGTTTATTCAACACATTGTAGATCAACTAGATGTCCTTTTTCTCAATACCACATGCTTTAAATTGTGCTCTTAGATCATTAACCTTAGTTATGTAATCCTATATGTTGTTAAAGTTCTTAGGATCAAGTCTCATCAATTCATTATAAATTTGACGGCCTTTAACTTCATTTATTGTACCATACAATTTTTTCAACTTATCCCAAGCATCACGTGAATTTATACATGCCTCAATCTAAAACAAGTGATCTAGGGAAACAAAACTACAAAGACATATAAGAGCTTTAGTATGCTTTATCATCCATTTTATCTTTTCCTTATCATCTATGGGTTCATGTATCATATTTTCAACATATAGAGAATGTTCAAGATCCATTAGGGCATTCCATGTATGTTGACTCCAAGTTGCATAGTTATAAGGTGTTAACAATGGAACCCTTGATTTATCCATGATGTAGAGGAAAAGAAGAGCACAAACAACCATATCAAAGAACAAACTCAATCAACATTATAATTGAAGCCTCCCAAACCAAAACGTCCACCAATTTCAACTCTTTCCAATCAATGAGTGATATGTACCCAAAGAGTTTCAAACTGAAAATATGATGTCTAAAGAAAAATATGGAAAAATGATATGGATAGAGCTATATAGTATAGAAATACCTTTCCAACACCTATAAAAGTTGAAATTTTGATAAAGTGGATGAAAGTTGTGAGCTCGGGAGTGAAAAATGCAAGATCTGACTTCAAATAGTTGTATTTGGCACCTGAAAAAAATAGCAAAAAAAGACCTACACCAATATGAAGTGCTTGGAACTAACTTTTTGACAATATCTTGTTTGCCAATTTTGGATATCGTGGTGAAACATTATGGCTCCTAGAAAAAATACCCTATTAGGGCTAGAAGGAGGCCAAAGGTGGCCCCGTTGCTGATGTCACTACTGACGTAGTGATGACATCGACAGTTGATGTCAACAGAATATACTCCCTATGGCCAAAATATTCTCTGACTGAAAAAATGTTGGGAATTAAGGTGTCTCAACCTTGGTAATTTCTTGCATTTATTTATTTTAATATATTTATTTATTGCCTATTGTGTAATTAGGATGCAAATCTTGTTTTGTCATCTTGTGGGAGTTGGCACGGTGATGTGTCATCCTACATGGAAGGTGACCACATGTAATTTTTTCTTTATTTGAGGAGATAGGCGTCCTACTTAGTGGTAGAGGTATTTTTCCATGTGTCAGCACTTTGACTAGTGTGTAAGTGAATTTTGACTGAAACGGTTATGACAGATTCCTATGATAGAATCTATGACGCGTAAGAGTCGTAAATGGTATGATAGGTGAAGACATGTGTCACAAGGCATCTTGGAAGAAGGCATCTTTGGGCACCCCAAGGAGGGTTATGACATATTGTAAGATAATAAGCTATTTTTAGTCAATGTATGACAGATTCTCTTACAGCTATAAGATATGACAGTTATGACGGATTCTATGACAGTCGTAAGAGTTGTAAGAGGATTTGTCATTGCCTAACTTGGGAATAGGCAACCATATTGGGATGGGGTGATATGACAAGTGTCATGACCATGCTGCAGTGTTGGACAAGTGTCCCTAGGCATGGGTTTTGGACCATAAGGCCAAGTTGGACACCCATATCAAGGAAAGTTCATTTTTGCCTTGTAAACTTCTATTTAAGTAGGTGCTTTGAGAGGAGATGTATTATGTGATTGATAGGTACTTTTATGCTGCTAGATTGTCTCTAGATACGAGTGTCAAAAACTCCTGCAAATACTTGCATTGCAAGTGTGTTGTAAAACTTGTTGTTTAGATAATACATTGTGTAGGTTTTGTAGTGTGGGGTTTTTCACCTATAAGGGTTTTCCCCATGTTATATCTTGTCTCTCTCTTCTTCTGTCTTACATTCTTGTGTTGTGTATTGCTGTAATATCTCTGTTGTTGGGTTAATAACATTGTAACTGTAAAGGTTAAAAAGAATTTGCACTCATCTCTCCTCATTAGATTAGTGTAGGAAGCGATTTCCGCACACCTAGCTTCCTTTAAGTTTTTATTAGAGCTTGATCACCTTTGGTCCTAGTTGTTGGGTAGGGGTTTTTTGAGCTGATCTTAGATTGAGGGGGAGTCTGTGCAGAGTATTCTATAATCTTGTTGCAAGAAGGAGATGACAAACACATCCAGAAGATCAGAGGTGGAGAAATTCAATGGCACAAATTTTGAGTTATGGAAACTTAAGATGGAAGACATGTTTGTTGATCGAGACTTATGGGAAACCGTGTCTAGTGTAAAACCAACCGCAATGGCACAAGATGATTGGGATCTCAAAGATCAAAAGGCTAAGGGTCTCATAAGACTTAGTCTAGCTGATTCTATCTTGTTAAATATCCATGAGGAGAAGACCACAAGAGATCTATGGAAGAAATTGGGAGATGTTTATTAGGCCAAATCCCTAGTGAACAAGCTTTTTCTGATAAAGAAGCTTTATTCTCTGAGGGTGGAGGATGGAGGATCTATTGCAGATCATCTGAATGCTTTTAACATGTTAGTTGCACAATTGACTTCCGTTGGTGTGAAGATGGAGGAGGAGGATCGTTGTATGACCTTGCTTTGTTATTTGCTAGACTCGTGGAATCATCTTGTTATGGCTATTGGGAGCACCACATCCAATTTCAAAATGGATGAAGTGGTATCTTCGCTGTTATCTGAAGAGATGTGGAGAAAGTCTTCTGAAGCAGCCAAAGAGGCTCTTGCGGTTCGTGGAAGACCCAAAGAGGAAAAGGAAAAGAAAAATGTCCTAGATTCAGATTCTGACAAGTCACAAGATGATGGTGATGCATTCATCACAGCCCTAGCCACCCATGCATCTGATGATGTGTGGTTGATTGATTATGGTACATCATTCCACATGACCTCACATCAAAGCTGGTGTTGGCAAGAGACACTGTTAGGCATGATATATGTTGTCATTAATGGCAACTAAGATTGTAGACATCAAAAATTGACCCCACAACACATTCCTATTTCATCCTTGATTGCATTCCTATAAAATCCCTAAATCATTTCCTAATTACTCCCTAGTTTACCTTTTATCACCATTTTCCATAAATAATAAATTAAAATTAAAACAATTAATTTATTATTTACTTACCATATACTTTTGCATGAGATTTAATTAATTACATAAATTAATTAAATCCTCCTTTTCTACCCATTTCCCATCTCGTTAATAATAAATTAAATTTAACAACTTTAATTTATTATTAACCTAAACCTAATCCAAAATTCGTTCAAAAACTTGTTCACCATAACTAAAATCAAACCCGTAAAATACCTACCTTTACCCTAACCACCTTTTACCGTTCAACTACCCAAACTTTATAAAAATCAAATTTATTTTTCATTTACCTCCCCTGGGACCAAAACTATATCAGAGTTATGCAAATACAATGAGCAACCACATTTCAAATCATTGGTAATATTTCGAATCATTGTTTTCAATAGTTTATCATTATCTTTCTATTGCATTTGATATTAGATTTTAGGATTTTAAATTGCAAAATCTTTTTAATAAAAACTATATTTGGATGCAAACATAGGTGAACCTAACGTGAACATGCCCTTTCATAATCGGTTGCCTTGCAAGCATTTTAGTTGAGTTTGTGCAGGTTTCTCTAGGAATCGTGGAGATCGTCTTTGCAGAAGTCTGGCTCGTTGGACGCAGTAAACCTATTCATGGCACTTACAAGATACTTTATGTTCTCTGGTGGTAACTGTTTTCTTGATCAGTAACTATTTCTTTTAAGCATTATCATTTAGGTTAAAGAGAGGTCTTAGCAGTTTCTTTGGAAATCAATTGTGAGTAGTTTATGATGTAATGTTTTACTTCTAATAATCATAGTCTTTGGAGATCTTTGCTGTAAGTATCAACTACAATATTTAAAATTTAGTGGTGTTAATTATAACAGTTATCTCATGTATTTGAATGTTAAATAGTGGCATAAATCATGGACATGAAGTTATAGAATCTGGAGTGTAAATTGTGACAGGCCAAGTGTAAACCTAAGCGTATGAAGTCTTTTATAAATCATCAGCATTTACAAATATATTTGAGAGGGGAGGTGGTTGTTGTATTTAGCCCCTAGGCTTTTATATTTGTGCATTTAATGCTTGAAAAATTATCCCATGTCAAAAAACTTTATGAACTCACTGCATGTTCCTTGAATCCCATTGCATAAAATAATCCATGTCAACAACTTTCTAAACTCATCTGCTATTCTTATCTACATGTTTCTTGAGCTTTGTTCACACTGGAAAATCATGCCAGAAACATTTTCTAAACTCATTGGCCATTCCAATCCTATCGGCGTATTCATTAAACCTTCTATAGTTGTAGATGTTAGTTATACACATTTTTGAGCACATAAATCTTTGTAAACGCGTCCATTGTTCCCTTTTAGCATATTCATTGAACCTCAGGCATCTTTTTTATGAGACGTATTTCTTGAACCGCTTATGGGTGCAAGTGTTGGTAAGTTGACTACCGATGGGTGCAAATAGCTGAAGTTTTTTCTAAAACTCATTGGTTGTTTCTATTGGTGTATTCCACGTGCTAGTCAAAAATGCATAAGTGTTAAACTATTGTTACCTGATCTTCATGATCTCCGTGATATGTCTTTCCAAGGTGTTCAACTACATTTAAAATGTCTATATGAGTGTCTGGTTTAGCCGTGGTTTTAAGATGCCTGTCTGGCAAGACGTTGAGATTGACTTTACATCCGCGACATTGCATAAACCAAAAACCCTAAAACTTATCACAATTAGAGAAGGTCTTTCCAGGAGGAAATTATATTTCATCACAGTTGTTTCATTTTTCATTTGGCAAACATTATAAATCTTTGTTGTGAACTGAAGGTGATGTTCTTAGTTCATTCAAAACCATTTTTCAGGTAGAAAGCAAGTTGAAAAGGGATCATAATTCTTGTACCTCATTTTGCAACGGTAGTAATTGTCATTTTTTGTGATGAATCGTTGTAAAGTTCTTCAAATTGTGAACCTTACTTTGTATGATCTCCTTTATCTGGCGAGTCGTGTTTATATTGTTTTTATCATATATCTTAGCCATTAGATAATAACTCTCTATGTTTCTTTTGGTTGTAGGTTTTATTCAGTGCATAACGAGTATCTTATTTTCTGGCTAGTTGATCTTAACTACCGATTCTGATCATTGCTTATGACATTTAGCTATTGTTTACAATTAGATTAAGTTGCATAAACAAAAACACATAACCACTAGAATAACCATTTGCAACAAACTATCAACATTTAACCACTGGAATCAAAATTGCCTCATATGATCAGCTAGAGATTAAGCTGTTAAAAACAATGTCAAATAAATCCCAGAGTGCTCATTTTTAGCCCTAGGAGGTTGTTTCGGGCAAATAAATTTCTTGTTTTTCATCAGATTTTCATATTTTTGTAGGCGTTGGAAAGGATTCATTTATTTTACTTGCAGCTTTACGCCTGTCGAAGACTATTTTGCAAACTACTAATCAGTGTGTTGCAGGTTCAATTGTCAGAGAATCTAATCTTGAAACATTGTGTCTTCTTTTTATAGATTAGATCACAATTGGATTCATTGGTCTAAAATTAAATTCAGTGTTTGTCTCATCACAAACAAGGGTTAAAATAAACAAGTTTTGCCATGTCTTGTGGTTTGTATTTTTGTAATTGAATGCGTATGCTCTTCTCTTGCGTCTTTTGGTGATTTTGAGAATCAAAAGCATTCCTTTGACATTTTGTATAACCACCCACACATTTGGATTTGGAATTAAAATGAACCCCATGCGAGTGTGAGGCAAAAGTGTTGTGTATGCTCTCTCCTTGCGTTTCATGCGATCTGGGAGATTAAAAACAACGTGCTTCCTTACTTTTGTTACCCTTTAGAGTGGGCCTCTCCTAAGACACATCCGAAAGGAGAACTCACTTGCGACCCCAAGTAGGACTTTCATCTAGCCTGCTATATAAATTGAGGATAAGGTGAAAGCCAAGTCTAACTGGTATTAGCGCTCACCATACAGTGCTAGCTCGAAAGGAGGCATACTTTAGTGTATATTAAACTCCTAGTAGGGTTAGTTAGAGCCTTAAGTGGCTTTATAGATGCTTGTAAGGTACTGGTCCCCTAGATATTCACTAGAACCCTTTTGTATAGTGGCCAAAAACCCTCTATTTGTTGACGCAGAAGGGTAACCTTTTAAGTCGCCCCGATTCTTGTGGTTCTTAGCCAAGATAGCAGGGTGTTGTTTTTTTCCCAGACTGGATGCTTATTCCCAGATTTCCCTACAAGGTAGCCATCAGTGATCAACAAGATCTCTGGGCCAGGGGCCAACAGTGTAGGAGATAGACTCTATATTTTATCTCCTCTTCTTCTTCAGGCTCTGCAAGACCTAGGGGGGTATTCCCTACTCAACATCCAAGAGGATATGCATACAAGGCTGGGATGCTGACAGAAAGCAGATAGTCCTCCTGTAAGTAGACCAAAACTGAAAGATAATAGCAAAGGGGCTAGCTTTGGGCCTATTTGCAGTTGTAGTCAGAGGACTGAGGATCCTAAAACTAATTCTAATGTCCTAAAGATTGTTTTAGATTTAGATTTTGATTTTAAGTTTGGATGCAAAGCTGGACTTGGTTGTAATACAAACACAAAGCAAGATTGGTGCCTATCCAGGGCCAGGAGTCAGCAGACATACACCTGTGAATGGTCAGCATGAACAACTAAAACTGGATCTCAGGGGGATATATGTGATACCTGCCTTACAGATATTTCCCAATACAGAGTGTTAAGTTATCTCTACTTATGGCATCCCTACTGCAGTATACCCTTCCCAATGTTCAACCTGAAAACAGTTTAATCTACCCCTTGAGCAGAAGTTAAAAGATCAGACATTCAACATAGGAATTCTATGCTCTAGAATCTAAACATTACCCAAATATCCAGATTCAAAAGAAGAATACATGCAATACTGGAGACAGAATTAACAAAACACATGCTAAGATAGCATTTCTCATATAAGATTTATCATGAAATCAGTGGGTTCATGCCAAAACATACAACAAGAGATACATAGACTCACAGGTTAAGCTGTATAGAGCAACCAGATCAGCTTGTTTTGAATTACAGAGCCAAAAATCTTCAACTTTCAACAACCTTCAAATGAATATCACTTCCTGCTTATAACAGCCAGGTAGTGTACCCCAACAATCAATTACATGGTTGACCAAAAATCCCGCTAGATACACAGTATCAGGAAAAATGGCGCTCAAACATTCAATGCAGCAGGTGGGAGAGGAGACAGGAAGAAATCTCGAGCCCTGCGCCACCACCTAGGGATCCAGATCTTCAATTGAGTACTACATCTGCCCACGCCATCACCCATACCTCTGCAACAATCGCCATTAATGGCGCACCAACCCGCGGCCTTGGGAAGAACATCAATTCTGCATCGCAAGCATTTCCCGCCGAGATTCATCATCATGATATTTGAAAATATGCAGGATATCAATTATCCCACATGCACCCCGCAGCAACCTCTTTAACACTTTATATACTAGGTCATGAGCATATATGATGTTGGTGCTTTTGCTCCTGACGACACTAGTATAAGACTTCATCATCATCATCCTCCAACAGCATGATATCCTGTCGCTTGAAATATCACCCTGATGTCAGCATCATCCTCGCAATATAACCTGCATGATAATCGCCTTCATCGGCAATATCCTCCTGCTTAGCCGATACCAAAATATCCTGATGACGTCATCGTCATATCCTGCTGACATCATCAGCATATCTGCCTACTGCGCACCTCCTCATATCCGGATGACGTCATCATCATGTTTGAAAATATCAGGGGATCTCCATAAGATGATCAGTGTTAGAAATATGACCCCCCCGGACCTTGATGACGTCATCATCATATCGACATCAGGATGATATTCGGAAGATAACCGGATATTTGGAAATATCATCCTGATGCACAAATATCAGGTTACACTATAGCTCCACTATAAGATCGGGGTGATAGATGAATATGATGATGCTTGAAAAGATCACCCCCCACTTAGATAATGCACGAAGCCGGCAGGAGGATATCTCCTTGATATCAGCATCATCATGACGCTGGAACAAACATACACGCGGGTGATATTCAAAAATGAAAATATCACCCCCTCCTTCGGAAATATCATGATGCAGATAGGCAGAGAAATAAATATCACCCTGACATAAGAATGACGTCAGCATCATCAGGGTGATAAAACAACGAACATGAAATGATACAACATCATCAGGATGATATTGACTAAGATCATCCTGATGTTCAAAATATGATGACCCCAGTGAATATTGGGTCACACTTAGAACTCTTCAACATCATCAGGATGATCATAACCAAGATCACCCGATGATAAAAATATCACCCCGGCGAAATATCATGCAGGCAGAAAATATGATGACCCTCGCAAGCAACACGGTGATAACTGGAAATATGATGATGATGATGACGACCCTTAAGAAAAAATAAGTCAGGTCGAACAACTTAGAGAATAACCCCTTCAGAAGATCGGGGTGACATCATCATCATAAAAGGGCAAGGTGATAATTGGAAAATCACCGGATACTTGAAAAATCACCTCCGCAAGCAAATCAGGGCACACTGTAGCTCATCAGCAGGATCAGGATGATATCCAGACATCACCCGATATTGAAATATGATGATCCTGATGAAAGACAAGTCGACAGAAAACATGATAATGCAGACCATCATCGAAGACAAGATGATGATGATGACCTCCTCCTCAGGAAAATATGATGATGCAGCTGAAAAATGCCGAGGAGGTTCAACAATTAGGAAAATGGGCAAGAAGATATAGGGTTCAAATGAAGAAACCCCCTAAACATGAAAGATCAACCTCCAGGTCAAAATGAGTGCTAACACTGGCTCCGAATGGGGACGTGCAGGTGAAAGACTGCAGCGAGAACCAGATCTCCGGGCAGACCAGGCAAAAAACTAAAAAGCACGAACTGCACAAGGCATTTACACTACATACATGCTTTTTTACAAATGTGCATAGCAACAAGTCATTTATGCAAAATAGGATTTAAGGAATTGGCCATGCACAGGCAATTCCAGAACTTCACCATCTAGGGCCTGGAGGAAATAAGAATCCTCCCCATGAGTATTGCAAACCTGATATGGGCCCATCCATAAGGGTTCAAATTTACCATGTTTACCCTTTTCCTGACCTTTAGCATTCCAAATGAGCACCAGATCATTGACTTGAAACTTCCTTTTTGTAGTTCTCCTGTCAAACTGATATTTCACATCTTGTTGTCTTTTGAGATTGATCTGGTGGGCTTTCCTTCTATTTTCATCCAGTGCAACCAGCTGGTTCACTCTTTCTGTCATGGAATCTTCAATCTCCTCATCATTTTCTTGGATGAACTTGTAAACTGGTAGGAGATTGTTTATGGGCAATCTGGCTGATGCACCATACACTAGCTCAAAAGGTGACATCCCAATAGCCCTTTTTACTGTCACTCTGTCAGCCCATATGGCTAACTTTAATTTTGAGTCCCAAGCTCTTTTGTTCTTGTCCAGTATCCTCTTGACAATTTTCATGATGCTTTTATTGCTTGATTCTGCTTGACCATTCCCTTGTGGGTGATATGGTGATGTGTATGATAGATTTATCCCATACCTGTTGCAAAAATCAACAAATTCACCTGATCTGAAGCACATAGCATTATCAGTGACTACCTTGAATGGTACTCCAAACCTGATGATAATATTTTCTAGCATGAAATCTATCACCACCTTACTTGTAGCTCTCTTAGTTGGAATGGCCTCAATCCATTTGGTAAAGTAATCAGTTGCCACCAAAATCCAACTGTGTCCCCCACTTGATTTGTCTGCAATTTCCCCTATGAAGTCAATTCCCCATTGCTGAAATGGAGCATCCACAGTTACAGTTCTGAGGGGTAAAGCACCATCATATTTCAGCTTTCCTGAAAATCTTTGGCAAGGGTCACACTTCCTTACTAACTTTTGTGCATCTGAAAAGAGAGTGGGCCACCAATATCCTGCTCTAAGAATTTTATGAGCTGTTGTTTGAGCAGTATAATGTCCTCCACACAATCCTTTATGCATATCAATCAAAACATTGTTAGCCATATCCTCATCCACACATCTCAACAGCACACCATCAGGGTTTTTCCAGTACAGCTCACCTTGAACAATAACATACCTGATTGCATGTAACTTTAAAGTCCTCTTTTGACTGTCACTGAAATGGGAAGGACAATTCAGATTTTGCAAGTAGTAGATGATATCCTTGTACCATTCAGATCCTGATACATTTACACTCTCACTTTGGACTACATTAACTTGGCATGCTTCCAAATTTGATTGTGCCATCATCTTGGCTAATCCTTGTCCTCTTATCAACTTGGTAACTTGTATGTCTATGTTAAACTCTTGCAGTTTGTTTATCCATCTGCACCTTCTTCCAGTCACCTCCTGCTGAGTGAATATGTCTTTAACTGCTGCATGAGGTACATATGCAACTATATATGATCCTACCAAGTATGGTCTGAAACTTTTGATGGCTCTGACCAGTGCATATGCCTACTTTTCCATAATATCATACTTCAACTCAGAGGCCTGCAAGGACATACTGAAGAAAGCGATGGGCTGTTCAAAACCATCTTCATTTTTCTGTAGCAAACAAGCAGCAACAGTATGAAAGGAAGCAAATGAAAATACTTGGAATGGCCTAGAAAAATTAGGAGATTTAAGAACAGGGGCCATCTTGATTGCCTCTTTGATACTCTGAAATGATTCTATTGCTTCACTTTCCCAGTGGACAGTTGCATCCTTCTTCATCATCTTGGAAATGTTCCTTGTGGTTTCTGCAAAGTTGGGAACAAATCTTCTAACAAAATTTATCTGTCCAAAGAAGGATTGAACTCCTTTTACAGTTTTTGGCATTTGAATTCTGTCAATAGCAGCCACTCTCTCTGGATCTATCCTGACTCCATCCTTGGAAACAATATGTCCCAGGAGCTTTCCTTCAACTACCCCAAAGGCACACTTCTTTGGATTTAAAGAAATACCATACTCTAGTGCTCTTATGAAAATCTGCTCCAGATGCAAACAATGCTGCTCTTCTTTCTTTGAGTAAGCAGTCAAGTCATCCTGATATACAGCCAGAATTGAATCAATCAACCCTGCAAAAGCAACATCCATTGCTCTTTGAAATGTAGCACCTGCATTGGTTAGTCCGAAGGGCATCCTAACATACACATAAGTTCCCCATGGAGTGGTGAAGGCGGTCTTATACTGTTCTGATTCCTTTACCTTCACCTGATTATAGCCTGAAAATCCATCCATCATGGATAAGAGTTCACAACCAGTCACTCTTTGCAACATAGCTTCCATATTAGGCAATGGATAGTTATCCTTTAAAGAGGATACATTCAAGTTCCTGAAATCAACACAAAGCCTAATATCACCATTCTTTTTTCTGACTGGGACAAGGTTAGACACCCAAGTTGAAAGCCTGATTGGCACAATTATTCCAGCTTCCCTTAGCCTTTTGAGTTCTTCTTGCATCTTGGGAGCTAAGGTAGGATTAATAGGTCTTTGCCTTTGTCTAAATGGCTTAGCTTCAGGCTTCAATGGGATCTCATGCTGGAACAAGTCTTCCCTATAGGCTTTTAGGTCCTCATATGACCAAGCAAAAACATGTTTATACTTTTTCAGTAATGCAATCAGCATACTCCTAATGTGTGGTTTGAGCTGTTTACCAATATATACCTTCTGAGGGGCCTGAGATGTCCCCAAATTTATTTCTTCTAAATCTTCCTTATTTGTGGGAGATGTCCTTGTGACCAGTTTATCTCTACTGTCAAAAGCTCTTTCCAAAGCTACCAACCCTCTAGGGATTTTATTAGTCTTCAATTGAATTATCTCTTTTCCCACAAGAGTTTCTTTTCCATCTATAGTCTCTACAAAAGCTTGGAAATCAATCTCTTGATTCTCATATTCATCTATGCAGTGCAAAAATTTTAACAAGTCCCTATCATCATTAAACACTTGCCAACTGCATATATTTTCTGGTATTGCAGGCCTAATTTTAACTTCTACATTTGTAACATCTGACAGAGTGATGTCATTTGGCCTTATTGCAACATTGGCTAAGAAATCAGCCATAACATTCTTTGATCTTTCTACCCAGCCTATTGAAAATGCATCAAAAAGTTCAATGGTATCCCAAACAGCATGCTTGTATTGTTTCAATCTTTTGTTTTTTGAAGCATACTTATCTCTAACTTGGGATACAATCAGCTCAGAATCCCCAAAAACTCTTAACATTTTAATTCCATGTTTGAGAGCAATATTTAGGCCTAAAAGTAAAGCCTCATATTCTGCAATGTTGTTTGTGCAATCAAACCTTAGCAAGAAAGAGAATTTGAGGAGCTTACCAGTTGGAGACAGGAAAACAACTCCAGCTCCAGAGCCTTCTTTTGCACAAGCTCCATCAAAAAACATGGTCCACAGACCTCGCTAATCCAATTCTTCAATACAGGCATTTTTCTTTTTATCTTCTGTATCATCTGAGATAACCTTGAAGTTATCACAGTCAGTGTCTACAAAGCATACCTGTTCCTCTGCTTCTTGGTCCTCCACTATCTCTGATGATCTTTGTTCTCTGATTAGTTTAACATCCCTGCCATTCATTGGAATCATGGCATATGACAGGTCCAGCTGCATACTTCCACCAATTAGTGCTGCCCATCTTCTTGACAACAACATACCATACTGTGGCTTGATGTCAACCACTGTTATATTCATCTTATATCTTTTTTCAGGAAATGCTGCCAGTTTGAAATCTACATCCTTCATGATTCCAATAACTAGTACCTCTCTGGCATCCATAGCATAACATTTTCCACATGCCTTGTCAATTTCCAATCCAGCTTGTTGCATGATGGCCAAAGGCATGACATTTGTAGATGCTCCAGAGTCAAGAATACAATTTCTGATTATTTTTCCATTTATAACCAGGGAAACATAAAATGGTTCCACTTGTGAAGGACACTTTGTCATAGTCATTCCTAAATAGACTTCAGGAGCCTCATCTTCTTCATTACACATGACATGTTTCTCACCCTGGGTCTGAACATTTTGTTTAGCTTGAAAAGGTACCCCTGAGATTAGGGATATTGTCCTATTCTTGATTTCTTCCACTTTCATCAGTTCCATAAGTGGAACAGAGACTTTTACCTGAGAGAGGACTTGAGCTATATCAAATGGAGCATAATTTTGTGTAATAGCTGTAACTTGCTCCACAATCTTGTTTTTATCCTGGGCTGATTTAGCTCTTCCTTTCATAGTTCCCTGATCATCATTCTTGTCTTGGGAACCCTTACTTTGATCTTCAGCCTGTGGGATTTTGTTTTCTGGTCCTTGGGATTCATGACCTGTTCTGTGTCTGAAATTCTGTTTGTTATTAACCCACTGCCTTTTTTGTGGTTCAATTCCTTTATGACCATGCACCAGTTGACCTGCAGAAATACTTTCTGGCTGATGTGGGCTGCCTACTTGATTTTTACCTCTGAGATTGTAGTTGCTCTTGACTTGAGCAACTGCTGCAGCTGTGAAGGCTCTAATTTCCTCATCAAAAGGTCGTTGTAAGTCACTCAGAAAATTGTGTGAGCTCTGACCATACACATAGTTATCTTCATTATCTTCATCATATGAGGATTGTTGGCAGGCTTGAGTTTGATGATCTGTATTCTCATCAGCATCATAAAGAGTGTATCCATTGCCTATGGACATCATATTAACATCATCATCCTGCACATGATGTGGCCGATTGCATTCATTACAAGATGTAGCATTATCATACAAGGATTGAGCAATCATACATTGTGATTGTGAATGTGGCATCTGACAGATTATACACCATGGAGCATCATCAACAATATTTATAGCTTTCTTCAGAGGATCAGGAGTTTCTTTGACATGTTGGGCCCTCTGATTTGTGTGGTTACATGGGAAAATAGGCTTACCATCATGCCAATTGGTGTTATAAGGCATATCATGCAATGATGGCCTTTTTTCCTGCCTTTGATAGACTTGCCTATCAGGACCCATCCCTTTTTCACTTCTAGCTAATCTATAGCTTAGGTCCTTAACAACATTTGCCAATTTGTCTATCTTATCTTCAGGAGTAGATGTATTACCTTGAGTGTTCTGAGGCTTGTTTGGATTCTGCAGAATTTTTATATCATCCCTTCTATTTGTCTTGCCCAATGCTTTCCTATTGTTTTCAATATTCATTGCAATTCTGAAAGCATCCCTGAGAGTAGCAGGACCTTTATCCCTTAATCCATATGCAGTTTTTGCATCAAAGGCATTGATATACAAAATTATGCACATTGGTTCATTTGGCCTCATGTGATGTGGCAATTTGTTCAACACTTTAGTAAATCTTGCATTAAAATCTGCAACCTGCTCATTTGACCCTTTAGTGATACTGGTGAATTCATTTACAAAAAAGCTAGGGTCAGTTTTGTCACCATATTGCTCCTTGAACATCCTTCTAAAATCATCCCATGATGAAATACTCCGGTCAGGCAGACTCTTGTACCATTCTCTTGCCTCATCTACTAAGGATTGCATGAATGACTTCATGAAAACATCCTCATGTTCAACCTCAAAGTTATCCATGACATTTTGAAAGGCTTTTAGATGATCTTCTCCTGACACTGTGTTGTCTCCTAAAAATTTAGGCATTTGCAGCCTCAGATGCTTATCAATGGGGTTAGGATACCCAGGAATACCATCAAACACCACCTGTCTGAATCTATCTAACTGCATTGGCTGTCTGTTCAATTGATGAACATTAACATTTCTGTTCGCATTCTGGTTTCTTACATTGTTCAGTGGTATCCTAGCATCATTCACATTTTGTCTCTCATCATTATGCTGATGTTGCACTTCATTTCTTTGCTGATGTCTCTGCACATTTGCATTTTCTAGGGTAGGAACTGAATCATTTTGGGCAGTTCTTAAAGCTTGCACTTTCTGCTTCATATCATCTCTGATTTTCATGGCCTGTAGATATTCTAGTTCTGCTCTTAAACTTCTGATTTCTTCAGCTAACTGTTCATCCTTAGGCCTGGAGGTAGATGGTCTCATACCATTCTGGTCATCATCTTCATCATCCCTCAGAGACTCTGCCTCCTCAAACCTTTCACTAGGGTCTAGAAAAGGGCGTTCTTGGAACACCTCTGACCTCATTCTCATGTTACCACCCTGTTGCCTTTCATATGCACCTTGGATATCAGCTTCTGCATTTGAAAAGTAAGGCACATGCTGTCCTGATGGCCTAGGGTTATCTTGGATATCATCACCTTTTCTGGGGGAACCCTTATGACTAACTGAGACAGCTCCCTTTCTTCTATACATCATTCTTCTAGTTACTGGTAACTCTTTAAATAAAGGATTTTGTTGGGATCTTCTCCCCTGCATATAAATTTTACTTTGACCAGTTGGGAGATTACTTCGGAGTCGCCACCTATTACTAGGAACTGCTTTCTTTTGAAAACCAGGGTTCTTTCACAAATAACAATTTTCAAATTACTGCTCCCCAGCAGAGTATTTCTATTGCTGACTCGGATGGGTCATATATATTTCTGGAGATGATTAGATAGTACTTTTACTTCTCAGTCCCCAGCAGAGTCGCCAATTTCTGTTGGTTTTTTCCCAGACTGGATGCTTATTCCCAGATTTCCCTACAAGGTAGCCATCAGTGATCAACAGGATCTCTGGGCCAGGGGCCAACAGTGTAGGAGATAGACTCTATATTTTATCTCCTCTTCTTCTTCAGGCTCTGCAAGACCTAGGGGGTATTCCCTACTCAACATCCAAGAGGATATGCATACAAGGCTGGGATGCTGACAGAAAGCAGATAGTCCTCCTGTAAGTAGACCAAAACTAAAAGATAATAGCAAAGGGGCTAGCTTTGGGCCTATTTGCAGTTGTAGTCAGAGGACTGAGGATCCTAAAACTAATTCTAATGTCCTAAAGATTGTTTTAGATTTAGATTTTGATTTTAAGTTTGGATGCAAAGCTGGACTTGGTTGTAATACAAACACAAAGCAAGATTGGTGCCTATCCAGGGCCAGGAGTCAGCAGACATACACCTGTGAATGGTCAGCATGAACAACT
The DNA here is from genome assembly GCA_027924645.1 of Cunninghamia lanceolata. Lineage (NCBI taxonomy): Eukaryota > Viridiplantae > Streptophyta > Pinopsida > Cupressales > Cupressaceae > Cunninghamia > Cunninghamia lanceolata. Next base: position 43,778,187 of record BSBN01000072.1, on the reverse strand, counting down.
AAAACTGGATCTCTGGGGGATATATGTGATACCTGCCTTATAGATATTTCCCAATACAGAGTGTTAAGTTATCTCTACTTATGGCATCCCTACTGCAGTATACCCTTCCCAATGTTCAACCTGAAAACAGTTTAATCTACCCCTTGAGCAGAAGTTAAAAGATCAGACATTCAACATAGGAATTCTATGCTCTAGAATCTAAACATTACCCAAATATCCAGATTCAAAAGAAGAATACATGCAATACTGGAGACAGAATTAACAAAACACATGCTAAGATAGCATTTCTCATATAAGATTTATCATGAAATTAGTGGGTTCATGCCAAAACATACAACAAGAGATACATAGACTCACAGGTTAAGCTGTATAGAGCAACCAGATCAGCTTGTTTTGAATTATAGGGCCAAAAATCTTCAACTTTCAACAACCTTCAAATGAATATCACTTCCTGCTTATAACAGCCAGGTAGTGTACCCCAACAATCAATTACATGGTTGACCAAAAATCCCGCCAGATACACAGTATTAGGAAAAATGGCACTCAAACATTCAATGCAGCAGGTGGGAGAGGAGACAGGAAGAAATCTCGAGCCCTGCGCCGCCACCTAGGGATCCAGATCTTTAATTGAGTACTACATCCGCCCACGCCATCACCCATACCTCTGCAACAATCGCCATTAATGGCGCACCAACCCGCGGCCTTGGGAAGAACATCAATTCTGCATCGCAAGCATTTCCCACCGAGATTCATCATCATGATATTTGAAAATATGCAGGATATCAATTATCCCACATGCACCCCGCAGCAACCTCTTTAACACTTTATATACTAGGTCATGAGCATATATGATGTCGGTGCTTTTGCTCCTGACGACACTAGTATAAGACTTCATCATCATCATCCTCCAACAGCATGCTATTCTGTCGCTTGAAATATCACCCTGATGTCAGCATCATCCTCGCAATATAACCTGCATGATAATCGCCTTCATCGGCAATATCCTCCTGCTTAGCCGATACCAAAATATCCTGATGACGTCATCGTCATATCCTGCTGACATCATCAGCATATCTGCCTACTGCGCACCTCCTCGTATCCGGATGACGTCATCATCATGTTTGAAAATATCAGGGGATCTCCATAAGATGATCAGTGTTAGAAATATGACCCCCCCGGACCTTGATGACGTCATCATCATATCGACATCAGGATGATATTCGGAAAATAACCGGATATTTGGAAATATCTTCCTGATGCACAAATATCAGGTTGCACTGTAGCTCCACTATAAGATCGGGGCGATAAAAGAATATGATGATGCTTGAAAAGATCACCCCCCACTTAGATAATGCACGAAGCCGGCAGGAGGATATCTCCTTGATATCAGCATCATCATGACGCTGGAACAAACATACACGCGGGTGATATTCAAAAATGAAAATATCACCCCCTCCTTCGGAAATATCATGATGCAGATAGGCAGAGAAATAAATATCACCCTGACATAAGAATGACGTCAGCATCATCAGGGTGATAAAACAACGAACATGAAATGATACAACATCATCAGGATGATATTGACTAAGATCATCCTGATGTTCAAAATATGATGACCCCAGTGAATATCGGGTCACACTTAGAACTCTTCAACATCATCAGGATGATCATAACCAAGATCACCCGATGATAAAAATATCACCCCGGCGAAATATCATGCAGGCAGAAAATATGATGACCCTCGCAAGCAACACGGTGATAACTGGAAATATGATGATGATGATGACGACCCTTAAGAAAAAACAAGTCAGGTCGAACAACTTAGAGAATAACCCCTTCAGAAGATCGGGGTGACATCATCATCATAAAAGGGCAAGGTGATAATTGGAAAATCACCGGATACTTGAAAAATCACCTCCGCAAGCAAATCAGGGCACACTGTAGCTCATCAGCAGGATCAGGATGATATCCAGACATCACCCGATATTGAAATATGATGATCCTGATGAAAGACAAGTCGACAGAAAACATGATAATGCAGACCATCATCGAAGACAAGATGATGATGATGACCTCCTCCTCAGGAAAATATGATGATGCAGCTGAAAAATGCCGAGGAGGTTCAACACTTAGGAAAATGGGCAAGAAGATATAGGGTTCAAATGAAGAAACCCCCTAAACATGAAAGATCAACCTCCAGGTCAAAATGAGTGCTAACACAGGGACAATCCTAAGGTTTGGTGGGGGGCAAGGCTTGGGAAACCTAGAACTTTGTATGCATGAGAAGCGAGTGCTGTGGAGAGGAGCTGGTGCTACCAAGATCCTGGAGCTATCCACTTTGAATAAGCGTAGCTAGGGGATTCAACAAATATAGTCCTTGCCTAACCTAAGATTGTGCATGTTTACAAGTCTTTGCAAAACATCAAGATATTATAAAAAATAATCAATCAAATTGTCATGTATCTTATATGATTGATGTGTATGCTTGCTTGATCATCATCACCACTACAACTTGTCTCCTATATCATCAACTTGGCTTTTAGAATCGGGAACCTATCATCCTTCCATGTCACATCTAAAGTGGAACCTTGTCACGAATCCTAAGGGCCTCTTTCAATTGATCCATCCATTTCCCACCTAATTAATTTATCATCATCCTACTCACATTCCATCCTTAACCTAGTCCAATCCTTATTCGTCAAAATGGTTGTGACCATCAACAAATCTAGGACAAATAAAAAACCAAAACTCATACTTCGCGGAGGCCCTCCTAGATATAATAATGATGAGAATTTGGTAGATCATGATGCATATTTCAATTCCTATGAACCATATATCTCCCCATTTTTGCTTCCACCAACATCACTGTCATCCCAAGAACATGAGGAAATACAAGAGCTTCAACCTATCTATGATCCACAAGAACATTCTTATCATCTTAACACAACCCAAAATTTTCCATCCATGGCCTCAACCTCACAAAACTATAATCCTACCCAAGTCTCAACCTCGACATCCATTAATCCCCAAGTCCTTCAACTACAACAAAAACTCGTCCAATTCCAGCAACAGCTTGGTCAATCACTACAACAAGAGGCAGATGTTAGATTTCAATTGGCACAACTATCACAATTGTCTTCACAATTTCAACATCCTACCACATCAACACCCCAACTCTATAAGTCATCTCCATCCACCTCATACAAATCTTTATCACAACCAATTTACCACTCATATCAACCCAACACATCCATACCTCAAACCTATTCAACAATAACTTTACCTCAAACCTCACAAGTCCAAATCCCTACCCATGCTTCATCTTCACACATACCAAATCCCCTCACCTCATATCTTCAACAAAAAATCCATTAAAAATAAGCCCTCCTTTAACAACAACAAATCTTAGCCCAAAAACTACAACCTTCATTTAACACATCATCCACTATACCTTTATACATGCAACAACAACAAATTCCATCTAATTTCAATCCTAATTCATTGGTCCCCCAATCTTCTAATCCATCAATCCCTTCGTTACCTTCACTGCCATCATCCACACAACATCAACAAATTCAACTTAACTTCTATGAGTCACCCCTATCATCATGCCAACCTAGTCTCTCCACATCAACCAATCTCATGAATATTTATCAATATCCATCTCAAAATATTCCACATCATGAGCATGTTAGTACTGGTCACTCCTTGCACCAAGATCAAGACTCCTTAAGCCATCTCAATGATACTCCTGGAAAGGGAAATACCATCTCAAGTTTGGAATCATACACCAATCCATCTACTAGTCCTCCTCATCCATCCATCCCTATGGAACATCCATCATAGAATCCTTCCAACCTTCTAAATCCTAATCTAGTATGTCAATCCCCAACACACTTAAAGTCTAATCCATCAACTCTTCCACCTGAACCCAATCCTATGATCCATCAACCTAAGCCCAATCCATGTCTTGATCCTATCATATCCAATCCTATCCTCACTCCACCTAATCCAAATCCCAATCCTATTATATCCAATCCTCTTGTCCATCTATTCGATCCTAATCCCACTCTTATCACACCCAATCCCATTATCCCTCCATTGCATCCTAATCCTACACCTTCCACCCTTATTATCCATCCATTATATTGTCCATCCACCCATGCACTAATGAAGGATGTGATCCATTGGATACTAGCAAGGAATCAACCATCATCTTCATGCCATCAAATCCCTATCACTAAAAATATCCAAGAACCTCCAAATGTCATGCCTATTGCTCCAATCCCATCTTCCAGTCCACAAATTATCCAAGAACTTTGAAATGTTCTTGAAGATCCACCTACCATAAGCCCAATTCATTCCCCACAATACATTAAACCTATCCAAGAGACCTCCATTCCTATGCAAACTCAAGATTTATGTCAAAAATTGACTCTAAAGCATGATCAACCTTGTTCCTTACCAAATCAAGATCAAAGCTCTTCCTTTCAACCTATTCATAACCTATATATTTTCTATGATCATGATATTATTTGTGATCAAGAGCTTGTCACTCCTTCCACTCACGGTCCCAACACTATCCATGCTCAAGAAACTTCCTCCAGTCCCATCCATTATCCTTAAATCCATGATCCCACAACATCCACTTCCCTTGATGAGACACTTGCTCCCCACAAGCACATAGATGATCAAATAAGTACATTGGATCTTAATCATAATGTTAATCAAGATCCTATTACTCCTTCACCATCTCATATTGATACCATTTCAAATCCACCATCATGTCCTATTGGTCTTACTACCTTCCTAAATGAATGTTCTTCCCTAGGAAAGTAGTAACCACTATCTACCACCTCACCTTCCTCATCCAATAAGGAACTCATGTCTTGTATCATCAAAAATAAGCATCCCATTGCGCATCGTATGTTCCAAAACATGAACTACCAAGTTAAAGTCATAGGCCTTCATAAGCAAGGTAACTTGGAACCCATATATGTCAAAGTCTCTCCCAAATCGTATGGTATTGGTTATATATCTCAAATAGGTCAATCCAAAGATGTTGGTACCACATCCCCACCTCCTAAATCCACTCCATCTAAGCCCAAACTAAGTGCACCTCATCACACCCATAAAACATATGTTACCATCCCTCCATCATCCTACAAACCCAAAAAGCATGTGGCCATCTATCTACCTCTGTCCACTTTATCTCCACTTCTTCCAACTCCTAACATCCCTTCGTCCACTTTACCTCCACTTCTTCCAACTCCTAACATCCCTCCATCCACTTTACCTCCACTTCTTCCAACTCCTAACATCCCTCCATCCACTTTACCTCCACTCCTTCCAACTCCCATCATCCTCAAATCCCCTTATCACTTTAGCCACAAATCCATTAATCCCTCCATTCATACGTCTCGTTCCCATAAATTCCCTACAATTCCTAATCATGATCAACAAATGCAAACATCAAATAAACATGAAGCTATCCTAAACACCCCCATAGGATTAAAAAATAAAATTTGGATGCCTCCACCCACAAAGAAAAACATCCTAATAATCATCATGCCACATGGCACCAATGCAAAGAATCAAAGAAAAATCAAAATTCAAAAAGGTTACCCAAGTTAACATCTCAAAAAGATACTTTCAAAACCAAAATGGTTTGGGTCCCCAAGCAAAAAGTACCTAGTTCAAATGGAGCATCCACAATCCTAAAATCCCAAACATCCTGCTCCCTATCACAAAATCCTAAAATTCATAAGTCCATTTGGGTTCCCAAATACCTAAATAGGCAAACCCCTAAGAGAACATCTACATTACTCCCAAATTCCCCTTCCCATAAAAAGCTTCAAAATCCAATTCAGTGTGTGCAACTATTGGTCTTGGTTCCCTTCCACTCCACAACATTCCCACATACCTCCATCTCCCCATCTTCCATCTACTATCCTACTTATTTCTTCCGTCATGTCCCTAAGGTCCATGCTTTTTCATGAGTCCTTCATATCTATCTCTTTATATCCATCCTACTCCACTATCATTCCATCATCGTCAACATCATAATCAACTATCCCCTATCCATCCTTGCATGAACCTTTCATATTCCACATCAAAATCCACTATCCACTTAAGCCGTATCTCTTTCATGCAATCACCTACTAACACCTATGAGCATAATGACATTTGACATGGTCTTTGAGCGACTTCTATACATCACGGGACATTACTACCTTGCTATGAGAACAAAATCTTGAGTCTGTACCTATTCCATCCAAATATCCTAAAAAGAAAAAAAATCAAAATAGTAAAGAGAAACCATTTCGTCTAATGGTGAAAACCTAGTAAACAAGTGCCTTGGATAAGTACCATGATGAAAACCTGGCAAACAGGCATCATGCGTAGGTGATTATCTATGTGCTTTACACTTGGGGTCATGTTGTCACATCTATCTCATCCTGTCTATCCTATGATTTTCCATTTTATCTTTCCATCCTTACCCATCATATATATCATATATTTTTCATTACACTATCCATATTCCCTTCCTGCTTTTTGATCTTGATAAGAGTAGGGGCAAAAATGTTAAAAAATGCTTTTGACACCTCTTGTCTTACTCCAAATTCCACCCATCCATTTTTAAGAATATCCTCTATACATCCTAAGTCCATTCATCCCTTCCATGCATTATTCCTATTATGCATCCTAATTAGAACCACCTCGTTAAATCCCAAGGTATAATATCTAGAGTGGGGGTAGGTTATTCCTATGCAACGTAATCCCTAGAGATCACATCCTTGGTTTCTTTCATCCATCTATCATATATCTCCCATACCTTAAATCCATTCATACACCTACCTTTATCCTCTTGCCAATCCTTGTATCCATCCATCCAATCCTATTGTTGATCCTATCACCCATTCTCTTATCCATTCATCCAATCCTTTTTATCTATCCCATCCATTATTGGTCATCTGCATCCTATAATCCTCCTTGCCTTTTGTTTTGGTTTTCCCTTGTCGTTGGTATCTATCTGAAGGCTATCCAAGCTCAATCCAAAGCTAAACATCCCAATAATCAAAACATTTAAAAAACCAACAAAATGAAAACATTTAAAATCCCAAAAAAATTGAAACATTTTACAATCCATAAAAATCATAATATCAATTTTCTGACAAAAATCCAAGCAATAATCCAAATGCAACTTTCCTTAGTTCATACCAATCAATGTCAATCAATCAGGTCAAATTATCCAATCACATCCATGGTCTTGTCCCAGCCTTGTTGTGATCCTGATCAATAATCATCATCAATGGGATATATCGTTCCCAATCCTAGTGTTGTTCTCAGGATATATCGTTCCCATATCGACAACACAATCCTCGCATTGTTCATGGGATAAATTGTTCCCACATCAACAACGCTATCAAACAATCATCAATCATTATCAGCATCAATCAATCCAATCGATCATATGTTTTTAGCTTGACAAGGGCAATACCTTGTTTGTTTTTGAATTATTTGTGCATGCTTGCTTGCTTTCTGGTGTGTCACCACTTCATCTTGCATTTGAATCACATCCATATCATTCCAACTAATATTCATATCTTGTGTATGTTGGAATAGCATTTTGCATTATCCTTTGCATCTAAGGTCAAATCATACCTTTTGTGCCTTAGGACTTTAATGCTCTAAGTTTACTTCCTCATATGTTAGACAAGGTTGTATTACATTGGGTGCATTTGACACGTCGTCACCCTGGTCCTTATACCTTGGTGCATCACGTCAGGTGCTATATCAAACATTAGGTTGCTCAAAGTTTACTCCACATAACTCTATCTCCTTTCCTTCGCTTCCTTTTTCAAGAGCCTCTCCATCTCCTTCGTCACTGCATAGCCTCTTGAGGGGGCATCATCTATCCAATCCTTTATTTTTATGAGCCCCATCCTATCCAACCTTATCAAATCCAATCCAAATCCAAAGCCTATGTTTTAATCTTCTTTGAAATGACATTGCTTCGCAACATCGTCTCAAAGAGGGGCAAAATGTAGATATCAAAAATTGAGCCCACAACACATTCCTATTTCATCCTTGGTTGCATTCCTATAAAATCCCTAAATCATTTCCTAATTATTCCCTAGTTTACCTTTTATCACCGTTTTCCATAAATAATAAATTAAAATTAAAATAATTAATTTATTATTTACTTACCATATCCTTTTGCATGAGATTTAATTAATTACATAAATTAATTAAATCCTCCTTTTCTACCCATTTCCCATCTTGTTAATAATAAATTAAATTTAACAACTTTAATTTATTATTAACATAAACCTAATGCAAAATTTGTTCAAAAACCCATTCACTGTAACTAAAATCAAACCTGTAAAATACCTACCTTTACCCTAACCACCTTTTACTGTTCAACTACCCAAACTTTATAAAAATCAAATTCATTTTTCATTTACCTCCCCTGGGACCAAAACTATATCAGAGTTATGCAAATACAATGAGCAACCACATTTCAAATCATTGTTTTCAATAGTTTATCATTATCTTTCTGTTGCATTCGATATTAGATTTTAGGATTTTAAATTGCAAAATCTTTTTAATAAGATCTATATTTAGATGCAAACAAAGATCATCTCAATCATCTGCATAACACAATTTGTTCTTACCGGAAGTCAGAATCAGAATTTGTCTAAGTCTGGGCAATTAAGAATAGAGCAGTAACAGAGTCTGGTATCTTGGTTCGGATCTCTCCGGTGGAAAGGCATGGTTTGTTGCGAACCCAATGTAGTTGATAGCATTTCAAAGACACTCTAAATCTAGAGTTTTGTCCTCTGGTGATGAAGGATTCAAAAGATATTAGCATCTGAGTACCGGGTTCTAGTTTGTCAGAGCAGATGGAAGAAAAATAGGTCGACCTTGCAGAAGATCTTGATTTCAGATGAATAGAAGTTGTTTATTGGGCAAATGGTGATAACTAGTGATATTAGCTAACCTAATTAATGATTTGTGAGTGGAAGTTTTGTTCTACATCTCATATTATGTATGGATCTAGCTGACAGACAAGAGTACTCAACAAGTTCTAAATGTTTCTTGAAGCCGACTGGGAAAATGATTGTAGGTCATATTGCGGATATATATATAGCTAATGGAATTGGATGATGAAGTGTGTGTCATGTATGCGAAGAAGGTGCATGTAATGTATGCGAAGAAGGTGTATGTATGAAGAGTAGAAATCCAAAGTGCGAATGAAGGTAGAACAGTAAGAAGAGCAGTTCAAAGATGAAGTGTGTAAGATCAGTTTTTGTATCTAACCAAAATTGAAACTCTTGCATGAATAGATGCTATTAATCATTTAAGATCTCTGTTATTCTATTGTAATATTTTCATAGGCAGTGAGCCTCCATTTGAGCAGTGAGATCTGGGCAGTGAGCCCGAATGCATGTACATTCCCATTTGTAAAAATACTTTTAACAGAGTATTAATTTTTGTGGGTTAATCCCCACCGTGGTTTTTCCCTTAACTGGGTTTCCACGTCAAAATCTTGGTGTCAAATGTGTTATTTAAGTTTTTTGTTCATATGTTATTGATTGATGCTGAAATGTTTATATCGTTAAATTGATTACAAAACTAAAGGAAGATTGAAAGTAGAAAAGAAAGAAAATGTGTGACAACTAATTTACCCCCCCTCTTAGTTGTCTGGACCTAAACCAATAATTAGTACCAGAGCAAGGTTCCTTTGGAAAAGTTTAATAGATTAAGGAAGATCTGGGAAGGCAATAAAATGGATGAATATAATCTTCAAGGACAACTTAATCTTGCCCTAGATGATCTTGAGCAGTTTAAGGTAGAAGTCCAAGAATTGTAAGATAATCTTAAAAATGCTGAAGACTTCATTGAGATCTTTAAAGAAAAATTGAGCAAATCTAATGAAAAAGAAAAGGAGCACCCTCTTCAACAAGAAGACAAGGCCCTAAAAGAAAAGACAAAAGAATGTGAAAAGTTAACTAAAGAAGTTGTCCTAAAACATGAAATGGAAACTGGGGTGATGAGACTAACCAAGAAAATTGAAGATAGGAAAAAAACTGAAGAAGAGATGAACCAAAACTTGAAAGAAAGAACTGAAGAATGCTGCAAATTGGATGGAATAGCTGGTCTCCTAGAATCTAATCTACAAGAAAGCAGAAACAATGAGAGAGAACTTGAGAGACAGATTATCACTCTCAAACATGACCTAGAAATTGCAAATGAGTATAAGGAAAAGTTTGAAATAAACTCAGCTAAACTCAAAGCACTAATTGAAGAATAGAAAAAGGATAATGTCAAGCGTAGTCTTAATTATGAGAAAGGTGAAAGCTCCAAATATGGACAAAGGAATTTCCAACCAAGGAATAGAAGGAACAAAACTAGAAAACCTCTGGTAAAACAGCCTAATGCTCAAAGGTATCCATCATTTAATGGAAATTGCTTCAATTAAAATAAATTTCGTCATAGAGATATTTAGTGCAGAAGTAGATAAAATCAAAATGGTCCATCCTTCTCTGGTCAATGCTTCAAATGCAAGAGGTATGGTCACAAATCCAATGAATGTAGAAATATGACAATGAATAACTCAAATGACAATTCTTTCAATGGCTATTGCTTTGCTTGCAATGGATTTGGACACATGGCTAATCAGTGTAGATCAAAAGGAAATCAAGTGTGCTTTAACTGCAATAAATTTGGTTATATTGCAAGATTCTGTAGAAATAGGAATAATGGAAGAAGAGGTCCAGTAAACAAAAAACTGGATGAGCAGAAACAAGACAGAGGCAAAAAGAAAATTGATGTGAATCAGATATGGAGTGAAATGAACAAGATATGGGCAAAGAAAGATACAATAAATAATAGTGATGGGTCCGCACTAGAATCCGGTGCTGACAATTTGATGCAGAGGTCTTCAGCAGAAACGTGTAAACTATTTGTTTTTGTCAATATCGGCAAGAGACTTTCAATGTCTTACCGATATATGCTTCTTTATCCTTATCGGCCTAACTTGCCTTGTCAGCCTTCCCCCATTCTTTCTTCCCGACGGTCTCTCTCTTGCCGATGCCGTTGTGTTCATCAGCCAAACACTTGTTATCGGCCTAGCTTTCTCCTTGCTCGCCGAAACCAAAACTCACACCGATATGTTAACCCTAACCTACTGAATAGGTTTCCGTTACCTCCACTACCGGTTACCCTTATCGACCAAGTTGCTTATCGGCAACACTTACAATGTCGGTCTAGCTGTGAAAAGTCTCCCTGACGCTCCACTTCACGCTGACGCCAAACTCCTTATCGCCAAGACATATAACTATCGGTGAAGACTTCATTCCCTCTGCCAATTTCACTTGTCACTCCGAAATCCTTTACGCCAACTCCCTCGTCGGCCAGACTCGCTCCTTCAGCCAGACCTTAATCTTATTCTCCGATGATGATACTCTTGCCGACCACTCAATCTTCAGACTTCCTCCATCGGTGAGACTGTATGCTATCGACTCAACACAATTTCATCCACTTGATGACTCTTCTCACGCCGATGCCTCTTCCATTTGCCAATGCAATATATTCACAACTGTCTAGGACATAGATTGGGCATATACACACAAGGTGATACCAAAATACAACAATGATATACATAAAGAAAATACCTTCATATAGTTGTGATATATATACAGATACTGTCTGTGACATACCATTGACCTATACACAGGAAATATATTTCCTCACATAATAAACACAGGCGGTGGACCTCCACATGCAATATGTGTATATACATCAAATGTATAGTTAGACATAGATTTCATAATTCCTATTCTGCCATGCTTATCAGACAAGAGAAAACAAACATAAACTAATATACATACCTCATTACATAGATTTCACTGGAGTCCACCTGTGAAATGGATTTAATTGAGCATTTCGACCGCAGAAGAATTAAATCTAATACAACAACAATTCTATACAGATAATATACAGAGTAATTTAATGTACATGGAATTTACACAGAATTCAAACTTTTCAAAACACAATTAGCAGAATTTCTATTCCCTCTTTCCAGTTCCTTACATTTTATCAATTCCAAAATGAAAAATGAAAAAGACCCCCTTCCTCGACCATCTCTCCCTGTTTTTGTTAACCCCGTCACCTCTATTTTCAGGATTTTTGTTCTGCGGGATTTTTAATTAACCAAGATAATTAGCAGAAACCCTAAGTAATCCCATGACATCTGTTTTGCTTAAGACAACAAAACTCCTAATGACTAGACACATTGTATAACCCTTCACATCACCCAATATGTCAGAAATGTAAATTTTGATGTTTACAGACAGGAAATGCCAACATAAAATGTCACATTAGTTAGTGACATACAAATGCTACCAGGTAACATGAAATGTCAAAATATATGTTAAAACCTTATTCTTCTCCCTCTTGTGCATCTTTAGCATGTTGAAGGGGTGCTCCTGCACCATACTCCCTGGGAGAAGAGATCTCAAGCCCCTTTTGAGATCATAGTTTGAAAATCGGCACCAGATTTTGTAATCTGATCTTCAGTCATCCAGATTTCCTCTGAAACAGGTTGTCCGTGCCAAGCTACCAAGTACTCCATGTACTCTTTGTCCCTTGTCTTCTTTTTCACTCTTGATTCTAATATCTGCTTTAATTTTGGTGGATCATGCTTAGGAATATCATCATTTGCTGCATCCTGCAATGGTTCCTATTCTACATCTGTATTCTGTTTGTATGGAGTTAAATCACAAACATTGAAAATAGGTGATAATCCAAGATTAGGAGGAAGTTGGATCTCATAAGCATTCTGCCCACACTTCTTTAAAATCTGACATGGTCTAATCTTCCTCTGCATTAGCTTGGTACACTTACCTTTGGGAATCCTCTCCTTCTTCAGATTTACCCACACCAAATCTCCAACCACAAACTGTAAATCTCTTTTCTTTTTGTCAGCATAGGTTTTGTACTGCAATGTAGTTTGTTGGAGCTAGTTCTTCACTTGATCATGTACTTCTTTGATGGCTGAAGCAAAATCTTCTGCACCTGCACTAATAGGCTCTCCTGTAGGTAGATCTCTTAGTTCTAGGATACCCCTTGGATGAATTCCATACACTATCTGAAAAGCTGACTTTCCTGTACTCCTATTGATGGTGTCATTATAGGAGAATTCTACTTGGGGTAGGATATTATTGCACTACTCTCCATGCTGCCTTGTTAAACACCTTAACCGATTTCCCAATGAACGATTAACAACTTTAGTCTGCCCATCTATTTGAGGATGGTAGGATGATGAGAAGGACAAATTGGTTCCAAGCTTCTTCCAAAGAGTCCTCCAAAAATGGCCAATAAATTTTACATCTCTGTCTGATACTATGCTCAATAGCAATCCATGGATCCTCACTATTTCCTTGAAAAACAGGTCTGCAACATACGAAGCATCACAAGTGGTTTTGCATGGCAAGACATGTGCCATTTTACTAAATCTGTCTACTACCACAAAAACACTATCATATCCTTTTCTTGTTCTAGGCAAACCTAGTACAAAATCCATGCTTATGCTCTCCCATGGCCTAGAAGGAATGGGTAATGGCTGATACAAACTTGCATTTGTGGATCTTCCTTTGGCTTTCTGACATATTACACATGCTTCCACAAATCTTCTCACATCTGACTATAGCTTAGGCCAATAGTAATGTCTCTTCACAAGATCAATAGTCTTATCTAGACCAAAATGTCTTGCCATGGCCCCACAATGTTTCTCCTGAATAATATTCAGTCTCATAGAACATCTTGGAATACATAGTTGTCCACCTTTGAAAAGTAATCCATCTTGGATCAGAAATTTAGAGAACTCAACATGATATTTATCTCCAAAAGAAGTGCATACCTTGTAGATCTCGCCAAAGTCTTCATCATCATCATACATTGTCTTCAAAGAATCAATCCAAACACTCTCCAATTGGATCTGATTGATGGTCAGAACTCTCCTGCTCAAAGCATTTGCCACTTTGTTCTTAACCCCTTTCTTGTGCTTGAGCGTGAAAGTGAAAGCTTGCAAAGTTTCCACCCACTTCATATGCCTATGGTTTAGCTTCTCTTGACTGTTTATGAAACTGAGGGCCTAATTATTTGTGAACACTATGAATTCTTTTGGCATCAAGTAATGCCTCCATTTCTTAAGTGACTGGACTAGAGCAGACATCTCCAATTCATAGGATGAGTATCTCTTCTTGGCATCATTTAATTTCTCACTGAAGAATGCAATAGGCCTACCTTCTTGGCTGAGTACTGCTCCAATTGCAATATGACTTGCATCACATTCTACTTGAAAAATCTTGCTGAAGTCAGGAAATGCAAGAACTGGCTGCTCTGCCACCTTCTTCTTCAATGTTTCAAAGGAATTATCTGCCTCCTTTGTCCATGTAAACTTACACTTCTGTCCTTCCTTTATAGTGTCAAGCATGGGTGCACAAATATGACTAAATCCCTTTATAAACTTCCTATAAAAGGTTGCTAACCCATGGAAACTTCTAACATCATGCAAGGTTTTGGGTGTTGGCCAAGACAATATGGCACTTACCTTCTCTTGATCCATTTTCAGTTTGTTATGTGAGATAACAAATCCCAAGTAGATGATCTCTTCCTGCATAAACAAACACTTTGCTAAATTGATCATTAGCTACTCTTCATATAACCTTTTGAGAACCAAGTCTATATGGATGAGGTGCTCTTCCCTTATATTACTGAAAATCAGGATGTCATCTAGATATACTATGACAAATTTTCCTATGAATTCCCTCAAGACCTCATTCATCAACCTCATAAAGGTACTAGGGGCGTTGGACAAACCAAAAGGCATGACCTTCCACTCATATAGCCCCTCATTAGTCTTAATGGCAGTTTTCCACTCATCACTAGGTCTAATCCTAATTTGATGATAGCCACTCTTCAAATCTATTTTTGAGAAATATTTAGCACCTCCTAAACAATCAAGTAAATCTTCTATCCTAGGGATTGGAAACCTATACCTGATGGTTATCTTGTTTATCGCCCTTGAATCAGTGCAAAGTCTCCAAGTGCCTTCCTTCTTTGGTGCTAGTACAGCCGGTACTGCACATGGGCTTAAACTTTTGCCAATTAGGCCTATCTCCAACAGCTCTTCAATTTGCTTTGCTACCTCTGTATTTTGATCTGGAGTGAGCTTATATATTTCTTTGTTTGGAAGTGTAGATCCTGGGATCATATCTATACAATGGCTAATGTCCCTAATAGGTGGTAGGGAACTTGGCATTCCATCAGAGATAATGCCTTTGTACTTGTCCAATAGCTCTTGGACAGCTGGGTCTATGAATTTTTGTCTCTTCTCTCCCTTGACTTGTTGCTGCTGTTCTTTGTTTACCTTTAGGCAAGGGATTAGAGCATATGTAACTGCTCCTTCTTCTCCTATCCCCTTCATGAATTGTTTGCCTTCTACCATCATCACTTTGACTTCTTTTCCTTTTGACTCCACCTCTTTCTCCATTAATGGAAGCAATTCTATGACCTTACCATTCTTGGTAATTGAATAGGTGTTTCTAACTCCATCATGGTATGCTTTCAAGTCATACTGCCATGGTCTCCCAAATAGGAGATGGCAAGCATCCATCTTGGCAATGTCAAACAATAACCTATCCTTGTATGGGCCAATCTGTAATTCTACCCAAGCCTGTTCTTCTATAACTGTTTGCTGACCTTGGTGTAGCCATGGGATCTTGTATGGGCAAGGATGTGGTAGTCTTCTAAGCTTAAGCTTTTCTACCATCTCAATGGACAAAAAATTCTCAGTAGATCCAGAATCAATCAGAACTTTACATACCTTTCCTCCTGCCTTGCAAGTAGTTCTGAAGAGAGACTTCCTTTGTGGAGGTTCTTGTCCAGGCACCTTCATGGTGGTCATTTCTCTCCTAATCATCAAAGATTCTCCATTCTTAGGATACCCATAACTGTCGGGAGCATTCACACTTTGATTAGTGCTTGAGCTTGCTACACTTTGACAATTAGATTCTTGAATCAGATTGATCCTCTTTTCTCCTATTGAACATGTTGCCTTTGCTGGACATCTACTGGCTATATGGCCTTCTTGATTGCAATTGTAACATCTGATAGGTCCTTTGCCCTGAGAATTCCCTCTAAATGGTGGTCTTCTGCCCCTAAAATTTCCTCTTTGATTGTAACTTCCCCCTTGATATTGACTGCTGTCTCCTCTGCTGTTCTCTTGGTTGGATTCACTTTGGTATCCAAATCCTCTACCTCTAAAAGGACTTCTTCCTCCTCTCTGTTGTCTTCCTCTACCTCTATTGTTCTACTCATGCCTTCTCTTTAATTTTTCTTCCACTTTGAGTGCTAACTGATAGCACTTTTGAATTGTCTCTGGGTTATGCATAATTATGTCTTCTTGGATATTAAACCTCAATCCATTGAGGTATCTTACTACCTTTTCTTCCTCACCTTCCTTTACCTTTGTTTTTACACACAGTTTCATGAATTCTTCTGTGTATGAGCTGACATCTAGCTCCTTTTGCTTCAAATTTTGTTTCCTCTTATGTAATTGGATATTATAATCCAATGGAACATAGGCTTCCTTCACTAAAGCCATCATTCTCTTCCATGTTGCAACTCTGTTCTTTCCCTCTTTCACCCTGTCATCTTGGATGAAATTCCACCAAGTCAGTGCAGCCCCTTTCATTTTGGATTGAGCCATCTTCACTCTTTGGTGGTCTGGTATTTCCTCGGTCTCAAAGAAATTATTCAAGGAGTCTATCCACTCCATCACCGAATCAGGTTCCATTTTTCCTACAAACACTAGCAGGTCTATTTTCATATCCATGGTTCTTCTCTCCATGGATTTGAGGGCATTGAGTAAGGGTCTCTGGTCTGCAGGAACCTTTATCTCTTCCTGCTTTGGGGTCTCCTCTTCATCCCCATCTCCTCGTTCACCAGAGTTTTCCTCTCCCTTCTCTACTCTGTCCCTCAACTTCTCTAACTCTTATTTCAATGCTTGATTCTGAGCTTGATTTGCTCTACTCTCTGCCATATGCTTTCTTACTAAGGCCGTCAACTCAACGTTGGTCATCTTTGTTGGATACATTTCTGATCCTTCTCCTTTTGACATCTTGTCTTCTTCTTCTACCCAAATAACGCTCCTTCGCTCTGATACCAATTTGATGCAGAGGTCTTCAACAGAAACGTGCAAACTGTTTGTTTTTGTCAATATCGGCAAGAGACTTTCAATGTCTTACCGATATATGCTTCTTTATCCTTATCGGCCTGACTTGTCTTGTCAGCCTTCCCCTGTTCTTTCTTCCTGACGGTCTCTCTCTTGCCAATGCCATTGTGTTCATCGGCCTATCTTTCTCCTTGCTCACCGAAACCAAAACTCACACTGATATGTTAACCCTAACCTACTGAACAGGTTTCTGTTACCTCTGCTATCGGTCACCCCTATCAACCAAGTTGCTTATCGGCAACACTTACAATGTCGGTCTAGCCGTGAAAAGTCTCCTCGACACTCCACTTCATGTCGATGCCAAACTCCTTATCGCCAAGACATATAACTATCGGTGAAGATTTCATTCCCTTTGCCGATATCACTTGTCACTCCGAAATCCTTTACGCCAACTCCCTCGTTGGCCAGACTCGCTCCTTCGGCCAGACCTTAATCTTATTCTCCGATGATGATACTCTTGTCGACCAGTCAATCTTCAGACTTCCTCCATCGATGAGACTATATGCTATCGGCTCAACACAATTTTGTCCACTTGATGACTCTTCTCACGCCGATGTCTCTTCCATTTGCCAATGTAGTATATTCACAACTGTCTAGGACATACATTGGGCATATACACACAAGGTGATACAAAAATACAACAATGATATACACAAAGAAAATACCTTCATATAGTTGCGATATATATATATATAGATACTGTCTGTGACATACCATTGACCTATACATAGGAAATATATTTCCTCAGACAATAAACACAGGCGGCGGACCTCCACATGCAATATGTGTATATACATCAAATGTACAGTTAGACATAGATTTCATAATTCGTATTCTGCCATGCTTATCGGACAAGAGAAAATAAACAGAAACTAATATACATACTTCATTACATAGATTTCACTGGAGTCCACTTGTGAAATGGATTTAATTGAGCATTTCGATCACAGAAGAATTAAATCTAATACAACAACAATTCTATACAGATAATATACAGAGTAATTTAATGTACATGGAATTTACACAGAATTCAGACTTTTCAAAACACAATTAGCAGAATTTCTATTCCCTCTTTCCAGTTCCTTACATTTTATCAATTCCAGAATGAAAAATGAAAAAGACCCCCTTCCTCGACCATCTCTCCCTGTTTTTGTTAACCCCGTCACCTCTGTTTTCAGGATTTTTGTTTTGCGGGATTTTTAATTAACCAAGATTATTAGCAGAAACCCTAAGTAATCCCATGACATCTGTTTTGCTTAAGACAGCAAAACTCCTAACGACTAGACACATTGTATAACCCTTCACATTACCCAATATGTCAGAAATGTAAATTTTGATGTTTACAGACAGGAAATGCCAACATAAAATGTCACATTAGTTAGTGACATACAAATGCTACCAGGTAACATGAAATGTCAAAATATATGTTAAAACCTTATTCTTCTCCCTCTTGTGCATCTTTAGCCTGTTGAAGGGGTGCTCCTGCACCACAATGTTACGCCCTTAATCCTATAGTGTGTATAGGGTTATGAATAGTCAGCTTGTGGCTATCTTAACTCTTAATTAAGTCATATTATCATTATTTTATTGTTATTTAGTTGTTTAGGTCGGCCTAAGGCTTATATAGGCCCATCTAAGTCGGCCTAGGTGATATCCTAGGCATAAATAGGTATATATATAGGAGGTAGTGAGTCTTGTTTCATCATATTCAGTATTGTGTTCTCATTGAAGACTATTGGAGGTATCCCCCTCGAAGTGGTTTTGGAGGTTGCCCCCTCGAAGTGGCATATTATTATCAAGTGTTTGCAGCATATTTACTATTATATTAAGATATTGTGCAAGTTGTTTCATTCAAGTGGCATCAAGCATGATCTTGGCACCGTAGAGGCAAGATTTTTTCTCAACATTGGAGGTGATTTTAGGAAGAGCATAACTTTCAGATTTTAGCGAATTTTCTAAATTTTGTTAAAGGGTTTTTGAAGACCATAGTAAAGAAGCTACAGTCCAGAATTCAGAGCATTTGGAGCAAAATTAAGCAAGTTATAGCAGAATTAGGGTTTCTGCCCTTATTTTTTGAAAAATGTATATCTCTCTTATTTTGTCGAATCTCTGAAATATTTTTTTGTGGGTTTTTCAATATAATAGTGAAGCTACTACAGTCCAGATTTGAGAGCAATTGGAGTAGAATAAAGGGAGTTATTTATAAATTAGGGTTTCCACCAATTTCTTTCTCCAGGCTGCACAATTTTGAATTTCTTCACAATTTTTTTAGGCAAGTGAGATCTTGGCCCTGGTAAGTTACAGTAAAAATTTCAGATTGATTTGATTTGTTTTGTGTGATTTATTACAAAATTATGTTTTCCAATCATGACGGGTCCTTCAACAAGGGGCAAAAAGAATGTTACCACACCGGGAAAAACTCTAGGCAAGGAGGAGGTGGAAAATGAGGATGTTGATAAAAAAGAATATGAAAATATACTTAAACTTATTCATAAACAAAATAGTAAGATGAAAGGTGAAATCTTGTCCATTATGGGTGAACAAATGAAAGGGTTGGCTAAGTCATGTGATATTGAGAAAATTTCGGAGATACTTTCCAAACATAAGTAGTCACAACACCAAGATGTGGAGGAAGAGGAGTCTACAAAAGGGAAGGGTGTTTTTGGGTTTGAATCAAATCTCAAGATGGATCATCACACCACTCATTTTATGGCAAGGAATTTCACACCAAAGTTGGATATGTGAAAGTTTGATGGTCAAGATCCTACCAAATGGCTCTGTCAAATGGAGCAATTCTTTGATATCCACCATGTTCCATGTCAAAAAAAGGTGGCCATGGCTTCCTTATACTTGGAACTTGATCAATTCATTTGGTACTGTTGGCTATGTGAAGAAAAGAATGCAAAAGGATGCATTGTCACTTGGTCGGTTTTCCAAGAAGAACTCATTACTCATTATGGTGAAAATCTTATGGATAGCTACTTCAGCCAAATTACCAAATTAAGGCAAACAGGTATGGTCAAGGATTACATTCATCAATTTTGTACTTTGTCTTTAAGAGTGGAAAATGTGTCTACAGAAAATTTGTTGGAGCTATTCATTGGTGGCCTAAAGGATCACATTAAATATGAGGTACGCATGTTTCGTCCAAATTCCATCTCAGATGCAATGATTATGGCAAGGCAAGTAGAGGAAAAATTTATGGTTAATAAAAGGCAAGGTTTTATAAACATAAGAGATAAAAGCACTCCTACACAGTCACTTCCACAACCTACTAGGCTAACACCACAACAAATTGAAGAGAAGAGAGCAAAAGGATTATGTTTTAATTGTGATAGCAAATATAGTAGAGGACACAAATGCACTGAAAAGAAATTGTTCTATATTGAAGGGCCAAGTGAGGAAGAAGAAGAGGTACTAATAGTAGAGAGTGTCAATGAGATAGAGGAGGAGTCAAGAGATACTCAACCAATCATTTCTTGCCATGCACTTTCAGGTTTTAGTACCCCACAAACTCTCAAGGTAGTGGGTTTCTTAAAGAAAGAAAAAGTAACAGTGTTGATAGACTCAGGTAGCACTCATAACTTCATCAACAAAAAGTTGGCCACTCGTCTAAATTGTTTTATATATCCAGCTCCAGAATTTCAAGTCTTGATTGCAGATGGCGGTACTGTTAGTTGTTCAGGAAAATGCCATAGCATTAAATTATCCATGGGAGATTATCATCTTAATTGTCCAATGTATGCTATCTCAATGGGTGCAGCAGATATTGTTTTGGGAGTACAGTGGCTCACCACTTTGGGAACAATTGAATTGAACTTCCAAGAACTATTCATGCACTTTCAATCAGAGGGAAGAACAATAGAATTACGAGGGATGCATGCAAAATCACCACAGATAGTAAGTTCTTACCAAATGCAAAAGATGTTGAAGAAGGGGGTAGATGGGATGGTAGCCCAATTATTTTCATTAGAAGCATATCACTCAAAGGATTCTACACCATTGGATCTACAAGCAATTATAGATAAGCACTTTGTAGTTTTTGGGGAGATGCCAAAAGGATTGCCTCCTAGGAGAGATCATGATCATGCCATTCAACTAGTACCAGGGAGCCAACCACCCAACATCAGGCCCTACAGATATCCATATGCTCAGAAAAGTGAGATTGAGAAGATAGTTCAAGAGATGCTAGAAGCAGGCATTATCAGGCATAGTCAAAGTGCTTACTCATCTCCTGTGGTAATGGTGCGTAAGAAGGATGAAACTTGGAGGATGTGTCCAGATTACAGAGAGCTTAACAAGTTCACCATAAAAGATAAGTTTCCTATTCCAGTAATTGATGATTTGTTAGATGAGCTTAATGGTGCTATTTATTTTACAAAACTTGATCTCCGTTCTGGTTATCATCAAATTAGAATTAGAGATGAGGATGTACATAAGACAGCTTTTAGAACCCATGAGAGCCATTATGAATTTTTGGTAATGCCTTTTGGTCTCACTAATGCATCATCGACATTTCAAAGTTTGATGAACTCTATCTTCAGGCCATTTTTGAGGAAATTTGTTTTGGTATTTTTTGATGACATCTTAATATATAGTAAAACATGGGAGGAACACTTGCAACATGTAAATCAAGTGTTGGACATTTTGAAGCAGAATCAGTTGTATGCTAAACCATCCAAGTGTATCTTTGGTGTCAAAGAAGTGGAGTACCTTGGTCACATTGTGTCACATGAGGGAGTCAAGGTGGACCCTCATAAGATCCAAGCAATTGTAGAGTGGAAAATTCCTAAGACCCTTAAGAACTTACGATGTTTTTTAGGGCTTACAGGGTATTATCGCCGATTTGTAAAGAATTATGGTAGCATAGCATCTCCTCTCACATCCTTGTTAAAGAAGGATGCTTTCCAATGGAATGAAGTAGCAACAAGGGCATTTGAGAAACTAAAGGAAGCCATGTGCACAACTCCAGTCCTAGCTACCCCAGATTTTTCTAAAACATTTGTTGTTGAATGTGATGCTTCAGGACATGGAATAGGAGCAGTACTTATGCAAGAAGGAAAACCCATAGCATTTGAAAGTCGCCAACTCAAAGGTAAGAATTTGTTGAAGCCAGTTTATGAGAAGGAAATGTTGGCTATCTTGCATGTAGTCAAACAATGGAGACCTTATCTAATGGGACAACACTTTAAGGTCAAGACAGATCATGATAGTCTCAAATATTTCTTGGAACAAAGGTTATCATCTGAAGAACAACAAAAATGGGTCACAAAGATGTTGGGATATGATTTTTAGATCATATATAAGAAAGGCAAGGAGAATGTTGCGGCTGATGCTCTATCAAGGCGTGATGAACCCACAGAGTCATTTTTATTTGCCATTTCCATGTTACAAGCAAACTGGGTAAATGAGGCAAGAGAAAAGTGGGAGAAGGACATAGATACTCTAAGGCTCATTGAGAAACTCCAACAGGAATCAAGTGTGTCTGACAAATTTTCATGGAAAGGAAATATTTTATGGTACAAGGAGAGGTTATACCTTTGCAAGAATTCAACTCTTAAGCTTAAGGTGTTGGAAGAACTACATGCTTCTCCAATAGGTGGGCACTCAGGATTCCTCAAAACTTATCATAAAATCAAGCAAGATTTCTTTTGGGAAGGGCTGAAAGGGGATGTTCAAAAATTTGTAGCTGAATGCATGGTATGTCAACAACATAAAGGGGAGACAGTTAAGACTCCAGGTCTTCTACAATCCTTATGTATCCCAAGTCAAAGGTGGGAGGAGGTATCTATGGATTTCATCATAGGTTTGCCTAGATCTGAAGGAAAAAATGTCATCATGGTTGTTGTGGATCGTCTCACCAAATATGGTCACTTTTGTGCTTTGGCACAGCCATTGGCAGCAAGCACTGTAGCAATAGCTTTTATGAATACTATTCAGAAACTGCATGGGATTCCGAAAGTTATAGTTAGTGATCGTGACCCTATATTTACAAGTAATTTTTGGACTGACTTGTTTTCATGCTTGGGCACTCAGCTTGCTCATAGTTCATCATATCACCCCCAGTCAGAAGGACAGACAGAAGTGGTCAACAAATGCTTGGAAGGCTATCTCCGTTGTTTTGCTTCAGATAAACAAGAGAGATGGGTGCAATGGCTACCACTAGCAGAATGGTGGTACAACACTTCTTTCCATACTTCTTCCAAGATGTCTCCATTTTTAGCTCTATATGGTTGCCACCCACCATCAATCATCTCTTCATTGCGGGCACAACCAAAGGTTCACACAGTCAAAGAACACATCCATCATCGGCAAGAGGTAATGGCTAGTCTTCGAGAGAACTTGGCAATGGCACAAAATAGAATGAAGTAACAAGTTGATCAACACCATAGTGAAAGAACTTTTGAAGTGGGAGATTGGGTCTATGTGCAACTACAACCATACAAGAAAATGTCTCTAAAACAACAACATAAAGCTAACAAGCTGGCACCCAAGTACTATGGTCCTTATAAGGTGTTGCAGAAGATTAGCAATGTAGCATATAAATTGGAGCTTCCCATATCAACAAAAATTCATCCAGTTTTTCATGTTTCCTGCTTGAAGAAGGTTATTGGGAATAAAGTGGTAGGATAGACTAAGTTACCTGAGCTTGATGAGGAGGGAAGAATAGTTGTGGATCCTGAGAAAATTATTCAAACATGCACCAAGAAGTTGAGGACAAGGGAAATCATAGAATACCTAATTAAATGGAAGAACTCTCTAGTTGAGGAAGCTACATGGGAGAATGAGGAATTCATGCAAAATCATCCACATTTGGTCAGCATTGAGGACAATGCTTCTTTGAAGAGGGGGGGCATGTTATGCCCTTAATCCTATAGTGTGTATAGGGTTATGAATAGTCAGCTTGTGGCTATCTTAACTCTTAATTAAGTCATATTATCATTATTTTATTATTATTTAGTTGTTTAGGTCAGCCTAAGGCTTATATAGGCCCATCTAAGTTAGCCTAGGTGATATCCTAGGCATAAATAGGTATATATATAGGAGGTAGTGAGTCTTATTTCATCATATTCAGTATTGTGTTCTCATTGAAGACTATTGGAGGTATCCCCCTTGAAGTGGTTTTGGAGGTTGCCCCCTCGAAGTGGCATATTATTATCAAGTGTTTGCAGCATATTTACTATTATATTCAGATATTGTGCAAGTTGTTTCATTACACACAATTCCTCCAGGAATTAAGTCAGAAGCTTTGGCTTAGGGGGAGCTGCATAGAACATCAAATTCCCCAGGTCAGTAAGTGGGTGCCTAAGTCTGGCACAACAAAAGAGAATACTCTGAATTGGTCTAGAACCTTTGGAAGTATTTCCGGAAGTCAAAGATGTTGCTATGAAATCTTGTGGAGTGATACATGAAGAATTTTAAAAGACAATGTAAATAGATATAATTAGGGCAACACATTTATTACAAAGGAAAATTAGGTAATACAAATTTGAATCACCTTGCATTTGAAGAGAAGAAGAAAAAGAGCACTTGAGATGCAAATCTAGAGACTGAGGCAATGAGTGAATTCAACCGGCAATTGATCAACCCTAACCTTGCGAAAAGTAAAGGTACCTCTCTGTAAAGATCTGAATCTAAAATCTGTTGAGATGGCAACTCCTCATGTTATTGACATTACTGAAAGACCTCGACCCAAATTTAAGAAGCATCCTCACAAATCAATTGAAGTCGACCTGTTAGGTGCTTTTTCAAGTGTTCTGTATGGTGTGTTGCATGTAGAAGACATTAGGGTTTACATTCACGCAAATATAGATGAGTTTGGAGATTCAAGGTGTGTAGACTTGTTTGAGAAATAACTCAAGGATGAAAATCATGAACTTAAACCCGAGTATAAGGCACTATAGGATAAACACTTTATTCAAATTATGGGGTTTCCAACATTTGATGAGGATGAATGGGTCCGATACGTCTTGAGTTAGATGCATAATGAATTCATTTGGTTATTAAAACCATTCAAGATTACCAGGGATGCTATAAAAAATGAAACTAGTTTAAACTCAATCAAAGGATTGCCCATGCTGAAAGCCATTAAAAACTAGACAGTAACTGATGCTACTAGAGCTAAGTTCGATAGAAGGGCAATGACCATTAATGATATTATAGAACCGAATGTCAAATGCACCTCCATGGTGATTGGGTACAAGATTTACCACTCAAGCAGAGAAAATTCTGTTTCCAGAACAACCATATATGTTGCATACAAGATGCTAAAGGAAAATGTTGACTATGACTTGTGTGAACTACTACAGAATCAACTGATTGAAAATTTCAACAAGATCAAGAAAGATGCGAAAAACACTTTCAAGTATGGTACATTAATTCTATGTATATTCTTTTACTTCATGAATGAGGTACCTGGGGTAAAAGGTGTGCACTGGACTAAGGATGAGCCAGTTACCATTCAGATCAGAAATCATCTTCGCAGCATTGGTGATTTCAATGCTTAGAAAACTGTAATATGGGGTTACTTCAAGAATTTTTAGAGTTTGATACACTCAAGGGAAAGAATCCCTAATTCAATTGTTGACAAATACAAAAATGAAATATGCTTCATGGTTGATATTGATCAGTGTTTAATGAAAGCAGTAGAACCCAGAACTGTTTAGATCATGCCCATGGGGTATTAAGTAGATGAAAGGATCTTGGATATGTATGCTCAACATCTACTAAGAAAGCCTAAAGACACAACAATTGAGATATTTGGAACTTATGAGGAGCTAAGTTTAAAATTGCATACTAAGCTCAGAGAGCCTGAAACCAATAGGAGAGTAAGAAAAGAATTTGAGCAGTTAGCTGAAAATCTTGGCCTAACTAAGGAAGATGTGAAGAAATTTAGAGAAAGAATAGAGAAGGATGAGAAAGAGAAACAAGATAAGAAACAAACAAGTGATCTGGTGGAATTCTCTTCCACTTCAAGAACTACTAGAAGCTCTGCCTCCGCTCCTTCCAAAACTGCAAAATCATAAGCAAAATCATCCAAAAAATGGGAAAAGAGGAAGAAATCAAAAGCATCCCGGACCTATGAAAGCATAAGAGAAGAAGAACTAGATACAGACTCTTGACATTGAAATCAAGGAACTAAAGGTCACAGGAACAAAAGCTGCAAAGTTAACCAACGAAAAACCCTATAGAAGAAAAAGGACTAGCAAAAAGCAAAAGACAAAAAAGTATGAGGAATATGTTGAGAATCCCACACTCTCCCTAGAAGATGTGATAAAATTAGTCACTGTGGATGGTAATCTAAAACCCATGATTGAATTCTATGATGAATACAATGATATGGATAAAAGGGTGTTGTTGGAAGCAACGGTCAGATATCTCAACATCTACAACAAGGCACTAATTGAGATAACTTCTGAGTTACCATAGAGTCTAGAAAATATCTTGGAGTTGAGAAAAGAAAATGCCAAGTGCAAGGACATGGAGATCAGAGAACATGAGCTAATAAATTTGTGTCCTCAAGTTTCTCCTGATCAAATAGATATGATATTCAAGGAAGTCAAAGATGATTTTAAAAGCAAAATGAGAATGAACAAACTCATGCTTGGAGAAACAAGTGAAATTGTTGAAGAAACTCAAGAGATTATTTTGAAAGCATTAAGAAAGCACAATTTTCCCATAGTCTCAAAAGAAGTTTCGGATGGTGAAGAAGAGAACATTATTGAGCAGCAATCTGAGTTGGGTGAAGCCTCCATTCCAGAAGTAGAACAAGCAAATCAAGAGAATACAAAAATGTTGGATAAATTAGTTGGTATAGGAGATACTCCCAATCCACTTGATATGTCAAAGAAAGAGGATAATATTAATACTTCACAGAGCCCTCCAGATCAGGTAGCAAGTAATGGACAAATAAGAAAGAGTCCTTCTGTAGAGAACACAAAGAAAGATAAAGTAGAAGAAGATGGTGCAAACGTTGAAACACATAAAGCAGATACTAAGGATGATTCATAAAATTTTGCAAGAGACACTGTAGATGTAGTGAAAAGTCTTCTTGAAAAAGAGATGAGTGAGCTTGATGAATCTGGACTACTCCAAGGTCTGGCCAATCTAGATGCTCTCTCTCCAATTCAACTGATGAAAATAGCATCTTTCACCCAAGTAAAGGCCAGAGAAAAGATGTTAAAATTCCACATGGAGGACAATGAACTACTAGGGCCTGCATCTAGAATTTTGGAAAAGTTAAAGCCTACCTACCAGAAGATTCCATTTGATCCCCCCTCTGAACATTTGAAAAATCTTGTAAGTTCTATGAATACTCATTTTGAGTCATTTGAGAAGTCTGCGGAGGCAAAAGTTCAGAAAGAATTCCTAGATGAGAAATTTTTTGAAATAAAGAATCTGATAGGAAATGATAGAAGAATACTAAGTATTAGCATAAAAAGTATTCAGAATACTCTGAATGATGGAAGTGATATGTACAAATTATGTCTATCATGGCCCAAAGTTAATGAGGGTATTGAGAAAAAGATAAAGGAGCAAGAATAAAAATTGTCAGATCTCTCTCAAAATTTTGATCCTCTAACAGTTTTGCCTATAAGTCAAGAATGTCAAGTAATCAAGTTGACATATGAAATAAAGAGGCTTGTTAAAGAAAAGGGTAACATTATGAAGAGAATGTGTGAGCTCCAAAGATTAATTGCTCCTAAGTTAGAGACAATGTATAATGCCCTATTTAAAGCTCATAGTACAACTCAAACTAGTGATCCAGTAGATTTGTCAAAGGCAGAAGCATATTCATTTTTGCTAAGTGGGCACATCTCCATTTTGGATGGAATGAAGAGTACTTGGGCCTCTAAACTTGGGCAAATAAAAATCAGCTTTGCAGACATTCTCAAGTTCATGTAAATAAGACTCAATAATTATTTGTACATATGCAACAGTATATATAGAAAATTTGAAGAGTTTTAGCTTGCGGACCCCACCCTTTTCCATTGATGTCAAAGGGGGAGTGAAGGGTAGTGAAAAATAAGGAATTCAGCTAAGGGGGAGAACCAAAATAAGTTAAGGGCATGAGTGTACAGACAAAGGGGGAGTTGCACTAGACACATAGTCATTTTTCACTAAGTGTTGCCATCAATGCCAAAGGGGGAGATTGTTGGCAAGAGACACTGCTAAGCATGATATATGTTGTCATTGATGGAAACTAAGATCATCTCAATCATCCGCATAACACAATTTGTTCTTACTAGAAGTCAGAATCAAAATTTGTCTAAGTCTAGGTAGTTAAGAACAGAGTAGTAATAGAGTCTAGTATCTTGGTATGGATCTCTCTGGTGGAAAAGCATGGTTTGTTGCGAACCCAAGGTAGTTGACAACATTGCAAATACACTCTAAATCTAGAGTTTTGTCCTCTGGTGATGAAGGATTCAAAAGATATTAGCATCTAAGTACCAGGTTCCAGTTTGTCAGAGAAGACAAAAGAAAAACAAGCTGACCTTGCAGAAGATCTTGATTCCGGATGAATAGAAGTTGTTTATTAGGCAAATGGTGATAACTAGTGATATTAGCCGACCTAATTAATGATTTGTGAGTGCAAGTTTTGGTCTGCATCTCATATTATGTATGGATCTAGCTGACAGATAAGAGTACTCAACAAGTTCTAAATGTTTCTTGAAGTCGACTGGGAAAATGATTGTAGGTCATATTGCGGATATATATATAGCCGATGGAATTAGATGATGAAGTGTGTGTGGTGTATGCGAAGAAGGTGTATGTAAGAAGAGCAGAAATCCAAAGTGTGAATGAAGGCATAATAATAAGAAGAGTAGATCAAACATGAAGTGTGTAAGATCAATTTTTGTATCTAACTGGAACTGAAACTCTTGCATTAATAGATGCTATTAATCAGTTAAGATCTTTGTTATTCTATTGTAATAGTTTCATAGGCAGTGAACCTCCATTTGAGCAGTGAGCTCTGGGCAGTGAGCTCGAATGCATGTGCATTCCCAATTGTAAAAATACTTTTAATAGAGTATTAATTTTTGTGGGTTAACCCCCATTGTGGTTTTTCCATTAACCGGGTTTCCACGTCAAAATCTTGGTGTCGAATGTGTTATTTAAGTTTTCTGTTCATATGTTATTGATTGATGCTGAAATGTTTATATCGTTAAATTGATTACAAAACTAAAGGAAGATTGAAAGTAGAAAAAAAGAAAATGTGTGACAACTGATTCACCCCCCCTCTTAGTTGTCTGGACCTAAACTAACAGCTGGTTCACGAAGTATGAAGAGTTCGATGGTGGAAGAGTGTACCTAGGTGATGATTCTCATCTGAAGATTGTTGGTCATGGAAGAGTCTCAATCTAATTCTTTGATGGATGAGTGAAGGGGATCACTGGGGTCATACACATCCTAGGCTTGGCACAAAACCTGCTTTCTGTAAGTAAGTTAAATGATGCAGGTGTATAGGTTGTCTTTTTGAAGGACATATGCAAGATGACTAGAGGATCTATGGTGCTTGCAAAGGGTACTAGGAGAGGTACTCTGTTTTAGCTGAAGGCATGCATTTCATAGTGCAATAGTTCTTCTGACTCGAAGAAATGATCTCCAGTCACTTCATCCCCACCATTGGAACCGATAGTGAAAACGTTTATTGTAACAAATTTCGATGGTAGTGCATTTTGGGTACCCAAGGTTGCTCATGCTTTGGAAGTTAAACTTCCTGCTGAAAAGATAATGTTATGGCATATGAGATTTGGCCACATTGGTGAGAAGGGTCTTAGAACTTTGAAAAATAAAAACCTCGTTGAGGGGTTAAATTATTGTAATCTTGAGTTTGACTTTGCGAACATTGTATATATGGAAAGCAAAACCGTGTTCAGTTTTACTCTAGTTCTCAAAAGTCCTCTGGTGTGTTGGATCTTATTCATTATGATGTGTTTGTTCCTGTTAGTGTTCCTTCGATTTCCAAATCTGTATATTTTGTATCTTTCATAGATTATTACAGTAGAAGGACATGGATTTATTTTCTTATAAGGAAGACTGAAGTCTTTAGTCAGTTCAAAGAGTTTAAAGCTTTTGTTGAGAATCAGACTAGTAAAAAGATTAAGTGTTTGAGGACTGACAATGGTGGTGAGTTTTGTTTGGCAGAGTTTGGTAAGTTCTATAAAGAGCAAGGGATTGAAAGACATAAGACAACTCCATACACCCCGCAACAAAATGGAGTTGCAGAGAGGATGAATAGGACACTGATAGAGAGGGCTAGGAGTATGCTTAGTGGAGCAAGCCTCGAACATAAGTTTTGGGTTGAAGTTGTAGCCATTACTTGCTACTAGTAAACATGTCTCCTACATCAGCTCTTGTTGGTAAGACACCTATGGAGGTGTCATTTGGTAAGAATCCTTTAGTTAGACATCTTTGTGTTTTTGGTTGTGAGGCATATGCACATGTGCCTAGGGAGAAAAGGTCTAAATTGGAGAACAAGGCTGTTAAGTGTATTTTCATTGGCTATGGTGTCGGTGTGAAAGGCTACAAGCTTTGGGATCTTGTGGCTGAAAAAGTGTTGTATAGAAGTGTTATTTTTAGAGAGATAACACCTCTCATTGTTCTACATCTAAAAGAAATAGAAAAGAAAGAGGATGTGGTTCAGTTTCCTTCTACCCCTGAGAAGACTGAACCGATAGACCCTGTGAAACCTAATGATGAGGAGAGCTCTAGCAGCTCTGAAAGTTCAGAAGAAGAAGTAGAACCTCAACCTCAACCATTGAGGAGGTCTACATGAACAAGGAAGCAACCTGATAGGTTTGGTTATTCATTGCTTGATTCTAGTTGTGCTTTTGTCTTGCTTACTAACACTAATGAGCTTAGAGCTGTGACAAAGGCTATGGGCATGAAAGATGCAGGTTCTTGGAAGGAGGCCATGGAAGATTAGATGGTTTCCTTGGAAAAGAATAAAACTTGGGACTTGGTGCCTTTGCCTAAAGGATGGAAACTTGTTGGATGTAAATGGGTGTTCAAGAAGAAATTTGGTGCAGATGGCAATGTTGAAAAGTACAAGGCCAGATTGGTTGCGAAGGGGTACTCACAAGTGGAAGGAATTGATTATGGTGAAATTTTCTCTCCCGTTGCAAAGCTGACATCTATTTGGTTCCTGTTATCTCTTGCAGCAACTTATGAATTAGAGGTGGAGCAGATGGATGTGAAGACAACATTCCTTCATAGTGATTTGGAGGAAGAGATTTACATGTCACAACCAGAGCATTACATAGAGAAAGGTAAATAAAATTTGGTTTGCAAGTTGAAAAAGTCTTTGTATGCTTTGAAGTAGTCTCCTAGGATGTGGTACTTGAAGTTTGATGTCTTTGTGTTGTTAGTTGGATTTCTGAGATCGAAATCAGATCATTATGTGTATTATAAATTTGACAATGATCGCATTCTCATTATTGCATTATATGTTGATGATATGCTGTTAATTGGGAATGGTAAGAATATGATATCTGATTTGAAGTCTTAGTTGTCAGCATAGTTTGAGATGAAAAATCTAGGGGCAGCCAGGTACATTCTGGGAATAGAAATCAGAAGAAATAGCTAACATAAAACTTTGGTTAAGCCAGAGTAAGTATGTGAAGACCGTGTTGGATAGGTTCAGCATGGTAGATTGTAGACCATTGTGTATTCCTGTTTCTTTGGGGATAAAGTTGTCTATTAATGATTGTCCAAAATCTCCTAGTGAGGTGGAGGACATGAGCAAAGTACCTTATGCCAGTGTTGTTGGTAGTTTGATGTATGCTATGGTTTGTACAAGACTAGACATTGCCCAAGCAATGGGAGTTCTTAGTCGATTTATGGCTAATCCTGGATGGGTACTGTAGACACCTAAAATTGGCTTGCTTTGCAAACTAATTTTTCATATCTCTACACCCTCATTATTCCTCCTATTAATTAAATAAATTCATTTTATTTAATTAATTTATCCCTCATTGTCTACCTTGACCATTTACCCATTCCTTGTGATAAATTAATTCATTTAATTTATCACTTTTACCTTACAATATTATCCTCATTTGATTAAATAAATATTCACAATATTTATTTAGTTAAATTGTCCTTTTTCCTAATCCTCATTAATTAGATACATCATACTTATCTAATTAATCTAGTCTACTAATTGACCTACCCTAACCTACCCTAGCCTACCTATCCCCTAGACCTAGGTTAATTAAGCTAAGCACTCAATTAACCTTGCTTATCCCCTTCTTCCATGCACCCTTCAAATAAAAATCAATCTTTTATTCAAAGGGTCAAATCCCCCTTAACCCTCATTTATCACTCTCTTACACATGTAAGAGTACCATCTTCACATCTCCACATAAAAATGAATTAAAAATTCATTTGTCATGTCCCCTCTTCCCAAAATGAATCTTTTATTCATTTTAATCCTCCACACCTTTCCCCATGTGAATTTAAAATTCACTTTTAATGGGAGCCCTCCAATCCCATTGACCAAGTTTCAACCATTGATCTCCCTCATCCACTCTCCTTGTGACACTTGTCACAAGGCTATGGCTTCAATCCTAACCCTAACTCTCATTGATTCCTAGCCCTTGATCTCACCTTCTAATCCTGACCCTCCATCCTCATTCCCAAAACTCTATAAATGAAACCCTCTCCAAGCCATTTGGGAGAGACTCCTTCATGCACCAAACCTCTGCCAAAATCTCTCCACAATCTCCTTATCATGCCACCATAATGTCAAAATCTTGCCTCAATCCCATCTCATCTATCCATCCACCTTGTCTCTTATCTACATTTGTGTTGAAAAGCTTTGAGCAATCCACATTAGTCACACTGATCATGGGAACAATCTTGAGGAGCTCTTGGGTGCAACTCCTTCCCGCATGGATTTGTGAGGTTTCAATGAAGGTATAATCATTTTGTTTATACATTAGATTAGTTTTATCTTCAGTTTGATCTCACATATCACATTGGCACGCCCGGTGGGACCCACAAGGTCCGAATCTAACTTGATGTGTGAGTTTTTATGTGCATAGACGTGTTTTTACAGGTGTAGCGCCATTATACCCTCGCAGTGGCGCCATCACTAGCTCGTTTCAGCGCTATCCTCTGTTTTAGCGCCATTTCTATGGAGAATTTTTTTTCCTAACTTCCACTCACATGTCTCTTTTAAAGCATTTTTCTGCTATTTTTGTGTCAAAATGCTCTCTGTTTTTGCAGGAATCTTGAATGAACAAGGGGAAACTATGGCAAAATTTTCCTAAAATTGTCCATTGACCAAACTCTGTGTCGTATCAGCGCTATCACTCAGTTCGGCGCTATCTTCCTCATGGCAGACTGAAAACTAAGACAGAAACATTGTTTGGCGCTATCTTGCCTCTGTATTGGCGCTATCTTCTGTAATAGCGCTATCCTGTGTCTGTATTAGCGCTATTTTCTGTATTAGTGCTATCATCTATATTAGCACTATCCTGTGTCTGTATTAGCGCTATTTTCTAAATTAGCGCTATTTTCTGTATTAGTGCTATCATCTGTATTAGCGCTATCCTGTGTCTGTATTAGCGCTATTTTCTAAATTAGCGCTATCTTCTGTATTAGCGCTATATTACTTCTAGATTAGCGCTATTTTCTGTATTAGCACTATCTCTCCTCTGTATTAGCGCTATTTTCTGAGATTACTTTTTAAGTTCTGTGCAGGGACTGACAGTTTGCTTGCAGGTCACCAACATCATCCTGAGGATACTAACAAGTCTTTTTGCAGGGCTCTTTCATCTTTGTTTAAAACATTTCATTTGCAACTTAAAATGAACCCTTGCATGTTATCTACAAATCAAACATTTCATTTTGGTGCACCTAAAAAGAAACTTTGAGTGCCTTAGTGTAAAGAACATTTGATTTTGGTGCAACTAAAATTAATCATTGCTTGCAACAAACAACTTTAGGCACATTTTCTATTTGGGCTTAAAACGAACATTAGCTCTTGTTTGCCGTGTCTGGTGCACTTGCACATTTGTGTTATCCCATAGGGTAGAATCAAAGTATCCTCTCCCCTTGCCTTCAAAAGGATCTTGGGTGAAGAGAAATGGTTCTATTCTATCTTTTTTAGGACGTGGGCCTGCCCTTGAGACACATCCATTCGGAGAACTCATTGGCGACCCCAAGCGGTACTTTCATCCGGTCCACTATATGTAAATTGAGGATAAGGCGAAAGCCAAGTCTAATCGGTATTAGCGCTTACCATTCGGTGCTAGCTTGAAAGGAAGTAGTACCCTTGAGGTATATTAAACTCCTAGTAGAGCTAGTCAAAACCTTAAGTGGTTTATCGGATGCTCGTAAGGTGCCGATCCCCCGTATGTTCCCCCACTACGAACCTTTGTTTTAGTGGCCCAAATCCTTAAGGTTGTACATGCTTGATTGTCACATTTTTTCATAAATCAAACCTTTAACCATTGTGTCTTCGTGCTTGATCGTTTGTCTACTTGCCACGAAAAATCAAATTCATCCATCAATCCAACCATTCACATCCTTTAGCGCCATTTCCTCTCTATTTCAGTGCCATTTTCCACCTGTTTTAGTGCCTTCTTCATCCGTGTCAAAAAATCAAATTTTCCCATCAAAAACATCAATTTTATAAGCCCATTTTCAAAAAAAATTCCGATCGGGAGGCTGCGCCCCCGAACCCCTACAGCGGGGGGTCCCGTCCGTCCCCCCGCACCCCCCCTCACGTCGAGCTGAGTTTTCCTCCCAACACCGCTAAACCATCCCCCCATTTATCAAACCCCACAAGTTGAGCTTATCCAATCCCTTTATTTGAGCTTGATTAAATTCTAATCCACTTCTTCTATAGTCATAATCTATCTTCATCATCCTAATCATTCTTATCCACTTCATCCTAATCATCCTAACCACCTATCTTATCCACACCATCATCTAAATCATTCAATCCAATCTTATCCTAATCACTCTCATCACCCTTAATCCAATTCATCAACATCATTCTAAACCCATCTCATCAAAATCAAATCCAATCCAAAATCAGCATCAATCCCAATCATTATCCAAATCCCCCACATCATTATCAAACTCCAAATCCAAATCAACCCAATCAAAAATCAAGACCTTAATCGATCACCTAATCAAACCAACCCAATCAACCCTCTTGCTTAAGATCATTAGTCTATCTTAAGCATAGAGAACCATTCATCAAATCAAATCATCTTAAGGTCTTGAAATTTTTATCCCACCATCACAATCATCCATCATCCCCATCATCTCATACTCTCTCCAACGAAATGGATCTTTATGATACAATACAACAATTACAAAGACGTAGACAAGCCTATGAGAACATGGATCCTAATGCTAAGGAACAATTCAAAAATGCAATTAAAGATATGCCCTTAGCACACCTCATTGTTGGAGAATCCCAATCCCCTATCCAACTTTCATCATATCAACAAACACCCTACACATCATCCCCATCCACATCATATCAATCTTCATTCTTTCAACCTTCATCATACCAACCTACATCTTACATATCCACACCATCAACCTCATATCAACCTTCATCATATCAACCTTTACCCTCATATCATTCACCATCCCCTTACACATCCATGTCATCATACTTATCCAATCAACCAATACCTCCAACTTATCGATCCCCCAACCTTTGTCATGCTAACTTTGATCAAGGGAACACCAATCTAGCACACCTTATATCCGAAATCCAAACCTCATATCAACAACCAAATCCCCCATCTCCTAATCC
Organism: Cunninghamia lanceolata; assembly: GCA_027924645.1. Taxonomy (NCBI): domain Eukaryota; kingdom Viridiplantae; phylum Streptophyta; class Pinopsida; order Cupressales; family Cupressaceae; genus Cunninghamia; species Cunninghamia lanceolata. The sequence continues at coordinate 43,742,095 of BSBN01000072.1, read as the reverse complement.
CCATCCTTCAATCCCCCCACCACAATATCCCTCCAACCTTATCAACCTTAATCCATCACCTTATGTATCTCCCAATCCACCAATCCCTATCACCCATCCACCATCTAATCCATCATCTAGTCCAATACCTATCCTTGAACCCATCCACGAACCATCACAACCTAATCCCATCACCCCCCTATCCAATCCCAATCCTAATCTTACACCATCCACCATCATCATCCATCCATTATATTGTTCCTCAACCCATTCACTCATGAAGGATGCCATCCATTGGCTATTAGCAAGGAATCAAATACCCTCATGCAATCCTACATCCACCAAATATCTTGAACAATCTCCTATCATAACTCAAGAACCATCATGCAGCCATGTTCAAGAACACATAAGTCAAACACCTATTGCATCCATCCAAGCACCTATCACATACATCCAAGTCACTCCCACTTCTATCCAAACACATGAGTCATGTCAAGAATCAAATCCAAAGCATGTTGAAACATCAACCCCTTCTCCTAATCAAGATCTAACCATCCCATCTAAACCCATTCACGATCGCCTCCCATCTAGTGATCAACTTATTGATCTCACACCATCTTCCAGCACCCCTTCACCATCCCCCATGAATCCTTTACCTCCATCTACCAATCCCATCCCAAATCCATCCCCTTATCCACTTGGCACAAGCACTTTCATCCGTGGTGACTTCCTTGTAGGAGGCGAACAACTTCCTTCCACCACCTATCTATCTCCAACAAATAATGGATTCGCGTCTTGTTTCCAAAGCACCAAACATCCCATTGCATGTCGCATGCTCCAACTTATGAACTATCAAGGCAAAGGCTTAGGCCTTCATGAACAAGGCATCTTGGAGCCCATCCACACCACATTCCATCCATCATCACATGGCCTTGACTATGCATCCCAAGGCAAACAATCTAAACATGTTGATACCCTCCACCCACCTTCCAAAATCCATTTATCCAATCCTAAACATGGTGCATCTCATCGCACTCCCAAAACATATGTTGCCATCCCTCCTCCATCATCCTATCATTTGCAAAAGCATGTGACCATCCATCTCCCTCCATCAAATTTACCTCCACTTCTTCCAACTCCAAATATCCCTATCAAATCCACTTTACCTCCACTCCTACCAACTCCTAACATCCCCATCCTCAAATCCCCTCAATCATTTATCCATAAATCCACTTTTTACCCCTCCACCCATAAATCCCCTAAAATCCCCAATCAAGACCAACAAAAGCACACATCTTTCAAACATGAAGCTTCCCCCCAATCCATGGGATTCAAAAATTTGAATGCCTCAACTCATAAAGCACAAAAGCCTAAAGCTGTTATCACTTCCAAGCAAAATCAAAAATCCCAAACGCTATCAAAGCCCACACCATCACAAGAAAAAGCAAAAACAAAAATGGTGTGGGTCCCTAAACAAAAAGCACCAAACCCTAATGAGGCATCTACATCCCAATCTATGGCAAAATTCCAAACATCCCGCTCCCCATCTAAAAATCCCATAATTCCTAAGTCCATTTGGGTACCTAAAACTCCAAATCGACCATCCAAAAATCCCCCATCCCGATCCCCATTACTTCCAACTCCACATCCAAAATACAAGCTTCCAAATACATCACGGTGTGTGCGACTGTTGGTCTTGGTTCCCCTCCACCACTTAACATTCCCACATACCCCCATCTCTCCATCTTTTGTTCGCTATCCTACATATCTTCAACATCACATTCCTATGGTCGATGCTTTTGCATAATCCACATCATAATCCGCATAGTCCACATCATTATCCACATAATCCACATCATAATCCATTATCCACCATCCATTCCATCTTCTCCTATCTACCAACAATTCATGCAATCATCATCCATAATGCTATCCAACATGATACCATCTTCTCCTTGCTATGGAAACAGACGCTAGAGTCCCCATCCCATCGAAAAAGCAAAAAAATAAAAAAAAAAATCAAAAAATCAAGAAAATAGTAAAGAAAAAAATCCGTCCAATGGTGAAAACCACTCCTTGTGGCGCCTTGGGCAAGTACCTTGATGAAAACCCCTTGTGGGCGTCATGCGTAATCCCTTCTCCATCCATTTTGTATCCCTACACTTGGGGGCAAAACCATCTAATCATCCAAATCCATAACATCCTTTTGCATATCCTATCCACTATCCCCTATTTATCTTATCATATTCCTATCTACCATCCCCTATTTACCCTATCATTCCCCATCCATTCTATCCACTATATCCTCCTCCTTAGATCTTGATGAAGACAAGGGGCAAAATATCAACAACATGCTTTGGACACCTCTTGGCATACTCCCTTTGTAAGTATATCCTCTATCCATCTACTACAAAGTCCATCCACTCAAACATGAACCCATCATGTAAAATTCTAAGCATTGGGGCATATGATTTCTTGCAACCTAGTCCTTGGAGAAAATCCTCATCCCTATCTTCCATCTATCTAACATGCATCCCTATCACTTGTCCATTCATCTACCACAAATCAATTATCCATCATCCTTTCATCGCCAACCCCCCTATCCAACCCCATCACCCTCACCTCTAGACTTGGTGTTCCCTTGTCATTGATATCTAGCATAAAGGTCATCCACACGAAAGCCAATGCAACCATCTCATAATAAACCATTCCTTTTCCAAAATCAGAAAATCCAAAAACATCACAAAATCATAAAATACCAAAAACACTAGAAAACACACAAAATCCCAAAAATATCCATCATAAAATCAACATTGCTCCATCAACATCTCATCATCCAACACATCATTCAATCATTCATCACATCATCACATCTATCATCATCTCACATCATCATCACAAATCATCATCACCCGCATCTTAATGTGCCTTGATCCCGTGGATACAGGGTATGTAGGCAGTCTGGAATACGAAGGAAGTTTCTAGTACTCAGGTACCTAAGATGCACCCATCTATCCTCAATGAGCTTACACTAGATCCAAGCATCGCATCACTTATCAAAGCATCATCCCTTATCAAAAATCATCAACTATCAAATCAACATCAATCATAACTTGTCACCATCATATCTTGAGCCAATCTGACATCAACTAATCATGATCCAATCATCAATTGATTCTTGCTTTAGGATATGTCTTTCCTACAATAGGCAGAATCTATCCATTCATCATCCATCTTGGCAAGAGATACAATGGTTACTTGTTTGGTTCGTTGGTCTTTTTGTTTTTTATTTTTATCTTTTGTCCTATTCAGAGATCACATCAAAGCTACCTTGATTTCACTATATCATGGTATGTGGCGAGAACATCTAGAATGGGGCATAGTCTTGCTTTCGTATGCTGTGCTTGTGGGTTGGTTTCATTACTCTAAGCTAGTATTCATATCTTGTTGATCATAGGGTTGGTTCTAGCGTATTGATCCCCTTATGCATCTAAGGTTCATCATACCTTTTGTGTACTAAGGACTTATGTTATGAGTCCCCTTCCCTCGTCAGGACAAGGTTGTACTATCTTGGGCAAGCATGGGATCATCCCTTTGTTTGCGTGTCTAGTCCATGCAAATGTTGGATAAACATCATCACTTTGGTCTTCTATACCTTGGTGAACATATCCACTTTGCTATATCAAACCTAGGATTGCTCTAAATCATTTTTCAACACAATCATCATCCACCAATCAATGTCCCAACATCATCACACTTTCATCTCGCCCCTTATCCTCCAACCACTTCTACCAATCTGTTCCATCCATTTCGAGAGCACAACCGTGTTCTTGCAACCCGCCTATCCTCTCGAGGGGGCATCATCCTTACCAATTATCCCCAAACCTTACCCTATTCTTCTAAGCCAAAATCTTTTTCTATCCAATCTAACTCTATGTTTTTACTTCTTTGAAATGATGTTACTTAGCCACAACACCATCTCAAAGAGGGGCAAATGTAGACACCTAAAATTGGCTTGCTTCGCAAACTAATTTTTCATATCTCTACACCCTCATTATTCCTCCTATTAATTAAATAAATTCATTTTATTTAATTAATTTATCCCTCATTGTCTACCTTGACCATTTACCCATTCCTTGTGATAAATTAATTCATTTAATTTATCACTTTTACCTTACAACATTATCCTCATTTGATTAAATAAATATTCACAATATTTATTTAGTTAAATTGTCTTTTTTCCTAATCCTCATTAATTAGATACATCATACTTATCTAATTAATCTAGTCTACTAATTGACCTACCCTAACCTACCCTAGCCTACCTATCCCCTAGACCTAGGTTAATTAAGCTAAGCACTCAATTAACCTTGCTTATCCCCTTCTTCCATGCACCCTTCAAATAAAAATCAATCTTTTATTCAAAGGGTCAAATCCCCCTTAACCCTCATTTATCACTCTCTTACACATGTAAGAGTACCATCTTCACATCTCCACATAAAAATGAATTAAAAATTCATTTGTCATGTCCCCTCTTCCCAAAATGAATCTTTTATTCATTTTAATCCTCCACACCTTTCCCCATGTGAATTTAAAATTCACTTTTAATGGGAGCCCTCCAATCCCATTGACCAAGTTTCAACCATTGATCTCCCTCATCCACTCTCCTTGTGACACTTGTCACAAGGCTATGGCTTCAATCCTAACCCTAACTCTCATTGATTCCTAGCCCTTGATCTCACCTTCTAATCCTAACCCTCCATCCTCATTCCCAAAACTCTATAAATGAAACCCTCTCCAAGCCATTTGGGAGAGACTCCTTCATGCACCAAACCTCTGCCAAAATCTCTCCACAATCTCCTTATCATGCCACCATAATGTCAAAATCTTGCCTCAATCCCATCTCATCTATCCATCCACCTTGTCTCTTATCTACATTTGTGTTGAAAAGCTTTGAGCAATCCACATTAGTCACACTGATCATGGGAACAATCTTGAGGAGCTCTTGGGTGCAACTCCTTCCCGCATGGATTTGTGAGGTTTCAATGAAGGTATAATCGTTTTGTTTATGCATTAGATTAGTTTTATCTTCAGTTTGATCTCACATATCACAGGTACATTGGGATGCAGTAAAGAGAGTGTTTAGATATTTGAGGGGTACTTCTGAGTATTCCATATGTTATCATGGTAATCCTACAGGACCTTCGCATTCAGTTTGTATTCATGGATTTGTGGATTCTGATTGGGCGGGTGGCTTTGATAGTAGGAGATCCACCAGTGCTTACGTGTTTACTATGTTCAGTGGTGCAATTAGTTGGATGAGTAAGTGGCAACCTATGGTCATTTGGTCCATGACAAAAGCTGAGTATATGGCAGCAAATCATGCTTGCAAGGAAGCCATTTGGCTTAAGAGATTGTGTTCAGATATTGGTGTTGATGTAGGATAGATTACGATTTGTTGTGACAGTCAGAGTGCGATTTGCCTAGCAAAGAATCCAACTTTCCATGCCAGAACAAAGCATATTGATGTACAGTTTCATTTCATGCGAGACATGGTAGAGGATGGGAAGGTGAATTTGGAGAAGGTGGACACTTTGAAGAATGTTGCGGATGCAATAACGAAACCAGTGGGCACAAAGAAGTTTAGATGGTGTTCAGAGTCTACGGGCCTCTCAACCTATAGAAGTTAAATCCTATCATTTCCATTGGCTCTTAAAAGGTGTTCGACAAGTGGGAGAATGTTGGGAATTAGGATGCCTCAACCTTAGTAATTCCTTGCATTTATTTATTGTAATATATTTATTTATTGCCTATTGTGTAATTAGGATGCAAATCCTATTTTTTCATCTTGTGGGAGTTGGCACGGTGATGTGTCATCCTATGTGGAAGGTGACCACGTGTAATTTTGTCCTCACATGAGGAGATAGGCATCCCACTTAGGGGTAGAGGTATTTTGCCATGTGTTGACACTTTGACTAGTGTGTAAGTGAATCTTGATCGAAACGGTTATGACAGATTCCTATGACAGAATCTATGACACATAAGAGTCGCAAAATGGAATGTTCTATGACAGGTGAAGACATGTGTCACAAGGCATCTTGGAAGAAGGCATCTTTGGGCACCCCAAGGAGGGTTATGACATGTTGTAAGAGAATATGCTATTTTGAGTTAGTGTATGACAGATTCTCTTATAGCTGTAAGATATGACAGTTATGACAGATTCTATGACAGTTGTAAGAGCATCTGTCATTGCCTAACTTGGGAATAGGTGACCATATTGGGATGGGGTGATATGAAAAGTGTCATGACCATGTTGCAGTGTTGGACAAGTGTCCCTAGGTGTGGGTTTTGGGCCATGAGGCCAAGTTGGATGCCCATCTCAAGGAAAGTTCATTTTTGCCTTGTAAACTTCTATTTAAGCGGGTTCTTTGAGAGGAGATGTATTATGTGATTGACAAGTACTGTTATGCTACCGGATTATCTCTAGATACGAGTGTCCAAGAGTCATATAAAGACTTGCATTGCAAGTGTGTTGTAAACCTTGTTGTTTAGATAATACATTATGCAGGTTTTGGAGTGTGGGGTTTTTCACCCATAAGGGGTTTCCCCATGTTATATCTTGTCTCTCTCTTCTTTTATCTTACATTCTTGTGTTGTGTATTGTTGCAATATCTCTATTGTTGGGTTAATAACACTATAATTATAAAGGTTAAAAAGAATTGGCACTCATCTCTCATTAGATTAGTGTAGTAAATGATTTCCACACACCTAGCTTCCTTTCAAAAATGTCATCAGAAAACCACTCACAGAAGTTTCAAAATTGCCTGGGACTGGTCAAAACCACCTTCTACAGGCTACAAAACCACTGATATCGGACCAAAGCCACTGGTTTGACTGCAAAACAGCCTGTATAGGTGCAAAAACTACTTGTTTGTTCCTGAAACTGCCAATGACAACTGAAAATTGCCTAGAAAATTAAAAAACCACCATTCTGGGATAGAAAACCGCTGGTGTATAGAGAAACCACCTTCTACAAGCCACAAAACCACCTATGAACGTAGAAAACCACTGACCTTTCGTCTAAAACCACTGTATGATTGCATTGGGTGGGAAGTTCATATTGTTGCCTAAGTTGTTTAAGGGGAATATACCCTTGAAATTCTACCACCAACTATTATGGATCTGCGAACTTCATTGAATGACCATCGTGGAATTGTTTTATAAACTACAAATATTTTTTTAAAAATTTATAAGGTCGTGCGGCTGTGGGCCAAGCCCCTAAAAGGGGTTTGTAGACCCAAGGGACCCGCGGGTGGGGGGATCCCTTCCACGTGAGCCTTTGATGCCGTGGAGGGGACCTGTATGGGCTGCTGGCTTGGTACCCGTAGTACCCTCTAGGTATGGGGCTGACACAACCCTTCGCAGTACCCTATCGGTACCCACCACAAATCTTTAATTTTTTTTATTTAAAAAACCAGCAGACAATTAAATATAATCGACAGACATGAATACTATCCAATGAATTTTTACCTGATAGATTTTTGTGTAGAAGATTCATTGACGCAGACCTGTGCAGAGATGACGCCTATGAAATATTCCATATAGTCAATTTGAAAAAAAATATGCCTTTCCTTTCAACTTTGTCTGATTTGAGCGAATTGATAGTTGATCTATAGTTTTTTGGGCATCTGGAGCGTGATGACAGGGTCTGATTTTGCCCAAACTACTCTGAAATTGTAGCTACTTTCCGGATCAGGTATCCATGCCCCGAATTGAAAACCTCATAGATTTGGCCTTCGATGTCTGATCTGGATGAAACAAAAGGTGATCTTGACTATCTCAGACCTCTTGAACATAATGGTGTGCTCAGATTTGTAACAACATGTACTCCAAAATGAACTTGCAATATAAGGCTACAAAAAAGAAACCCTCACAAATTTGGTATTTCCATCAAGTCTTTCTGATTCTTTAGGCCATCATTTGATGCAAGAGAATAGCATACTTAACTATCAAGATCCACCATGAATTTACATTCAAATCTCTCAAAGATTTGGCTAACAAGAAGAGATACCACCTAGAGAGCTCTGATACCATGTAAGAGTTGGCTAGATAGGAGCCGTCCAAGATCTAGGACTCCATGAAAGCACAAGAGAGACAATGAGAGAATAATTCTATTCTATCAATGAATGCAAAATTGTTCATCATATGTTTGTTATTACAATGTACATGAAGAGCCTTGCTTATAAAGACAAGGATGATAGCCAAGATGTTGTAATTATGTGACAAGTGGCTTAATCCTATGACATGTGACAACTATAGCACGTGTAGAATAAGACAACTATAAGACAACTATCAACAACTAGCAACAACTAGACACAACTAGAAACAACTACAAACATCTAGTAGACTCACTAAATCAACTTAACATGTGAATTATGTGAGGGAATATTATTTAATTAATAAATAGTTAAATAATATGAATTATCCTCACACAAGGGAAACTAGATAGGAAATATCCCTATTCACACTAACAAAAGGAAATGTAAATCCTTAGAATAGTTAGTAGGTATGAACTAGACTTAAACTCATCTTGTTAAAAAAGAATAAAATTTGCTTGAAAGTCATCATTATGCTTGCATCTCTAGTATAATGCTATTTGAGGAAATATGTCTATCGGATTGAAATGTTAAGTGAAATCTTGAAATTTTTTTATGAGAAGGTAGTAGTGTGTTTTACTTATGTGAATGGAAACCTAAAGAAATATCTTTGTAAACAGTGGGATTCCTCAAGGAACTTCCTCTCATGTTGTACGTGTGCCCAAATGTCACTATGTTGCAAGACATTTTTGTGACAGACATCCCCCCTGTCTTTGGCATTTGTTTATCAAGAGATTTCATAGCTAAGATTGGAAGGTATCTTTCCTTAGATTGGTCACATTGATTCTAAGGACCAAGTATGGTTCTAAGATGAAAGTGTTGTTAGAGCCATTGCATAAAAGAGCACATTATAGAGGAAGTAATGGCTAATTTTAGGGCAATGCACACTGTGATTACTCAAGATGAGAGGCTTGATATGGAAATGCTTCACAGGGAAGGTGTGTTGAGCAACAAAAATGAAAAAGAAGTGCTTCTACTAGAGGCCATGCATAATGATCTCTTTGGGAATTATGATTCCACTGGTCTAGGGACATATGTGATCATCGAAGAGGACATTGTGATCTCATAAATCACTAAGGCACCCAAAATGCTGAAGCAAATCATAGAAGAAGATTCTACCCTGTGAACCCTACATTTTGATGGTGCTAAGTGGATGAATGGTTTAGGGGCCAGAGTATGTCTTATGTCAACAGAAGGTGAGAAGATCTCGGGAACATTCCTATTCCAGTTCAATTATATGAATAACAATGCAAAATATGAGGCTCTAGTCCATGGCCTAATTCTAGTGGAAAAATGGGAATCAAGCAATTAAGAGTATTCAGAGATTCAAAGTTGGTGATCAATCAGGTATGAGGGATAGCTACTACAAAAATGTAAGGATGAGGTCCTATCGCCACTGGGTATGGGATCTAATAGAAGGATTTACTACTTTTAATATTTAAGCATCCCAAGAGCCTGAAATATTGAAGCAGGCAAGATGACTCAGATTGGGGTGCAATTTGACCCAATAGAGGATCTTTGGCTGAATTAAAATGCAGTGAAATTGATCATCCAACCAGATGTCCCAGGAAATGGAGATCATTGGCAAATTTTTTACAGTGATGATTAGATTGCTTTATTCCTACAATGATCTAGTGAGTTTGCTCACCAGCTCCAGCCTCAAATAGAGGAAGCTTATGGTGATCAAATAGTCCAATTAAATATTAATAAGCTTCCCAAAGGCCTCATAACTCTTGAGAGTTTATTTGATTCTGACGATGCTAAATTAGACAGAAGAAGATTCATAGCCAATAAGGATGACTATTCTGAGTTGGAAGTCAATGACAAGAAAATAATCAAGGTAGGAAATATCACTACCCAATCTGGGAAGGATAGACTGGTTTCTTTATGGAACAAATACGACAAAGTGATATCCTAGAAATATGAAGACCTCTGAGGATATAATAAAGGGATAGTTCAACACACTATTGAATTGGTTGAAGGAGAAAAACCAGTCATGTAGAAATAGAGACTAGTAAACTTGATAATCGAGACCCTTATGGATCAAGAACTGAAGAAGTTAATCAAATCTAAAATCATCTTTCCCATCAAGCACTCGACTTGGGTGTCAAATTTGGTCCCTGTAAGAAAGAAGAATAGTGAGATCAGACTCTATGTTGATTTTCAGGATTTAAATCGTGCTTCTCTCAAGGATCATTACCTCTTGCCTTCCATGGAATAAATTATCTAGATAGTAATTGAAGCAGAAGATTCTCCTTGTTAGATGGACTTTTAGGGTATAATCAAATATGGCTAAAAGAGGAAGACCAACATAAGACCACTTTCAACATAAAATGGGGAACTTTTGCTTACACAAAATGCTTTTTGACCTCTTGAATGATGGAGCCACTTTCTAGCATGCCATAGACATTGCTTTCAGTGAGCTAATGGAAAAAATTATTCTAGTCTATCTAGATGATCTCACCATGTTCACCAGGGCTGGTGAGAATCACTTCAACCATGTTGAAAAGTTTTTTCAAAGGTGCCAGGAATTTGGGATTTCCTTGAATCGAAAGAAGTGCATCTTTGGTGTACCTCAAGGGAAGTTGCGAGGACATGTGTCCAAAGAAGGGATCTTGATTCATCTAGAAAGAGTCAAAGCTATTTTAGACCTATTATTGTTAGTAAACAAGAAAGGAGTGTAATCCTTCTTGGGAAAGATTAACTTTGTGAGTCGTTTCATTACAGATTTTGCTGGGTTAGTTAGACCCATTATTGCAATGCTAAAAGGATATGAATTTCAAATGGACTCCAAAAGGCTAGAAAGCCTTTGAGCATGTCAAAATGGCTATTTCTACTACTTCAGTTTTGGTGAATCTAGATTTTTATAAAGATTTTGTAATGTATGTATATGACAGAGAGCACAGTGTAGCTACAGTGTTGTCTCAGAAGGGTGATACTTAGTCTGGGGAGCATCCAATTGCCCATTTCACAAGGACCCTATGAGGATATGAATCAAATTATAGCTTTGTATAGAAGTAGACATATGCAGTGGTAAAAGGTCTGAAAAAGTTCTGACACCTGATAACTGGGAATAAGGTAATAATCTTAGTAGAGCACTCACATGTTCATGAATACATCATGGAAGGGGAAATCACAGAAAAAAGAGAAAATTGGATTACCAAAATACTGGAGTATAACATGGAAATTAAGCCAACAAAGCTGGTTAGAGGAAGAGGAATCTGCGAATACATTTCTCACAACCTCGATTCTATAGTAGACCAAGAAGAATCTTTGGAAACATTGACAAATCAAGAATTTAACATAGACTCATGGGTAGTAGACAAAATATGTTTCATGGAGAGAAGCAAATATTTGAGTCATTTGCCTCTTCATAGGAGGGTATTCTATAGGCTGCAAGGGTCTAACTACTCTTTGGTCAATGATCTTCTCTTCAAGTGCAACTTCAATAGTATTTTGCTTAGATGCATGGAGAAAGGGGAGGCCGAGAAGATTCTGCATGAACTACATTATGGCACATCTGAAGGACATTTATCCACCAAGACTACAATGACCAAGGTACTTTGTGCAGGATACTAATGGCCTACCCTGTTTTCTAATTACTATGGGATGGTAAAAAAGTGTCAACAATGTTAGTTCTATTTCAGGAGAGGAAGGAATGGATCCTCACAACAACTGATTATTTCACCAGATGGAGTGAGGCAATACCACTAAAGAAAGCCACAAAAATTTTTATCTTGATTTTTCTGGAAGACATTGTTACAAGATTTGGTGCCCCAAGAACAATCATATCTAATAATGCTAATGCATTCTTAGGGTCCAAAATTTCAGAGTTCACCTTACAAAATGACATTTTCTTAATGAATTCTTCTAATTACTACCCACAAGGAAATGACCTAGCTGAATCGACAAATAAAAACCTGATTCAGCTCATCAAAAGGATGGGCTTTGACCATCAAAGGGAGTGACACAAGTACCTGAAAGTGGCATTATGGGTGGATCACATCACTCCAAAATAGAGTATTAAGTCATCTCCATATGAGCTCGTATATGGGAAAAGAGTCTTAATCCCCATGACAATTGAAATCCTAACATTACAGCTCCTTAAACAAATAGATATTGAGGAAAATGGAGCGATGCAAGTGAGGCTCACAAAATTGATGGTGCTTCAAGAATAGAGAGAATCAACTTATGATGTCATGTTTGACCACTAGTTAACATTGAAGAGATGATTTCAACAAGCGGCCATTGAGTCAAGTTTCAAAGTTGGAGATTTAGTTTTGAAATGGGAGGATAGAGTTGTAAAACCTTGCCAACATGCAAATTTTAATTCCCTATGGAGAGGACCTTTCAAGATGGTTTCCTATAATGAAAGGAAGCAAGGTATGAGAAAACGCTTCCTACACTGATCTACTAAGGAAAGATTTATGCAAATTTTTATCTTTTAAAGTTAGAGATTAAGATGCACATTAACATAAAGGTAACAACAACATCCAAATGTAAATACAAAACTCACAACACAAGATATACATGGGGAAAGCCCTTATAGGTAAAAATCTCACACTCCAAAGCTGCCCAATATATTATTCAGGAATCAAGAAGATTACAATATATTTGTAGAGAAAGCTTTCATAGGAGTATTAATCAACCAGAGATCTAGGAGGTAACTCAACATCTATAAGATTCTTACACACAACCTTCATCTCCATCTCCTGATATATAAGAGATACAATACAGTAAACTATTTTTGTTAATTATAAAACCATGAGTCAAAACGACCCACAAGTGGCACCCAAATTATCTACAATCAAAGATGCCTTATGGTGTGCCAAAAAAAATACCAACACATGTAAATCCTCCCTTTACAGCTCTTTTAAGTGTCCAACACGTTTTCACATTTCCCAAAAATAGGAGGTCCAACTTCTGGAAGCCATAACTTTTGATCTGAGTGTCTGATTGACGAACTGTTTGAAGTACCAGAAAGCTCATGAAGAGATATATGCCCTTGTAATCAACTTTGTCAGTTATGACAATTTTTAGACCATTTAGTGACCTCTAAGTGCCTCAAAATTGAGTTCAAAACTTTTCTGACAGTCTCAAAAAATAGAAACTTTAATATCTCGCAATCCAGATATGATCTTGAGTCAAAACTCACCCGAGATGTTTACTTAGCAGTTCTGCACCTTTTGGGAAAAAATTTAGGTCAATCTGAGGTCAAATGTAGAGTTACTAAAAATAGTAATTCTCACCATTTTTATCTCTTTTGGAAACTTTGAAATTTCTAGACCATTCTTCAAGATAAAGGGTATTCAAAAAGACCAAAACTAGGAAGAATAATAATCATTCAAAGTTACAAGGTTGAGACACTTTCCTAAAATTCTCCCACTTCTCGAACACCTTGCAAGAGCAAAGGGATTATCAACACCATGATTTAATTGCTAGGGGTTGTGAGGCCCATAGACTCTGAACACCATCTAAACTTCTCTGTGCTCACATGTTTTGTCAAGGAATCTACAACATTTGTTAAAGTGTCAAATTTCTCTAAGTTTACCTTCCCATCCTCTACCATGTCATGAACAAAATGGTACTAGACATCAATATGCTTAGTCCTCACATGGAAAGTAGGATTCTTTGCTAAACATATGGAACTTTGACTGTCACAACAAACAATAATCTTCCCTGCATCAAACCCAATATCAGAACATAATCTCTTAGGCCAAATGGCTTCTTTACAAGCATGAGTTGCTACCATGTATTCACCTTTAGTAGTGCACAAAGTGACCATAAGTTTTTACTTACTCATCCAACTAATAACACCACCAAACATAGTGAACACATAAGCACTGGTGGATCTCTTGTTGTCAATGTCACCTGCCCAATCTAAATCCACAAATCCTTGAATACAAAGTAAATGTCAAGGTCTAGTAGGATACCCATGATAACATAAGGAATACTCAGAAGTACCCCACAAATATATGAACACTCTGTTCATTGCATCTCAATGTACCCATCTAGGATTAGCCATAAATCAACTAAGGACTCCCACTGCTTGGGCAATGTCTGGTCTAGTACAGAACATCACATACATCAAACTGCCAACCACACTAGCATAAGGAACTCTGTTCATATCCTCCATCTCATAAGGAGACTTTGGACAATCTGTAATAGATAACTTTGTCCCCATTGTAACTGGAATAGTCAGAGGTCTGCAATCTACCATGTTGAATCTCTCCAACACAGTGTTAACATACTTACTTTGGCCTAACCAAAGTTTTCTGTTTGCTCTGTCTCTTCTAATTTTCATCCCCAGAATGTGCCGAGCTGCCCCTAGATTTTTCATCTCAAACTGTGCTGACAACTGAGACTTCAAATAAAAAATCAAACTTTTACCATTACCAATAAGTAACATATCATTGACATACAATGAAATAATGAGAATGCAATCATTGTCAAACTTGTAATAAACACAATGATCTGATTTTGATCTTTGAAATCCAATATGCAACACAAAGGCATCAAACTTCTGGTACCACATCCTAGGAGACTATTTCAAGCCATACAAATACTTTTTCAACTTGCAAACCAAATTTTCTTTACCTTTCACCATGTAGTGCTCTGGCTATGACATATAGATTTCCTCGTCCAAGTCACCATGGAGGAATGTTGTCTTCACATCCATCTGTTCCAATTTTGGATCATATGTTGTTGCAAGAGATAATAGGAACTGAATAGATGTCAGCTTTGCAATGGGAGAGAAAATCTCACCATAGTCAATTCCCTCCACCTGAGAATACCCATTTGCAACCAATCTAGCCTTATATTTCTCAACACTGCCATCTACACCAAATTTATTTTTGAACACCCATTTACATCCAACAGTTTTTCATCCTTTAGGCAAAGGCACCAAGTCCCAAGTATTATTCTTTTCCAAATAATACATCTCCTCTTCCATGGCCTCCTTCTAGGAACCCGCATCTTTCATACCCATAGCCTCTTTCATAGTTCTAGGCTTATCAGTGTTAGAAATCAAATAAAAAATACAACTAGAACCATGCAATGAATAACCAAACCTATCAGGTTGCCACTTTATCTGCGTGGACCTCCTCAAAGATTGAGGTTGAGGTTCTTCATCTTCTTCTGAACTTTCAGAGCTACTAGAGCTCCCCTCATTATCAAGTCCAATAGATGTTTTTGGTTCAACTTTCTCAAGGATGGAAGGAAGTTGTGTTGATAACTGAGAGGGGGGGGGTGAATCAGTTATCCTAATTATTTCCCTTATTAAACTTTCCTTTTAATTGAAGCAGCATAAAATCAAACACAAAACATAAACCATGAAATAAGAAACACATGACACAGTATTTTTGACGTGGAAACCCTGTTAAGGGAGAAAACCACGGGGTGATTAACCCAAGAATTATTCTCTGTTAGAAGAATAGGAAATTACAAAAATGGCACTTGCCAATTAGGGCTCACTGCCCGAGCACACTGCTCACAAGAGGCTCACTGCCTACAAGAAGACACACTGTCTTACAAAGTGATTAGAATCACAGTCTTGAACTGATTGGAAGCATCTGCATATGCTGGAGTTCAGTTCCGGTTAGGTTCAGTATACTGATCTGCTGCACTTCATCTTTCCTCTGTTCTTTAGTCTGCTGTCCTTTCACATACCGGATCTTTCTTGTTACTTCTGCTCTACTCTGGACTTGTTCGCATATCTTCACATTCCTTCACACCTTTTACCACTAAATCCATCCTCTATATATATCCGCACAAGTACTTTCATCATCTTTCTAGTCGGCATCCGGAACAGTCTAGTTTCTTACAAACTTAGTTCTGTCGGCTGAATCCTTGCTCACCAAGCAATGCGGATCAAGCATATACTTGTAGATATCATCAATTATGTCGGCCAAACATGATTCATGCCTCCGCAACCTTTATCATCATCTGTAACACATCCGGAAAGTAGTTTGATACTCAGTCAGTCAGTTCTTCCTCTGTTTTCACTGTCTCTCAGGAATCCGGTACTCAACTATTCATATCTTTTTCCTTGTCCATCTCCGGAGGCTAAATCCTTGGAATATACTACTCAAGATAGTCCTCTTGACTTCCCCAGATCCGCACTGCACCAAGACACTTCCTCTGAGAGATCCGGACCAATCTGTCGGACCTTGCCACATGCTCTGTTCTTGTTCACCGGACCACCACAATCTTCAATCTGACTTCCGGTAGAGACATATCATGACTTGCGGATATGTGGGATGACCTTTGTTGCCATCAATGACAACAACCATGAATCCATATAGTGTCTCTTGCCAACAATCTCCCCCTTTGGCATTGATGGCAACACTTAGTGAAAAATGACTAAGTGTTTACACTATGCTCCCCCTTTGCTGATGCTCTGTCTTTATATACAATTTCCGGAACTCCCCCTGAGTTGGATTCCTCATTTTTCACTGCTCCTCACTCCCCCTTTGACATCAATGGCAAAGGGTAGGGTCCGCACACCAAAATTTTCAAAAATTTTCTGCATATTTACATACTCACATATACTGCAGAATGTCTGCAAAGGATGTCTGCAGTTGAACCATTTCAGTAGCCCAACTAAGCTTCATTCTGTCCAGGATTGAAATGTGACCACTCAGCAAAAATGCAAAAGCTTCTGCCCGCCTGAGATCTGTCGGATCTTTTGTATGGGCGGTGGTCTGGGCATCACTGATGGCCTCATGCATCGTTTCCAACTTAGGGACTATAATCCTTCTAAGTTCTCCCATCCGGTTGGTAATGTTCTTCCTCTCCTTCTCAAGATTCTTTATTTCATTCAAGACTGCAATAGTCTGACATTCTTGATTTATTATAGAGGAAGAGAGAGGATCAAAACTTTGAGATAAGCTTTGAAGCTTGTCCTGTTCTTCTTTTATTTTCTTGTCAATTGCTGTTGTTGCCTTTGACCAAGATATACAAAATTTGTAGATGTCACCGCCATCCTTAAGAGCATTTTCTAAGCTCTTTATTCCAATGCTTACAATCTTCCTATCCTTAGAGATTAATTCTAATATTTCAGAAAATCTCTTATCCAAAAATTCCTTCCGGACCTTGTCTTCAGCTGATTTTTCTAGAGAATTAAAATGTGTATCAATACTGCTGACTAAGGTTTTTAGATTACCGGAAGTGGAGGCAGTCGGATCTATTTGGATTGATGGCATGATCTTTACAAGTACTCCGGAAGCAGCCTCTATCAACTCACAGTCCTCCATATGAGACTTTAGAAGCTTTTCATTTGCCTTGGCATTTGCAAATGAAGCTATCTTCATTGTTTGTACCGGAGAGAGAGAGTCAAAATCAAATGGACCTTTTAGAAGCTCCGGTTCATCAATCTCTAGAGTTTCTTTGCTCAAAAATTGTTGAACAGTTTGTGCAGTGTCTCTTGCCGGAGACAGATGTTTCTTTTCTTCTGCAGTCTTAGAACTGTCAACCTCTTTGTCTGTCACCACTGCTTCCTTCTCCTGCAATTGCTCTTCTTCTTTGGATCCGGAGACTGTAGGGGAAACCGGAGGAGAGATGCTTGCTTGTTCATGGGTCACTTCTTCTGGAGCAGAGGGTCCCAAGTCCTCACTTGTCTGTTCAGGGCTCACTTCTTCCGGAACAGAAGATTCCAAGTCAGCAGCTGTTTCTGCACCTAAGTCCTCTACAACAGGAAGATTGAACCTTTTGAAGGCCTTCCGGAGGATCTCTTCTGTCTCTTGTGCCACTTTGTCAGTCTCACCAAGCATGAGCTGATTCATCCTGGCTTTACTTCTGAACTCATCTCTGCAGTCCTTGAAGATCATGTTCATTGTCTTGGGATCAATTTGAGGATATAGCTGAATAGCTATCTGCTCCCGGATCTCAAGATCTTTGGCATGCGCATTATTCTTTCTTACTTCCATTTCCTTCTCTAGGCTTTTAGGAATGAGAGATATGATCTCAATGAAAGCCTTATTGTATGTGTTCAGATATTTAACTGTGGCTTCCTGCAGAGTCTTTTGGTCTGCCTCACTGAAGTCATCATAGGATTCAGTCATTGGTTGAAGGTTTCCATCCACCGTGACCGACTTGATTATGCTCTCTAGTGACAGAGTGGGCTTTTCAACAGTTACCTCTGCCATTTCCTCCTTGTCTTGGCCTGTGGAGGGCTTACCGGATCCTTTCTTTTTCTGTTTCTTTACTTCTCTTACTCCTTCATCTGATTCTGTCTCCTCTTCATCCTTTTGGCTTTCATAAGCCCTTGATGCTTTTGTCTTGGATCTTTTACCGGATGCCTGGACTTCCGGTTTTGAGCTTTTGGTTGTGGAAGGTGCAGATCTCTTTGATGATCTGGTCCGGGTGGGGGTTTCAACCGGAGCACTTTCTTTGCTTTTCTCTTCTTCCTCAGCCTTTCTCCTCTTTTCCCGGCTGGCATCAAGTGCCTCTTTTGAGATGCCTAGGCCTTGAGCAATGTGCTCTACTTCTTTTCTCACTTTTCTTTTAATCTCAGGTTCCCTGAGTTCTACATGTAATTTCACGCTCAGCTCCTCAAAGGTTCCAAACCTTTCTGCCTTAGGATCTTTGGGCTGACTTAGCATGTGTTGAACATGCAGCTCTACTATCTGTTCATCAACTTCATACCCCATGGGCATGATCCAGACAGTCCTTGGCTCCACTGCCTCCATTAGGCACTGATCAGTGTCAACCATAAAACATACTGAGTCCTTGTATTTCTCAATGAGTGACTGGGGAATTCTCTCTCTTGCTTGCATCATGCTCTGAAAGTTTTTGAAGTATCCCCATAGAGCTGTATTTCTCGCTTTTGCATCCCCAAGTCCATGCAAATAGTCTCTTATCTGGACTGCAACAGGTTTGTCATTCTGCCATACCCATCCACTTGTTCCGGGTAGCTCATTCATGAAGTAAAAGAAGAGACATACAATGAGAGTACCATACTTAAAGGAGTTCTTCTTGTCTTTCTTGATTTTCTGTACATTTTCCATCAATTGGCTTAGTAGTAGTTCACAAAGATCATAATCTGCATTCTTTCTTAGCATTTCATATGCTGTGTATATTGCAGTTCCGGATACAGAATTCTCCCTGCTGGAGTGATAGATCTTGTATCCTATGATCATTGATGCATATTTGATATCCGGATCCGAAATATCTTCAATGGTCATTGCTCTCTTATCATATTTTGATCCGGTGGCCTCAGTTACAACGTTGTTCTTGACAGATTTGAGGATAGGTACCCCCCCGGAAGAGTATAGACCTGTTACTGCTCTAATTGCTTCTTTTGTGATCTTGCAGGGTCTATCTAGCCAAAGGAAGTTGTCATGCATCCTGCTCAGTACATAC
The DNA here is from genome assembly GCA_027924645.1 of Cunninghamia lanceolata. Classification (NCBI taxonomy): domain Eukaryota; kingdom Viridiplantae; phylum Streptophyta; class Pinopsida; order Cupressales; family Cupressaceae; genus Cunninghamia; species Cunninghamia lanceolata. The sequence goes on along the minus strand of BSBN01000072.1, from coordinate 43,722,599 downwards.
CGGACCCATTCATCTTCTTCAAAGCTAGGGAAATGAATGAATTGCTCAAATTGTTTCTTCTGGATACCCTTATACTCTGGTTTGAGCTCAAAAGCATTGTCTATCAGTTGCTTGTGATAGAGGTCTCTTAATTTGAATTCCCCAAATTCCTCAATGTTTGCGTGTATGTAAACCCTAATATCTTCAGTATGTAAGACTCCGTGGGGAACACTAGAGAAGGCTCCTAGTGGATCTACCTCCAACGATTTGTAGGGATGTTTCTTGAATGAGGGGCGAGGTCTATCAGAGATCTTAACTATGTTTGGAGTAGCCATTCTTCAAAGATTTGCAGTGAGGCAATGAAAAACGAAGAATACCTTATGCGCCTTCGGTTTGCACGGAGTGGTTGGATTGATTTCTTTATGCAATAGCTTCGGCAGGAGATCCTTGGTGTGCTTGATGAACCTTGTTGCAGAGCTCCACTATTCGCTTCTTCTCAAGTGTAGAATGAGCAGATAACTTTTGAGAAATCCCTTATATTGCTCCGCAAACCCTAATATCTGTCTGCAATAAATGCTTCACCTGCATTATTCCGGTTTACCATGTCTGGACAGCTTGGAGTATCCCGGATTAGTCCTGATCACTGAATATCATCCGGATCTTTAAATCATGAATAAATCTAGGTAACATATTACAAGAACATCCCAAACACTCTGTCCAATCCGCAAGACAAGATCGTGCACTTCCGGATCTCTCCGGACCTTTTTGTAATCCTTTATCATACCGGAGCACCTCCCTGAACAGGTCTAACTTAATCGAACACAGCTTCTTCATAACTCCATGCGGACCTCTGAAAACTTGACTGAAGCATCTCAGGACTTATATCTACAAACCCTTTAATCCGCATCTTGTGCCACATCCGGCACAACTTGTTTGGCTGGGGGAACAGAATCTTCTTTGAGTCTCCCCCTGAGCCTGAGCTCACTTTTTAATTTCCGGAAGAAATATCAGCACCAGAATCTGGTGCGGATCCAACCTCTACATTCTCTGAGCTTTTCTTCACCCAAATCTTGCTCATCTGATTCCTAACTTCATCCGCATTCATCTTTTGTTTACCCTTGTCTTGATTCTGATTATACACCGGACCTCTTTTGTCCTGATTCTTGTTTCTGCAGACTTTAGCATTATGACCGGACCTATTGCAGATTTGACAAATAACATTTCTTTGCATATTTAACTGATATCCCCTTGATCTGCATTGATTAGCCATATGACCTACTCTATTGCATGTAAAGCATCTACCTTTGAATGATTTGTTTACTTGCATAATTCTGCATTCATGGGATTTGTGTCCATACCTTTTGCAGTTGAAGCACTGTCCGGAGAAGGATGAATTAATCTGATTCATTCTCATTCTGCACTGATTAGCTTTGTGACCAAAATGGTTGCAGCTGTGGCAGTATCCATTGAAGGATGGATATTTTTGAGCATTTGGCTGTCTTACCGGAGGTCTTCTAGGCCTGCTCCTTGGATTTTCTGATCCAAGATTCTTCTGACCGGATCCGGAGCTTTCTCCTTTTTCATATCCCAAGCCATACTTGTCATCTGTCCTCTTTTGACTTCCAAGAAGAACTTCAAGTTGAGCAGAACTTATCTTGAATTTCTCTTTATATTCATTTGCTGTTTGAAGGTCTCTTTTGAGAGAGGCAATTTGATCCTCAAGTTTTCCTTCATTATCTTTGGAATCTTCAAGATCAGATTCAAGGTGTCTGATAATCCTGTCCATCTGGTGGCACTCTTCTGATTTTTCTTTAAGAGATTGTCTTAGATTGTCTTCAGCCTTTCTTTTTTCTTCAATCTCTTGAGTAAACTTTATAGTTCCTGATTCCATTTCATGTCTTAACATAATGACTTCTTTTGATAACTTTTCACATAACTTGGTTTGCTCAGTCAATTCCTCACTTGTATTGCTTTCTTCACTTTGTCTTGCCAACTGTTGAAGCAGCTCCTTTCTCTTTTTCATAGAGAGACTTAATTTGTCTTTTAATTCTCTCATGAATTCATCAGCCTGTTTGAGTCTTTCCTTTAATTCACTGACTTCAGAATTTGACTGTTCAAGATCCTCAAGGGCAGTCTTGAGTTGCTCCCTTAAACCATATGCATCCATTTGAAATCCCAGATCTTCCTCAAGCTGTTAGGCTCTATTAGGAGGAACTTGGCTCTGATACCAATTGTTGATAACTGAGAGGGGGGGGGTGAATCAGTTATCCTAATTATTTCCCTTATTAAACTTTCCTTTTAATTGAAGCAGCATAAAATCAAACACAAAACATAAACCATGAAATAAGAAACACATGACACAGTATTTTTGACGTGGAAACCCTGTTAAGGGAGAAAACCACGGGGTGATTAACCCAAGAATTATTCTCTGTTAGAAGAATAGGAAATTACAAAAATGGCACTTGCCAATTAGGGCTCACTGCCCGAGCACACTGCTCACAAGAGGCTCACTGCCTACAAGAAGACACACTGTCTTACAAAGTGATTAGAATCACAGTCTTGAACTGATTGGAAGCATCTGCATATGCTGGAGTTCAGTTCCGGTTAGGTTCAGTATACTGATCTGCTGCACTTCATCTTTCCTCTGTTCTTTAGTCTGCTGTCCTTTCACATACCGGATCTTTCTTGTTACTTCTGCTCTACTCTGGACTTGTTCGCATATCTTCACATTCCTTCACACCTTTTACCACTAAATCCATCCTCTATATATATCCGCACAAGTACTTTCATCATCTTTCTAGTCGGCATCCGGAACAGTCTAGTTTCTTACAAACTTAGTTCTGTCGGCTGAATCCTTGCTCACCAAGCAATGCGGATCAAGCATATACTTGTAGATATCATCAATTATGTCGGCCAAACATGATTCATGCCTCCGCAACCTTTATCATCATCTGTAACACATCCGGAAAGTAGTTTGATACTCAGTCAGTCAGTTCTTCCTCTGTTTTCACTGTCTCTCAGGAATCCGGTACTCAACTATTCATATCTTTTTCCTTGTCCATCTCCGGAGGCTAAATCCTTGGAATATACTACTCAAGATAGTCCTCTTGACTTCCCCAGATCCGCACTGCACCAAGACACTTCCTCTGAGAGATCCGGACCAATCTGTCGGACCTTGCCACATGCTCTGTTCTTGTTCACCGGACCACCACAATCTTCAATCTGACTTCCGGTAGAGACATATCATGACTTGCGGATATGTGGGATGACCTTTGTTGCCATCAATGACAACAACCATGAATCCATATAGTGTCTCTTGCCAACAAGTTGAACCACATCCTCTTTCTTCTCTTCTTTCTCTGGCTGCAAGATAATAGAAGAAGGATTGAGTTCTCTAAAGATCACACTTTTTCTATACAAAACTCTCTCAGCCACTAGATCCCAAAGCTTGTACCCTTTCACACCGATGCCATAACCGATGAAGATACACTTCACAGCCTTGTTCTCCAATTTAGACCTCTTCTCCTTAGGCACATGTGCATATGCCTCACAACCAAATACTTAAATGTTTCTTAATGAAGGCTTTTTACCAGACCATGCCTCCATAGGTGTCTTATCAATGACCACTGATGTAGAGACCTATTAACCGGCTAACAAGTGGTAGCAATAGCTTCAGTCCAAAACTTTTGTTCAAGGATAGCTCCACTTAGCATACTCCTTGCCCTCTCCATCAATGTTCTATTCATTCTCTCTACAACTCCATTCTACTGAGGGGTATATGAAGTTGGCTTATGCCTCTCAATCCCCTATTATTTATAGAACTTGTAGAAATCTACTGAATAAAACTCACCACCATTGTCAGTCCTCAAACATCTTTCTATCCTTCTGATTCTCTACAAGAGATTTGAACTCTTTGAATCTACTAAAGACTTCAGATTTGCTTCTAAGGAAATACACCCATGTCCCTCTACCTCAATAAGATTTTTATTTTTTAGGGTCCTCAAACCCTTTTCACCAATGTCTCAGCTGGAAGTTTCATCTCCATAGAATGAGCACCCTTAGGTACCTAGAAAGCACAACCATCAGAAGTAGATGCAACAATCCTCTTTGTTGCTAGTTCCAATGGTGAGGATGAAGACTCTAAAGCTCTCTTCTTCGAAACAAAGGCACTATTACACTAAACTACGCATGCATCAAGCTGAAACAGAGTGCCAATTCAAACACCCTTAGCCAACACCATAGATCCTCTAGTCATCTTGCATCCTCCATTCGAGAAAACAACCTGCACACCCACATCATTCAACTAACTTATAGAAAGGAGGTTCTGTGCCAAACCAGAGATATGCAGAACACCATTGATTCCCTTCATTCGTCCATCAAGGAATCAAATCAAGACTTTTCCATGGCCAACAATCTTTAGGTGAGAATCATCACCCAAGTACACCTTTCCACCATCATATTCTTCATACTTCAAAAACCAACCCTGATGTGAGCTCATGTGAAAAGATGAACTAGATTCAATAAGCCACGTGCATCCTTAGATGCATGTGTTGCCAAGTTAGCGACAAACACTTCTCCTTCATCCTGAGATGACTTGTCAGAATATTAATCATAGTTCTTCTTTTTCTTTTTCTCCTCCTTGCACTCCTTGTAGAAGTGACCAGGTTTCTCGCAATTCCAACAAAGGGCCTTGGACTTTCTAGGAGACTTAGATCTCCCATGAGATTTGAATCTTCCTTTTTCTTCCTTCTTCTTATCCTTTTTCTTTCCCTTCTTTTTAGATCTACCACGAACTGCAAGAGCCTCCTTAGCCGATTCAGAAGACTTTCTCTACATTTCTTCAGACAACAAAGAAGAAACTACTTGATCCATCTTGAAGGTGGTAGTGGTACTCCCAATGGCCATAACAAGGTGATCCCATGAATCTAGTAAGGAACACAATAATGTCATACACTGATCCTCCTCCTCCATCTTTACACTAACAGAGGTCAACTGGAAAACAAGCATATTGAATGTATTCAGGTGATTAGCAACATATCTTCCATCTTCCATTCTAAGAGAATATAAATTCTTTCACAAGAATAACTTGTTCACCAAGGATTTAGCCTAATAGACATCTCCAAGCTTCTTCCAAAGATCTTTTGGAGTCTTCACTTCATGGATATTCAAGAGCACTGAATCAACCAATTAGTGTTATTAGACCCTTAGCCTTTCAATCCCTCAGATCCCAATCTTCTTGTTTCATGCCCGATGACATGGTTCTGGATACTGCAAGCCATAGCTCTCTATCCATCAATAAGTCCTCCATCTTAAGTTTCCACAAATCAAAGTTGCCTCCATTGAACTTCTCTATATCAAACCTCCTAGATATGCTCGCCATCTCTTTCCTGCAACAAAGATTTCAAAATCATCTGCACAAGCTCCCACTCAAATGAAGATCATCTCAAAAAACCCTCTACCCAACAACTAGAACTGAAGGTGATCAGGCTTTGATACCAACTGAAAGGAAGCAAGGTATGCAGAAACGCTTCCTACATTGATCTACTAAGAAAAGATTTATGCAATTTTTTTATCTTTTACAGTTACAGTTTAAGATGCACATTAACAGAAAGGTAATAACATCCAAATGTAAATACAAAACTCAGAACACAATATATACATGGGGAAAACTGTTATAGGTAAAAATCTCCACACTCCAAAGCTGCCCAATACATTATTGAAGAATCCAGAAGATTACAATATACTTGTAGAGCAAGCATTAACATGAGTATTAATCAACTAGAAATATAGGAGGTAACTCAATATCTATAAAATTCTGTACACACAACCTCCATCTCTAACTTTTGATATATAAGAGATATAATATAGTAAACCATTTCTAGTAATTACAAAACCATGAGCCAAAACCACCCACAAGTGGCACCCAAATGATCTCCAATCAAAGATGCCTTATGATGTGCTAAAAGACACACCAACATGTGTAACTCTCCCCTTTATAGCTCTTTTAAGTGTCCAACATGTTTTCACATTTCCCAAAAATAGGTCCAACTTTCAGAGGTCATAACTTTTGATCCAGGTGTCTGATTGATGAACCGTTTGAAGCGTCAGAAAGATCATGAAGAGATATATGCCCCTATAACCCAAGTTGTTGGTTATAATATTTTTTAGACCATTTAGGGACCTCTAAGTGCCTCAAAACTGAGTTCAAAATTTTTTTTGGCAGTCTCAAAAAATAGAAACTTTAATATCTCACAATCTAGCTATGATCTTGGGTCGAAACTCACCTGAGATGTTTACTTAGCAAATCTGCACCTTTTGGAAAAAAATTTAGGTTAATCCGAGGTCAAATGTAGAGTTACTAAAAATAGTAAGTCCCACCATTTTTAGCCCTTTTGGAAACATTGAAAGTTCTAGACCATTCTTCAAGATAAAGGGTATTTGAAAAGACTAAAACTGGGAAGAATAGTAATCTTTCAAAGTTGAAAGGTTGAGAGACTTTCCTAAAAGCCAAGTAATGTGTATGACATGGAAGATGCAGATGGAGAGATGTCAAAGATTATGGTAGCCAAGATCTTCATGAAACACTATAATTAAATGAAATTGTCACATATAATATAGTTAGTTAGCTATTTTGTTTCTCGAGAGGCTGTTATCTCCCACCTCTTTTTGAATAAGTGTTTATCGTACAACATTTTGGTCTTTCACTAAATTTGTTGGCATGGTCCATGTGTCTGGTTTTTAGCATAGTTTCTGCATTGCAGCTGCAAGAAATTGCCCAACTACCAGAGATGAACAACCATTAAATGACAAGATCCCAGTAAAAGATGTGTCATCATGAAAATATTTGAAAAGACTAGTGATAAGAGTCCAAATCATGCAAAATTAAGGTTGCCGTAAAGGAATGCCAATGAAAAGAGTCAAAGGCATTTAATACACATGATTGGAGTTGCTATATACACCAAATTTGAAAGATAAATGGTCTCAATTGTGATATAGTAGACCTAAGGTTTTTCAGTGAGCATAAGAAAATCTTTTTGATTTAGTTGTGGTGGTATAGAGTTTTTAAATCTGATTAGTCATGGTAGCATATACAATCAGAATCAACAGCTTGAGTGGGATGGAGTCACAAGATACAGTGGCTAGTAGCGAGACTCCTAGGAAGAAGAAGTCCTCATTGGTAAGAAAAGCATAGGAGCTCCATCCTAAATTAGCCAACAACAAATCCTATGCTTCTTCTCCTGGACAATCCAAGCCAAAACTACCCTAGATCAATGAACATAAGAGAGGTAGGTGTCGCGATACCACACTTGTTTTTGACCCTGCCAATCATATTATTGATCCTATTTTGTCTAAAAACACTAAGAATCTAAGGGGGGGGCATGCACACATGGTATAAAGAGTTAGGGCCGATGATGTAGAAACTTTTGGGATTAGGATATGGAATTCAAGGTTAGCCCAATTTTTGGTTCCTCTGGTGCATCCAAGCCCTAAACTAGTCGATGCATGCATAAAGTGCTATAATAAAGATACCAAGACCATTAGGGGGTTGAATACTAATGTAACCATTAATGCATAGGCTATAAGGGACATGCTGGGTCTTGAGTATGATGCCTCAGTAGACTTTAGTGGTCTAGCCAAATTCTAGAAATTGTGGAATACACGGGATAGCCAGTTGGGTTTCCTAAACAATGAGCTCTACTTAGACCCTAAACATAGAATCTTGGCGCCTCTACCCATTGTATTATCTAGTTTCAACTATGATTTGCAAGACATATGTTCGATTCTTTCTTTTATTTTTTATCTTGACAATGATGTGAATGTGTTCAATTTCTAGATGGGCGCTATTTTCTATCTCAAGACAATCACTAAGAAGCAGGTCTATAGGATGGATTTTTCATATTTCATCACTGATAAACTAACATACCAATTGACCAATTTTGGCCATCAACAATTCTTTAGGTACATTTCTTTTCTATTGCACATGATTTTGTTTTAGAATCCCTAGTTCTTCCTACCCTGCATGCAACTAACAATGCCTGAAGAGTCGACTGATAGACAAAGATTGATCCCTATGTATGCATGGAATCATCTCCTATTAGTCACAACTAATTTTTATGAGTATTCAGAGTGTTTCATGTTGAAATTAAGGAACACTAAGAGGGGGGTGAATCAGTGTTCTACAAAACTTATTACTTTGTTCCTTTATTAGTTTACTACATACATCCAAAAGAAAGAAGCATGAACATAAGAATAGAAACAACAAGATCACAAAACATGAACACCAAGATTTTTATGTGGAAATCCAGTTAAGGGAAAAACCACGGTGGGAGTTAACCCACAAGAATTTATACTCTGTTAAAAGTATTATAATGGGAAGGCACATGCCTTCGGGCACACTGCCTAGAGATCATTGCTCAAAGGAGGCTCACTGCCTACAGAATTGATTACAAAAGTTCACAGTAAATTTGAACAGAATAATAACATCTAACAATGCAAAATTATAGTTCCGGTTGAGCTCAATACACTAACTTTGTACACTTCATCTCTCTCTACCTTACTTCACTATTCTGCCATGATCCGGAGCTTAGATCTCTTCACTTCGCACCTAATATTTCTCTACTTCACACCTCACCATTCATATTCACACCTTCGTACACCAAAATGCTCAAATCCATCTATCATATATATCCGCTACATGAAATTGCATCAACTGCAATTGGCCTTAAGAAAAAACTTAGAGACTTTTTAAGAACATTGTTCTGTTGGCTGAATCCATGTACAAACACCAATGCGGACTAGAACTTATGTATCCAGGTCACCTCACATGTCGGCCAATACCACTGGATCTCATAAATTACTCGACCAATCACTTCTCTTCATCCGCACAAGGATCAAACACCTAGTCGGCCTATTCTTCACCGGACTGTATTGCTTAACCAGAACCCAATACTCAGATGCATGTAACTTTCAATCCCTTCATCACAAGAGGCTAAAATTTTGGATTTAGGTAGCCTTGACATCCCTAAATATTCCCTCAGATTCACAACACAATATGCTTACCTGTGGAGAAATGCGGAGCAGGATGCTGAACCTTGTCATATGCCCTGTTCCTGTCTATTTGGACTTAGACAAATCTGTAATCTGACTTTTAGTATGATCCACTGATGAAATGTGGATGAAAAAGATAGATTTAGTTGCCATCACTTACAACACTTGATATGCCTAGCATTGTCTCTTGCCAACAATCTCCCCTTTTGACATTGATGGCAACACTTATTGAAAAATGACTAAGTGTTAGAACAACTCCCGCTTACTATATATACACTTGTGATTTCCAATGCTCCCCCTTAGATTAATTCTTCATTTTTCATTACTTTTCCTCTCCCCCTTTGACATAAATGGAAAAGGCTAGGATCCACATATCACAGTTCATACAAAAATGTTATGTACATACTTCCGCATATGAGCACACAGTCCTTAAGCCTTGTTTATCAGCAAAAAGATATCACCAAAAATGTTTTTCAATCGTGTCAATTCATTGTCCCAGTTCTTCTTAGTGCTTGCCAAAATGGATATATTCCCACTAAACAAAAATGCCTATGATTGTCCCTTTTGAAGACCAGAAGGATCACTAGTAGCAGCAGCAGCTTGGGATTCTATGAATATATCATACATAGTCTCCAACTTAGGGGAAATCAGTCCCTGGAGCTCATCCAGTCTGTCCAAAATTTTAACTTTTTCTTTCTCCAAATCATCCAATTCATTTCGCAAATTCACTACTTGGCATTCTTTGATTGCTACAGACTCAGTTAAAGGGTTATAAGACTGAGAAATGTTAAACAGTTTGAGCTCTAAGTCCTTAATCTTTTTCTCAATAACTTCAACAAATTTAGACTGATTTAGAAAAAAATTATAAATCTCTATACCTTCAGAGAGAGCATTTTGAATACTCTTTACACTGGTATCAAGCATTGATCTATCATAGCTAATTATTTTTCTTATTTCAGTAAATCTCTTCTCATTATATTCATTTTTGACTTTAACTTTTGCTAATTTTTCTAAGGTTTCAAAATGAGTACTTATAAAGTTTATTAGACTCTTCAACTGAGTAGAGGGAGAGTTGGATGAATCCTTTTGAAAGGTTGGCATAATCTTTTCCAAAATTCCAGAGGCAAGACCAAGCAACTCACTATCCTCAATATGAGTTTTCATAATTTTCTCTCTTGCTTTTTCTTGTGCCATAGATGCTAACTTCATCTTTTGTAGAGGGGAAAGAGTGTCAAAATTGATAGGTCCTTGAATTAGCTCCAATTCATCAAACTCAAGCTTGTCTTTCTCAAGTAATTTCTTCACTGCATCTGCAGTGTCTCTTACCAAAAATGTAGCTCCATCTTTCAGATACTTGCCAGTACTGTCATCTTGCTTTTGCTCTTTAATATTCTCTATTGTTTCTCCTTCCTGTTCATTCTTGTCCTTAACCTCTTTTTCTTCTTGCTCTTTATTCTTCACAGAGTCATCTTCATTAGGAGCATCTACTTTTGTATTCATCTTTTTATATTCTCCAGCAAATTGGTCCAGAGGAATTTGAGTGTCCTCTGCACCAACAAAATTAACTTCCTCCATCATCTCTTCATCTCCTTTATTTAGCATTTTATCTTTCAGAGCAGAGATGTCAGCTTGTTCACTTTCTTTCAAATCCTCAACATTTGGAATGGAGGAATCAATTTCATTATCAGTTTCTTCTTCAACAGTGGGAAGATTATGCCTTTTCAATGCATTCAGAAGAATCTCCTGAGTGTCTTCAACTATCTTATCAATATCTCCCAGCATGAGCATATTCATTCTAATCTTACTCCTGAAGTCCTCTTTCACTTCTTTGAATATCAGGTTCTTTTGATCCAGAGTAATTTGAGGACATAATTTCATTAACACATGCTCTCAGAGCTCAAAGTCTTTAGCTTTTGCATTCTCTTTTCTTATTTCTAGAATTTTTGAAAGGCTTTGCGAGATTTTAGAAGTTATTTCAAGTAAAGTCTTACTATAGATATTCAGGTATTTGACTGTTGCTTCCTCTAACACTCTCTTATCAGCATCACTGTAGTGATCATAAAATTTAGTCATTGGCTTCAAGTTTCCATCTATAGTAACTGACTTAATGATATCATCCATAGAAAGAGTAGGCTTCTCAACATAGGCCTCTGTCTTATGCCTTTTACTTGACTTTATGCTTTTGGAGGGCTTCTCCTTAGACACTTTAGCAGCTTTGGTACCTGAGGCCTTCAACTCCTTAACCTCATCATCTGAGTCAGTTTCTTCTTCATCCACTTTCTCCAAACTGACATATGTTCTTTTGCCCTTTACCTTTATCCTTTTCCTTCCTTCCTGATAGTTTTTTTTGCAGCAGGAGAAGGTGACACACTAGAGGTTGAACTAGAACTCCTAGTAGTCCTTGCTTTAGAAGTGGATTCCACTAGAACACTTCTCTATTCTCTGTCCTATTTCTCCTTCTTAGCTTTCTCTATCCTTCCCCTATTTCTTCTCATAGCTTCTTTTGATATGCCAATGCTTTCTGCATACATTTCAACTTGTCTTTGAATCTTTCTCTTAGATTTAGGTTTCTAGAGCTCAACATGCAGTTTCAAAATGAGTTCACCATATGTCCCAAATATTTCAACTGTGGTGTCCTTTGGTTTACTCAGAAGGTGTTGAGTATACATATCCTATACTTTCTCATCAACTTCATACCCATGGGCATGATCCACATAGTTCTTGGTTCAACTTCTTCCATTAAACATTGATCTGTATCCACCATAAAACAGACTGTATGCTTGTATTTTTTAACCACAGATGTAGGTATTCTTTCCCTTGATTGCATCATGTTCTAAAAATTCTTGAAATGTCCCCAACAAGTAGTCCTTTGGGCATTGGAGTCACCAATCTTGTTCAAGTGCTCTCTTATTTATATGACAACAGTCTTATCACTAGTCCAACACATGCTTTTCTTGCCGAGTAACTCATTCATGAAATAGAAGAACAAACATAATACCAATTTACCATACTTGAATGTATTCTTCTTGTCCTTTTTGATCTTGTTCAGGTTCTCCATCAGCTGGTTCTGCAGCAACTCACACAAGTCATAGTCAGCATTCGCTCTCAACATCTGATAAGCTGCATAGATAGCTGTACTAGATACAGAATTCTCCTTGCTAGATTGATATATCTTGTATCCAATCACCATTGATGCAAATTTCACATCTAGATCAGTGATGTCATTTATTGTCATTGGCCTCTTATCAAACCTTCAACCGGTAGCATTAGTTATAGTTTGATTCTTTATTGACTTCAACATTGGTAGTCCACCAGATGAGTTCAACCCTATTACGGCTTTGATGGTGTCCTTAGTGATCTTGAAGGGTATTATTAACCACATAAACTCATCATACATCTGACTTAGCACATACTGGACCCACTCATCTTCATCGAAGGATGGAAAACCTATAATCTGAATGAAATGTTTATCTTGCAGTGCCTTATGCTTAGGTTTAAGGCCATGAATTTCATCCCTCAGATGATTCTTGAACAAATCTATTAACTTTGAGTCCCCAAACTCATCTATGTTAGTATGAATATAAGCCCTAATATCTTCAACATGCAACACACCATACAAAACACTTGAAAAGGCACCTAACGGATCGACCTCTACTGATTTGTGTGGATGGTTCTTAAACTTTGGCCTAGGTCACTCAATGATATTCACAACTAGAGGTGTAGCCATTTCAGAAAGATCACAAGTTCAAAGCTTTGTAGAAAAATACCTTTTTCTCCATAGGATTAGGGTTGGATGATGAATTCACCTGTTGCACTTCGAATCTTTGAAAACTCAGCTGAAGCACTCTTCTTCTTATTTTCTTCAAATGCAAAGTGATTCAAATGTTGAATGAATGGCTTTTTATACTTTGCAAAACCTAATTCGCCATTGTAATAAATGCTCTACCCTAATACATTTGGTTACACTATTTTTACATACAGTCAATCTTTAATTTCTTCGCAATCAATCGTATTAGCTTCTTTTCTTCCAGAATTTGCTTCAACAGATCTGCAATAGGCTTCTCTTTCTTCATCCATTGTGCCAAATTCAAGCACCCACTTGTTGGCAGGGGGAATTAGATTTTCAATGTAGCTCCCCCTGAGCCAGAGCTCTTGTTTCAATTCTTGGAGGAATTAACAACACTAGATTCTAGTGCAGACCCATCACCATCATTCACTTCACCTATATTTACCCATGTTTTGTTCATTTCATTTTAGATCTCATTCACATTTACTTTACCATTACCTTTATCTTGTCCCTACAATTTTTGGTTTCTGTTTACTGGACCTTTTCTGTCATCATTCCTACTTTTATAGAATCTTACATAATGACTAGATTTGTTGCAATTGAAGCACACAACATTTCTTTTCTCATTTACTTGATTTCCTCTTGATCTGCACTAATTAGCCATGTGTCCAAATCTATTGCATGCAAAATAGTAGCCATTGAAAGAATTGACATTTCTTCTGTTGTTAGAGTAGTTCATCATCATACTTCTGCATTCATTGGATCTATGACCATACCTTTTACAGTTGAAGCATTGACCAGAGAAGGATGGACCATTTTGGTTCACTCTACTTCTGCACTGAGTAACTCTATGACCAAATTTATTGTAATTGAAACAATTTCCATTGAAACATGGATACCTTTGAGCATTAGGTTGTCTTACCGGAGGTCTTCTAGGTCTGTTTCTTTATTTCCTTGATTTAGGATTTCTTTGACCGGATCCAGAGCTTTCACCTTTCTCATATCACAGACCATGCTTATCATCTACCATCTTCTAACTATCAAGCAACACTTCAAGTTTAGCTGAGCTTATCTTAAACTTCTCTTTGTATTCATTTGCAACTTCTAGGTCATGCTTGAGAATAACAATTTGCCTTTCAAGTTGTTCCTCATTATCCCTAGTTTCTTGAAGATTAGATTCTAGATGACTAATTATTCTGTCCAATCTGCAGCACTCTTATGTTCTTTCTTTCAAAGATTGATTCAGTTTTTCCTTAGTCTTCTTTCTTTCTTCAATTTCCTTGGTTAGTCTCATCAACCCAGATTCCATCTCATGTTTTAGGACTTCTTTTGCTAGCTTCTCACATTCTTTTGTCTTCTCCTTTAGGGCCTCATCCATGTCATTGTCTTTGTTCTAATTTTCTAGTTGATGAAGTAGCTCCCTCCTCTTTTCATTGGATTTGCTCAGTTGTCCTTTTATGGTTTCAATGAAATCTTCAGCATTTTTAAGGTTCTCTTGCATATCTCTGATTTTTGCTATGGACAAGTCAAGATCATTTAAGGCTACTTGAAGCTATTGATTGATACCATTAGAGTGCTTGAATGAACCCATTGAAAACACCTTCCCAAATCTTCCTCAAGCTATTAAACTTCTTCTAAGGAACCAAAGCTCTGATACCAATTGTTGAAATTAAGGAACACTGAGAGGGGGGTGAATCAGTGTTCTGCAAAACTTATTACTTTGTTCCTTTATTAACTTACTACATACATCCAAAAGAAAGAAGCATGAACATAAGAATAGAAACAACAAGATCACAACACATGAACACAAGGATTTTTACGTGGAAACCTAGTTAAGGGAAAACCCATGGTGGGGGTTAACCCACAAGAGTTTATACTATGTTAAAAGTATTACAAATGGGAAGGCACATACCTTCAGGCACACTGCCCAGAGCTCACTACTCAAAGGAGGCTCACCGCCTATAGAATTGATTACAAAAGTTCACAAGAAATTTGAACTGAAGAATAGCATCTAACAATGCAAAATTACAATTCTAGTTGAGCTCAATACACTGACTTTGCACACTTCATCTCTCTCTGCTCTGCTTCACTGTTCTGCCATGATCTAGAGCTTAGATCTCTTCACTCCGCACTTGATACTACTCTACTTCGCACCTCACCATTCATATTCACACCTTCGTACACCAAAATTCTTGAATCCATCGATCATATATATATTTGCTACATGAAATTGCATCAACTGTAGTCGGCCTTAAGAAAAACTTAGAGACTTTTTAAGAACATTATTCTGTTAGCTGAATCCATGCATAAACACCAATGTGGACTAGAATGTATGTATCTAGGTTGCCTCACATGTCGGCCAATACCACTGGATCTCATAAATTACTCAACCAATCACTTCTCTTCATCCACACAAGGATCAAACACCTAGTCGGCCTGTTCTTCACCGGACTGAACTGCTTAACCAGAACCTGATACTCAGATGCATGTAACTTTCAATCCCTTCATCACCGGAGGCTAAAATCTTGGATTTAGGTAGCCTTGACATCCCTAAACATTCCCTTAGATTTGCAACACAATATGATTACCTACGGAGAAATGCGGACCAGGATGTTGAACCCTATCATATGCCTTGTTCCTATCTATCCGGACTTAGACAAATCTGCAATCTGACTTCCGGTATGATCCATTGATGAAATGCAGATGAGTAAGATAGATTTAGTTGCCATCAATGACAACACCTGACATGCCTAGCAGTGTCTCTTGCCAACATTTCATGTCCCCGACTTTCATAGATCTTATCCCTAATGAGGTTACTTTCAAAATAAGTGACAAACAAAGAGCCATGCCCATGTTATCTAGCTCCCATCTATCATGTGATTGGTTATTTAGAGCCCATTACACCATGATAAGAGTCCATGGCTTTAAAGAGGAGTCATTTAAGCTACCCAAGTTTCTAACCGATAGGGTCGTAGCTATTGAGCTAGCTCACTAGCTATATCTCATTGATTCTAAATTGGGGCTAGGAGAAAGAAGGCCATGTATGATATTACCTTCTCAAAGGGAGGCATAACAGTGGTTAAGCACCAAGCTGAGCATCTACTCATGTTGAATTTGGTTGACATGGGTTTGGACCAAATAATGGATTAGTGGCAATATGACCTTGACGATGTTTTGAAGATATGGTTTGCCTCATCAAGATCTGTGATTCCAATTGAGCATCAGACTCGCCCATTCTTTAAAGCAAGGATATCATCATTGGTAGACACCGATGCCATATATGTCGAGTTAGACTAGATTCTTTAAGAGTCTGAACCTCAGAGCCGCTCTATTAAGAGATGATTGGAGCATGGAGAAAATCAATGCCTATTGAGAGTACATGAAAGAGATTTTTGAGTGGGAGAAGAATTTTGGCAAAATAGAGACTGATGTAGAGTGGCAAAGGATATGGGATGAGAACAACATTGATCCAACTTCTCCATATGATGTCAGCAAATTTTTTTGGAGAAGAGGAGGAAAAGGAAACTAAAACTGATACCGAACATGAAGAAGCCTCAGAGCAAGAGCAAGAACAACCAGAGAGAAAGAGGTGAAACTTCAAATTGTAGGAAGAATCTAAGGAAGAGGATGTCTTCATCACCACAACACCCATTCTAGGGACAATAATAGGTGTGATAGCAACTGGGAGTGCTCAGGTAAGTATTTCCTTACCATCTTCTTCCTCTCAGTCTTTTCTCCCTCCTCTCTAGAATTCCCTCATAGTGCACCCCCCTCAAGTTTCAGCTACTTTTTCTATGACTCCACCATCCTCTTTTTCCACACCTACTACCTTGTAGTTAACAGCCCCACCTCTGCTCAATTTTCCACCATTCTCTCCTTCTATTCTTATGATGCAATCCCTAGTACCCCCAGGTTTCGGTGCTGCCTCAGCACACCAACAGGTGACCATTCCATATGGTTTTCCTCAAGGTTTTCCTTTTGTCAGCGGGGTGATTCCATCCCCAACTTCTTTCCACCAACAGGTTGAAACCACACACAAGGCCTACGAGGCCCACTTGGAGAAGCAAAGAAAGAAAGAAGGTAAAGCCTCCATGATCCCTTACATGTGCTCCCTTTATGATCATGCTCAACAATCTTTGATGATTGCCCACATGACTCCTACTATGATCAAACTCTAGGAACAAATGTAGCTTGAAGACTACTCAATCCATGCCGTGGGTTTAAATCTCACTCAAGATGGGCCTCAGGATAAGGTGTCTAGTTGATGGAGGAAACTTAGAAGTCTGTTACCACATATTTCATCAAGATGGGGTGGAAGTTAGAGAAGCAAGGATGAGAATTGGCCCAAGTCAAGGGCACTATAGACAGGCTTCTAGATGAGACAAAAGCCAAAGATGCAGAGCTTTCTAGACTTCCTATTGATGTGCAAAGCATGGTTTCCAAGGAAAAATTGCAATTAGAGTAGGCTAAGAGTGCTGGTCTGAGTGCAGAATTAGATTCGGCAAAGGCTTTGAATATCACTTTGTAGTAGGAGAAGAGTCTAGTAGAGAAGAACCTTAGTGATAACTGAGGTGACTTGACACAACTACATAAAAGCCTCATGGAGGAGAGGGATGCAAACAAACGGCTATGTGAGGAGGTTTAGACCAAGGATCAACAGTTATTTTAGCTCAAATAGGAGCTCACACAACAACCTCCTATGTTGAGTGTGTTACCTATGATTTAAGAATTGTATGTGTCATATTGGGCACACATTTAAGAGGAGACCTCAAAACTCAAGTTGTCTCTTAAATTTATTACAGATGCTCAGAGTCTCAGCACTGAGGTAGAGGTTTCTATTAAACAGACTCTTTCCTCTGTGACTGCCAAGGTAGCCGAATTGCAGTTGTTGGTACAAAAGTTATATAGTTCCTCGGAGGAGACCCTTCAGGCAGTTGGGGTTGATAATATAAGAACTGTTGTAGTGAGAGTGAATAACTTATTAAGTAGGAACAATGTAACTCTCAAGTGCAAAGCCCATTTGGATGCTTTGACACAGGTGGTTAGAGAAATGAAGGGACACATTGAAAATCTAGTCCAGTTAGGACTCCCCTCACCATTTTTGGATGATTCTATAGTTCTAATAGAGGATCAATCGAAAGCCCTGTTGATTAAAAGGAAAAATGATTAAGTAGCATTTGTAGGTTTGAGTCAAGCACCAAGTATCATGGAGGTAGAACTAGTTTTACATCCTCTCGTACAACTTGAATTCTAGATCAAATCCATTGTTGAGAGCCTTTAGATCTTTTCTTACAAAGAGATTCTAGATTTGGATCGGGTGTTTGAAGCACTAAAGAAGAAAGTTTAGCCTTCTGAAAGTGACTAGGCCTCATTGTGGCTAGTGCTTCAGAAGCTGTGATGCATTCATTGTGTTTCTCACATTTTTTATGTTCTCTTTTGTTCTGTTAGAGTTTTCTTTGGGCTCTTCTACGTAGGCACACATCCCTTGGTGAGTTGCCAAGAACTGTAGAGCAAAAACTCTATATTTTGAATACATGTTTGGTTTTTGGTAAGATTCATTTTATTTTTTGAGGAGTAGAGGCATCAATAGAAACAATAGTTGAACCAATGAAAAGAGTCGCGGCCTATATATATTTTCATAAAGTAAAGTTTCTTTTGAGTTAGCATAGTGGATTCCACATGTCACATTGGTGCATTTTAGAGCGATAAGGTTTCTAACATCTTTTTCTCGCTGCACTATTGGTTAATGCATTTCACATGGCAATGTTTTGCATCTTTTTGACTAATGACATCAACAGATAATTTCTTTTATATCATTTGCCAAGGAGAGGCTAGTGGATTCCACATGTCACCTACACACACCTTTTGGAGGTTCTTAGTCCTGACACTTTTTCTTGTTATGCCATTGGCTAAAGAGAGACACGTGGCACCTCCATGCATCATATTAAGTCGAACATGGGAAGTGTGTAAAGGTTTGGTGAGCCCCCTTTTGATTCAAGAAGTGTCAAGTTCTAAGGAGTTTTGGTGGGACCCAATGGATATTGGTAGAAGACCGACACATGGCATCACTGCACATCTTCAGAGGGAAAGTTTTCTGATTGTTTCTTTTTGTTGCACCATTGGTTGAGCTTTTCCACGTGTCAAATTCTTTTTCATGTAGATTCATAAAAGTCATGCAAATTAATGAGTCTCTCTTAAGAGGTAGTTTGAGCTATAGCTCCCAGTTTTCTATGATTTATGTTTCAGTTAAGTTTCCTTAGTGATCTCTGCTTAGAAGTTTGTATAAGAGCGAGATTTACAGCTTGTTTCAGGATTGGAAAATTATTCAATACATCAGTAAAAGACTTAAATCCTTCATGGGTGTTTCTTTGAAAGGATTCAAATATTATGTATTTGTGCATAATTTGGCCATGTATGTTTTTTTCTCCTTTCACCAATGAAGAGAAATAACATTCTATGCTAATTCATGGGTCTCTAATCTGTTGCATTTGTAATATTGTGGCTTATTTGATTCTCTACTGACATATAATTTGCTATGAAATTATGCATATGTTTTTTTTTGGCAAAAGTGGCAACCCACTGAAATATATTATATTATCAAAGATTAATTACAAAGAAACTGGTTCAAAAGGGCATATCGACAGGAAAGAACCAGTAAGAAAACCTTTGGTTATAGCCCAATTTGATAACAAAATCATTACAACATCAACCCAAACATGGGGATCTACAACATGATTTTTCATCAAAACTGCTAAATGGGTAGCCTTGCAAAAATTACCTCCACCTAAGTATCAAAACAGTTTATCCACTACCAAAAAACATCTACGAAATGGAAGACCAAATACAGACATGTCGAGGCCATTCCAGGGCCAATACAAATATTACAATAATTAACCCAAAACATTAAGACTTTCCAAAAAATGAACTTAGAAAAACACTTTAGGCAGCAGCATTAAGATCAGCAACAATGAAACCCTGAACATGTTCCACTTCTGCATCATTGTCTTCAAGAGGAGGAGGTGGCAGAGGAGGAGGAACAAAATGAACCAGGAACGAAAGAGCATTATAAATTTCCCTTATAGCTTCTACAAATTTTGAACCAAGCTCCTCCGAATGATAGTTTAAACTATTCTGCACTGAAACTTGGCAGTTGTTCTGAAGGCCATGAAGAATGGCTTTGTAAATACACTAGGTAGCTGGGGAGTGCCTCAAATCCTTATGCATAAAAAGCCCACCAATTGGAGGAGTACTTGAAAACAAGTCATAATCTTCCAGGGAAGAATTAAATTTGTCAAGAGAAAAGAAAAACTCATGAACAAAAAGCAAACCCAGATTTTTAACCATATTCGCATTTTGAGTAAGGTCCATTGCATTAGACAAGAAGTGAGATACTATCTGCGATGGATAAATAGGCCTAGAGAAACCCAACATTTCATGACCACAAACTGAAATGATTGCATTCTGCACCTCATTATCATAAAACTTAAAGACTTCAGCAAAATCATCTAGTTGAAGAAGGCCCTGAAAGGGTTTTTCCCATTTCTGAATTGGAAAATAAAACCTCTTACTACGTTGAATAGACCCCATTAATCAAAGCACTCTCAAAGAAATCTGAGACCAAATTCCCACTGAAAACTAGCTACAAAAGCATGATGCAGACAAATGAGGAGATAGTCGATATTTGTAACCAAAGCTTAGGCGAGTGATAAATGCCAATTAATCATCCGAAGTCCCATACAATTAATTTGCAACAAGTGAATGCAGGGAATAAAGAATAATGCACAAATCGAAAACCCTTCACACATGAACGACAGTCCCAAAAAGAAGAATAATCATTTGTTGCTAAATTTAGCATTGCACCAAAAAAATAGATCATGTCGTACCAAACCGCCGATAAAAAACAATACAATCATATCACTAAAATTGGATCCATGACCTTAGCATGACCGACCTTAGCCTTAAGAACTCCCACCAATTCAAATTTATGAATAGGTTTTGCTTTCTTTAGAGGCTATGGAAGAGATAGAAATGAAATTGCATATGGAATCAAAATCTAAAATTATATTTTGCCAATTATTATCCAAAGAAAGATTTGCTAATCCATCTGCAAGTCCATTAGCTTCTCTATAGCAGTGGACAATCTCAAAGTTAGCAAAAGAATCCAACAACCTCCAGGCCTCTAATAACAGATAATTCAAAAACCAATTAAAACAGGATCTAGATTTAAGAGCATTAATTATAACAAGAGAGTCCCCTTCCACACAAATATTAGAAATTCCCAGACTGCTTGCTAACCTTAAGCCTTCCACTGCTGCCATAATTTCTTCTTGATTGTTTGTCCCTTCCTGAATACCTGAAGAAAGTGCTACCAATATTTCTCCATTGGAATTTCTTAAGACAACCAATAGCCGATGGGCCAGGATTACCCCTTGAGGCTCCATCAAAATTCAATTTTATTTGTCCTTCCACTAGAGGAGACCAGGTAACCTTACTTCTATCCACTTTATGAATAATGGAGAAACAACTGGAAGGAGGTGGACTTAAGAACTCCCAATTTTTTACCATAAGAGAATCACATCTTGAAAAAGATAACTTCGAGTTACCTGGGGAGTTAAGATGAGCTACAATAGTTTCACAAATAGATTTTTCAATGATACCCTGAATCTCATCTAAAGATCTTTATTCTTTTCAAAAAATTCTCCTATTTCTCTCTAGCCAAATGGACCAAAATATAATAGAGGGAGTAACAAGCCAAAGAGATGCAAATGTTGAATCTTTATAAAGAATTGGCCATCTGAGAAACATAGATTTTAAATTATTTGGCAAGGGAGAAAACCAACATAACTTTTGACAGGCCCAATACCAACAGGAAGAAGCAAAAGGACAAGTTACAAACATATGATCTGTGCTTTCCTCTACTGTATCACATAAAAGACAATTAAAGGAACCCGAGATCCCCAACTTCACTAATCTTTAACTTGTCAAGATTCTATTATTGTAAGCTAGCCAAGCAAAGGACCTAGCTTTGGGTAAACAATCCTTATTCCAGCACAGGAAGAAAGGCCAATTGTACCTTTGATTATTTGAAGGATTCAATAAAGAATTATAGCCTTCTTTAACTGAATATTGACTAGTCTTAGAGAATGACCAAATGAGAGCATCATCTCTATTTGAATATACTATTTTCCTATCCTTTAATAAAGAAAAAAGAAGGGCCTTTTGATCCAATGGGAAATCACAATTAGCAAAGTCTTTCCATTTGACTCTAGGAGGAAAAAAATTTGAATCAATAAGAAAATAAACATTAACCTTAGTTCCCCACAAGTTGGAAAGGACCACTTTGGCTTGATTCAAGCCTAGGTGGCTACAAAGAGGAGGCAAACCATTCCATGAATCAAGCAAAAAAGAAGCCTTATTACCCCTATGAATTACCCATGATAGGTGAGGAAGAATAACCCTTCTACAAACAATAAGGAAATTCCAAATTTTTGATCCAACAGGGGGATTAGAGAGTGTACGTATTCTTTCAGGAAGTGGAGAATCAAGGTATTTAAAATTCGTCAATCCGCACCACTTTGCTTCTGGTTTAGTGAAGAGCCTCCAAGCCAATTTAGCTCCTAAGGCCAAATTATGAATACTTGATCCCCCAAAATGAATTGAAGAACAAACTCTATCCCAAGCAAATAGTCCTATTTTCCTTAGTCTCATTAGCTTTTCATGGGAAGTCCCTTAGAAACTTTTCAATTTTAGAAATTACCCCTTTAGGCATTTTCAACACAGTCATCATGTAAATAGGAATAGTTGTCAATACTAATTTTATGAGAGCTATTCTCCCTGCCAACGTTAACCATTTACCCTTCCATGAAGCAGTTCTCTTTTGAATTGTTTGAATAACCAAACTCTAAAAAACATTTTTATGGGAACCACTGAACAATGGAACACCCATATACTTAGAAGGCAAAGTCTCAATTGTAGCCAAGAAAGGAAGCAATATGAGTCTGTATAACAACATTAGAATTGAAGAAGAAAATCTTAGATTTTTGAGGATTGATGGCTTGTCCCAAAACTTGACAATAAAGAGAAACTACCTTCTTGATACATTTGGCCTTTGACATAGAAGGAACTCCATAAAAGAGTATCATCTGCAAAAAGAGTATGAGTAAAAGCAAAAGGAACCCTTGGAAAAATGAGGCCTTAACAAAAACCTCTAACATTCTGATCCAAAACTAACATGCTAAAGGCTTCAACCATGATAATGAACAAAAATGGCAAAATTGGATCACCTTGTCTAACCCCTTGACTAGATTGGAAAAATCCATAAGGGGAACCATTTACCAACACATAAAACTTCACACTTGATATACAAGAATAGATCCACTTACAACATTTTAGAGCAAACCTAAATTTAGATATAACCTTCATTAAAAAATCCCAAGAAACCTTGTCATAAGCCTTCATCATATCTAATTTCAAAATCATTGCCTGCAACCTATTTGATTGAATAGAGTGAAGGATTTCATGAACCACAATGGCTCCATTAGAAGTTTCCCTACTCGGAACAAAGCCCCCTTGTTCTTCTGAAATAATTTTTGGGATAATTAAAGCAAGTCTCAAAGAAATGGATTTTGTGAAAATCTTATATAAAGTATTGCAAAGCGAGATTGGCCTAAAATTAGAGAAAGAGATTGGAGAACTACATTTGGGAATCAGTACAATACAAGTAACATTCATCTCCTTAAGAATGGATCTGTTTCTCCTTGCTTCTTCTAAAGCTAACCACACATCCTTCCCAATTAAATCCCAACATTTCTAAAAGAAAAGAGGTGTAAAACCATCTGGTCCTGGAGCTTTATCTGGGTTTAAAGAAAAAACCACACTTTTAACTTCTTCCAATGTAAATTCCTTTAATAAGAGATCATCTTCTTCTTTTTTAATCATATTTGGAATACAATCCAAAATCTTATTTTCAAGAACAGGATCAAGAGGATCATTCTACTTGGACAATATATTAGAGAAAAAATTAACTGCTTCATCTCTAATTTGATGAATATATGAAAGGACAACTCCATCACCTGATTTAATTGACCTTATCAAGTTTTGTTGACGATGAACTTTTAAGGAAGAATGAAAGAGCTTAGTATTCCTGTCCCCCTCCCTAAGCCAGATTTCTCTAGATTTTTGATGCCAATATATTTCTTCCCTTGCCAAAATCTCCTCCAATTTGCTCTTACATAACTTCTCTTTCTCAAAAAGCTCTTGATTCATTCCTTGACTGATGATTTGATCATTAATAGCTTGAAGATGAGAAATCAAATCACTTTTCTGAGAAAAAATATTATGGAAATGGTCCTTATTCCAAAGCAAAATCTTTGACTTAAGCCAATTCAATTTTTTACAAATCTAAAACATTTGTGAACCTTCAAAATATGGAGCTAAAATCCACCAATCTTTTAATAAAGGAAGAAAATTAGAATCTCTAAACAACATAGCTTCAAATTTAAAAGATTTTCTACCCTCAAAAGAATTAGATGAAGGTAAGAGCTCCAGGAAGATAGGATAATGATCTGACCCTGACAACAGAAGAATTGAAGAATGAAAACTAAAGTTTTCTTGCAGCCAGTCTGGAGACACAAAAAATCTATCTAGCCTTTCTGCTATATGGCAAAAATCTTTCCTTCTGTTAGTCCAAGTAAACTTACCATTAGATGGGAAGGGATCAAAAAAGCAATTTCTATTAATGAAGTCAGAAAAATCAATCATAACCCTTGACGGAGGAATGATACCTACACTTTTTTCCTCCAAATTCTGAATAGCATTGAAGTCTCCTCCTAGAATAACCTTTTCCTCCTTCAAAATATCCAAGATTTCATTCAAACTATCCCACAGAGCTCTTTTTTCCCAGGTGGAAATAGGCCCATAAATATTAAAAACCCAGACATTTAATTTCCCCCACCTGACTTTAAATAGTAACCAATTCTAAGATTTAAAACAATCTAAAATTTCTAGCTGAGACTTATTCCATAACACTGCAAGTCCTCCTGAAGCTCCAGAAGTAGGACAATGAAGAAAATCCCATTTTTTCCAACTTGAGAAGATTGCTTCCGCCTGAGAATTAGAAAACTTAGTTTCTTGAATCAACACTAAACTACCTCCAATAGATTCTAATTGATGCTTGATTAAGCATCTTTTGTTATGGGCATTAATGCCCCTAACATTCCATGAGAGATTCTTCATTGTCTCCGAGGAGAGCAACAAGCTCTCCTCTTGAGAATAACTTTATCAAGTGAAGATTGAATCCCTGTCTATATTTTCTCCCGAGTTTTCTTCACCTTACCCTTTCTTCTTGAGGATTTGTTACTTGGAGAAGGAAGAGGAGTTGTTTCCCCTACCAAAGGGGTTTGAGAAATAGAACTCATCCCAGTGATTGCTGGAAAAGAATCCTCAAGTAAAAATTCATCTGTAATCTCTTCAATTTTATTCGTGCCCACTTTTAACAAAACATCCTCTACCAACTTCTTGGCTTCCTTCTGAGGAAACATATTTGGAGAAGAACCCCAATAGATTTATTTTCCAAAGCAAATTCAAAAGATATCTCAACACCTTCATTACACTCATTCAAACTAGATAACAAACTAGTTAATGGATCTTTAGGTATATCAGAAATACTAGGGAGAATATTAAAATCAAAACTATGATCCTCTACTCCTGAAGAAAATTGATTCTTCTGAGAAGAAACTTTATCAAACACTTGTCCAGATTCCCCACCAACCAATCTATCAAAAGATAACTCTTCTATATTATTAATTGGTAATTCATTAGCCACTGAAATATCTTGTTGAGAAGAAGTGATTGGGATTTGTTCTTCATTGTTCAATAGTAATCCCAAATCATCTATTATATTATCAACCTTTGAACCAGGAATCTCACCCTCTTCCAGATCTTTAGATCCAGATGAATTTTTTTCCGTTTGATTAACCAAAGAAACATTCGGCCTTAGCTCCTCAGAAACATTCTCCTGAATCCCAATATGTTCATTAATAATTGGCTCTTCTACAAAACCTTCTTCCGAATGTGCACTTGGAACTTCAGATCTATCTTTTTCAGAAACCTCACATGCCCTAACAACTTCCATTTCATCAAACTTAATAATAGTTTGAGGATCTTCAAAAACCACTTCCTGAACCCATGAACATTTAGAGGTTTTCAAGACCACCCGATTGGGCAAAGGGAAATAGGTATTCATGACAATACAAAAATGAACAGGCAGAAGAGGGTTTTTAAAGGTTAACATGTCATGATTAACAAAAAACCCTAATTTTTCAGCCATTAATCTAATGATTTTTAGATCTCTATATTGTAAAGGAAGATTATGAAGACTAATCCAAGAGGGAAAAAATTCTCCTTTGATTGCTTTAGGATCAAAATTAGTCTCCCAAGGTTGTAAGAAAAACCCTCTTCCATTGAAGAACCAAGATTTTGTTTTTAAAATATTATCTCGAACCACCACAGAAGAAAAGGTGGCTACGAAAAAATCCAAATCCTTGTCTAGAAAAAAAAAATTGAAACCCCCTCCCAGTTCTAATTAATCTATTTCTCCAAAACATGTTTCTCTAGTTTAAAGTTCCAGATCTTACCTATAATAGCTGTTTGTTTCAAATCTTGAAAGTGTGGCAAAATCCAATCGTCATGTATCTATATTTCTATAACCTTAATCTCCTTTTCCGATGGAGTTTCCTTCTGTAATTCCTTCCTTCTCCAGATTTTTTTAGACTCCATAGGTTGCTCAAGTCTTTCTTCAAATCAAAACAAACCTCGAAACCTAATAGTTTAAGATCTGAAACCGTGTCTTCCTTGTCAAGGATCTCTCTGACTGCGGATAAATGAGGGTTGCCTTCCAGAAGAAACCCTAAAACGATCATTTTCAGAACTCCAATTTCCCGTATAAATTTTGCTGCTAACCATTTGATTTGGTAAAAAGCTTTCCAAGCCCTAAGATAGTCTTGAAACAAGCTCGCCTAAGACCATAATGGTTTTCTCCTTCTTTTTGCATAATCGCACGGCCTATAGTCCATTTTCGACTCGACCTTCGACAAATCATGCGTATGTGCTCTTTGAATAGTTATGATTCATTCTATTGTTATCTGTAAGTGAGGATATTGAGTCTTTTCCTTCTTTGTAATTTGAATCCATTCCAGTACATCGTCTTAGCATAGTTTCCATTTTATAGTTATTTAGATTCAACTTTTTTCCCCTTTTCCCAAACATTAAATAATCATAGAGGAGTCAACTTTTATAAAGTTCAGAGGTTATCTCGAGAGAAAGTCCCACATTTCAAGATTTCCCATTGTTGTTACTTTGATGCAAATTTTACTATCAACAAAGATTACTTTAAATGGTGGGACAATCCTAGCTAAAATAGCCATATTCATGGCATCCTCTACATCTAAAGGGAAGACTTTCGTAATCAAGTGCTTGAGACCATTCAAAATCTCTTGCACAAAAAGTAATACTTAGTGAAGAGGAGAATAAAGATCAAATTCTAGACAAATTTTAGCCTAAGTAGATTGATTGCGACCATGAAAAGGTCTTGTAACATCTATGGCCTTCCTTAAAGAACTAGCAGTTGTCTCAAAGACATAGGTAGACCAAAACTCCTGAGAAAGAGCATAAGTCCAAATTCAAACTAGAATCATTATTGGAATTTTCTCCAAAGAGTTAAAATCCACATGCCAATGCTTCATAAAAATACCTATATTACAAAAGAATTAAGGACCTTCTCCAAAAATTCCATCTCTATCAGATTCATTAGTAAAAATTGCTATGAAATGCCCTTTAGCACAAGATTGGATTTCATATTCTCTTGAGTCCTCCAATTCTATCTTGCCCAAAAAACTAATTCCTTGAAAGACATGAAAATATAGGAATCTACAAATCAAACTATAACCTGGAATATAAAAACATTCTTCTTAAACTCATCGAGATTAAGGTTGATAACTGGAGATCCTTCCAAAGTAAGTATGCATATTACAAATTTCTTCCCTAAAAGATCTATCTTTTTTCCCATCATGACAATTGTAACAACAATTTCTTTTTCACGAACCAATGATCCAGAACCAAACCCAACGAGAGAATCTCTAAATGATTGAGATGGGCAAGCTTAAAACATAATCAAGTCATCTTAAACAAGATATTTGAATTAACCACATCAGTACTGATGGAGCCTTGCCAATCATTGTACAAAAACCCACTTATAGGAAACTCAAGCAAAGAGAAAATTCATAAACAATGATAGGAATTCAGAATATCTCCTTCATAGTATTCAAATACAAAATGACAGGAATTATATAAATGCATATTCTTATTAATCATGCAATCACAAAGACAATATTTTGAAACAGACTCCTTGCTGTTATATATTCTACTATAAAAAAGAATAGGACATTACATATCTTATTGGCCATATATCTATCGACCTCTTCCTATATGTGTAGTCAAAACAATTCTCACTCCTTCCTTCAC
Source organism: Cunninghamia lanceolata (assembly GCA_027924645.1). NCBI lineage: Eukaryota > Viridiplantae > Streptophyta > Pinopsida > Cupressales > Cupressaceae > Cunninghamia > Cunninghamia lanceolata. The sequence continues at coordinate 43,694,266 of BSBN01000072.1, read as the reverse complement.
ATCCGACGCCTTCTTCTCCTCTGTCCCTCACAGATTTGATGTTGCCTCCTCTTACAACAATCAGGATCTTTCTTTTATAACCGTTGGCCCTTCCCCACAAGACAATTTGTCTCTTTGGTGTTCTTCTGGACTTCTCACATACTTGGCATTGATGGAAGAGATTAGGGACTCTTTCATTGGTTTCCATTTGTTTTGCATCCGTTCAATGCCTGTGACCTTTCAACTTGCCTAACTACCAAAGCAACCGTCGGGTTAGGAAGAATAACCAACGACATATTAAACTCCTTTGAAATTTTGTTTTTGTTTCTGTCACTTGGGTGAAAGGAGACTTCAAAACACGTGACTGTGAAAAGAATCACATGGTGATAGGAACTCCTCATCAAAATTTTAGCTTACAGATGATAGGAGTTTACAAGATAATGCCAGAAGATAAAGAGTCACCACTTATGTACAAAGAAAAGATAACAAAAAGAACCAAAACAACCAAAAGAAGAAAAAAACCAAAATTGTAGGGCAAGATGCTCATGCATCAAACTCCCTGGGTGGAAAGAGTTCATGAGCTCCTGCTCATGAGGTCTGCTACTAAATGACCCTGCTTAATCAAGCATCTTCAATGGGATGATTGCTCCATTTGGCGAGATACTTGAAATACTCATGCTTACGGGTCTTCTTCAGCAACTACTTGTCTAGAATACATTTAATCTACTTTGGAGTAGTGACTATTCCAGATTGTTCTTCTAGAGATGGAATTGTTGCTTCAGTTTCCTCTACTTCTATATCCCCCTTATATGGATACAAATCTGCCACGTTGAAAATAGGAGATATATTCAGTTTTGCAGGCAGAGAAACCTCATATATGTTGGGAATTAAGGTGTCTCAATCTTGATAATTCTCTGCATTTGTAATGTTTGTATTTATTATTTAATTGCCTATGTTGTAAATATTTGAAAATTCCATATTGTCATGTTGTGGGATGTGGCACGATGATGTGTCAATCCTACATGGAATATGACAACTTGTTATTTTATCCTCACATGAGGAGATAGGCGTCCCACTTAGTGGTAGGAATATTCTTCCAAGTGTTGGTATCATCCATGTTGTGTAAGGAATGTTTGACCGAAACAGTTATGACAGATTCCTATGACGAATCCATGACATGTAAGAGTCAGAAATAGAAGGTTGTAAGATAGGCGATGACATGTGTTATGAAGCATCTTTGAATAGGGCATATTTGGGCACCCCAAGGTGGAATATGACTGTTGGGTGAGAGACAAAGATTTATGGTGGGGAAAACCCTTATTGGGTGAAAAACCCCACACTCAGAAACCTGCACAATGTATTAACAAATCTGAAAGAATGTTTACAATACACTTGCAATGCAAGCTTCAATGGTCTTTGACACTTGTGTCTAGAGTCAATCTAGCAGCATAACAGTACCTATAAACCTGTGATACAAACTCCATCTCCAAGCACTTGTTTATATAGAAAATACAAGGCAATATTGGACCTTTCTTGGAATGGGCGTCCAACATGGCTTTATGGACCAAAACCCACACCCAAAGACACTTGGTCAACATTGTAGAATGTGCCTGACACTTGTCCATAGCTCCCATCCCAAAGGGGTCTCCTATTTCTAAAATGGGCTATGATAGATGCTTTTACGACACTTACGACCATCATAGAATCTGTCATAGCGGTTACAACTTAAAGCTATACGAGAATCTTTCTACTTTTCGGTTCGTGTGTTTTGCTGCAATATATCATGTTAATGGTTTAACATTGCAGTAATAGTTAGGATAAATTTGAATTTGCATAGCCCTCTCCTCATTAGATTAGTGTAGGAAGCGTTTCTACACACCTAGCTTCCTTTCAGTTCGTATCAGAGCTTAATCACCTTTGGTCCTAGTTGTTGGGTAGGGGTTTTTTGAGCTAATCTTAGGTTGAGTGGGAGTCTATGTAGAGCATTCTGTATCTTATTGTAGTAAGGAGATGGCAGACACATTAGGAAGATTTGAAGTGGAGAAGTTCAATGGCAGTAATTTTGAGCTGTGGAAGCTCAAGATGGAAGACATGCTTGTTGACTCAGACCTTTGGGAAAGTGTTAATGGAACTAAACCAACTATAATGTCACAAGATGAGTGGGATCTCAAGGATCGGAAGGCTAAGGGTCTCATAAGACTTAGTCTTGCTGATTTTGTGTTGTTAAATGTCCATGAGGAGACTACTGCAAAACTACTTTGGAAGAAGTTGGGGGATGTGTATCAAGCCAAATCCCTAGTCAATAAACTTTACCTAAGAAAGAAGTTGTATTCCCTTTGAATGGAGGATGGAGGATCCATTGCTGAGCATATGAATGCCTTTAACATGCTGGTTGCACAATTGACATCTATAGGTGTAAAGATGGAAGAGGAGGATTGGTGTATGACCCTGCTTTGTTCTTGTTGACCTATTTTCCTTTGTCCAGAGCCAAATAGTTCACCTTGTATTTTCCTTGAAAATCCTTTAGAAGTGACCCCTACAAGGCCTAAATCCTTCAAATATTTATGTTATGCCTTGTCAAAATTTCCTAAAATCTTGCTTAAAGAGTCTTTACAAAAAACCCAGAAAAACCCAAAAATCTTTTAACTTCAATTATTTTCTATTGCTGGGATTTCTTAGTTTCATGCTTGTATTTCAATATGCATTTTTGCATGTACATTCACATATACATTCGCCATTGTATGTTTGGATCATACATTTGCAATATGCAAAGGCCTAGATGCAATAGGCAAACATACAAGGATGAATGTACATTTTGCAATGTACATCGGCAGAACATACAAAGGACTTTCATCAAAGATACAAGGAGATATGCATGTGTGATATAGTAAGGTAAGTGTAACAGTGGCTTGTATATTTCACTTTGTATGTTTGCATATACAGGGCTGATATACAAGGGGTTAAACATACAAGCAAAACATGCATCGGGCACATACAAAGAAATGCATACAAAAGCCTTTGTACATCGGCAAATATGCAAGGGTCAATGTGCAAAAGGAGAATGTATATCGGGTTGTATGTTTGCACATACAAGGCCGATATACAAGTCGACATACAAGGCCAAAGATGCAATTGGTGGGGTCCATTGAATGCATAATGCGATTGTATCTTACATACAAGTTGCATTGTATATGCGAAATAGAAAGGGTCACATACAAGGAACAGATGCATTGGTGGCATACAAGTGAAATATGCAGGGGACAATGTATGCCGCAAGGATACAAAGACGAATGTATGTCTGACATACATTGGGAATGTACAAGGCACATATACAAAGAGGCTAACATGCATTCGCTATAGTGAAAGGGGTTTGTATGTGCGAGATGCAAGTGAAATATGCATTCGCCACATACAAAGGCGGAACATTCAAAGGCCAATGTATATCGGAATAGTGGCTTGTATATATGCGATTGTATGTTCGCACATACAAGTCAAAGATACAAGGCCAACATACAAACAACACATACAAGAGGGAGAATGCATATAAAAAAGGATGCAAAGTCCACATATAGGGGGCATTGCATGTATATCCGAATTGTATATTCGCATATACAATGCCATATACAAAGACAAAGATGCAAGAGTCTTGTGCTAAGTCAACATGCAAAAGATCACATGCAGGAGTGAATGTACATTGCCAATATGTAAAGGCCTAGATGCAATTGGCAAACATACAAGGATGAATGTACATTTTGCAATGTACATCGACAAAATATACAAAGGGACTTTCACCAAACATACAAGAAAGTGATTCAAAGCTGCGGCCACCGCTTGTATATTTGCGATTGTATGTTTGCACATACAATCAAATATACATTCCTAATATATAAGCCGAATCTGAAGGGAGCATACATTCCAGTTGATAGTCTCCTGAGTTCTACAGTTTGTATATTTTGCATGTATATGTGATATACAAAAGAAAGATACATTGGCGATATGCAAGGCGGATCCGAATGGGAGGTCAAATTTGACGAATTCAGCGTTGGAGTCCGCGACTTGCATGTATGTTGCAATTGTATATGCAATATACAAGGGAAATATGCAATGGGAAGGCATACAAGGCGGATCTGACTAGGGAATTAAATACAGTGGATAGTCATTTTGGGGTCTGCGACTTGTATGTATAGTTTGCTTGTATGTGCCGATATGCAAAAGAAAAGATACAAAGGCTGGACCCGATGTCAAATTTAGATTTGCTTCATAATCTTTTGAGTTCCATATTGGTTTGTATATTTGCGATTGTATGTTTGTACATACAATGCGATATGCAAAGAAAAGATGCAAGGGGGAAGGTGCAGTTTTTCAGCGATGCTTCTCAGTCTCGACTCAGCGACCAATCAAGTGGTGCCATGTGGCAAGAGATACAAAGGCTGATTCAAAAGGGTAAAGGGCCGCGGTTGTATGTAGATTCAAATGCATATACACAAGGTGATTTCAAAGGGGTGTTTAGGCGCCAAAAGAAACAACATATACAAGGGATTTTTGACATGACTTTATACATCGGCGGCTTGATTGAAGGTCATCCCGACAACCCGACACAACCCGATGCATACAGATACTTTGTATATGCAAAAGCAGACTCAGAGGTAGTTTCAGAGGTCGATACAAGCACAGATGCAAAGAAATATATACACACAGTTGACTACAACTTTGAGTGCCTGTATCTCCTCCATTTTAGCGAATTTCCACATGCTGCAGAAGGCAAAAATGCATGTTTTTGTCTCCTCTTTCATTTGGCAGGCTTTTCAAGGAAATACTCTCACCTTTCAATTTCAGATCTGGATTTATATATTTTGGGCGACTGGATGTTTCAGTGACTTTTTGGGGCAGGATGCAGATATTTGTTGCATTCATTTCTGTAGGTAATGGAAGCTGCTTGCATTCAATGCCCAAAATATCTTCCACCGATTCATGGGTGTAGATCGATGATGCAGCAGCTTGCATTGAAGACCAGAAATATCTTCCATCTGCATCGGTTCCAGATATTCTCCTACCATAACTTCTTGCAGGTAGACAGTCATTCAAAGGAGATATTTTTGGATGCAGCTCTTTGAGCAAATTTTGTAACCGACTTAGGGGTTTTTTTTGGAATGCTATATATATGCATTCGTGAGTTTTAAATAAGGTTGGAAAATTTTAGCATTCAGGCTTTTTCTGTTTTCAAACAGAGCTTTCTGCTACTGTAACTATGCCTTCCCACTAAATATATGCAAGTTATTTTGCCTCTTTTACTGAGTTTTAGTTTAGTGTGAATCTGCATATGATTACCTGTGAACATAATATTCTTTTCAATCATCTTGTTTCTCACCTCTGCTAGGATCAGTTGAATCTGTGTATGTCCTACTTGTTGTATTTGGTTATGCTGTGCATTTTCTCAGTACTGTGAGGTTCTTTTATTAAACTTAGTGGATCACCCTTTGTTTTCAAGTTTTCTCCTGCTTCATCTTTCATTTAAAAGCATTCCTTCTCCCTTTTCCTCTGCAATTGAGTAGTTTTAGGTGATAAATAGTTAAGAAAGCCGACCTTCTCTGGAGGTCTGATCTCATTTAGTAAAGTCCCACACTTAGAGATTATTCCCATGTTACTCCAGATTGCTAAAGTTTCACAACTGCAGCAAGGGTGCAAATCTGGGTGATAACAACTTTGGCATGCCCGGTGGGACAAAGAGTTAGAAAGCAATCAAATACTATCTCTTATTGCTGGTTTTGATGTGCAGCCAATAATTTTTAGACCTGTGAGAGGTTAAAACCTGCATATCTGGCGACTCTTACTGAGAGGGAACAAGCAGACCAGTGCTGTCGTTACAATTTACATGAGAAAGATTCAAACTAGGAGCTGAAGTTCATTTGACTATTTGTAGTTGTCTCCACCTAGAAGACAGATTAGAGCTGTGGTAAGGACTCTAGTCTCTAAAAGAGTACAATCAACTCCACCAAGTTTCAGGTTGGTTGCACCTATAGTCCCTGCATCAACTTAGGCAATCCTACCTCTAGTTGTTACAATGACAAGAAATCAACCATTTGTGGCTTTTGATGGGGGTAGCCCATTGGACTTGATAGTACATGACGTTATACCTATGGCAGCTTTGAAGATTCTGCCCTATTTCATAGGGGAGAATCAAACTATCCCTATTGAGCACATTAGAGATGTAGCTTCTTTATGTGGAGTTCATCATGTCACCCAGGAAAATGTAGCCATTAGACTGCTGGCTACCTCTTTCAAGGGAAAGGCATTACAATGGTTTAGGAGTCTACCAGTGCAGACCATAGGAACTTGGGATGACCTAGGTGACAAATTAAATAAGCAATTTCAAGATAAATCAGACAACCTGTCATTGGTTGAACATATGACTACCATAAAGAGAGCTCCCCAAGAGCAAATGATGGATTTCAACTTTAGATTTCAGAAGACATGGGACATAATTCTTGCCATGGTAAGGCCTCCAGCTGAATATGCTTTTCTATATTTTTTGAAAGCCTTAAATAGTGATATTTCAGTGATGATACAATCATTAGGAGGTACTAGTTTACCGGATGGATATGAAATAGCTATTAGGACAGAGAATAATCTTATTCAGGCTGAAAAAATAGCACCTAGACCACCAGTGCCCATTTTTCCTGAGATTTAGGCTTCAATGCCTTTGCTAATCCCATATTTTGCCCCTTTACCTACTATAGCAGTATTGCGAAATACTGCCAATTCTAAAAATGCTGCTTCTAGCTCATCACAAGAGTTGAAAGAGAATAAAAATAGCCAACAGAGAATAGAAAATATCCTACAAACTTTTGGGAATGAGTTAGTAAACATCAAAAAACAACAGTCCCAGAATAGACAGCCCTATTAGCAACCCAGTCAAGGGCAAAATCAACCTTATCAAGGGCAAAATCAGCCATATCCAGCTAACATGCCACCTTATCAAAGCAATTATCAGGGTACCAGGTAGAACGTGAATCAGAGGCCTTTTCAGCCTTACAATTTGGCACCCATTAATGCTATTAAGGACCTTGTCCCTGTTCAGAATAACCTTGCAGCTGAATATGAATGGTGTTTTCCATGCAATCAGCCACACAATCAGGCAGTTTGCTTGAATGGGGTTATAAATCAGGCTTTGATGGTGTAGAATGTTGCAGTCTCTCAGCCAAATACACCTCATGATGGGGTTGTGCAACAACAAGAGCAGCCTCAGAATGATTCTGCCTTCATAAATTGGCAGGAAGGTGAATTCTGTGGTGTAAACAGCGATAATACCTCAGTGGCAGCAAATACAAGAGCTAGAAAGAGGGGTTATGAGGTAGATCAAGAAACAAACAAAGGAAAAGGATATGCTGATACTTCTACATCCCATGTTCCCCACATCTTACAAAGAAATACTTCAGCAACAACAAGGGAAATGCCTCATTTGCAGGCTGATACTATTGCTACAAAGTCACAACAAAGGGTAATTGTCACTCCACCTTTCAATATTATTGAAAATATGAAGAAGATGAATGTGACAATGTCTATGTGGGATTCTCTAGCCATCCCAGGCCAAAAGGACATATTGCAATCTGCCTTGTCTAATTTGAAAGTGTCTAATGATACAACTGTTGACCCAAATAGGGCTGTCCTTACCAATTCATCCTAGGATAACAACAAAAAGCCAAACAAAAGTGCTAAACCACTTCCATTTTATGTGTCTTTAATAATTAGAGACAAGTTAGTACATAACTGAATGGTGGATAGTGGTGCAAGTAGTTCTGTGATGCCGAAACAAATTGCAGACCAATTAGGATTGAAGTACCAACCCTTAGAGAAAGGTGTGCTTTAGTTAGATGGCACAATTGTTAATACTATGGGTGTGATAAAAGACCTAGGTCTCACCTTGCACACTTGCCCAAATGTTTCCATTTTCCAAGATATGTTCATCATAGATTTTCCTCCCTAATTTTCCACGTGCTTGTCAAGAGAGTTCACAGCCAAGATAGGAGGATATTTATCCTCAGACTGGTCCCACATGTTTTTTAGGACCAGATATGGGACAAAAGTCCCCTTAAAATCTGAATTACTTTCAAATCATCACATAGAGCCTTATGTTCTAAGTGCTGTTAATGCAAATTGCATTATTTCTGATAACCCTAAACTTGTTGCTGCTCAAGAGCTACAAGCTAAAAGTATACCAGAGGTGCTGTTAAAGGAGTGGGCCTTAGAAAATGTTGTTGATGATCCTAAGGGGCACATCCAAGAAATTGGTATGGGGGTTTACATATTGCATGAGTCTGAAACAACAATTCCAAGCCTGGTAAAGAATGCTAAACAACAGATAGAGCAGCAAGAAAAAGTATGGAAAATGTACTTTGATGGCTCTAGGAACAGGAATGGATCTGGTGGTGGTGCAATGCTTGTATCTCCCCAAGGTGAAAAATATTATTTTTCTTTCCATTTTGCCTTTTCATGCACAAATAACACTGCTGAGTATGAAGGATTGATCCAAGGTTTGCAGTGGGCAAGAAAGAGGAAAATTGGATGTTTGCAAGTCTATGGTGATAGTGAACTCATTGTCAATCAGGTCAAAGGACTACATGTTACAAAAAATGATATTTTGAAATGCTACAAACATAGGGTAGGGGACATGATTGAAGAGTTTGATGCTTTCAATCTGATCTCTATTCCAAGGAGTCAGAACTATCATGTATTATGGTAAAACTTACATATTGCAACCAAAATGAGATTTTTGAGGATAGCAACCTTTCAAGTAGGGGAATTATTATTTTTCTAATGTCTTAGCACACTAAAACATCCATCAACGGTTTACAAAAAATATAAAAGAGTATGATCAATTAATGGATTTATTTAGGGTAGGGCTTCAAAATAGTAATGCTTATCTAGGGCCAGAAGCATGGGTTTGGATTTATGACTTGAGAACCATATTTGTCAAAACTTAAGTTCATAATTAACAAAGGGTTTGAGGGTTCAATAACCCAAATTTGTAAACTAACACCTCTATATTTTAGCATGGAGTGTTTAGATCATGTAGTGAGTAGAACCGTGTGTCTATAGAAAGAGAAAATGTTGAAAATTTTAGAATTCCAAGAAAGGGAGAAAAGTCATGGTGCAAAGGAAATGTTCAATGATAAGGAACTTGCCGTCGACCTAATTGAAGTGTTTGAGGAAGGAAATAAGAGCTTGGGTTCTATTAACAAAAAATTAACTAGTGATGAATTATTAAAGGATACACCCCCTAAAATGGAAAGACCCCATGAAGAGGTGAACCCTCCAAACTAAGAGTCACCCCTTGTAACATTAAAAGTGAGGATAGCCTCTCAAAAGGATATATTTTGTAGACCCTTCCAGATTAAGGAAGAAGCAAGGAGAAGAGAATTTGTGTTATTATGTGTAGAGAGTTTTGGAGAGAATTTTTTTGACATTGAATTGCCTAGAGATAAATGTAGAGTGAGGAAATTAGTAAGATAGCAAGTAGCTGTGAAGTGTGGCAAGAGTGTCAAGAATTCAAAGGAAAAAGGACCTAAGGAGTCAAGAATAAATAACGAAGCGAGAAAAAAGAGTGAATGAGAACCCTCATTAAATAGAAACAAACCAAAGGTACCTCTCACTTCTAGGGTGGAATTAGATCAAACTACCCATCTTTGGTAAGGATACCAAGGAAGTCTTCGAGCACATATTTGTCCCTGAATGTATTTCAAGAAGTGGAATCAAGGATAAGCAAACAAAACTCTATGACATACAAGAACATAGCACCAACTCATGCAAATGTGTGTTTAGTCATTTGAAAAGATTAGTAGAATAGGCTTCAAATTTAAAATTTGAAAATTCAAGGGTCAAATTTATGGATGCAAGGTTGACCATACACTTATGGAAATGACCTAGCATGATGTACCAGTGAAGTCTTTGCATGGAATTAATATTTAATTTTGGCAGGCATAATAAATATAATTTGCATGGGGGGACGTGTAGATATTAATAAGGTGCAAGTGTATGAGAATGTGTGTGTATGGGAGATAGGGGATGGCTAGGGAAATGAGCCCAACTTCACACATAATTGCACCATTTTATCAAATTTATATGTATTAAAACATTCTTTCAAAGTCAAGTGGTCCTTGATCAACTTTTAAAAGTGGTCGACAGAATCATATTTTATTGGTAGTGGTCTGTGATGGCACATTTTCCAAGCATTTTCCTTCATCTTTTTCCTCCTTTCCAAGGAATAAGTAACAAATTTGCCTGCAACATCTACATTCTGCTATCTATTAATACTTACTCAGATCAAGTCCAATTCACTCTGCTCTTCCCCTTCATCATAAATCAATTTTCTTAACGCGTGCTTAACATTAAGCAATGGCATCTTCATCATCATCTCACCAACAAAATAATGGACCTCATGCCTTCTCTAGAATTGAAACTCCCCGGGTGAGGAGGAAGGCTTTTGAATCTTCAAGAGTGTTTGATGTTTTCATCAACCACAGAGGCCCTGATGTGAAGGAAACTCTGGCTTGTCATCTTTACAATTCTCTAAAGGCCTTAGAAATATATATGGGCATTTCTTGATTCGAAAGAGATGCAAGCTGGAAATTTATTTCCGTCTACCATTCAGAATGCCATTGACTCTGCTTTAGCTCATATTGGGATCTTTTCTAGAAAATATGTGAAGTCCCCATGGTGTTTGGCGGAGCTGGTTCTTATGTTACAGAGCACAACCAAAAATTTTCTAGTATTTTACAGAGTAAAGCCTTCGGATCTTCGCCATATAGAAAAGGGAGTGTATGCCAATGCATTCACTGAATATGAAAGAAGAGGAGGTACATGGAGAAGCTTAAGGAGTGGAAAGAAGCCCTCCAATCTGTTTCATTTATCACGGGCTATGAAATCATCAATTTCAAGTAAGATCTCTATATTTCTGTTCTTCTCCGTAATTTCTATTTGTTTTTTAAATTTTCATACATCAATTTGGTTGATTTCAGTGTGCGAGTTTTATTTTCTTATCAAATCCCTTTCTCCTTTGTAAAGTGTCGGCGACTGCCAAAAGATAGTGTCAGCTGTGCAAATGGAGGTGAAAAGGAGAAAGGGATTATATGTTGCCAAACATCCAGTGGGACTTCCCAAGCTTGTGAGAGATTTTGAAAGGCAGTGTCTTGATGAACTTGTACAAGATATCGAGAAGCAGTGCGGAATGAATGAAGGTGGCAAAGGTAAGGCTCAGGTCGTTGGCATTTTTGGAATGGGCGGAGTGGGCAAGACAACTCTCGCCAAAGAGTTGTTCAACCGAAAGTGATCAAGATATACTCAAGCTTGTTTTTTGTTTGATGTGAGGGAAGCCTATTCCAAGAACAGTTTTCCTTCTTTACAAATGAAACTTGTCAAAGATCTCTTCCAACGAGGACCCAATTTTGATTGTACAGAGGAAAGAACAAGTTATATTGGAGACTGCATAAGAAGGAGCAAACAGTTGATTTCCCTACTTGTTCTAGATGATATTGATCACGCACAACAGTTGGATGCTCTAGTGATAATGGATATGCTAAAGAAGTCAGCTGATAGCCTGATAATTGTTACAACCCATGATGTTGGAGGGCTTATCAACATAGGAATTATCACAGGATATAATCTAAAAGGAATGGATAGAGAGGATGCAAGAGAGCTATTTTGTTGGCATGCTTTCGACCAACCCCATCCCGCTAATGATTACCAAATTCTGGTTGAATCCTTCATAAGAGTATGTGGAGGCTTGCCTCTGTCTCTTCAGGTTATAGGCAGGCACGTTCATCGAAGAGATCGAAGTTCTTGGAGCTCAGAACTGAATAAAATTGGCAAAATACTTCCTTGAGATATACATCAAAGTCTTAAATTAAGCTTTGATCCATTGGACTATGAGGAAAAATAAGTTTTCATGGATGTTGCTTGTTTCTTTACTGACAAATCAAAGAGCATTGCCATGAGAGAGCGCCTCACGTAAACAGTCGGTGAGTTGCAACTCACCGACTGTACGGATTACTTGGCAACTCAAGCAGTCTACGAAATCTAACACCAAAACCATTTGACTCCTTTCAACTGTTGCAGTCGTACAATTGGTCGACTCCACATCAACTATCTTCGATTGACCCTACCAACGTCGACTAGCCGGTTGCTTACAACACACCGGTTGGTTAAGACGTTTTGAGAGTATGGGAGGGATCCAGGTGGAACGTTCAATCTGCACTGGAAACACTAAAAAATAAGTGTCTCGTTGAAGAAATACCAGTCTTGAATTACAGGCTTGGATTGAGAATGCATGACCATCTGCGGGACTTGGGAAGAGAAATAGCAAATGAACCTTGTTATCCTCGTCGGTTGTGGCATCCACAAGATCTTAAAAATTTGGTATTATTATTTCCTCCCACTTTCTGCTTTATATCAAATGATAAATTTACATATTTTACTCCTTAATACAAGTCTAAGCCGCTTCTGTGATTGCAGAAATCAAAGGGATTCAGAGACATACTTGCTCAAACCAAAGGTAGATGTTTCCATTCATTTATGGACATGTCCATGAATTGTCGAATTACATACTTTCTAGAGGAATCAGATGTCAGTGCTGGCACGTCAACTATTTTCAACTATTTTTTTGTGGCTTGAGATTGAGTATGGGGGGTTGGGAGGTATCCATGGATTCCTTCATGGATTCCTCTTCAAAATTTGCGATGTTTAATAATGAGAAGGATAGGTCTCTATACATTGTGGCAGAATCATGTAGAGGTAATTATATTCTCCAATAAAAATTAAATTACACTTAACAGTACTTTCTTTATTATTTATATCCATTGAGTGTAAGTTTAAAACAAATTTATTTTGAGTTTCAGGCACCCACCTAATTGAAAATGCTGCAGATATATGATGCTTCATTGGAAAATATTTCAGATTTATCAAGAATTTCAAATAGCTTGGAAAAACTTTTAATTGACAATTGTACTCGTCTGAAAACCGTCTCAGGATTATTTGATCTTAAGAAGCTAAAATTGAACATTTCTAGGTGTCCTAATCTTCAGGAATTAAGTGTTGTGCATTTGAGCTGCCTGGAAAAAATGATACTTCACAATTGTTATAGTCTAAAAACTGTGTCAGTATCTGATCTTAGGACGCTGGTAGAATTGAACATTTCTAGGTGTCCGGTATGTGAAAATTCTATTGCAGCTACTGATTATTAATCTCTTATCTTACATAGTTTATTTGACTACCGAAAATTAATTCACAGCAAATATTGAAAAATAATACAGCTGCAACTTCACAAATAATCACGGAGATAGAAAAATAAAATATGCAAAATAATGAACACAATATTTTTGGACAAATTGTCCCTGGAAAAACCCTGAAGGGAAAACCAGTACTGCAGATGAGGAATTTTATTAAATTTCAACAAATCAAGAGATACATAAACTACTTGCCTCTTACTAGCAAAGCTCCGGCAATATTCTCCTCTGAAAATTCTTCTCCCAATTTCTCCTGCACAAATTCCACTGTTGCTATCTCCAACGCTATCATTGCGCCCTTGCTCTCACTACAAATCTATTTTCTATTACTGCAAATTTATTTATTTACTATCGCTGCAAATATTTTTCAGATCTATCCTCTCCAAATGCCCATTGATCCTCTTTTATAATCTTCTCATTGAAAACCAATGGCCATGATTTAATCTCAATCAATGGCTAAGATTAATTAGACTCTAACAAACCCTAATGTCTAGAAGTCTCTCGAGAAATCAATTTTCTAGGTATGGAGATAATTATTCCAGTTGTGTTTCTAGCCTCGTAATCACCACCAGAGACTAGAACACTTGTCCGAGCTACTTTAAAATTAACACTTCCTCTTAGCGAGGAAGGTGTTCTACATAACACCCAACTTATCTTTGAAGAAGATGAATTTTGCCTTCCCCAATGCCTTTGTCAAAATGTCTACTACCTGCTGATCTGTAGGCATATACTGTAGCTGAACAATCCTCCGCTGTACACAATCCCTAATGAAATGATACCTGATGTCTATATGCTTAGACCTATCATGAAACACTGGATTCTCAGATAATCTAATGCAACTTTGATTGTCACAGTGTATCACCATAGTCTCAACCCTTTGACCAAACAAGGCTACCAGCAACTTCCGAAGCCATATAGCCTCACACGTTGCCATGCTAGCTGCTATGTATTCTGCTTCTGCAGAACTTAGAGCCACAGACTTTTGTTTCCTACTGTACCAAGAGACAACTCCTGATCCCAAACTAATGCAGCACCTTGAAGTGCTTTTCCTGTCCACTGTACTACCTGCCCAATCTATATCAGTATAGCCTATCAACCTGATACCATCACCTTGAGCATATCTGATCCCATACTCGATTGTACCATGCAAATACTGCAACACATGCTTTGCCACTGTCCAATGCACTCTCTTCAGCTCAACCATGAACTAACTAAGAGAGTTTACTGTAAAGGATATATCTGGCCTAGTATTGACCAAATACATGAGAGATCCAATCAACTGCCTATATAAGGTGGGGTCTACATCCTTTTCCTTGGATGAGTCTACCTTCTTCCAATTCGTGATCATAGGTGTAGACATGGCTCTGCAATCCTGCATCTCAAACCTCTTCAAGATTTCAATGTAGTATTTCCCTTATCCAAGGAAAATCTCTCCATCTGTCTGCCACACTTCCATGCCTAGAAAGTAGTGCATAAGCCCCAAATCCTTCATCTTGAACTCTGCTGCAAGGTCCCTCTTGCACTCCTCTATGAGCCCCAGTGAACCTATTAAAAACAAGTCATCCACATATAGAACAAGAATGAGAACTTCACCCCCATCCACCAAGTAGTAGAGGTTAGCATCCACCTCACTCTTCACAAAGCCTATTCCCTGCAAGTATCTATCAATGCGCTCATACCACACCCTGGGAGCCTACTTGAGTCCATACAAAGCTCTCTTTAATCTGCACATGTGGGTTTCGCTGTTGTGTGCTACAAAGCCCTCTGGTTGTTCTATGTATACCTCCTCTACCAATTCACCATTAAGAAATGCCGTCTTGACATCCATTTGATGGATCTACCATCCCATATGTGCTGCAAGTGAGATTATGGCTCGTAAAGAAGTATACCTGGCCATTGGAGCGAATGTCTCCTCATAGTCTATTCCCTCCTTTCGAGAGAACCCCTTGGCCACGGACCTTGCCTTGTATTTCTTGATGCTACCATTTGCACCGTGCTTAATCTTATAGATCCAGCGTGATCCAACCACTACCCTATCTTTCGGTCTAGGCACAACCTCCCACACATATTTCTGCACTATTGAGGTATATTCTTCAACCATCGCATCTTGCCACACTTGTTGCTATGTAGCCTCCTGATAGCTAGAAGGCTTGCTATCTACCAACTGACTAACTAATGCCACATAGTCCTTATACCTGGCTGGTTGTTTCCACTGTCTACTACTCATCCTAGGAGCTCCCACAAACTCTTGAGGATCCCTATGTGTCTGTTGAACCTCACGGTTCCTCCTGTCAACTATAGAGGATGAAATATCAAACTCCATATCTTCTTGATGCATCTCTTGGATTTGCTGTATCTATTGCTCCATACTCTGCAAACTCTCAACACCTGAGCCTGTGCTTGTACTAGTAACTATATGCGTGCTTCACTGCCCCTATTATGGTTGAACAATCCTTGGAGCTTCTGTTGGCTGCTCATTCTGATCATCTAGTGGCAAATCTCTGGACCTCCTATATGCCTTGTCCTCCATGAATTTGACATCATGCCTAACTATAATCCTCCTGGTCCCTAGAATAAATATATGATATACCTTTGAGGTCTCATTGTACCCCACAAAGTACCCTCTCTCTGTAGTTTGATCTAACTTGGAACGTGTAGGCCCCGGAATGTGACAAAATGCCAAACTCCCAAATATCTTGAAGTGATTGACATCTGGCTTCTTCCTTGAGAATGCCTCCTCTGGTGTCATCTTGCCCAATACCTTATGTGGAACCCTATTCTATATGTATATTGCTATACTGCATGCCTCTGCCCATAAGTAACATGCCCATAAGTAATGTGGCATATCTTGGTCATACAACATAGCCCTTGCTACCTCCGATATAGAATGATTCTTTCTCTCAGCAACCCCATTTTGCTGTGGTTTGTAAGGAATGGTCCACTCTCTCTTGATTCCTTCCCTGGTACAGAACTCCTGGAACTCTTTCCCTTTGTACTCACCTCCATTATCTGACTGAAGAACCTTTACCTTCTTGCCTGTCAAATTCTCCACAAGAGCTTTGAACTCCTGGAAGTGACTGAAGACCTCATCCTTGGTCTTCAAGAAGTATAGCCAAGTCTTCCTGGAGAAATCATCAATAAAAGTAACAAAGTACTCGTATCCTCTGAGAGACTTCATTGACATTGGTCCACATATATCTAAATGTACTAGATCAAGAACCCCCTTAAATCTGGTGTCACTCCTTGAAAAAGATGCTTTCACAAACTTCCCCAACACACATCCCTTACATACATCATCATGCTCTGTGCTCACCTTTGGAACACTTGTCACTGTCTCATAAAGCAATTTAAGTGTTCCATGACGTATATGGCACATCCTCCTATGCCATAGCTCTCCTTGATCTCTAGGATTATTGCTGCTCACTAGTGCCTTAGGAGTATCAAAATGCAACCTATAAAGTCAGCCGCTCCTAACTCTAATAGCTATGGGTGATTTCCAATCCTTATGCTTGATTAAAACATGTGCCCCTCTAAAGAGTACATTGTAGCCTTTATCCTAAAGGACAGATACAGAAATTAGATTCATGCCCAAGCCTGTACATGCAACACATCATGAATGGAAATAGGCTTACCATTCTCCCTCTGAAATAGAACAGTCCCTCTCCCAACTAGATTGCACTTGGAATTGTTCTCCATCTGAATCTGGAATCTGATGTCCTCCTTGTAGCTGGAGAAGTACTCCCTAACTCCTATCATATGAAATGAAGCCCCACTGTCTATACACCAAACACCCTGTGAGGTTGAGCTAGTTAGGCAAGCTATGAGTGCAAACTCATCCTCCATTCTACTAGAAAGCTCGTCTACACTTGCTAAAGCTGTCGTCTGCTTCTTGCCTTTCTTTTCATTTTTCTTCCTTTGTGGGCAATCACTGACATAGTGGTCGAACTCGTGACAGCCATAGCATTTGATCTTAGACAAGTCCTTCTTCTTCTTCTCACTTTTTGGATTTGATCCTTTGCCAGACCCCTTCTTCGCTTTCCCTTTTCCTGCTAGGGCAACGTTTTCTTATTCCACCTCACTTTTCTGACTATTACTGTTGGTTCCACTGACAAGACTTAGTCTAAGCTCCTCCTGAGTGAAGTCACTCTATAGTCAATCCCAACTTGGTAAGGTGTCTCATCCATTAATAACTTGAACAAAGACATCCCACTGCTTAGTAAACCCATTCAGGGCTATTCGTACTAGCTCGTCATCATTTGGTTTGTCTCCAACTGCTGCCAACTCATCCTTAACAAGTCTAAGCCTGGTGAGGTAACTTGTAACGTCTTCTCCCTTGTTCATCCGGGTATTCCTCAACTTTTCTCTGAGAATCAGCTTTCGGTTAGTGGTAGCATTCTGGTACATATTCAGAATGGCATCCCACATCGTCTTCGTTGTATCTAACTCTACAATATGTGGAACAATATGATCCTTAACATTGTCAAGAATCAACCTCCTCACGTTGGCATCTTCTTTCTTATATGCTAAGAGATGTGTTGCATCTGTAGGTACAAGTACAACAGTGGTCACATATTCTTTGATACCATTCTCTTCTAGTAATAAAGAAATTCTGGCTTTCCAGACACCAAAATTTGAGGCTCCATCCAATCTGTCATGATCTCTTAAACCTGCTGAGGCCATCTCAAAAGAAAAATAATAATAATTTTGAAGAGGTCAAACTAGGTTTTATAAACCCTAGATTTTTTTATTTATTATTATTTTTCTTTCTCCCTATGGCTGTACTGAGCCTTTTTCTGCCCTCAAATCTGCTCTGATACCATGTGAAAATTCTATTACAGCTACTAATTATTAATCTCCTATCTTATATAAATTATTTGACTGCCGAAAATTAATTCACAATAAATATTGAAAAATATTATAGCTGCAACTTCACAAATAATCACGGAGATAGAAAAATAAAATATGCAAAATAATGAACACAATATTTTTGGACAAATGGTCCCTGGAAAAACCCTGCAAAATAATGAACACAATATTTTTGGACAAATGGTCCCTGGAAAAACCCTAAAGGGAAAACCAGTACTGCAGATGAGGAATTTTATTAAATTTCAACAAATCAAGAGATACATAAAGTGCTTGCCTCTTACTGGTAGAGCTCTGGCAATATTCTCCTCTGAAAATTCTTCTCCCAATTTCTCCTGCAGAAATTCCACTGCTGCTGTCTCCAACGCTATCTATCAAATATTTTTCGGCAGTCAAATAATTTATTGATGTCTTCACTGCAAATATTTATTTGCTATTGCTGCAAATATTTTTCAGATCTATACTCTCCAAATGCCCATTGATCCTCTTTTATAATCTTCTCATTAAAAACCAATGGCCATGATTTAATCTCAATCAATAGTTAAGATTAATTAGACTCTAACAAACCCTAATGTCTAGAAGTCTCTTGAGAAATCAATTTTCTAGGTATGGAGATAATTGTTCCAGTTGTGTTTCTAGCCTCGTAATCACCACCCGAGACTAGAACACCTGTCCAAGCTATTTTAAAATTAGCACGGTGTCTAAGCAGTTTCGTCTAGCGAGGTTGAACTCCTTGGACCGTCTTACGGTTGATCGGTCTTTCAAGCCGAAATACTGTGAGTTGGATGATTGCAGAGATTTGAGATTAATACCAGGAATTTTATATCTTGAAAAACTTGTAAGCATCAACATTCGTGACTGTCCCAAGCTTGAGGTCTTGCCATCTTTTCATGGTTGAAATAAGCTAGAGACTGTCACAATTGATGGATATGGCAAGCTCAATAATCTTCGATTCTCCAACTGTCAAAATTTGGAAAGAGTGACGGGTAAATTATAGATTTCTTAGAACGCAGCCTTCAGCTCTAAACCAGCTGATTTAATTCAAATGAAAATAACAGTAGAAAGAATAAAAAGCTTTCAACTCAGAAAAACAAAACACACAGCACAGTTCCGTAGTTTGCAGACTCAAAATACTATCTTTATTGATGCGTATTTAAAAGAATAATGAAATTGTTACATAAATCACTGTAGCTAAAAATATGCTGGTAGAAAACTATAAACTAAGCATGCAGATTACATGATTTATTCCTGTGCTGGATTTGGCGGTGAAAACCAAGTTTATTAACTTCTGTCAAAACTCAAAACTAACCGTCTAAATTGTTTGACTAAAACTGTTCTAAATTAAGGAATTGCATGGGTCAAAAACCAACATGCAACATGCAATCTAAAGGATTCAAAATAACTAAATCTATGCAAGACATTCATCGGCGGTAGAACTGAATGTTCAACTAAACTCCAGCATCAATTTTCAACATAAATTAGGTCTAACTTGCCTTGAGAAGATTACCATTTATGGATGTGGTAAGCTCAATTGTCTTTAGTTGTTCAAATGCTAAAATTTGAAAAAAGTATTCATGCCAGATTGTTCGGAGCTTGAAGAGCTGCTATGTTTGGCACGTCAACCTTGCCTTGAGATGATCAGGATTGTCAGATGTGGGAAGCTACAAAACATAACTTTGCCAACAAAACTTGTGGAACTCCAAATAGACGGTTGTAGAGAACTGAAAACAGTGACAGCGATTTGTGATCATATTGAATGTCTAGAGGTAGAGGAGTTGTCAAGTGTTGCCCGACTGAGCTGCCTGAAGTGGATTACAATTCAGAATTGTTACAAGTTGAAGACCATACAGGGCATTAATGAGATGCAGGCATTGCAAAGCCTTTAATTGTTCAATTGTCCGGAGCTTGAAGAGCTGCCATGTTCTGCACGTTAAACTTGCCTCAAGAAGATTATCATTGTCAGATGTGGGAAGCTGCAAAACATAACTTTACCAACAAAACTTGTGAAACTCAAAATAGAAGGTTGCAGAGAACTAAAAATAGTGGTCGCAATTTGTCCTCATAGTGAATGTCTGGAGCTACAATAGTTGTCAAGTGTTGCTCGGTTGAACTATCTGAAGCGGATTATAATTCAGACTTGTGACAAGCTGCAGACCATACAAGGCATTGATGGACTAGATGCATTGAAAAGTATTCAACTTTCTTATTGCAGCAATGCAGCAATACAGAATTGCATTTCCATGTTGAAGGTACTGATTTCAAGACTCCTTTAAACATTCAACTATATTTCTTGCTTTAAAAGGAGAGTAAACTTTTTCAGTATTAACCTTGAGTTTTGCTTCCCCTTGATTTTCTTAATTAATTTCTTAGATCATTGGTACATGAAAATGGAGTTTTCTCTTTTCTAATTGCAGAGTGTGCCATCAAAGTTTCTTGTTGTGATTGGAAGAGCGATGGAGCGTTGTCAACTTTAAATCCACGGCTCTTTTCTGACGCTGCAGTCATTTTAGAAATTGGTAGCGACACAAGCAAAAAATAGCCGATAGTAATGTCGGAATTGGGTGCAGTTCTCTTTTACTATGTGTTTGTGGTTGATAGTGGCGCCCAAGTTGAGATGATAAATCAATCCCTTGCAAAGAGTTCTTCGTCGAATTATAGGGTGCAACTAGGAGAATGGATAATTAACATTGTAATTACCGGCCAACATAAAACAAGCATTTACAATCATCACCGCCAACTTGAAGATGTTCTCATGGAGCGTGGAATAACAAAGGGGTATAGGATGGCCGTAAAGAAAGGTATCGATAGGTTATGATAAACACACGAAAAATATGTTAAAATAACATTTTACATGTCGCATTATAGATGCTAATAGCATAGATATCTTAAATACATCTATCTAAAAGACACTGAGAGATATCAATCTCAAGGTGCCTATATTGAAATTGTTATTGAGAATAGATAGGCACCTCAAGACTGATATCTCTCGGCATCTTTTAGATAAATGTATTGAAGATATCTATGCTAGTAGCATATGTAGTGCGACATGTAAAATGTTAATTTAGCATATTTTTCTTGTGTTTGTATAAAGTAGCATTATCCTTTGCAAATACATGAATATTAGTATTATCTAGACCAATAATATTTTACTTTCATTCCTTTTTGTAGTATCTGCTTTCAAAAAATTGTATATCGTAAGTACATGTAATATGCCTCAATATGCAGGTAGTCAATAACATTTTGTCATCGCCATTTTTGTGCTTCTTGTAGATTAGTTGGTTGTGTTCCTGGCATTAGTGCATGCAAATCTAGCCAATACATATCTGTTGCACTCAAAGTAAAGAAAATTATTGGTGTTACAATTTGATGCAAGAGGCCAGTTAATTCAACTCGATATTTTTCCCAATATGACCTTGTACCCCTTAGTTTCATACCAAAACACATCAAACAATTTGCTAAATGTGAGTGGGGAACATTTTCCATATGCTCTTGTAACTGATTGATTGTGATTGGCATATCTTGAAAGCTCTTTTTGACAAACACAGTAGATGAATTTTGTGCACGATGTCTCATAATCATATTCATCATGTAATATCTAAATCGTGGGTGTCGTCCAAAATGATGATCTCTATATTGAAACAAATGTTTAACAAAATCATGTAGATGGTGATGTGGGTAGAGGCAAAACATATAAAATAGAACAATGTGCTATGACACAATCAAACAAAACCTTTTTTTATTTCTTGAATAAAACGTTTACAATTGTCTCTATTTATAGAGGTCTTTGGAAGGATCCGAAAGATCTAGAAAAATCTTCACATGTATCAAATGGAGCTAGAAAAATCTGCACACGTATTTGGAGGTCAGTGAATGGTAGCGAAGAAATGGTTGGTGGAGGATGGTAGAAGCTTTTGTTTTTAATGCATTTGGTGGTAGAAATTAATACCAACCAACACTCCCACTTAATTTCTACTACTAATTACATTAATATTTACAATACGCAAAACTTCTTTCAAATACTCAAATTGGTCTTGTGCTCAAGCCTTTGTAAATATGTCTGTAAGTTGCTCCTTTGATCTGCAATACTGTAGGATGAGTTCTCTATTGTTGACCAATTCTTGAATGAAGTGATATCTAGCGTCAATGTGTTTTGTCCTCTTGTGAAAAACATGATTCTTTAATAGTGCAATGGTAGACTTGTTGTCACAATAGATTGTAGTAGGCTCCTCTTGCTCATGCATTAGATCCTTCAAGATTCTTTGCATCCAAACTACTTGACATGCTACTGATGTACCTACTACATACTTTGCTTTTGCTGATGAGATTGTCACTATTGATTATTTCTTTGATGCCCATGCTACAATACATGTTCCAAGATGAAATGCATATCTAGATGTGCTCTTTCTATCATCTATACTTCCTGCAAAGTCACTATCTGTATATCCAATCAACTAAAAATCATCTGAAGTAGAATACATTATGCCATAATTCATAGTTCCTACAATATACCTCAATAACCTTTTTCCTGCTTGCCAATTTGAGTTCTTTGGTGAATCCATGAATCTAGAAATTAAACTAACTCCATACATTATATCTTGCCTAGTTGCTGTAAGATACATCACACTACCCACCAATTTTCTGAATATAGTTGAATCAAAATCCATCTCATTATCTTCTCTACTTAGTTTTGTGCCTATTGCCACATGTGTAGAAACTAAACTGCAATTTATCATTCTAAACCTTCTCAAAACATCTTTTGCATATTTACTTTCACAAATAAAAACGCCTTTATCATTTTGTGTAACTTCAATGCCAAGAAAATATTTCATCAAACCTATATCTGTCATCTCAAATTCTTTCTTCATTGTAGATTTAAATATGTCTATAGAAAGATTTCCTGTAAAGATCAAATCATCAACATATAAGCAAACAATCAAAATCTGACATTGTTCATTGACCTTGGTGTATAGTGTAGGCTCACTAGTGCTTCTGCTAAATCCATTCTTTATCATGTATGATTCAATCCTATTGTACCAAGCTCTTGGTGCTTGCTTCAATCCATAGAGTGCCTTCTTCAACCTATAAACCTTGTCTTCATATCCTTTCATTTCATATCATGGTGGCTACTGTACATAAACTTCTTCTTCTAAATATCTATTCAAAAAAGCTGATTTGACATCTATTTGATAAACTTTCTAATTGTTTCGAGCTGCAATAGCTAGTACCATCCTAATTGTGTCAAGTCTTGCTACGGGTGCAAATGTTTCATTGTAATCAACTCCATATTCTTGTGCAAATCCCTTAGTTACTAATCTTGCCTTGTATTTGTCAACTTCTCCATTTGCCTTATATTTAGTTTTATAAACCCATTTCACACCTATGCATTCTTTATCTTTAGATAAATCAACTAGATACCATGTATCATTTTTCTCAATAGATTCCATTTCATCATTCATTGCATCAATCCAATGTTCTTCCTTAATTGTATCTTCAAAATATATAGGATCTTGGGCAAATAAAGAAAAATTAGATTGCAAATCTATCCTATCTCCTTGATCATATATTTCTTGCAAGCTTCTAGTCTTTTTGCCTCTTAGTCTTGGTCTCAATGATGCAAGTGTAGGATTTGAGTCATTAATTGTGGACTTGATGATTCTCCTTGCTCAACTTGCCTTTGTGAGTTTTCTCCTTATGGACTTCTTGATGGTGTTCCTCCTTGCTCATTTGATTATTCTCCTTATTCTCCTTGTTCTCCTTGACCTTTTTCTTCTTGTTCTTCATATGGTATTGTTGGTGTAACTTTAATTGTCTTGTCTATATAGCCATCCCAAGATTCTTCCTCTTTGAATACAACATCTCTACTTACAATGTCTTTCTTGGTTATAGGATTAAACAACTTATATGTCTTAGATTGTTCATCATAACTAATAAAAATATATTTTTCACTTTTATTATCCAATTTACTCCTTGTTTCTTTAGGCACATGTGCATATGCAATACAACCAAATACTCTAAAATGAGAAACACTATGATGCTTACCACTCCATGCTTGTTGTGGAATCATGTCCCTCAGAATCTTTGTTGGACTCCTATTCAATATATAAACCGCACAAGCTACTGCTTCAGCCATATATTCATTAGATAGATTCTTGCCTTTCAACATGCTCCTTGTCATCTCCATCATTGTATGATTCTTCCTTTCTACAAAACTATTCTGCTGAGGTGTGTAACTTGTAGTGAGCTGCTTCTTTATTCCATGATACCTGCAATAATCCAAAAACTCATTTGACTTGTATTCTCCTCCTCTATATTATCTCAATACCTTGATGGATAGGCTAATTTATTTCTCAATCAATGCTTTGAACTCCTTGAACTTTCCAAATGCCTCAAATTTATATTTGAGAAAATAAACCCATGTTTTCTTACTATAATCATCAATAAATGTTAGAAAATAAATGCTGCCCCTAATGATGGTGTTTCCATTGGACCACATATATCTGTATGCACAATTTCTAAAGGTGCCCAAGCTCTATATGACATTTCCTTTGAAAAAATCTCTCTATGTTGCTTAGCCAAAATACAACTTTCACATGAACTCAATGGTGCTTCAATGGGGGGTAAACCTCTTACCATTTCCTTTCTTTGGAACAAACACAATCTTTTGAAGTTTAGATGACCATACCTCAAATGCCATACCCATGCTTGATCTTGACTTGATGCCTTGAAACTTGCTCCAATCTCCTTCATCATTTCACTATTCATGTGAAGTGGGAACATTCTGTTATTTATCATTTCAACTTTTGCAATCACCATGTTACTTGGGGAAACATCAAATATAGTGCAAACATTATCCTCAAAAGCAACTCTATAATCCTTTTGAATAAATTGTCCCACACTTCTGAGATTATGCTTTAAACCAGGTACAAAATAAACATAAGGAATAGTCTTCTTCCCAAGTTTTGTTATTACATTAATTGCACCTTTTCCCATGGCTTCAACTATGTTATCATTACCCAATTTGATTTCTAATTTAACTAAAGTATCCAAATTTTCAAACAACTCTTTGTTTCTAGTCATGTGATTACTACAACCACTATCTAGAAACCAAATGTTACTAGAACTTTCCTGAGCTACATGACATGTAATAAATAAAGACCCCAAATTACTTTCAGAAAAGTTTGTATTTTGCTTGCTCGCATCAGCTTGTTTCTTTTGACATTCATTAGCAAAGTGAGTCCCATACTTCCTGTAGTAATAACATTGCACATTTGATTTGTCATACTTTTGTGATGCTTGATTGTTATTGCATCCCCTTGAGCTGAAATTTTGATTTCTCCTTCCTCCTGGATCTAGACTCTTTCTTTCTTCTCTTTGAAAATTGTTTCTTCCTCTTCCTCTTCCTCTAAATCCTAGATTTCCTCTTCCTCTTCCTCTGCCAAATGTCATTTGTATTTTGAATGCATGCTCCAATGAGGTATTGTCATTCCTGTTTATCATGTCTTCATAATTTTTCAAAGAACCAACCAACTCATCTATAGAATATTCAGTCAAATCCTTGGATTCCTCAATTACCACAACAATTGCATCAAATTTTTTAGGAAAACATCTTAAAACCTTTTCTACAACCTTTTGATTTGTTAGCTCATCACTAGTTTTCCTTATTTGATTAACCAAATCCATAACACGATATGTGAATTGATCTACTGATTCAGAATCTTTCATTTACAAATTTTCAAATTCTTTTCTAAGTGCTTGTAATCTAGCAATTTTTACCTTACTAGTACCTTGATATGTTGTCTCTAGGATGTCCCATGCTTGCTTGGATGTAGTAGTTGGTTTAATCCTTCCAACAACTAACTCATCTAATCCTTGTGCAATGATCTACAAATCCCTCTTATTCTTTTGCCTATTTTCTTTAAGAATATTCTTATCATCTAGACTCAAGGTAGACTCATCTTGTGGTTCAGTATAACCATTTATAACTATGTGTAATCATTGACATGAATCAAATGCCAATTTCGTTTTAATAGCCCAAGTATCAGAATTTTTGCTAGAAAATATTGGTATTATAGGTTGATTTATACTTAATGCCATACCTTATGATTTATTTTCAATACAAAAACTAGATCGTCTTTCAAAATAAAACCTTACTTATAAATGACATCTTATTAAACCCTTGGAACTCTTGTCGGCACAGAGTTTTCCTTCTTTAACTTTTGCTTCAACACAACGTCTTCAGACACTTCAGCGGTTGCAATCTCTAGATCTACAGTAGCAACTACATTACAACTGCAATCTATCTTCTTTTGTTGACTGCAATTCCAACAACAATTTCCCCTTTACAGGCTACAGCTAGGCATTTTTCCTGCGGCTTTTGTCAACTATATTCAACGGCCTCTTTTCAGTGGCTTCATTCACCAGCCAATGATCTCCTTCTTTGAGGGGTAGATTCCCACACTTTCTGCTTGTTCTAAACATATAACAATTTCCTTTGTCTTGTCTATAGACTTTACCATATTTGGTGATCTCTGCAAACTTTACCACATTCAGTGATCTCAAAAAAATGATCTGGTCTATCAAACAATTGTTGTGGCTCAACAATCTACAACATCGGGCTCTCTTCCTTTTCAATCTCTTCCTATGTTTGGCTTATGAGTGCAGCTAAACACTCAATGTTTTCCCCAACACTGATACCACTTTCATGTGGGCAGAGGCAAAACATATAAAATAGAACAATGTGCTATGACACAATCAAACAAAACCTTTTTTATTTCTTGAATAAAATGTTTACAATTGCCTCTATTTATAGAGGTCTTTGGAAGGATCCGGAAGATCTAGAAAAATCTTCACATGTATCAAATGGAGCTAGAAAAAATCTGTACATGTATTTGGAGGTCGGTGAATGGCAGCGAAGAAATGGTCGGTGGAGGATGGTAGAAGCTTAGCTTTTTAATAGATTTGGTGGTAGAAATTAATACCAACCAACAGATGGACTCTCCTTATTCTCGATTCTAACCAATCACATTGTCCATTTAGAAATAGTGTTGGAAAAGCCATATCAAGTAACCCTTCAATGACATATTCATTCATTGGAGATGTTCCAATTCCTCAGAAATCAATTAGTGATCTAGGATCTACAACATTAGGGTTATTTACCCATGCATGGATTAGTTCCATCTCTCTTGGGACATTTGGTGGTTTAGAGGCCATTGATGTAGTTTGATCAATAATGTTTCCTTCATCCATCTCCATCATTAGACCCACAAATACATATTCAATTGCATATGAATAATCAAACTCCATATGAATAAAGTTGAATTGGTCAAAAATATTTTCATCTGAATTAGATGTATGTTCACCAAGAGCTTTGTTTACCTTCTCTTTATTGATTGTAAAATTATAATTTGTTCTACATTGATCCTTCCTTCAAACAATAACAATTGGTATATCCTTTATTCGATGTGGCAAAATTTTAGCTATTTATTTTACTTCCTGTGAAAAACTTATGGTATTTCTGAAAGGAAGCTAGGTGTACAGAAAATGCTTCCTACACTAATCTAATGAGGGGAAAAGAGTGCAAATTCAATTTTATCCTTTCAATTACAGAATATGTTAACCCACTAACAGAGATATTACAACAAACACATACACAAAAAAGTGAGACACAAGATATATGTGGGGAAAACCCTTACGAGTGAAAAACCACACACTCTAAAACATAGCTCAAATGTATTACGTAAATAGTGAAGGTTACAATACCATCATAGAGTCAATGCTCTTGCAGGAGTCTTTGACACTTGTATCTAGAGATAATCCGACAGGATAATAGTACCTGTCAAACCTGTAATACATCTCCTCTCCAAAGCACCTGTTTCTATAACAAATACAATGTAAAAATGGCTCCACATTGAGATGGGCGTCCAACATGGCCTCATGGCCCAAAACCCATGCCTATGGACACTTTTCCAACACTGCAGGATGTTCCTGACACTTGTCAAGTCACCCCATCCCAAGGAGCTCACCTATTTCTAAAATGGGCTATGACAGATGCACTTAGGACTCTTACAACCATCATAGAATCAATCATAGTTGTCATAACTTACAGCTGTAAGAGAATCTATCATACACAGGCTATAAATAGCATATTCTCTTACCACATGTCATAGTCCACCTTGGGGCACCCAAAGATGCCTTTTTAAAAAATGCTTCATGACAAATGTCTATACCTGTCATAGTATCTTTTATTTTTGACTCTTAGATGTCATAACTTCATCATAGGAATCTGTCATGACTGTTTCGGTCAATATTCTGTTACACACATTCCAAGATGCTGACATACAGAAAAATATTCCTACCACTAAGTGGGATACCTATCTCCTCATGTGAGGACAAATTTACATGTGGTCATATGCCATGTAGGATGACACATCACCATGCCAACTCCCACAATATGACAACATAGGATTTGCATCCTAATTATACAATAGGCAATAAATAAATAAATACAATGTAATAATACAAGGAATTACCAAGGTTGAGACACCTTAATTCCCAAAATTCTCCCACTTGTCGAACACCTTGTAAGAGCCAATAGAATTAACAGGATTTAACTGCTATAGGCTGAGAGGCCCATAGACTCCGAACACCATCTAAACTTCTTTGTGCCCACTAGTTTCATCAATGCATCTACAACATTCTTCAAAGTATCTACCTTCTCCAAATTTACCTTCCCATCCTCTACCATGTCTCACATGAAGTGAAACTATACATCAATATGCTTTGTTCTAGCATGGAAAGTTAGATTTTTTATAAGGCAAATCACACTTTGACTGTCACAACAAATCATAATCTGTCCTACATCAACACCAATATCTGAACATAATCTCTTAAGCCAAATGGCTTCCTTACAAGTATGAGTTGCTGCCATGTACTCAGCTTCTGCCATAGACAAGGCAACCACAAGTTGTCACTTACTCATCCAACTAATTACACCACCAAACATTGTGAACACATACGCACTGGTGGATCTCCTGCTATCAATGTCACCTACCTAATCAGAATTCACAAATCCACAAATACAAACTGAACGTGGTGGTCCTGTAACATTACTATGATAGCATATGGAATACTCAGAAGTGCCCCTCAAATATCTGAACACTTGCTTAACTACATCCCAATATACCCATCCAAGATTAGCCATAAATTGACTAAGGACTCCCACTGCTTGGGAAATGTCTAGTCTTGTATAGACCATGGCATACATCAAATTGCCAACAACACTAGCATAAGGTACTCTGCTCATGTCCTCCACCTCACTAGGAGATTTTGGACAATCATTAACAGACAACTTTGTCCCCAATGAAACAAGAACACACAATGGTTTACAATCTACCATGTTGAACCTATCCAACATGATCTTCACATAATTACTCTGGCTTAACCAAAGTTTTCTATTTGCTCTGTCTCTTCTGATTTCCATTCCCATAATGTACTTGGCTGCCCCTAAATATTTCATTTCAAACTATGCTAACAACTGAGACTTAAAATCAAAAATCATATTCTTACCCTTCCCAATCAGCAACATATCATCAACATATAATGCAAGAATGAGAATACGATTATTATCTAGCTTGTAGTACACACAATGATCCAATTTTGATCTCAGAAATCCAATTGACAACACAAAGGCATCAAACTTCAAGTACCACATCCTAGGAGACTGTTTCAAACCATACAAAGACTTTTTCAACTTGCAAACCAAATTTTCTTTACCTTTCTCTATGTAACGCTCTAGCTATGACATGTAAATCTCTTTCTCCAAATCACCATGAAGGAAAGTTGTCTTCATGTCCATCTGTTCTACCTCTAAGTCATAAGCAATTGTAAGAGATAAAAGGAATCAAATGGAGGTTATCTTTGCAATGGGAGAGAAAATTTCACCATAATCAATTCCCTCCACTTGTGAGTACCCCTTCGCAACCAATCTAGCCTTGTACTTTTCAACACTGCCATCTGCACCAAATTTCTTCTTGAACACCCATTTGCATCCAACAGGGTTTTATCCATCAGGCAAAGGCACCAAGTCCCATGTTTTATTCTTTTCCAAAGAAGACATCTCATCTTCCATGGCCTCCTTCTAGGAACCTGCATCTTTCATGCCCATAGCCTCTTTCATAGTTCTAGGCTCATTACTGTTAGTAAGTAAAGAAAAAGCAAAACTAGAGTCAAGTAATGAATAACCAAACCTATCAGGTTGCTTTCTTATTCATGTAGACCTCCTCAATGGCTAAGGTTGAGGTTTTGCTTCTTCTTCTAAGCTTTCAGAGCTATTAGAGCTCTCCTCATCATCAGGTCTCACAGGGTCTATTTGTTTAGTCTTCCCAGGGGTAGAAGGAAACTAAACCACATCCTCTTTCTTTTCTGTCTATTCTGGCTTTAGAACAACAGAAGGTGTTAGCTCTTTGAAGATAACACTTCTGTTAAATACAACACTTTTTTAGCCATAGGATCCCAAAGCTTATATCCTTTCACACTGACACCATAGCTAATGAAGATACACTTAACAACCTTGTTCTCCAATTTAGACCATTTCTCCCTAGGCACATGTGCATATGCCTCACAACTAAAAACACAAAGATGTCTAACTAAAGGCTTCTTACCAGACCACAGCTCCATAGGTGTCTTACCAATAAGAGCTGATGTAGGAGATTTGTTTACCAGATAGGAAGCAGTGGCAACAACTTCAACCCAAAACTTTTGTTCGAGGCTTACTCCACTAAGCATACTCTTAGCCTTCTCCATCAATGTCCTGTTCATCCTCTCTGCAACTCCATTTTGCTGTGGGGTATATGGAGTTGTCTTATGTCTTTCAATCCCTTGCTCTTTACAGAATTTATCGAACTCTGCCGAACAAAACTCACCACCATTGTCAGTTCTCAAACACTTAATCTTTTTAGTACTCTAATTTTTAGCAAAGGCTTTAAACTATTTAAACCGACTAAAGACTTCAATCTTGCTTCTGATAAAATAAACCCATGTCCTTCTACTGTAATCATCTATGAAAGATGCAAAATATATAGATTTGGAAATCGAAGGAACATTAATAGGACCAAACACATCAGAATGAATAAGATCTAATACACCAAAAGACTTGTGAGAACTAGAGTAAAATTGAACATGGTTTTGTTTTCCATAAATACAATGTTTGCAAAAGCCAAACTTGAGACCCTTCTCACCAATGTGGCCATATCTCAAATGCCATAACATAGTCTTTTCATTAGGAAGTTTAACTTCCAAATCATGTGCACTACCATCAGAATCAGTTACAACAGATTTCTTCACTGCTCATTCAGATGGTGGGGATGAAGTGACTGCAGCTCTTTTCTTCGAGTCAGGAGAACTATTGCACTATGTAGTGCATGCCTCCAGCTAAAATAGAGTACCTCTCCGAGTACCCTTCCCAAGCACCTTAGATCCTCTAGTCATCTTGCATCCATCCTTTGAAAAGACAACCTACACACCTGCATCATTCAACATACTTACAGAAAGCAGGTTCCGTGCTAGGACTGGGATGTGCATAACCCCAGTGATCCCCTTCACTCATCCATCAAGGAATTGGATTAAGAGTCTTCCACAACCAATAATCTTCAGATGAGAATCGTCACCTAGGTACACTCTTCCACCATCGAACTCTTCATATTTTGTAAACCAGTCTCGATGAGAGGTCATGTGGAATGATGCACTAGAATCAATCAACCACACATCATCAGATGCGTGGGTGGCCAAGGCTATGATGAAGGCATCACCACCATGTTGTGACTTGTCAGAATCTAAATTAGGAGCATTCTTATTTTTCTTTGTCTTCTCCTCTTTACACTCCTTTCGGAAATGCCTAGTTTTGCCACAGTTCCAACAGAGAGCCTTGGACTTTCTAGGAGATTTGGATCTCCCATGGGATTTGGATCTACCCTTCTTAGCTTTCTTGTCCTTCTTTTTCCCTTTCTCCTTGGGTCTTCCACGAACCACAAGAGCCTCTTTGGCTACCTTAGAAGAGTTTCTCTGCATCTCTTCAAATAACAGTGAAGATACCACTTCATCCATTATGAAAGTGGATGTGGTTCTTCCAATAGCCATCAAAAGATTATCCCACGAGTCCGGCAAAGAACAAAGCAAGGTCATACAATGATCCTCCTCCTCCATCTTCACACCAACTGATGTCAATTGAGCAATTAACATGTAAAAGGCATTCAGGTGATCTGCTATAGATCCTCCATCCTCCATCTTTAGAGAATACAAATTCTTTCGTAGAAAAAGTTTGTTCACCAGGGATTTAGTCTGATAAACATCACTGAACTTCTTCCAAAGGTCTTTTGTGGTTTTCTCCTCTTGGACATTTAAAAGGACAGAATCAGCTAGATTGAGTCTTATGAGACCCTTAGCCTTTCGATCTTTGAGATCCCAATCAGCTTGTGCCATAGCAACTAGTTTTACACTAGATATGGTTTCCCATAGGTCACGATCAACAAGCATGTCCTCCATCTTAAGTTTCCACAACTCAAAATTAGTGCCATTGAATTTCTCCACCTCTATTCTTTTGAATGTGCCTGCCATCTCCTTCCTGCAACAAGATACAGAATACTCTGCATAGAGCTCCCACTTAACCTAGGATTAGCTCAAAAAACCCCTGCCTAACAACTAGGACCAAAAGGTGATCAAGGTCTGATACCAACTGAAAGCAAGCTAGGTGTGCAAAAAATGCTTCCTACACTAATCTAATGAGGGGAATAGAGTGCAAATTTAATTTTATCCTTTCAATTACAGATTATGTTAACCCACTAACAGAGATATTGCAGCAAACACATACACAAGAAAGTGAGACAGAAGAAGAGAGACACAAGATATACGTGGGGAAAACCCTTACGGGTGAAAAAACCCACACTCCAAAATACAACTCAAATGTATTAATTAAACAGTGAAGGTTACAATACAATCACAGAGGCAAAGCTCTTGTAGGAGTCTTTGACACTCATATCTGGAGATAATTAGGCAGCATAACGGTACCTGTCAAACCTATAATACATCTCCTGTCTAAAGCACTGGTTTATATAACAAATACACTGCAAAAATGGCTCCACATTGAGATGGGTGTCTAACATGGCCTCATGGCCCAAAACCCATGCCTATGGACACTTGTCCAACACTATAGGATGTTCTTGATACTTCTCAAGTCACCCCATCCCAAGGAGGTCACTTATTTCCAAAATGGGCTATGACAGATGCTCTTACGACTCTTACAACTGTCATAAAATCTATCATAGTTGTCATAACTTACAGCTGTAAGTGAATCTGTCATACATAGGCTATAAATAGCATATTCTCTTACAACATGTCATAGTCCACCTTGGCACACCCAAAGATGCCTTTTTAAAAAATGCTTCATGACACATGTCCATACTTGTCATAGTATCTTCTATTTCTGACCCTTACATGTCATAAATTCATCATAGGAATCTGTCATGACTATTTTAGTCAATATTCCCTTACACACATTCCAAGATGCAGACACATGGAAAAATATTCCTACCACTAAGTGGGATGCCTATCTCCTTATGTGAGGACAAATTTACATGTGGTCATATGCCCTGTAGGATGACACATCATCGTGCCAAGTCCCACAATATGACAACATAGGATTTGCATCCTAATTATATAATAGGTAATAAATAAATAAATACAATGTAATAATACAAGGAATTACCAAGGTTGAGACACCTTAATTCCCAACAATTTCCTTTATATTTATACTGACCTCCAGGTGCATGTGTGACTTGAAGTATTGGGTTGACACATGCTATCGACATTTCTTCAATTTTTATTAAGTTTGCAAGTTTCGGTCGTTGTGGACCAAGATCCATGTTGATTAATGCTGAAAATTGATGTTCATGCTTCTCTTGTTGCCATCTATTGCAAAAATGGCCTTCAGGTACCTGTACAACCTTCGTTGCAGGGTAACTTTCTTGACAAATATAACACATACTTGGTGCAGCAAGTTTATCTAGTCCATGTCAAAATACCATTTCTAAAGTTTAAAATCAACCTCAATATTTCTATTATTATGTCCACCTTGGTCTCTTTCAATTTGTGTTCTTTGTAGTCATCTTTATCTTATAGGTTGAGATGTTAACTCCTTTTTTGAATTATTATTTT
Source organism: Cunninghamia lanceolata (assembly GCA_027924645.1). NCBI lineage: Eukaryota > Viridiplantae > Streptophyta > Pinopsida > Cupressales > Cupressaceae > Cunninghamia > Cunninghamia lanceolata. The sequence continues at coordinate 43,659,941 of BSBN01000072.1, read as the reverse complement.
CTACATGAATTTAAGTATCAACATTCATTGCATCTTGAACTCTATTATTTGGTGTTTGTAGCACATAGTCTATTGTAATAGAATCCATCCCATGAGATTGACGATTCCTTTGAACTAATTCACGATTGCATGCTTGTAGTAGTTGTATTTTTGTCTCATTGAATTGATCTAAACACATATCTCTTTGCAATCTTCATCTTAATATATATTGCTCCTCTTGAGATTTTCATGCATGATGTGTTATCATCTCATCTGCATATAGTCTCATTTCTTCTTCAATCTCTTCCACTATCATATCTTCTCTATGTTTAACATGTCTTTCTCTATCATTTTGTTTTCAACGATTTCTTATTTCCTCTCTTTGTGCATTAGTCATTTTTTCACGTCGTTGTCTCATATAATTTCAAGCATATTCTCTTCGATGTTCTCTTTGTTGGTCTTCATTTTCAAAATTTAACCTTGGGCGAGGCATCCTATAAAAATATATATAAATATATCAATAAACTTAGTACATTTTAATAATACATTATAAACAATTAAATGTACAAATAATTCCAATTTAATTTTTACATGACTATTAACTATTCATTGGCATGATGTTAGTTTATGACATATATTTCATTCCTAATGCTCCATAAGATTTATGTCAAAAATATTACATGTCATTTAGAAAAATTAAAATTAAATGCAAATTTCGTATATAATTAGAATTCTTTATAAATAGTATTAACTAGAAATGTCATCTATTAATAAGTGAACAAAAATAGATTTATTTATTTAGTTTTTACTAAATATTTCATTACTAAAACTCCAAGATAAAGAATGTCATTTAGAAAAATTAAAATTTAATAGAAATTGGTATAATTGAAATAGAAATGAATCTATTAATAAGCCAAACAAAATAATTTTATTTATTTATTTTTTACTAAATCTTTCATCACCAAAACTCCAAGATAAAGAATAAATACTATTTTTAACTTTTAATATAACACTTAGCAAATTTATGAAAGAAAAAATAGTATGCATAAGTATTAGACATTTTGTGGGCCTTGCTATTGCATAAAATATTTTTAAAAAGAAAATTAAATTCATACAAATATATATTTAGATGGGTTTTGTGAATGTGTCACATGTAAAATTCTATTAGTGAGAAAATCAAAATAGGGGATTAAAACAATATTAAAAGTAAATGGGGATTTTACTCATGTTCAATTACCCCATGTCATGTGCTCTTAAAACATTTTTAAAAAGAGAAGTAAATTCATACAAATTCCTTAATTTATCTCACCTTTATGAATGATATAGATGGATTTCTTAAGAATGATTTTTTGATAGATGTCTATATCCATGCTTTTAGTTTTATTGGATTTTTTTCATGTTCTCAAATGATTTATGCATACACTCATGTTTTGGGTTTTATTGATTTTAATTTTATTCTTTAATGTTGCATAGATATTTTATTGATTTGAATTTTAATGTTTTTAATATTCAAGCAATGAATTTTTTTTTTTTTTTTTAATATTCTAACATTATGAAATGATTTATTCATACACCATTAACATCAAGGTAAAGCATACAAATTAATAGCAAGCTAAAATAATTTTGAGAGATGATTATTTAAATTTTTATGAATAGTTATTTTTAGAAATTTCAAAATTATTTTTAAAATGAAATTCACACTTGTGATTTTTCAATGATTCTTGACTTTGATTTTTTTGTCGCTTCTTAATATTTATTTTGTGCTTCTTCCTTCTGTAATTAGTGATTTTATTTTTGGTTTTTTCATGTTCTACTCTAAATTTATCTTGTTTTCCAAATGGGAGAGTTGTCATATATATGTGTTGCATTTTTTGGCTATACTTTTTGTAATGTTTATGATTATTATTAGAGTATGCCGGCCATTTAATTATTTTTAAAATTTATTTTTGTTAACACAGTCATGCCATTACACTCCACCCCAGTGCAGCCACTATAGGTTACACCTCTCGAAATAATTATGATAGGGATTTTGTTTAGATGAATGCTATAGGTTACACCTCTCAACATAATTATGATAGGGATTTTGTTTAGATGAATGCTTCAAAATTTGTAAAATAATTATATCTTGTTGTAGAATTGGTCTTCACATATGTAGAAGTGACCTTAGTGTGGAAAAATAACTAAGATAAAAGTAATGTTTGTAGTAAACCTCTTGTACCTATGTCTCTAAGGGGTTGTGTTGATGTTGACACATACTATTTCGAAACTTGTTAGACAAAGATTAACTCTCGATTCAAGATCAAGATTTTAAGATGACTAATTAGAAAGGAAATGCAACTAATTTCTACTTAATTTGAAAAGGAGGACAATGCAAGTAAACTAGATTAATAACAATTTGAGTAAAATAATAATACAAAAGAAAAACTCTATAAAATGTAGGGGGAGAACATGGGATATACACTAGAGAAATGATTGTAAAACCAGCATAGATATCTTAAATACATCTATCTCAAAGACACCGAGAGATATCAATCTCGAGGCACCTATATTGAAAATGTTATTGAGAATAGATAGGCGCCTCGAGACTAATATCTCTGGGAATCTTTTAGATATATGTATTTAAGATATCTATACTAGTTTTATTTTATAAATTTATGACTTTATAAATTTAGTTCTAGAAAAATTTTGGTTAAAAGTGAGGATGCATGAATTCTAAACCTATATCGTTGAGTGAATTCTAAACCTAATAGACTATAGTGCCATAAATTTACAATAAATAATGTTTGATTGGTTTACTATGTGTATATATGTTTTAAGTGAATTCTAAACCTAATAAACTATAGTGCCATAAATTTATGGTAAATAATGTTTGATTGGTTTACTATTGTATATATGTTTTTTTATTAATGTTAATATATATTTTTTGTTTTCCATTTTTCAAAGTTAGTTCTCTTTGATACATTTTTTAAAGCATGTCAAAGTAAATAATATAGGGTTTAATATAGTGCCCTAAAATAATATTTATTAAATTAGGGTTTTACCTTTTAATATTTTAGCACTATATATATATATATATATATATATATATATATATATATATATATATATATATATATGTTTTGATTAATGCAAAATCTACAAACTTTTGCAAAATGTTATTTTATAAATAATTTATTTTATAACTATATTTTATTGGGTTTCTTTACACAATAAATACTCTCGGTTAGTTGTTTACATATATTTTTAAAGTAATAAAGTCTTAATCTATATTAAAAATGAAAGTATTAGTTAATAAAACCCTACCTAAATACGAAAAAAATTCAAACCCTAGCTAAATTAAATTACATATTATACAACACACATTTTGATAAATAACTTTTTTAGAGTAACTAACATTTATAGAAAACGTAATGCATAGATTTTTTTATATTTTACCAATGAATTTGAATTTCTAGCAATATGAAATGATTTATGCATACAGGATTAACACCATTATTCCAACAAATCATGAAATTCATAAATGTGATTTTTGTTGATTCTTGATTTTGCCACTTCTGACTTTGTAATTAGTGATTTTACTTTTGGTTGTTTTCCATATTGGAGACTTTCAAACATTTACGTTTTATATATATGTTTTAATTATTAATGTTGCATTTGTGGGCTATTATTTTTTTAATGTTTATGATTATTTATTTTAGTATGTCGGCTATTTAATTATTTTTTAAATTTGTTTTTCTTAACACACTCATGCCATTTCACCCCTTGCTGCCACTATAGGTTATGCCGCCTCTCAGTGTAATAAAAACCCAACTTCGAAAACACACCCAATTTAATATTTTTCAAATAAAATTACAAAGTCCCAATGTTTCACATAAAGTAAAAACATAATTAGGTGAGAGGTGGTTTGGACAAAAGAAATTAAGAACATTCTAAAGAATTTTTGCATAGACTTATTGATGCAGGGCATTGTTCCCCATTATTTTTGGTTTTACAATTTTGGTTTTTGATGGTTTTGTTTCCTATTAACTCTTTGATATGTGACCATTTTTTGGTTGGCATCAAGATTCTTAAATCTTCCTTTTCTTGTTGCACATGGATAGTTATGGAAGTTACAACGGTTCTCCTCAGTGGTCACCATAGTTAGAGTTGGGAGTTTTTCTGGGAAAAGATGAATGGTTAGAGGGGGCCGATCTGTTTGGAGAGACAACCATTTTTTATCTATTGAACTAAAAGAAGAGAGGGGGCTTTGTGGACAGGAAGAGAACTGTTAGGAAAACTACTAGAAGATGAAGAAAGGGGAGTGGACATTTTGGAAGAGAGAGGTGGATTTTCTTTGGAGAGATGAATGTTAAGGAGCATTGGCAGGAAAGTATAGTAGAGAAGAAATGACTCCAGGAAGAATCAAGCCATATAGACAAGTTGCTGAAGCAAGTCGTATAGGAGGAACCCTGAATTGTAAAAGTTGCAGAAGCAAGCCGTATAGGACTAGTGAATAAGGAAATTGATTCTTTCATGAATCGACTGTCATTGTAATCCATTCATAGAAAACAATAATTAGTTCTTGTTTCATTTTACTTTTGTGTGTAACCATTGTTTACTGTCATCTGTGTGAGAAGTTTTGTCTCCTGTCGCTTTGTGTGAAGAGTAAGGTTTTACCTCTATTCCTGTCGCTCTCGACTAAGGATATGATAGAGCAATATTCTATAGACTGATATTACTATTTAGTGCAGACTTCTGTTATTCAAGTGTATCATTTTCATCTTTAATCTAGCAGGCTACAATCATTTTGGTATCAAAGAGTAGGTGTGTGGAGGAGTGTGTCATCACTTATTTTCACTCGAAAACTTCAGTGTTCCCACAGTAGTTGGGAAAAAGATTTTGTGTATTTTAGTCGAATATATATTACACCATAAAAACATTTTGCTTATATTCCCATGAACAACTTACCCTAATATTTTTTTTTATGAAAATGCGATACTATCTATTAATCAAAAGATAAGTAATACACTTTCAAAAAATGGGTTGGGTGGTATAAAGGCACACCCCAAAATAACCAAAGTCATATGGGCATAGCCCAGAAAGTCTATGGGTAGCAACTTGAAATTACATATGTGAAATTATATAAAACAAAACAGAAATGAAAAGTCAAGCAGCCAAGGTAGTGCCAGTAGATGGAGGGTCCTTGTCCTCTGGATTGCCACATATAGCTACGGGATCCGGAATGACGTCAGGATGTGCCCAACCATAATCATCCTTTTCATTCTTATTAACATTCCCTACATTAATATTCTCCCAGCGAGGTGAAATGGCTAGATCCAGACTTGGAAGAAATTTACTGGTGTCCCAACCAGAGCTGGTTGGATTGAAAACACCATGGCTGGAGTCACCAGAGGGCCAACCTGCATTGCCACCTATATCTCCCATAGGACCACCAGAAGTTTTTGGTTTTTATTCATTTCACTTCAAAATATGTCAGTCATTTTCCATGACATTCTCATGCAATGAATTAGCTATCACCATGTCCTCTTCTAGGTATTTGCCATTAATGCACAACCAAATAAATTATATCTTTCTCTTAATAAATGGGAATAATTTGTTATAGCTATCAAGATGAATAAAAATATTATTTATGAAATATTTATGCCAATGTCTATGGTGTCTAATTTTTATGTCCCATTAGATCCATGAAATATCCTTTATTGTAATATCACTGAAAAATTATTAGTGTTTAGGTGTTCAAACTTTATCATAGGTTCAAGACTCATCATTTATATTTCACTTAATCTATTCTCATCTGAAATGTTCTACCAAAAATTACCTTCTTTTGCCATTCACCATCTATTTTCTAGTGTGACCTCAATCTCTAGGGTTCTGTCTCTAATTTCTTATCCCATAGATTTTCAACCATATTAAGTTAAAAGCATTTCTACTAGAAACTAAATTATCTTTTATCATTCACCATTTATTTTCTAATGTGACCTCAATCTCTAGGGTTCTGCCTCCAGTTTCTTATCCCATAGATTTTCAACCATTAAGTTAAAAGCATTTTTACCAAAAACTAACTTCTCTTTTGCCATTCACAGTCTATTTTCTAGTGTGACCTCAATCTCTAGGTTTTGCCTCCAGTTTCTTATCCCATAGATTTTCAACCATTAAGTAAAAAGCATTTCTGAGGGCATGCAACCAATTAGGTATGGACATTGGGAAGGATTTTTGTCTATTAAAAGGGATCTCTTGATGCTACCATTTGATCTCACCTCGTCATGAAGCTGCAAATTGAAATGAATGTGAAGGTTTCTCGTGAGGGACTAAGTTTTCAATGCGACAATTGTTTATACTCTAAACCAAATCAATCTGTTTTTTAAGGTAGTGGTCAGTGAGGACCCATTTTCCAAGCATTTTCCTTCATCTTTTTCCTCCTCCTTTCCAAGGAATAACAAGTTTGCCTGCAATATCTACGTTCTGATATCTATTAATACTTACTCAGATCAAGTCCAATTCCCTCTGTTCTTCCCCTTCATCATAAATCTATTTTCTTAACGCGCGCTTAACATTAAGCAATGGCATCGTCATTGTCATCTCACCAAGAAAATGACGAACATCATGCTTTCTCTGGAATTGAAACTCCCCGAGTAAGGAGGAAGGCTTCTGAATCTTCAAGAGTGTTTGATGTTTTCATCAATTACAGAGGCCCTGATGTGAAGGAAACTTTGGCTCGCCAGATTTACAATTCTCTAAAGGGCTCAGAAATATGGGTGTTTCTTGATTCGGAAGAGATGCAAGCTGGAAATTCATTTCCTTGTACCATTGAGAATGCCATTAACTCTGCTTCTGCTCATATCGTGATCTCTTCCCAAAAAAATGTAGAGTCCTCATGGTGTTTGGAGGAGTTGGTTCTCATGTTACAGAGTACTGTTAATTTTTGTGTAGCTTGGACAGGTGTTCTAGTCTCAGGTGGAGATTACGAGGCTGGAAACACAGCTGGAATAATTATCTCCATACCTAGATAATTGATTTCTCGAGAGACTTCTAGATATTAGGGTTTAGAGTCTAATTAATTCTAGCCATTGATTAAAATTAAATCATGGCCATTGGTTTCCAATGAGGGGATTATAAAAGAGGATCAATAGGCATTTGGAAAACACAGATCCGAGAAGTATTTGCAGCGATAGCAAATAAATAAATTTGCGGTGATAGCAAATTGATTTGCAGTGAAAGCAAAGGGCGCAGTGATAGCGTTGGAGAGCAGTGGAATTGCTGGAGAAGGAAAATATTGCCGGAGCAATTTCAGCAGGAACAATTGAGGGAAGGGAATTTACAGGAAAGAAATTTTCAGAGCTCTGCCAGTAGGAGGCAAGCAATTTTGTATCTCTTGATTTTCTGTAGTTGAATAAAATTCATATCTGCTGACTGGTTTTCCCTTCGAGGTTTTTCCAGGGACAATTTGTCCAAAACATTGTGTTGATTTTATTTTTCTATTTCCGTGATTTTTCCGTGAAATTGCAGCTGTATTATTATTTAATATTTGCTGTAAATTAATTAATTTTTCGGCAGCCAAATAATCTTATAAGATAGGAAATTAATAATCAGTAGCTGCAATAGATTTTTCACATGGTATCAGAGCAGATCTGAGTGCAGAATAGGCACAGGGAGAAAGGAAAAATAATCTAGGGTTTATAAAACCTAGTTTGACCTCTTCAAATTATTATTTTCTTTTGAGATGGCCTCAACAGGTTTAAGAGATCAGGACAGATTGGATGGAGCCTCAAATTTTGGTGTCTGGAAAGCCAGAATTTCTTTATTGCTGGAAGAGAATGGTATCAAGGATTATGTGACCATTGTTGTACTTGTACCTACAGACGCAACACAGCTCGTAGCATATAAGAAGGAAGATGCCAAGGCAAGGAGGCTGATTCTTGACGGTGTTAAGGATCATATTGTTCCGCATATTGCAGAGTTAGATACAGCAAAGACAATGTGGGATGCCATTATGAATCTGTACCAGAATGCTACCCTTAACCGAAAGCTGATTCTCAGAGAAAAGTTAAGGAATACCCGGATGAATAAGGGAGAAGACGTCACAAGTTACCTCACCAGACTTAGACTTGTCAAGGATGAATTGGCAGCTGTTGGAGACAAACCAAAGGATGATGAGCTAGTACGAATAGCCCTGAATGGGTTTACTAAGCAGTGGGATGTCTTTGTTCAAGTTATTAATGGACGAGACACCTTACCGAGTTGGGATCGACTATGGAGTGACTTCACTCAGGAGGAGCTTAGACTAAGTCTTGTCAATGGAACCAGCAGTAATAGTCAAAAAAGTGAGGTGGAACAGGAAAACGTTGCCCTAGCAGGAAAAGGGAAAGTGAAGAAGGGGTCTGGCAAAGGATCAAATTCAAAAAGTGAGAAGAAGAAGGACTTATCTAAGATCAAATGCTATGGCTGTCACGAGTTCGGCCACTATGTCAGCGATTGCCCACAAAGGAAGAAAAATGAAAAGAAGGGCAAGAAGCAGACGGCAGCTTCAGCAAGTGTAGATGAGCTTTCTAGTAGAATGGAGGATGAGTTTGCACTCATAGCTTGCCTAACTAGCTCAACCTCACAGGGTGTTTGGTATATAGACAGTGGGGCGTCATTTCATATGACAGGAGTTAGGGAGTACTTCTCCAGATACAAGGAGGAGGACATCAGATTCCAGATTCAGATGGGGAACAAGTCCAAGTGCAATCCAGTTGGGAGAGGGACTGTTCTATTTCAGAGGGAGAATGGCAAGCCTATTTCCATTCATGATGTGTTGTATGTGCCAGGCTTGGGCATGAATCTAATTTCCGTATCTGTCCTTCAGGATAAAGGCTACAATGTACTCTTTAGAGGGGCGCATGTTTTAATCAAGCATAAGGATTGGAAATCACCCATAGCTATTGGAGTTAGGAGTGGCCGACTTTATAGGTTGCAGTTTGATACTCTTAAGGCACTAGTGAGCAGCAGTAATCCTAGAGATCAAGGAGAGCTATGGCATAGAAGGATGGGCCATATACATCATGGAGCACTTAAATTGCTTCGTGAGACAGTGACAGGTGTTCCAGACGTGAGCACAGAGCATGATGATGTATGTAAGGGATGTGTATTGGGGAAGTTTGTGAAAGCAGCTTTTCCAAGGAGTGACACCAGATCCAAGGGGGTTCTTGATCTAGTACATTCAGATATATGTGGACCAATGTCAATGAAGTCTCTCAAAGGATATGAGTACTTTGTTACTTTTATTGATGATTTCTCCAGGAAGACCTAGATATACTTCTTGAAGACCAAGGATGAGGTCTTCAGTCACTTCCAGGAGTTCAAAGCTCTTGTGGAGAATTCGACAGGCAGGAAGGTAAAGGTTCTTCGGTCAGACAATGGAGGTGAGTACAAAGGGAAAGAGTTCTAGGAGTTCTGTACCAGGGAAGGAATTAAGAGAGAGTGGACCGTTCCTTACAACCCGCAGCAGAATGGGGTTGCTGAGAGGAAGAATCATTCTATATCAGAGGCAGCAAGGGCTATGTTGTATGACCAAGATATGCCACGATACTTATGGGCAGAGGCATGCAGTACAGCAGTATACATACAGAACAGGGTTCCACATAAGGTATTGGGCAAGATGACACCAGAGGAGGCATTCTCAGGGAAGAAGCCAGATGTTAGTCACTTCAGGATATTTGGGAGTTTGGCATTTTGTCACATTCTAGGGGCTACACGTTCCAAGTTAGATCAGACTGCAGAGAGAGGGTACTTTGTGGGGTACAGCGAGACCTCAAAGGCATATCGGATATTTATTCCAGGGACCAGGAGGATTATAGTCAGGCGTGATGTCAAATTCATAGAGGACAAGGCATATAGGAGGTCCAGAGATTTGCCAGCAGATGATCGGAATGAGCAGCCAACAGAAGCTCCAAGGATTGTTCAACCAGAACAGGGGCAGCGAAGCACGAGTACAGTTACTAGTACAAGCACAGGCTCAAGTGCTGAGAGTTCGCAGAGTATGGAGCAACAGATACAGCAAATCCAAGAGATGCATCAAGAAGATATGGAGTTTGATATTTCATCCTCTATAGTTGACAGGAGGAACCGTGAGGTTCAACAGACACATAAGGATACTCAGGAGTTTGTGGGAGCTCCTAGGACGAGTAATAGACAGCGGAAACAACCAGCTAGGTATAATGACTATGTGGCATTGGTTAGTCAGTTGGTAGATAGTGAGCCTTCTAGCTATCAAGAGGCTGCACAGCAACAGGTGTGGCAAGATGCGATGGTTGAGGAATATACCTCAATAATGCAGAATGATGTGTGGGAGGTTGTGCCTAGACCGACAGATAGGGCAGTGGTTGGATCACGCTGGATCTATAAGATTAAGCATGGTGCAGATGGTAGCATCGAAAAATACAAGGCAAGGTTCGTGGCCAAAGGGTTCTCTCAAAAGGAGGGAATAGACTATGAGGAGACATTCGCTCCAGTGGCCAGGTATACTTCTATACGAGACATAGTCTCATTTGCAGCACATATGGGATGGCAGATCCATCAAATGGATGTCAAGACGGCATTTCTTAATGGTGAATTGTTAGAAGAGGTATACATAGAACAACCAGAGGGCTTTGTAGCACACGGCAGCGAAACCCACGTGTGCAGATTGAAGAAAGCTTTGTATGGACTCAAGCAGGCTCCCAGGGCGTGGTATGAGCGCATTGATAGATACTTGCAGGGAATAGGCTTTGTGAAGAGTGAGGCGGATGATAACCTCTACTACTTGGTGGTTGGGGGTGAAATTCTCATTCTTGTTCTATATGTGGACGACTTGTTTTTAACAGGTTCACTGGGGCTTATAGAGGAGTGCAAGAGGGACCTTGCAGCAGAGTTCGAGATGAAGGATTTGGGGCTTATGCACTACTTTCTAGGCATGGAAGTGTGGCAGACAGATGGAGAGATTTTCCTTGGACAAGGGAAATACTGCATTGAAATCTTGAAGAGGTTTGAGATGCAAGATTGCAGAGCCATGTCTACACCTATGATCACGAATTGGAAGAAGGTAGACACATCCAAGGAAAAGGATGTAGACCCCGCCTTATACAGGATGTTGATTGGATCTCTCATGTATTTGGTCAACACTAGGCCAGATATATCCTTTGCAGTAAACTCTCTTAGTCAGTTCATGGTTAAGCCGAAGAGAGTGCATTGGATAGCGGCAAAGCATGTGTTGCGGTATTTGCGTAGTACAATCGAGTATGGGATCAGATATGCTCGAGGTGATGGTATCAAGTTGATAGGCTATACTGATGCAGATTGGGCAGGTAGTGTGGTGGACAGGAAAAGCACTTTAGGGTGCTGCTTTAGTTTGGGATCAGGAGTTGTCTCTTGGTACAGCAGGAAGCAAAAGTCCGTGGCTCTGAGTTCTGCAGAAGCAGAATACATAGCAGCTAGCATGGCAACGTGTGAGGCTATATGGCTTCGGAAGTTGCTAGTAGCCTTGTTTGGTCAGAGGGTTGAGACTACAGTGATACACTGTGATAATCAGAGTTGCATCAGATTATCTGAGAATCCAGTGTTTCATGATAGGTCTAAACATATAGACATCAGATATCATTTCATCAGGGATTGTGTACAGCGGAGGGTTGTTCAGCTACAGTATATACCTACAGATCAGCAGGTAGCAGACATTTTGACAAAGGCATTGGGGAAGGCAAAATTCATCTTCTTCAGAGGTAAGTTGGGTGTTATGCAGAACACCTTCCTCGCTAAGAGGGAGTGTTAATTTTTGTGTAGCTTGGACAGGTGTTCTAGTCTCGGGTGGAGATTACGAGGCTGGAAACACAGCTGGAATAATTATCTCCATACCTAGATAATTGATTTCTTGAGAGACTTCTAGATATTAGGGTTTAGAGTCTAATTAATCCTAGCCATTGATTAAAATTAAATCATGGCCATTGGTTTCCAATGAGGGGATTATAAAAGAGGATCAATAGGCATTTGAAAAACACAGATCCAAGAAGTATTTGCAGCGATAGCAAATAAATAAATTTGCGGTGATAGCAAATTGATTTGCAGTGAAAGCAAAGGGCGCAGTGATAGCGTTGGAGAGCAGTGGAATTGCCGGAGAAGGAAAATATTGCCGGAGCAATTTCAGCAGGAACAATTGAGGGAAGGGAATTTACAGGAAAGAAATTTCCAGAGCTCTGCCAGTAGGAGGCAAGCAATTTTGTATCTCTTGATTTTCTGTAGTTGAATAAAATTCATATCTGCTGACTGGTTTTCCCTTCGGGGTTTTTCCAGGGACAATTTGTCCAAAACATTGTGTTGATTTTATTTTTCTATTTCCGTGATTTTTCCGTGAAATTGCAGCTGTATTATTATTTAATATTTGCTGTAAATTAATTAATTTTTCGGCAGCCAAATAATCTTATAAGATAGGAAATTAATAATCAGTAGCTGCAATAGATTTTTCACAAGTACAACTAATATTATTCGGAATAAACTCCGCCATATAGAAAAGGGAACGTCTTAACCGACGTTGGTACGGCAGCAACAGTCGAAACAAGTCGAATTCTTTATAGTTTACGTGAGGCGATAGAAAAGGGAGAGCATGGCATGCATTCACCGATTATGAAAAGAAGACGAGATACACAAATAAACTTAAAGAGTGGAAGGAAGTTTTACAATCTGTTTCATTTGTCACGGGCTATGAAATCAACAAATTCAAGTAAGATCTCTAGAGTTTTGATTCTATTCCATTATTTCTAATTTGTTTTATTTTCTTCCTACATAAATCGGTTGATTTTTGTGAGCGAAATTTGTTTACTTATCAAAATCCCTTTTACCTTCGGAAAGTGTATGTGACTGCCAAAAGATAGTGTCAGCTGCGGAAAAAAAGGTCCAAAGGAGAAAATGTTTATATGTTGCCAAACAGCCAGCGGGACTTCCCAAGCTTGTGATAGATTTTAAAAGGTGGTGTCTTGATGAACTTGTACATGATATCGAGAGGCGGTGCGGGATGAAAAAAGACGGCAACCATAAGACTTAGATCGTACGCATTTTTGAGTGGGCAGAGTGGGCAAGGCAACTCTAGCCAAAGAGTTGTTCAACCAAAAGCAGTCGCAATATACTCGAACCTGTTCTCTGTTTGACATGAGGGAAGCCTATTCCAATAACAGTTTGCCTTCTTCACAAATGAAACTCGTCAAATATCTCTTCCAACGAGGACCCAATTTTCATTGTACAAAGGAAGAAACAAGATATATTGGGGACTGCATAAGGAGCAACCAGTTAAGTTTCCCAATTGTTCTAGATGATATTGATCACGTGCAACAATTGAATGCTCTACTGACAATGGATATGCTAAAGAAGTCAGCCTATACCCTGATAATTGTTACAACCCGTGATGTTATTTTGCTTAATAAACGCAAGAATTATCACAAGGTTATAATCGAAAAGGAATGGATAGAAGAGATGCAAGAGAGTTGTTTTGTTGGCATGCTTTCGACCAATCCCATCTTGCTAACGCTTACCAGTGTCTGGTTGAGTCCTCCTTAAGAGTATGTGGAGGCTTGCCTCTGTCTCTTTAGGTTATAGGCAGGCACATTCATGGCAGAGATCAGAGTTATTGCAGCTTAGAACTGAATAAAGTTAAGCAAAATACTCCCTCGAGATATACATAAAGTCTTAAAATAAGACTTGATGCATTGGACTACGAGGAAAAGCAAATTTTCATGGATATTGCTTGCTTTTTTGTTGACAGATCCAAGAGCATTGCCACGAGTGTATGGGAGTGATTGGGGTGGAGCGCTCAATATGAATTGGAAACCTTAAAAAATAAGTATCTTGTTGAAGAAATAGAACAAGTCTGGGGTTTTGGAGGAGGAAAATGGAATTACGTGCCTGGATTGAGAATGCATGACCATCTGCGGGACATGGGAAGAGAAATAGCAAAGGAACTCTATCATCCTCGTCGCTTGTGGCACCTTCGTGATCTTAAATATGTGGTTTGCTGCTTTTTTTTCCCACTTTCTGCTTTAATTCAAGCGATATTAACTTCTTAATACAACACAAGTCTGAGATGCTTCTATGATAGCAGGAATCAATGGGAATCCAAAACATTCTCTCTCAAACCAAAGGCAGATGTTTCCATTCCTTTCTTGATGAGTCCATGAATTGCCAAACTACATACTTTCTGGCTTTTGCTGAGACATCAACTTCTTTGTTGTGGCTTGCTCTGTCTGAGTATCAACTTAGTGTGGATTTCTCTTCAAAATTTGTGATGTTTAAGCCAAGCATTTCTTCATGGATTCCTCTTCAAAATTTGTGATGTTTAATAATCAGAAATTTTAGTCGGCGGAATCACATAGAGGTATTAACGGTACTTTCTTTAGTATTGCTAGTCATTGAATGTAAGTTCAAAACAAATTTAATTTGAGTTTCAGGTGTCCACCTTGTTGAAATTTTTCCAGTAATTATTGTTGGATTAGCTGTTATACCTTTGGGAATTGATCTTATGGATTAACCGTCACTCTCAATCTAGGTGAAAGTGCTCATTTGGAAAGTTCACTAACACTTACAAGTTTTGGTGTAACAACAAACCTACATTTTGTATTAGAGCAGGTTGTTGTTTGGATTATTTTCCTTTAGTCATATGAGAAAAGTGTATATTTTTCAACTATGGGAAAATAACTTTTGTGTAGATTCTTTGAAGAACATGTTGTAGCTGCAGTAGCGTAATCTTCAGTAAATTCATTGAGATGTTATGGTAAAAGATTTTGTAGCACCTATAGCGAGTATTTAAGCTCAAGCAATGCTTGGTAAGATTGAATCCATTGGAAGACATTAGTTGAGGTAAGGTTTCTCAAAAAATTTAGAAGTTTAGATAGTCTTTAAAAGATATTTGAAGATATAATTTAAGTAGTATCAGAGCCTCAACCCAAGTTCAATTCCCTTGAGTTGCATCGGAGGGGGGTGTTGGACTAACTACCATGCCCCTAGGAATTGATCTTCTGGACTAACTGCCACTCTGGGTCTAGGTGAAGGTGATGGTTTGGAAAATTCATTAATAACACTTGCAAGTTTTGGTGTAATGGCAAACCTACAATTATACCGTAATACATTATATTTATTCAAATACATCTAAGTATTTATACAAATACTCTAGGTCTAGGTGAAGGTGATGGTTTGGAAAATTCATTAATAACACTTGCAAGTTTTGGTGTAATGGCAAACCTATCTTTAGAAAAATCTATCTAAAATAAGTTGAGAGATATTCTTCCCAAACCTTGAGAAAGATATCTCTAAGCATATTTTATATAGATTTTTCTAAAGTTAAGTATGCTAGTTGTTAATATAGATTAAGAGTTTATTGGTATCAAAATATAGACTAAACAACTAACATAAATTATTTTCATTAAAATAAGTCTATAATAAATAAAACAACATATTAATTTCCTTTATTTTGAAAATATATTTAAACAACTAACACAAAAAATAAAGTATTTTCATTAATCTAAATATTTATACAAACAAATTTATTGTATTTATTTAAATGATGAAGATTGTTTCACATTCTATTTTTCAAAATGTAATTCCATTTCTTCCTTTAACAATTTTTATTATATGTGAATAGTTTCAACAAACACATTCACACTAAACCTATTTTGTGAAATTAAATTTCAATATATTACAGCCAACCACTCCTTCATGTATTCCTCTTCAAAATTTGGGATGTTCAATAATCAACAAATTACATGTAAATACATTGAAGTAGAGCCACGTACAGGTATTATGTTCTCCAATCAAAATTAAATTTCCATTAATGGTACTTTCTTTTATTATTTATAGCCATTGAATGTAAGTTTAAAACAAATTTAATTTGAGTTTCAGGCGCTCACCCAATTGAAAGAGCTACAGATATATGATACTTATTGGAAAAAATTCAGATTTATCAACAATATCAAATAGTTTGGAAAAAAATTAATTGAATATTGTACTCATTTGAAAACCATGTTAGGATTATCTGATCTTAAGAAGCTAATAGAACTGAACATTTCTTAAGTGTTCTCATCTCTAGGAATTAAGTGTTGTACATTTGAGCTACCTCAAAAAATTGGTACTTGACTATCGTCCCAGTTTGAAACTTGTGTCAGAAATGTTTGATCTTAGGAAGCTGGTAGAATTGTACATTTCTTGGTGTCTGAAATTCGAGTAGTTGCTGAACACCTTGAAACTTTTTGAGTTGGATAATTGCAAAAAAATTGAAAAGAATATCAGAAAATCAAAATCTTGAAAACCTTGTAAGCATCAACATTCATGATTGTCCCAAGCTTGAGGAGTTGTTATCTAGTACAAGTAACCTGGAGACTATCACAATTGATGAATGTGTGAAGCTCAATAGTCTTCTCTTGTCCAGTTGTCAAAATTTGGGGAGAGTGGTGGGTAAATTTGATCTGGCAACATCATTTATATCGAATTGTCTGAATCTTCAGTAGTTAAGTGTTGTAAATTTGAGCTCCCTAAAAAAATTACAACTCAAAAACGTAGTCAACTAAGTGCCTTAGGAATATTTGATCTTGAGAAGATGGTAGAATTGAAGATTTCTTAGTGTCCAGAGATTCAGGAATTAACTTCTCTAGATATTTGTGGTTGTTTGGAGCTTGAGGCATTGCCTTTTCTTCAAGGTCCAAGTTGCTGGGAGCTAACCAAAAATCATGGATGTTGGAAACTCAATACTCTTTATGTCAAAATTTGAAACGATTGTCCATATCGGATTGTCTAGAGCTTGACGAGCTACCAGATTTTGCACATCAAACATGTGTTGAGGAGATTAACATTTTTAGATGTGCAAAGCTACAGAGCATAAATTTGCCGACAACACTTGTGGAAATCATAATAGAAGGTTGCAGAGAACTGAAAAATAGTGGCAGGGGTTTGTGATCATAGTGAATGTCTTGGGTGTTGGAAATGTAATCCCAACTGCTTCATTTAATGAACTTAACTCTTGCTTTTTACTTTCTCTTCCTTTCCCATGCCTCCGTCCTATTCTCATTAAATTTTTTGCAGGATGCTATCATGGAAGTATGCTCTATCTTCTCCAACATATAGAAAAAGGCTAACTTTTGTTTAATCAAATTGCAGTCAAGTCAAGTTTGAAGAAGAGTTGTTTTACTTGTGCGCTAGGTGTAGAAAAATGTAACAGGTTTTTGCTCTATGTATATAAAAGAAGCATGTAATATTTTCTCTACAATGCGTATCAGAAAGGAAGGTGAAATACTCTGTTTTACTATGTTTTCTATGAGAGAGTAGCAACTCTGTTAAAATATATATATATATATATATATACTCAATTATGTCTGTGTAAAGACTTGCTCCTATATATGTGACAGCAACTTTAATCCTTTCAACATATATGTATATTTTTGTATGTAACAACAGGTTTAATGTTTGCATTATCAAAGTTCTTTTTTATGAAGTGTAAAGAGTTGTAGCTCTATGTGTTTTTTATTTTCTTCTGCCTTTTCCTTCATTTCTGCCTTTTCCTTCATTTGGTATTAGAGCCAAAATCATCACAGCCAATAATAGTAACTTCAAGCACAAGATTGACAAATCCCCAAAATCCTCAATTCAAGGAAAAAATTATGATTATTGGTCAATCACAATGAAAGCTTTATTTTATTCTCAAGACATATGGGAGCTTGTAGATAATGGTTTTTCCTAAACTAGCTAATGCAGCAACATACAATGCTCTATCTCAAGAAGAGAAGGATTTGCTAAGGGATAATAAAAAGGACTCCAAAGCTCTCTTCTATATCTTCCAAAAAATGCATGAGAGTATATTTCCAAGGGTTGTAGTAGCAACAAAGTCGAAACAAGCATGGGATATCTGGTGCAGGAGCACCCCTTTAAAATAAAGATTAAGTCTAATTATAGTATGTTTTACATTATGATGTAATAAGGTCCATGTGACCAATTCTTATGTTTTAAGTCAATCTAGGTTTATGTGCAAGTCAATTAGAAGTTTGTTATGCTAGCTGTCTTCTCCCAGCCGCTTGGAAGTCTCCCAGCCGCTGGGAATCGAGTCTGTACTACTCGTAAGGAGTAGATATATTTATGCCCTAGATTAGTTTGTTTAGATATAGTTCAGCGTTGCATATGAGAAATAGAGACATTATGTTTTGGAGATCAGATTGAGCATTGTGATACAGTGGGGCTGTGATATTTGTATGCATTTCTATTATTGAAATAAAGAAGATCCCGTTGTTTCATGTATCTGATCTTCGATCTATCTGTGTAGTCGATTTTGATTTTGCAGGCGAAATGGATTCATTCATCCATTCTACCGGTTGATTCTCTGAATCGGTGGAATGGACGTGTATAGTAGTTTAGGTTGCAGTTTCATTTTTCTATTTTTGCATTTCATATTTTTGGGATCGATTTATAGCATGCTATGATCTATCCTAGCATCATCATGTGCTAGGGTTTGAAGGATAAAATCTAAGTTAAGATTGCCCAGAAAACAGATCGGCCCGAACTCTGTATTTTCTGCATGAAATTTGTGAAGTTTCAAGGGTTTTGTCGAAATGTACATTTGACGTATATACAATCTTTGTATGCGACATACAATCTGTGTATATATCACAGTTGTATTTGTGCATATATCGCTAAACAGATCGGGTGTTAAAACATGTTAAAAATGCATGTTTTGAAGGTACAAAGGTGAAACAGTTCGGATATACAATTCCTGTGTATATCGCTTTTGTTTGTTGGGGACAATTGATGTGTATATCGCTTTTGCATCCGAGGGTCATTTCGTGTGTATCCATCATTCGCATATCGGGTTTGTATGTTGTGGATTTGGTAAAGTGTTGATATACAATCTCTGTGTATATCACAATTGTACATTAGGTCATACAAGTTCTGTGTATACACCCTTTGTATATATTTTGTGTGTATACTACAATTGCATATTTGATACAGATCCTACGTATCCATCAAATGCACTTTATAGTTTGCATATACTGAGTGTACATTTCAAATGTACATTGAGATGATACAAGTGAAGTAAATGGTCAACCGCCGTCAGAGGGAATATTCCTAGCTATATTCCATAGATGTATATTTTGTGGTTGTATATTTGATTGTATGTCCAATTATACATTCCGCCGATACAAAGGATTTTATACAACAGAGTCAGCGCCAGTCAAAGGGGAGATTGTATGTTTGTTTGTATCTAGTGCTTGTATATTGAAAATATACATCACGCTTATACATTATCGAAAGATACATTAGGCGACCGGTATTGGAGGTAATAGGAACTGGATCAGTAGGTTGAAGTTTGTATGTATCGTCGTGACAACAGTCATTGGGATAGTTCAGTTTGGAGAAGCTGACAGACGAAGTCTTGGCAATAGGCAACATAAGTGAATCACACATCGGGGTGAGATGGGTATTGGAGTGAATTGTGTTTGAGATACCGATGGTTTCAGTCTGGCCAATAGGATATGCCGGTGTGACATTTAACCACTCTTGCCAATGGAATAAGAAACTTCAAATTCCACCAGTAGAGAACGTTTCCGGCTGTGGCTCTGCGTCATAGTGGTATCAGAGCCAAGTTAGGATCTTCTGGAAAAGATAAGAAGATAGCAAAATGTCAGACGAAGAAGGAACATCAGAACTTCCAGCAAAGATGACCAATGCCGAATTGGCTGTTCTGGTCAAGAAGTAGATTGCAGAGAGCATTGCTGTAAAAGTTCAGAATCAGGTGTTGAGAAATGAGTTGGAGAAGTTGAGGGACAGAGTAGGTTCTGGTAAAGAAGAAGATAGGGAAGAAGAAGAGATCCCTAGGTGGAATGAGGAAGACGTTCCTGCAGACCAGAGACCCTTGATTAATGCCCTCAAATCCATGGAGAGGAGAACTATGGATGTGAAACTAGATTTGCCAGTGTTTACAGGAAAGATGGATCCTAATTCGGTGATGGAGTGGATAGACTCCTTAAACAATTTCCTTGAGACAGAGGAGATACCAGAACACCAGAGGGTAAAGATAGCCCAATCAAAAATGAAAGAGGCTGCATTAACTTGGTGGAATTTCATCCAAGATGACAGAGTACAAGAAGGAAAGCGTAGAGTTGCTACATGGAAGAAGATGATGGCTTTAGTGAAAGAAGCCTATGTTCCATTGGATTACAGCATCTAATTGCATAAGAGGAAACAAAATTTGAAGCAGAAGGAGCTAGATGTCAGCTCATGTACAGAAGAGTTCATGAAGCTTTGTGTCAAGACAAAGGTAAAAGAGAGTGAGGAAGAAAAGGTAGCCAGATACCTTAATGGATTGAGGTTCAACATTCAGGAAGATTTGAAACTGCATAACCCAGATACATTTCAGAAATGTCTTCAGTTGGCATTGAAAGTGGAAGAGAAGTTAAAGGGAAGACAAGAACAGAACAATAGAGGAAGAGGAAAACAATAAAGAGGTGGAAGAGGTCCTTTCAGAGGCAGAGGACATGGATTTAGATATCAGGGAGAATCCAGTCATGACAATAGCAAGGGAGATAATAGTCAAAACCAGAGAGGAAGTTACAATTAGCAAGAAAACTTTAGAGGCAGAAGACCTTTCAGAGGAAGATCTCAGGGCAGAGGATCTATCAGATGTTATAACTGTAATAAAGAAGGCCATATAGCTAGCAGATGTCCAGAAAAGGCAACAAGTTCAATGGGAGAAAGGAGAACAAATCTGATCCAAGAACCTGATAGTCAAAGTGCAATAAGCTCAAACACTTTTAAAAGTGTGAATTCTCCTGACAATTATGGATATGTAGAAAGTGGAGAATCTCTGATGATGAGGAAAACAATGACTACCAGAAGGTACCTAACAGAGAACCCCCACAAAGAAAGTCTCTTTTCAGAACTAATTGCAAGGCAGGAGGAAAGGTATGTAAAGTTCTAATTGATTCCGGTTCTACTAAAAATTTTGTATCTGATGAAATGGTAACAAAGCTTAAGCTTAGAAGATTGCCTCACCCATCCCCATATAAGGTCTCATGGCTTACCCAAGGTCAGCAAACAGTTGTGGAAGAGCAGGCTTGGGTAGAATTTTAGATTGGATGATATAAGGGCAAGTTGTTGTTTGATATTACCAAGATGGATGCTTGCCATCTTTTATTTGGAAGACCATGGCTGTATGATTTGAAGGCACACCATGAGGGTGTTAGGAACACCTATACAATCACCAAAGATGGTATGGTGACAGAGTTGATCCCACGGACAGAGAAGGAAGAGAAATCAAAAGGAAAAGAGATAAAGGTGATGCTGATGGAAGGAAAACAATTCATGAAAGAAGTAGCAGCAGAAGGTGCAGTTGCATATGCCCTGATTCCATGTCTGATAGTGAACAAAGAACAACAGCAAGGAGTCAAGAAAGAGAAGAAGCAGAGGTTCATAGACCCAGCTGTCCAAGAGTTATTGGATAAGTATAAAGGCATCATCTCTGATGGAATGCCAAGATCCCTACCACCTGTAAGGGATATCAGCCATTGCAAAGATCTAATCCCAGGATCTACACTTCCAAACAAAGCAGCATATAAGCTAACTCCAGAACAGAATGCAGAAGTAGCAAGATAAATTGAGGAATTGTTAGACACAGGTCTAATTGGTAAAAGTTTAAGCCCATGTGCAGTACCAGCTATCCTAGCACCAAAAAAAGAAGGCACTTGGAGGCTTTGCACAGATTCCAGGGCTATTAATAAGATCACAATCAGGTATAGGTTTCCAATACCTAGGATAGAGGATTTACTTGACTGTTTGGGAGATGCTAAGTATTTTACAAAAATCGATCTGAAGAGTGGTTAACATCAGATCAGAATTAGGGCAGGCGATGAATGGAAAACAACATTCAAAACCAATGAAGGGTTGTATGAGTGGAAAGTTATGCCTTTTGGTTTGTCTAATGCACCTAGTACTTTTATGAGATTGATGAATGAGGTTTTGAGAGAATTCATGGGCAAGTTTGTCATAGTATATCTAGATGACATTCTGATTTTCAGCAATACAAAGGAAGAACATCTCAGACATATAGATTTGGTTCTCAAGAGGTTACATGAAGAGTAGCTGATGATAAATTTGGACAAGTGTTTGTTCATGCAGGAGGAGATCACATATTTGGGTTTTGTCATTTCACAAGGAAAGCTGCAAATGGATAAGGAGAAGGTGAGTGCCATATTGTCTTGGCCAACTCCAAGGACTATGAATGATGTCAGAAGTTTCCATGGGTTAGCAACCTTCTACAGAAAGTTTATAAGAGGGTTTAGTCATATTTGTGCACCCATGCTTGATACTATAAAAGGAGGACAGAAGTGCAGATTTGCTTGGACTAAGGAAGCAGATGATTCCTTTGAAACATTAAAGAAGAAGGTGGCACAACAGCCAGTCCTTGCACTTCCATATTTTAACAAAATTTTTCAGGTAGAATGTGATGCAAGTCACATGGCAATTGGAGCAGTACTCAGCCAAGAAGGTAGACTAATTGCATTTTTTAGTGAGAAGCTCAATGATGCTAAAAAGAGGTATTCATCATACGATTTGGAAATGTATGCTCTAGTCCAGTCACTCAAGAAATGGAGGCATTACTTGATGCCAAAAGAATTCATAGTATTCACAGATAATTAGGCTCTGAGTTTCATAAACAGCCAGGAAAAATTGAATCATAGGCATATGAAATGGGTAGAAACTTTGCAAGCTTTTACTTTCACATTGTCAAAAATAAGGTAGCCGATGCCTTGAGTAGGAGAGCTCTAACAGTCACCCAGATCCAGTTGGAAAGTGTTGGCATTGATTCATTGAAGACCATGTATGATGATGATGAAGATTTTGGAGAGATATATCAGGTATGTACTTCTTTTGGAGATAAATATCATGCTGAGTTCTCTGAATTTCTGATCCAAGATGGATTGTTGTTTAAAGGTGGACAGTTGTGTATTCCAAGGTGTTCTATGAGGTTGAACATCATAAAAGAGAAACATTGTGGAGCTATGGCAGGACATTTTGGTTTAGACAAGACTCTTGATCTTGTTCGAAGACATTATTATTGGCCTAAGTTACAATCAGATGTCAGAAAGCAAAAGGAAGATCAACTAATGAAGGTTTATATCAGCCTTTACCCATTCCTTCCAGACCATGGGAAAGCATAAGTATGGATTTTGTGTTGGGTTTACCCAGAACCAGAAAAGGATATGATAGTGTTTTTGTTATAGTGGATAGATTCAGCAAAATGGCACATCTCTTACCATGCAAAACCACTGTTGATGCTTCATATATTACAGATTTTGTTTTCAAAGAAATAGTCAGAATACATGGATTGCCATTAAGCATAGTGACAGATAGGGATGTGAAGTTTATTGGTCATTTCTGGAGAACTCTTTGGAAGAAGCTTGGCACAAATTTGTCTTTCTCATCTGCCTATCATCCTCAAATGGATGGACATACTGAAGTCGTAAATCGTTCTTTAGGAAATTTGCTCAGATGTTTGACAAGACAGCATGGTGAAAAGTGGGATACTATCCTATCTCAGGTAGAATTTTCCTATAATGATACTGTCAATAGAAGCATAGGGAAATCACCTTTTCAGATAGTATATGGTATACATCCACAAGGTATTTTGGAGCTGAGAGATCTACCTACAGGAGATTCTGTTAGTGCAGATGGTGAAGCTTTTGTAGAAGCCATAAAAGAGGTACATGATCAGGTCAAAAACCAACTCCAACAAACTACCTTAAAGTATAAGGAGTATGCTGATAAAAAGAAGAAAGATGTACAGTTTGATGTTGGAGATTTGGTATGGGTTCATTTGAAAAAGGAACGACTTCCTAAAGGTAAATATACCAAACTCATGCAGAGGAAGATTGGACCATGTCAGATTTTGAAAAAAGATGGACATAATGCTTATGAGATACAACTTCCTTTTGATCTTGGTTTATCACCTATATTCAATGTATGTGATTTAACTCCATACAAGCATAATCCAGATGAAGAACATGAACTACTACAGGATACAGCAGCTGATGACATTCCAAAGCATGATCCACCACAATTGCAGAAGATTTTAGACACTAGAATGATCACGCAGATCTGGAACAAACAATATTTGGAATATTTGGTGGCTTGGCAGGGAAAACCTGATTCAGAAGTAGTATGGATGACTGCAGAACATATCAACCAACATGGTTCCGACCTACATAATCTCATCTCAAGTGGACTTGAGATTTCTTCTTCTGGGGAGTATGGTGCAGGAGCACCCCTTCGAAATAAAGATTAAGTCTAATTATAGTATGTTTTACATTATGATGTAATAAGGTCCATGTGACCAATTCTTATGTTTTAAGTCAATCTAGGTTTATGTGCAAGTTAGTTAGAAGTTTGTTATGCTAGCTGTCTTCTCCCAGCCTCTTGGAAGTCTCCCAGCCGCTGGGAATCGAGTCTGTACTACTCGTAAGGAGTAGATATATTTATGCCCTAGATCAGTTTGTTTAGATATAGTTCAGCGTTGCATATGAGAAATAGAGACATTGTGTTTTGGAGATCAGACTGAGCATTGTGATACAGTGGGGCTGTGATATTTGTATGCATTTCTGTTATTGAAATAAAGAAGATCCTGTTGTTTCATTTGTCTGATCTTCGATCTATCTGTGTAGTCGATTTTGATTTTGCAGGCGAAATGGATTCATTCATCCATTCAACTGGTTAATTCTCTGAATCAGTGGAATGGACATGTACAGTAGTTTAGGTTGTAGTTTCATTTTTCTGTTTTTGCATTTCATGTTTTTGGGATCAATTTATAGCATGCTATGATCTATCCTAGCATCCTCATGTGCTAGGGTTTGAAGGATAAAATCTAAGTTAAGATTGCCCAGAAAATAGATCGACCTGACCTCTGTGTTTTTCGCATGAAATTTGTGAAGTTTCAAGGGTTTTGTCAAAATGTACATTTGACATATCTACAGTGTTTGTATGCGACATACAGTTTGTGTGTATCTCGCAGTTGTATTTGTGCGTATATCGCAAAATAGATCGGGTGTTAAAACATGTTAAAAATGCATGTTTTGAAGGTACAAAGGTGAAACAATTTGGATACACAATTCTTGTGTATATCACTTTTGTTTGTTGGGGACAATTGATGTGTATATTGCTTTTGTATCCGAGGGTCATTTCGTGTGTATGTTGTGGATTTGGTAAAGTGTCGATATAAAATCTCCAGGTGTATATCGCAATTGTACATCGGGTCATACAAGTTCTGTGTATACACCCTTTGTATACATTTTGTGTGTATACTGCAATTACATGTTTGATATAGATCCTACGTATCCATCAAATGCACTTTATAGTTTGCATATACCAAATGTACATTTCAAATGTACATTGAGATGATACAAGTGAAGTCAATGGTCAACCGCCGTCGGAGGGAATATTCCTAGCTATATTCTACAGATGTATATTTTGTGGTTGTATATTTGATTGTATGTCCAAATATACATTCTGCCGATACAAAGGATTTTATACAACAGAGTTAGCGCCAGTCAAAGGGGAGATTGTATGTTTGTATCTAGCGCTTGTATATTAAAAATATACATCGGGCGACCGGTATTGGAGGTAACAGGAACCAGATCAGCAGGTTGAAGTTTGTATGTATTGTCGTGACAATAGTCATTGGGATAGTTCAGTTTGGAGAAGCCGACAGACGAAGTCTTGGCGATAGGCAACATAAGTGAATCACACATCGGGGTGAGATGGGTATTGGAGTGAACAGTGTTTGAGATACCGATGGTTTCAGTCTGGCTGATAGGATATGCCGGTGTGACATTTAACCACTCTTGCCGATGGAATAAGAAACTTCAAATTTCACCAGTAGAGAACGTTTCCGGCTATGGCTCTGCGTCAATATCCTCCAAATAGCATACCAAGGAATGGCTAAGGTGAAAATAGAAAAGTTACAAATGTTAAGAAGGGATTTTGAAACAATATACATGAAGGATTCTAAATCAGAAGATTCATTTTTCACCCAAATTATTAGACTGGTTAATCAACTTAGATCTCATGGTGAGACTCTTGAAGATAGGAGAATAATTGAAAAGATTTCAATAAGTTTGCCTACAAGGTTTGAATCTGTTGTTGTGGCCATAGAAGAGACAAATAATCTCTAACAATTTTTTCGTTGATGAGCTTCATGTATCTCTTGTTTCTCATGAGCATAGACTAAAAGTAGAATAGTAAACTCATCGTTGGAGCGTGCTTTTAAAACACAGGTTTCAATCAGTCATGGTAGAGTTAGAGGAAGATCCAATTTTAGAGGTGGAGGAAGAAATTCATATAGAGGTGGAAGAACTAGCCCATCAAATTCGAGTGGAAGAGGCAGCAACCGAAACCCAAGTCAAAATCCAAGCCAAAATCAATCTCAAGGCCAAATGTATGACAAATCTCAAGTTCAATGTCATTATTGCAAAAGTATGGTCATTATTCAAATAAATGTAGGATGAAACTATTGCAAATATGTGCCTTTGATGTGTTGTCATTGATGTCAACATATCCTTTGTCAGAGACAGTGAAGGCAGTGCAGAAGATTGGTCAGCATTCCCAGTAAGATGAAGATCAGAGTATGTGGATTAAAGGGTTTGTAGAGGATTGTCTATAGTTGCTCCAATTAAGATTTGAGAGGTCCGCATGACGAATTGGTGAAGTTATGGTCATCTGAGTAAAACTAGGTTTTGGAGTTGTTCAGAGGTGACAGAGTAACAGGAAGTTGGTCCGGATTGCTCCCCATTGGAATATTATGATCTGTGGATCTAGAGGCATGTCTAGGATGTTGATGTGTTTCCTCAACTCGAGTGGTTCGTGGTTTGGAGGTCCGCAAGCAATCTTTCTAGTGTGACAATCATGGTAGTCACTGTTCTTGAGGTTCAGTATGAAGATGCAAGTGATTCTGGTGATTTAAGGTGGTGCAGTTGTTCCTGTTGATTTCATTGTGCTTGTGGTGGTCTCCGGATCATGTTTGTATTATGTTGGTGGTCGACATTGAGAAGTGAGCTTGTGGTTGAAGATTTCTCCTTGGGTGTTGTTGTTCTTTCCAGTCATGGCCGACCGGATGCCTAATGCATGTTGTGGATGATTTAAACGAAGTTATATGGAGCGTGGCATATTGTTCGAGGAAGATTTGAGTCCCAGCTATGTTTGGCTAACAGTGTAGTGATTCGTATATAGTATTTTGTAAGTCCCAGCTATGTTTGGCCGACAGTGTAGTGAGTCCCAGCTTTCACTATAAAAGTAAATGTCCCTAATGTGTTTGTAAGCAGTGATCTGGTATATGCAATTAGCAAGGAATATAATCCAAACACTAGATAGCTAAAAATGCCAGAGGGTAAGGAATTATTTACATTAAACTAGAATTTAATTAGAGAGGTCTTCAATTTGAAACCAAGGGCCAATGTCAAAATTGGTTTTGATGAGTTATGTTGAGAGTACAGAAGGGACAAAAGCAATTATAGGGTAAAGTGGCTACCACAACATAGAATTGCTAATAATCATGGATTCAAGAAGATCCACCTAAGTGAGAGTGAGCCACTTGATGTGAACACATTTATGGATTACTTCAAGCTCACCCATATGGCACTATGTCAAGCATTAGGAGTGGATTATAAGATGAAGATGGCTATTTGTATGATGATGATAGCTACTAACATTCAACATCGACAAATAAATAGATTGTTTGACTTTGCCTCTTTCATTGTAGAGGAGATCCATAAGCAATTAACATCCCTTAAGATTGAAGGTGGTGTTGGCAAGAGACACTGTTAGGATTAATTGTTGCAAGGTGTGGTCCTTGGTCTCCTTGTTCAGCGCTGCGCTGCGGTGGTTTGCGACAAGGGCTTAACCGCCTCCCATGCTTGTTAAGTCAAGTGGTTGTATCGGGCATTAATAGGTCAATCTTTTGGTGCAACGGCAACTAATAATTGGTATCAGAGCCGAGGTCATGGGTTCAAACCCCGTACTTGCGCTGAGGGGGGAATTGTTGCAAGGTGTGGTCCTTGGTCTCCTTGTTCAACGCTGCACTACGGTGGTTTGCGACAAGGGCTTAACCGCCTCCTATGCTTGTTAAGTCAAGTGGTTGTATCAGGCATTAATAGGTCAATCTTTTGGTGCAACGACAACTAACATTAATAAGTGTTGTCATTGATGGCAACAAAGTATATCCCACATCTACGGTACATAAATTACTCATCCCTAAGTTAGAGTTAATGCATGATGCCTTAGCAGATGCTCTAAGTACAGCCTGGACTAGTGATCCAACAGATTTGAAGAGGGCAGAAGCATATGTGTTTTTGTTGAGTGGACACATCTCCATTTTGGATAGGATGAAGAGAAGTTGGGCCACAGAACTTGTACAGTTGAAGACAACATTTACAGATATACTTAAGTATATGTAAGATTATCTTATGGATTGTATGTACATAGTTTTCGGATCCCACCGTTTACCATTGATGTCAAAGGGGGAGTGAAGAGCAATGAAAAATGAGGAATCCAACATTAAGGGAGCACCGGTAAGTAGTGTGGAGAGATGGAGCACAAGCAAAGGGGGAGTTACAATGACAGTTAGTCATTTTCACTAAGTGTTGCCATCAATGCCAAAGGGGGAGATTGTTGGCAAGAGACACTACTAGGATTCATAAGTGTTGTCATTGATGGCAACAAAGTATATACCACATCTACAGTACATAAATTACTCATACTGGAAGTTAGATTGAAGATAGGTTGGTCTAGTAGTCAATAATAGAGCATATGATAGGGTCTGACAGTTGGGTCTAGCACTCTCTGATGGTGAAACCCAGCATGTTGCAGACTTGGATGAGTAAAAGGAGTATCTGAACTATTGTAGTATAGAGATTTAGCCTCCGGTGACAAAGCTTGTGAAAGAAATAAGCATCTGAGTATCGAACTCTAGTTAGACAGTGCAGATAGAGAAAGAACATGCCAACAGGGTATCAGACCTCAATATGAATGTGCAGAATGTGTTGATCAAGTAACTTGAGGTGTTATATGATTTTGGACAATATAGGTAATGACTTCTATGCCTATGTTTTTGGTGCGCATTATAAATCAAGTATGGATTCAGCTGACAGAACAGTAACTTGCAAATATCCTAAGTGTTCTTGCTACCAACTAGAAAGTTGTTGGAAATCCTTGATGTGGATATATATACCTGATGGATTCAAGTTTGTGAAGGTGTGGTGGAAAATGTATGATGAATTAAGTGTGAAGAAAAGCAGAGAGAAGTACGAAGGCAGTAATCTAAGCTCAGAATGTGACAGAAGAGTGATACTGAGCAGAGGAAGGATGAAATGTGCTAGATCGGTAGACTGTACTTAACTAGAACTGAATTCTTGCATATATGGATGTTGTTCATCAGTTCAAACACCTTTGTTATCATTTGTAAGCTTTTGTAGGCAGTGATCCTCTTGTGAGCAGTGTGCTCAGGCAGTGAGCCCTAATTGGCAAGTGCCATTTTGTACATCTTTATTCTTTTAATAGAGAATACAATCTTGGGTTAATCACCCTGTGGTTTTTCCCTTAATAGGGTTTCCACATAAAAATCCTTGTGTTATGTGTGTTGATTTCATTTTAGTTCTTATGGTTGCTTATGCTTTCATGTTTTGATATATCTCTGAATGTTAAGATAAGAAAAGGAAATAAAAGTAAGAAAATTTTCAGATAACTGATTCACCCCCCCTCTCATTTATCTGCCTTGTTTCCAACAGGTGGAACCCCTTTCTTCAAATGGTATTCGATACTATGTCATATCTTTTTATACAAAGGGAAGGATGTGTGGGAATTTGATTTAAGAGTGAAACATACAAGGCCAAATGGCTCACCCATGTCAATTTAGTTTACAACACACATATGGGACTCTCATTATCTTGTGGCTAATTACTGTGCTTTTAAAAAAATTGTGCAACATGTATTGTTCCTGCTAGGATACCATAGGGATAGGTTATCCCCCACCTTCAAGAAGTTCCTGAGACTAGTGCAGTTTGATTCAGAAAAAAGGGTTGTGAGCATAATTTTGGGGACTAATTCAATAATCATTATTTATGGGTCTAAGGTAGAGCCACATATTCTCCCTTTTATTGTACCAAATAGGGTGGCCTTTCTTGAATCAATATGGCATCTTAATGAATTTGATAAAATACACTTGAGGAATCAGAAGAAAGGATCATTTTTTCCATCCATTGTTAAATTTTTTGACTTCTTGATCACTAACAAAGAAGGCTTTGAACTTCTAAGAACCAAATTAATGTATTATAGGATGACATTAGGTAGGGAAATAAGGTGTGACCCTAAACATTTTTGTGATCAAACTAGAAAATCTGTGGGGAGATCAAGGTATGATCATCAATTTGTCATTGCAGAAGATTTGATCATAAATTGCTAAACTAGATATGAAATTGTTCTAAGAAGAGAGTGTTGGGGACAAATTGGAACTTGTGAGGATAAAAGGAGGGAGTTAGATTCTACTTACAAAAGATCATTGGATACCATAAGGGATGCTATCATCAGAATGGAAGAAAGGTCAAAAAAATTGACACCTTAGCGATCAGGCCTCCTAATGTTGCTAGAAATGTGGTGCCTGAGGAGAGTGCAATGGAGGTTAGGCCCACATATCCCCATGCCCCAATTATAAGTGCTGTGAAAATTATAGAAGGGAGGGACCCCATTGAAATTGAATATCATGGTAGGGTCAAGCCCTTAGTGGATTATGATATGACAGAGTAAACTAGGGAGAACCAAGTTAAGTATCAAGAGATATTGAAGAGCATTTCTTCACCCCCAAGTCTTGATGAAAATGATATCCATTTTGAGAGGACATTGCAAAATTTAGCAAATCATGACAAGGTTGTCCAAGATGTTAGAACTTTAGCCTACGAACAATTCCTCTCTCATGATGCCTTCATCAAGACTAAGGAATTCAAAATGTTGTTGGTAAAAGGAAAGCTAGATGTAGAATGGTAGAAAAGGAGGGATAAGGCTCAATAAATGGAGGTAGATAGTGAAGGAGAGGCCATTCAGAGCATCCAAAAGAAAATAGGATTTGACATTTCAAACATGATACCTAAGGAAGTCCAAGAAGGATTATCAAAGAGAGTGGGTTTTTGTTATTGCCAGGATGGGATATAGCTTCTTCTATAGACCTGGATGCCATTTGAAGACATAACACTAATCAAGATGTTTTGTGGGATGAAGAACATATCGAAGACCTCTATTTTTGGTCTAGTTTTAGTGTCAAGCATGAGACTGTATCTATTTGGGTTGTGGCACCTAAGCATGATAAATCCCATGTTGTCCAAGATGTCAGTGAATCGAAAGGAAATTTGATTGTCAAAAGATTAAGTGACACAATGGCTCCACATTTTGCTTCCTTGGTGGTGAATATTTCCATGTTTAGTGAAGTTGTAGCCAAAACGTTGTAGGTAGATCATGACAAATTATTTGTAGAACATACAAAGTTGATGCATGAGTTTAATAAGGTCAAGTCTATGGTAGAGCAGCCCAAAATCACTTTGATAGAGCAAGTTCCACCTCCTGTACTTCAAGCACATTGTCACAACAAGATAGGGGCACCAAGTTCATGCTTGGGATTTAGGGCCTCAAGGAAGTATTAAATAAAAGTAGAAGCAAAAGTTGCTACAAAGGCCAAAGGGGTATGAGATACCTTTGAATTGAT
The DNA here is from genome assembly GCA_027924645.1 of Cunninghamia lanceolata. Taxonomy (NCBI): domain Eukaryota; kingdom Viridiplantae; phylum Streptophyta; class Pinopsida; order Cupressales; family Cupressaceae; genus Cunninghamia; species Cunninghamia lanceolata. Next base: position 43,628,197 of record BSBN01000072.1, on the reverse strand, counting down.
GAGGAACCTTTTTTACCATAGAATATCCCAATTTTTGGGAAAAGATGACAATGCGTGGGATCATTTTGATAAATTGAGAAAGGTAAGACATGCTCAAATTGGGCAAGAGCCAACTTTTAAACAAATTGTGAGCACATGGGTTCCAAGGTTGTCATCACTAAGTGCCATTCAAGGTGTTGTAAGGTTTAGTCCTAATTCCCCATAGGAGATATCAAGTACCTATGAGGTGGAAAATATTTTAGGTGATGTCACTTCTTCCCAAGGAAAGTTTGATCTGATGATCAAGGAGAAATTTGAAATTTTCAAAGCCTTGGAGGAATGTCAACTGCTAACAATTTTAGAAACTAAGGAAGAAATGAAATCATTAGATATATGCAAATTAGAATCCCAACACATCATCCCAATATTGGTCACATTGGTCACTCATGGGGATAAAGTGGATTTAATTTTATGTAATGCAATGTTAGATGACTTGCTAAAATAATCCGGACTTGATAGTTTTGTGAAGGTAGAAGTACTATTAGATGCAAGGTATCAAGCTCATTTGAATAAGTTGGCGAAGATCCTAGAATATCCTTGGCCATTTGATAAGGATTTCATGAATTGGATGCTCAAATATTCTTCAAGCTTGGTGTGAAGTGACATTTTCGCATACAGGGGACATATTGGAATATGTCATATCTATCTCATTGAGTATTGTAGGTTTGATAATACAGTTTGATGGATGGATAATGAGTTTTGAATTATATTAAGCTAGATCAAAGTATAATTAATGCAGTCTAAAACTGAAAGCCTTATTAGGTAATCAATTTTAGCATCCAACAACACAAAGTTTCTATTCCACAACAATATTCACATTCACAACAATAATAACAAATTTTGAATTCCTTTATTCAAGTGTGCAGTATCATCCTAGTGTATAGAGCTATAAAATTCAATCACAAACACTCTCTTTCTCTTTTACAATGTCAATACCTTCACCCCACAATGCCAAAATGAACCTCCAATCAAATAGAAAAATTCCTTCAAGTTTTTCTCCAAAAACAAACCCCAGGACAACCAACGAGAGCCCTCCTCTTTTAGGATACCTCCAAATATTTGTAGACCTACTATCCCCCACAACTGAAAGTAGACATAATATTATATGTACATTGTTACAACATAGTTGAACCGTTGTAAAACATTGAATAGTTATTAAAACTGAATCACACTAAGCCAAGATTTATGACTATTTTAAAGTTCAAAGAATAAATCTATTGCCGAAATTCATTTGTTCAATTCTTCAAACATTCACCATAATATTTTTGGTGTATCGAGGTTCTTGTGAACTCCCAAATTCCTCTTATGTTTCATTTCAGTGAATCAATCCATATGAGAACTTGTGAATCTCATTGACAATTGATATCCATATATACCTACAAACTTGGTGTCAAAAAATTTCTAGGTTCATGTACTTAAGATTTCACAAACCAATTAATAAAATGCCCCAAGTATCTCAAAATACTCTTCAGAAAAAATGAAGATTGGCGAAAAGCCCTGTCAGTGAAAACAAAAGTTCAAAGACTTTAATATCTACTGAAAAGACAATGCTTAATGAGTGCTTAATCCTTCATCAGAAAAATAGAACCCTTGTGAATTGATGACTCCTCTTTCGGCATCCCTTCCTATTCAAGAACCTAAAGTTTTAGCAAACCAACACCTTTTTGCACCTTTAAACCTTGACTTCAATATTCCTTTGAGTTCAAAGACAAAGGATTTCACCAAAATGTTTAGGACTTAAATATTTCAAAGGTTTTATCAAAATGTGAACCTATCAAACTCCATTTCTTTTTCTTAAATTCATATTTCAGTATTTGGCAATATACAAAGCTTAGGAACCTCCCTTTTTGGTGTTGATGAAAATGTAAGAACTGGGTGTTGGGCTAAAAACATCCCTTACACTATTTAAACTATGAAGTGTAATGTCAGTGATCTTCCAAGTCCAAGTACGTGGAACTTTGTTGATAGCAAAGAATAACATTTTCTTTCAGTGGAAAGACAAATTTAGGAATTATAGAGTTGGCTGAATTGTGTTAACTACATTGGATTGTTACAAAGCTCGCCAAACCTTGACAAACTAAAATTTAACCAAATTTTCCCTGAACTAGACCAAAGTAGAATAAAAAGATGCTCCTGAAGCAAAACGAATAGAAACCAACACAACTAGAAACAAAATACACAAAATTGAGTTGAATTGAAAAATATTTTTCGTTGATGTGGGATCGTGCATGCACCCATATGCTCTTGCATCAGACATGCTGGGTAACTAAAATGTTCCATGAATGTGAAGCTCATGAATATTTGAAGGTGCTTGGGATGGTGATCCCATTCTTTTTTTATTTAGATTTCTTCTTTATCCACTTGATCTCTTTTCTTCACTACATGTTGAATTTCTCCAACTCCTATTTTCCATCCTTTTCCTCTAAGTTAATTTGTACTTTTATAAAATACAATTATTTAATTAGCCTAAATCAATTTATTAAGATATAATTATTTCCTCACAAAAATTATAATCTTAAACAATCATTAAATATATGAATAGTTCTTTATATTTATTAGTATATAAAGAATGATTAATAATTATTGTAAACATCACTTTAAACTTCTTATTTAATCCCTTTCTCAACTAGCATTATTATTTTCAAGAATAGTTTAAAAATTTATATAAAAACCCTCAAATTCCTTGTCACTATGTACATGCACACCAAACCAAGCTCTTTGGCATAAATAATTGAGCTCCTTTAATGAATACTATAATTTGAAAGTCAATTTTTTTCACATTAATAAAAATTCATTATAAATATTAAACAAAAAATTCTTAAATAACATCCACTCTTCAAGAAAAGGGAAAAAAAAACATAATATTAAACAAAAAATTCTTAAATAACATCCACTCTTCAAGAAAAGGGAAAAAAAAAAAAAACACATTCTTTGAAGTCTTTTGAGTGTCCCACCTATGTAACTTTGCTTTGTTCCAAAAAAAAACACAAAAAAACATCCACTCTTTCAAAAAAAACAACCATCCCTAATACATTCCATTCATAAATGATGTAGCCTATCAACAATTGTCTGTAACACCCCCACACTTTTCCACTCTTCACCTTTATTCACCTCTACCAGAAACCCCTTCTTCATTATTCCATACCTCCATAAAACATCTGAAATTTTCTCAATATTCCCTAAACTAATAATATCAGATACTATCACTGTAATTATCCATTCTCCTTGACGCAGCTTAAGGCCATACTCATTTAGTGATTGATTTATATCCTCTAGCAAAGTAGAGCTATCAACCACAACCACAAAGCATACAGTAACTGTATTCAATTCTTTTATGATGCTCCACTCTAGATAAGTTTGGGGAGTAGCAATTTCAGTGACTCCATCGACGCCAATATTTGCATCAGAAAACAGATCTTGGTTTAAAGTTGACTCCGCTCCATCCGCTGCTCTTCCAATCATATCCATTCCCCATGGCGGCACACTCTGAAATAAAAGAAAAAATATGCCCACTTCATCCACAATAAATTCCCTTCATTTACACATCACTTCAGACATCACTTTTGAAAATATATACTATTTCGTAAGAAGAAATGACAAAACAAAGATGAAGGTCAATAACGAAATAAAACAACACTTTCTTTAAAAATGATATTTTTTATTGCCTTAAAAATCAGTATTGAAATCATTACCTTCAACTTATGAATGCAATCCCGTATTACTGCATTGCTGCAATAACAAAGTGTCATATATCCCGATGCATGCAACTCTTCAATACCTGCTATTTTCTGCAGCTTCTCACAAGAGTCAATCACAATGTTCATGCTGCTCAGTCTGGCAAGACTTGCCAACTCCCCAAGCTCAGGACAACCATAAATGCACAAGTTTTCAAGCTCAAAGTTACCTGACACACTTCTCAAATTTTGACAACCATCCAATTGAAGATCACAGATCTCACATCCATCAATTATAATCCTCTCGAGGGAACTTGGACCTCTAAAATATGGCAACTTCTTAAGCTCCGGACAGTCCCTAATGATTAGTTCTACAAGCTCTTCACAACTAAACCATATTGTTTTCAAATTTTGACACCCATCCAATTCAAAATATTTCACCTTCACATCTTTATCAATTTTTATGCTCTCCAGACAGTTCATACCCTTGAGACGCAAGTCTTCAAACTCAAGGTCTGGACATTGACTAATGTTTAACAGTACAAGATTTGTAAGATCAGATGTTCCTGTAAGTCCTTTGAGTTTTTTGCAATTTGTAATATCAAGACAATTTAATGTCTTTACCCTTGTTAAATTCACTTCCATAAGATTTTCCATGCCATGAAGTTTAATTGACTTAGGTTGGGATAGTGAATTCCACTAATTAATATCTTGGATACAAATTTTTCACCGCTGATCTCTAGCTTTTCAAGGCCACTCATTGCCACCTTAACACTACTGGACTTTACCCCATTTTCTAAGAACACTTTTTCAAAACTGTCTTTTGATATTCCTAATAAATCTGGAAACTCTTTCAAAGAGGTTACATAAATTTGCAGCTCTTTTAATTGAAAGGGCGCCTGAAATTCAAGATAAATTCGTATAAAGCTTTCAATGATAAAAAATAGTCCGGACTCCACCATAATATAACGCATTCTACTAGGAGATTTAATTTTTGAGAGAGAAGATCAAAATACCTGTATATGATTCTCCCACAGCGTTTTGAGTTGTCCGCCTCTGATTTTCAGATAGTGTAATTTTTGAAGAGGAATCCATGATGGAATGCTTGGTTGTTCTGTGGAATTACCCTCAAGCTGGAGCCATAGTAAGGAACCTGATGTCTCAAAACGATTATTCGATTGGCCTAAAAAGAATGTAACTTGAGAACCCATGGACTCGTCAAAAATGGAATGGAAACACCTGACATCAGTTAGGGAGAATATAGTTTTGAAACCCTTTAATTCCTGCATGCACAGAAGCAGATTAGATTTCTAATAACAAGTTAAGATGTAGAATATTATAATACCATTCTACTTAAATATCATTCACTTTAATGGTTAAACAGTCAATAGCAATTTTACACCTCATCCACAATAAAAAGTGGTAAATATTTGTCCTAATTTTATTCGCTAAAATTCACCTTTGACTGTTTAAGTGGATAACGTTTAAGAATAGCCATTACAATACTGAAAAGAAATCTGAAGGGATAACAAGCATACCAAAGATTTCAAATCTTGAGGATGCCACAAGCGATGAGGAGGGCTGAGCTCAAGTGCCAGTTCTCTTCCCAAGTCCCTCAGGTGGTCATGCATTCTCAGACTATCAAAATATATTTCTTCTTCTACAAGACACTTACCTTTGAGTATTTTGAGTTTATGTTGAGCATTCCATCCTGATCCCTCCCATACTCTTTCGGCTATACTCTTCTTTATGCCCACAAAAAAGCAAGCAATATCCATGAAAACCTGTTTTTCTTCATCATCCAATGCGTCAAAACTTACTCTCAATTTTTTCTTTACATCTCGAGGCAGCGTCTTACTAGCTTTAATCAATTCTAACTCCCAATAACTCTCAGCTCTACCACAAACGTGCCGGCCCAGAACCTGAAGAGACAGAGGTAACCCTCCACACATGTCTACGAATCTGTCAACCAATGCCTCGTACCTGGTACATGGATGGGGTTGGCGGAAGGCATGCCAACAGAAGAGTTCTCTCGCATCATTTCTATCCATTCCTTTCAAATTATAACCAACAGTAATCCCTGCGGTTATAAGCACACCAACATCACGAGTTGTGACAATAACCAAACTATTACGAGATTTATTTAAGATATCCATGACCAGTAGAGCATTTAATTGCTCCACATGATCAATGTCATCTACAACAATTAGGAAGCTTAAAGGGGGACTCCTTCCTAGACGATCTTTGAGATAGCTTGTCCCTTCCTCTGCACTTGTAAAAGAACTTAGATCATGATCCTCGAAGAGTTCTTTGAGAAGCTTAAGTTGTAGTGAAGGTAATTGGTTTCTCATAGACTCTTCTCGCACATCAAACAAAAAACTTGCTCGAGAGTAATTCAAACTTTTTCGATTAAACAACTCTTTGGCGAGAGTCGTCTTCCCTGTTCCGCCCATACCAAAAATGCCAACTACCTTAACCTTATGCTTCCCTTCTTCCAACCTACATTGACTGTCAAAATCTTGAACAAGTTCTTTAAGGCACCGCCTCTCTAAATCTTTCACACGATTGTCAAGCCCCACTGGGTATTCAGCAACATGTAAACATGTTTTCCTTTGTACTTCTTTTTGCACAGTCGCTACTATTTTTTGGCAGTCCCTATCACAGAAACTTTATAAAATAAAAGGACGATTTCATGAGAAAATTGTTAAACCAGATCTGAAGGAATTGTATAACGTACAACTACCCAAATTACAGAAATATTACCTGTTAAATTCTTCCCCAACTATAAGTGAAAGAGATTGAAGGGCTTCTTTCCACGTGTTAAGCTTCTCCAGGTATCTACCCTTCTCTTTATATTTAATGAATGCTTCAGCGTATACTCCCGTTTCTATGTGGCGGAGATCAGAAGGCTTCACTTGATAAAACACGGGGATAATTTTGGCCTTACTTTCTGACATAAGAACCAACTCATCCAAACACCAAGCTGACTCTGCATATCCTTTGGAAAAGATGGCTACGTGTACCTTAGCAGAGTGGATGGCAGTCTCAATAGTAGAAGGAAAGGAACTTCCAAGCTCCTTCTCTTCGGAATCAAGAAATGCCCGTATTCCCAACTGCGCAAGAGAGTTGTAAAGCTGAATAGCCAAAGTTTGTTTGACATCGGGACCTCTGTGGTTGATGAAAACATCATACAATCTTGAAGATTCACAAACTTTCCTTATTTTGATGGCAGGTCCTATTCCAGGAAAAACATTTAATTCCTGATTTTGCTGTTGAGGAGATGAATAAGACGCCATTACTTCAAGTTCAAACGCTAACAACCGTTTTACAAGATTGAAAGAGAAAGAGCAGGGAGAACATGATTTGATTGCGGCATGGGCAATGGGAGAATAAGATTTGATTATGGAAGAGGAAGGCTGTAGTGAATTAAATAGATCATACTGCGGGTTCAGTGCTTTCCTCGGTGTTTCGAGGAAATCAAGAGTTAGGAAAATGCTTAGAAATTAGATAAGCGCCGACCAGTACAAAGGAGGAGGCAAGTTCAATCATTTCCTCGAAATATCCAAGGGAAAAAGAAAATGCTTAGAAATTAGATAATTCTCGATCTTTACAAAGGATAAGGTGGTCCAGTCCTTCGGTTCAAACATCAAGGGAAAAAGGAAGGAAATTGGATTCAATTTGGTTTTTTCTTTGAACTTTCATGAGCATTCAACTTTTCACTTATCAAACACCACAGAATTCTTGCCAGCGTGAAAATGTCACACCTTCTTAATATATTTTATTTGGAAAGATGATAAAAACCTTTGAAAAGAGTGAAGGGTAGTTGGGAAAGTATATTGTGTGGGGTCATATTTTAATGTCATGTTTGAAGGTTTGAAATATCATCCACTTTAATAGTTAATGGTTAAATTTACCACATTTTATTGTGAATGAGGTGTCAAATTGCCATTGACTATTTAATCATTGGAATGGATGATACTTAAATAAAGTGGTGCTTATGATACAAATTTGACAAAACATTTTCTTAGTGATTCAAATTGTTGTGCATATTGAGTGGGATAAGAAAAATAAAAACGCTACCTCTTGTCATATTCAATATTTTAATATTTGGTCTAAGTTTTTTTTTTTTTTTTTAATTTATAAATTTTATAAGAGAAAAGTGTATATATATATATATATTATTTTTTTAGTTTTTATTATTTAATAATGGTAAAATCAATAAATTTATGTTAATTGGTTTTTAGTTTTTGGTCTCTATTTTGATTGAATAACTTAATATAATTATATATCAACTAGTAGTACACTCTTATATTAAGTTTTGGCTCATTCCTTAATCCTTATTTACCCCAATTTCATCTTATTTACACTTATTCCTATACATTCAACTTTATCCAATTCTTACTTACTCACATTTCCATATTTTCACCATTTAGGAATCATTTATTACACCTACATTCATAGTCATATGCATACATTCACCCATTACCTCAAAATTAGCACTTTGGACTACCTAGGTTCAATCTTACACCACTCAAGATTGATTCTAAGATGATTGGTATTGAACCTTAAATTTAGAAACATCAAATTCAAATTCCTAGACCCTTGCCCTTTCTTGCTAGCCAATGTGAGTTGACTTGATACATGTTTTGTGTGTCTCACTGCTATGTTTTGGTATTTAGAAACATTTATTTATGTAATTAATATTTAGTAGGATGTAAAGAAGATGCCTATACATTCCCATTAGAGGTGAATTAAGAACTATGGTGATGTAGGAAGCTCACAATGCTTTCTATTTTGAGAATCTATGAGTAAGCAAGATGTTAGTAGACCTTAGGCCATTATGTTTTTGGCTGAGAATGGAAAGGGAAGTGGTAAAGTTTTCTAGTTAGACCTTTGGAGTGTTAGTGATTAAAATCCAAGCATGTGCATCCAACTAGTTTGATTTATCCACAGGCATCTTAGAGTATAAGGCTAACTATCAATATGGATTTTATATAAGGACTATGTTTAACACCTTTTAGCCATGATACAATATTGGTGATAATTGACAAACTCACTGAGGATGTCTTGTGGCCTCCACAATATGCCCCTATTGCTTTTGAAACTAGGGACTCTTGCTTTAAATTTATGCTTTTGACCTTTGTTTTCTTTTGCATTTTGGTCTAAGTCAGATTTGGTTTGCATAATTTGTTTTATTTGTGTTTGGATTTGTATGTTAGTTTCTTGATTGAGGTCTAAGAGTTTTTGGATGTGTATCTAAGTGGACTTGTTAAAATGACTTAGTATCCAAGAACTTGTTAGAAAAGATCAAATTTGAGGTTCATCCAAATTATTTTAAGTTTGGAATCAAAACTTTCTTTCCTAAAAAAAATGGTTTTTTTTATGTTTTGCAAGTTGCAAACTCTTTATTGAATATGGAATCCCTAATTGCATCTATCTTGGGTATTATTGACCATTTTAAAGAAACTTGCATGTCTACAATCATGGTTTGAACCCTAAATTTCCATATAGTCAAATTTCCCAAACTAATTAGCTAAGTGATGTAAAATGCAATTTGAAACCAAAACCTTGAATTTTATGTGCTTCAACGAATGAGATCCAATTCACATGGTATGTAAATATATGTCAAGACCCAAAACTCTAGCGGTTGATGTAAATAAAATGCTTGCTTGTGCAAGTGGGTCATAAAACCTTGGAGTGATTTGTCTTTCCTCATTTGTCTTTGTCATTTTCCTTTTAGTGTTATTCAAAGCATTTCATCTCATTCAAAATTTAATGCTAGTTCACCTTCTAGATTTGAGAGTTTCTTAGGAATTTTCTTGATTTGGTGCCTCCCTACTATTGGAACCTCTCACTACCTCAACTTTTCATATAGTATTTTCCTCTTTTCTAGCTAGAGTTTAGGGTTTGGGTTTGTGTTTAGTCATTAGGATTGATAAAATAATGGTGGTAACCCCTTATGTTCATTCTTCAATAGATTTATTTTCCTATGTTGACTGGTTATCCCACTTGTCACACTTAAAAATTACCTTTTGATCTCTTCATATAGATCATTGAGATAGCCAACCCTTCTCATATAACGATGGTTGTAGTCTAGCATGTGTTCGAATATCCTAAGCTCGGGTGATATGGTTTCCAAGTGCTATCACAAATTCAAGTTTTGAAACATTGTTGCAAATATGTGCCTAATTGGTGTTGTCATTGATGTCAACATATCCTTTTTGCATGTATCCTATTTTTTTGTCTGTATAGAAGACCGGATTGTTGAGGATATTGAGAAAATTAATGACAATCAATGCATGCGAACCATATGGCTATGTAGAGGATTGTCAAAGGTTGCTCCAGTTAATATTTGAGAAGTCTGCATGAAGATTTGAAGAAGTTTTGGCCATCTGAGTAGAACTGCATTTTGCAGTATTCAAAAGAGACAGTGTGACAGTAAGTTGGTCCAGATTGCTTCGCGGTGAAATATTATGGTTTGCGGATCTGAAGGCATGTTTGGGAAGTCAATGTGCATCATCAACTTTAGTGGTTCATGGTTTGGAGGTCCGCAAGCTATCTTTCTAGTTTGAGAGTCATGACAGATAGTGTTCTTGAGGTTCCGGAGGAAGATACAAATGATTCTGGTAATTTGGTTTAGAGTGAATGTTATTGGTGAACTCAATGTGCTTGTGGAGGTCTCTAGATCCTACTGTGTTGGAGGTCCGCATTGAAGTTTGAGCTTGTTGATTGAAGATTTCTTCCTTGAGGTTGATGTTCTTCCCAGTCATGGCCGACCGGATGTTCCCGACATGTTTTAGATGATCTTAAGAGCATTTTATGAAGCATGGTATGTGAATGGAGGAAGTTTCAAGTCTCATCTATGTTTGGCCGATAGTGTGAAAATCCACATTGAGTTTAGCCAACCTTGTTGATCATTCCAAGGTTGATGAAGTGTATAAATACTTGTTGAAGAGTTGTGGAAAGTCATCCTTGTATAAAATAAATTTAATCCGAAGAAAGGATCAAAAAGTAGAGTAGAGAAGTAGAGGAGCGAAGGGAGTATAGAGAGATGAGTCAATGAAGAAGAATTTGAAGATAGGAGTAGAAGTTTTTGAGCCTTCAAAGGGATTAATTCAGGCATGAATGTAGATGTTATTTCTAAGTTCATTATCTCTGTGTAATTCATAAATTCTTATAGACAGTGAGCCTCTTCTTGAGCAGTGAGCTCTGGGCAGTGTGCCCAAAGGCATGTGCCTTCTATTTTCTTAATTAATTTTAATAGGGTACGCATTTTTGTGGGTTAACCCCCACTGTGGTTTTTCCCTTAACTGGGTTTTCCATGTCAAAATTCTAGTGTTGTGTGTTCTTGTTATTTCTGCTCATGTGTTGATTCATGCTTACTTGTTTACATCATTAATCTGATTAAGAAAGAAGATTTAAAATTTTAGAAAAGGTTAAAGTTCAGGGACAACTGATTCCCCCCTTCTCAGTTTTTTGGACTAATTCCAACAAACATAACACATGCTTATTACATCACACACATTCTTTGTATCACAATTTAAATAGTGGGCCTTGAAGAACAAAAAATGATGAGAGGAAATAACAAAAAGATAATGAACTCAAATCAAATACCTTTTATCTTAGACTACTCTTTCTCCTCAATAGAGCAGAGGTAGCATGCAACCTAGCTATGCTCATTGATACTACTGATTGATATGTTAATTATTCATTTTTGTAGCATAATAGTACTTTCAATGCTCATATGAAAATGGCTTGATAGAGATTTGATTTATAGATGCTTGATTAATAGGATGGATGGCTAGGATTAAGAGGTGGAGGATTAGGGTAATCCTTATGTGAATGGTTGAGATTAAGAGGGTAAATTTGAATTGGACATGGTTGGGATTAGAAGTTAGTTTGACTTTTGTGCAAGTGGATAATGATGAGGACAAGTGGGAGATAATTGAATTATGAGAGATATGTGAGATGGGAGCATAAATTAATTAAATAAATATTTAATTTCTTTAATTAATTTGGATAAAAGGGAAAATAGATAAAATTAGTTAACTAAATATGATTCATTTAATCAATTTGGGAAATGGATAAAATAGGTTAATTAACTAAATAAATATGATTTATTTAATTGATTTGGGATAAGGGGACCTAGGACAAATGTGTTGCAAGGTGTCATAATGGACATGGTCAAATTCAAGTGTCTACATTTTTCCCCTCTTTGAGATGATTTTATGACCAAGGGAAGTAACATCATTTAAAAGAAGATGATGTATGGATGAAAAGGGATGCCCCAACCACTCAAAGGAGTGACGAGGAGGAATGATGTAGGGATGGTATGCCCCCTCGAGAGCATAGGTGGGTTAGAAGAACATGGGTATGCTCTCGAAATGGATGAAATGGATTGGTTAAGGAGATGGAGAAAAGATAAGGGATGGATGAAATGAATGAATGATGTGTTATGCTGCATTGAGTGAGCAATCATATAGTTTGATATAGCACTAGACATTATGTACCAAGGTATAAAGACCAGGGTGACGATGTGTCTCGTGCGTAAAGGACTGACTTAAAAAGGTATAGGTCACAAGCAAACATATGTTGTTGGGTAGCATGATATGGAAAACCATGATGTCATGGTGGCAATATGTTGCAAGGACTGATACAAATGCAAGTAAAAATGACACACACAAGTAAGAAAGCAAGTAACCATGCACAAATGATAAAAAGATAAAACAAGGTTTTTGCCCATACCATGCTGAAAACCAATGATTGGATTAATTGGATATTGATGTTACACATGTGAATCGACACCAGGATTGATTGATTGATTTCTATACTTAAGATAGCCTTATGTTCTTAAGCAAGAGTTGATTGGATTGATGATGATGATGATCAGGTTTGTAGCAAGGCTAGGAATAAAATTGTTGGATACTTTCTAATGATTGGCTAGATTTCTTAGCTACATTAGCATGGATTAAGGATGCCTTGCACTTGGATTAATTACTTGGGTTTTTGTAGGTTTTTCAATTTTTTGGATAGTTTATGGGATGGTTTCATTTGATTGCATTTGGATATCCTTTGTGCTAGATACCAATGACAAGGGAAAACTAGATCTAAAAGCAAGGATGGAGGGAGGATGGGATGGATGGATAAAAGGATAGGCAATAGTGGATTCAATGTATACGAGATGCATGGTGGATGGAGGGATTTAGGATGTGATCTCTAAGGACTATGTCACATAGGACTAACATGCCTCACTCTAGATAGTATGCTTAGGATGTTGCATGACAATGCTTATGACAATAGGCGATAGGATTGGTTGGAAAAGACTAGGTATATCAAGATATGTCAAAAGCATTTTTCAACATTTTGCCCTTGTCCTTATCAAGATCAAAAGTAGAAGGGGAAAATGGATTGGTGCAATGGGATAGGTATGTGTATATTATGGATGAGTATGAGAGGATAGGACGAAAATGATAGGATGGGATAGATAAGGCAACTTTCCTCCAAGTGTAAGGTACATAGATTATCAATCTACACATGACGCCCGTTTGCTAAATTTTCATCATGGTACTTATCCAAGGTGCCACCGAGGTGGTTTTCACCATTCAATGAAGGAATTATCTTTAATATTTTAATTTTTTTGATTTTTTTTGGTATTTGGATGAGATGGGTGTGTATTTGGATGAAGAAAATGATTTGGAGGACAATCAGACCTCAAGTGTCTATTTCCATAGCAAGGTGATAGTGTCTCATTTGAGATAGTTGTTACACATAGAAAATGTCAAATATCGTTAGGTGCATGGATGATTGTAAACGCTTTCATGAGATGGAATGGATAGTAGATTATGATGTGGATTATGGATGGACAAGGGAATAGTGTATTATGATGTGGATTATGAATGGATGGGGGATAGTGGATTATGATGTGGATTGTGGATGGATATTGGATTAATGAATGATGGATAAAAGGATTATGCAAAAGTATGGACCATAGGGATATGATGGGGGATATATACAAGATAGCATATATAAGAGTGGGAGATGGAGGTATGTGAGAATGTCATGGTGTCAACAAGAACCAAGACCAATGTTTGCACACATTGTTGTGGAGTTTGAATCTTATATTTGTGATGGGGGTGGGAAGCAATGGGGATTTTTTTATTAGGGATCAGGATAGGATGTGTTGGGATTGCTGATTTGGGGATTTGAGACCCAAATGGACTTGGAATTTTTAGAATTTTTAGGTGGGGAGCGGGATTTTTTGGATTTACTAGAGTGAGATTTGGATGCTCCATTTGGATTGATATCTTTTTGCTTGGGGACCCACACCATTTTTTTTTCCTTTTGGGGGTGTGGGCATTTGTATATTTTTGGATTTTTTACTTGGCCTTGTGTATCGATGCCCTATGGCATGATAATCTTGAGGCTTTTGTGGATTTTTCACTTTATGTAAAGAGGCATCCAAATGATTATCTTTGAATCCCTTCAACTTGGTGGTAGCTGCATGTTTGGATGATGTGTTCATCTGTTGATCTTGATTAGGAATGTTAGAGGATTTAAGGGAGTAGGATGTGAGGATGGGGTGATTAGTAGACTTGTGGATGAAGGGATGAGGAAGTTTAAGGATACCTATATTAGGATTTGGGAGGAGTCTAGAGGTAGAGTGGATGGATGGAGATGTATGATCACATGCTTTTGAGAATGGTATGATGACGGAGGAGGAATAATGACATATGATTTGGAGATGCGATGAGGTTCAACTAGCTTGGGATTGAAAGGAGATGCCTTATGAGGTGTGCGGGTGGTACCAACATATTTGGATTATTGTCTTTGGGAAGTATACCCAAGGCCATGTGATTATGGATGGGTTTTGACATGGATGGGCTCCAAGATACCATGTTCATGAAGGCCTAATCCTTTGCCTTGATATATCATGTTTTGGAGCATGCGATGTACAATGTGATGCTTGTTGTGTTGGAAACAAGATGCAATTCTATTGTTAGATGGGGGAGGTTGGGTGGTGGATAGAATCTATTTCTCTCTTACAAGAGAACCACCATGAATTAAGGTAGTGATACCAAGGGGATATGATGATGGATTTGGGATGGGGTCAATAGGTGATGGTAAAGGATTAATAAGGGATGGGTTGATAGAAGATGGTGAGGGATTTGGAAAGGGATGAGTTGGGATTCTTGGATCTTGATTACCATTAGGCTCATTAGGATGAGATGTGATATGATTGAAGTTATTTGTTTGATTATCTATGTTTTCTTGGGGACCAAGTGTCTCATTATAGGATGTTGCTGAATGATTGATAGGACTAACGGGATGATGGATAGAATTAATTTGGGTGTCTTGCTCAAGGATATGATCTCGATCATAGATAATATCTTGATCATAGAGAGGATTAGCATGGATAGTGTGATATTGGTTATGGATAGGATAAGTGTGGGTGCTTTGATCTTGATTTGGTTCAGGACATGATATTGCCACATGCTTTGGACTAGGTTCTTGACATAGCTCTTCAGTTTGGATAGGAGTGGAAGCTTCTTGGAGGGACTCAATAAGCTTTGTATCTTCAATAATATGTCTACATGATGGATCTTGAATGCATGATAGTGTTGGAGGTCCTTCAATAGGATGGATAAGCATATGTAGGATTGGATGATGTATTGGAGGGATAGACATGCTACTAGGAGGCTCTTTGTGAGGCTTGAGGATAGACATTTGAGTGCATGGTAGATTTGGATTCCATGTTAATAGTCCTTGGGTAACGTCCTTCATGGCTTCATGGGTTGATGGAGTAGGATAGGCATATAGTGGATGGACAATGATGGCAAATGTTGTGGAGTTAGGATTAGGATCAAATGAATGGATAATAAGAGGGGATGGATTAGGATTGGGAGTGCTTGTTCTAGAGGGGATGACATTGGATGAGCGGATTTGGATGGCTCCATAGCTCTGCTTTTGCTTTTGGATTTTGCAAAGAGTCTTCAGAGAAAATCCTTCAAGGATTCATGGGTTGATGGATTAGGGCTTCGAAGGTTTGATGGTTGATTAGGTGGTTCTTCTAAACTGAACCTCATTGCAAGTTTATTTGCACTCCCACTAATCTCTTCACAAACCAATAGGCAATTTAGGGTCCTTGCTTTATGTCTAGCATTAGAATTCAATTCTATGTTCCTGACCTCTTGTAGTATCTATATAAGCTCCTATAAATGTAGAAAACAAAATATCAATGCTCATTTAAAATGGGATTTTAAATAATATAAAATAGAATAAAACAATTTGTTTAAAATAAAATTTTAAATAAGATAAAACAAAATAAAACAGTATGTGTAGGTATGTTTGAATTTATACCAAATTTGGATACCATGATACCAATGCAAAAAACATTACATTAGTTTAATAATTTTTAATTAAGCATTCATATGTCCTGTAAGCTCAAAAATCACACACTACCTCTACAAGGACCCCTATGATGAATCAGATCCTTGTCACATACATGTAAGCATGAAAATAAATCCTTTGGGCAGTAGCCCTCTTGACGACATGTCCTCTCTTCTTGTTTTGTGTCATTTTTGCTTTGTCAATTCTCCTTCTTCCCCGTTTTTGACGCTTGTTGCGACACTTGTTGACTTGCATTTTCTAGCTTTTGACCTTAATCCTAGGCCTTGTGAGTGTCTTGTGGGTGAGTTTTCACCTCTCCCCTTTGGGTTTTATCTAGTGCACCTCATAGAAGCCTTCTAGAGATCCCATGATCGCTCTTCCACTTTCTTTTTTCAGTTTCGACCTTCCTATCCAAATCTCCCCCTATTATTTCTAAATCTCCCCAGGAGATCCTGTAGACGCAAGTGGAGATTTGGATTCTTCCTCATGATTGACCTATTTCTTGATGCAGAAATCATCTGTTTCTTTCCTTTTTCCTTCTGCCACTCTGATTTCTGCATTCTGCCCTGTTTCACCTCGGATCTCCCCAGGCAACCCATGGTCACCCCTAGAGCAACCCATGATCTCCCTGGGTGACCCTATCTGATGAAAGTGGTGACCCTATAATCTTTTGTCCTGCAGAAAAACTAAAGTTTCTCTCCTATTTTTACCCATTTTTCTTTCTGTTTGCATGATTTTTTATCCTTTATATAGAGTTAACTATTTCATGCACCCACACATGCATAATTAGCTCTATTTGATCTCAAATTAACTCTCCAATCAATCTCATGCATTTCTCCCAACTCCTTTTCTTCTTTAGTGATAAGCTATCATTGCTTCATCACTCTCCTTCTTGCTCAGTTCACTAGGCAATCAACCTTGTTAACTCCCCAATCTATTCGTGAATAAAATGAGTTAACTCTTCAATCAAATGAGTTAACTCTTCAATCCAATCCCTTCTTCTAAACCTATAAATACCCCCTCCCTCAAGCACAAAGGGAGGCAAATTCATTGTGCACCAGCTCTTGCCAACTTTGCTCTCCAAGCTAGCATCCATATGCTCAATACAGGATGTAAGTGCCTTTTATTTTCTTTGTTTCAATCGAGCAACACCACATTGCTCAATTTTTAGCCATTGTGCTCAATTCAAAGCTCACATCGAGCTCATACAAGGTTCACAAAAGCTTTTTTTTGCTTCTTCGGGTCATTTTGTCGTCAAGAGGAACAATTGTTGTCACAAAAGGATTCAAGGTTGCCTACATAAGGATCATTGAGGGATAGTGGAGTCTTCAAATCTTCATCTATTCAGGTTCTTTTATTACTTTTGTACTAATTAGACAATCATCTTGCTCTTGGGAATAGTAACATACTTGCATTTTCCTTAATAGATTAGATCTTGCATGCTAGATTAGTCATTTTTGCATTCTTAGATCTACTTTGTTAGAAAAAACATCTTTCCTTTTTATTAGATTAAATTGCATTGAAAACACCAAATACCCACAAAAACATAGATTACACATTGCATTTGAAAAAGACATATAGGATTGCATACATATTTCTTTCATAGATTAGAAGCATTTTTCTTTCCTAAAATACTCTAAAAAATACCAAAAAGATGCATTGCATGTCATTTAGTTTGCATTCATATAAAGTAGACAATATTGAAAACCCTCGATTCCATCACGAGGTAAATACCATTCAAGAGACCTTAAACAAACCCTTGATTTCATCACAAGGTACAAACAAAGTCAAAACACAAGTCAAACCCTAGATCGACAAACCCTAGGTCAAAACCCTAGATCTGGTTAGAGTTAGCAATCACATGACTTCCTCTATCCTAATTCACGCATGTGTTTAGGAGTGAGGTGAGAGTGGGTGAGAGTTGTTCAAGACGAGATCGAGGAGAGCCATCTGTGACCACAGCGACAGACACACATTCCACCACAAGAGGATCCATTTATTCTCTTGTTGATTGAGGAAATTAGGCAATTACAATTACATAGAGCATTTCTCAGAGACATAGAAACAAGAGAAACCATCAACAAGAACAACCGTTTGCCCACACAAAGCTAGAATTCAAGGAATCTAAATAGAAGAAGAGAGACTAGTGACCCTTCGGGTCATAGGGTTATCTCAACCACCAAAACAATTGAACAAAACATACAACAAAACACACAATAACAAAGGCCACAGAACTTGCTAACACCCCTTCGCGAAGTCCAGATCTCCAACAAGCCAGGGCCCCATCATGTCTCGCCTCCTCTCGACTGGCTAATTCCACGTGAGCAAGAGTGATGTGGTGGATCACCTCGTGGAAAGGAGGGAAAGGGTCTGTGTGTGTGCCGAGATCTGACCCGACAGCCTCTAGGCAACCAGAGTCACAATTTCGAGCATACATATTTTGGTGAACCCGATGTGAAGAGCAAAACCTTTTGGTCAAGCTTTTTGTGTTCCTATTATAAAATCATCTTCGACACACAAATAAATTTAAGCTTTCTTTCATTGCTTCTCATAGCCATTTCGACTTCCATCTTCTGCACCACCATCTATTCCATTTATTCTGCGGTGTCTATGACACCCCCGAATATGACAGAACTAGACTTGAATCAGTGAAACATTCCCTCAAACAAACCTGAAACCCCTTCTTTTGATAGGTATGTGCCGCCTCATCTAGATGCACCTGTTACCAACTGTTACAACTATGAATACTCTGACTATGAACATGAGCCAAGAGAGTCCAGGTGCTCTCTATCCTTCAATAACCCGGCTTGGGAAAATGGTTCAACCATAACCAAATGCCCCCCATAAAGCTAGAAGGATAAGATCTGAAATATATCGACTAGAACAACCTTCGACATGTACATCAAATACTCACCTTGATGAAGAGGTTAGAAGGTTGGAAAGGCATTTATAGGAAACCAAGGATACTCAAGAAGCATTAAGGATAACCTTGGAAGAAGAACAAAAAGAGAAGGCCTCATGAGAGGAAGCCTGTCACTACGAGAATGGCCAAAGAGAGCACTCTAGAAATGAAGAGAACCCTAGAACTGCAACTCCTACAGATGTAATCACAAACATAGTGCAAAGAATCAGGATCCTAGAAGTAGAACAAGCTGCTCCAAAGAAAAGAACAAAATCTCATGAATAGGACCATGGGGCATCGCAAAATCCTCCTTACCTCAACTACTATTCATGACATGCTAGCAATGAGACTTGTCTGAATGGGAATCTTCCTATTCATAACAATCCAATGAATCCAATGATGGGTTATCAAAACCCACCCACAGGGTTGTTACTGACAAACCCATAATCGTAGAGTGCTTTCCTAGGAACATACCTCAAATATCTAAAGGAGCCTCTAGAACAGAACATAAGGAGTGTGCAACTAGCCCGTCCATTACGTGATCTCCCAAAGTTCAAGGGAGAGGGAGACCCAAACTAACACATCAAAGCTTATACTACAACCATAAGGGAACTCCTTCCTTGGGATGGAGTAGTCATGAAGATCTTCCCAAAAATGCTTGAAGGCATCACCTTGGATTGGTATTATCATCTTCTAGAGGCTTCTATCCACTCATTCAGGCAAATAATTGGAGAGTTTGTCATGGCATTTGACATGAACAAACTCGTAAAGACCGGGATTAGAGAATTCCTAATAATAAAACAAGAACTGAATGAATCCGTAGCACATTTCATCATCCAATGGAGAAAAGTGCTCTACTCTTTAACCAGTGCCCCTAACATGGACCACCAAGAACTATGTGACCTCTTCTTGCATGCCCTTAACAAAGACATGAGAAAAGATGTCCAAAAACTACCATACAAATCCTATGAGGAAGCATTGGAAAGTGCCTTAAGAATTGACCAAGCCGCCATTGACAGTGGTAGGAAGACTTATGATACATATGGAAGACTTAAGACATTCAAAGGAGTAGAAAAGACAACAACTAATGTACCACAAGAAAAGGATGTCAACATCGTGAGAAGCAATCCATGTAATGAAAAATGGTGACAAAGTAGAAATCAGGGGTCAAACAAATCTTCATACAACCCCAATACCTATTGTTGGTTCTGTTAGGTCTCAAAAATGTAGGTTGTTAACCCTAAGAGGTTGCCAGGCTCTCTTGATGTTTTGGCTAACTGACACGGGGTAAATATGGCTAAACCCCCTTCACTTCAGGCTCTACCAGACCTAGGCGGGTAAACCTCTAATTAATAAATCAAATAAAGAGATGATCACTACTTTGATCTGAATTAATCTAACTATTGATAATGGCATAAATTATAAAATAGGTGAAAAGACAGCAAGTTAATTCTAAATGATCTAAATTGTAATGCTAAAATAATAATACAATCTAATTAAGTAAATCTAAAGTGAATTTATATATGTGATAATGAAAATACTAGACCAGTGCCTTATTGAATATGGAGTCAGTATGATCATGAAATAAATGACTATTTGTTTGGTAAAAACTTGAACTATCTGGTATGAGAGAATAGGTATGTAACTTGTACAACCCTGCAAGGAAATAGTTAATATTCCATACTTATATATATCCAATTGATAAAATCAAATTACCTGAATTCATCTAAAAGGATTTAATCCCTCTTTGAAGGAACCTATCAGAATAACACTGCAATTGTAACAGATTTATTAAAAAACTAGAGACAGAATACAAACCATAACTATATGACTCTTCTTATAGATCCATGACAATGTCTTCACAGTTACTATGAAAGATTTAAAGGATTTAATTATGAAAACCAAAACCAGTTAATCTTATCACACTATAACAACAAATGTGTATAGACAACTTGAAGATATACTTGATAATTCAAATTGAATAACATAGAAAACTTTGAACGGAGACAATCATATAATTGAATAAATTAAACAGATACTTGATACCGAAATCTATAGTTACTGCTTCATGTTCACAGACTTGACTTCATTAGAGAATGCTTGCACATGGTCTACCAGAGATAAAATATATTAAAAGTAAACTAGCATTGTTGTTCAAATCTAATCTATAGTATCCCCTGTTCTATTATGTAATCTCTCCCTCCTCTATTCCTATTCCCTATATTATCCTATCTTCTATATATTTATTCTGGTCTTGGTCATCTCTTATAAAGAGTGGCATACAAGCTTCCGACCAGTTACAATAGTTGTGATGGTTGATGACCGAACAATAGTATTTGTTCTATTAAAACAAATTCAGGAAATTTAATACTCACCATTAATCATCAAATGGCTAACCATTTCAAGATCAAACAAAGATCTTTAACTATAGTTCTGCTTAATATCCTTCAAGAGTTTCTTTGTTATTCCTAAAAAGGCTAGATAAATCACAAATTAATCCCTAATCAAATGATCAAAATAAATTCATTTAAACATATGTATTTACTCAGATAATTACTCCCCTTATAAAAAATTTATCAGTTCCTCATGATTCTTTCTTGGGCATTTATATAACTTGATCCCTGCTGTGTATATCCTGTAAAAAACCCATATTTCAACTATCAGAAGAATAACTTAACCATTCAGATTTTAATGTCGTTTTAGGGTTTCTGTGTTTTGTATCGGCAAGACCTCCTACATCACTATAAGAATAACATTTTTCCCTGATCTGTTTGGTGTCCCCGATATGACTATCGGCAAAGGTCTTGTCGATGAGCATAGTCATCGTCGCCATCAGAGTGAAACATGCCATCGGGATAACTTATTATAGATTACCCGATGATCATTGTTTCGTCGATACATGTTTCTCGTTCTTTATCAGAATGACTTTCACAACATGTCCCCAACATCGTTGTGAGTTCTGTTTTAGCCAAACTCGCTAGCTTTATTCTGATTCATTGCATCTCGCCGATGGTTCTTTGTATGGTTGGTGAGAATCTTTAGCAACTTCGTCCATCGGTGTAGCTTATACCATCGGTGTAATCTTTAAAACTTACTCCAATCGCATGGATCTGCCCTATATAAATTTGTTAGCGAGAGTATAAGATCAGCATGATGTGAAAATTTTGACCCGACTAACTTACTCTTACTGATATTAACAAGCATTATGTACTTATGAACTTGATGAACCATTGAACCCGTGAACCACTTGAAGTCGTGAACCACTTGAACCTGTGAACCAGTTGAACCTGTGAACCACTTGAACCCATGAACCACTTGAACCCGTGAACCACTTGAACCTGTGACCCACTTGAACCTATGAACGACTTGAACCCATGAACCACTTGAACCCGTGAACCACTTGAACCAAGATGAAAGTTCAAGCTTGAAGGTTTAAAACTGACAACTTCTTAATACACCAAGGTAAAAGAAAAAGACTTGAATGGACATACTAATTAATAGAAAGGAATGTAATGACAACGCCTACCCGAGGGAGAGTAATGAGGATAAAACAAGGGCAATAATTTCACAAACTGATCTTGAAGTGCATACAAGGTGAGCATTTTTGAAAAATTTGATTGAATATGTCCAATTCCAACATAGGTTCTATCTGAGGATGTATGCCCCTGGTGGGCATAGCAAGATCCTAGATTTCTAGAGGAGCAAACCAATGCCTTCTTCATTTGACGACGGATGAACTATGATGGGTGGTGGAGATCATGGGTTATTTCTTTATGAAAAGCTTTTATTTCTTGATAAGAGAGATCTTTAAGCAAGTTATTTGACTCTTCTAAACTACCATGCATGGAAAAGACCATTTAGAGAGTTTAACCAGAATTGTCCATGCACTGGCAATCCTTTTCTCTTGGGTTCTTTTCAAGAGAAAAATGTTTCAAAAGCTGCCCATGTACTGGCAGTTCTTGCCTCTCACCAGACATGTTCCATACATAATATGAATCCTCCCCTGCCTTACCATTGATGACAAAAGATCCAATCCACAAGGCATCAAATTTTCTATGCTTCCCCTTTTCTTGATTTCTGGCATTCCAAATAAGCACTATGTCACCTACCTAAAAATTTCTAAATGTTGCTTTTTTGTCATATAGGTACTTCATCTGCATTTACATTTTTTTATTCTGTTGTATTTCTTGTTCCCTCATTTCAGTTAATTCCATTAGCTGTTCTAGCCTTTCCTCCATCGGTTCTGGGACATCCTAATCCTCTTGGAGGATAAACTTACACACTGGCAGCAGGTTGTGTATTGGGAGTCTAGCATGAGTTCCATATACTAGTTCAAATGGTGATTTGCCAATTGCTTTCTTTACTATGATTCTATCAACCCATAATGCCAATCTCAACTTAGAATCCTAGGCTTTCTTGTTATTGTCCAACATTCTTTTTACAATCTTCAAAATACTCTTATTGCTAGACTTAGCCTGCCCATTACCTTGTGGGTGGTAGGGAGAAGAATATGAGATTGTAATGCCATAAGATTTACAAATTTTTTTAAACTCATCCAATCTAAAACACATTCCATTGTCAGTTATAAGCCTCAAAGGTATCCCAAATCTAGTTAAAATGTTTTCCAATAGGAAGTTAATCACAACCTTGCCGGTTGCTTGTTTAGTGGGCACTGCTTCTACCCATTTCATGAAATAGTCGGTGGCCACCAATATCCATCCATGGCCGCCACTTGATTTTTCCATAATTTCTCCTATAAAGTCAATTCCCAATTGGTGAAACGGGGCATCAACTTGCATAGGTCTCAGGGGTAATGCACCTTGATACTTTAATTTTCTGGAGAATCTTTGACAAGCTTCACATTTCCTAGTAAAATTATAAGCATCATTGAGAACCTTGGGCCAATAATAACCATCCCTTAATACCTTGTGTGTCATGGTTTTGGCTAAGAAATGGCCACCACAGACTCCCTGATGCATCTCTCGTAAGGTATATTTTGCTTGTTCTTCATCTAAACAGAATAATAAGATACCATCTTTGTTTTTCCAATAAAGATCTCCCTCTATAAGAACATATTTTGAAGCATGTAATTTTAGAGTCCTTTTCTTATTATCATCAAATCCATTAGGGCATTTCATGTGCTTGAGGTAATACACTATGTCAGTATACCAAGGAGTTTTCTCAATACTTGTTACCATGTCCTCTTCATTTTCAATATTACATACTTGGGCAGCCTCAAGATTTGTTTCAGTCATCAGTTTTGCTAACCCTTGTCCCCTTACTAGTTTTGTGATTTGAATTTCTATATCAAATTCCTGAAGTCGATTTATCCACCTACATCTCTTCCCAGTTACTTCACTCTGCATGAACACATCTTTGACTGCTGCATTTGGTACATAAGCTATCACTTTAGCCCCAACCAGGTAAGGTCTAAATGCCTTGATAGCTTTCACCAATGCATAAGCTTGTTTTTCTATGATATCATAGTTAAGTTCTGCATGTTGGAGTGATTTACTAAAAAAAGAAACAGGATGCTCATAACCCTCATTATTCTTTTGTAACATAACTGTTGCTACTATATGAAAAGATGCAAAGGAAAAGATCTAGAAATGTTTACTAAAATTGGGAGACTTTAGCACTGGAGCTTCTGTAATTGCTCTTTTTATGGATGCAAAAGCTTCTATGCATTCATCTGTCCAATTAACCTTTGCATTTTTCTTCAACATTCTAGATATAGGGTTAATTATTTCTGCAAAGTTCGGTATAAACCTTCTCACAAAGTTTATTTGTCCAAAGAATGATTGTATAGCCTTGACTATCTTTGGGATAGAAACTTTGTCTATTGCCTCTATTCTCTCGGGATCAATCCTAACTCCATTTTTGGATACTATGTGCCCAAGTAATTTCCCTTCTATGACTGCAAATTTACATTTCTTGGGATTCAAGGAAATACCATACTCTAGTGCTCTGATAAATATTTTCTCAAGGTGATTCACATGTTCTTCGGCCTTTTTTGAATATGCAGTGAGGTCATCCTGGTATACAGCCATAATTTCATTTATTAAACCTACAAAAGCAACATACATTTCCCTCTGGAATGTGGCTCCAGCATTTGTAAGGCTGAATGGCATCCTTACATATATGTATGTTCCCCATGGGGTTGTAAAAGCTATTTTGTACTATTCAGACTCTTTAACCTTCACTTGGTTATAACCAGAGAAACCATCCATCATGGATAACAATTCACAGCCAGTAACCCTTTGCAACAAGATTTCCATATTAGGCAAGGGATAATTATCTTTAAGGGAGGACATGTTTATGTTTCTAAAATCTACACAAAGTCTAATATCCCTGTTCTTCTTCCTAACAGGTACTAAATTTGAAACTCAGGATGAATGCCTAATTGGTTTTATGATGCCAGCTTCCCTGAGCTTCATGAGTTCTTCATACATCTTTGGTTCTAACATAGGGTTGATGGGTCTCTGCTTTTGTCTATAAGGCTTAGCATCAGGCTTCAGTGGGATTCCATGTTGGAACAAATCTTCCCTATAAGCTTTAAGATCGTCATATGACCAAGCGAATACATGTTGATATTTTCTCAATAATGTAATCAACATGCTTCTAATTGCAGGTATTATCTTTTTTCCAATGTAGACCTTTTTAGTTGACAATTCAGTTCCCAAATTTATTTCTTCCACATCATCCTCCTTTACTGTTACCTCTTTTGTAATGGATCGATCAATCTCATCAAAAACTCTCTATAATGCTACTAAGCCCTTTGGAATTTTATTGGTTTTAAGTTGGACAATTTCTTTCCCAAATAAAGTCTCTTTGCCATCAATTTCCTCAACAAAAGCATTAAGATCAATCTCTTGATTCTCATACTGATCTATACAATGCAAAAAATTGAGTAAATCAAGATCACTATCAAAACATGCCAGTTATATATGTTGTCTGGGATAGTTGGTCTAGTTTTGAGCTCAACTTCTGAAATACCTGTCAAGGTAATGTCATCCCTCTTCAAAGCTATGTTTGCAAGGAAGTTAGCCATTATATTTTTTGACCTATCTATCCAACTTATTGAAAAAACATCAAACAATTCTATATCATCTAGGACTGCATTTTTGTATTGTTTCAGTCTTTTGTTTTTTGAGGAATATTTACCTTTGACTTGTGAAATAACCAATTCAAAATCTCCATACACCATTAACAATTTGATTTCGTGTTTTCTAGCAATGTTTAGCCCAATTAAAAGTGCTTCATATTTAGCTATGTTATTTGTGCACTCAAAATTCAGAGAAAAGGAATATTTGAATGTTTTTCCTGACGGTGATATAAACAACACCCCGGCTCCATTTCCTGCCTTACTACATGTGCCATCGAAATACATGGTCCATACTTCATTTTCATTAATTTTGGCTTCATAGTAAATTGGGTCTATATTATGCAATTTAGACTGTTCTTCCACCCTGAATGTACTGAAGTCTATGTCACAAAAACAAATCATTTGATTTGGATTAATTTTCTCTATAATGTCTTCATACCTTGGCTCTCTATAGAGTTTAACTGCCTATGTTCCCACTAGGATAGTAGCATAAGATAAATCTAATTACACACTTCCCCCTACCATGGCAGTCCATTGTCTAGATAACAACATTCCATAGTTAGGTGGGATATCTACCACAGTGATGTCAATTTTATAAAAAGCTTCAGGATGAGATGCTAATTTTATCTCAACATCTTTCATGATTCCAACAACAGGGACAGATCTATTATCCATTGCATAACATTTACCAAATGTAGTATCCACCCACATTCCTAACTCTTTCATAACATCCATGGGCATTATGTTTACTGCTGCTCTTGAATCAAGCATACAATTCCTGACTAATTTGTTGTTTATCAGCAAGGTAATATAGAATTGATCTATTTGAGATGGATTTTTCATTAATGTTTCACCCAGGTACACCTCAGGCATTTTGGTAGATTCTTGTTGCGTATTTATTTTGGGACTATGTTGTTCGGGTCTTTTGTCTGATACATTTGATATCATCTTCACCACTATATTTTTATACTTTTCTACTTTCATCATTTCTAGAAGTACAAATATTTTTACTTGAGAAACAGCTTGAGCAATATCAAATGGGGGATTTATGTTTGGTTCTGACCTTTCGACCTTTGTTTGCCTTTTTTCCTCAGTTTGTGTGTTATCCTTTGTTTTGTTTTGTGTATCAATAGGAGGTGCTTTATGAGGTGCTTTACTTTCATCATTTTTACCAGAGACTTGATTTTTGATAAACACACTTCTGGGAGTACCTTGTTCAATGTTTACTATTCTGTTTCTTAGATTATAACTATTCTTGGCTTGTGCTACCACAGCTAATGTTAAGGCTCTTCTATCTTGCTCAGAAGGTTTTTGCTAATTGTAACTTTGTGCTGCATTGAGGTCATATCCACAATTTCCTAAGTCTTCTTCATGGTCGGAAAATATTTCTTGTTCTCCTATGTTCACATTATATTTTTGTGCTCCTACATCATATTCATACCCTACTTCCTCGCCGGATGAATAATCTTCTTCAATAGTGAAAGGTGTGATACCCAACATATTTATAGTGTGATGATCCATCTCAGGGTTATAAGATGCCTGATCTTTTTGTATTGATTGTGCCACCACACAGTAATCAGAAGAGTGTGATAAATTACAAGGTGTACACCATGGATTATTTTCTATGACATGGACTCCACTTTTCTTTAAAGGGTAAGGGGTGTCTTTTCCATAGTTATGTCCCCTGTTAGTATCCACGGGCTTTCCATCTTTCTAGTTCATATGATATGGCATATCATGGAGTCTTGGCCTTTCATTCTTATGTGAGTATTCTTGCTTGTTTGCGGGAGGATTAGGATTTTGAGGAACTCTTATATTGTCTCTTTTTCCAATCATCCCAGCAGCCTTTTTATTGTTTTCAATAGTGAGAGCCATTTTTTGTGCTTTTGCCAAGGTTCTAGGACTTTTGCCCCTGAGTTCATAACCTGTCTTCAGGTCAAATGCTTTCAAGTATATGCTAAGGGCTGCTTGGTTGTTCAATTTGGATTCTTGTGGGACCTTGTTATACAGTTTAGTGAATCTCAAATTAAAATCATACACCTGTTCATTTTGATACTTTTGAATAGTTATTAGTTCATGAAGAGCAAATTCTAGAGCACATTGATCTCTGAATTGTTCTAAAAATTGTTCGTGGAAGTCTCTCAAGGAATATATTAAAGTGTCTAGTAAGCTATTTACCCAGTCTCTTGCTTCATTAATAAGAGATATCATAAACAGTTTCATTTTTATATCTTCATATTCGTTACCAATGTCATGTATAAAAGCATTGAATCGTTTGATATGTTCTTCAGTAGTCAATTCACTGCTTCCTATAAACTTAGGCACATTGTTCCTCCAACTATTATCCATGGGATAAGGATATAGCTGATATCCATTCAAATCAAATTGTTTGGCCATACTCATAGGATTTGGAGGTGGTATATTTGGGTATGGCAGATAATATTGGTATCCAAATGGAGGTTGTGGATACATATTGGGTTGGGCATATTGTTGATGATACATATTCTGTTGTGGGGGAGATCGTAGTTGTTGATTGTTAAGTCTATGCCCTGGTGGTGGATGTTGTTGGTGAATATTCCCAGTATTTACAGGTGGAGGTCTATGTATTTGCCTATTTTGCTGAGGAAGATTATTGCATGTATTATGGGGTATCCTAGTGTTTCCAATAGCGGTGGTATTCTGAGGCATTCCATGCAGATTGATATTGTTATTGTTTCTATGTGGGGGCACATACTTAGTTGAATTTCATGCCTAAAGATCTATAAGGGCCATTTGTCTATTGATTTCTTTAGCTCTTTGTATCATTTGTTGTCTATTTTTGAGTCTTTATTCTTGATATTCTCAATGTATAGCAAGTTCCTGATCAGTCATACAGTCGTAATCTATGATAGCTTGATCACTTGTATGTTCATGATTTTCTTCATCCTGATTTTCTATCTCATCTGTCTTTTGTGGCTGTCCTTCCCGATTGAAAATATCATTATGATTATCTATTGGTGTCATGGGATTCTCACCTTCAGCGTGGAGTGGGGAAGTATATATTGTATAATTTTCGCCAGAAGGACCTGTATTCTCATGTGGATGTTTAAATGTTTCCATATCTTTATCAATATTGCCTTTAGTTTGAGGGGACCCATTTTTGGTTGTCCATTTCTGTAGAGACCTCCTTCCGTTCATGTTTGTAAAAATAATAATCCTTTAGAATTTGTGACTGGAATGGAGTCGCCACCTACTTCTTTCAAGTAGAAAAAGTAAAATTCTTTCCTTCCCAGTGGAGTCTTTTAATTAAAAATTAGGATTGACTCTATGACAAATGGCTTTATCTTTTCAGACAAACTCTCCTCAGTAGAGTCGCCAATTCTGCTAGGTCTCAAAAATGCAGGTTGTTAACCCTAAGAGGTTGCCAGGCTCTCTTGACATTTTTGGCTAACTGACACGGGGTAAATATGGCTAAACCCCCTTCACTTCAGGCTCTGCCAGACCTAGGCGGGTAAACCTCTAATTAATAAAGTAGATAAAGAGATGATCACTACTTTGATCTAAATTAATCTAACTATTGATAATGGCATAAATTATAAAATAGGTGAAAAGACAACAAGTTAATTCTAAATGATCTAAATTGTAAAGCTAAAATAATAATGTAATCTAATTAAGTAAATCTGAAGTGAATTTATATATGTGATAATGAAAATACTAGACAAGTGCCTTATTGAATATGGAGTCAATATGATCATGAAATAAATGACTGTTTGTTTGGTTAAAACTTGAACTATCTGGCATGAGAGAATAGGTATGTAACTTGTACAACCTTGCAAGGAAATAGTTAATATTCCATACTTATATATATCCAATTGATAAAATCAAATTACCTGCATTCATCTAAAAGGATTTAATCCCTCTTTGAAGGAACCTATCAGAATAATACTGCAATTGTAATAGATTTATTAAAAAACTGGAGATAGAATACAAACCCTAACTATATGACTCCTCTTATAGATCCATGACAATGTCTTCACAGTTACTATGACAGATTTAAACGATTTAATTCTAAAAATAGAAACCAAATAATCTTATTACACTATAACAGCAAATGTGTATAGACAACTTGAAGATATACTTGATAATTCAAATTGAATAACATAGAAAACTTTGAAAGGAGATAGTCATATAATTGAATAAATTAAACAGATACTTGATACCGAAATCTGCAGTTACTGCTTCATGTTCACATACTTGACTTCATCAGAGAATGCTTGCACATGGTCTACCAAAGATAAAATATATTTAAAGTATGCTAACATTGCTGTTCAAATCTAATCTATAGTATCCCATGTTCTATTCTGTAACCTCTCCCTCCTCTATTCCTATTCCCTATATTATCCTATCTTCTATATATTTATTCTGGTCTTGGTCATTTCTTATAAAGAGCGGCATACAAGCTTCAGACCAGTTACAATAGTTGTGACGGTTGATAACCGAACAACAGTATTTGTTCTATTAAAACAAATTCAGGAAATTTAATACTTGCCATTAATCGTCAAATGGATAACCATTTCAGCATCAAACAAAGATCTTTAACTGTAGTTCTGCTTAATATCCTTCAAGAGTTTCTTTGTTATTCCTAAAAAGGACAGATAAATCACAAATTAATCCCTGATCAAATGATCAAATAAATTCATTTAAACATATGTATTTACTCATATAATTACTCCCCTTATCAAAAATTTATCAGTTCCTCATGATCCTTTCTTGGGCATTTATATAACTTGATCCCCACTGTGTATATCCTGCAAAAAACCCATATTTCAACTGTCAGAAGAATATCTTAACCATTCAGATTTTAATGTCATTTTAGGGTTTCTGTGTTTTGTATTGGTAAGACCTCCTACATCGCTGTAAGAATAACATTTTTCCCTGATCTGTTTGGTGTCCCCGATATGACTATTGGCAAAGGTCTCGTCGATGAGCATAGTCATCGTCGCCATCGGAGTGAAACACGCCATCGGGATAACTTATTATACATTACCCGATGATGATTGTTTCACTGATACATGTTTCTCATTCTTTATCAGAATGACTTTCACAACATGTCCTCGATATCATTGTGAGTTCTGTTTTGGTCGAACTCGCCAGCTTTATTCTGATTCATTACATCTCGCCGATGGTTCTTTGTACACTTGGTGAGAATCTTTAACAACTTCGTCCATCGATGTAGCTTATACCATCGGGGTAAGTTTTAAAGATTACCCCGATGGTATAAGCTACAGGATTTGATATTATTGAGTTGAACCAAAAAGACAAGAAACAGGATTCACCTCTATACATACAAATTCAGGTTGAAGAGGTCACTATAAAAAGGGTGGTGGTAGATGAAGGATTGGTAGTCAATCTCTTGCCAATGTCCTTTCTACGATGAATGGGATACAGTAAAATAGGAATCAAATAATAGACTACTACACTAAGAATTTACAATAGTCATGACATCCAAAAAGTAGCGAAAATCAGTTTACCACTCAATCTAATGGGAAAAACTATCTCCACCGACTTCTATGTCCTTAACCGAGAAACCAATTACAACATGATCCTTGGGAGACCTCGGATTCATTCCATGAAGGCCATTACCTCAACATTATTCCAAGAAATACATTTCCATCATTTGCAAAAAGTGGTCATAGTCAAAGTGGACCTTGATCCTTTTAGTGTCTCTTGTTCTCAAAATTAGCTACACTCATTTTTGTAGACAACCCCTACAAAACTTGTATGTTTCGTAGCCTACACTCTAAGTTTGCAAATCAAGACAAGTACTCTTGGCCTCATGCAAAGTCATCTGACATCCTAGAAAAGTTTGTGAGATTCCCTTAAGCCAATTCCTTGAAATTCGTGCAAATTGATTAGGTTGTAGATTGATCAAGATATCAATTTTGATCATTTTAGGGTGTTAGTAAGTTTTTGAATCTTCATGTGCATAAGTGGTCAAAACTACCGTTCTTGCATATCCTTAATATTTCAATGTGCAATGTTAGCCAAAACTACTGCTTATACATACTTATCTTGTTTCTTTGTTAACATGCAAGAGGGGTTAAATCCGTCGCCCATGCATGCCCCTTGTCAAATTTTGCATGTGTAGGAGCAATCTTATCCACCACTCATGCATATTGTCCCTCATGTACAAAAGTGGTCTTTCTGACCGACAAAGCATGATCTTGCGAAATCCATGAACTTGAAGTTAGCATTAATGGCACTCGTGCCATGTTGAATGCATAACTTTAAAGTCTTTTAAAGCATTTTATTCTCATTTTGATTTTCTTATTGTTTGTTTTCGAGTCTTCCAACTAGATTGACACCTCCTTCGTGCCAGTTTGCTTCATGAAGTTTGTGTAAACTTCGGATCTAAGCGGATTCTATTCTTGATTGCTTCTAGGGTTTCCATTCTTTTGCCAAGTAAGTCTTTGCTTTTTTCTTGTTTTCTCTTTAAAGGCTAGGGCTTTAGCATGTATTAAATTTCCTTGTTTTTGTTTTAAATTCTCTTTTATGATTAGTGAAATTGTATCATTTGTGTATGTGTTTTTCACCATCTTCTTTAAGACCCTAGTTTTCATTTTATTTTGAATGCATTGCTAAATGGGTCAGGGTTTTTACTGCTCCATGTTAAGCTTAGGTTTTTCCAATAAATCCCTAACATGTATTAATGATCTTTACCACTGTCGATACACATTTTTCCCTTGCAATGTGGATACTACATGTAAGGGTGGCAATTTTCGCTGCACCTACATGAACCTTTTGTTATTTTCCGCACATGTAAGGGCGGTTAAAACCGCCGCTCTTACACAAACCTTGTGTTACCTTTCAAAGTGCATAAGCAGTCAAAACTCCTGCTCTTGCATATCTAACCTAGAGTTTCAAGAACACCTACATAAGAAGTCTTTTCGACCGACTATACACTTCAAACTTCTCCCTCATATGCATTAGCAGGCATTTTTGCTGCTTATGCATATCTAGATCAAACATGCTTGTTCCCTCATATGTAAGGGCAGTCAAATTGACTGCTCCTACATCAAACATATATATCTTCCCAAATACATGCAAAGGCGGTCCTTTTTGCTGATCTTGCACATGCATTACAACCAAACTTTTTCTAAGCACATGCGATAGAGATCAAATTGACCGACTTTACATGAGTAAATGATCCCTTGTGCAGGAGCAGTCATTTTGACTACCCATGCACATCTTCCTAAATTTTTTCTAACACTGGGAAAATTCACATTTCAAATCCTGTTAACCCGCTTTCGCCTTTTACCTCGATTTGCGCACACTCAAGCCCTTCAACACATATTTCCCTATTCATGATCATCAAATCATAGTAATCCCAATTTACCGATTTTTCCCCTAACTGCGAGATCATGGCTTTTTGCAGTTTTCGACAAACGTCCGTGGTAGATATATTTTCTAGAGTTCTCTCCAAACTTGATGTTGGAGTCATCTCCATCCAAAGCTAAAGTCATGAAGTACAAATACCAAGGGGTCTTCCATGTCACTTCAGTATAGTCTAATGTTGATGAAATCAGAGATACGGAAATAGGGCATGTGGATATGGCAGAGTTCGTAGATAGAACCAAATAGACAAATCCTTCCAGACATATGCAGAAGATCATTGACAGCAACATCCACTCGGTTGCCTCCTTTCCAGTTGCTGCCCATAACCCTGAGTTTGTTCTTCAGGTGATCATCCATTACAACAGGGATGATAGGATTGTATCAGATTCGTAAGGGAATGTGATTTTGAGATTAGATGCAGAATTTCTCAATAAAATCTTCATGTGTCCTCCTATTGAAAATATTGGACAAATTGATTTTGCTCAAGGGAAAAGAGACTATGATGAAGATTCCTCAGAGTAATCTGACCAGATGGCCGAAGGATCTCCCAAGGAGTGACTTTGTTGAGGAAGTCTGACTTGATCACACTTTTGAGTCGCATTAGAGGATTCCCTTCTTCCTCCAAGTTTCAGGAATGGATGTACACATACATCAAGGTGATTCTTTGGGGCACACAAAAAATCTTCTGGGGAGAATAGATTAGTAATGCCTTGCATGAGCAGTTGGTGAAAGTCAATACTAATTTCAAATTTTACATGACTTCATATCTTGTGAATGTTGCTACAAGCATGAGGAGTTTTCCTGGTCTCACATAGGTTGGTGATAGGAGATTGGTCCCTGTGTATGATTATTATCCTCAAATCACTCTAAAAGGATCAATTCATCATTTCCATAGGGTTAATGATGTTTTATTTTATGTGTATATGTGCTTATGGAATAATGAGCTTGTTTAGAAGAGGGATTCAGATGAAGCTTGGGAAGTTGTAAATTCTTTTGGCTGCTTGTTCTTACAGTTTCCTACTTTCACATATCTCAGACTAGGGTACTATCTTGGTTACCCTTATATACTCCCACAATATCCCAATGACAGGATTGTCCTTATGGAATTATGTAGGTAGCTGATTGTGGTACATAATAAACAAATGGAGCTGAAAAGGTCAGGGATAAAGTTTCCTGTAGAAATTGAAAGGTACTCAGTTCAGTCAGCTACCAAGGCAAAAATAGTTGATTCTGAAATGTAGCTGGTCACCATGAAAACTTTCAAGAAAAGAGACCATTTTGACTTCAGGAGGGTACAAGATAAAATCAAAAGAAAGTCAACTTTCCACATGCCAATGGTGGAAGATATTTGGGCTGACCTCAGGACACAAAATGAGATCAGGAAGTTAGACATTTGCAGACTTCATTTGAGTCAAATAGAAGAGCTGGGCCTTGCGGATATTCCAAATGGAATGGAAGATGATGGGAATGTTCTAGATCCTAAATATAATACTAAAAATGTTGAATCCTCACCTCTTCCAGAGGTCAAGTGGTTAGTCCAAGAGGAGACTTCTATAAGGAAAAGATTTCAACCAATCTTGGCTAACACAAACATATGGTTGGAAAGCAAAGGGATCAGCTTGAAAGAATTTCTTACAGGGTCAGAGACTGAAGTTCAAGAGAAAATAGGTAAGAAAGTGGAAAACAGAACCAAGAACAAGAGTGACACTCCTTCTTCTTCCAAAATACATAAGCCAAAAATCAAGTTTGTATCTAAGGGAGGGAAGAAGAAGGAGGTTACAGGGACCTCTAGTGTTACTGAATCTGGTATTGAAGACACTAATGTTGAGCAGATGGAGGTTGAGGATGTTGAAATTGAACAACAAAATATTGAGAGATCTAAGGATGCCCATCAAGCAAAAATGTCTGAAAAGCCTGCTGAGGAAGAAGAAACAGAACAAGGTAAAGATGAAAATGTAGAATAGGAACAACTTGGTGATTCACAACTTTCCCCATAGAAGGACCTTCCATCAAAATCCCAAGTTTCTAAATCTCAGCTTCATGTTCCTATTTCTAGTGTTTTTCCTACAGTTTCAAATACTCCTATTTCTTCTATTTTAGTTGTTTCCTCTAATAATACTCCTCCTTCATTAAGAATGAGTTTTGGAATAGTATTTGATTCATCTAGGTCCATTCCTAGTTTGTCTTTCCCATCTTTTGATATTGGTGAACATACTGTGTTAGAACATTTTCTAGATAGTTCTGAAAAGGTTGTTGATACTACTGTTGTTTTTACCCCTACCAGTCCTATTGATACAATAATAGGTGTAAACATGGATCCGGCAAAGCAAGTGGTTGATTCTTCCCCAAATGTGGGAGCTTCTATACTTCCTCCTTGGTTGTCTGCATATACCCCGAAGTGGAAAAAGAAAGCAATTTCACGAAATGAAATTGATATAGAGAAGCTATTTCCTTTAAAGTCAAAAACTCTGACGAAAAAGCCTAAGACTATTTCTAGGCTTATCAATGAAAAAGGGATCAGAAATGCAGAAATTGCCAAGCCACTAGAGGATGCTACTATTGACAATTTTGATATGAATGATTATGTTGTCTCAAGGGTTGAGTTAGGTAAGCTAACTCATGAAGGCATTAAGGCAGATTT
Source organism: Cunninghamia lanceolata (assembly GCA_027924645.1). Classification (NCBI taxonomy): domain Eukaryota; kingdom Viridiplantae; phylum Streptophyta; class Pinopsida; order Cupressales; family Cupressaceae; genus Cunninghamia; species Cunninghamia lanceolata. The sequence goes on along the minus strand of BSBN01000072.1, from coordinate 43,592,075 downwards.
TCAAATTACTGCCAGTACCTTACTCAAGAAATATAATGAAGTCAAGAAGGAGAAAGAGCAGTATAAAGCTAAAGTAGAACAACTTGCTGCTGTTCTTCAAAAAATAGTAAAGTCATCATAAATTGTGGAACCCATGGCGGTAACTGTAGAAGATCCTCTGATTCAGAAAGTGGAAAAAGCTCAGGCTAGAGGAAGAGTGGTAGAAGATATTGTGGAGCGGTTGCTAGCACATGGAAGAATTCTATTGAAAACTATTGTAGAAAGAAAAGAAAAGATGGATAAAGCAAAAGATGAGCTTGATAACATGGTTGACTTACTTTCTCAAGAATTGCAGGATCAGGAAGAGAGCTTGGAGGAGTGGATAGAGATGAAGAAGATTAAGATAAAGAATCTGATTACCATTGGGGTCATCTCAAATCGGGAATCATATCTTAAGACTAAGGAGTCTCTTGTTCATCGTATCAATATAGTAAAAGGCTTACTTGATAACTTATGCCAAGCTCATGAAAATAGTGAAGACAACGATGTCATTCTTTTACACAGGTTGGAAGAACACCCATGCACTCTCACAGGTGAAGTTCATAAGTTCCTTTCAGCAAATGAAATGATAAGCTCCTTTGAAACGATGGTTCAATAGAAATTCGAAGATGAAGTGCCCTTAGTACTTTCTATGGATAGCCTCTATGATCAGCATTTAACTTTTAAAAACCTGAAGAACAACCTTGACAAGCATGAGAAGGCAATAAAGGCAGTGAAAGATGCAGTTCTCTAGGCCCGCAGTATCTTAGAAAATATAGCAAAGCAAGATGCATGTGAAATGACAGCTATACAGGCCATGTATCACAACTTTCTAAAGAAGAATGATGGAGGAAGCTAAAGTTCCTTTTTGATACCTTAGTTTATTTTATTCTTGTATATGTAATTTAAATTTTGTTATGGACATACTCATGTGTAATTTTCCAAAATGTAATTACATATGAGACAAAAGAAGTCATAAGTCAAAGTAGTTAGGATTTTCCTATTTTTTCTTTAGGCACCTCCCTATAAATAAAGAGGGCCTCTATTGTATTTGATATCTTTTAGTTATTGAAGCAAAACTCTATCGAATTAAAGAGCATTTTGAGACTTTGTGTTCAAATTGTAAATCATATTTTATCAAGTGAATAGAAAAGAAAGCAATCGTTCAATCTTTGCATTGGAATAACTTGTGGTGTATTGGAAATTGTTCTTATGTCCTTTTCCTTATACTATCTTATCTACTTGATCAAATTATAGTGTGAGTTTAGATAATCTGAGAGATGTTCTAAAGCTAATTTTGGAGACTTTGTGCTGCAACAATTATCTTTAGGTTGTGATTTTATGTTTTGAAGTGAAAGATATTGGAAAGACTTTGAGATGCTATTATCTTTTGTGATCATATGTTTTATCGTAGCATTCGGTGAAGAATTTGAGATACACCTTATCCTACTTAGTTCTAAATTGTAAATCAATAAAAGGAGCAACAATAGATTTTCTGCTCTCATGGGTTTCTTGGTTATTCAGATTTGTATTGTGAAAGTGCTCTTTTATATTGTAAACTGTAAGGACCCGCTTGATCCAAACTCGAATGTTCAAAAAAAAAAAATTCTCTATTAACAAGTCCATTCCAATTTACGCATCAATTCATAGCTTTCTATGTCCTCTATGCACTCTTTACAGATCTCTGGTTGTGTTCTTAGAGTATCAAAGAGGTCTCGGATGACATCGACATATGGTAGCTCAATTAACTTGAGAGTCTTTTTGGATGCACAACTGTGTATCAATTGAAGATGATGGTGTGGGAATCCCTTGGCGTAGTGAAGGAAATTCACAAGCTTCATAAAGGCACAATGGAACAGGTCAATAAATTAGCCACTTTACATAGTCCTTATGATAGATATCAAAACTTCCATTGAGTACTCAGGAAAACTTTTGGCCAAAACGGCCATATGTTCACACAGAACATTAATTTCGGCCAAAACGGGCCATATGTTCAAAACAGAACATTCTTAAGCCAACCTAGGTTCTTCTATCCTTTGGGCAAATAGGTTCATGCAGAACTAGGTCCAACGAACCTTATCGCTACCTGATTCGGGTAGAACAAACAATGGCCAAAAGGCCTAGTGATAAAACGGACCAATTCTCTATCCAATACGGGATAAGTAAACACAACAGCCAACTGGGCTAAATAGGATAGGAATCATTATACTATGGCCAGAGACTTCTGACTCCCTCGGAACCAATAGAGATTCAAGAGTCACTTCCTAGTGACCACAGTCTGCCCAGACACTGTGCTGAGGACGTCGACCAGGGAACACATAACATCAACTTGTACTCACCTCAGTTTACGGCAACGCCGGATACAAGTAATCCACCCCAGGGATTCTTCTGAGTACTAGGAGAGTTCTTAAGTGACCTAGATAACCTTTTAACTAGAGATAGAGATTATGAAGTTGATTATTAAAGAGTACCCTATATCTGAGGGACCTGAGTACTTGGGGCATCCTTCACCGTCCAGACTGCCTACATACCCTGTATCCATGGGATCAAGGCCCTCTACGGATACGATCTACATGACGAAAGCGAACATGTAGTTCTGTCTTGCACTATGTTTATGTAACTGTGGTTGGTACACAGTTCTTCGCCGACTGCCCATTCACTCAAGTGATGCAGAGACGGAATTCCTAAGAATCTAGTATTGCAAACACACCTCCCGGGAGTGTTTGGCATTTAAGTTTTCAAATGTGAGTAATTTACCTATCACGCATATTTTCTTGATGAGGTCTTCCCGTTAATTGTCCTACAACAAATGTTGATAGTCTCATTTCTTTTTCTTAATCTTTTTAGTTAGGTATCCGAGGAGATTTTCCCTTCCTGCGGATTTAACTTAGATATGTTCCTTATTACTCCCCGACGATTTAGAGGGACGGTGCCCAGACGTCATTGTTGCAGCTATGTTAGGCGCGAGGTACTTGGTTCAACGTGACGGCATTACCCGTAAACGTGACCCAGAGGTACCGTAAATACCGAACACTGTGATTTGTTCAAGTTTGGACGTTTCTTTACAAGGTTTACCTATCTGGTAAAGAGAAGAAAAACTTGTATAATCACTAACTAAGAAAATTGATAAAGGAACATAAAGATGCATGATAATTTTGCTTAGAAAATGTTTAATCCATTCTATCAATTCTCATTATAAAGAGGTTTAGATTTGGAAAAACAAGGAATATTGAAAACCTATTTTGTCATACATCAATAGACTTTATTCCAAGAGTGGATAATTGAGACATTTTCTTGCATGACCATTATAAGTTCATTTTCAAATTGAAACTAGTAAGAATTAAAAGATGTAACAAGAGATTCAAAATAGATTTCTCAATACTAGTAAACTTCCATTATCAACAAACCTTTGGATATACTTGATCAAGGATAACAATGATTAAAGATTTTACGACTATTTTAAAGAACTTCCCAATTCCATGCATGATTGAAGCAAGATCATAATTTATAATACGATAACTCATCTATTTCAAAATACCTTTGTCTTCATGTTCAAGGAACCAAGTAATTTACTTACTCCATTCATTATTCATTTTCCCTAGTAAATTTTAAGGTTGGTTTCAAATTAACTTAGTGTACATAAATATTAATTTAAAATGACATTTGTGCTTGTATTTCAATTTTCAACCATTTTACATTTTGGTACTTAATCACCTAGATACTTAATCATAAAGGTCAACATAAGTTAATTTCCACTTCATCGATAGTTGCATTTATAAAGTTGTCTATAATTTTGTATTATTGTTTGATTAGTGAGTTGTGTATGGAATCAGTGAGTGTCTAGTTAGGTTTGTGTCAACATGTATCACATGATTCCAAGGAAGGGTCCTTGACATAAATCACCCATGTAACAATTGTATCAAGAAACTTAACGAAAGTTTTCAAATATAGTTCCATTGTCAAAATATAATAGTTATCACTCAAACAAATGACAATATCTAATTTAATCATTATTTTTGAAATGTACATGTTATTATTGATTTTATAAATAATATTATTTAAATATGAGAACATGTCTCACAAGGTAACTAAACGAGATTGATTATTAATTCGAAGCAATCAAACCTTTCATGAATAATTACATATGAACTTCATATGATTAATAATATATTATTTATATAATTATTAGTAAAAGAAATTTATTGTTTAGTTTATAAACATTAATTCTTAGTTTTAAAACTTAATTTATATATTATTAATTCTTTTTTTTAATCTTGCAAGCGTAAAGTTACATTCCACAACCTCTGCCAGCGTGGGAGCTTTTGGAACAGGGTGCATACATTCATCAGACATAAAAAAAAAAAAAAATCAAACAAAAGCAATTGTCAGCTGTAAAGCCAGAGTCCCTAACCTTGGCCAACGTCCTCACTACCTATGCACAAAATGGAGATGTTGAAAAGATTGAGAAGTTTTCAAGTGAATGAAATCGGCAGGTGTAAAACCAAATTCCACAACCTTTGCCAGCATCGCCCAAACTGGAGTCGTAAAGCTACATCCCTCACTAGGCAAGTGAAAAGCTTTGGCACAGGGTATGGATTTCTAGCAAGGCATAATGCAAATGAATTATTTTTTTGTTTTTTTTGTCAGATGATGTAATTGAAACTCTACATCCTCACATTGTAAGCTTTGCTTGAGTTCTAGGTGCACGCAGCCATGCAGGTTTAGCGGATGAGAGTTGTACATACTTCAATCATATGAGTAACCCTTATTTCATTACAACTACCGTTGATGGCTATGTGTGGCGGTCCTTCTTCACAGTGCTGGCTATCTTGAGGACACCCTAAACTTTATCCTTTCGATGCCAATTAATCCTGTGGTAATTATGTGAACATGATTTCTTGGTGCCTGTAGATCACAGCTATAGACAGAGGAGATCAATGAAGAATTGGAGAATTCGACTTGGGAGGTGAAGATATACTCCCAGCCTATATCAAAATAAGAGCTGTGGAACAGGAGTTGGACATACATCATAGTAGAAAGGAAGATAGACAACTAGATCCATTGAAAAAGCTTTAAAAACTTTCAAGCAAATAAAATTGGCAGGCAAATTCCACAACTATAGCTATCGTCCTTCCCTGTCGGTGCCTCGTCACAGGGTGTTAAAACAGGGTATTGATAGAAGGCTGAGGGCTAGGGCAGAGAGAAGAGGCCAACGAGTTAGGGAAACAAATGCTATTTCCATACATCAAATCTTTCATAAAAATTTTCACATAGATATTAAATTTCAACATATCACCAATATGAATCACAAACTAAAGCTATGAACAAAATTCAAGAACTAGATAGTTAAAAGAAACAAAACAAAATAATGAAGGAGAGAGCTCATACAAATTTCTCTAGCACTCCCTAAACCAAAGATGAGTGTCTCCTTCCTCAAAATTCTAGGCATTTATAGAAAATTTCATGTATCCCCACCCTTATTTTTTTTAATGCAAATGCATCCTCCACTCCTTTAATTTATTGATAATGCAGCCTCCACTCCTTTAGTTTAATGCTAATGCATTCTCCACGCATTCTCCACAAATCTTATCCCCCATTTCCTATGTGTAATCCATTTAAATTGTTTATAATTTATATTTTAAATGAATATACTAATTTCCCTATTTTTTTCTAATTTCCCAAGTAAGAATAAACAACTCAACCCCCCACTTCCTCCATTAACCTAGTGGTTATAAAACAATGTAATCCCACTCAATATGTTCCCCATTAAACCCCACTTGAAGAATAAAATACAAATGAGAAAACTTAAAATAACATAGAGTGGGTGACACAACACCCACATAAAAGGGAACCTCACCAAAAGGAGGTACATGGAGACAAGCCCACCATAATGAGGGGGATCATGGAGTGCTCCATGACTTGGAAGTGGGCACGAGTGTGGATTCCACTCATCCCATGTCCCCCAAGCTTCCAATTTTTGTCACTTAACCTCACCCCCAAGTTGAGGTGACCCTATGGCAGTTAACCCAAGGTTAACCTAGTCAAAAAGGTCCCTAAACCCAAGGGGTACAACCTAGGGTTGTTTTAAACCTAGTTAGCAGGGTCAATTAAAACACAAAATAAAGGATCTAAAAGAATTACAATTTAAACAAGATTAAAAACATCATTACTTACATCACTTATCATAATAAAAGTAAATCAAAATATAATATACTTTTTATGTTAGTTTTCAAAACTTGAGTTGTGACATCCTTCTCCTCTAAATTTATGCATCATCCCGATGCATGTTCGAAATAAGATCAAAACATAGAAATCCGTATCAGAATATTTACTTTTAATGTCCATATTTCAAAAATAGTTTAACATAGATAAAGATAACAAGGCATAACTATCATTGTCCTTAAGCAAGATTTGAAGTTTGTCGAGTTAATAAATAACTAGAGTTTATTCAAAATAAATACAGATAGAGTTGTTGCATTTCCACTGTGTCTTCCCATGTAGCATTCTCAGGTGAGTACTGGTCCCACTGGACTTTAGATTGGTCCACTGTCCTGTTGCGGAGCTGGAACTGGCGCCTCTCGATGATTCTGCATGGCTCTATTGTTATTGTACTTGCTTCTTCTACCTGCAGGGCATTCCAATTAAGAATATGCTTAGGGTCAGGTATATACGTTTTTAACAAGGATACATGGAATACGTCATGAATGCGGCTCAGTGTCAGAGGTAAGGCCAAGCAGTAAGCTACAGGATTAATTTCCTCAAGTACTTCAAAAGGTCCAACATAGCGAGGGGCTAGCTTTGACTTCCTTCCAAAAGAGATGGAACTTTTATGAGGTCGGACTCTTAGGAACACCTTTTCACCAACTTGAAATCTTCTGAGTGTCCTATTCTTATTTGCATAACTTTTCTGGCAATCTGAGGCTTCCTTCAACCTCTGTCGAATAAGTTGCACTTGGTTGTCCATATCTTTCAACATTTCAGGGCTAACCAGTATCCTATCTTCCAATTTATCCCAACTTAATGGTGCTCGACAAGGTCTCCCATAAAGAGCTTCAAAGGTTGCCATACCTATTGCTGCTTGGAACGAATTGTTATAGGTGAACTCAACTAATGGCAAATATTCCTCCCATTTAGTCTGCTGATCCATACAATACATACGAAGGAGGTCTTCCAGAATTTGGTTGGTTCTTTCTGTTTGTCCATCTGTCTCAGGATGATAAGCTATGCTGAAATTCAACTGTTTTCTTAAGGCAGCTTGCAATGTGGTCCAAAATCTAGAAGTGAACTTCACGTCTCTATCAGAGATGATTTTCTTAGGAATCCCATGCAACCTAAAAATTTCTTTTATGAACCTTTTTGCTACTACAGGTGCATCATTTGTTAAGTTTCCTGGTATGAAGTGGGCAACCTTAGTGAGTTTATCCACTACCACCAAAATGCAATTGTGCCTATGAGATGTCATTGGTAGCCCTTGGACAAAATCCATACTTATGACTTGCCATTTAAAGAAAGGTACATCATGTGGATAAAGAAGTCTTGCTCGGTGCACATGTTCTGCCTTAACCCTTTGACATTCTAGGCATCTAGCAACTATGTCTACCACATCCTTCTTCATTCCTGGCCAAAAATATATTCTTTTAAGGTCTGCATACATCTTATTCACTCCTGGATGTCCTGAATAGGGAGCCTTATGTGCCTCTGCTAAGATCATACCCCTTAGTTTTGCATTATCAGGAATGCATATTCTTCCCTGGTACCTCATTAGTCCATCATAATCAAAAGCATAGTCCAAATACTTCGGTTCCACAAAGGTGTTAGCTAGAGATGTCTTAACCTGAACGTACCATGGGTTATGTTTTTGCTCAGAGAGTATTTGTTGTTTCAGGTTTATGTGCAAGTTGGATATGGCCATTATATGCCTCCTCTTACTGAGAGCATCGGCCACCCTATTTTCTTTCCCTTTGATATATTGAATATCAAAATCATACTCACTTAGGAACTCTAACCACCTTCTCTGTCTTGCATTCAAATGAGGTTGAGTGAAGATATATTTTAGTCCTTGATGGTCTGTTTTAAGCTCAAATGGTTTTCCCAACAAGAAATGTCTCCATTTTTGCAAGGCATGAACTATGGTTGCAAGTTCAAGGTCATGGGGGCATAATTGACTTCATGAATTTTTAGTTTTCGTGATTCATAAGCCACTACTCCTTCCTCTTGGAAAAGAACTCCTCCAAGTCCTTCTATGGATGCATCTGTTACTACTGTGAAGTTACCATTAGGGTCAGGCACTTTTAGAATTGGAGGTGATGTTAGCCTTTCCTTCAGTACTTGAAAAGCCTTATCACACTGCTCAGTCCAAATGAACTTTTTATTCTTTTTTTGTAAGGATGTGATTGGATTGGCTATCCTTGAAAAGTCTTTCACAAACCTTCTATAGTACCCTACCAATCCCATAAAACTTCTTACTTCAGTCACATTTGTAGGGATAGGCCATTCAGTGATGGCTTTTACTTTATCAAGATCTACTACTATGCCCTCGGCTGAAATGATATGCCCTAAATAGTGAACCCTCCTTTCAAAGAAGGAGCATTTGGATAACTTCCCAAACAACTTATGCTTCCGTAACCTTTGTAAGACTGCCTGGAGATGGGTTAAGTGTTCCTCTTCATCCTTGGAATATATTAAAATGTCATCCAGAAACACAATCACAAAGTTATCCAAACAATTGTGGAACACACTATTCATTAGATTCATAAAGGCAGTTGGAGCATTTGTTAGTCCAAATGGAACTACAGTGAATTCATAGTGTCCATATCTTGTCCTAAATGTTGTCTTTGGAATGTCTTCATCTTTTATCCTTAATTGGTGATAGCCTGAGCGAAGATCAATTTTGGAGAACACTGAGGCTCCTCTCATTTGGTCAAATAGATCATCAATACGAGGCAAGGGATATCTGTTCTTCACAGTGGCCTTATTCAACATTTTGTAGTCAATGCACAACCTTAGTGTCCCATCCTTCTTCTTTACAAATATGACTGGTGCTCCCCAAGGTGATACACTAGGCCTTATCAACCCTTTCTCTAGCAATTCTTGCAACTATATTTTCAACTCTTGGAGTTCTGTAGTGTTCATCCTATATGGGGCTTTGGATATAGGTGCAGTTCTAGGAAGTATATCGATTGAAAAATTGAATTCCCTTTTAGGAGGTAATCCAGGTAGTTCTTCTGGAAACACATCCTTGTAATCCTAAAGGAATGAACTATTTTCAAAGGTAGGGGCTTCTTTCTCTTCTCCCTTCTCATCTAAAGATACTAGGAATATATGATTTCCTCATTTTCGTTTTGCCTTCTTTAGTTGCATAGCAGAAATGGTCCCCACTGATATAGGTTTGTAAATTCTTTGGATCCTAACTCTACACCCCTTATCATCTACACACTCCACCACTTTGGTATAGCAATCTATGTTAGCCTTATGACTCGTTAGCCAGCTTATTCCGATTATGACATCATAGGCTCCTAGGGGTGCAACATATAAGTCAGCTTTGGTTTCTAATTCAGGAAACTTGATGAGTGCTCCTCTTATGTACTTGTTCACTTTCCGTATAGCCTTGTCCCCATACTGAACCGTCCATGATGATTCCATATTCTTAGTTTTCAAAGACATTTTTCTTACCAATTCTGGGGAAATAAAATTCGCGGAGGAACCAGTATCTATCAAAATAGTTATAGGTTTACCAAAACGCATACCTCTTGTCTCCATAGGTACATTTTGATGATGAGTTTGTTGATATCTGACGGTAGCATGTATTTGATGTTGCCGAGGTTACTGTGGTTGATTGTACCCATTCCTTTTTGAACAATCCCTTGCATAATGATTGCCTCCACACATAAAGCATCCACCAAGGGGTCCATTAGAAATTTGGGGTGGTGCATTCCCATCATTCCTTCTGACATTACTATTGTAATTGTTCCTATGATCCTGATTACCAGCAGACTTTGTTCTACCCCAGTCTCTCCTCTTGCTCTTCTGAGCCTCTCTGTTATCCCTATTGTCTAGTTTTCTTTTGAAGACAAATTGTTTGTCCTGAAAGTTTTGCTTTGCTACCGATAATGCATGTAATTTCTTTTCCTATTTAAGTGCCTTCTCCAAGACTTTATTCATGTTGTCAAGGGCAAACATATCCACTTCTGCCCCAATATCAGTATTCAACCCCAAAAGAAACTTCCTTGCCTGAGACCTTTCATCCCTTTGATAGATAGGAACATATTTCAGTAGCTTCGTAAATCTATCCCAATACTGTTGGACTGTGAGATTTCCTTGTCTAAGATTCAGAAACTCAGTCATCTTCTCATCATAAAATAGTTGTGGAAGCCATCTTTCACGGAAGTGGCTCACAAACTACCTCCAAGTCAGGTTTTCTTTTGAATAACAATATTGTTCTTTTATGTTTATCCACCAACTAGCAGCTTCTCCTTCTAACTGATAGGGTCCCTAGGTCGCCTTGATATTTTTTGAATAGTTTCTTAGTTCAAAATATTTCTCCATTTCAATTAGCCATCCTTCTGCAGAATCCCCCACATGTTTACCGTCAAATTTAGGAGGAGTTATCTTCTTGAGGTCTTGTGAGATATCTAGAGTGGTAGTTTTCTGTCGAGGCCTAGGAACCTCTAGCTCATTAGTTGTTTGAGCTATGTGTACTTCTGCACCTTGATGTTCATTTTCCAGTTCCAAAATGTTTTCTATAGTCCCCTGTCTAGTCTTCAGGTCCTGTACAGTTTTCTCAAGGTTTTTCAACTTTTCTTTCTGTTTTGTCAACAACTGAATAATTGCTTCAATACTAGCATTTGGGTTCTCAGGTGGTTTTTCAACATGTTCTTGGTTTTCAACTGGTCCTTGTTTTCAGGTTCTCGCCATTTAATTATGAAACAAGGAGAGAGGTGATTTACCACTTGCTACAATTTTTGGTTTACAACATGCAAATTGACTATAATTAAATCTATCTATCACAATTCTTATCTTGAATACTAATTATTATCAATTTTGAGTTTGTAGGCCTCCAGGCCGAGTGTTTGAACCACGCTCTGATACCACATGTAAGGACCCACTTAATCCAAACTCAAATTTTTTTTAAAAAAATCTCTATTAACAAGTCCATTCCAATTTACGCATCAATTCACAGCTTTCTTTGTCCTCTATGCACTCTTTACAGATCTCTGGTTGTGTTCTTAGAGTATCAAAGAGGTCTCGGAAGACATCGACATATGGTAGCTCAATTAACTTGAGAGTCTTTTTGGATGCACAACTGTGTATCAATTGAAGATGATGGTGTGGGAATCCCTTGGCGTAGTGAAGGCAATTCACAAGCTTCATAAAGGCACAATGGAACAGGTCAATAAATTAGCCACTTTACATAGTCCTTATGATAGATATCAAAACTTTCATTGAGTACTTAGGAAAACTTTCGGCCAAAACGGCCATATGTTCACACAGAACATTAATTTCAGTCAAAACAGGCCATATGTTCAAAACATAACATTCTTAAGCCAACCCGGGCTCTTCTATCCTTTGGGCAAATAGGTTTGTGCAGAACCAGGTCCAATGAACCTTATCGCTACCTGATTCAGGTAGAACAAACAATGGCCAAAAGGCCTAGTGATAAAATGGACCAATTCTCTATCCAATACGGGATAAGTAAACACAACAACCAACTGGGCTAAATAGGATAGGAATCATTATACTCTGGCCAGAGACTTCTGACTCCCTCAGAACCAATAGAGATTCAAGAGTCACTTCCTAGTGACCACAGTCTGCCCAGACACTATGCTGAGGACGTCGACCAGGGAACACATAACATCAACTTGTACTCACCTCAGTTTACGGTAATGCCGGATACAAGTAATCCACCTTGGGGATTCTTCTGAGTACTAGGAGAGTTCTTAAGTGACCTAGATAACCTTTTAACTAGAGATAGAGATTATGAAGTTGATTATTAAAGAGTACCCTATATCTGAGGGACCTGAGTACTGGGGGCATCCTTTGCCGTCCAGACTGCCTACATACCCTGTATCCACAGGATCAAGGCCATCTACGGATGTGATCTACACGACGAAAGCGAACATGTAGTTCTATCTTGCACTATGTTTATGTAACTGTGGTTGGTACATAGTTCTTCGCCGACTGCCCATTCACTCAAGTGATGCAGAGACAGAATTCCTAAGAATCTAGTATTGCAAACACACCTCCTGGGAGTGTTTGGCATTTAAGTTTTCAAATGTGAATAATTTACCTATCACACATATTTTCCCGATGAGGTCTTCCCGTTAATCATCCTACAACAAATGTTGATAGTCTCATTTCTTTTTCTTAATCTTTTTAGTCAGGTATCCGAGGAGATTTTTCCTTCCTGCGGATTTAACTTAGACATGTTCCTTATTACTCCTCGACGATTTAGAGGGACGGTGCCCAGACGTCATTGTTGCAGCTATGTTAGGTGCGAGGTACTTGGTTCAACGCAATGGCATTACCCGTAAACGTGACCCAGAGGTGCCGTAAATACCGAACACTGCGATTTGTTCAAGTTTGGATGTTTCTTTACAAAGTTTACCTATCTGGTAAAGAGAAGAAAAACTTGTATAATTACTAACTAAGAAAATTGATAAAGGAACATAAAGATGCATGATAATTTTGCTTAGAAAATGTTTAATCCATTCTATCAATTCTCATTATAAAGAGGTTTAGATTTGGAAAAATAAGGAATATTGAAAACCTATTTTGTCATACATCAATAGACTTTATTCCAAGAGTGGATAATTGAGACATTTTCTTGCATGACCATTATAAGTTCATTTTCAAATTGAAACTAGTAAGAATTAAAAGATGTAACAAGAGATTCAAAATAGATTTCTCAATACTGGTAAACTTCCATTATCAACAAACCTTTGGATATACTTGATCAAGGATAACAATGATTAAAGGTTTTACGACTATTTTAAAGAACTTCCCAATTCCATGCATGATTGAAGCAAGATCATAATTTATAATACGATAACTCATCTATTTCAAAATACCTGTCTTCATGTGCAAGGAACCAAGTAATTTACTTACTCCATTCATTATTCATTTTCCCTAGTAAATTTTAAGGTTGGTTTCAAATTAACTTAGTGTACATAAATATTAATTTAAAATGACATTTGTGCTTGTATTTCAATTTTCAACCATTTTACATTTTGGTACTTAATCACCTAGATACTTAATCATAAAGGTCAACATAAGTTAATTTCCACTTCATCAATAGTTGCATTTATAAAGTTGTCTATAATTTTGTATTATTGTTTGATTAGTGAGTTGTGTATGGAATCAGTGAGTGTCTAGTTAGGTTTGTGTCAACACGTATCACATGATTCCAAGGAAGGGTCCTTGACATAAATCAGCCATGTAACAATTATATCAAGAAACTTAACGAAAGTTTTCAAATATAGTTCCATTGTCAAAATATAATAGTTATCACTCAAACAAATGACAATATCTAATTTAATCATTATTTTTGAAATGTACATGTTATTATTGATTTTATAAATAATATTATTTAAATATGAGAACATGTCTCACAAGGTAAATAAATGAGATTGATTATTAATTCGAAGCAATCAAACCTTTCAGGAATAATTACATATGAACTTCATATGATTAATAATATACTATTTATATAATTATTAGTAAAAGAAATTTATTGTTTAGTTTATAAACATTAATTCTTATTTTTAATACTTAATTTATATATTATTAATTCTTATTTTTAATCTTGCAAGCGTAAAGTTACATTCCACAACCTCTGCCAGCGTGGGAGCTTTTGGAACAGGGTGCATACATTCATCGTACATAAAAAAAAATAATATCAAACAAAAGCAATTGTCAGCTGTAAAGCTAGAGTCCCTAACCTTGGCTGATGTCCTCACTGCCTGTGCACAAAATGGAGATGTTGAAAAGATTGAGAAGTTTTCAAGTGAATGAAATCGACAGGTGTAAAACCAAATTCCACAACCTTTGCCAGCATCGCCCAAACTAGAGTCGTAATGCTACATCCCTCACTAGGCAAGTGAAAAGCTTTGGCACAGGGTATGGATTTCTAACAAGGCATAATGCAAATGAATTGTTTTTTTGTTTTTTTTGTTAGATGATGTAATTGAAACTCTACATCCTAACATTATAAGCTTTGCTTGAGTTCTAGGTACACGCAGCCATGCAGGTTTAGCGGATTAGAGTTGTACATACTTCAATCATATGAGTAACCCTTATTTCATTACAACTACCGTTGATGGCTATGTGTGGCGGTCCTTCTTCAGAGTGCTGGCTATCTTGAGGACACCCTAAACTTTATCCTTTCGATGCCAATTAATCCTGTGGTAATTATGTGAACATGATTTCTTGGTGCCTATAGATCACAGCTATAGACAGAGGAGATCAATGAAGAATTGGAGAATTCAGCTTGGGAGGTTAAGCTATGCTCCCAGCCTATATCAAAATAAGAGCTATGGAACAGGAGTTGGACATACATAACAGTAGAAAGGAAGATAGACAACTAGATCCGTTGAAAAAGATTTAAAAACTTTCAAGCAAATGAAATTGGCAGGCAAATTCCACAACTATAGCTATCATCCTTCCCTGTCGGTGTCTGGTCACAGGGTATTAAAACAGGGTATTGACAGAAGGCTGAGGGCTAGGGCAGAAAGAAGAGGCCAATGAGTTAGGGAAACAAATGCTATTTCCATACATCAAATCTTTCATAAAATTTTTCACATAGATATTAAATTTCAACATATCACCAATATGAATCACAAACTAAAGCTATGAACAAAATTCAAGAACTAGATAGTTAAAAGAAACAAAATAAAATAATGAAGGAGAGAGCTCATACAAATTTCTCCAGCACTCCCCAAACCAGAGATGAGTGTCTCCTTCCTCAAAATTCTAGGCATTTATAGAAAATTTCATGTATCCCCACCCTTATTTTTTCAATGTAAATGCATCCTCCACTCCTTTAATTTATTGATAATGCAGCCTCCACTCCTTTAGTTTAACGCTAATGCATTCTCCACTCCTTTAATTTATTGATAATGCAGCCTCCACTCCTTTAGTTTAATGCTAATGCATTCTCCACTCCTTTAATATATTGATAATGCATTCTCCACAAATCTTATCCCCCATTTCATATGTGTAATCCATTTAAATTGTTTATAATTTATATTTTAAATGAATATACTAATTTCCTTATTTTTTTCTAATTTCCCAAGTAAGAATAAACAACTCAACCCCCCACTTCCTCCATTAATCTAGTGGTCATAAAACAATGTAATCCCACTCAATAGGTTCCCCATTAAACCCCACTTGAAGAATAAAATACAAATGAGAAAACTTAAAATAACATAGAGTGGGTTACACAACACCCACATAAAAGGGAACCCCACCAAAAGGAGGCACATGGAGACAAGCCCACCATAATGAGGGGGATCATGGAGTGCTCCATGACTTGGAAGTGGGCATGAGTGTGGATTCCACTCATCCCATGTACCCCAAGCTTCCAATTTTCGTCACTTAACCTCACCCCCAAGTTGAGGTGACCCTATGGCAGTTAACCCAAGGTTAACCTAGTCAAAAAGGTCCCTAAACCCAAGGGGTACAACCTAGTGTTGTTTTAAACCTAGTTAGGACTCCTAGGGTCAATTAAAACACAAAATAAAGGATCTAAAAGAATTACAATTTAAACAAGATTAAAAACATCATTACTTACATCACTTGTCATAATAAAAGTAAATCAAAATATAATATACTTTTTATGTTAGTTTTCAAAAATTGAGTTGTGGCATAAACATCATTTCTGAAAAAAGAGAAATGGATGGCATGGTCTCACCCCAAAGTTAGTTTTTAGTGTAAATAGTTTGGAATAGTTAATAGGGAACCTCCCCTTGATGAGAGGAGAGATTTATCTCATTACACTATGGTCGATATAACCATTTTGCCTTCAATTAGTTGAAGACAAAATATTCACCCAACAATGTCTACAGAAAGGAACAGGAGGAAAAGGACAAGAAGTGGAAAATGAAAGGAAGCCAAAATGAGGAAACTCAGGATGTTAAAACAAGTGCAACTCCTCACAATATATCCTATGAAAGAATGGACGATCTTAAGGAATTCCCCTTTGATCCCCACACCACTAAATCCCATGCATTGTTTGGCTTAGCATCCATCCCATGTATTAATGAATGGGATATCAAAAACCTTTTGGTTGGAACAATCGAAATCATTGAAGAAGGAGATGAAAAAGAAGAAAAACAAACTTCCACCTATGAATTCAGAGAAGCATCTCATTCATAGAACCATGAAAGACTATGGACTCTACATTTCAAAGGAGCTAGTTGTAAGATGGGGGTAGGAACCGAGATAATCTTAACATCCCCCGACGGAAAAATCCTTCCTTTCGTCTTTAGACTAGATTTCTCTTGCACCAACAACATAGCTGAGTATGAAGCCCTATCCCTAGGAATCATGCTAGCCATGAGAATGGGGATCAAAAAAATATCTACCTTTGGAGACTCTCAATTGGTGATCAACCAAGTTGCAGACAATTATGAAATGAAGTCCAAACGATTGCGACCTTATAAAGAGACCATCAGAAAATTAGTTCAATTCTTCAACTTTTTCTCCATCAAAGCCATACCCTAAGAACAAAATTAGGTAGCAGATTCAATGGCTACTTCAGCCGCACTATTCTCGCCACATGCTCAACTACAAAATGTAGAATGTATTATTTCGGTACATGGAGAGCCATTGTTAAATAGCAAGGAGCTACCAGATATCTTAAATTATGCCATAGGTCAAGAAGAATGACCAACTAGAGACTACGCTGAGAATGATGAAGCCATCCTGGAATATTTGCATGTGTATGATGGGCTTCTGAGAGTCCACCATAAAAAGGGATACCTACTCCTCCCTCATCCTAGGGACTACTTTGGAAATGAGAAAGAAATCCTGCAAATCGAGGCAAACTCAGATTTACCACCTACGCCACAAAAATTTGAAGGACACCCCTTCCTGACAGGAGATACGATTGACATCAACATCAGTACACCTAAAAAACATAGGATATTAAAGCTAGGAGGAGAGCTAAATGATGAAAAGCTAGAGGAATACACAGAGTTTCTCATTGAATATTCAGATGTGTTTGCATGGGCCTACTTAGACATCCTAGTGTTAGATCCAAATATTGTAGTGCATAATCTAGTAACAAAACCAGATGCCAAGCCCGTAAAATAGAAACAAAGGCCCATAAAACCACAAGTAGCTGAAATGGTGAAAGAAGAACTCAAAAAGTTATTAAATGTTGGATTCATCAAACCCGTCGATTATTCCAATTGGGTCTTAAACATTGTCCCAGTCTTCAAGAAGAATGGAAAAATTTAGATATGTCTCGATTTTAGAGAAATCAATCAAGCTTGTCCAAAAGATGACTTCCCATTACCATCCATCGATCAAATTATCGATTCAACAACAGGATATGAGGTTCTCTCCCTGATGGATGGGTTCTTAGGATATAACCAGATCAAGATTACAGAAGTTGACCAAAATAAAACAACATTTACCACCCCTTGGGGAACCTTTTGCTACACAGTCATGCCTTTCAGATTGAAAAATGCTGGAGCCACGTACCAACGGGAAATGATACACATTTTCCATGATTATATACACAAGGTAGTAAAAACCTATGTAGACAATCTTCTGGCCAAATCAGAGCAAAGGGAGAAACAAGTGGAGGATCTACGGAAAATCTTCGATAGGCTCTGAGAATATAAAGTAAGGTTAAAACCTGAAAAATGTGTCTTTGGGGTTACAATAGGAAAATTGTTGGGATTCATCATCTCACGAAGAGGTATTGATGTCGACCCAGCCAAAGTCAAAGAGGTCCTAAATGCAACTCCTCCAACAAGTGAGAGAATAGTAAGAGCCTTCTTAGGACAACTAGGCATAATCAGATGATTCATACCAGATATGACTTTGAAAATCCATCCGATTAACCAACTGTTAAAAAACCAAGTGGGTATTACTTGGACCATAGATTGTCAAAACACGTTCGAACAAGTAAAAAGATTCTTATTAACTCCACGCACGTTGATGCCTCCAAAGCATGACAAAACCTTCATTCTATACTTTAGGGCCACTAATATCTCCGTAGCATGCGTGCTAGCTCAAGAGGATGAGGGTGGAAGAGAAAGAGCCATCTATTTCATAAGTCAAACTTTATTGTAATATGAGAAGAATTACATGCAAGCTGAAAAAGAGTGCCTGGCTATAGTTTTTATAACTTGAAGGCTACGACATTACATGTTGAATCAAGAAACTAAAGTCATGATATGATTCGAATAATTGAGGACCTTTTTGAATCAGCCTATGCTCTCAAGGAGAGCTGGTCGGTTCATAACCCTGTTGAGTGAATTTGAACTAGCTTATGTCAACCATAAGGTAGTAAAAGAACAAATATTAGTGGACTGGTTAGCAGATAATCCTGTCCCCCAAAAAGAATCCATGAACAAAGATTTCCCCAATGAAGAAATTTGTGCGGTAGATCTAGATAAATATGCCAACTCGTATTGGTATAGAGACACTGTAAACTATCTTGCGAATAGAACTTACCTAGAAGACATGACCCCTTTGGGAAAAAGATGATTGCATGCCCTCACCACAAGATATGTTCTAATAGGTGATGTACTCTATCGAAGAGCCCTCGACGGAATATTGCTCCGATGTGTGGACAAGGAAGAAGCTCACACGATACTAGAAGAGAGTCATAGTGGAATATGTGGAGGACACTTTGGAGGACATGCCACGGTAAGAAAAATGCATAGAATGGGATACTTCTGGCCCTGCTTAGAAGGGGATGCAGTTAAATTCATAAAAAGGTGTCTGAAATGTTAGGCATATGCGCATGTTCACCATACTCCAACAATAGATTTACAACCAATTGTCACACCTTGGCCCTTCTCCACATAGGGATTAGACCTAGTAGGAAAGATATCCCCCCATTAATAGATAGACATCTGTTCATCATAATGGCAATAGAGTATTTCACAAAGTGGGTAGAGGCCATGCCTCTCACCACAGTGTCGGGAGCCATGATCGCTAAATTCATCTTGAACCAAATCATTTGTCAGTTCAAAATCCCTCAAGTCATAGTGACAGATAATGCCTCACCCTTCAGAAACCTACAAGTGAGAGGATTATATGAAAGGTTTCATAACAATCATAGTTCCCCTTTGGTCTATTACCCTCAAGGAAATAGACAAGTAGAGGCTACCAATAAAACTTTGAAGTCAATATTGGTCAAAATTATAAAGGACTCCAAGAGAGACTGACATCTACAACTATATCCAGCTCTATGGGCCTATAGAACAAGTGTCAGGGCACCGATTGGAACCACCCCCTATGCCCATACCTTTGGGTTAGAAGTAGTGTTGCCATTAGAAGTAGAATTGCCTAGCCTAAGAGTGTCATTACAAGGATTATTAGACAATGAAGAATACAGGGCAGTTAGGTTGGTTGAACTAGAAATGTTGGACGAAACATGCCTAAGAGCCGTTCAAAGGAATGACTCTTATCTTACAAGAATGAAAAAGCAGTATAACAGAAAGGTCATTCCAAGGCCTTTAACAGTGGGAGATTTAGTGCTCAGTATAGACAATCTAATTGACAAAAAGGCAAGCGAAGGATGAAAATTCAGACCTAACTGGATAGGCCCATACATGGTTAAAGAAGATATTGGAAATGGTGTTTATCTCTTGTGCACAATGGAGGGAGAGGAATTTGGAGAAACATTAAATGCCTTTCACCTCAAGAAATATTATGTCTAAAAGACCAAAAAATCGTAAAACATAAAAATACAAAAAAATTATAAAACTCAAAAATGTCAAAAACAATTTGTTTCTTGCATTTCTGCATCATTCTGTTCATCTTGCATTACTGTTTGTGACTTTCTCTTATGCTATTTTCCCTTTAGTAAGGAGTCTAATGTTGCCTAGATATATGTCATCCTTTCAGGACCTAGAGATCCCTTACTTTTTCTTTCACAATTTGCCATAATCCCCCTTCACTCCCAGTGAATCTAAAATCAAAGCCTAACTCTTAGCTTTACACTGATCCCAGTCTTAGTGAGTTATGATGTTAGGTCTAAGAAAAGTCAGTATTTGAACCTACAGCGTTCAAAGGAAGCTTACAAGTAGACCTTCCCAATTCTTCGTTAGTAGAAGAGAAGTCTGACCAGATTACGAAATCTTTAGGTGGTGCTCAGCCCCTTATCTCTCTTGGTCAAAAATGTCAGGAAGATCAAAACTCTGAAGGAAGCAATCTAAGATACGAGTGAACAAAAAAAATGAGTGAACAAAATAAGAGTGTAGAAAAGTGAGAATTAAGAGATCAAATCATTGCATAGAAAAAATTCCAAAAGCACTCATTTCTAGAAAAGTCAGAAAATCCAAAAACAATGAGAAAAGATAAGTGAGGAAAAATACAAAAAAAAAGTGAAAAGTAGAAAAAAGAGAGATACAAAAAAAGAGTGAAAGAGAGAAGATTGTTGAATGTCTATACTCTTGGGTGGAGATCAGTCTAAGCTCAAAGCCTCAAGAGTGACATTCTAATAGAGAAAGTAAGGTACAGAGCACACACACGCACTAGGCTGAGCAAAGCTGAAAAGTCTAGTTGTCTCTAGGATCATCTTCTATCTAGGGACCTTTTTTCTTTCCCATTTTTATCCTTTACCTCGGGTCTATCTTGCTTGCCATCTCTGATCTAAGTCTAGAAAACACCTATAAAACTTGATGATAGTCTAAGTTGAAAGCCTGTCAAATTATCTTATCTAGATAAGGATCAGTGTTTAGCCTTTAGCAAAGCCTAGAAATTAGAAGCACTCCATGATTCATTTTCACTCCCCACTTGAGTTTTTCTATAATCCCATCTCATAGCCCTGAATAGATTTCTTATATCAAGACAACCCGCAATCCCCTAAACTGAAAATGGTGTTTAAGAGTAGTCATTATGTTTGTCCCATATCACTTTCATATCAAAATCAGAAAAAGAGTCGCAAAGCAATAAAGTCAAGTGTCATATCTTATGACATTCAGTAAAGTATTGTAGTTGTGTTTACTGCATTTCTTGAGTGCCTGCATTATCATATCATAAACTGCATATCATATATGTGTCCTTCAAAATTACAAAAACATGTCACCGTTGTCATAATTGCATTTGGTAAAAGAGTTGAAAAGGTCAAAACATAATCAAAAACTTCTAAACATGCACAAGAGATGAGTACAAAGTTTGACAAGGGAAAAACCATAGAAAAAGATAAGCTTTCATAGATATATCTCAAGTTTTCACATACAAATGGTATCATAGAGCTAAGACAAAATGCTCTCAAGAAAAGTAGAGGCTCCCCATTCAAGGGGTACGAGTTTGAGAAAAACAAGTCAAAGTTGGATCCCTCCAACATAACCCTTGGGGCTTCAGCTCCTCCATCTATGAGTACCACTTGTTGCTCCATGGGACCTATGAGAGTGGTGTGCTCTGTTGTGGGCATGCGATTGTGAAGGCCCCGCCATGCTAGTGCCAGAATGCCCAACATTAAGGTGAGCCATCTCTTGAAGTACTTTGTTCTCACCTTGAAGCATGCTAACCTGGGTCTTCAAACTTGTGATCATCTCACACCCATGGTAGACAAGAGCAAAAATGTCTATGTGTCGCCCTGCAGCAGGGAGCACACCAGGATTATCGAAGAGATGATCACGAGTCATCATAGTAAAAGGGAAGCTTAATCCAACATTAACCTCGCCAACCAAGTCCATCCACTCTTCGCCATTTCCTAAAAGGCCAAAATCAAAGTTAGGATCAAGTCAGTACCAAAAAGAAAGAGAAGACAAAACAAAAGCCAAAGTAAAGTTCTTATAGAGCAGAACTCACGTGGATCTCCAGGCTGCCAGTTAGGGTCAAACTGACGCATCACCTCATCTGAGTGAGGAGGTCAAGGAATAATAGGAGGACTCTCAGGAATGTTAGGAGCCTCATACGAGACATCAATGTCCTCAAAATCCTCATCCTCGAGAGGAGCCTCATCTGACGAATCATCACTATCAAGAACATAGTCCACATCTGGACTCTAAGTCAATGGCCATAGTCACAAATCGGGAAGGAATCCCTCTCCCTCCCCTCCGTCCTCCTCTAGAAGCTTTAGTAATGAAAACACCTGGAGTCAAGGGTGTCTAGAAAATGCTCCTCTGTCCAATCTCCCCCATCTCCTAAACAATCCTATAGCATGTGGACACTGGGGGCAAGTCCTCCGGGATATCCTCGTTGAACTGCTGTAAGACTCGATCTACTCGATGAGCCTCACCCTAACCATTGCAATCTGTGATCTCTAGAACCTCACGACAGTATGCTCTCACCTCACCATCTCGGTGCTAAGCCCCCTCCATGTCATGGTAAGGATCAAAAATCACATCATCATCTGTGACGGTAGCAATAGTGGGAAGAGTAGCATCATAATGACCAATATGTGCCCACCTCACTGCTCTCAATAGTCACCTATCTAGAAGAGGAATAAGCTTCTGATAAGGCCTCATGTGCTCAAAGATCCATGTCATAATCAAAGAAGAGTGACTGAAAGCTAGAGCCCCTCGCCGAGAGATCCAATAAAAATCTTTGTAGACCATAGCCAGGATGCCAGGTCACCATGCATAAATTGTGCCCTCTTCTAGACCACGAATGATGGGTTCCCAACACCATCTCAAATGAGCCGAGGCCTTGTCTCCTGACAACCTCAAAGCAATCAAACAAATTAGAAACCTCCTTAGAAGTGGGATACAGAGTCGAGGCACTGAAGAAAGTAGAACTCCTGTCTGGTCTCCTGGATGATTAACCCCCATGAAAACTGCCCAAGAAGCCTTGTTCTCAAAATACTCACTAGTAGGAAGAAATAGAGTTTGTCCCCTCGTAGGGACCCCAAGAATATGTGTCATTTTTAGGTGTATACATTTTTCCCCTCTTTGATGCAATGTAGTTTACGATGTTGCTTCAAAGAATAAATAGTTTGATAATGATACATACCCCAGTTTGCCCCTAGTACAGGTTATGACGATAGGATGCCCCCCTCAGGAGATTGGATAGGAAGAAGGCAGAAGAATGTGAGACAGACAATCTCACAAAGAAGAAGGTTTAAAAAAAGAACACACACAAGCAAGTAAGCAAGTATGCACAAATGATACAAGAACAAACAAGGTATTTCCCCTATCAAGCAGTAGACCAATGATATACTGATAATGATATACGATATTGTTGTCATGGCGGGGAACAATATATCCCTAGACCAACATGACAGGTGTGTTATCATGGCGGGGAACAATAGATCCCTAGAGAAACACAAAGGATATTGTCTGGTTTCAGGAAAATGGAACATGTCATGTAAGACATGTGTGTTGGTTTGATCTCAACAATGTTACATCATGTATAAGACAATTTGATTGATTACAACTGATTGAGTTGGTTTATGACTAGACAAGGATCAAGACCACTGATTGTGATTGGATCATTTGACAAGATTGACTTGACTTGATTGGTATGGATTAAGGAAAGAATTGCATTTGGACCATTGCTCAGATTGACTTGACAAGGATGAAAGATACGATGATAGATAGAAATTTGATCGATAGAAGAATGACTCGAAAGAAGGAATCACAAGCTTTTGTAAACATTGATACTCTGCATAGAATTTTTATTGCATGGGATATGTATGTGAAATGCAATTGGATACAGTATGGATATGGATATGGATATTTGTCATCTTGATATTGCAAGTATTTTTAAGTGCTTGTTTCATCATTGACCAATTGTTTTGGTACTTTTTCCAAATGTTGTAAGTTAATACAAGCATGTAGGTATAATTGAACTGAGATGACCTGAGCATTGCTTACATGGATTTTACTTTAGCAAGTTAATACAAGCATCGAGGTATAATTGAACCAAGATGACCTAAGTATTTTTTGTGTATCAACAGACAAGGATTGCCCCCTTTCATGTTAGATCTTTGATGTCCTCGATGATCTTTTGCCGATCATGTCGTTAGACAAGGCATCACATTACTAAAGTTTAATCCACAAACAACAAACAAAGAAAATAATCATGCCCCCATCATAGCATCTCTAGCTTTTGGCATCCTCGAGTAGCATAGAAAGACATGATAACAGAAATCAAGATGCTATAACTTAACCATGATCACAACCACAAAACATTTTTACATTTAGATGTGTTTGTTTCTTTCCATAATTTAGGTAAAAATCATTTAGAGTGCTTTAGGTATTTGCTTGCTTTGCTTTGGATAGGTTGAGGTCTTGCGTTAAATTTTTTTCTTGAAAAGTGGGTTTTGCTTGTGCTTGCTTGCCTTTGAGAGAGGTTCCACAATCCTTATTGGTGAGATGGACCCTAAGGGACTGACCTAGTGCCTCAGAGGCTCATTGCTAAATGGCCTTGCCTACGTGACGACATAGAGGCAACGTAGTTTGGGGTAAACCCTAATGGACCTAAGATATGGATTGGATGAGACATGATATGGAAAAAATATGGATTAGATATGGAACAGATAAGACACGACATGGAACAGATATGGATCAGACAAGACATGATATGGAACAAATATGGATGAGACAAGACACGATATGGATCAGATGATACCAATGACAAGGAAACACCACGGATAGCTAGATGTATGGCTGATAAAGAATGGAACAGGTACGTATGAGGATGGCCAATAGTGGATAGAAGGAAACAAGGATGTGATCTCCAAGGACTATGTCGTATAAGAATAACATGCCCCATTGTAGGTAGAATACTTAGGATTTTTCATGGCAATGCTTTGTGACGATAGGAGGATGAGAGGATAATGAAGGATGTGCATGGTTTGGAGGGGTAAGGTATGTCAAGATACACCTAAAACATTTCTCAACATTGTGCCCCCAATCTTTATCAAAATCAAAAAATAGAGGAATGGAGGATTAGGATGGAAGGACTTGATAGTATAGGTATGTAATGGATAGAGGGATAGGATAGGAAATGGTACGGAAAGGAACTGATAGGAGAAGAGTGATATGCCGATGAGACAAGGTGCTCCCAAGTGTAGGTGAAGTAGAAGATCAACTTACACACGATGCCTGTTTGCTAGGTTTTCATCATGGTACTTATCCAAGGTGCCTGTTTACTAGATTTTCACCGTTGGACGAAGGGATTTTTCTTTACTCCTTTTTTTTCTGAATAGGAGAAGGTGAATACGGAAGGGAGAGACTCAAGTATCTAGTTCCTTGAAAGGTGATAGTCCTGCTAGAAGGATGTCGTCACATGGACCATGTCAAGTGTTCCCATAGATGTTGGTAGGAGATTGCATGACAGTGAGATGGAGAAGGTAGATAGTGGATTGCGGAAGGTGCAATAGTGGATGATGATGTAGAATATAGAGGGAAGGCTTATGCAAAATCATGGACCATAGGAATAGGATGAGGAAGACATGTAGGATAATAGTGGAAGGAAGGGGAGATGGAGGTATATGAAAATGTTTGTGGGATGGAAGGGAATCATGACCATCAGTTGCACATACCATGATAAACATTGAAGCTAGTAATGGGAAAGTAGTATAGGAAGAAACAGAGACTTTTGCTTGTGGATGAATGACTTAGGCATGTAGGGATCCACATAGACTGAGTATTTTTCTAATTTTTGCTTGCCATATGGGATGGAAGAATTTGAGACTTTTGGAATGGGAGAAAGTGGATGGTTGGGATTCTTGAGAGGTAGATGCCTCATGTAACTTGATATATTTTTGGTTAGGTACCCAAGCCATTTTGATTTTAGATAGTACCTGTGAAGGTATGGGCTAGGGTGTATGCAGCTTTGGTGCAGCTTCAGAGGTAATCATTTGTTTGATGCGGACTGACACCTTTTTTAGTTTGGCATATAGGTGTGTGGGTGTATACAACTCCTGAGAAGGATGTTTCTTTGATTCTTGGCTTTTGTATCCTAGGTCATGAGGGCTCTTAGGATTTTTGACTTTATAGGTAGAGGCATCTAGATTTTTTGGTTGAATTCTCTTGAGATGGGGGAAGTGGAGTTGGAGGAAGCCCTTTGTTTAGACAACATGTGCATCTGTTGGTCATGATTGGGATTGTTAGAAGATTTATTGGTGGATGGATAAGGCATTAGAAGAAATGGTGGTAAAATGCATGGAGCGATGTTAGGAGTTGGAAGTAGTGGAGGTAGATTAGATGGTGGAAGGTGTATGGTCACATGCTTTTGGGATGTGTAGGATGATGGAGGCGGAATGGCGACATATGTTTTGGGGATATGATAGGATTTGTGATGAAAACTAGGGCATTTAGGAGTGGAGGAAGCACCAACATCTCGAGATTGTTCACCTTGGGGTGTGTATCCAAGGCCATATGAAGGAGGAGGAACATTGACATGGACAGGCTCCAAAATACCTTGTACATGAAGGCCTAAGCCTTTACCTTGATAGTTCATATGTTGGAGTATGCAATGGATAGCAGGATTGTGTGTAGGTGGAACAGTAGACACAAGTTCTTTATTGGATGTAGAAGGTGAGATAGAGGATAATGGTTGTCAGTGTTCTAAGGAGGAACACTCATGAATGAAAGTGGTAAGACCAAGGATATATGGTGGGGGATTTGTAGCATGGTTGATAATGGATGGCGGAGGAGTATTTTTGGTTTGATCTTCTATGCTTGATTGGGAGGCAAGTGTCTCATCAAGGGAAGTGGAAGTTGTTGGATCTTGAATAGGACTAGATGGGGTTATAATCTTAGGACCATGGAATGCATAAAGTGGGCTAAGAGGATCATCAAGGTCTGCTTGATCATAGATAGGCTCGTGATCATAGATGGGATCTTGATCATAGATAGGATTTAGCATGATGGATTTAAGGTTCTCTTGTATAGGTTTGTCATCAACGATAATATCCTGATCACAGAAAGGATAGAGGTTATGGAGGGGCCAAATTTGGATATCTAGCTCATGTATAGGATCAAGTTTCTCATGGATAGCTTCTTCATCAAAGGTAGTATCTTGATCATGGAAAAGATATAGGTTATGAATGGTTTGAAATTGGACTTCTTGCTCATGCATAGGTATAGGATCATCGAAAAGATAAAGGTTCTATAAGGGTCAGATGGGAGTGCTTTGATCTTGATTTAGATAGGGGATTGATGTTTCCACATGTTCTAAAGTGTGCCCTTGACATAACTCTTGATGTACTTGAATTGAAGTTGAGATAGAAGACTCTTGGATAGTCTCTTGGTCAACAACATGAAGGTGTGACAAACCTTGACTTTGGTACATGGTAGGAGGTTATTCACTATGATCAAGGGGTTGTAGGATTTGACATGTTTGAAGACTCTTTGATAAGGTCAAGGACCAAAATTTGGGGACATGGTTGACTCTCTGCTAGTAGCCCTTGGATCACATCCTGCGTAGGTGTATGGGTAGATGAATGAGGTAATGGATGGGTGGATTTGGAGTTCTCCATGGTAGGATTAGTATGCTTTGGGCCATGTGTTCTAGGAGATGGTGAAGGAGGACTAGTAGATGGAGTGGTATATGTTTTGCAACTTGAGGTGGTTCTTGCCTTGTCAAGAGTATTATGAAGACGAGAAAATGATGTATGCTTTTGGGGCGAGGTGTAGCTAGTACTGGCCTATTCAACCTGTAAGATTATCATTTCTTGTTATATCACTTAGAGTTCTTGAGCAATTTCTATACGACCTTGGGGGGAGGTGTCTAAGTGTAACTGCAACTTTAGGTACTTGAGTTCTTGAGCCAATTCTTCTAATTTAGTTGTCATCTCCACAGAAATTGACACAAGACCAAAATGGGTACTCAGAAAGGTGGAAATTTTTCTCGCAAAAGAGGTGGACATGCTCACTGTTATAGACGCATAGAAATAGAAGCACAGAAGCAAAGGGTATAAGTAGAGCAAGTCGTTATGAATGCATAGTACTGGTAAAAAGTAGATGTGTAGTAACAAGTGATATAAGCGCAACAAGTTGGTACAAATGCGTAGCAAGTCAGGACAGATGCGCAGCTTCAGATAACAAATGCTCAGTTCTAGTTTTTTTAGTATTTTTGCAAATTTTCAGTAATTTATCTGATGTTTCTAGTTTCTTTTGTTATAAGATGGTCTCTTTGATCTGTTTTTCTATAATTATGGCAAGAAGACACATCAAACACAAAGAATGTTTTTATGTTTTTTTATTTTTTTGTGATTTTTTTGACTCTTTTTGGACTAAAAGAAAGCAAGTACAATCTTAGGTTTCAAAGGACAGTATAAACTGAATTCTCACTATCTCTAGTGAAACATCTTTGGGAGGTGATAATTGCCCTTCCCTGCACCGGCTTATAGGGGTTCTTGGCTACTAAAAACAAAGGATGATTAATAAGTGCAACTGTTCGAGTGGTTATACACGCTGTAGCACTACTCTCTATTATGGAGTCTCCCAGCCTACAAGGATTGCGCCTTAGAGGGTTTTGGGGGAGGTTGGCTGTCGATATAACACAACTTTACTCGTTGTTTGAAGCTTTCACTCCAAACACAATTTATTTATAATGGCTTGGTAGAGCTTGGCTTTAGCTTGTTACCACTTAAGGTCATTCCCCAAGGATGGATGGATATCCAAGGGCAGGCCTCTCTAAAAGTTTAACACATGCGAAATGATATGTCTGGCATTTTGGTCACCCAAGATAGGGGAGAGCATAGGCCTAGTATCATTCCAAAAACATGAAAGATAGTGGTTCTTTTCCCCTAATTAAAATGAAAAAGACTAATTGAGTTAGCTACTTGGGCACACACATGATTGTAGTTGTCAACTGTCCCTTATGAAATTGAAGTGTTTGGCATTCATGTCCATTATCCCTTATAAAATTGAAGTATTTTTTGCATTCATGTCCATTGTCCCTTAAGAAAGTAATATGTTCCTAAGACTTAGATTGCAAAAAGATGTTTTTTTCCCTTAAGAAAGTAATATGTTCCAAAGACTTAGATTGCAAATATGTTTTATTCAATTGTCCCTTAAGAAAGCAATTTGTTCCTAAGACTTAGTGTGATAGGTTTTAATTCTTCAATGCTCGTCCTACATGAACATGTTAGGAAAACCCATTTTCTCTGTTTGAGTAATAAGAGGCTGCAAAAAGTTGATTAGGTCCACCAAAAACTAAATAGTTAGCATAAAATCAATTGAACCAAAAGTGCTTAACTTGTTAGGTGAAAAATGAGCAATCTAGAAAAAATCTAATAATAATGATTAGGTACACTAGATTGGATATTATGATCAAATTCTACATGAAATTTTATGCAATTTTTTAAAAAAAATTGTGAAAATTGAATAAATTTTGCACAAATTATGATTGTTTGAAGTTTTGCAAAGAAGGGTTGACTTTGACTGAGTGTACCTGACAAATCTGATAAAATTACCTCAAAATTATTTCACCATAGAAAATTTGGGAGAACCATCTTTCCAATGCCACTGATTTCATGAAAATCTAACTCCTGATGCAAAAAATATGTTCGATTTCGTGAAATTGCTAAAAATAGGCCAAAAAAGCAAGCATGGGCTAAAAATAGGGACACATATTGGGATCTATTTTTCTTGCAATCTATGCACTTCCTGCAAAAAATAAGAGATACCCAGCTAGGATTTTGATGTTTTTGACAAAACCTAGTAATCTTTTGAGCTAAAGTTACACAGATATGTCTGATTTCATGAGATTGCTAAAAATAGGCCCCAAAAAAAATAGTCTAAAAATAGGGACATGGATTTGTGATCTATTTTTCTTGAAATCTATGCACTTTCTGTAAAAAGTAAACGATACCCAGATAGGATTTCGATGTTTCTAACAAAACCTAGAAACCTTTTGAGCTAAGGTTACACCATTTGAATGCTCAAAACCTATTCTATGAATCCTCCTGTGTATGAAACCTTAGCACAAAAAAACTTAGTTTTTAGATTAAATTGAGGCAGGGCCTCATGGTGGGCGCCAAAAATGTTAAGGAAAAATTGGAATAAACATGAATAACCAATATATCAATATCAAAATACCCAAAACTCAACGAAATACAAAAACAAAGAGATTAACCAAACAAAAGAACTTCAAAAACCTTTGCAAACCTTAAAGCTTCATAGCTTCCATTGGTTGCCTATCTCAATTGATCTTGTATGTATGAATAAGGCCCTCAGAGAGTGCACTTCTTTTCTATGATTCCAATTTCATGTCAGTTCAGAGTGAAAGAAGCATTAAACAACATCAATTGTAGCCAAAAATCAGTCCTATAGGGTCACTCCCCGGGTGACCCAAGTGTCGGTCAGGATCCCCTTGGGTGACCCTGCTTGCCAGAAGGGGCGATCCTATGAGTGACCCCCTCAAGCAAAAATCAGTCCAAAAACTTTGTTTCTCAGTCGATTTTAGAAAACAAAAGACCAATCCTACTCTAAATAATGAGACAAACACAAGGCAACAAGAAAAATCACCAAAAATAGACTATTTCAAGAGATTTTCACAAAATTCAACCTAAGGTTTAGAGGAGAGTTTTTCACTGATTACTTACCCGATTCTCTACGGCTGAGGAAGAGGCAGCCATCTCTGCGATCCTGTCGACGATACTTCTCTATCGACTACTCACATGAATGATTTTGTCATCGTTTTGCTTCAATCTTACAATTTGGCTCTCTTTGTTTGCCCTTAGCTTAGTTTCTTTCTTTTATGTTTTTGTTTCATGCATCATTTTGCATGCTCTCATGCCTACAGGTCCAAACCAACAAAAGCAAGCGACTAGTCAAATGCAAATGATCCATGGTAAGTTTGTCATTGCAGTTTTCATTATTTGTTTTGATATTATTAGATGTCAGACTGATACTAGTTATTATAGGTACAAATTGTGAAAAATTGACAACAGGTAAGGCCTAGTTTGGGAACGGTGTCCACCTTTCATGTAGACTATCATCCTCGAAGGGAGCAAATATGTAAGCACAAAAATCATGCACTGCCTCCACGAGGACCCCTATGATCAATCAGATCCTTGTCACATACATGTAAGCATGAAAATAAATCCTCTGGGTAGCAGGCCTCTTGACGACATGTCCTCTCTTCTTGTTTTGTGTCATTTCTACTTTGTTGATTCTCCTTCTCCATCTTCCCTATTTTTGACACTTGTTGCGACACTTGTCGACTTGCATTTTCTAGCTTTTGACCTTAATCCTAGGCCTTATGAGTGTCTTGTAGGTGAGTTTTCACCTCTCCCCCTTGTGTTTCGTCTAGTGCACCTCATAGAAGCCTTCTAGAGATCCCCCAATCCCTCTCTTGCTTTCTATTTTCAGTTTCAACCTTCCTATCTAAATCTCCCCCTATTATTTCCAGATCTCCCTAGGAGATCCTATAGACCCAAGTGGAGATTTGGATTCTTTCTCATGATTGACCTGTTTCTTGATGTAGAAATTATCTTTTTCCTCCCTTTTTCCTTCTGCCACCCTGATTTCTGCATTCTACCTTGTTTCACCCCAGATCTCCCCGGGTGACCCAGGGTTGCCCCTAGGATGACCCATGATCTCCTTGGCCGATCTTGTCGGACGAAAGTGGCGACCCTACCATCTTTTGTCCCATGGAAAAACTGAAGTTTCTCCCCCGTTTTTGCTCTATTTTCGCCAATTTTTCTTTCTGTTTGCATGATTTTTGATCCTTGATATAGAGTTAACTATTTCATGCACCCACACATGCATAATTAGCTCTATTTGATCTAAAATTAACTCTCCAATCAATCTCAAGCATTTCTCCTAACTCCTTTTCTTCTTTAGTGATAAGCTATCATTGCTTCATCACTCTCCTTCTTGCTGAGTTCACTGGACAATCAACCTTGTTAACTCCCCAATCTATTCTTGTTAACTCATCAATCAAATTAGTTAACTCTTCAATCCAATTGCTTCTTATAAACCTATAAATACCCCCCTCCCTCAAGCACAAAGGGAGGCAAATTCATTGTGCACTAGCTCTTGCCAAGTTTACTCTCCAACCTAGCGTCCATATGCTCAATACAAGATGTAAGTGCCTTTTATTTTCTTTGTTTCAATCAAGAAACACCATGCTGCTCAATTTTTAGCCATTGTACTCAATTCAAAACTCACATCGAACTCATACAAGCTTCACAAAATCTTTTGTTTTCTTCTTCGGGTCATTTTATCGTCAAGAGGAACAATTGCTGTCACAAAAGGATTCGAGGTTGCCTACACAAGGATCACTGAGGGATAGTGGAGTCTTCAAATATTCATCTATTTAGGTTCTTTTATTTCTTTCATAGTAATTATACAATCATCTTGCTCTTGGGAATAGTAACATACTTACTTTTTCCTTGATATATTAGATCTTGCATGCTAGATTAGTCATTTTTGCATTCTTAGATCTACTTTGTTAGAAAAAGCATCTTTCCTTTTTATTAGATTAAATTGCATTAAAAACACCAAAAACCCACAAAAACATAGATTACACATTGCATTTGAAAAAGACATATAGGATTGCATACATATTTCTTTCCAAAAATACTCTAAAAAATACCAAAAAGACGCATTGCATGTCATTTAGTTTGCATTCATATAAATTAGACAACATTGAAAACCCTCGATTCCATCATGAGGTAAATACCCTTCAAGAGACCTTAAACAAACCCTTGATTTCATCACAAGGTACAAACAAAGTCAAAACACAAGTCAAACCCTAGGTCAAAACCCTAGATCTAGTTAGAGTTAGCAATCACACGACTTCCTCTATCCTGATTCATGCATGTGTTTAGGAGTGAGGGGAGAGTGGGTGAGAGATGTTTGAGACGAGATCGAGAGATCCGTCTGCGACCACAGCAACAGACACACATTCCACCACAAGAGGATCCATTTGTTCTCTTGTTGATTGAGGAAATTAGGCAATTACAATTACATAGAGTATTTCTTAGAGACATAGAAACAAGAGAAACCATCAATGAGAACAACCATTTGCCCACACAAAGCTGGAACTCAAGGAATCCAAATAGAAGAAGAGAGACTACTGACCCTTTAGGTCATAGGGTTATCTCAACCACCACAACAATTGAACGAAACATACAACAAAACACATAATAACAAAAACCACAGAACTTGCTGACCCCCTTCGCGAAGTCCAGTTCTCCAATGAGCTAGAACCCCACTATGTCTCACCTCCTCTCGACTGGCTAATTCCACGTGAGCGAGAGTGACGTGATGGATCGCCTCATGGCAAGGAGGGAAAGCGTCCATGTGCGTGTCGAGATCCGACCTGACAACCTCCAGGCAACCGAAGTCACGATTTCAAGTGTACATGTCCTTGAATTAAGAGATTAATCCTCCTTAACTAATATTTGAATTTGGGTTCCATTTTTATATTTATTCTTTTAATTAGAACTCTCATAAAAACTATATCATTATTCAATTTTAAATATATTATGTTTATGCTTTTAATTAAAACTCTCATAAGAACTACATCATTATTCAATTTTAAATACAAAGTATCACACATGAGAACACCTAAAACATATATCTAAAAATATGGGTAGGCACTGTAAATAATCATAGCATTTAGAGATTTAAACTTCCATGCCATTGTATAAACAAATATTTTTTAAAGACTAGTGGAGTCCCCATATAGCTTGAATACAAACTTAAAGAATTCAACTTACATAGGACTTTGTAGAACCAAGACTCAAAACATATAGGATATGCACCCTCAAGTCACCCTAACACACCACAAATGCACATGGACCAACTAGTAGACTGCATCTAGGAAGATTGGGAGAGGCCAATACAGGTGCAAGAAACATATAGCAAGCCAACCCCTTAGAAATTGTTAGTGAAGGAGCAAAGTCATGTTACACATGAGGAAAACCGTCAGTGCTAATCACGAGGAGGAAGGCCCGTACTCCGTTGAGGGGGACGCTAAACACAAGAGCTTATAAAATGGCTAAATACATTTCAATTCAACACTAATCCAATGGCCTTCAATGATAGGAGGGGCTGACAACCAAATTGAAATGAAGAAGACGCTATTACTTCAAGTTCAAACCCTAACAAACCATTTTACAAGATTGAAAGAGAAAGAGCAGGGCGAATAGGATTTGATTGCGGCATGCATAATGAAAGATGAGTCCTTGTGGAAGAGGAAGGCTACAATGAATTAAATAGATCATACTACGGTTTCAGTGCTTTCCTTGGTGTTCTAAGAAAATCAAAAGGAAAATGATTAGAAATTAGACAAGTGTGGACCTCTACAAATGAGGAGACAAGTTCAATCCTTTCCTCAAAGTATTCAAGGGAAAAAGAAAAGAAAAAGAAAATGCTTAGAAATTAGATAATCCCCGATCTTTACAAAGAATAAGGTGGTCCAGTCCTTTTGTTCAAACATCAATGGAAAAGGAAGGAAAATGCCTTCAAGGAAAGCAAACCCACACATGGACAGAAAGGAGATTGGATTCAATTTGGTTTTTTCTTTGAATTTTAATTTTTGATAACATTTCATAAGAATTTAACTTTTTACTTATTAAACATCACAGAAATCTTGTCCGTGTGAAAATGTCACACCTTTAGAGTATCTTTCTTAAAGATGATAGAAACCTTTGAAACAAGTGAAGGGTATTTGGGTGAGCATATCGTGTGGGGTCATATTTTAATATTGTGCTTGAGGGTTTTATAAGTATTATCTATTTTAACAGTCAAAGATCAATTTTGACCAATAAAAATAGGATAAATATTTACCACTTTTTGTTGTTAATGAGGTGTCAAATTGCTATTGACTATTTAACCATTGAAGTAGATGATATTTAAATAGAATGGTGTTTTAGATGCAAATTTGACAAAACATTTTCTTAATGATCATTCAAATTATCCTGCCATGTTGAATGGGATAAGAAAAATAAAGAAGCTACCTCTTGTCATATTCATGTCATATTCAATGTTTTAATATTTGATTTATGTTTTTTTTTTAATTTATAAATTTTATAAGAGAAAAGTATATATATTGTATTTTTTTAGTTTTTATTATTTTATATGGTAAAATTAATAAATTTGTGTTCTTTTTTTTTAGCTTTTGGCCCCTATTTTAATTGAATGACCAAATGAAAGAGGAAGGAAAATGCCTTCAATGAAAGAAAACCCACACATGGATGGAAAGGAGATTGGATTCAATTTGGTTTTTTCTTTGAACTTTAATTTTTGATAACATTTCATAATCATTCAACTTTTCACTTATCAAACACCATAGAAATCTTTCCCACATGAAAATGTCACACCCTCATAATATATTTTCTTTGGAAAGATGATAGAAACATTTGAAACAAGTGAAGGGTAGTTGGGGAAGCCTATCGTGTAGAGTCATATTTTAATGTCATGTTTGAGGGTTTATGTATCATCCACTTTAACAATCAAAGGTTAATTTTGACCAATAAAAATAGGATAAATATTTACCACTTTTTATTGTGAATAAGGTGTCAAATTTCTATTGACTATTTAACCATTGAAATGGGTGATATTTAAATAAAGTAGTGCTTGTGATGCAAATTTGACAAAACATTTTTTTAGTGACCATTCAAATTGTCGTGCATGTTGACTAGGATAAGAAAAATAAAGAAACGACCTCTTGTCATATTCAATGTTTTAATATTTGGTCTAAGTTCTTTTTTTTTTAATATATATATTAAAAAAAAAGAACTTAGACCAAATATTAAAACATTGAATATGACAAGAGGTCGTTTCTTTATTATATATATATATATATATATATATATATATATATATATATATATATATATATATATATATATAGTTTTTATTATTTTACAATGGTAAAATTAATAAATTTATGTTAATTTTTATTTTAGTTTTTAGTATCTATTTTAATTGAATGACTTAATATAATTATATATCAACTAGTACTACACTCTTGTATTAAGTTTGGTTCATTCCTTAATCCTTATTTACCCCAATTTTCTCTAATTTACACTTATTCCTATACATTCAACTTTATCCAATTCTTACTTACTCACATTTCCATATTTACACCATTTAGGAATCATTTATTATGCTTACATTCATAGCCATATCCATACATTCACCCATTACCTCGAAATTAGTACTTTCCTACCTAGGTTCAATCTTGCACCTATTGCAAGTATGGGCCTAATTGGTGTTGTCAATGATGTCAACATATCTGTGTTGTCATTGGTGTCAGCTGTGCTCTTGTTTTGATGATTGATTGTAATGAGTTAGATGCTTTGCATTGGCTTATATAAGTGTTGAAGATAATGAGTAAGTGATCCTGATATTAAGCTTCCAAGTGCTTTTGAGAAGATTTTCTCCTCCGGTGGAAACAGTGTATAGAAGAGTATCTTTGTTTACAACAGAACAGTCCAGTAGATTGCTCCACATTTCTTGTGGAAATAACCACCTAAACAAAAGCCCTCACTATGAACCTTTGTTTTAGTGGCCCAAATCCTTAAGGTTGTACATGCTTGATTATCACATTTTTCATAAATCAAACCTTTGGCCATTGTGTTTTCTTGCTTGATTATTTGTCTACTTGCCAAGAAAAATCAAATTCATCCATCAATCCAACCATTCACATCCTTTAGTACCATTCCTTTATACTTTTAGCGCCATTTTTCATCTATTTTAGCGCCTTCTTCATCCATGGCCAAAAATCAAATTTTCTCATCAAAAACATCAATTTTATAAGTCATTTTTCAAAAAAATTCCAGTTGGGAGGCTACGCCCCCACACCCCCCCTCACGTTGGGTCAGGTTTTCCTTGCAACACTACTAAACCATCCCCCCATTTTTCAAACCCCACAAGTTGAGCTTATCCAATCCCTTTATTTGAGCTTGATCAAATTCTAATCCACTTCCTCTCTAGTCATAATCTATCTTCATCATCCTAGTCATTCTTATCCACTTCATCTTAATCCAATCACCCATCTATCCTAATCATCCTAACCACCTAACTTATCCACATCATCATCCAAATCATTCAATTTGATCTTATCCTAATCACCCTCATCATCCTTAATCCAATTCATCAACATCATTCTAATCCAATCAAATCCAAAATCCAACCAAATCCATAATCTTCCAAACCATATTCCAAGTCCAATCCAAAATCAACATCAATCCCAATCAACATCCAAGTCCCCCAACATCATTATCAAAATCCAAATCCAAATCAACCCAATCAAAAAATAAGACCTTAGTTGATTATTATCAACCTTTATTCACATTTGCTTGAGATCATTAGTCTATCTTAAGTAAATCATTCAAATCAACAATCAAACCAATCAACTCTATTGCTTAAGTGGCATTAATCTACCTTAAGCATAATAGGATCATCAACCATCCATCAAATCAAAACGAATCATCCTAAGGTCTTGAAATTTGATCCCCAACATCACAATCATCCATCATCCCCTATCATCCCATACTATCTCCCACAAAATGGATCTTTATGAAGCAATACAACAATTACAAAGACGTAGAAAAGTCTATAAGAACATGGATCCTAATGCTAAGGAACAATTCAAAAATGATATTAAAGATATACCCTTAGCACACCTCATCATTGGAGAATCCCAAACCCCTACCGCATCTTCATCATATCAACCCTCATCATATCAACCTTCAACATCTTACATATCCACACCATTGACCTCATACCAACCTTCATCATATCAACAAACACCCTACACATCATCCCCATCCACATCATATCAATCTTCATTCTTTCAACCTTCATACCAACCTACGTCTTACATATCCACTCCATCAACCTCATATCAACCTTCAACCTCATACCAACTTCCATCATATCAACCTTCAACATATCAACCTTTACCCTCATATCAATTACCATCCCCTTACACATCCATGCCATCATACCTATCCAACCAATCAATACCTCCACCTTATCAATCCCCCAACCTTTGTCATGCTAACTTTGATCAAGGGAACACCAATCTAGCACACCTTATATCTGAAATCCAAACCTTCTATCAACAACCATCTCCCCATGCAAATCCCCCATCCCCTAATCCCCATCCTCCAATCCCTCCATCACCCTACCTACCTTACAATTCATCAATCCCAAATCTCCCAACACAATATCCCTCCAACCTTATCAACCTTAATCCATCACCTTATGTATCTCCCAATCCACCAACCCCTATCACATATCCACCATCTAATCCACCCTCAAATCTTCCAAGTCCCAACACTATCACATCCAAAGAATCCTTGTGGGATTTCCTCAAAGAACATCACCTAAAAATGAAAGCAAAGCAAAGGAATCCCCCCAATCCCCCACCCCTCCAACATCACCATCTAGTCCAACACCTATCCTTGAACCTATCCACGAACCATCATTACCTAATCCTACCACCCCCTTATCCAACCCCAATCCTAATCCTACACCATCCACCATCATTATCCATCCATTACAATGTTCCTCAACCCATACACTCATGAAGGATACCATCCATTGGCTGTAAGCAAGGAATCAAACACCCTCATGCAATCCAACATCCACCAAATCTCTTAAACAATCCCCTATCATAAGTCAAGAACCATCATGTAGCCATGTTCAAGAACCCATAAGTCAAGTACCTATTGCATCCATCCAAGCACCTATCACATCCATCCAAGCACCCACCACATCTATCCAAGTCACTCCCACCTCTATCAAACCACATGAGTTATGTCAAGAATCAAATCCAAAGCATGTTGAAACATCAACCCCTTCTCCTAATCAAGATCTAACCATCCCATCTAATCCCATCCCTGATCCCCACCCATTTATTGATCAACTTATCGATCTCACACCATCTTCTACCACCCCTTTACCATCCCCCATGAATCCTTCACCCCCATCTAATCTCATCCAAAATCCATCCTCCTATTCACTTGGACAAAGCACTTTCATCTGCGGTAACTCCCTCGTAGGAGGTGAACAACTTCCATCCACCACTTATCCTCTTCCAACAAATAATGAACTCACGTCTTGTTTCCAAAGCACCAAACATCCCATTGTATGTCACATGCTCCAACACATGAACTATCAAGGCAAAGGCTTAGGCCCTCACGAACAAGGCATCTTGGAGCCCATCCACACCACATTCCATCCATCGTCACATGGCCTTGGCTATACATCTCAAGGAAAACAATCTAAACATGTTGATACCATCCACCCACCTTCCAAAATCCATTCATCCAATCCCAAACATGGTCCACCTCATCGCACTCCCAAAGCATGCTACGCCCTTAATCCTATAGTGTGTATAGGGTTATGAATAGTCGTCTTGTGGCTATCTTAACTCTTAATTAAGTCATATTATCATTATTTTTTTGTTATTTAGTTGTTTAGGTCAGCCTAAGGCTTATATAGGCCCATCTAAGTCAGCCTAGGTGATATCCTAGGCATAAATAGGTATATATATAGGAGGTAGTGAGTCTTATTTCATGATATTCAGTATTGTGTTCTTATTGAAGACTATTGGAGGTATCCCCCTCAAAGTGGTTTTGGAGGTTGCCCCCTCAAAGTGGCATATTATTATCAAGTTTTTGCAGCATATTTACTATTATATTCAGATATTGTGCAAGTTGTTTCATTACAAGTGGTATCAGAGCATGATCTTGGCACCTTGAAGACAAAAACTAGGCGATTTTTTTTCTGATTTGGAGGTCATTTTGGAAAGTGCATAACTTTCAAATTTTGCCGAATTGTTTTCTAATTTTAAAAGGGTTTTTGAAGAACATATTGAAGCTGCTATAGTCCAGAATTCAGAGCATTTGGAGCAAAATTAAGCAAGTTATAGTAGAATTAGGGTGTCTACCCTTATTTTTTGAAAAATGTATATCTCTCTTATTTTGTTGAATCTCTAAAAGATTTTTTGTGGGTTTTTCAATATAATAGTGAAGCTACTAAAGTCTAGATTTGAGAACAATTGGAATAGAATAAAGAGAGTTATTTATAAATTACGGTTTCCACCAATTTCTCTCTCCAGGCTGCACAATTTTGAATTTCATCACAATTTTTTCAGGGAAGTGAGATCTTGGCCCTGGTAAGTTACAATAAAAATTTCAGATTGATTTGATTTGTTTTGTGTGATTTATTACAAAATTATTTTTTCCAATCATGACGGGTCCTTCAACAAGGGGCAAAAAGAATGTTACCACACCGGGAAAAACTCCAGGCAAGGAGGAGGTGGAAAATGAGGATGTTGATAAAAAA
Source organism: Cunninghamia lanceolata (assembly GCA_027924645.1). Classification (NCBI taxonomy): domain Eukaryota; kingdom Viridiplantae; phylum Streptophyta; class Pinopsida; order Cupressales; family Cupressaceae; genus Cunninghamia; species Cunninghamia lanceolata. The sequence goes on along the minus strand of BSBN01000072.1, from coordinate 43,551,657 downwards.
GAATATGAAAATATACTTGAACTTATTCATAAAGAAAATAGTAAGATGAAAGGTGAAATCTTGTCCATTATGGGTGAACAAATGAAAGGGTTGGCTAAGTCATGTGATATTGAGGAAATTCTGGAGATACTTTCCAAACATAAGCAGTCACAACACCAAGATGTGGAGGAAGAGGATTCTACAAAAGGGAAGGCTGTTTTTGGGTTTGAATCAAATCTCAAGATGGATCATCACACCACTCATTTTATGGCAAGGAATTTCACACCAAAGTTGGATATGCGAAAGTTTGATGGTCAAGATCCTACCAATTGGCTCTGTCAAATGGAGCAATTCTTTGATATCCACCATGTTCCATGTCAACAAAAGGTGGCCATGGCTTCCTTATAGTTGGAACCTGATCAATTCATTTGGTACCATTGGCTATGTGAAGAAAAGAAAACAAAAGGATGCATTGTCACTTGGTCAGTTTTCCAAGAAGAACTCATTAATCATTATGGTGAAAATCTTATGGATAGCTACTTCAGCCAAATTACCAAATTAAGGCAAACAGGGCCAAGTGAGGAAGAAGAAGAGGTACCAATAGTAGAGAGTGACAATGAGATAGAGGAGGAGTCAAGAGATACTCAACCAATCATTTCTTGCCATGCACTTTTAGGTTTTAGTACCCCACAAACTCTCAAGGTAGTGGGTTTCTTAAAGAAAGAAAAAGTAACAGTGTTGATAGACTCAGGTAGCACTCATAACTTCATCAACAAAAAGTTGGTCACTCGTCTAAATTGTTTTATATATCCAGCTCTAGAATTTTAGGTCTTGATTGCAGATGGCGGTACTGTTAGTTGTTCAGGAAAATGCCATAGCATTAAATTATCCATGGGAGATTATCATCTTAATTATCTAATGTATGCTATATCAATGGGTGTAGCAGATATTGTTTTGGGAGTACAGTGGCTCACCACTTTGGGAACAATTTTTTTTTTTTTAAAGATAATGCACCTAGTAAACTTTTTAACGTGACCGGCGACGCTGGTGCGACACGCCCTCCGGCTCCACGCGAATGCTTTTGCCCAGAGCAATGAACCAGTGAGGCCACAACTGGGGGACCTCATCCCCTAGGAAGAACACTTCAAACCCGCGAGCTCATTGGCCCAGCGAAGGCGTAAAGCCTTGCGAGCTCATTGGCCCAGCGGGGGTTTGAACTCTGGTGGCCGCCACTACATCCTGAGCGACTTAACCACCGAACCATGCCATCATCGGCAAACTTTGGGAACAATTGAATTGAACTTCCAAGAACTATTCATACACTTTCAATCAGAGGGAAGAACAATAGAATTACGAGGGATGCGTGTAAAGTCACCACAGATAGTAAGTTCTTACCAAATGCAAGAGATGTTGAAGAAGAGGGTAGATGGGATTGTAGCCCAATTATTTTCATTAGAAGCATATCACTCAAAGGCTTCTACACCATTGGATCTACAAGCAATTATAGATAAGCACTCTGTAGTTTTTGGGGAGATGCCAAAAGGATTGCCTCCTAGGAGAGATCATGATCATGCCATTCAACTAGTACCAGGGAGCCAACCACCCAACATTAGGCCCTACAGATATCCATATGCTCAGAAAAGTGAGATTGAGAAGATAGTTCAAGAGATGCTAGAAGTAGGCATTATCAGGCATAGTCGAAGTGCTTACTCATCTCCTATGGTAATGGTGCATAAGAAGGATGAAACTTGGAGGATGTGTCTAGATTACAGGGAGCTTAATAAGTTCACCATAAAAGATAAGTTTCCTATTCCAGTAATTGATGATTTGTTAGACGAGCTTAATGGTGCTATTTATTTTACAAAACTTGATCTCCATTCTGGTTATCATCAAATTAGAATTAGAGATGAGGATGTACACAAGACAGCTTTTAGAACCCATGAGGGCCACTATGAATTTTTGGTAATGCCTTTTGGTCTCACTAATGCACCATCGACATTTCAAAGTTTGATGAACTCTATCTTCAGGCCATTTTTGAGGAAATTTGTTTTGGTATTTTTTGATGACATCTTAATATATAGTAAAACATGGGAGGAACACTTGCAACATGTAAATCAAGTGTTGGACATTTTGAAGCAGAATTAGTTGTATGCTAAACCATCCAAGTGTATCTTTGATGTTAAAGAAGTGGAGTACCTTGGTCACATTGTGTCACATGAGGGAGTCAAGGTGGACCCTCATAAGATCCAAGCAATTGTAGAGTGGAATATTCCTAAGACCCTTAAGAACTTACGAGGTTTTTTAGGGCTTACAGGGTATTATCGCCAATTTGTAAAGAATTATGGTAGCATAGCATCTCCTCTCACATCCTTGTTAAAGAAGGATGCTTTCCAATGGAATGAAGTAGCGACAAGGGCATTTGAGAAACTAAAGGAAGCCATGTGCACAACTCCAGTCCTAGCTACCCCAGATTTTTCTAAAATATTTGTTGTTGAATGTGATGCTTTAGGACATGGAATAGGAGCAGTACTTATGCAAGAAGGAAAACCCATAGCATTTGAAAATTGCCAACTCAAAGGTAAGAGTTTATTGAAGCCAGTTTATGAGAAGGAAATGTTGGCTATCTTGCATGTAGTCAAACAATGGAGACCTTATCTAATGGGATGACACTTTAAGGTCAAGACAGATCATGATAGTCTCAAATATTTCTTGGAACAGAGGTTATCATCTGAAGAACAACAAAAATGGGTCACAAAGATGTTGGGATATGACTTTGAGATCATATATAAGAAATGCAAGGAGAATGTTGTGGCTGATGCTCTATCAAGGCGTGATGAACCCACAGAGTCATTTTTATTTGCCATTTCCATGTTACAAGTAGACTGGGTAAATGAGGCAAGAGAAGAGTGGGAGAAGGACATAGATACTCTAAGGCTCATTGAGAAACTCCAACAGGAATCAAGTGTGTCTGACAAATTTTCATGGAAAGGAAATATTTTATGGTACAAGGAGAGGTTATACCTTTGCAAGAATTCAACTCTTAAGCTTAAGGTGTTGGAAGAACTACATGCTTCTCCAATAGGTGGGCACTTAGGATTCCTCAAAACTTATCATAGAATCAAGCAAGATTTCTTTTGGGAAGGGCTGAAAGGGGATGTTCAAAAATTTGTAGCTGAATGCATGGTATGTCAACAACATAAAGGGGAGACAGTTAAGACTCCAGGTCTTCTACAACCCTTATGTATCCCAAGTCAAAGGTGGGAGGAGGTATCTATGGATTTCATCACAGGTTTGCCTAGATCTGAAGGAAAAAATGTCATCATGGTGGTTGTGGATCGTCTCACCAAATATGGTCACTTTTGTGCTTTGGCACAACCATTGGCAGCAAGCACTGTAGCAATAACTTTTATGAATACTGTTCAGAAACTGCATGGGACTCCGAAAGTTATAGTCAGTGATCATGACCCTATATTTACAAGTAATTTTTGGACTGACTTGTTTTCATGCTTGGGCACTTAGCTTGCTCGTAGTTCATCATATCATCCCCAGTCAGATGGACAGACAGAAGTGGTCAACAAATGCTTGGAAGGCTATCTCCGTTGTTTTGCTTCAGATAAACAAGAGAGATGGGTGCAATGGTTACCACTAGCAGAATGGTGGTACAACACTTCTTTCCATACTTCTTCCAAGATGTCTCCATTTTTAGCACTATATGGTTACCACCCACCATCAATCATCTCTTCATTGCGGGCACAACCAAAGGTTCACACAGTTGAAAAACACATCCATCATCAGCAAGAGGTATTGGCTAGTCTTCGAGAGAACTTAGCAATGACACAAAATAGAATGAAGCAACAAGCTAATCAACACCGTAGTGAAAGAACTTTTGAAGTGGGAGATTGGGTCTTTGTGAGACTACAACCATACAAGCAAATGTCTCTAAAACAACAACATAAAGCTAACAAGCGGGCACCCAAGTACTATGGTCCTTATAAGGTGTTGCAGAAGATTGGCAATGTAGCATATAAATTGGAGCTTCCCATATCAACAAAAATTCATCTAGTTTTTCATGTTTCCTGCTTGAAGAAGGTTATTGGGAATAAAGTGGTAGCACAGACTAAGTTACCTGAGCTTGAGGAGGAGGGAAGAATAGTTGTGGATCCTGAGAGAATTATTCAAACACGCACCAAGAAGCTGAGGACAAGGGAAATCATAGAATATCTAATTAAATGGAAGAACTCTCTAGTTGAGGAAGCTACATGGGAGAATGAGGAATTCATGCAAAAGCATCCACATTTGGTCAGCATTGAGGGCAATGCTTCTTTGAAGAGGGGGGGCATGCTACGCCCTTAATCCTATAGTGTGTATAGGGTTATGAATAGTCATCTTGTGGCTATCTTAACTCTTAATTAAGTCATATTATCATTATTTTATTATTATTTAGTTGTTTAGGTCAGCCTAAGGCTTATATAGGCCCAACTAAGTTGGCCTAGGTGATATCCTAGGCATAAATAGGTATATATATAGGAGGTAGTGAGTCTTATTTCATGATATTCAGTATTGTGTTCTCATTGAAGACTATTGGAGGTATCCCCCTCGAAGTGGTTTTGGAGGTTACCCCCTCGAAGTGGCATATTATTATCAAGTGTTTGCAGCATATTTACTATTATATTTAGATATTGTGCAAGTTGTTTCATTTCAAAGCATATTTCACCATCCCTCCTCCATCATCCTATCATTTGCAAAAGCATGTGACCATCAATCTCTCTCCATCAAATTTACCTCCACTACTTCCAACTCCAAATATTCCTATTAAATCCACTCTACCTCCTATTCTACCAAACCCAAACATCCCTATCCACAAATCCACTTTACCTCCTATTCTACCAACTCCCAACATCCCTATTCTCAAATCCCTTCATTCATTTATCCATAAATCCACTTTTAACCCCTCCACCCATAAATCCCCTAAAATCCCCAATAAAGACCAACAAAAGCACACATCTTTCAAACATGAAGCTTCCCCCAAATCCATGGGATTCAAAAATTTGAATGCCTCAACTTGTAAAGCACAAAAGCCTAAAGATGTTATCCCTTCCAAGAAAAATCAAAAATCTAAAAGGCTATCAAATCCCACACCATCAAAAGAAAAAGAAAAAACAAAATGGTGTGGGTCCCTAAACAAAAAGCACCAAACTCTAATGAGGCATCCACATCCCAATCCACTCCACAACCCCAAACATCCTACTCCCCATCTAAAAATCCAATAAATCCTAAGTCAATTTGGGTCCCTAAAACCCCAAATCGATCATACAAAAATCCCCCATCCCGATCCCTATTACTCCCAACTCCACATCCAAAATACAAGCTTCTAAATACATCACGATGTGTGCAACCATTGGTCTTGGTTCCCCTCCACCACTTAAAATTCCCACACACCCCCATCTCTCCATCTTTTGTTCATTATCCTACATATCTTCCCCATCACATTCCTATGGTCCATGCTTTTGCATAAACCACATCATTATCCACACAATCTACATCATAATCCATTATCCACCATTCATTCCATCTTCTCCTATCTACCAACAAGCCATGCGATCATAATCCATAATGCTATCTAACATGGGACCATCTTCTCTGTGCTATGGAAATAGACGCTAGAGTCCCCATTCCATAAAAAAAGAAAAAAAATCAAAAAATCAAGAAAATAGTAAAGAGAAAAATCTGTCCAATGGTGAAAACCACTCCTTGTGGTGCCTTGGGCAAGTACCATGATGAAAACCTCTTATGGGTGTCATGCTTAATCCCTCTCCATCCATTTTGTATCCCTACACTTGGGGGCAAAACCATATCCTTCATCCACATCCATAATATCCTTTGCACATCTTATCCACTATCTTATCCTTATCCTATTGCATTCCTATCCACCATCCTCTATTTATCCTATCATTTTCCATCCATCCTATCCATTATATCTTTTTTTAACCATCTCCCACCTTAGATCTTGATAAAGACAAGGGGCAAAATATCAACAACATGCTTTGGAAACCTCTTGGCATACTCCCTTTTTAAGTATATCCTCCATCCATTCAAACATGAACCCATCATGCAAAATTCTAAGCATTAGGGCATATGATTCCTTGCAACCTAGCCCTTGGAGAAAATCCTAAAACCCCCCATCCATATATCAGGCATCCCTATCACTTGTCCATTCATCTACCACAAATCTCCTATCCATTATCCTTTTATCGCCAATCCCCCTATCCAACCCCATCAACATCACCTCTAGACTTGGTGTTCCCTTGTCATTGGTATCTAGCACAAAGGTTACCTACACGAACGCCAATGCAACCATCTCATAATAAACCATTCCTTTTCCAAAAAAATCAAAAAATTCAAAAACATCACAAAATCAAAAAATTCAAAAAAATTCAAAAAATATCAAAAAATCCAAAAACATCACAAAAAAATCAAAAAATTCAAAAACATCACAAAAATCAAAAAATACCAAAAACAATAGAAAACACACAAAATTCCAAAAATAATTTATCCATCACAAAATCAAAATTGTTGCATCAACATCTCATCATCTTCCAACATCCTCAAAATCACCAAAATCATCCAACACATCATCTTCCAACATCATCATATCTATCATCATCCCACATCATCATCACAAATCAGAACTACATATCATAACCACTTGCATCTTAATGTACCTTGATCCCGTGGATACAGGGTATGTAGGCAGTCTGGAATACAAAAGATGTTTCCAGTACTCAGGTACATAAGATGCACCCATCCAACCTACTGAGCTTACACTAGATCCAAGCATCGCATCACCCATCGAAGCATTGTCCCTTAATCAAAATCATCAACTATCAAATCAGCATCAACCACAACTTGTCACCATCATATCTTGAGCCAATCTTACATCATCAACTAGACATGATCCAATCATCAATCGATTCCTGCCTTAGGATATATCATTCCTACGATAGGTAGAATCTATCCAATCATCATCCATCTTGGCAAGAGATACAATGGTTACTTATTTGGTTCGTTGGTCTTTTTTATTTTATTTTTATCTTTTGTCCTATTCGAAGATCACATCAAATCTACCTTGATCTCACTATATCATGGTATGTGGCGAAAACATCTAGAATGGGGCATAGTCTTGCTTTTGTATGTTGTGCTTGTGGGTTGTTTTCATTACTCCAAGCTAGTATTCATATCTTGTTGATCATAGGGTCAGTTCTAGCATATTGATCCCCTTATGCATCTAAGGTTCATCATACCTTTTGTGTACTAAGGACTTATGCTATGAGTCCCCTTCCCTCATCAGGACAAGGTTGTACTATCTTGGGCATGCATGGGATCATCCCTTTGTTGACATGTCTAGTCCATACAAATGTTGGATACACATCATCACCCTGGTCTTCTATACCTTGGTGAAAATATCCACTTTGCTATATCAAACCTAGGATTGCTCTAAATCATTTTCAACACAATGATCATCCACCAATCAATCTCCCACCATCATCATTCTTTCATCTCTCCCCCTCTCCTCCAACCACTTCAACCAATCTCTTCCATCCATTTCAAGAGCACAACCGTGTTCTTGCAACCCGCCTATCCTCTCGAGGGGGCATCATCCTTACCAATTATCCCCAAAACCTTACCCTATTCTTCTAAGCCAAAATCTTTTTTCTATCCAATCCAACTCTATGTTTTAACTTCTTTGAAATAATGTTACTTAGCTGTAACACCATCTCAAAGAGGGGCAAATGTAGACACCTAAAATTGGCTTGCTTCGCAAAACAATTTCCCATGTCTCGACACCCTCCTTATCCCTCCTATTAATTAAATAAATTAATTTTATTTAATTAATTTATCCCTCATTATCTACCTTGACCATTTACCCATCCCTTGTGATCAATTAACTTACTTAATTTATCACTAAGACCCTACAACACTATCCCTCATTAATCAAATAAATATTCCCAATATTTATTTGGTTCAATTCTCCTTTTTCCTAATCCTCATTAATTAGATAAATCATGGTTATCTAATTGATCTAGCCTACTAATTGACCTACCCTAACCTACCCTAGCCTACCTCATCCTAGCCCAAGGATCAATTAAGCAAAACCTCTGTTTAATTAGTCCTAACCTCTCATTTGGGTGGTCAAACATAGTTTAACACCCTTCCCCACATCCCCCAAATTAAAAATTGAAATAAGTCACACATCACATTTACTTCCCTCACAAACCCATACTCATTCATTACCTCTTATCCCCAAAATGAATTCTTAATTCATTTCCCATTCCCCAAATGAATTTTTAATTCATTTCACATTCTTTCACACCCATACCTCATTTATCACCCCTCTTCCCAAAAATGAATAAAAGATTCACTTTTATTCATAGCCCTTGATCTCATCTTTCAATCCTCACCCTCCATCCTCATTTCCAAAAATCTATAAATGAAAGCCTCTCCAAGCCATTTTGGAGGGACCTCTTCATGCATCAAACCTCTGCCAAAATCACTCCACAATCCTCTTCATCATACCACCATAATGTCAAAATCTTGCCTCATCTCCATCTAATCTATCTCAATCCACTTGTCTCTCATCTACATTTGTGTTAAAAAGCCTTGAGCAAATCCACATACATTTCAGTTATCATAGGTAAATCTGAGGAGCTCTTAGGTGCAACTCCTTCCCTCTTGGATTTGTGAGTTCATTATGAAGGTATAATCATTTTGTATTTTGCATTTGATTTATGTTTATGCTTTCATTTTTGTTCTCATTGATCACAAGATCAGTACAAAACGGCCTTCATATGTCCATGGGGAACATACTACTGGGTCGTAATGCCATTCGGCCTGAAGAATGCAGGAGCCACCTATCAAAGAGCTATGACCGTCATCTTCCATGACCTCTTCCACCACATCATGGAAGACTATGTGGATGATTTGCTAGGGAAATCCAAGACCAGAGAAGAACGCTTAGATGTGTTGGCCAAGATCTTTGATAGGTTGGAGCAATACAATGTCCATTTGAATCCAAAGAAATGCGTCTTCGGTGTCACCTCAGGAAAACTCTGGGATACATAGTCTCGAGAAGAGGAAGAAGTTGATCCTGCAAAGGTCAAGGCCATCACCGAGATGCCACCTCCAAAAACACTAAAATAGCTGCGGAGCCTGCAAGGAAAACTCCAGTCCATCCGACGATTCATTGCCAACTTGATGATAAGTGCCAACCATTCCAGCATCTGTTTTGAAAAGACATAGCTTTCATCTAGAACACCCAGTGTCAGGACACCTTTGACCAACTAAAAGAATACCTGGCTAATCCTCCTGTGCTAACTCCACCAAGGCAAGGCGAACCCCTCCTACTTTACATCTCTGTAATAGAGACATCGATCAGAGCCTTGCTAGCATAACTCGATGAGCAGGGGAAAGAAAGAGCCATTTACTATATCAGCTACACCTTGATCTCATATGAGCTCAACTACACACAAATCAAACGATCATGTCTAGCCCTTGTCTTTACGTCACAAAAGTTGAGACACTACATGCTCAATCACAAGACCAAGCTCATTGCTAAGATCGACCCACTGAAGTACCTGTTAAACAGAGCTAGTCTTACTGGTAGAATGGCTAAATGGGTCATGATTCTCACAGAGTTTGATATAGAATACACTGAGAGAAAGGCCATCAAAGGGCAAGTAATAGCAGATCAGCTGGCTGAAGCACCTATCCCAGCAAAGCATCCTATAATAGCAGAGTTCCCTGACGAAGCTATCTTGACAATCACACCAGCTACAGACACATGGAAGATGTATTTTGATGGGTCATACACTCACAAAGGCTCAGGGGCAGGTGTCCTATTTGTTACCCCTCAAGGCGACACAATTCCTAAATCCTTCAAGATCACATTTCCATGCACCAACAATGTAGCAGAGTATGAGGCCCTCATCACAGGTCTCCGCATGGCCATCCAATGGAAAATTGAAAAGCTACTAGTATATGACGACTCTCAACTGGTCATCAGGCAGGTCAATAATGAATACAAAACCAAGGATGACAAGCTCCTTCCCTATAAGAAGATGGTCGATGATTTCAAAGACTACTTCGAAGACATCCATTTTGAGCAAATACCAAGACTCAATAACAAAGCAGCAGATGCCATGGCAACTATCGGATCTCTGGTAGACATGAAGAAGGATAGAAAGAAATGTGAGTTCTTGATCGAAGAACTCCCCATCCTAGCATACGATGTTCCTCAATCTGAACTAGTGTGCGAAGTCATTGGCCCCTTGTCCCCGTGGTACCAAGAAACATACTTATACCTCCATGACGACATCCTCCCCCTAATCTGTCCACCTCACAAAGAAAACCATTCATCCGTTGAGCCTCCCGTTTCATCCTTGTAGGCAATACATTATACAAAAGGAGTCTTGATGGTACACTTCTACAATGTTTAGACTCTAGGGAAGCCGGAGTAGCCTTGGAAGAGGTACACGCAGGCGTCTGTGGGGTGCATTCAAGTGGACCCACTCTTTCTAAAAAGGTCCTCAGGACCGGATATTATTGGCCAACAATGGAACAAGATTCTCACGGGTTTATCAAGAAATGCCTCCCATGTCAACAGCATGGCAATCTCATCCACACACCAGCATAGGAACTGCAACCAATTACAATGCCATGGCCTTTCTCACAGTGGGGACTCGACCTCATAGGGAAAATACATCCTCCATTCTCCAATGGCCATAAGTTCATTATCACTGCTACCGAATACTTCACAAAGTGGGTGGAAGCAATACCACTCACCTTCACCACAAGTATCCAAATCTCAAAATTCATCCTCCACCATATCATTTGCCAATATGGTATCCCCCATTCCATTGTCACTGACAATGGAAAGCCCTTCAAAAACCAAGAAGTTGGCACCTTGTGTGAAAAATTTGACATCAAACACCACTTCTCCACACCATATTACCCTCAAGGAAATGATCAAGTAGAGGCTTCTAACAAAACCATCCTCCGCATTCTCAAAAAGATAGTCAATGAAGCTAGCCGTGACTGGCACCTCCAACTCAACCCCACCCTATGGGCCTACCGCACAAGCATTCATACTCCTACAGGAGCCACCCCATTCTCACTAGTATTCGGATCAGAAGCCATTTTACCTATAGAGGTCGAGCTCCCATCTCTCTGAGTGTCCTTACAAAACATCATCTCTGATGAGGACTACTGCGTCGCAAGGTTGCATCAACTGGAATTACTAGATGAGAAATGCCTGAATGCATTGAATCACCTACAGGCATACCAAACCGCCTCAGAAGAAGCTATAACAAAATGATCAGAAATAGAAAATTTGAGGTAGGTGACCTTGTCCTAATGGAAAATTAGAAGAACCTACAAGAGCGTCCTAAGTAAGGAAAATTTGAACCTAACTGGCGAGGACCTTATGTTGTCATGGCCAATTATGGGTCAGGAGCGTATCACCTTGCAACTCCTAACGGGTAGCCTCTAGATGAGCTGATGAACATCTTGCATCTCAAGAAATTCTATGCATAACCCATCTCGTACCCCAAGTCAAAAATAAAAATAAAAAAAATAAAAAACACCAAAAAATCAGAAATCAAGAAAAAATCAGAGTGCAATAAAAACTTCCAATGGTGAAAATCACTTCAGTGATGCTTTGGATAAGTACCATGGTGAAAACCTATTTCAGGTGCCATGTGTAGTGGCCGGTTCTACAATCTATAAGTCCTCTTTCCGTCATATCGCTCCATATCTCACACATCCCATGGCTTGGAATTTTAAAACATCAAGTCCTATCGCCCAACCCATCCTATCCCATCCCAAGGCCAACTCATGGAACGAGGATCCTTGTAAGCTCCTTTTGTACATACAAAATCAAAAAATCCAAAAACATCACAAAATCAAAAAATCAAAAACATCGCAAAATCAAAAAATCCAAAAAGATCGCAAAATCATAAAATACAAAAACAATAGAAAGTATAGAAAACCCAAAAAACAACACACCTCATCACGATCATCAAACACATCTCAATCATCAATCTTCATCACATCACTCCCATCCCGAACCATTCCCACATCATCAAGTCTTGCCAGAACTACATATTCATTTCGCCCGCATCTTAAAAGTACCCTGATCCCGTGGACACAGGGTATGTAGGTAGTTTAGAATACGAAGGATGTTTCCAGTACTCAGGTATATAAGATACACCCATCCAACCCATTTGGATGGTCCCCATTCACTGAGCTTTCTGGATCTCATAAATGATTCTCACACTACGTATACACTCCAAACAGGTCCCCCAACGTAAAAATCATCAATCAACATACCAACCATAATCCTACATATGGCCAGACTGTTCTTTTGCCCATCTTCCAACAATTCTCCAATCAACACCAACGGATCTGTGTCCTACGATATATCTTTCCTACAATGGACAAAAATCTATCATTCTATCATCACGTCTCTTGGCAAGAGCACACAAAGGCTATTTGTATCTTTTCATTGGTCTTTTTTTATTATTGGTTTTTTAAATTTTTGTCTCACTCTAAGTCATCTCCAAGGATACCTTGATCTCATTATATCATCATAGTAAGTAGTAGATAGCACCTGGAGTAGACAAAGTCATTGTTTCTGCATGCTGTGCTTGTGGGTTGGTTTCATTACTCCAAGAATAGTATTCATATCTTGAAATCCAGGTCGGTTCTAGCATGATGTGTCCTATTTGCATATACAGGCATCAAAACCTTCTATGCATTATTCACACTCATCACTATGAGTCCCCTTCCTTGACTAGACAAGATTATACTACCTTGGGCATGCATGAAATCAACCTATTGTTTGTGGGTCTAGTCCATACAATCGCAGGGTATACATCATCACCTAGGTTATTTCATACCTTTGTGAACTGTATCCTACATTGCTACATTAAACTAAGAAATGCTATCAATTCATCTTTTGCAACTACTATTACTAGCTCAAAATCATCATCCTAATCACTCAGTCAACTATCCCATCTCAGCCTAGATTTGATCATCACTTTCCCCCCCACACCCCCCTCCCAATCTAATTCCCTCACTAACCCCATTCCCCCACCATATCTCCACTTAACACATCTTGAACCAAACCAAATCCCCCCCTTAATGACGTGGTGTCGTATGACCTAACAATCCTCTCCTCTCCCCACCTAATCCCCTTTCCCACAGCCTCACCATTCAGGGTTAAACAAAGAACATCATGTGTATCAGGACTGGATTATCTCACCTATCACCTAGTTTGCATACCACCCATCACCTAAACTGCATCCAGCATATCATTTAGCTACATATTGGGATCATTTAATTGCATATCATTTTAGGTGCATTTTAATCCATCCAATTTACATATCATTTAGGTGCATTTTAATCCATCCAATTTGCAGGTCATTTTAGGTGCATTTTAATCCATCCAATTTGCAGGTCATTTTAGGTTCATTTTAATCCATCCAATTTGCATATCATTTTAGGTGCATTTTAATCCATCCAATTTACATATCATTTAGGTACATTTTAATCCATCCAATTTGCAGGTCATTTTAGGTTCATTTTAATCCATCCAATTTGCATATCATTTTAGGTGTATTTTAATCCATCCAATTTACATATCATTTAGGTGCATTTTAATCCATCCAATTTACATATCATTTAGGTGCATTATAATCCATCCAATTTGCAGGTCATTTTAGGTTCATTTTAATCCATCCAATTTGCATATCATTTTAGGTTCATTTTAACCCATTTTACATATCATTTAGGTTCATTTTAATCCATCCATTTTGCATATCATTTAGGTGCATTTTAATCCATCCAATTTACATATCATTTAGGTGCATTTTAATCCATCCAATTTGCAGGTCATTTTAGGTTCATTTTAATCCATCCAATTTGCATATCATTTTAGGCTCATTTTAACCCATTTTACATATCATTTAGGTGCATTTTAATCCATCCAATTTGCATATCATTTTAGGTTCATTTTAATCCATTTTGCATGTCATTTTCAGTTCATTTTAATCCATTTAATTTGCATGTCATTTAGGTTCATTTTAATCCATTTTACATATCATTTAGGTGCATTTAGAATCCATTAAAATTGCATGTCATTTAGATTCATTTATCCATTTTAAATTGCATATCAAATAGATTTCATTAGACTATTTAAAATTGCATGTCATTTAGAAAACCATCTTTTGCATATCAATTAGGCTCATAATAATTAGGTTCATTCTAGAATCATTTAGTTGCACATTAGACATCACATTTCGTATCATCTCATAAACCACTTAGTCACATTACATCATCATCTAAATGCATTTAATAAACATCTAGCTGCATATGCATATTTTCATACATAAAATGCATCCATAAAATCAAAAACATCATTGCATAAATATAACACATCCATAGCATATAAATCCATAAAGTACTACTGCATCCATCACATAAGCATCATCATAATCATAGCATCATAAACTGCCAGAATGCATCGCATCATATAAAATCACCGCAAAAAAAATGTACATCGCTCATATATGTATACAAAAAATAAAGTGTCCTGATACAAAATGCCTCCAAGGGCTATCATGATATGGCTATCACATAGAGGATCCCCTCTTTGATGGAGTGGGAGACTCTGACCCTAGTCGAGCTTGTGATCCTGCTGGCGGCTGTGGTTACAACTGTGGCTGCACCTGCACCTGTGGACCCTACTGGGGCACGTGTGAGGGAGGAGCATCATCTGCTAAACTAGAATAGATCTTGATCTATGTGATCTTGATGCCCCTGATCTGCTAACCTGGCTGTAGCTCGGTGCTCACTGCTCTACTGGCACAGCCGCATAGTACAGCCCCTGATAATACTCCATCCACCCCTGGTCTCTATCAACTCTCCCTCTACCTGAGACATCTGAACCTGAGCCTAGGATAGCTGTGTCTGCATCAATGTCAAAACCAAGGCTAGCCCAGCACCTGACGCCTGTAGACTACCCACTGTAGTCTCTGCCTATTGAGCCCTAGCAACCGCTATATCCCGCTCTTGAGTCAACACCTCTATATCACTCTGCGCCTGGGCCAACTGTGCCTGCAACATAGGCACCTGTCCATATGCCCCATCTAATAAGGCTAGTGCTCCCTATAATTGCACCAACTCTGCATCCCGGCCATCTAGTGCCTCCTGAAGGCTTGCCACCTGTGCTCTCAAGGTCTCCATATCCTCTTCCTCATCCTGTCGCCTCCGACGAGGTGTAAGCCTCTCACCCTTAGCCTCTCTAGCCATCCCTGAGGGACCTGCCTGCTGCCCTCCCCCAACTGCCTGCTATTGTGCTACCTGTGGTGGAGGCAGATGTCCCCCACGTCACTGAGGTCCTCTAGGCTGTCGCCCTGCTCCAACCTATACCTGCTCAACAGGAACCTGCTGCACAAGTACTTGCTGCCCCACCTGCCCCTGCCCTGCTGCCACTGCCACCAGCACATCTATCAGCTAGCCATCCCTACCAACCACTCTCTCCTCTCATCTCCAACCTCCACGAGGAAGTCCTCAATGATCAACTCCCCCTCCACCATGCGATCCTCCCCATCAGAGTCGTCTCCACCATCTGAATCATCACCCCCTAAACCTACTGCCTCCTCAGCGGGATCCATCAACTGAGTAGGCCGATGCATATGCCACCATATATCATAGGTAGCCGTAGTCCCTGCATCCCTCACTGTGCTCCTCTAATCCCACTGCACTGGCTGTAGAGCTACAAAATCTGCTAAGGCGACCTGTGGCTGTATAGTTGCAGGCCAGTAGGCCACATCTCAAGGTGTCTGTGCAAATATCGCCATCTGCTGCAGAGTGTCCTAGACCAAACCAAACTACCGCATGACCCGTGAGGGTAGATACATATCTATCATATGGTCTCCTCAACCCATTAGGTACCACTGCTGAAACGCAAAAGGGAGATGAATATCATCATATGGCCACGGCTCTACACCGATGTATGGTCGCTGGGTAACACTGATCACATCATCTAGCATCCTCCTCTAATGCCACACCCGCCTGGTCTACGTGTACTCTGCATCCCGATATAAAAACACAAAGGCCTCAAACTATCATTGATAGTACCCACATAGCGGCCTGGTAACTGGGATGTGCTCCCAAATCCATACGTGAAACAGAGTAACTCTAGCTGATAATGCTCTATCGTGCAGGTAGGTAACTGTATGCATCTCATGATATAACTGTCCTAGCATAGCTGGTCCCCATGCATAGACAATCTCATGTGTCACCATCCCCTCTATCACCCCCCTAGCCAATTGGAAAACCCTTGCCTCGCCTATCAGGCATCACGACACCTCCAATCAATGCACAAAGGAATAAGGCAAATGGATCTGCACCTGTAGCCAGTGTCCCCTCATAGTCCATCTCCCTCCCATCCAGAGAGAGCACAAGTTGATCCGCACCAAACACCCTGACTAATGCACTCTGCCCTCTCCTCGTGTCATATCTAACACGTTGGCCCCGGATAGGCAACTTGAGGATGTGATAAACATCCTCAAGTGTGATGGTAATCTCTCCAATAGGTAACAAAAAATTGCAAGTCTCAGAGTGATACCGCTCCACCATCGCTGTCATCAGAGCTCTATGAGCTCGCAAAACTGGCATCAAGGACACCATCAAAAGCCCCAATCTCACCAGTCGACCCCCCGTCGCATCATCAAAACCATCAAAAAGTGCAATCACAGAGGGCACTCGTCGCTCTCATGAAGCGAGTATAAATCACTCTGTATCCTGCATACGCAACATTATGGTTAGATGTCAACCTATCTATTTCTAAACCAACCTTTTTCTTCTAAGTGTCTAACAAGCCAGCATCAGGTGGCATGAAAATAGACAACTCATTGTGCCATTTTTAAAATGGCACTAAAATTTCCTCTAAATGGCGCTAATACATAAAATCGCGCCACTGCACATAGCTCTTTGCGCTAATCCACAAAATAGTGCTACTGCGCACTATTAATCACACCATTTCTCGAAATGGCATCCCTATTCATTTTCACGCTAATCTGCCCAATGGCGCCGATTTATCCAATAGCGCTAATCCAAAAAATAGTGCTAATACACATTATAGCGCTACAATGCATCATAGTGCTACTTCCCAAGATGGCGCTATTCTAGATAATAGTGCCACTTTAACCCCAATTTGGCGTTAAAACGCTAGAACCATATTCTTCCTTGTATGGCGCTAATTCAGACGATGGCACCAAAACACCTAACTAATGGCGAGAAACCGCCCTAACCCTACCCAAGTGGATAGCGCCAATCCAGATGATTGCGCTGATCCGCCTTGCCATTGGCGCCACGCTCTCCAACCCCAAATCCCAAAAACCTAAAAAATGCACGTAAAATAAGAAAATTACAAAGTCAGGGTTAGGCCCTACTAGGGGTCCAGTGCTTGGTGCCCGGCCAAACTATTGGAACCACTCAGAGATGTGTCGAAGTCACGGGAACTGGGGGTTGCGGTCAGCCATCTCTCCTTCGTCTTTTCTTCTCCAAAGTCAAAAGTGTGCAAATGTGGCACCCTAAGGGCCCACTTTGCCTAATATAGTGGGCCATGTCATACCTCCACCCCCTCCTTTTCCCTCCAGGGTGCAGATCTACCCCTTTTTTCTCCATCTTTCTTCCTATCATCATCTTTTCCCATCACCTATCCAACTTTCACTCCCGTCGCATCCTTTTCGAGAACTCGCCCGAAAATTTTTTATTTTCCTGTCGACCTCTCGAGGGGGCATCCCTTATCCATCTTATTCCTTCCCAACAGCTGGGGCATATTTTTCTTCAACCTGACACCACTTCCCTCCTAGCTCTGGACACCACGTCAAAGAGGGGCAAATGTAGACACCTAAAAATATCTTCTACCATCTAATCGACCCCATACAACCCTAAACACACCAATTTCCCTTCTAACCAATTAATTAAATTTTTATTTAATTAATTACCCATTTCGTTTTCCAAATTCACACCATTTTGTCCCTAAAATTGAATTAATTTCATTAATTCAATGGCCCAAACCTTAGCCAATTAATTTAATAAATATGCAATTTATTTATTAAATCAATTTTCCCTTTTTCACTAAATCCAATTAATTAGTTAAAACCATGTTAACTAATTAATTCAGCCTATAATTAACCTATCCCTACCCTAGGCAATTAAATAACTATTATTTAATTGCCTACCCTAGCCTACCTCATCATAGCCCTAGGATTAATTAAATAAAACCCCTGTTTAATTAATCCTAACCCCTTCATTTGGGTGGTCAAATCTTGTTTAACACCCTTCCCCACATCCTCCAAATAAAAAATTGAATTAAATCTATATAAGTCAATTTTTTATTTAAAAACATCCCACATCACATTTATTTCTCCTTACAACCCCATACTCATTTATTTCCTCTCTTCCCCAAATTAATTTTTAATTCATTTACATTCCCCATATGAATCTTTTATTCCAAAATAATCCTTCACCTCCATGCTCATTAAATAACCCCTTTTTCCAAAATGATAAAAGAATCACTTTTATTCCTAGCCCTCCATTCATTTAAGATTGAATCTAGGCCCTCCACATCACTTTTATCCTCCACCATTGATCTTCCAAATCAATCTCCACCCTTGGATCAAAATCCCTTCCAAAAATATATAAATAGAACCTCTCCCAAGCCATTTTCATCATCCAAGTTTATGCAAAGTTATCATGCCAAAATAACTCTTGAGCTAGAATGGTGAGTTGCAACTTTGAGTAGCATTTCACATTTAAATCCATTGTCTAGGGTAATCTTTGTCAAGGAGCTTATTTTGGGTGCAAAGGCTCCTTCCTCCCTTGATGGGATTGGATTTTCTTGTAAGGTATAACATGATGTTTGTTGCATTTTGATTATTATTTTCACCTTATTTGCATCACTAATCTACAATAGGCTAGGGTAGGCAATTAAATAATGGTTATTTAATTGTCTAGGGTGGGGATAGGTTAATTAATAGGCTGAATTAATTAGTTAAACATGATTTAGCTAATTAATTAGATTTAGTGAGGAGAGGGAAATTGACCAAATAAATATTGCATATTCATTAAATCAATTAGCTAAGGCTTGAACTATTGAATTAATAAAATTAATTCAATTGTTGGGGATAAAATGATAGAAAATTGGGTGATGAAGGGGTAATTAATTAAATAAAAAATTAATTAATTGAATAGAAGGGAAATTGATAGTTTAGGGATGTCAGGAGTTAGTTTGATGGTCGAGACATTTTTAGGTGTCTACATTTGCCCCTCTTTGATGTGGCGTTAGGACCTAGGAGGGAAGTGGCGTCAGGTCGAAGAAAAAATATGTCCCAACTGCTGAGAAGGAATGAGATGGGTGAGGGATGCCCCCTCGAGAGGTTGGCAGAAAAATAAAATTTTTAGGGGGACCTCTCGAAAAGATGCAACAGAGTGAAAGTTGGATAGGGGACGAAAAAAGATGATAGGAAGAAAAATGGAGGAAAAAGGCTAAGATTTGCACCCTGGAGGGAAAAAGAGGGGGTGGAAGAATGACATGGCCCACTATATTAGGAGAAGTGGGCCCTTAGAGTGCCACATTTGCACACATTGACTTTTGAGAAGAAGGAGCAAGGGAGAGATGGCAGAGTGCAACCCCCAGTTCCCTCGACTTTGACACATTTCTGAGCGGTTCCGATTGTTTGGCCAGGCATCGGAGGCTGGACCCTAGGTAGGGTCTAACCCTGACTTTTTGATCCTTTGTTTTTCTTGCTTTTTTTGTGTTCAGGAATTGGGTTTAGATCACGTAGTGCCAAAAGTTAAGTGGATTAGCACCATCCTCTGGATTGGCACTATCCGCCAGGGTAGCATTAGGGTGGTTTGTCGCCATTTGCCTAGTATTTTAGCGCTATTGTCTTAAATAGTGCAATGTTTAGAAGAATAGGGTTTTTGACATTTCAATGCCAAATGTGTAGGATTGTAGTGCTATGTTCCGAAATAGCACTATTTTGATTAGTGGTGCTATGTCTAGTTTTAGCGCGAAGAGCAGGATTAGTGCAATATTTGGAATATGCGCAATAGGGGGAGTTGGCGCTAATCATTCAATTAGCGCCAAGTGACAATGTGGCGGCATATTTTACAATGGCGCTAAGTGCATTACGCAGTAGCACTATGTTATGAAACGGTACAAAATGTCTTGTGCAGTGGCACTATTATCTGTAATAGTGCCATTAGAAGTAGTAGTGCTATTTTGTAAAATGGCGCTAAGTATAGTTTGTTTTGGCACCAAATGATTTGGGCATTCAGCATTAGAAGAAAGGGGGGGATTTGAAGAAAGGTAGATTTCTAACCAAAAAGTTGTGGATGCAGGATACGAGGTCATTTATAGTGTATTCACCAGAGCAATGTGTGCCATCTGTGATGGCACTGTTTGACTAGTTTGATGATGCCACTCGGGCTTGACTGGCTAGGTTGGGGCTTCTGACAGTGGCGTCGATGCTAGTGCTACGAGCCCATAGAGCTTTGACAACAATGGTTGTGGAGTGGTTCCGTTCAGAGACATGCACCTTTTTGTTGCCAACTGGTGAGATCACTATCATGCTTGAGGATGTATATTGCATCCTCAAGCTACCTATTCGTGGCTGGCGAGTGAGATATGACACAAGGAGGGGACAGAGAGCCCTAATCAAAGTGTTTAGCGAGGACCACATTATGCTATCAGAAGATGGTTGGGAGATGAGCTATGAGGGGACACTGGTGATGGGTGCAGATCCCTTTGCCTTATTTCTGTGTGCTTTGATTGGTGGTGTGGTTATACTTGATAGGAGAGGTAGGGGTTTTCTAGTTGGCTAGGGGGAGATGATCGAGGGGATGGTCAGGGTTGAGACTGTGTGTGCCTGGGGGCTAGCGATGTTGGGGCAGCTGTATCATGAGATGCATACAGTTGTTTATCTTTATGATTTAGTGTTGTCAGTCGGGGTGACTGTTACATGTGTGAATTTGGGAGCACATTACAGTTACACGGCTGACGTGTGGGTACTATCACCATCCATTTGAGGCCTTTGTATTTTTATATTAGGATGTCGAGTACACCTATACTGGATAGGTGTGCTATTGGAGGCAGATGCTGGATGATGTTATTAAGGTGACTTGGCAACCCTACATCAGAGTGGAGCCATGGCCTGATGATGATATTCACATGCCTTTTACGTTTTAGCAGTGATACCTGATGGGTCGAGGAGACCACATGATAGATATGTATCTGTTGTCACAGGTGATGTGGCAGTTTGGGTTGCGGTAGGATACATCGTAGCAGATGGCTATCTTTGCATGGATCCGCCATGATGCACGCTTCTGGCGTGCAGCCATATAGCCACAGGTTGCTTTGGATGATTTTGCAGCTTTACGGCCAGTGCGGTAGGATTGGGGGATCACGGTCATTGATGCAGGCACTACTCCTGCATATGATATATGGTGGCAGATCACATCACTTTTATCCTCCACCATTGATCTTCTAAATCAATCTCCACCCTTGGATCAAAATCCCTTCCAAAAATCTATAAATACTTTATCCTCCAACCCATTTTGGAGATCCAATTTTCAAGTAGAGTTATCATGCCAAAATATCTAATGAGCTAGTATTTTAGTGAGTTGCACATTGATATAGCATTTCACATTTGGATCATTATCTAGGGATTATCATGTCTTAGGAACTCTTGGGTGCAAGTTTCCTCTTCCCTTGATGAGATTGGGTTTTCATGTCTAGGTGTAACTAATTTGTTTTGTGATGCATTTGGTTCAGTTTACGGACCTAGCAGAGGCAATTCCTACGGAGGAGGTAGCGGGATCAGATGATGATGATTCAGAGGATGATGGGGACAATGATTTTAATGGAGATGATTTCTTGGAGGAGGGGGAGGAGATCATCATAGACTACCTTGTGGAGGTCAGGGGGGATGGAGAGGAGGAGGAGGCTGGGAGGGATGGTCAGCCGATAGATGTGCTGGCAGCGGCGGCAGCTAGATAGGTGCCCCAGTAGCAAGCAAGATAGCAGGCCCCTGTATAGCAGGTGCCTATTGAGCAGGTGCAGATTGGGGTGGGGTGGTGGCAGAGAGTGCCTCGATAGCATGGGGGACAGCCAAGGGTGGGGAGGGGTGGTCTAACCCCACCACAGGTAGCATAACAGCAGGTTGCAGGACAGTAGGCAGTAGGGCAGCAGGCAGCAGGACAGCAGGCCATAGGGTAGCAAGCAGAGGCAGGCCCTTCTGAGGTTCAAGGGCTGACACCTCGACGATGACCATGAGGTGAGGAGGAGGAGATTGAGACTTTGGGAGCATAGGTGGCCAGCCTACAGGAGGCATTAGAGAGCTGTGAGGCAGAGTTGGTTTAGTTGCAAGGGACAATGGCCTTATTGGATGGGTCAGATGGATAGGTGGCTACATTGTAGGCACAGTTAGCCTAGGCTTAGGGTGAGATTGTCACTTTGATAGGGGAGCAGGATGCGAGGCTCGTGAGAGCCTAACAGGCAGAGGCTATAGTGAGCAGCTTATAGGCTTCTAGAGTAGGTATGGCGCCTGTGTTGACAGTGATGCAGACATAGTTGTCCCAGGCACAGACATAGTCATATCAGTTACAGGGACAACTGACTCAGGTACAGGGGTAACTAGCAGAGGCCAGAGGACAGACAGACTATTATTGGGCCCTATATCATGCAACAGTGCCTGTAGATCAGCGTGCGTCGAGTTA
The DNA here is from genome assembly GCA_027924645.1 of Cunninghamia lanceolata. Taxonomy (NCBI): domain Eukaryota; kingdom Viridiplantae; phylum Streptophyta; class Pinopsida; order Cupressales; family Cupressaceae; genus Cunninghamia; species Cunninghamia lanceolata. The sequence continues at coordinate 43,528,830 of BSBN01000072.1, read as the reverse complement.
TAGTCAGGTTAGTGAATCTTGGGCATCTATATCACATAGATCTAGATCAGTTCAGTCTATACAATAGGGAATGGGTCCTCTGTCACATGTGCCCTAGTAGGTTCCATAGGTTCAGGTACAGCCGCAGCCACAGCCACCGCTACAGGCAGGACCATAGCCACAGGCAGGACCACAGCCATCACCAGGGTCAAGATCCCCCACTCGATCAGATAGAGGGTCCTCTATGTGACAGTGATATCTTTTTAGCCCTTGGAGGCATTGTATCAGGACACTATATTTTTTGATGTGTATATATGAGCAATGTACATTTTTTGCGATGATGATATATGATATGATGCTTTTTGATGGCCTATGTGTTTGTTTATGATGCTCTATTATAATTATGATGATGCCTACGTCGATGGATGCAGTATGCTTTTATGGATTTATATGTTATGGATGTGTTGTTTTTATGCAATTATGTTTTTGATGTTATGGATGTACCTATGATGGATGTAATTATAGTTTACTTATTTTGATATATGCATGGTTTTGTGATCTATGGACTATATGATGTAAAATGCAAATAAATGTTCATAGTAGTAAACATTTATTATGGATGCACAATGTAATGGAAATGTATGTTTATCTTAATAAACACATGTTTATGTATGGAAATATGGATATGCAACTAAATAGTTTATGCTATGCAAGTAAATGTTTATGAGATGATATATGGAATGCAATGTGGTGTTTAATGATTTTAAAATGCACCTAGTGAGATGATATGCAACTAACAAATTCTAAAATGAACCTAATGAGATGATATGCAACTAACAGATTCTAAAATGAACCTAAATGATATGATATGCAACTTAAAAGATTCTAAAAAGAACCTAATGAGATGATATGCAACTAATAGATTCTAAAATAAACCTAAATGATATGCAACTTTAAAAGTTTCTAAAATGAACCTAATGAGATGATATGCAACTTTAAAAGATTCTAAAATGAACCTAAATGATATGCAAACTAGGTGATAGGTTAGATGCAAACTAGGTGATAGGTTAGATGCAAACTAGGTGATAGGTGAGATGCAGACTAGGTAGGTGAGATACTTAAGTCTTGATACACATGATGTTCTTTGTTGGACCCTAGGTGGTGGGGCTGTACGTCAGGGAAATGGGTGGGAAGCATTCAAGGGCAGATGAATTGGTTATGGATGGGACTAGGAGCAGTTAGTTCGCAGAGGAGATGAGGGATTTGATAGGTCATAGGACACCATGTCATTGAGGGGGGGAGGAGGGGATATGATTTGGTTCAGGATGTGTTGTTTGTGAATAAGTTGGAAGAGTGGGATTAGTGAGGGGATTTGGTAAGGTTAGGTGGGGGTGTTGTTTTAGGTGATTATGAAATCTAAGCACAAATAGTGTAGTTGATTAGGATGATGATTTGAGCTAGTAACAGTAGTTGCATAACATTAATTGAGAGCATTTCTTAGTTTACTATAGCAATGTAGGATATAGTTCACAAACGTATGAAATGACCTAGGTGATGATATATATCCAACAATTGCATGGACTAGACCTACAAACAATAGGTTGATTTCATGCGTGCCCAAGGTAGTATAACCTTGCTTGCCCTAGGAAGGGGACTCATAGTGATGAGTTCTCATAGTACCTATAAGGTTTTGATGCCTATATATGCACATGAGGTACGTCATACTAGAACCGACCCAGGCTTCAAGATATGAATACTATTCTTGGAGTAATGAAACCAACCCACAAGCACAGCATACAGAAACAATGACCTTATCTACTCCAGGTGTTGTCCGCTACTTACCATGATATAATGAGATCAAGGTAGCTTTGGAGATGACTTAGAGTGAGACAAAAAGATAAAAATCAATAATCAAAAAAGACCAACAAAAGGATACAAATAGCCTTTGTGTGCTCTTGCCAAGAGACGTGTTGATAGGATGATAGATTTTTGTCCATTGTGGGAAAGATATATCCTAGGACGCGAATCAGTTAGATTTGATTGGAGAATTTTTGCAAGGTGGGCAAAAGAACAATCTGGCTAGGTGTAGGATTATAGTTGGTATGTTGATTGATGATTTTTGCATTAGGGACGATGGTTCAAGTGTATACTTAGCGTGTGTATCATATAATGGGTCTAGCAAGCTCAGTGAGTGGGGACCATCCAAATGGGTTGGATGGGTGCATCATATGTACCTGAGTATTGGAAACTTCCTTCGTATTCTAGACTGCCTATGAATCAAGGTACTTTCAAGATGCAAGCGAAATGAATATGTAGTTCTAGTTTGACTTGATGATGTGGGAATAGTTTAGGATGGATGTGATGGTGAGGATTGATGGATGGGAGAGATTGATGTGAATGTGGATTTTGATGACATTGTATTGTTTTTGGATTTTTTGATTTTGTATTATTTTTGGATTTTTGATTTTGTATTGTTTTTGGATTTTTTGATTTTGTATTGTACAAAGGGAAGATTACAAGGATCCTCGTTCCATGGATTGGGCTTGGGTGAGATAGTGTAGAATGGGCGATAGGACTTGATGTTATCAGAATTCTAAGCTAGGGAGTGTTGCGACGGGAAGATGACTTATTAGATGGTAGAACCAGCCACTACACATGGTGCCTGAAATAGGTTTTCACCATGGTACTTATCCAAGGCGTCACTGAAGTGATTTTCACCATTGGAAGTTTCTTATTGCACTCGAATTTTTCTTTATTTTTTTATTTATTTGGTTTTTTGAATTTTTTTCTATTTTTTTGATTTTTTTTTATTGGGATACTCGATGGGTTATGCATAGAATTTCTTGAGGTGTAGAATGTTCATCGGCTCATCCAAAGGCTGCCCCTCAGGTGTTGCAAGCTGGTATGCTCCTGATCCATAGCTAGCTGTGATGACATACAGTCCTAACCAATTGGGTTCGAACTTACCTTTCTTAGTGCGCTCTTGCAAGTTCTTCTGATTTTCCATAAGGACAAGATCACCTACTTCAAATTTTTAGTTTCTGATTCCCTTGTTATAGCTTCTCCTAAGGTGATTTTGATAGGCTTGCAGGTGGTTAAACGCATTCAAATGTTTCTCATCCAGTAATTCTAGCTGATGCAACCTTGCGACTTAGTATTCCTCATCAGTGATTATGGTTTGTAGGGATACTCTTAAGGACGGGAGCTCGACCTCGATATGTAAAATGGCTTTGGATCCAAATACTAGTGAAAATGGAGAGGCTCTTGTGGGGGTACGGATGCTTGTGTGATAGGCCCATAGGGTAGGGTTGAGTTGGAGGTGCCAATCATGGCCAGCTTCATTGACTATCTTCTTTAGAATGTGGATGATGGTTTTATTTGAAGCCTCTGCTTGACCATTTCCTTTAGGGTAATATGGAGTTGAGAAGTGGTGTTTGATTTCAAAATTTTCACACAAAGTGCGGACTTCTTGGTTCTTGAATGGTTTTCTATTGTCGGTGATGATGGAATGGGGGATACCATAATGACATATGATATAATGGAGGATGAACTTGGATATCTGGGTACCAGTGGTGTAGGTGAGTGGTATTGCTTCCACCCACTTGGTGAAGTATTTGGTAGCGGTGATGATGAACTTATGGCCATTGGATGATGGTGGATGGATTTTCCCTACAAGGTCGAGTCCCCACTATGAAAAAGGCCATGGTGTCATGATTGGTTGTAATTCTTGTGCTAGTGCATGAATGAGATCTCCATGCTGTTAACATGGTAGGCACTTCTTCATAAATCTGTAGGTGTCTCTTTCCATTGTTGGCCAATAGTATCTGGTCCTTAGGATCTTTTTAGCAAGAGCGGGTCCACTTGAGTGTGCCCCATAGATACCTGCATGTACCTCTTGCAAGGCTACTTCAGCTTCCCTAGAGTCTAAACATTGTAAAAGCTTTCCCTCAAGACTCCTTTTGTATAGGGTATCTCCTACAAGGGTGAAGCGGGTGGCTCATTGGATGAAAGATTTTCATTGTGAGGTGGATAGGTTAGGAGGGAGGATGTTATAATGGAGATATAGGTAGGTTTCTTGATACCACGAGGATAGGGGACCAATGACTTCGCACATGAGCTTGGATTGAAGTACAGCATATGCAGGGATAGGAAGTTTTTCGATCAACAATTCACATCTCTTGATGTCTTTCTTCATGTCAACTAGGGACCCAATGGTGGCCATGGCATCTGTAGCTTTGTTATTTAGCCTTGGGATCTGCTCAAAGTGGATGTCATCAAAATAGTCTTTGAAATCATCGACCATCTTTTTGTAAGGTAGGAGTTTATCATCCTTGGTCTTGTACTCGTTGTTTACCTACCAGATGACTAGTTGAGAGTCTCTATACACTGTCAGCTTCTCAATTTTCCATTTGATTGCCATTCAGAGGCCTGTGATAAGAGCCTCATACTCTGCCACGTTGTTGGTACATGGGAATGTGATTTTGAATGACTTGGGGATTGTGTCACCTTGAAGGGTAACAAATAGGACATCTGCCCCCGAGCCTCTATGTGTGTATGATCCATCAAAGTACATCTTCCATGTTTCTGTGGTTGGTGTGATTGTCAAGATAGCTTCGTCAAGAAACTCTACCAGTGTAGGATGTTCTACAGGAATGGGTGCTTCGGCCAGCTAATCGATTATAACCTGTCCTTTGATGGCCTTTCTCTTAGTGTATTCAATGTCAAATTCAGTGAGAATCATGACCCATTTTTCCATTCTCCCAGTAAGAGCAGCTCTGTTTAGAAGATATTTCAATGGATCAATCTTGGCGATGTGCTTGGTTTTATGGTTGAGCATGTAGTGTCTTAATTTTTGTGAAGTGAAGACCAGGGCTAGACATGCTCGTTCAATTGGCTTGTAGTTGAGTTCATAGGATATGAGAGTGTAGCTGATGTAATAGATGGCTCTTTCCTTTCTATGCTCATCATGCTGTGCTAATAAGGCTCTGATAGTTGTCTCTGTTGCAGAGATGTATAGCAGGAGGGGTTCTCCTTGCCTTGGTGGAGTTAGAACAAGGGGATTAGCTAGGTATTCTTTCAACTGATCAAAGGCATCTTGACACTAGGTGTTCTAGACAAAAGCTATATCTTTTCGGAGTAGATGCTGGAATGGTTGGCATTTATCAGCAAGTTGGGCAATGAACCGATGAATGGACTAGAGTTTTCCTTGCAGACTTCTCAGCTATTTCAATGTTTTTGGAGGAGGCATTTCAGTGATGGCTTTGACTTTTGCGGGATCTACTTCAATTCCTCTTCTGGAGACTATGTATCCCAAAAGTTTTTCGGAGGTGACCCCGAAGACACATTTCTTTAGATTGAGGCAGACATTGTATTGGTCTAATCGGTCAAAGATCGTTGCCAAGACATTCAAGTGTTCCTCTCTTGTCTTCAATTTCCCTAGCAAGTCATCTACATAATCTTCCATGATGTGTTGGAAAAGATCATGGAAGATGACTATCATGGATCTTTGATACGTGGCTCCTGTATTCTTTAGACTAAATGGCATTACCACCCAGCAGTACGTCCCCCAGGGACATATGAAGGCTATCTTATGTTGGTCCTCTTCTGTGATCTGTATTTGGTTGTACCTTGAAAAGCCATCCATGAGGGATAACATTTCATGTCCTACCATGAGATCCACTATCATGTCAATGTTAGGTAATGGGAAATCATCCTTTGGGCAGGCTTTGTTGAGATCTCTGAAGTCGATGCAACAGCGGGTTCAACCATCGGGTTTGGCTACTGGTACCAGGTTGGAAACCCATTCAAGATAATCAATTGGGAAAATGAACCCAACATCTAGTAGTTACTTTAGCTCTGCCTTGACTAGGAGAGCCACCTGAGGGTTCATTTTTCAGAGCTTCTACCTTACTAGTTTTGCGTCAGGGCGCACTGTAAGGTGATGAACGACCAAAGCGGGATCAAGCCCTGGCATGTCTGCATAGGTCCACACAAAAATGTGATTTTTGCGTTTGAAGAATGCTAGGAAGTTTTCTTGCTCTACTATGATGAGAGATTCTACCCTGAGAGTGATTTTCAGCTCTTCTTCCATCCCAAGATTCATCTCTTGGGCTGGCTCTACCAGGACAAGTGACCTATCTGGATAAACCTTGTCTATCTCAGGAAGGCCCATGCTTCCATCTCCTAGCACCTCGTTGAGGTTTTCACCAGGAGATACATCTTTTGTTTTTACTTTTTTGGGATCTAGTACTACCGCAGAGTGATTTTCACCACCAGATCCATGTTTGATTTTTATATTTTTATGACTGGAAGCAGGGGTTGTCTCCCCGAAATAAGCATGCATATCAAGTTCCATGATATATCCTACTCTGTGATCTCCTAGGGGGAAGTGATCTCTAACCCCCATCATTTCAGCGATGGCCTCATTGTTAGGTGCTATGTCAAAGACAGGAGGTCCCCGTTTGTCCTAGTCTATGAGGTCAGGGTATACCAGTGGTAAGTCATTGGATGATGAGGCAAGAGTGGTGACTGTGTAGACAGTGCAAATGGATGAGTCAAAGAAAGCAGCAAAGTCACTAGAGGAGTCTTGAAGGCCTGTTTCGTTGACGTTGTCGACTTCAAGGGAGATTGTAGCGACCTTGGCTAAGATACATTCACCAGTATTGAGGATTTTCCATAAGGACAAGATCACCTACTTCAAATTTTCAATTTTTGATTCCCTTGTTCTAGCTCCTCCTGAGGTGATTTTGATAGGCTTGCAGGTGGTTCAACGCATTCAAACATTTCTCATCTAGTAATTCTAGCTGATGCAACCTTGCGACTTAGTATTCCTCATCAGTGATTATGTTTTGTAGGGATACTCTTAAGGACAGGAGCTCAACCTTGATACGTAAAATGGCTTTGGATCCAAATACTAGGGAAAATGGAGTGGCTCCTATGGGGGTGCGGATGCTTGTGCGATAGGCCCATAGGGTAGGGTTGAGTTGGAGGTGCCAATCATGGCCAGCTTCATTGATTATCTTCTTTAGAATGTGGAGGATGGTTTTATTTGAAGCCTCTGCTTGACCATTTCCTTGAGGGTAATATGGAGTTGAGAAGTGGTGTTTGATTTCAAATTTTTCGCACAAAGTGCGGACTTCTTGGCTCTTGAATGGTTTTCCATTGTTGGTGACGATGGAATGGGGGATACCATAACGACATATGATATAATGGAGGATGAACTTGGATATCTGGGTACCAGTGGTGTAGGTGAGTGGTATTGCTTCCACCCACTTGGTGAAGTATTTGGTAGTGGTGATGATGAACTTATGGCCATTGGATGATGGTGGATGGATTTTCCCTACAAGGTCGAGTCCCCACTGTGAAAAAGGCCACGGTGTCATGATTGGTTGTAATTCTCATGCTAGTGCGTGAATGAGATCTCCATGTTGTTGACATGGTAGGCACTTCTTGATAAATCTGTAGGCGTCTCTTTCCATGGTTGGCCAATAGTATCTAGTCCTTAGGATATTTTTAGCAAGAACGGGTCCACTTGAATGTGCCCCACAGATACCTACGTGTACCTCTTGTAAGGCCACTTTAGCTTCCCTAGAGTCTAAACATCGTAAAAGCATTCCCTCAAGACTCCTTTTGTATAGGGTATCTCCTACAAGGGTGAAGCAGGCAGCTCATTGGATGAAAGATTTTCGTTGTGAGGTGGATAGGTTAGGAGGAAGGATGTTATCATGGAGATATAGGTAGGTTTCTTGATACCACGAGGATAGGGGACCAATGACTTCTCACACAAGCTCAGATTGAAGTACATCATATGTAGGGATAGGGAGTTCTTCGATCAACAATTCACATCTCTTGCTGTCTTTCTTCATGTCGACCAGGGACCCAATGGTGGCCATGGGGTTTGCAGCTTTGTTATTTAGCCTTGGGATCTGCTCAAAGTGGATGTCATCAAAATAGTCTTTGAAATCATCGACCATCCTTTTGTAAGGTAGGAGTTTATCATCCTTGGTCTTGTACTCATTGTTTACCTACCAGATGACTAGTTGAGAGTCTCTATACACTGTCAGCTTCTCAATTTTCCATTTGATTGCCATTCAGAGGCCTGTGATAAGAGCCTCATACTCTACCATGTTGTTGGTACATGGGAATGTGATTTTGAATGACTTGGGGATTGTGTCACCTTGAAGGGTAACAAATAGGACACCTGCCCCCGAGCCTCTGTGTGTGTATGATCCATCGAAGTACATCTTCCATGTTTTTGTGGCTGGTGTGATTGTCAAGATAGCTTCATTAGGAAACTCTGCCAATGTAGGATGTTTTGTAGGAATGGGTGCTTCAGCCAGCTGATCAGTTATAACTTGTCCTTTGATGGCCTTTCTCTTAGTGTATTCAATGTCAAATTGGTGTAGGGCACCCAAGAGCAGCATTTTGATTTCTAAGAGCATTTTGATGCATTTTGAGAAGTTATGGTTTTTGTTCAATGTGTTTGGTAATAAGGCTTTTAGCCATTGTTGTTTGGTCCATTTTGTATGGTCAAGAGGTTTGGGGTGACTATATAAACCTCAAATCCTTCCTAGTCCATTTGGACCCTAGTTATGCCACTTAGGTCTAGTAGGTCTAATGTTGGTTTTTTGTTTGTTTTTGAGTCTAATTGGAAATTTTTGTATTTTGGCATGTTTTAGAGGGAATGGTGGTTGGTTAGGTTCCATTGGACAAGTTGAACCAATCGACCTCTTTGTGTTATTGCAAAATGTCATAGTGACCAATGTTGTCAATGTTGTCAAATGACACATTGGGTCAGTTGCAACCCATTTTTGGAAGTTGAATCTATTTTGATAGTTGAAAATCAACATGGGTCAAGTTATATTTCTGTCCTCTCACCCCATAATGGAGGAGGAGATTTTGTATGAAATTTTGGGCATAAAAATCAAAGATTTGACTATTTTTCTGAAGAAAATATGTTTATGTACGGACTGTACAGACTGAACTCTTGGTCTAATGTACTTGTTCTGAAACTAGAGTGAGTCTAGGTTCGAATGCAACTAGTTTGAGGTCTTGAAGTGGTCGGAGTCAAAAGTTATTGAATTTTCTTTCAAAACTGGTCTAGAAACCCAGTTTTCTAGGGCTGTCCCACAAATTTGGCCCTAGAATGCATTCCCACCAATGAAATTTCATGCCACTCAGTGAAATATAGGCAAGGGGTGTATACTACTTGATTCCAAATGTTTTTTTCTGGGAAAGGCAATCTTCTATTTTTAAGGTGATGCCCTAGGTCAAATATCTCTATGTATTTGACTGAAATTATGCAACTGGGTGATATAAATGACAAAACTCTGATAAGGTGAGTGAATGAATGGTGGTTTTGAGTTGTTTGGGTGTGGTAGAGGTAATCCAAACTCCTGTCCCTGATCTATGACCCCAAATTAGACCACTTGCTTTGTAACCTAGCCCTAAAGTGATTAATTAGGCCTAGAGACCGAATGGGTGTTCTGAGTTGCTGGAGTAGAGTTGGACTTGGAGTTTTGGAAGTTTGTTAGGACCCCTTAAAGGGTATTCAAATCCATGATTTACTTGCCTGGTCATTTAGGGTTTTGTCAAGTTGTGTGGAGAAAATTAGATTTGGAGGGCTAGTAGCCTCACTAGACCTAGTCAAGGTTAGAGAGTTGAATGAAGTTGGTGATCAAACCAAGTGTTGGTAAGGTGTTTTCTGATCTGTCTTAAGGTGTTGGAGTAGCCTTAGGGGTTGGACAATAGTCTGGACATCAAATCCTTTATATTCCTTGAACGTGCCTTTGGTTGGTTGGGAGGTTGAAGGCTAGTTGAAGTGGGTGAGTGGGCAAAGGACAATAGAGTAAACCCTTGTGTGTTGCTTCCCTTGTGCCACTCTGCATCAGGTATGGTACAGGGCACCCAAGAGCAGCATTTTGATTTCTAAAAGCATTTTGATGCATTTTGAGAAGTTATGGTTTTTGTTCAATGTGTTTGGTAATAAGGCTTTTAGCCATTGTTGTTTGGTCCATTTTGTATGGTCAAGAGGTTTGAGGTGACTATATAAACCTCAAATCCTTAGTCCATTTGGACCTTAGTTATGCCACTTAGGCCTAGTAGGTCTAATGTTGGTTTTTTGTTTGTTTTTGAGTCTAATTAGAAATTTTTGTGTTTTGGCATGTTTTAGAGGGAATGGCGGTTGTTTAGGTTCCATTGGACAAGATGAACCAATCAACCTCTTTGTGTTATTGCAAAATGTCATAGTGACCAATGTTGTCAATGTTGTCAAATGCAACATTTGGTCGGTTGCAACCCATTTTTGGAAGTTGAATCTGTTTTGACAGTTGAAAACCAACTTGGGTTGAGTTATATTGCTGTCCTCTCACCCCGGAACGGAGGAGGAGATTTTGTATGAAATTTTGGAAACAAAAATCAAGGATTTGAGTATTTTTCTGAAGAAAACATGTTTCTGTATGGACTGTATGGACTGAACTCTTGGTCTAATGTACTTTTTCTAAAACTAGAGTGAGTCTGGGTTCGAATGCAACTAGTTTGAGGTCTTGAAGTGGTTGAAGTCAAAAGTTATTGAATTTTCTTTCAAAATTGGTCTAGAAACCCTGTTTTCTAGGGTTGTCCCACAAATTTGGCCCTAGAATACATTCCCACTGATGAAATTTCATACCACTCGGTGAAATGTAGGCTAGGGGTGTATACTACTTGATTCCAAAAGCTTTTTGCTGGGAAAGGCAATCTTCTATTTTTAAGGTGATGCCCTAGGTCAAATATCTCTATGTATTTGACTGAAATTATGCAATTGGGTGATGTAAATGACAAAACTTTGATAAGGTGAGTGAATGAATGGTGGTTTTGAGTTGTTTGGGTGTGGTAGAGGTAATCCAAACTCTTTTCCCTAATCTATGACCCCAAATTAGACCACTTGCTTTGTAACCTAGCCCTAAAGTGATCAATTAGGCCCAGAGACCTAATGGGTGTTCTGAGTTGCTGGAGTAGAGTTGGACCTGGAGGTTTGGAAGTTTGTTAAGACCCCTTAAAGGGTATTCAAATCCATCATTTACTTTCCTGGTCATTTAGGGTTTTGTCAAGTTGTGTGGAGAAAATTAGATTTGGAGGGCTAGTAGCCTCACTAGACCTAGTCAAGGTTAGAGAGTTGAATGAAGTTGGTGATCAAACCAAGTGTTGGTAAGGTGTTTTCTAATTTGTCTTAAGGTGTTGGAGAAGCCTTAGGGGTTGGACAATAGTCTGGATATCAAATCATTCATATGCCTTAAACGTGCCTTTGGTTGGTTGGGAGGTTGAAGGCTAGTTGAAGTGGGTGAGTGGGCAAAGGACAATAGAGTAAACCCTTGTGCCACTCTGCATCAGGTATGGTGCAGGGCATCCAAGAGCAGCATTTTGATTTCTAAGAGCATTTTGATGCATTTTGAGAAGTTATGGTTTTTGTTCAATGTGTTTGGTAATAAGGCTTTTAGCCATTGTTGTTTGGTCCATTTTGTATGGTCAAGAGGTTTGGGGTGACTATATAAACCTCAAATCCTTCTTAGCCCATTTGGACCCTAGTTATGCCACTTAGGCCTAGTAGGTCTAATGTTGGTTTTTTGTTTGGTTTTTAGTCTAATTGGAAATTTTTGTGTTTCGGCATGTTTTAGAGGGAATGGTGGTTGGTTAGGTTCCATTGGACAAGTTGAACCAATCGACCTCTTTGTGTTATTGCAAAATGTCATAGTGACCAATGTTGTCAAATGACACATTTGGTCAGTTGCAACCCATTTTTGGAAGTTGAATCTGTTTTGACAGTTGAAAACCAACTTGGGTCGAGTTATATTGCTGTCCTCTCACCCCAGAATGGAGAAGGAGATTTTGTATGAAATTTTGGGCACAAAAATCAAGGATTTGACTATTTTTCTGAAGAAAACATGTTTCTGTACGGACTGTACAGACTGAAGTCTTGGTCTAATGTACTCTCTCTAAAACTAGAGTGAGTTTGGGTTTGAATGCAACTAGTTTGAGGTCTTGAAGTGGTTGGAGTCAAAAGTTATTGAATTCTCTTTCAAAACTGGTGTAGAAACCCTATTTTCTAGGGCTGTCCCACAAATTTGGCCCTAGAATGCATTCCCACCAACGAAATTTCATGCCACTCAGTGAAATGTAGGCTAGGGGTGTATACTACTTAGGCTAGGGGTGTATACTACTTAATTCCAAAAGCTTTTTGCTGGGAAAGACAGTCTTCTATTTTTAAGGTGATGCCCTAGGTCAAATATCTCTATGTATTTGACTGAAATTATGCAATTGGGTGATGTAAATGACAAAACTCTGATAAGGTGAGTGAATGAATGGTGGTTTTGAGTTGTTTGGGTGTGGTATAGGTAATCCAAGCTCTTGTCCCTAATCTATGATCCCAAATTAGACCACTTTCTTTGTAACTTAGCCCTAAAGTGATCAATTAGGCCTAGAGACGTAATGGGTGTTCTGAGTTGCTGGAGTAGAGTTGGACCTGGAGGTTTGGAATTTTGTTAGGACCCCTTAAAGGGTATTCAAATCCATCATTTACTTGCCTAGTCATTTAGGGTTTTGTCAAGTTGTGTGGAGAAAATTAGATTTGGAGGGCTAGTAGCCTCACTAGACCTAGTCAAGGTTAGAGAGTTGAATGAAGTTGGTGATCAGACCAAGTGTTGGTAAGGTGTTTTCTGATCTGTCTTAAGGTGTTGGAGAAGCCTTAGGGGTTGGACAATAGTCTGGACATCAAATCGTTCATATGCCTTGAACGTGCCTTTAGTTGGTTGGGAGGTTGAAGGCTAGTTGAAGTGGGTGAGTGGGCAAAGGACAATAAAGTAAACCCTTGTGTGTTGCTTCCCTTGTGCCACTCTGCATCAGGTATGGTGCAGGGCACCCAAGAGTAGCATTTTGATTTCTAAGACCATTTTGATGCATTTTGAGAAGTTATGGTTTTTGTTCAATGTGTTTGGTAATAAGGCTTTTAGCCATTGTTGTTTGGTCCATTTTGTATGGTCAAGAGGTTTGGGGTGACTATATAAACCTCATATCCTTCTTAGTCCATTTGGACCCTAGTTATGCCACTTAGGCCTAGTAGGTCTAATGTTAGTTTTTTGTTTGTTATTGAGTCTAATTGGAAATTTTTGTGTTTTGGCATGTTTTAGAGGGAATGGTGGTTGGTTAGGTTCCATTGGACAAGTTGAACCAATCGACCTCTTTGTGTTATTGCAAAATGTCATAATGACCAATGTTGTCAAATGACACATTTGGTCGGTTGCAACCCATTTTTGGAAGTTGAATCTATTTTGACAGTTGAAAACCAACTTGGGTCGAGTTATATTTCTGTCCTCTCACCCCAGAATGGAGGAGGAGATTTTGTATGAAATTTTGGGCACAAAAATCAAGGATTTGACTATTTTTCTAAAGAAAATGTGTTTTTGTACAGACTGTACGGACTAAACTCTTTGTCTAATGTACTTTTTCTGAAACTAGAGTGAGTCTGGGTTCGAATACAACTAGTTTGAGGTCTTGAAGTGGTCGGAGTCAAAAGTTATTGAATTTTCTTTCAAAACTGGTCTAGAAACCCTGTTTTCTAGGGCTGTCCCACAAATTTGGCCCTAGAATGCATTCCCACTGATGAAATTTCATGCCACTCGGTGAAATGCAGCCTAGGGTGTATACTACTTGATTCCAAAAGATTTTTTCTGGGAAAGGCAGTCTTCTATTTTTAAGGTGATGCCCTAGGTCAAATATCTCTATGTATTTGACTGAAATTATGCAATTGGGTGATGTAAATGACAAAACTCTAATAAGGTGAGTGAATGAATGGTGGTTTTGAGTTGTTTGGGTGTGGTAGAGGTAATCCAAACTCCTGTCCCTAATCTATGACCCCAAATTAGACCACTTGCTTTGTAACCTAGCCCTAAAGTGATCAATTAGGCCTAGAGACCTAGTGGGTGTTCTGAGTTGCTGGAGTAGAGTTGGACTTGGAGGTTTGGAAGTTTGTTAGGACCCCTTAAAGGGTATTTAAATCCATGATTTACTTGCCTGGTCATTTAGGGTTTTGTCAAGTTGTGTGGAGAAAATTAGATTTGGAGGGCTAGTAGCCTCACTAGACCTAGTCAAGGTTAGAGAGTTGAATGAAGTTGGTGATCAAACCAAGTGTTGGTAAGCTGTTTTCTGATCTGTCTTAAGGTGTTGGAGAAGCCTTAGGGCTTGGACAATAGTCTAGACATCAAATCCTTCATATGCCTTGAATGTGCCTTTGGTTGGTTGGGAAGTTGAAGGCTAGTTGAAGTGGGTGAGTGGGAAAAGGACAATAGAGTAAACCCTTGTGTGTTGCTTCCCTTGTGCCACTCTACATCAAGTGGTATCAGAGCCATCAAAGAGATGGGAGATAGAGAAGAAGAGGAGGAAATTCCTCAAAGAGTGACAAATGCTGAATTGGAAAAGATAGTGAGAGAGCAAGCAACCAAGAACAAAAGGATGGAGGCTGAGATAGAGAAGTTGAAGAAAGACAAGGATAAGAAGAAGAAGCCAGAGCTCATCTTAGATTCAGATGAAGAGGATCAAGATGAAGAAAAAGAAGTGCCAATGGAAGAGTCACAAGGAGGCATGTCAGAGAGATAATTCCTAGATGCACTTGTAAAGTTGAGTAGGAAGGACACTAAGGCAGACTTACCTATGTTTCCTGGTAAGATGAATCTAGAGGAGTACCTTGATTGGATAGAGGCAATGGAGAACTATTTTGAATGTGAAGAAGTGGCAGAAAATCAAAAAGTGAGGATTGCCATGTCAAGAATGAAAGGGCCAGCCTTAAGTTGGTGGAACTTCATTCAAAATGAAAGGATAGAAGATTATACAAACCCTATCTCTACATGGAGGAAGATGGTACTTGAAATCAAGAAGCAATTTGTCCTTAAAGACTATGAAGTCAACTTGCACAAGAAGTTACATAACTTGAGACAGAAGGACATGGACGTGAGCACCTACACAGAGGAGTTTCACAAGATGACATTGAAGTCCAAGATGCCTAAGAATGAAAAATAGAAGCTTGCAAGATATCTTAATGGCCTGAAGTTGTCCATTCAAGATGAATTAACTCTCTTTAACCCAGAGACAGTCCATAAGTGCTTTCAAATGGCACTGAGGATTGAGGATAAGCAGAGAAGAAAAGGGGATTTTAACAGCAGCAGCAAAGGCAGAGGAAATCAAAACTTTAGGGGTAGAGGCAAATTTCAAAACAGAGATAACTTTTCAAGGCCCCAAGGTGGTAGATGGTGCAGGAGCACCTACCTGACAGCTAGCCTCCATGAGGCAGTTAGTTAGTTTGAGTCTTGTTTATGTTTTCAAGAAGGTCTGATAAGACCAAATGCATGTAATAAGGTCATGCTGATCATATTAAGATCACGCTGACCATGCTTTTACTATTTTTAGATAGTTTGTTAGGATAGTTGTCATGTTGTAGGATCGGTTGGATCTCCCAGCCGCCTGGAGAGTTCCCAGCCGCTTGGAGTCGGGTCAGTAGTACTCGTAGGAAAATCTATTTAAGGATGAGGATCGGTTGATATTGCATACGGAGAGACATATCATCGATCTAGCTAGATTGCACAGAGTGAGACAGAGAGAGAGACTGATCATTGTAATTGCATCTTTGAAATCAATAAAGAGATCCTGTTTGTGTTCTTTCTCTGGTTGGATTCCATTGTTTAATCGATTTGCAGATCTGGTGGTTTCATGGACATGCTGATCCATTCCACCGGTTGATTCGTCTGATCGGTGGAATGGTTATGTACAGTAGGGTAGGTGTTAGTTTGTTTTCTGTTTGCATGCAGGTGTGCAGGATCGCGGTCAAGAGATGTTGAAGACCCTAGCATGGGTATGTGCTAGGTCGAGCTGAAAAAGTGTGGAAGATCACCCTGGAAGTGGATCGAGTCAACCCAGGAGGTTCGGCGGATCAGAACAGTGAAAATCCGCTAAGGTTGGAAGTTCGTTAAAATGGCATCATCAGGATATTTCTGCCAATATCCTGCAGTCGCTTTGGACATCGTCATCCGGATAAGCGGAGATGAGTATGATGCTTTCGATTGCATGAAGTGCGAGTTCGTCGGGGTGATCATCGTCAGGAGTTGCCGAAGAAGAGTGCATCGGCATAAGGTGAAGATCGGGTTATGAAACTAACGGAGTTTGCATATTTCAAGTGCATCAGGATGTTGTAAGTCAGATATATACTCAGTGTATATATCACCGTCAGGATCATCTTCTGTGTGTGCCATCATCCGTGTATCGCTAGCAGATGCGGGAGTGAAAGTTCAGTTTTTTTGACTAAGTGTTGAAGAGGTCATCAGGATATTGTGTGACGTCATCGTCATCAGGATATGACGTCATCATCATCAGGATATTGAGACATCACCTCTATGCGAGTTTATCCTGCTGTCGCTAAGTGCTTAGGTATCGGCGTAGGCTCTCGGAAGAAAGTTGTGTTAACATCATCAGGAGGTTTCGAGAGAACCAGATAAGTCATATCATGATGCTGTTGCTTGTATCATCGGCTATCGGGGCATCGAAGGGAAGGTGCTGAAGTTGTCGTCATCAGGATATTTGGAGCAACCGGATATTTGATATCCTGCTGACGAAGGGAATGTTGAATATCATGATGATGCCGCTAGTGTTTGGCGCCCGATGAATAGTGCAACAGGAGGATGTTTGCGCCCGTTGAGTATCATGATGATGATGATAGGCGACAGGCGGAGGAGGTGAACAGTAGTCGGCAGGAGGATAATTGTGATCGTCTGAAATATGATGATGCTGTTGGTGTTTACAGGAAATATGATGATGATGCTGAGCCGATAGGGATTTTTATCATGCTGTTTGTATTATTGGCTCCTCCTTCCTATTAGTAAGCTCCCGTTGCGTTTCACTCTGCATCATAGTGGTATCAGAGCAAAGGTTAGGATCTTCTGGAAAAGATAAGCAGGATGTCAGACGAAGAAGGAACATCGGAGGTTCCGGCAAGGATGACCAACGCTGAGTTGGCAGTTCTGGTGAAGAAACAGATTGCAGAAAGCAAGGCCGTGAAGGCTCAGAATCAGGAATTGAAAGATGAATTAGCAAAGTTGAGGAGTAGAGTAGGTTCTGGTAGAGAAGATGATAGGGAAGAAGAAGAGATCCCTAATTGGAGCGAGGAGGTCGTTCCTGCAGACCAGAGACCACTGTTGAACGCCCTCAAGGCCATGGAGAGGAGAACCATGGATGTGAAACTGGATTTGCCAGTGTTTACAGGCAAGATGGACCCTGATTCAGTGATGGAGTGGATAGACTGTTTGAACAATTTCTTTGTAACAGAGGAGATACCAGAACAACAGAGAGTGAAGATAGCACAGTCAAAGATGAAAGAAGCTGCCTTGACATGGTGGAATTTTGTTCAAGATGATAGAGTACAGGAAGGAAAACGTAGAGTTGCCACATGGAAGAAGATGATGGCATTAGTAAAAGAAGCTTATATCCCATTGGATTACAGTATCCAATTACACAAGAGGAAGCAAAACCTGAAGCAGAAGGAGCTAGATGTCAGCTCATATACAGAAGAATTCATGAAACTCTGTATGAAGACAAAGGTAAAGGAGAGTGAAGAAGAGAAGGTAGCTAGATACCTTAATGGATTGAGGTTTAATATTTAGGATGATTTAAGTCTGCATAATCCAGATACAGTCCAGAAATGTTTCCAGTTGGCATTGAAAGTGGAAGAGAAGTTAAAGAGAAAACAAGAACAACACAGTATGAGGGGAAGAGGATCAGCCCATAGAACAAGGCAAACCAATGAGGGTCAAGAAGACACTGGTAAAGGACAGGGACAGTCTGATTTCAGAGGTGGATGGAAAGGTAATAAAGGCAGATTTGGAAGTGGTAGAGGTTCTACTACATTTTCAGGGAAATGTTACACCTGTGGTGAGTTTGGTCATCCATCTTTCAAATGTCCAGAAAACAAAGGTTCATCATCCAGAAATGATAGAACGAGTGACAAGAGTACAACTTGTGCAAGAAGAGAAAGAAGAGAAAAGTGTGTAGAGTCCAAACACTTATCAAAAGGATAAGGAGGCTGATAATTGTGGATACCCAGAAAGTGGAGAGTCTCTACTGATGAGAAGAACAGTGATGGTACCTGACAAAGAATCCCCACACAGAAGAGCTCTTTTCAAAACCACATGTAAGAGAAAAGGTAAGGTATGTAAGGTTGTCATTGATACTGGTTCAACAAACAACATGGTATCTCAGGAAATGGTGGATAAACTGAATTTGGAAAGGATTCCACACCAACACCCTTACAAGGTATCTTGGGTGAGTGATAGTCAATCACTTTTTGTCTCTGAACAGGCATATGTTGATTTTCAGATTGGAGCATATCAGGATAGAATTTTGTGTGATATTTTGCCCATGGAATGTTGTCACCTACTGTTGGGTAGACCATGGCAATTTGATCGACGGGTACTATATGATGGGTATGCTAATACCTACACCATCCAGAAAGATGGGAAGACTATTAAGTTGATGCCATTGCAGGCAAATGCTGCAGTACCGAAGGCAGCCCAAGTCATTTTAATGGGAAAGAAGGAATTTGTGCCGAAGCCTATAGGAGCAGGCATAAAGGCAGTTCAGGACACTGCAGGGAAAGGAGTTGTTAAAGACAACAAGCTGAAGAAAGTTTCAGTTGTGACTGACAGGGGTCAGCAGCAGGTTCAGAAACAGGTTTGCACACAGCAACCAGTTCAGAAGAATGACAAGGATGTTGTCATAGTTGGGACTATTGCTTGTCCTATAAAGGTTGACAGGAAGACAGAATTGAACATTTCAGCAGTTCAAGAGGCAGTTCAGACAGAGGTTCTGGTTAGGCAACCTGACAAACACAGGGTATGTGAGAGAAAAGCCTACATTGATAGGCATGAGGATTTACTTGCCAGAAAGAAAGTTACAGTTCAGAAGTCTTGGAGCAGCCAAGAGACAGTAGCAGACAAAGCTGGAACAGGGCAGAACATTACACAGGCAAAGTGTAAAGGTGGAGGACTTCCATATCCTAACTCATGGGACATGAGTTATTTTCTGTTGGGGAGTATGGTGCAGGAGCACCTACCTGACAGCTGGCCTCCATGAGGCAGTTAGTTAGTTTGAGTCTTGTTTATGTTTTCAAGAAGGTCTGATAAGACCAAATGCATGTAATAAGGTCATGCTGATCATATTAAGATCACGCTGACCATGCTTTTACTATTTTTAGATAGTTTGTTAGGACAGTTGTCATGTTGTAGGATCGGTTGGATCTCCCAGCCGCCTGGAGAGTTCCCAGCCGCTTGGAGTCGGGTCAGTAGTACTCGTAGGAAAATCTATTTAAGGATGAGGATCAGTTGATATTGCATACGGAGAGACATATCATCGATCGAGCTAGATTGCACAGAGTGAGACAGAGAGAGAGACTGATCATTGTAATTGCATCTTTGAAATCAATAAAGAGATCCTGTTTGTGTTCTTTCTCTGGTTGGATTCCATTGTTTAATTGATTTGCAGATCTGGTGGTTTCATGGACATGCTGATCCATTCCACCGGTTGATTCGTCTGATCGGTGGAATGGTTATGTCCAGTAGGGTAGGTGTTAGTTTGTTTTCTGTTTGCATTCAGGTGTGCAGGATCGCGGTCAAGAGATGTTGAAGACCCTAGCATGGGTATGTGCTAGGTCGAGTTGAAAAAGTGTGGAAGATCACCCTGGAAGTGGATCGAGTCAACCCAGGAGGTTCGGCGGATCAGAACAGTGAAAATCCGCTAAGGTTGGAAGTTTGTTAAAACGGCATCATCAGGATATTTCTGCCAATATCCTGCAGTCGCTTTGGACATCGTCATCCGGATAAGCGGAGATGAGTATGATGCTTTCGATTGCATGAAGTGCGAGTTCGTCGGGGTGATCATCGTCAGGAGTTGCCGAAGAAGAGTGCATCGGCATAAGGTGAAGATCGGGTTATGAAACTAACAGAGTTTGCATATTTCAAGTGCATCAGGATGTTGTAAGTCAGATATATACTCAGTGTATATATCACCGTCAGGATCATCTTCTGTGTGTGCCATCATCCGCGTATCGCTAGCAGATGCGGGAGTGAAAGTTTAGTTTTTTTGACTAAGTGTTGAAGAGGTCATCAGGATATTGTGTGATGTCATCGTCATCAGGATATGACGTCATCGTCATCAGGATATTGAGACATCACCTCTATGCGAGTTTATCCTGCAGTCGCTAAGTGCTTAGGTATCGGCGTAGGCTCTCGGCAGAAAGTTGTGTTAACATCATCAAGAGGTTTTGAGAGAACCGGATAAGTCATATCATGATGCTGTTGCTTGTATCGTCGGCTATCGGGGCATCGAAGGGAAGGTGCTGAAGTTGTCGTCATCAGGATATTTGGAGCAACTGGATATTTGATATCCTGCTGACGAAGGGAATGTTGAATATCATGATGATGCCGCTAGTGTTTGGCGCCCGATGAACAGTGCAACAGGAGGATGTTTGCGCCCGTTGAGTATCATGATGTTGATGATAGGCGACAGGCGGAGGAGGTGAACAGTAGTTGGCAGGAGGATAATTGTGATCGTCCGAAATATGATGATGCTGTTGGTGTTTACAGGAAATATGATGATGATGCTGAGCCGATAGGGATTTTTATCATGCTGTTTGTATTATTGGCTCCTCCTTCCTGTTAGTAAGCTCCCGTTGCGTTTCACTCTGCATCAGTAGATTTCAAGAAGGCAGTCAAGGGGCTGCTGATAGAGACAATGCTAATAAGGGTCAGTTTAGGGGCAGAGGAAATGGCAGAGGGAGAAGTGGGGGCAGAGGTCCCAATGTGTTTACTGGAAAGTGTTTCTCTTGCAATTAGATTGGACATCAGTCCTTTAGATGCCTGGAGAAAACTAGAAACACTGCTGTAAATCAGAAAGATAGAAGAGTGCAACTCCTTCAAGAAGAGGAGTGTCAAAGCACCACATCATACCAAACAGCCTCTTCCAAGTCTGCAGCACCTAAGAGTGGAGAATGCATCATGTTTAATAGATCCCTCATCATGCCAGCCACCAAGGAACAGCGCCAAAGAAACAACTTGTTCAGAACCACTTGCAAGTTGAAAGGAAAAGTTTGCAAGGTAATAGTAGATTCAGGTTCTTCTAAAAATTTGTCTTCTAATGAAATGGTGACTAAGTTAGGATTGGAAATAATGCCTCATCCTAACCCCTATAGAGTCTTTTGGCTAACCAAGGAACAACAAATTGTGGTGAAAGAGCAATGTTGGGTTGAATTCAAGATAGGTGAATATCATGATAAGGTTATTTGTGAGATAGTGGATATGGATGCATGCCACCTTCTTCTTGGAAGGCCTTGGCAACATGACACAAGTGCCCAACATGATGGTAAGCAAAATTTGATTTATTTGTCAAAAAATGGTGAAAAGTTTACAATGACTCCTTTGATTGATGATTGCAAAGAGAAGGTCATTTCTAGTTCAGTTATGTTGGTAGGTGAAAAAGAGTTTTTGGCTAACCTCAAGGAAGAGAAAGTGCCATGTTTTGCAGTGGTCATCAAGCCCAAGGATGTGAATCCCAAGAAGGCCAAAGTACAGCAACCTCTTAGGAGGATTGGACCAAAGGAAGTGGAAGAACTATTGGAAAAGTTTCATGATGTGATAGCTGATGAGAGTAAGGATGCACTTCCACCAAATAGGGAGATTAGTCATTGCATTGATCTCATCACTGGATCCACCCTACCAAACCAAGCAACCTACAAGTTGACTCCAAAGAAAAATGCTGAAGTGGCAAGACAAATCCAGGACTTGTAGGATAGAGGGCTTATTAGGAGGAGTATTAGTCCATGTGCAGTACCTGCAGTACTTGCACCCAAGAAGGAAGGAACATGGAGACTATGCACTGATTCCAGGGCCATCAACAAGATCACTATCAGGTATAGATTTCCAATGCCTAGAATAGAAGATTTAATGGATTGCTTGGGTAGGGCTAAGTACTTTACCAAGATAGATCTCAAATGTGGTTATCACCAAATCAGGATAAGGGAGGGGATGAGTGGAAAACCACCTTCAAAACCAATGAAGGACTATTTGAATGGGTTGTCATGCCTTTTGGCTTGTCAAATGCACTAAGCACCTTCATAAGATTGGTGAATGAAGTACTAAAACCTTTCCTTAACAAGTTTATTGTTGTGTATTTGGATGATATACTAATTTTTAGTGACAGCAAGGAAGATCACATAAGACATATCAATCAAGTGCTCAGGAGGCTTCAAGAGGAGAAGTTGAGAATCAACCTTGACAAATGTGTCTTCCTACAAGAAGAGTTGATATTCTTGGGGTTTGTCATCTCCAAGGACAGCCTAAAAATGGATCCAAGTAAGGTTGAAGCCATTCTTAATTGGCCAACACCTACAACAGCCTCTGAGGTAAGGAGTTTCCATGGTTTGTGTAGCTTTTATAGAAAGTTCATTAGAGGGTTTAGTGGCATTTGTGCTCCACTTGTTGACACCATAAAAGGGGGCAAGAAATGTGTGTTTGTATGGACAAATGAGGCCAACCAAGCCTTTGAACTGTTAAAGAAAAAAATATCAGAACAACTAGTCCTTGTTCTTCCCAATTTTGACAAAGTCTTTGTGGTAGAGTGTGATGCAAATAAGAGGGCTGTAGGGGGAGTCCTAAGTCAAGATGGGAGGCCTGTAGCCTTTTTTAGTGAGAAGTTAAATGAGGCAAAATAAAACTACTCCACCTATGATCTAGAGTTATATGCCATGGTCCAGTCATTGAGGAAATGGAGACACTACTTATTGCTAAAGGAATTTATAGTTTTTACTGATAAGCATGCATTGAGCTTCTTGAACAGGCAACAGAAGTTAAACCACAGACATGTCAAGTGGATGGAGTACATCCAAGCATACATCTTCTCCATAAAACACAAGAAAGGAGTGGCCAATAAGGTAGCCGATGCCTTAAGTAAGAGGAATCTTGTTGTGCAGACCATACAGTTGGAAAGTACAGGTATTCATGCCATCAAAGATCAGTATGCAGTAGATGAAGACTTCAAAGAGCCATACCTATCTTGCAAGGCCATGACAGGAAGGTATAACACTAATTTTTCTGATTTTTTTTTACAAGATGGATATCTTTTCAAGGGTAGCATGTTGTGTATCCCAAGAGGGTCTATTAGAGAGAATATAATGAAGGAAAAGCACTGTGGCAGCATGTCAGGCCACTTTGGTATTGATAAGACCCTAGAATTGGTTAGGAGGTACTATTTTTGGCCCAAGTTGCCAACCAATGTAAGGAAGTTTGTTGAAACTTGTCAAGTTTGTCAAAGAGCAAAGGGGCATACATCAAATGCAGGTTTATACACTCCTCTACCTGTTCCTTCAAAGCCTTGGGATTCCATAAGCATGGATTTTGTACTTGGTTTGCCTAGGACCAAGAATGGAAATGATAGCATCTTTGTGGTTGTTGATAGGTTCTCAAAAATGGCTCATTTCATCCCATGTAAAACCACACATGATGCCTCACACATAGCAGGGCTTTTCTTCAAGGAAATAGTCAGATTACATGGTTTACCTTTGTCAATCATCTCAGACAGAGACCCCAAGTTCATAGGACACTTCTGGAGGACACTTTGGAAGAGACTAGGTACAAACTTGTCATTATCATCTGCCTATCACCCTCAGTCTGATGGACAAATAGAGGTGATTAATAGGTCACTTGGCAACCTCCTAAGATGCCTAACAAAGGAGTAGGGTGCTAGTTGGGATTAAATTTTGGCTCAGGCAGAGTTCTCATACAATGACACTATCAATAGAAGCACCAGCCTGTCTCCTTTCCAAATTGTTTATGGCACTCACCCAAGGGGTATTTTAGAACTTAGGGAGGTTACAGGATTGGAAAATAGCAGTGCCTTGGCTGAAGACTTTGTTCAAGTCATGAAAGATGTCCATGAACAAGTACAACAGAAATTGCTGTCCACTTCTCAGAAATATAAACAATTTGCTGACAGAAAAAGAAGGGATTTGTAGTTCAAAGAAGGTGATTTGGTAATGGTCCATCTGAAGAAGGAGAGGCTCCCTGCAGGTAAACATACCAAGCTGCTCATGAAGAAGATTGGGCCTTGTGAAGTGCTCAAGAAATGTGGAGAAAATGCCTATAAAATCAGACTTCCAGATGGCATTGCTTTGTCTCCAATTTTTAATGTTTCAGACCTTTATCCCTATAAAGGATTTGATCCTTAGACTGGTGTTGAAGAAGACCAAACTAATGAAACACTCCAAGAATTGATTCCTTCATCTCCTGATCAGATTGAGTGCATTTTGGATAAGAAGATTGAAAAACAAACTAGGAGGCACACCTATAATGAATACTTGGTGAAGTGGCTAAACAAACCTCAGGAGGATGCCACTTGGATGAGTAGAGCAGACATTGAGAAGGCAGGTTTCACATTTGATAACATTCCTAACTCAAGAGACTTGAGTTCTATTTGACAGTGGGTTTATGGTGCAGGGTACCCAAGAGCAGCATTTTGATTTCTAAGAGCATTTTGATGCATTTTGAGAAGTTATGGTTTTTGTTCAATGTGTTTGGTAATAAGGCTTTTAGCCATTGTTGTTTGGTCCATTTTGTATGGTCAAGAGGTTTGGGGTGACTATATAAACCTCAAATCCTTCCTAGTCCATTTGGACCCTAGTTATGCCACTTAGGTCTAGTAGGTCTAATGTTGGTTTTTTGTTTGTTTTTGAGTCTAATTGGAAATTTTTGTATTTTGGCATGTTTTAGAGGGAATGGTGGTTGGTTAGGTTCCATTGGACAAGTTGAACCAATCGACCTCTTTGTGTTATTGCAAAATGTCATAGTGACCAATGTTGTCAAATGACACATTTGGTCGGTTGCAACCCATTTTTGGAAGTTGAATCTGTTTTGACAGTTGAAAACCAACTTGGGTCAAGTTATATTGCTGTCCTCTCACCCCAGAACGAAGGAGGAGATTTTGTATGAAATTTTGGGATCAAAAATTAAGGATTTGACTATTTTTCTAAAGAAAACATGTTTCTATATAGACTGTACAGACTGAGCTCTTGGTCTAATATACTTTTTCTAAAACTAGAGTGAGTCTGGGTTTGAATGCAACTAGTTTGAGGTCTTGAAGTGGTCGGAATCAAAAGTTATTGAATTTTCTTTCAAAATTGGTCTAGAAACCCTGTTTTCTAGGGCTGTCCCACAAATTTGGCCCTAGAATGCATTCCCATTGATGAAATTTCATGCCACTCAGTGAAATTCAGGCTAGGGGTGTATACTACTTGATTCCAAAAGCTTTTTGCTGGGAAAGGCAGTCTTCTATTTTTAAGGTGATGCCCTAGGTCAAATATCTCTATGTATTTGACTGAAATTATGCAATTGGGTGATGTAAATGACAAAACTCTGATAAGGTGAGTGAATGAATGGTGGTTTTGAGTTTTTTGGGTGTGGTAGAGGTAATCCAAACTCCTGTCCCTAGTCTATGACCCCAAATTAGACCACTTGCTTTGTAACCTAGCCCTAAAGTGATCAATTAGGCCTAGAGACCTAGTGGGTGTTTTGAGTTGCTGGAGTAGAGTTGGACCTGGAGGTTTGGAAGTTTTTTAGGACCCCTTAAGGGTATTCAAATCCATCATTTACTTGCCTAGTCATTTAGGGTTTTGTCAAGTTGTGTGGAGAAAATTAGATTTGGAGGGCTAGTAGCCTCACTAGACCTAGTCAAGGTTAGAGAGTTGAATGAAGTTGGTGATCAAACCAAGTGTTGGTAAGGTGTTTGCTGATCTGTCTTAAGGTGTTGGAGAAGCCTTAGGGGTTGGACAATAGTCTGGACATCAAATCCTTCATATGCTTTGAATGTGCCTTTGGTTGGTTGGGAGGTTGAAGGCTAGTTGAAGTGGGTGAGTGGGCAAAGGACAATAGAGTAAACCCTTGTGTGTTGCTTCCCTTGTGCTACTCTGCATCACAAATTCAGTGAGAATCATGACCCATTTTTCCACTCTCCCAGTAAGAGCAGCTCTGTTTAGCAGATATTTCAATGGATCAATCTTGGCGATGAGCTTAGTTTTATGGTTGAGCATGTAGTGTCTTAATTTTTGTGAAGTGAAGACCAGGGCTAGACATGCTCATTCAATTGGCGTGTAGTTGAGCTCATAGGATATGAGATTGTAGCTGATGTAATAGACGGATCTTTCCTTTCTATGCTCATTGTGTTGTGCTAATAAGGCTCTGATAGCTGTTTCTGTTGTGCAGATGTATAGCAGGAGGGGTTCTCCTTGCCTTGGTGGAGTTAGAACAAGGGGATTAGCTAGGTATTCTTTCATCTAATCAAAGGCATCCTTACACTGGGTGTTCCAGACAAAAGCTATATCTTTTTAGAGTAGATGCTGGAATGGTTGGCATTTATCAGCAAGTTGGGCAATGAACCGACGGATGGACTGGAGTTTTCCTTGCAGACTTCTCAGCTATTTCAATGTTTTTGGAGGAGGCATTTTAGTGATGGCTTTGACTTTTGCGGGATCTACTTCAATTCCTCTTTTGGAGACTATGTATCCCAAAAGTTTTTCAGAGGTGACCCCGAAGACACATTTCTTTGGATTGAGGCAAACATTGTAGCCAAGACATTCAGGTGTTCCTCTCTTGTCTTTGATTTCCCTAGCAAGTCATCTACATAATCTTCCATGATGTGGTGGAAAATATCATGGAAGATGACTATCATGGCTCTTTGATACATGGCTCCTGCATTCTTTAGATTGAATGGCATTACCACCCAGCAGTACGTCCCCTAGGGACATATGAAGGCTATCTTATGTTGGTCTTCTTCTGCAATCTATATTTGGTTGTACCCTGAAAAGCCATCCATGAGGGATAGCATTTCATGTCCTACCATGAGATCCACTATCATGTTAATGTTAGGTAATGGGAAGTCATCCTTTGGGCAGGCTTTGTTGAGATCTCTGAAGTTGATGCAACAACGGATTCAGCCATTAGGTTTGGCTATTGGTACCAGGTTGGAAACCCATTCAGGATAATTAATTGGGAAAATGAACCCAACATCTAGTAGTTTCTTTAGCTCTGCCTTGACTAGGAGAGCCACCTGAGGGTTCATTTTTCAGAGCTTCTACTTTACTAGTTTTGCGTCAGGGCGCACTGCAAGGTGATGAAGGACCAAAGCGGGATCAAGCCCTAGCATGTCTGCATAGGTCCACACAAAATTGTGATTTTTACATTTGAAGAATGCTAGGAAGTTTTCTTGCTCTACTATGTTGAGAGATTCCACCCTGAGAGTGATTTTCGGCTCTTCTTCCATCCCAAGATTCATCTCTTGGGCTGGCTCTACCAGGACGGGTGACCTATCTGGATAAACCTTATCTATCTCAGGAAGGCCCATGCTTCCATCTCCTAACACCTCGTTAAGGTTTTCACTAGGAGATACGTCTTTTATTTTTACTTTTTTTGGATCTGGTACTACTGCGAAGTAGTTTTCACCACCAGATCCATGTTTGATTTTTATATTTTTATGGCTGGAAGCAGGGGTTTGTTGGATCTAGGGCATACAACTGAGAGGGGGGGGGTGAATCAGTTGTATAGAACTTGTTCTATTTCAAACACTTTATTCTCTGTTGTTAGTTAGCAGCATATCAAATAATCATTCATGGAAGCACAATACATAAACACAAGAGTAGATAAGCATCAACACATTGAACACCAAGATTTTGACGTGGAAAACCCGGTTAAGGGAAAAACCACGGGGTGATTAACCCAAGAATTATTCTCTGTTAGAAGAATAAGAAAAAATGAATGGCACATGCCAATAAGGGCTCACTGCCCGAGCACACTGCTCACAAAGAGGCCCACTGCCTACAAGGAGACACACTGTCTACAGAGTGATAAAAATCACAGTCTTGAACTGGAGAATGACATCTCTACCATGTCCGGATCAGTTCCAATTAAGCCCAACAATCTCTGCTCTGCCTTTCGCACCTTTCTTCGCTACACCATGCTCATCCACATGCCACACTCTGAAATGAATTCACAAATCATTATTTATACAAGACATCGACTTAGGAACAAGCATCTAAGTCGGCAAACAACCATAGGAGTATCCGCAAGATGAATAACACATCCGGTCGGCTATCACAAGAACATTCGCAGGATGAACAACTCATCCGGTCGGCTAAACAGAGCAATAACTTCATCCGGAAGAGTAACTTCAGTTCCGGGCTCTACCATCAATGCGGACCAACAACACAACCTAAACATGATTCAAGAACCTTCACAAGTCTGTCTGAATGTCCGGATACATCCGCACTTTCTCTGCTTACTGGGATCTCTTGTCTTCCTCATCCGGAACTTCAAGAACACAGTCTGTCGCCACTGTCATAATGCAGGAGGTACTTCCGGACCTCCAAATCACACACAAATCAGGATGACACATCACAAGGACATCTCAAACACTCCTTCCAATCCGCAGATTATGATAATACAATTCCGGACCTCACCGGACCTTTTTGTGATCCTCTGTTACCTCCGGATACTTGCCGGACCCGGTTCTATACCGGCAGCCATAACTCCTTCAGATCTTCATGCGGACCTCTGAAATCTTAACTGTAGCATCTCAAGATTCATATCTACTAACCCTTTAATCCGCATCCTCCGGTTCTCAACCTATACAGTATATTTACCTTCTTCTCATCACTGTTCTTCACTGTTCCTGACTGAGGCTAATTTTCTCAATATCCTCAGCATAAAGCTCATCAAATCCTTCTTGTCAGTGCAGTATGAGTATGTTGACATCAATGACAACACTGGCTCACCTCATACTTGCCAACAATCTCCCCCTTTGTCATTGATGGCAACATATGATGTGAAAAACCATCAAGACAAGAACTTCTCTTTTCTGTCACAGCTCCCCCTATCAACAACAACTCTTCACATGTCTTCCTTTGCTGCTCCCCCTTTGATCATCAACCACTTGTTTTTCACATGTCTTCTCTCCCCCTTTGACATCAATGGCAAAGGGCTCATACTTGCAACTCTTATGCATCAGAATAATACCAGCTACTCCCCCTTAGTTGCAGCTCCCCATTAGTCCGGATCACAAGATATGACTGTGATTGCCACCGGACTGATGCACATCAGTGCATCTTAGTTCATCACCGGAGGGGCCATGACCCCTAACTTCTCCCGGAGATATTCAAAAGAGTCCTTGGGAAGAGGTTTTGTAAAGATATCTGCAATCTGATCCTTGGAGGGAACATACTCCAATCTGACTTCTTCCTTGTTTACTTGTTCTCTCAAAAAGTGAAATTTGATAGATATGTGCTTAGTCTTAGAATGCAATACCGGATTCTTGGAAATATTAATTGCACTTGAATTATCACAGAAAATTGTAATAGGCTCCTCATATTCAACTTTGATGTCTCTTAGCATCTGCTTCATCCACAAGATTTGAGTGCAACTACCTGCTGCTGCAATGTATTCTGCTTCAGTTGTAGACAGAGATATTGCATCTTGTTTCTTGCTTAGCCAAGAAACCAATCTCTTCCCCAAAAAGAATGCTCCACCACTAGTGCTCTTCCGGTCATCCACATCTCCTGCCCAATCTGCATCTGTGTAAGCATGAAGAGAGAAATCCAGATCTCTAGGATACCATAGACCATACTCAACTGTCCCTTTCAAGTATCTAAAAATTCTTTTGATGGCCATAACATGAGATTCTCTAGGATCAGCCTGGAATCTTGCCACAAGACCAACAGCTTGCATTATATCTGGTCTAGTTTGAGTGAGATACAACAATCCACCAATCATTGATCTATACTTTGTCTGATCTGCCTTTGGAGAATCATCATCTTTGCTTAACTTACATCCGGTTGCCATAGGAGTGTTCATAGGCTTTGAGTCTTCCATACCAAATTTCTTTAACAATTCTTTCACATATTTGGTCTGAGAAATGAAGATCCCTTCTTTTGTTTGAGTAATTTGCAGACCCAAGAAGAAATTCATTTCACCAAGCATAGACATTTCAAACTCACTTTTCATCTGATTTGCAAAAGTTTTACACATACTATCTCTTCCTCCAAAAATGATATCATCCACAAACACTTCAACAATCAGAATGTTTTCATGATCAATTTTGAAATATAAGTTGCTGTCAGCAGTACCTTTGTTGAATCCAATCTGCACAAGATGCTTATCCAACCTTTCATACCATGCTCTTGGGGCTTGCTTCAATCCATACAAAGCTTTCTTCAACTTGCAGACCATATCATTATTATCAGACAATTGAAATCCATCCGGTTGTTCAATGTAGACTTCTTCTTCCAGATCACCATTTAAGAAGGCAGACTTGACATCCATCTGATATACCTTGAAATCTTTGAAGGCAGCAAATGCAAGAAGTAATCTGACTGCTTCAATTCTTGCTACCGGAGCAAAAGTCTCTTCAAAGTCAATTCCTTCTATTTGAGAGTAGCCTTTGCAGACCAATCTAGCTTTGTTTCTGATTACTTCACCAGCTTCATTTAGTTTGTTCCGGAAGACCCACTTGGTTCCAATTACATTCCTGTCTCTAGGTCTGGGAACAAGATCCCAAGTATGATTTTTCTCAATTTGCATCAGTTCATCTTCCATTGCTTTGGTCCAATTTTCATCATTGCAGGCTTCATTTATTGTTTTAGGTTTAATCCTTGAAATCAGACAACATTCATTCTGATCTTGAGCAATATTCCTTCTAGTTTGTACACCTTTGCTTCTGTCACCTATGATCTGATCTTCAGAGTGATTCAGTTTTACATACCTTGGAATTTTGGGAGTATCCAGTACTGCTGTTTCTTGATCAGGCTCATTTAAACCTAACTCTTCTTCCTGATTTACCGGATCAGGCTGACTCTGTTTCACCGGAGAGGATTGAGTTCCTTGAACACTATCTTGGTCATCTTCATCAAATTCATAAAATCTTGAAGGCTTCTCAATTCCTTCATCAACCTTTACATTGGTACTTTCTATCATCTTCCTCAATCTCTTATTGTAACACCGATATGCTTTGCTTTGAGTGGAGTAGCCCAAGAAAATTCCTTCATCACTTCTAGCATCAAACTTTCCTAGATCTTCATCTCTTTTAATATAACACTTGCTACCAAATACCCTGAAATATTTCACAGTAGGAGTGATGCCAAACCAAAGTTCATAGGGGGTCTTACCGGTGTTGTTTCTGATTTGAACTCGATTGAGAGTGTAGACTGCAGTGCTGATAGCTTCTTTCCAAAACATTTGAGGAACATTTGCTTCCAACATCATTGTCCTAGCAGCTTCCTGGATGGTCCGGTTCTTTCTCTCAACTACTCCATTCTGCTGTGGAGTCTTAGGAGCAGACAACTGTCTCCTTATACCCTGTTTCTCACAAAAGTCAATGAATTCACCAGATGTAAATTCACCACCTCTATCAGACCTTAGACACTTTAGTTTCAATCCGGTTTGATTCTCCACCATAGCTTTGAAGATTTTGAACTTCTCAAAAGCTTCTGATTTTTCTTTTAGAAAGGTAACCCACATCATCCGGGAATGATCATCAATTAACAACATGAAATATCTATCACCTTGCAGACTCTTGATTCTTGTCGGACCACATAGATCAGTATGTACTAATTCCAACAATCCGGTAGAAGACTGATCTTTGCTTTTAAAAGAGACTCTGCTTTGTTTGCCTAACTGACATTCTTTACACACACTGTTTGTAGGTTTTATCAACTTTGGAAGATCTCTCACAGCCTGAGTATTGCTTATTTTGATGATGTTATCAAAATTTACATGACACATTCTTCTATGCCATAACCAACTCTGATCAATTTGAACAAACAAACAACTTTTATTTGAACCAACCAGATGAAAGATGTTACCTCTTGTCTGAGTACCGGATGCAATTTCAGTTCCGGAGCTTGTAAAGATTCTGCATTTTCCATTCTTGAACCGGAGATCATAGCCTTTGTCCACTAACTGACCAACACTGAGAAGATTGTGCTTCAATCCTTCAACATATAGTACATTACCTGTTTTGCTCTTACCATCAAAGGAAATAGTTCCCCTACCTCTGATTCTGCCGGCAGAATTGTCACCAAACTTTACCATTCCTCCTTCATATCTTTCCAAGTCTAAGAACTTATTCTTGTCACCAGTCATATGGTGAGAGCATCCACTGTCAATAACCCAATCATCCTTTTCTTCCACTTGAGCAGCCAAGGCTTTTTCAACAACTTTGTGATTGACAGATTCAGAGAGCAAGGAATCTTCTTCCTTGATGGCTATAAACACCCACTCATTTCCAGATTTGCTTCCTGGATCTGATTCATCATCTGTTACTCCTTCATTGTCATCTTCTTCATGAACATAATAGCAATTCTTTTGAAACCTTTGTCTGTGAGTATTAGATCTTGCAGATCTCTCCGGACATCTTGAGGCAAAATGACCAATCTTATTGTAGTTAAAACACTTAAAGGGTAGTTTTCCTTCATACTTACCGGATCCTCTTGGCAGTCTCTTTGCAATGAGGGCTTCAAGTTGAGCTGTTTCTGCTTCTTCTTCTTCCATGTCTCTTCTTGCTTGATCATACCATGACATTTTCCTTGATGAGTTTTCACCCGGATCAAATCTCTGTTTGCCTTTCACATAGGCACTGGCTTTAAAAGCAGACTCAGTCTTGGGTGGATCATCTCCAAACTCGGTCATTTCAAATGCAGCTAGTTTGCCAGCCAATTGTTCTCTTGTGACAGTTGTGTGGGCTCTGAATTCATCAATGGCAGCAACTTTGATTTTGTAGGCAGCAGGAAGGGATCTTAGGATTTTGCAGACAATCTCATTTTCATCTAGAGTTCCACCAGCATTTCTGATTCCACATACCAGCTCATTTACTCTTGGCATAAAGGTAGTAATGTTTTCATCATCTCTCATTTTCAATCTTTCAAATTTCCCTTTCAGACTTTGCAACCTTGCACTTTTGACAAACTCATCTCCTTCATACAGAAGTTCCAGTTTAGTTAGGATCTCATATGCAGTTGGTAGGTCAATGACATTCGAGAGATCTGAGTCATTCAATGCGCTTAGAAGAGCTTCCTTGGTCCGCAGATTGTTTTCAGCTTCTGTGGTTTCATCAGGAGTTGTCGGACCACCTTGTGGGGGTATATATGGTTTTGAAATCATAGCCAAGTATGCTTTTCCCATACATTCCAAATGACACTTCATGCGACCTTTCCAGAGAGTGAAGTTGGTTCCATCGAACTTCGGACTATCCTTCTTGTATGACGACATCCTGGATCACCTCAAGCGGTTAAGCTCCTATCAGAGGAACTCAGCTCTGATACCAATTGTTGGATCTAGGGCATACAACTGAGAGGGGGGGGGTGAATCAGTTGTATAGAACTTGTTCTATTTCAAACACTTTATTCTCTGTTGTTAGTTAGCAGCATATCAAATAATCATTCATGGAAGCACAATACATAAACACAAGAGTAGATAAGCATCAACACATTGAACACCAAGATTTTGACGTGGAAAACCCGGTTAAGGGAAAAACCACGGGGTGATTAACCCAAGAATTATTCTCTGTTAGAAGAATAAGAAAAAATGAATGGCACATGCCAATAAGGGCTCACTGCCCGAGCACACTGCTCACAAAGAGGCCCACTGCCTACAAGGAGACACACTGTCTACAGAGTGATAAAAATCACAGTCTTGAACTGGAGAATGACATCTCTACCATGTCCGGATCAGTTCCAATTAAGCCCAACAATCTCTGCTCTGCCTTTCGCACCTTTCTTCGCTACACCATGCTCATCCACATGCCACACTCTGAAATGAATTCACAAATCATTATTTATACAAGACATCGACTTAGGAACAAGCATCTAAGTCGGCAAACAACCATAGGAGTATCCGCAAGATGAATAACACATCCGGTCGGCTATCACAAGAACATTCGCAGGATGAACAACTCATCCGGTCGGCTAAACAGAGCAATAACTTCATCCGGAAGAGTAACTTCAGTTCCGGGCTCTACCATCAATGCGGACCAACAACACAACCTAAACATGATTCAAGAACCTTCACAAGTCTGTCTGAATGTCCAGATACATCCGCACTTTCTCTGCTTACTGGGATCTCTTGTCTTCCTCATCCGGAACTTCAAGAACACAGTCTGTCGCCACTGTCATAATGCAGGAGGTACTTCTGGACCTCCAAATCACACACAAATCAGGATGACACATCACAAGGACATCTCAAACACTCCTTCCAATCCGCAGATTATGATAATACAATTCCGGACCTCACCGGACCTTTTTGTGATCCTCTGTTACCTCCGGATACTTGCCGGACCCGGTTCTATACCGGCAGCCATAACTCCTTCAGATCTTCATGCGGACCTCTGAAATCTTAACTGTAGCATCTCAAGATTCATATCTACTAACCCTTTAATCCGCATCCTCCGGTTCTCAACCTATACAGTATATTTACCTTCTTCTCATCACTGTTCTTCACTGTTCCTGACTGAGGCTAATTTTCTCAATATCCTCAGCATAAAGCTCATCAAATCCTTCTTGTCAGTGCAGTATGAGTATGTTGACATCAATGACAACACTGGCTCACCTCATACTTGCCAACAGGGTTGTCTCCCTAAAATAAGCATGCTTATCAATTTTCATGATATATCCTGCTCTGTGATCTCCCAGGGGGAATTGATCTCTAACCCCCATCATTTCAGTGATGGCCTCATTGTTAGGTGCTATGTCAAAGACAGGAGGTCCCCGTTCATCCCAGTCTATGAGGTCGGGGTATACTAGTGGTAAGTCATTGGATGATGAGGCAAGAGTGGTGACTGTGTAGACGGTGCAAATGGATGAGTCAAAGAAATCAACAAAGTCACTAAAGGAGTCTTGAAGGCCCGTTTCATTGACATTGTTGACTTCAAGGGAGACCGTAGTGACCTCGGTTAAGATACATTTGCCAGTATTGAGGATACATTGCTATTGACCGCCTTGTCCTTTATAACCCATGCTTTTGATGATTTCAGACCCTTTACCATAGATTTTTGTTGGGATGGTGGGGGCTTCTTGTTCAAGCTCTTCATCCTTATATAGCCATGATGAGATGTCTTCAAGCACATCTTGATCAAGGAGATGTTTCTTTTCAAAGATGGGTGATGATTTGCACTTGATGACGACTGTGTTGGTTGCTTCTATCTTTGGGATACCAAAGGTTTTAAGATTGGGTAACGTGACCACACAAAATGTACCTTGTAGGTTGTATTCCCCACATCCCATGTCACTGAGCTTGATCTTGACCTCGGGTGGTGTAGGTGCTTGGGATGAAGTGGCAATATTTGCGATGTCGATGTATGAGGTGGAAGCTGTTGGGTTGGCTTTAGTGGTGGCTTTGTTGTATGGGCATAAGGTATGGTCATGGCCTTCCAAGAAACTGTAGTATTGGAAGGGGCGGGGATCAGCATAGACAGTGACTTCTGTGCCATTGTGAGGGAATTTGAGGCATTGATGGAATGTGGATGGGACTGCTTGCATGGCATGGATCCATGGTCGACTGAAGAATGTTGTAGGGGAGGTCAAGATCAAGGACCTAACATTTTATTTCAAGTATTTTCTGTCCCACTTGAATAGGGAGCTTGATGGTGCCTTTAGATAGCCATTCAGTGTCATCATATCCTTTGATTGTGATGCACTCGCTAGTGTCTACAATCACATCTGAGTATCTGAGGTGTTTTAATAGTTTAAGAGTGCATATGTTTAGGCTGGAGCCACCATCTATTAAGACTCTTTTAATGATGTGTTTGTGGATACGGACTTCGATGTGTAAGGCCTCGTTATGTAAGTGTTCAGAAGCGGGAAGGTCCTTTTCTGAAAATGTGAGATGGTGGGGTATGGTGATATGTCCTACCATGGCTTGAAATTGGGTCACATTCAAGTTGGTGGGAACTTGAGTTTCCAAGAATGCTTTGTCAAGGATGTCTTTGTGAAGGGGGGATATACGAAGTAGCTCAAGTATGGATATTTGTGTGGGGGTCTTTCCTAGATGCTCTAGGAGGTTGTACTGATTGGTAGGTGATGGGCATGTGTTTGGACGAGGGGGGAGGGGATCTAATGTGGATGTAGGCATTTGTTCGGTGGTAGGGGCTATGTGGATGGATACACGACCACGACGGGTGCTTGTGCCCAAATGGTGATTGTGTTGACATGGTGAAATGATGGCTCTATCTGCCCTATGATAGAGTCATAAGATGCGGGAGTTGGGGTGATGTTGTATGCTTTATTGGATGAGGAGGCTTTATTATGGTTAGGCAGTGGATCTTTGTAAGCTCTGAGATTGGCATTTGGAGATGGTTGGGTGGTTTGATCAAGGCTGACTTGATTTTGATCTATAAGGTCTTGGATGCAATGCTTTAGTTGCATGCAGTCAGCAGTTTTGTGACCCACAATGCGGTGGTATTCACAATAATCATTTTCATTGAACCATGCTGCTTTGAGCTCATTCTCTTGATGGGGTCTAATGGGCGGGAGTGTGATTAAACTTTTCTTGAGACATCTGTCGAGGATGTCCTCGATGGGTTCCCCTAAGGGTGTAAATTGCCTTCAAGGTTTGCGTGGTTTAGTTTGCCCCCTTTGGTTATTTACATTGGTTGCATATGTATATGTAGGTGTTTGAATTTGTACATGTTGGACAGCTTTCACATCTGTGACACCATCGTTCAAAGTGTTCTTGTTCTTCCCCCAATAGCGTGGCTTGTCATTTGATTATGTGTTGGTGTTGTTGTTTGTATTGGGGGTGTTGTTATGGGGTTTGTTGTTATTGTTATTATTGTTGTTGTTGGATTTAGTCATACAATTTGATGGAGCCCTTGGCAATGAGGGCCCGTTTGATGGTAGTACCTTTGTTGATGACTTCCTCAAAGGTAGACGCATAAAGGATTTGTAAATGGAACACTAATTCCTGATTGAGGTTGGTCACAAACATGGTGACGAGTTGTTTTTCAAGAATTGGCCATGGGAGTTTTTTTGCTAAGCTTCTCTACCTTTGCAAGAAAGAAGCGAAGGCTTCTTCGTTCTTTTGTTTGGTGTTGCAAAGGTCTGTCATAGACATTTCATGCTCAAAGTTGTAGGAGAAATAGTTTACAAATTTTTCTGCAAGCTCAGGGAAAGTCCTAATGCCTGGGGGAAGATGTGCGAACCATTCAGCAGCTTGACTATTGAGGCTTCTTGGAAATAGTCTCATTAGATAGGTATCGTTATTTGAGACTTCTAAGAAAGCGATGTAGAACTCCCTAAGATGATGCCTAGGGTCTCCCTTTCCTTTGTATTTGTCAAATTTAGGCATTTCAAAGTTCTTGGGGAAAGGGGGCATGTACAATGTACGATCAAATGGATATGGGCAGATATCCTCAAAGGAATAGTGTTTACGCTGGCCCCCAGTTTGCATGTCATCTACCTTTTGGATCAAGGCCTGTACAACTGTTGTGAGATCCTGTGTTGGTTGTGGTTGGGGTGTGTAGGTTTGTTGATGGATGAGGTGTTGAAGATTGGGTGGTATTTGATGTTGGATGTTTTGGGAGGTCATGTTTTGATATTGTGGGGTGGTGTTTTGATTGATTTATGCAAGATGTTGTTGATGAGCGTAGAGTTGTTGGAGAATATGTGGAGGTATTTGAGGGTTGGGGTTATATTGTGTCGATGATGCATTGGATGGATTAGATGGGTTGGCATTTGATGGGTTGGTCATATTGTAGGGTGGTTGTGAGAATAATTGTCTTAGGTAGTCTATAGTTTGAGGGTTGGGTGGAGGCACACTTGTGGAGGTACTTGCATGCGTGGTGTTCCCTTGTATGCCTAAGGTGATTTGTGGGACGGAAGAGGTTACGTTAGTTGTGATAGTGGATGTGGTGACAGGTTGGGATGTGGTAAGATTGGAGGTACTTGTGGGAATCGTGGATGTGGTAGCGATAGAGCTTGTGGAGGTGGTAGATACGGTGGGTGTTGACGTCTGAGAGATGATAGGTTGGGTGTTTATTGTAGATGTTTGGGTGTTTGATGTGGTGGGAATGGTATTAGAGGTGGATGGTTGTGATGAGGTCGTGTTATGGGGTAGTTGAGCACTAATTTGAGGAGATGATCAAGATATCTATTTGGATCTGACCTTAAGATTTTGTCAAGTAGGTCCATGCTATCAGCATCTTATGTAAATCTTAAGACATCTAGATCATCTTGGGACATGGTGGGTGGTGGTGGTGGTTGCAAAAAATGGAAGGGGTTTTTGTTGGGATTGTATGTTGGGATGTGGAAGAATGTTGGTGGGTTGAATGTTTGGTTGATGGGTATGTTATTGTTGTTGGTGTTAGGCATTCTTATGCCACCATATTGTCCAGATTCTGCCATTTCTTGATTCTTTTTGTGTTGTGATCTAGTTTTGGGCATGCACGTGTATGGATTTGATTTTGAGGTGGAGGAAAATGGAGATGGAGACCTTAGAGAATTTATATTAAATTGTTGGACCCAAAGATGGATGTGGTAGTGAGATGGAGTAGAAAAGATGACAAAGGGGTGATTGTAGTGTGATGAAAAAATTGATAGGTTTTTCAAAAAGATGTTAGCCTAGGGGTGATAAGAATGGATGGTATTGACTTTTTGCACAAATTTGGACCAAAAGGTAGTGATGGATGACGTTTTGAAGAGATTTTTGATGTTTGATTTTGATGTTTGATATGAGAGACTAGGATGATGTTTTCTGAAAGGATTTGATGGTCAACAAATTGAGCTTAGGTAAGATCTAGATTTTGTGTTGGCACAAATGGATGTTTCTCTTTGTTTGGGGTAGACTAATGACCTTACACAAAGAGAGATGATTATTTTACTTGAAAGGTAGACTAATGACTTTTCAAGCAAGATATGATGTGAAATATAAAATCTAGACCTAGCTTTAGCTCAAAGGGATGATGAGTTTTTGATTGGTGATCCTTTGATGAATGTTGTGATTTGGAAGATTTTGGATATGTTTTTGGATTTTTGGAATGATTTCTTATGACAAGGATATTTGTTTGGTCCAAAAAGGTATGCAAAGATCAATGAGGACAAGTGGATATGAATTTGAGTGGATTTGATATAGCAAGGGGTTCAACAATTATAGTGATTAATCCTCTAAGGTCAAAGTGAAGGTATGATTTGGAGAAACTTAAAGGAGAAAATAGATGGGGTATGAACGGTTTTTTGGAATGTGAATATGGATTATGGCAGAGCAGATGTTGAAGATCACAACTGAATGGGTCTTAGTCTCAAGCAAATCAATATGAAAATAGCACCAATCCACAGTTGAAATGGCACCAAAATTAGACAAAGATGGCGCTGATATCGGGCAGTGTTGGTCGAGGTCCTAAAAAAGATAGATTTTGATGGCAATTTTGGATTAGTTTTGATTGGAATTTGATCAAATGATTCTCATTGTTTCTTGGCAAGTTGTTTGAAAACAATTTAAGCACATTACACACACAATAACCAAGATTTTTGTTTGTGGAAAAGATGCGTGATTTTGTTAAACAAGCACTTTGCACAGCCTAAGGCGAAGCTATGACAGTATTTGTTGAATCCCCTAGTTGTGCTTATTCAAAGTGGGTAGCTCTAGGATCTTGGTAGCACCGACTCCTCCTTACAATTGCACACACTTCTCACACATACCAAGATCTGGGTTTCTTATAAGGCTTGTCCCTCACCAAACCTTTGGATTATCCCTGCTACCTCGATTAAGAACCACATGAATTAGGGCCACTTCAGAGGTTTCCCTTCTACATCAACAAATAGAAGGATTTTGGCTTGTTAAAAGAAGGTTCTTAGTAAGTGCTTTCGTTCAGGTGGTTATACATGTGGTAGCGCTACTCTCTGTTATGGAGTCTCCCAGCCTATAAGGGTTACGCCTTGGAGGCTTTTGGAGGAGGTTGGCTGTCGATATAACACAACACTTGTTGCTTGTGATTTTCATCCCAAACACCTTATTTTATATAGTGGCTTGAAAGAGCTTGGCTTTATCTTGTTGCCGCTTGGGTTGTTCCCACCTTTCGAAGTGGGGTGGTAGGCCCTCCAAGGATTAACAAAAGCAATACAACCACAAAATACTTTTGATCCCCAAGTTCATACAAAGATGCGAGGGGAGAGCATATGTATTCTTTGTGCTTGCATCACACTAAACATGGTTCATTTTAATTCTTTGGATTACGTTGGGGGTGATTAATGCAAGTGTTGTGAGAAGCTTTTGATTCCCAAGGTCACCAAATGGTGCAAGGGAAGAGCATACACTTATCACACTACAAACACAAATCATGAAAGCACTTCACACAAATTAGCTTGGTTTTCTTGATTTAATGAGTGAAAAATGCAGATTGTTGTTCTGTTTAATCCAATGATTTGATTGATGTAATTTGTGGTTCTTTTTAAAGCCCAAAAGTGAGATGTTTTGATAGTTGTTGGCAAGCACTTGTGA
This sequence comes from Cunninghamia lanceolata, assembly GCA_027924645.1. NCBI lineage: Eukaryota > Viridiplantae > Streptophyta > Pinopsida > Cupressales > Cupressaceae > Cunninghamia > Cunninghamia lanceolata. The sequence continues at coordinate 43,488,268 of BSBN01000072.1, read as the reverse complement.
ATTTTAGAACACCAAATTCAAATGTTTGGCACACACACACACACTCAAAGATTTGTTTGTTGTTGATCAATTTTTATAACACCAAATAGAAATGTTGTGTAAACTAGCATGCAAGGGTTTGGTTTAAGTTCCAATTGAAATGTTTGTTAGTCTAAAGATAAACACCCTGCAAAAACTTGTTAGTGTTCGCAAAAATGATGTTGATCACCTGCCAACACCCTGTCAGTCCCTACACAGACAACAAAGTTAGTTTCTGAAAATATCGCTAAAACAGAGACCTAATCGCACCACTGCGGATAGAAAATGGCACTACTAACAAGAAAAAGATAGAATACCTGACACCCTAGACAAATGGTGTTGATTTACAATACATATTACGCTAATACAACAAATAGTGCTAGTAACTCATACAGATTGCGACAGAATAATGTATAGCACTAATAAATTATACAGAAGGCGCTGATATATTAAATAGCGCTATTATGACATCTATAAAGTGCTAAAACACAAAATGGTGCTAATATGACTCTAACAATGCGCCACTGCGCATGCAGTTGAAGGGTCTGGTCGACAGCGAAAATAGTGTCGATCTGGGTGCTGATAATGCAAATACGCTTCTGAATGTGTCCATCCTACAAAACAGAGGTTTTTCCTGACCAACACAGAGTGTCAGACTACAAAATTGAGGTCCTATTAGCCTAGTTAGTACACCAAATGAAGGGCCAAGACAAAATGAAAACCAAAATGCATGTTTGGACTTTAGGAGAATTTTGGCATAACGTCCCGTTGTTCTGTTCAAGATTCCTACAAAATAGAGAGCAAGTAATCCTATAAAACCACAGGAAGATTAGATGTTAAATGGATTTGTGAGTGAGAGTTGGGAGAGAAAAGGCTCTGCCAAATAGCGCTAAAACAGTAAATAGCACCAATACGCGCCAAAGATAGCGCCACTGCACATGGTAGATAGCGCTACACCTACAAAAACACATCTCAACCACAAAAACTCACAAAAATAGATTAGATTCAAACCTTGTGGGTCCCACCGGGCGTGCCAATGTAGATTAGGAGATCAAATCAAGGTAAAAAGCACAAACCAAATGCATCACAAAACAAATTAGTTACACCTAGACATGAAAACCCAATCTCATCAAGGGAAGAGGAAAATTGCACCCAAGAGTTCCTAAGACATGATAATCCCTAGATAATGATCCAAATGTGAAATGTTATATCAATGTGCAACTCACTAAAAGACTAGCTCATTAGATATTTTGGCATGATAACTCTACTTGAAAATTGGATCCCCAAAATGGGTTGGAGGATGAAGTATTTATAGATTTTTGGAAGGGATTTTAATCCAAGGGTGGAGATTGATTTGGAAGATCAACGATGGAGGATAAATGTGATGTGGAGGGCCTAGATTTGATCATAGAGAAATGGAGGGCTAGGAATAAAAGTAAATCTTTTATTCATTTTGGAAAAATGGGTAATTAAATGAGCATGGGTGTAAATGATTATTTTTGAATTAAAGATTCATATGTGGAATGTAAAGTGAATTAAAAATTCATTTGGGGATAAGTAGAGATAAATGAGGTATGGGGGTGTAAGAGGAATTAATTGTGATGTGGGATGTATTAAAATAAAAAATTGATTTATGTGGATATATTTCAATTTTTTATTTGGAGGATGTGGGGAAGGGTGTTAAGCTAGGTTTGACCACCCAAATGAGAGGTTAGAATTAACTAAACATAGGTTTTATTTAATTAATCCTAGGGCTAGGATGAGGTAGGCTAGGGTAGGCAATTAAATAATGGCTATTTAATTGTCTAGGGTAGGGATAGGTTAATTAATAGGCTGAATTAATTAGTTAAACATGATTTAGCTAATTAATTAGATTTAGTGAGGAGAGGAAAATTGACCAAATAAATATTGCATATTTATTAAATCAATAGCTAAGGCTTGAACTATTGAATTAATAAAATTAATTCAATTGTTGGGGATAAAATGATGGAAAATTGGGTGATGAAGAGGTAATTAATTAAATAAAAATTTAATTAATTGAATAGAAGGGAAATTGATAGTTTAGGGATGTCGAGAGTTGGTTTGATAGTCGAGACATTTTTAGGTGTCTACAACCCCCTTTATCAAGTGGTATCCGAGCAAGGGTTCCTAAGTGTTGAGACAGATCATCTACCGTAAGGCAGTTTGCACTAGGACCTAAGGTTGTGGGTTTTCTATAGAGATCGAAATGCCTCTACAAAGAAACCATGTTGGGAGAAAAGTTTTGAGGGAAGAGGGTTTTAAATCCCTACAAAAGGAAATCAATGCATTACGAGAGGAGCTATAAAGAGGGTTTGAACTGAGAATAAGAGAAGAAAGCGAGGATGAAGCTGAATAAGAGCTATCTGAGGAAGAACATGAAGCCGTAGGAGATCCTACAGAAGTTAGGTTGTTGAGGGCCATTTTGAAGATCGAAAGGAAGCCCAAGATCAAAGTTTTTACCTATTCTAGAGATTTGGATCCAAAAATGCTTATTGATTGGATCAATGATATGAAAGAATATTTTTATTATGAAGATGTAGAGGATCCAGATAGGGTCAAGTTTGCAAAAGCAAAGTTGAAGGGCCATGCCAGTATTTGGTGGAAGGAGGTCTAGTTAGAGAGAAATAGAAGAGGAAAATGAAATATTACTAGATGGGATCGTATGGTGGAGAAGCTGAAGAAGTAGTTCATTCTTGTGGACTATGAGCTAGAATTGTTGAAGAAGCTACAAGGATTGAAGCAAGGTAACAAGTCTATCAAGGAGTATACAGAAGAGTTTTACAAGATTACTATCAAAACAGGCCATGCAGCGGCCAACAAGGAGAAGGTAGCCCATTACATTAATGGGTTGAGGCCAAGTATTCAAGAGGAGCTAAATCTAGTCAGGATGACTACCATAGAAGATGCATACTAGTTTTCCCTGAATGTGGAGGGGAAACTAAATAAAATATTTGAAAGCAAGCAAAGAGGGAAAGGTTAAGGCGGACAAGGTGGTGGAAGACCCTATGGAGGTTGAAATGAAGATCAAAAGAAAAATGAAGAACCTGGCACTAGTCGAAATCAGAGAGGGGATAATACTTACCACCCTTGTGACCAAAACAATGGTGAGCAAAGAGGAAGAGGAAGAGGCAGACCTGGACAAGGACCTAGAAGAGGAGGTTTCAGAGGAACCTATTTCCAATGTGGAGAAGGGCATCGAGCATATGAGTCTCTGCAACATCAAGGAAGGACAAATATAAGACCTGAAGGTAATGCACTAGTTGCACATGTAGATGAAGATGTACAGTCTGAGCATTTTGAAGATGCTAAAAGGGGAGAAACCCTGGTAGTCAGAAGAACCTTATTGAATTCTCAGAGAAAGAACCAAATCATAGGAAGATTAATTCCGCACAAGGTGCAAGTGTGAAGGTAAGTGTTGTGATATTATTATTGATAGTGGAAGCACTAATAGTCTTGTTTTAGAGGAGATGGTTAACAAGTTGAAGTTGACAAGAAGAAAGCATCCACATCCATATCAGATTGCATGGTTGTAGGACTATAGAGATTTGGTCAATGAGCAGTGTTTAGTCAAGTTCAAGATTGGGGACTACCATGATGAGGTGATGTGTGACATCATACCGATGGATGCATGTCATATGTTGTTGGGGAGGTCATGGCAGTATGATAGGTGTGATGTCCATGATGGCCATGCAAATACCTATTTGATGACAAAGGATGGACTTCATCATAAGTTGAAGCCATTAAAGGAGGTAGAAGAAAAGGTATGTAGTACTACCAGAATTTGCTTAGTAGATGGTAGGAATTTTTTGGAAGGTATGAAGAATAAGCATCATTACTTTGCATTGATTCCTAAGATCATTCAAGAGAAATGTGAAGATGTACCAGCAGAAGTCTTAGATATGTTGGAGGAATTTTAGGATATTATCTCTGATAATGTACCAGAAGGTTTACCACTGGTGAGGAAGATAAGTCACCAAATGGATTTGATACCAGGAGCCAGTTTGCCAAATAAGGCAGCCCATAGAATGACTCCTATAGAGAATGAAGAGCTAAACAAACAAGTTCATGAGATGTTAAGGAAGGGATTGATAAGGGAGAGCCTAAGTCCATGTGCGATACCTGCATTACTAGCACCGAAGAAAGATGGAGAGTGGAGAATGTGTATAGATTCTTGGGCCATCAATAAGATCATGATCAAGTACAAATTTCCATTGCCTACAATGGATGATATCATGGATTGTTTGAGAGGAGCCAAGTACTTCACAAAGATTGACTTGAAGAGTAGGTATCAACAGATCCAAAACAGAGAAGGAGATGAATGAAAGTTATTTTTTAAGACAAATGAGGGTTTGTATGAGTGGTTAGTCATGCCATTTGGGCTAACCAATGCATCGAGCACATTCATGTGGCTCATTAACGAGGTATTGAAAGAGTTTTTAGGAAGTTTTGTTATTGTTTATTTAGATGATATTTTGATTTTTAGTAAAACATGGGAAGAGCATTTGATGCATATCAGAAGAGTTTTAGAGAAGCTGAGGGAGGAGAAGTTGCTAATTAATTTGAAGAATTGTATTTTTGCAAAGGAGTTGGTATACCTAGGATTTGTTGTCTCAGAGGAAGGTCTTAAGATGGACTCAGAAAAAGTAAGGGCTATCATCGAATGGCCCATGCCAAGGTGTGCTATAGAGGTATGACCTTTTCATGGTTTGGCAAGTTTTTATAAAAAAATTATCAGTAATTTTTGTAGCATTTGTGCACCCCTAATTGAGACAATGAGAGGGGATGGAAAAGAGTTTAAATTGACTACAAAAGTAGCAAAGAGCTTTGATACATTGAAGTAAAAAGTCACAGAGAAACCTATTTTGGCACTTCCAGATTTCAATAAGGTATTTCAGGTAGATTGTGATGCTAGTGGAAGTGCTATAGGAACTGTTTTGAGTCAAGAAGGTAAGCCCATTGCTTATTTTAGTGAGAAGCTTAATGATCTCAATAAAAAGTATTCTATTTATGATTAGGAGTTTTATGCTATAGTTCAAGCTTTGAAGAAATGGAGACATTATTTGTTTCCAAAAGAGTTTGTTTTATATATTGATCATCAGGCTTTGTAGTATCTTAATAGTCAAGGAAAGTTAAATTAGAGGCACTTAAAATGGGTTGAGTTTTTGCAGAGTTATACTTTTGTTTTGAAGTACAAGAGTGGGAAGTCCAATAGAGTTGCAGATGCCTTGAGCAGAAGGCAAAATTTGTTGACAAAAATGAAGATAGAGGTTGTTGGGTTTAATGAACTCAAAAGTTTGTATTCTAAAGATCCAAATTTTGCAAAGGCTTGGAAATCTTGTTTAGAACCTATTACTTTAGACAGAACAAAATGGTTGGATTTCATAATCCAAGATGGTATGTTGTTTAAAGGAAGCCAGTTGTGCATTTTGAGGAGTTCCATGAGAGAGAACCTAATTAAGGAGAAGCATAGTGGGGGATTAGCTGGACACTTTGGCCAAGATAAGACCATTGCTATTGTTGCTAAGCTTTATTTTTTGCCACAGTTGTAGCAAGATGTGAGGAAATTTATGCAGAGTTGCAGGGTGTGTCAGATGGCAAAAGGAACAAGTCAGAATACAAGGCTATATCAACCATTACCTGTACCAAAGAAGCCATGGGATGATATTAGTATGGATTTTGTTCTTGGTTTACCAAGGACACAGAGAGGACATGATTCCATTTTTGTGGTGGTGTATAGATTCTCGAAGATGGCACATTTTATTCCTTGTAAGAAGACTAATGATGTTGTTCATATTGCAAAGTTATTTTTCAGAGAGGTGGTGAGACTACATGGTCTACCTAAGAGCATAGTTTCAAATCGAGATACCAAGTTTGTTGGTTATTTCTGGAGGACATTGTTGAAGAAGTTGAAGACAAATTTGAAGTTAGTTCTACACACCATCCACATATTGATGGACAGACGGAAGTGGTGAATAGGAGTTTGGGTAACCTACTACGATACTTAGTAGGGTATAAGCCCAAGGGATGGGATTTGATTTTACCATAGGTAAAATTTTCTTACAACAATTTTGTCAATAGGAGTATTGGTAAATCACCATTCTAGATTGTATATGGGAACAGTCCAAGAAAAGCTTCAAAGTTATGGAAGCTAGACAAGGGAAAAATGACAAGTGCCGAAGTAGAAAACTTTGCAGAACAACTGAAGAATTTGCATGAAGAGGTGAGAAAGCACATTAATAAGATGAATATTCTATACAAGGCTAAGGCAAATCAGAAGAGGAGATATAAGGAATTCCAGGTAGGAGATGAAGTCATGGTTCACTTGAGGAAAGAAAGGTTTCTAGTTGGAACATATGATAAGTTGAAAATGAAGAAATATGGACCATACAAGATTTTGAAGAAACATGATTCAGGAAATTCATATGAGGTAGAGCTACCGAATGGGATCAACATTTTCCCTATGTTCAACATTGCTGATTTAACATAATATCATGAAGGTGGCATAGAGAATGGACCAACAGAAGAACAGTGGAGTATTTCGGCATCTATTTCAAAAGAGGAGATAGAAGAGATCTTGGATAGCCGTGTGGGAAGGAGTACTTAGAATAGACAATATGAAGAATATCTAGTGAAGTGGATAGGAAGGCCTATTGAAGATTCTTCTTGGTTATCTAAGGTAGAAGTTGACCATTTGGGGTTTTCCTCAAACACCTAAGATGTGACAAGGTCACTTCTCAAAATTACCCTAGGTGTCTAATGCAGGAGCATCCATAGGTGTAAGAGCAATCTTGCATCACCCAAAAAAAGATGTTGATTCAAAATTGTTGAAGTTGTTTTCATTTATTTTAAAAATTAGTATTTTTTCTTCCATAATCGCTTGAATAATGATGTTGAACTTTCAATTTTTCTAAACTGCTAAAAATAGCAAACTGCTATTTTTAGAAAGTTTACATTTGGGCATGTATGGAAGTGAAAATTTATAAATGAAAAATAAGACCTTTGGCGAAGGAATCAAGTGAATATCATTTGTGGGCTGAAAGATATTAAAGTTTCTGTCTCCTGAAAAACCTCTGAAAATTATTCAAATTCAGGTTTGAGGCACTAAACGGCCTCATACGGCCCTGAAAATTGGTAGAATTGGCAAAGATGATTCTTAGTGTGTATAGCACTCCATGATCTTTCCAACACTTGAAATGGTTCATCAATCATCAAAAGTTATGGCTCCCAGAAGTTGACCTATTTTTGAAGGGAGATGCAAAATTCAAAATTTGGCTAGAGGCTGCCAAAAAGGGATATACATTACCATTTTTGGGAACCCCTGGTAGTGGTAGAGATAAGGGGGGAAATGTAGAGTCAATAAAAGGTGGGAAAATAGAAACCCTTGATTATTTGGGGTTATAGAAGGTTGAAGATTCTAGAGTCTTGAGATAGGAAGCTGTAATGTGTTGCAGCCTGTGGAGGATTCATCCTTTGATTGTATTTGAGCTTCTATAATGTAATGAATTGTCTAAATCAATAAAAGAAAATTTTATTTTCTGTGTGAAATTTTTATTGCTGTGTGTTTTGTGATTTACCCTCTTCATCAAACTTCCACACCCATGGTTTTAAGGAACAAAAAAATGATATTGATCCCCTTTAGATAAATAGGTGTCAAAATAAAAAGATGATATCCTATAATGAACAATTTTACATCTATGGAAGCCAATTTTTAAATATTTGGTTACAAAGTCTTCTTCATGAATCTTTAAATAATACAAATTTCTTTATAAAAATAATTTATTTACAAGAAACTTAGTTTGATATACTGCAATAATTTTTTCTCATAAACTTGTAGCAATGTTTTGAACTAAAACATTCATCAAGACTGAATTAGAAATACAACCTAATAGTAGATCTATCTCTTCTATCCAACTTGTCTCATTCATCTTGATCCAATGTTGATGTCTCTCTCTCTCTCTCTATTTTGAATTACTATCTATCTATCTTTCTTTCTTTTTGTCTCCCTCTCTATCTCTCTATTTGTATTTGTCTCTTTTTCTTTGTCTCTATACCTCTCTCTTTATCTCCCTATCTCTCTTATATCTCTTGTCTCTATCTTTGTCTCCTACTCTATCTCTATATCTATCCCTTTCTATATCTATATCTCTCCCTCTCTATTTCTCTCTCTTTCCCTCCCTGTGTCTCTTACTCTCTCTCTTCCTCTATCTCTTTCCCTCTATATGACCTCTCTCTCTCTCTCTCATGTCTATTTTAAATTAGTCTCTAATTCTCTCTCTATTGACCTCTCTCTATCTCTCTCACTTTTATCTCTTCCTCCCTCTCTCTCGTGCACCATATCTCTTTCTATTTATCCTCCTCTCTTTGTATGAACCTATCTCTCTCTCTCTCTCTCCTACTTTATTTCCCTTTCTCACTTCATCTCTCTCTATTATTGTCTAAAGATATTGGGGGATTTTTCTAGCAACGAGTCTTCTTCTTGGTCAAAACCCTTTAACCAATTTAATAACATAAAAAAACTAAAGACATGGTAAACAATATTGCAATATATGCTTAGTTGCCAGATAATATTTTGATGCTTGGATTATCCTCTCTAGATGATGATGCAATGATAAAGTATGAGATGTGTCTAAGGTTTGGTTATGATTCAAATGGATTAGGGTTTGTCACATATTTCACTTTTAAATTGAAAAATAATGATTAATAGGAAAGGAGTTGCTATAAGCCCAAGATTCATTTTGAATTTTAAAGTTATGAAGTTGAATCTACATCAACCACAGTTGCATATTTGACTTAGCATAATAAATGGATAAACTACAAATCAAATCTAGATTAAAAATGTGTAAAGATTGAGACTAAACTTAATTATCATTACCCTCTCTCATCTTTATTTCTCTCTATCTTTCTATCTTTGTGCCTCTCTCTTTCTATCTTTTTGTCTCTCTCTATTCTTCTCTATTCCCCCTCTCTCTCCTCATTCTTATCTTTTTGTTTCTCTATCCTTCTATATTCCCCCTTGCTATTGTGATTCTACTCATATCTCTTTGTTTAACACACTCTCTATCTCCTACCATGTCTCTTTATTTCTCTCTCTCCCTCTTTATCTCTCTTTATATATCTATCTCTCTTTCTCTCCATATTTATCTTCCTATCTCTATATATGTTTCTCTATATCCTCTTCTCTATTTCTCTCTTCCTTTCTCTATCTCCTCTCTTACCATGTTTCTTCCTTTCTCTCTCCCTCTTGATCTCTCTATATATCTATCTCTCTTTCTCTCCATCTTTATCTCTCTATCTCTTGGTCTGCCTCTATATTTATCCATTTCTATTTATCTCCTCTTCATTTCTATCTTCATTTCTCTCTATCCCCCCTTCTTTCTTACCATCTTTCTTTAAAAATGTTTTCTCCCCCTCTCTATCTCTCTTTTTATAAACCTCTCTCTCTATCTCTCCATCTCTATCCTATCTTATTTCTTGCTCTATCTCTTGGTCACACCTTACTGTGTAATGGGTATGTTGAGATAGCATGTAGATAAAAGTAATTAAAGTTTTCTTAAGAGGAAAGCATACCATTTTGTTGTTGGTGATGGTTGTGTTGAATGTTGGTTTATCATTCATGTCAAAGGTGGTTTGATGTTGCTTCATGAAACATGACCTCAAGATGCCTTCAATGCTTCAGGATCAAGATGATCCATGTCATGGAGTTCATGTCTTGATTATGCTTTTGGATTTCATACTTGAGTTCATATTTGATAGTGTAGTGTTGATCATTGTGATGGTGTTTGTTTGTTGATGATAATTGATGATACATATACTCTCTCTATGTTGGTTGATGCAAAGGTCCAATGGAACTTGCCATGATCTTAGTTAAATGGATTATCATTGCTTTGATCAAAAAGGTCCAATGGAACTTGCCAAGATCTTAGTTGGACAGATTGTCATTGCTTTGATCAAAAGAACATTGCATTGAAAAAGGATCATATGGTGTAGACATTTGCTTAAGAGATGTTCATGTATTGATCATAGAGTTCATATTGTGTTGAGTTCATGATTGTAGTTAATGCAAAAGTGATTGTTTGTTGTTGATGTAAAAAAGATAGGAAGTTTGTTACAATTGAGTTTGTCATTAAGTGTCAAAAAAAAGGAGATCAGTGCATTGATTTATGTTGTCATCAGGTTTATCAAGCCCATTGAGTGATGAGGGAGTTGGACTATCAGTTTTGGACTTTTGTTGGAGGGCACAAAGAGTTGTAGTAGTATATCTTTGTCATCAAGAGATGCTTCATGATATGAAGTTGTTGTTCAGGATATGATATGCTGTAGTATTAGTGTGATTCCTTCATTGTGATCTTTGTTTCCAAAACCCTAGAGTGATGTCTATATACTATAATAACCGTTAAGACAAAAGTTGCTTTTGTTATATTTGTTTGTTGAATGGTTGGAGCAAGTCACAAGTAACTTAAGTGACAAATTGAAAGGTTATACAACATGTCTTAACCAACCCACTTATCTAGGGAAACCGATATCTTCAGGTTTTTTTTAATATGTTGGGTGTCAAAAAGGATCAAAGGTCATGGATGAAAGCCTCCAGGGCACGAAAGGATGAATCAAGGGTGTGTGTTTAATTTCATTCAAATCTCAAATGACTCTTCTCGGTGGCTAAAACTTGACAATCATCCAAGTGTAACTCTGTGCTTGAGAAGTTTCAAGTTAGTTTTATAATTGTATAGTCTCCTCTTAGTGATGTTTTGACAAAACCTAAAAGGTTGATGATGCCCAGTGGTTAGTGTGTGTGTGTAGGATGCAGTGTGGTATGATCTAAATGAAATGAGATGGGTGTTGGAGATCTGTAAGTATGGAAAATGTTTTTTGAAAATGTTGAATGTGTATTTCTAATGTAGATGAAGAAGTCTTGCATACTGAATTTCAAGAGTGACGGAGATAAAATTTTGAGAGAGGATTTTTGATGTGATAAAAACATGAAGTATTGTTATGCAATAATGAATCTTGGGTTCAATGTTCTTCAAGGAAATTAGTGTTTTAAAAGTTAGTAATCTTTTTGTATTGATTTAGAATGGTTTTCTCTGTATAGTTCAGTGTGATCTGAATATGATCATTGATCTCTGCCAGTGTATTAACAATAGTGGTCTTGGTTGTCGAAGAGAGAAAATAATATTGTGTTCACGAAAGTGTGTTTTTCATGTAGAGAAGTTATGGATGTTTGCAATATTGCATTATGTGTGTCAAGAATGCAGAGTTGAAGAACTATGTTTTCAAGATGTTTTTCTTTTTCTAGTAGAATTAAAAAAGTGATCACAGAGACTATGCTTAGAGAAAAAGATTTGAAATGTCTTGTTCTTTTCATTGATAAGTGTGATTTGAATAAGACTACAGATGTCAGAGATATAGCCCTATATGTGCATTCAAATAAGATCATTTCTCAAAGTATATGAGCAGTAGTCTTGGTACATTATTCATGATGTTTTGTTGAAGGGAAGTTTTTGAAGAGTGGTCTTTATTCTTGCATGCTAGGTTTGGTGAAAGGAAAGTGATGAATCAAGAAAGGAAGAATGTTCTTTAATGTATCTAGAGTATAGATGTTCTCATATTGCTCCATGATGTCAAAGTGTTTTTCTTTTGGATGTATGATGAACTGTCCATATAATCTTGTTTATGTAAAAGAAAGATATCATTGAAATGTTTATCTAGGAGAGATAAGGTGAATGAATAAGAGTTATAGAACTCATCTATAACTTTTGTAATCACTGTAAATAGAGTATTACTCTGTATGTTCTCATATTTTGTATTTGGAGTAGGTGCTCCTAGTTGTGTAGAGTTGGTGTTTTTGATGTAGGGGTTGGTGCTCCTGGAAGACTTGAAGTTGGTGCTTCTTGTGTGGGGAATTGGTGTTCCTTCAGAATGTAATAAGTGAGGTTTTGGTTAGTGAGACCTAATAAAAGTGTTGGCGAGCTTGGATAGTGGTTTTTCCTTGTTTAGGGCTTTCCACTTTACATCTTGTGTTATTGCTTCATTTGTGTGATTCTATCTTTTGTTGATGTCTTTGTCATGATGATGTTAGAAATTCTTTTACAAGATGATGAATGAACCAGTTTACTAGATCACTAATTCACCCCCCTCTTAGTGATCCTTTGTATTACAACATGTTGCTGTTAATATATCATTTGAACATTGAAAGAATGTAGTGATATATGTTGATATGCATGCAAGTAAAGTTGTTTTTGAATAGTAATGGGTAAAAGAAAGCATGATTGTAAATTTTCTCTTTTGTTTAAATCAATTATTTGCAAGTGATAGTAACCTTTATCGTCCATCTTCTTATTTCCCAAGCATGTTGAGACCATCTAGTTTAAATGGTAGGCCTAGGTATAGACTTGGCAAGACTTCCCATTCATTAAGACTATATTCTTGTAGTATTGTGCATGTCCCCAGTTAGAAGGGGTTTCATCAACATTGTCTATTAATGGATCTAGAGATGTAGGTTTCTTTCTATTTGTTAGACTTCCAACATGCTGCAAATGTCCATTTTTGGGCCACTTTGATAAGTGACATTGTTTTCAATTATATTGGTCATTCCATGTATGAATCAATGAAGGTTGGAGATAGGATGTTGCTACTATTAGAGACAACTACACTTTACAATGCAATGGGTACACATGTCATCTTTGGATTGTTGGTATGAAATGACTAATTAAAATTCACTCCCTATTTTTTTCTCTTTCCCTTTATATCTCTTATCTCTATCTCTCTCTCCTACTCTATCTTTCTTTCTCTATTTAGGTCTTTATCTTTCTCTCTATTTTTGTAAATGTACCATTTCATGAGGCTCTAATGGAGTTAGATGATCTAGACCAACCCATACCAAGCTCCACTTTTTGCATTGTAAAAGTAGTATAGCTTGATCTTTAATGCAGGGTTTTCTGTTAGAATGCTTGACCATAGTCCCAAGTCTATCACACAACAAAACACCTTTTTCCACTATGTTTATGTAGTTAATATTAGTTTTGTAATCCCATGATGGCCAATGATTTCTTGTTTTAGGAAATGTCTCTTAATTGTCATGGATGGTAAAGGTAAAATTTTAAAATAATTACTCATAGGAAGGCTATTCATGTAGCCATGTTTTCTATTTGAAGTTACTTAAAGTACTTTTAATCCACAAATTTTAGTTTAATTGTTGGTGTCAAGCACCTCTCAGGAGCACAACCTGCAAGATAAACCTTCACAATACGAGAGAGATATTTCACCAGAAGATGAAAAATATATTGAGATAAATGAGATGCAAAATAATGTACAGATGCCTTGCTTATAAATGCAAGTGCGAGAAAAGCTAGGTAAAACTACCCAAATAGAAAACCTACCTACTAATAAACTAATAAATGCATTATAATGTCTAAGTAAAACTTAAGCCTAAGGTAAATATGTAAAACCATATTTCCTCCAACACCCCCCCATAAGTGCAACTTAGGGAGTTGTTATGAGATATGAGAAAGATGCAATATGGGTCCTGGCTACACAACCATGTTAGGTACCCATTTACAATGCAAATGCAATGCAATACAATCTCTCACAAGCGGAGAAAAGGAGAAAACCCTATGGGACAAAAATCCTCTCCAAAAGAGAAAATAAAACAAGATGATGAATGGACGACTTACTAGTACCCCTCAAGGACTACATACATCATGTATATACAATCAATGATCCCCCCATAGGAAGGAAAAAGAGAGACATGATATCCCCCCATAATGAAGAAGCTTCAATACCGATGAAGTATGCTTGGAAAAAAAAAATGATCTAATGCCTACAAGCAATAGCTCTCCCCTTAGGAAGAAATAAGTCCACCAAATGATGAAGAAGCCACTCCATGTCCAAATGAAAGGAGGAAGGAAATATCCAAATAGAAGTCTATGAAGACTGAGTAGGAGCTTCCAAGGATGAATAATCCACCACATAATCATGATTAAAAACAACCAAGAAATGTGACAAATCAAGTGAAGGAGAAAACTCATCAATGCCAATCTCCAAAGAAAATGTAGATGTATCAATAGCCATGCTAGAACTATCATGAAAGAGGAGAGAAATCCCATCAAATATGTCTCCCAAATCTATAAGATGAAACTCTACAAACAAGTCTAAAATACCTGCTAAATACTCATCAAATAAAGCAAGATCTAAAAAACTATGATCAACCTGCTAAAGCGAAGAACTCAAATCTAAAGAAGCAGGAGGTGAAGGAGGAAGAAGTTCAACACTAGTCTCAAGAACACCAAGACTCAAATGACCAAACTTCTCCTCACAAACATGATTCTCCCTTAATGGAAGGGTATGAACATCAGTCAAAGGAACATCATCATCAAGAGAAAAATGAGAAAAAGAATACAAGTGAGATGCATGATCCACAACTCATGTAGCAATGATCTCTCTAATATCTATGTCTCTAATGTAAACATGATCAAAAGTGAACTCAACTGTCTTACCTTGTGCATTAATTTGATAAACTGAAAGGAGATTAGTGGTCAAGAAGGGTATATAAAGAACATCCTTCACCCATATCAATAGAACCTTTCCTACAAACCTTCATGTATTTATTTTTACCCATTATAATGTTAGATGAACTACAAGGCTCAAAGGAAGAGAACATATCCATAGAAGATGCCATACGATGAGATTGCAACCTGAATCAAGAAGCCATCTGCCATTTTTAGGAATAGTGGAAGCCAAGAGTGTTTTACCTTTCATCCCATTAGTGAATCATGCATTCCCTAACTGTGTAGATGAAGATGTTGTCGATTGAGAAGAAGAAGAAGAAGAAGAAGAAAAAGAAGAAGAAGAAGAAGAAGAAGAAGAAAAATAAGACTCTAATGAGGGTAGCGGGATGTTGTTCTTCTGAAAAAGGTGAGTAAGCTCATCAATCTTCTTAGTATAACACCTATACTCGTCATGTCCTAATTTCTTGCAATAAGTACATTTGATCTTCTTCTTTTGTGATGGTTCCTCTTTAGAAGAGGTCTTGGTCTTAGGAGTAGGCTATGAAGGAGGATCCTTAACTTTCTCTTTAGGCTTAGAATCCTTATTCTACTTCTTGTCCTTGCCACTTGAAGCTTTAGGATCTTTTGCAAGAAGTGCTTGAGACTTCATGAGTGTCAATTTTCCCATTTGTGTCAACATTTCTTGTTCCCTTGTGAGTTGCGTTGCAAAACCATCAAGAGAAGACATTTTGTGTGCACTACCTAGAGGATCCATGGTAGCATAAAATGCAAAAAAAAAAAAAATAATAATTAGGACCTAACTTAGATAGTGTAGATAGAATCAACTGCCCATCTTCCTTTGTAGCCCCACAGTCAGACAACTGCAATTTGAAAGAATTAAGCTTGGTGAAAAAGTCCTAGATATTGTCAAAATGTCTAGGATCTAGATTCATTAGTTCATTCTCCAAATGATATTTCCTCATCTTATCTGGCTTACCAAAAAGATTGTCTAAGGTAGTCCAAATATCATTAGGATGCTTACAAGATAACACATGATATATCAAATTAGGAGAAATGGACATAATGAGAGTACCAAGATCTTCATCTCTTTGATCAAACTATTTCCTTTTTTCTACAGCACTAGTGGGTTTAGGATCTTGGTCAAAAGTAATTCTTTGAAATTTCAATTTCAAAAACAAAATCTCCCTATCAGATTTCCACTTAAGATAATTTGTTGTAGTTATAAGTTCTACTTTTGACAAATCCATGATGAAATAAGAGAATGCAACAAATATCGTTCATAATATACACAACCAACTCCTTTGTTCACAAGAAATGAAGCAAAACCAATATCAAAATTCAATAGAGTAAAGACACCATCAAACAACAAAACAAGTGAGAAATACCTCAACCACTACAACAGTGATAAAAATACCTTTCCATTAATATCTGGTTTGCAAAAATTAGCCTTCGTTTGCAAAAGTTATGCAAAAATGAAAAAAATACATATAAAGGTAGTTTCAAAGCACCAAGGGGCTTAATAAGGTAGACACTTGGTCACTCCATATGACCACAACTTCAATGGAGGAAAAATATTGAGCTTGTAGGGCCAAGTGAATCTTAGTATTCAAAGGGTGACAGTTCCCACGCCACATAGAAGCCCAATCACCAAGTACAAAGCACCAAATCATCACTCCCAACTTACAAGGCACGAATCACCACTAAGCCTCACGTGAGGCATGAGCCTTTACATGCGCGCACAATGAAAAAGAGAGGTGCTTGAATATATAAATAGATAGAAACAATTTTACATTTTCAATGTGGGATTAAGCTCTTGCCAATGCCCAAAGGAACCATACGGGCCCACCTCCACTTCCGCTTATGCACAGAAAGAAACCCTAAATATTAAATATTTTCTATAAAATTTATAATGTATATAGTCTATGCCACTCTAATGAAACCACCAATCAATAAAAGGCAGTGAAATACCTCTCTGCACATATACTTTTTTGTGGGACGCCTTTGTGGACGGGTGCTTCCAAATGGCAACACTTGTGCTGAATGTCGTGCCCCTTCATTCAGTCTTCTATATTCTTTTACATTTCAAGGGGTTCTCTCCATGCCCAATAATGTCACCTACCAGGGAAAAATGCAAATCAGCCTACAACCAGTGCTAAATGACAAAGAAAATATGAAATTTGCACTTATTCTTTAACTGGCATTTTCAAGATTCTCTGCCCAGTATCAATGCCTCCAATGTAGTTTGAAATACAAACTTCAATTGGTGATATTATGTGAATCAAGCCTCTTGGCAACATCTCCTTTGAAATGAAATGACAATCAATGCAAACAACTGTGGCTTCTTTGGAAGTGCAACAACCATGAAACCATGAAATCCTCCATGAAGCCAAAAACAATCGATGCTTTGTGTGCCAATGAAATGACACTTCAAAGAAAAAAATTGAATATAGATCTCAAAACCTCTGGTGGAAACTCTCAATGGAAGGAGATGTAGGTTGAAGGCTTTGATACCATGTTGTTGTCAAGCACCTCCCATGAGCACAACTTGCAGGATAAACCTTCACAATAGGAGAGATAGATATTTCGCCAGAAGATAAAAAATATATTGAGATATATGAGATGCAAAATAATGCACAGATGCCTTGCTTATAAATGCAAGTGTGAGAAACGGTAGGTAAAACTACCCAAATAGAAAACCTACCTACTAATAAACTAATAAATGCATTATAATGCCTAAGTAAAACTTAAGCCTAAGGTAAATATGTAAAACCATATTTACTCAAACATCAACATCATACATAAATAAGGATATGGTTTTCCCATACATCCTTTGGCATACTATACACATATTCAAAGTAAAAGTATGGTGGGCCTTGCTCAAACTATTTAAGCTTTCACTATTGATCTAGAAGGTGATCTAAAACTCCAAATCCAAACAATCCTTTAACATGGTGTGGTAAACAAAAATTTATATCTTTATTTTCTATAGAGAAACCTTTGGAAGACACTCTTTTTTAAATTTATCTTCTAAATAGTTTCTTGTAACGAGTTTCATAATAATCCTTTTCTAAATCTAAGTGCTTTCTTTAATGAAATTTGATTTTCTACACATCTTGTAGGCTCTCATTCAAACCTTGTAAAAGGAAATCATGGTTAGCATGACTATTCAAACTAATAACCCTATAATTATAATTGGCAACATCTCTCTCTCTCTCTACTCATCTCTCTTTGTGTAACTTTATTTGTCTCCCCTCTTTGTATCTCTTTCTCATTATCTATATAAAGATCTCTCTCCTATTGTGTCTCTATCCCTCTCTATCCCACCTCTCTCATCTATCTACTCATCTCTCTTTGATTAACTATATTTGTCTCCCCTCTTTGTCCCTTTTTATCATTCTATATATAAAGATATCTCTCTCTCTTCTTCTCTCTCTAATCAACTTTCTCTTTGTTAAACTCTATTTGTCTCCTCTATCTCTTTCTCTCATATAAATATAATATAGATTTAATACAAAAAATAAATATATATAAATCATTACAAGTTACCACTTGGACAATCAACATGGAGACCTAATTTTTGTAAATAGAATTGTTATGTGCCTTATTAAGTATAACACTTCATAAGAAATAAAATTTGATTTAATCTTATATAAAGATCTCTCCTCTATTCTCTCTCTATCCCTCTCTATCCCCCCTCTCTCATCTCTCTACTCATCTCTCTTTGATTAACTCTATTTGTCTCCCCTCTTTGTCTCTTTTTATCATTCTATATATAAAGATATCTCTATCTCTCTTCTTCTCTCTCTAATCAACTTTCTCTTTGTTAAACTCTATTTGTCTCCTCTATCTCTTTCTCTCATATAAATATAATATAGATTTAATACAAAAAGAAAATATATAATTAAATCATTACAAGTTACCACTTGGACAATCAGCATGGAGACCTAATTTTTGTAAATAGAATTGTTATGTGCCTTATTAAGTATAACACTTCATAAGAAATAAAATTTGATTTAATCTTTAATCTTTCTAATGTGGATAGTGTCTTAAGGTTTCATTTATATGTGTAGGGCCTAAAAATTGTGTTGATGAAGACCTTATTCATAGTAAAATATACTCTCTCTCTCTCCCTCTCCCTCTCTATCTCTGTATCTCTATAACTATCTCTATTTATCTCTTTATCTTCCTCTCCACCTCTCTCCCTTTATCATATCTCTCTCTTTCTCTCTCCCCTTCTCTCTTCCTCTATCTCTATTTCAATCTTTCACCCCTCTCTCTCCCCCTTGTTGCAAGTATGGGTTTAACCGGTGTTGTCATTGATGTCAACATACTCATGTTGCATTAATGAGAAGGATTGGATGAGCTGTGTGCTGAGGATATTGAGAAAATTAGTCTCAATTAGAAACAGTGAAGAATAGTGATGACAACAAGGTAAAAGTCCAAGATAGGTTGAGGATCAGAGGATCTGGTTTAAAGGCTTTGTAGATATAAGTCTTGAGATGCTCCAGTCAAGTTTTCAGAGGTCCGCATGAAGATTTGAAGAAGTTATGGTCGCTCAAGTAGAACCGGCTTTGGCAGGTGTCCAGAGGTGACAGAGTGACACAGATAGGTCTGGTGAGGTCCAGTAATGCATTATCCCATTTTGCAGATTTAAGGAAGTGTTGAGGACATCCTTGTGAAGTGTCAAGTAGATTGGTTTGTGGCTTGAAGGTCTAGAAAAACCTATTCCCTTGTGACAGTGATGACAGACTGTGTTCTTAAGGTCCCAGATGAAGGAGAGAAGGATTCCAGTAAGCACATGAAGTGCGGATGTTGTTGGTGATTTAGGAAAGCTTTTGGTGATCTATGGATCAGTTCCAGTTCATGTTGGTGGTCTGCATTGAAGTTAAAGTTTGTATTTGAAGAATAACCATCGAATGTTAGTGTTCTTCCTGAGATTGGCCGACTGGATGTATTACACGTCTTGCAGATGTTCTTGCAGGTGTTTGCCGACTTAGATGATTGTTCCTAAGTCAAAGTCATGTATAAATAAGGGATTGTGAAGTCATTTCAAAGTGGGTGTCTTGGTGTGATGAGTGTGTGGTAGCGAAGAAGAGTGCGAAAAGTAGAGTAGAACTATTGGGCTTAAATGGAACTGATTCAAGCATGGTGAAGATGCTATTCTCCAGTTCATGAAGGTGTTACTTATTTCTTTGTAGACAGTGTGTCTCTTGTAGGTAGTGAGCCTCTTGTGAGCAGTGTGTTCAGGCAGTGAGCCCTAATTGGCATGTGCCATTTTGTTCTTTCAATTCTTCTAATAGAGAATACAATCTTGGGTTAATCACCCTATGGTTTTTCTCTTAACTGGGTTTTCCATGTCAAAATCTTGGTGTCTTATGCGTTGATATGTTTCTACTTTTGATTTGAATGCATTATGGTTCATGATTAATATTCTGATAATCACTAAAGAAGATTTAAGTGTTTAATAGGAGAAAGTTTTGCACAACAGATTCACCCCCACCTCTTAGTTGTGTACCCTAAGTCTAACAATTGGTATCAGAGCTAAGTTCCTCTAAAAGGAGCTTAACCACTTGAGGAGATCCAGGATGTCGTCTTACAATAAGGATAGTCCAAAGTTTGATGGAACCAACTTTGCCCTTTGGAAAGGTCGCATGAAATGTCACTTACAGTGTATGACATTTGCATACTGGTCTATGGTTACAAAAGCATATGTACCTCCACAAGGTAGTCCGACAACCCTAAACGAAATCACAAATGCTAAAAATAATCTGCGGACCAAAGAGGCTCTTTTAAGCGCATTATCTGACTAAGAACTCTCAAATGTTATTGACCTACCAACTACCTTTGAGATTTGGAATAAACTGGAACTTTTGCATGAAGGAGACTAGTATGTTAAATGTGCAAGGTTACAGAGTCTAAAAGGGAAATTTGAAAAACTGAAGATGAGAGATGATGAAAATATTACCACTTTTATGCCAAGAGTGAATGAGCTGGTTTGTGGAATTAGAAATGGTGGTGCTGTCTTGGATGAAAATGAGATTGTTGGTAAAATTCTCAGATCCCTCCCTGCTTCTTACAAAATCAAGGTTTCTGCCATTGAAGAATTCAGAGCTCATACAACTGTCACAAGAGATCAATTGGCTGGGAAATTAGCTACATTTGAAATGATAGAGTTTGGAGACGACCCCCCCAAGACTGAATCTGCATTGAAAGCCAGTGCCTCTGTTAAAGATAAACAAAGGCTTGATCCTGGAGAGAATTCTTCAAAGAAATTGTCTTGGTATGAAAAAGCAAGAAAAGATTTGGAAGAAGAAGTAGAAACTGCTCAACTTGAAGCCCTTATTGCAAAGAGGTTGCCAAGAGGATCTAGTAAGTATGAAGGAAAATTACCATTTAAGAGTTTTAACTGCAATAAGATTGGCCATTTTGTCTCAAGGTGTCCGGAAAGATTTTCAAGGCAAAATCTTAACAAGCTGAGGTTCTAAAAGAACTGTTACTATGTACATGAAGATGATGATAATGAAGGAGTAACAGATGATGAATCAGAGATAGGAAACAAATCTAGAAATGAATGGGTGTTCATTGCCATCAAGGAAGAAGATCCAATATCCTCTGTATCTATCAATCTTAAGACTGTGGAAAGAGCTTTGGTTGCCCAAATTGAAGAGAAGGATGATTGGGTCATTGATAGTGGTTGCTCTCACCATATGACAGGTGACAAAAATAAGTTTGTAGATTTGAAAAGGTATGAAGGAGGAGTTGTAAAGTTTGGTGACAATTCTATTGGTAGTCAGAGGAAGAGGAACTATTTCTTTTGATGGAAGAAACAAAATTGGTAATGTACTATATGTTAAAGTTTTGAAGCACAATCTTCTCAGTGTTGGACAATTGGTGGAAAAAGGCTATGATCTCCAATTCAAGGATGGAAAATGCAAAATATTTGAAAGTTTCGGAACTGAAATTGCATCCGGTACTCAAACTAAAGGTAATATCTTTCACTTGGTTGGTACTGGTAAAAGCTGCTTATTTGTTCAAGTTGATCAGAGTTGGTTATGGCATAGAAGGATGTGTCATGTGAATTTTGATAATATCATCAAGATAAGCAATACTCAAACTGTAAGAGATCTTCTAAAATTGGTGAAACCTACTAACAGCTTGTCCAAAGAATGTCAGTTGAGTAAGCTGAGCAGAGTCTCATTCAAAACCAAGGAACTATCCTCTACCAGATTATTAGACTTAGTTCACACTGATCTTTGTGGTCCGGCAAGAACTAGGAGTATTCAAGGTGATAGATACTTCATGCTGCTAATTGATGACTATTCCTGGATGATGTGGGTAACCTTTCTAAAGGAGAAATTAGAAGTTCTTGAGAAATTCAAAATATTCAAGGCTATGGTAGAGAATGAAACAGGATTAAAATCCAAATGTCTAAGGTCTGATAGAGGTGGAGAATTCACATCCGGTGAGTTCATAGAGTTCTATGAGAAACATGGAATCAAGAGATAGCTGTCTGCTCCTAGGACTCCACAGCAGAATGGAGTAGTGGAGAGAAAGAACCGGACAATCTAGGAAGCATCTAGGACCATGATGATGGAAGCAAATGTTCCTCAGATCTATTGGAGAGAAGTTGTCAGCACTGCAGTCTATACTCTCAATCGAGTTCAAATCAGAAGCAATACTGGTAAGACCCCTTATGAACTTTGGTTTGGCATTACTCCTACTGTAAGATATTTTAGAGTCTTTGGTAGCAAATGTTACATCAAAAGAGATGAAGATCTAGGCAAGTTTGATGCTAGAAGTGATGAAGGAATATTCTTGGGTTACTCTACTCAAAGTAAAGCATATCGGTGTTATAACAAGAGACTAAGGAAGATGATAGAAAGTACAAATGTGAAAGTTGATGAGGGAATAGAGAAACCCTCAAGGTTTTATGAATATGATGAAGATGATCAAAATGGTGTTCTGGTTCAAGGAATTCAATCCTCTTCTGGAAGTCAGATTCAAACTGATCTGGTAAATCAGGAAGAAGAGATAGGTCTAAGTGAGCCTGATCAAGAAGCAGAAGTACAAGAAGCTCCCAAAGTTCCAAGGTATGTAAGACTGAACCACTCTGAAGATCAGATCATAGGTGAAAAAAGCAAAGGTGTGCAAACTAGAAGGAAAATTGAACAAAATTTAGATGAATATCGTCTGATTTCAAAGATTGAACCTAAGACAATAAATGAAGCCTGCAATGATGAAAATTGGACCAAAGAAATGGAGGAAAAGTTGATGCAAATTGAAAAAATCACACTTGGGATCTTGTTCCCAGACCTAGAAACAAGAATGTGATTGGAACCAAATGGGTCTTCTGGAACAAACTAAATGAAGTTGGTGAAGTAATCAGAAATAAAGCCAGATTGGTCTGCAAGGGCTACTCTCAAATAGAAGGACTTGATTTTGAAGAAACTTTTTCTCCGGTGGCAAGAATTGAAGCAGTCAGATTATTTCTTGCATTTGCTGCCTTCAAGGATTTCAAGGTGTATCAGATGGATGTCAAGTCTGCTTTCTTGAATGGTGACTTAGAAGAAGAAGTGTACATTGAACAACTGGATGGATTTCAATTATCTGAGCATGGTGATATGGTCTACAAGTTGAAGAAGGCACTGTATGGACTAAAGCAAGCCCCAAGAGCCTGGTATGAAAGACTAGACAAACATCTTTTGAAGATTGGTTTCAACAAAGGTACTGCTGACAGTAACTTATATTTCAAAATTGATCATGAAAACATCTTGATTGTTGAAGTATTTGTTGATGATATCATCTTTGGAGGAAGAGACAGTATGTGTAAAACCTTTGCAAATCAAATGAAAAGTGAGTTTGAGATGTCAATGCTTGGTGAAATGAATTTCTTCTTAGGTCTGCAAATTACTCAAACAAAGAAAGGAATCTTTATTTCTCAGACCAAATATGTGTAAGAATTGTTGAGGAAATTTGGAATGGAAGATTCAAAGCCAATGAATACTCCCATGGAAACTGGATGTAAGATGAGCAAAGATGATGACTCTCCTAAGGTAGACTAGACAAAGTACAGATCAATGATTGGAGGATTGTTGTATCTCACTCAAACTAGACCAGATATTATGCAAGATGTTGGTCTTGTTGCGAGATTCCAGGTTGATCCCAGAGAATCTCATGTCATGGCAATCAAAAGGATTTTTAGGTATCTAAAGGGAACAATTGAGTATGGTCTATGGTATCCTAAAAATCATGATTTCTCTCTTCATGCATATATAGACGCTGATTGGGTAGGAGATGTGGATGACCAGAAGAGTACCAGTGGCGGAGCTTTCTTTTTGGGAAAAAGATTGGTTTCTTGACTAAGCAAAAAACAAGAGGCAATATCCTTGTCTACAACTGAAGCAGAATACATTGTAGCAGCAGGTAGTTGCACTCAAGTTTTATGGATGAAGCAGATGCTAAGAGATATTAAAGTAGAATATGAGGAGCCTATCACAATTTTCTGTGATAATTCAAGTCCAATAAATATTTCTAAGAACCTAGTGTTGCATTCTAAGACTAAGCATATATCTATCAAGTTTCACTTTCTGAGAGAGCAAGTGAACAAGGATGAAGTCAGACTAGAGTTTGTGCCCTCCAAGGATCAGATTGTAGATATTTTTACTAAACCTCTTCCCAAGGACTCATTTGAGTATCTTAGAGAGAAGTTAGGGGTTATGGCCCCTCCAGTGATGAACTAGGATGCACTGATGTGCATCAGTCTGGTGGATATCACAGTCATATCTTGTGATCCAGATTGATGATGAGGAGCTACTACTCAGGGGGAGCAGCAGGTATGATTTTGTAGTATTGGAGCTGCAAGTATGAGCCCTTTGCCATTGATGTCAAAGGGGGAGAGAAGACATGTGAAAAATAGATGGTTGATGATCAAAGGGAGAGTAGTAAAGGAAGAGAAGACATGTGAATAGTTGTTGTTGATAGGGGGAGTTGTGACAGTAAGGAGAAGTTCTTGTCTTGATGGTTTTTCACATCATATGTTGCCATCAATGACAAAGGGGGAGATTGTTGCAAGTATGGGTTTAACCGGTGTTGTCATTGATGTCAACATACTCATGTTGCATTAATGAGAAGGATTGGATGAACTGTGTGCTGAGGATATTGAGAAAATTAGTCTCAATCAGGAACAGTGAAGAACAGTGATGACAACAAGGTAAAAGTCTAAGATAGGTTGAGGATCAGAGGATGCAGTTTAAAGGGTTTGTAGATATAAGTCTTGAGATGCTCCAGTCAAGTTTTTAGAGGTCCGCATAAAGATCTGAAGAAGTTATGGTTGCTCAAGTAGAACCAGCTCTGACAGGTGTCCAAAGGTGACAGAGTGACACAGATAGGTCCGGTGAGGTCCGGTAATGCATTATCCCATTCTGCGGATTTAAGGA
The DNA here is from genome assembly GCA_027924645.1 of Cunninghamia lanceolata. Classification (NCBI taxonomy): domain Eukaryota; kingdom Viridiplantae; phylum Streptophyta; class Pinopsida; order Cupressales; family Cupressaceae; genus Cunninghamia; species Cunninghamia lanceolata. The sequence continues at coordinate 43,463,289 of BSBN01000072.1, read as the reverse complement.
AGTGTTGAGGACATCCTTGTGAAGTGTCAAGTAGATTGGTTTGTGGCTTGAAGGTCTGAAAGAACCTATTCCTTTGTGACAGTGATGATAGACTGTGTTCTTGAGGTTTCGGATGAAGGAGAGAAGGATTCCAGTAAGCACATGAAGTGCGGATGTTGGTGATTTAGGAAAGCTTTTGGTGATCTGTGGATCGGTTCTAGTTCATGTTGGTGGTCTGCATTGAAGTTAAAGTTTGTATTTAAAGAATAACCACCGGATGTTAGTGTTCTTCTTGAGACTGGATGACCGGATGTATTACATGTCTTGCAGATGTTCTTGTAGGTGTTTGCCGACTTAGATGATTGTTCCTAAGTCGATGTCGTGTATAAATAAGGGATTGTGAAGTCATTTCAAAGTGGGTGTCTTGGTGTGATGAGTGTGTGGTAGCGAAGAAGAGTGCGAAAGGCAGAGTAGAAGTATTGGGCTTAAATGGAACTGATTCAACCATGGTGAAGATGTTATTCTCCAGTTCATGAAGGTGATACTTATTTCTTTGTAGACAGTGTGTCTCTTGTAGGTAGTGAGCCTCTTGTGAGCAGTGTGCTCGGATAGTGAGCCCTAATTGGCATGTGCCATTTTATTCTTTCTATTCTTCTAATAGAGAATACAATCTTGGGTTAACCACCCTGTGGTTTTTCCCTTAACCGGGTTTTCCATGTCAAAATCTTGGTGTCTTATGTGTTGATATGTTTCTACTTTTGATTTGAATGCATTATGGTTCATGATTAATTTTCTGCTAATCACTAAAGAAGATTTAAGTGTTTAATAGGAGAAAGTTTTGCACAACTAATTCACCCCCCCTCTCAGTTGTGTGCCCTAAGTCTAACACCCCTTTTATCTCTTATCTCTATCTCTCTTTCTCTATTACTCTCTCTACCAATATCCCTCTCTTTATATCTCTATCTCTCCCTCTCTCCCTCTTTATCTTTGTTCACTCTACCTCTCTCTATATCTCTTTGTCTCTTATCTCTATCTCTCCACCCTCTCTTCCTCCTCTCTCCCTCTCTATCTCTGGACCACTTTACCTTTCTCTATATATCTCTTTGTTTCCTTCAGTCTCTGCCTCTTTCTATATCTCTATGATTCTCTATCTTTCTCTGTTTGTCTTTCTCCTTCTCTCCATCTAAGCCCTCTATATCTCTTCTCTATCTCTTTTCCGCTCTTCCTCTCTCCATACAAATCTCCCTCTCTAATATTCTCTTCCTCTATCACTCTGTCTCTCTTCTCTAGGATTTTCTCCCTCTATCTCTTTGTCCCTCTCTTTCTTTCTCACCATCTCTCTATCCCTCTCTATCTCTATACCTCTCTTTTCTTGTCTATCCCTATACCCATCTCTTTCTCTCTCTATCATGTTTTCTTTATCTGTCTTTCCGTCAATATATCTTATCTCTATCATTCTTTCATACTCAATATCTCTTTCTCTCTGATGGTTATTTAATGTTCAAAAATTCACTAAAGGGATTCATATTCTTAGGGCCTAAATTTGAAAGTCAACCCTCCCTTTAATGCAAATTTTTTGTGAATATATATTGTTTAAATATATATTTATCTTTTATATAAAATCTATATTGTAATTATATTTATTATTATATATTATTTTTTATGTAATATAAATTATTAAACATAATTTAAATATATTATATAATAATATATATCTATATATTTATATATTATTATTTAAATTAACCTAAGAATAACTATAATTGTAAAGAAACGACATAATAGTAGATATATCTCTTCTATCCAACTTCTCCCATTCATCTTGATCCCTTGCTGACCCAAAAAAATTGAGTGCAACAACTATTATCATCACTAAAAGATCTCCAACCTTCAATTTCCACAACTCAAAGTTTTAACCCACTAAACTTTTCCCTACCTCTTAGCGTCATCATCTTCAAAACCTTCAAGATCATAAACCCTCAAATGCTTTGACTTCAGATCGAGGGTTTTTGCAAGGAAACCCTAGATCTTTCTTTATGTTTATCTTTCATCTATTAGTTTATATATTGCATTATGTAATACACTAAGGCTTTAAACCTAGTTAGACATCCATTGACTCTTTCTCCTACGAGGTGTCAATGTTAGTTAGGTGTTTTTAGAGGTGTCAATCTATTTTTGACACCTCTTCCTACCATTTTGGTAGGCCACTCACCACCACTCAATGAGTGAGGAGTCCTATCCTCTTTTCATGGAATTTGGGTACCTCCCTCATGCTTATTTATGTACGCCTTTCAGATTTGATTCATTGGTTGAATTCATTCATTTTGCTATATCATTTGTGTTTGTTTCTTATCTCTATGATTCATAGGTTCTTTAATGGTATCAGAGCTTACAGAGGTAGTTACAAGCCATAAGCATTGTTTTTAATCATCTCCATTTGTCATCACACGCTAGAAGATAGCCCTGCTATCTAATCTATGAGTTTTTTTCTATTGTTTGGTATTATTGTTTGTTTTTTATTTTTTCATAGAGAAAAAATGAGTGAGGTAGGGTGGGAAATGAGCTACCCACATGTGTGAAAATAGGGCGCAGTGAAGATGTAAAGGGCTAGGAATGGCAAAGACACCCTCTTGGCTTGCCATTCCCTGTCCTCATTTTTCCATGCCACCAATTGGCTGAGGAACATCTGGAACCCACAGGAAGAGACAACCAAGGGTCACCCTCAAGCCTATGTTGCTCAGAGTACCATGGCTCTCACCCCCAGCGAGAAACCAACACCCAATGACCTAGCAAGAGGCAACGACAAGGAGTGGTTTGGACTGGAGAACCCTTATTTTTCCTTTGTATCCGCAAAGAGACAGCTCAGACAGGTGTCAATTTTATTGTGCATAATGGTGGCACTATTCATTCCCAAAAAAGTAGAAATTGCTGCCCTAAGAAACTCGGAGGGGGGGGGGGGGGGGGTGGGGGTGATGTCAGTAGAAGGAAGGGGGAGGCCATCAAAATCTTAGGCCCAAGTCATATGGGGTTTTAGACCTTGGTCATGCACAACCCAAGGGGGTTTATTTTTTCTCGCATTCTATGTTTTTTTCATAACATTTTATGCAAAAATAATTTTCTATCAATCTGATTTTTTTTTTTTTTGGCAAAAGAAGGCAATTTTTTTTGGAAACGGTGAAAACTTGCAAGCTCCATAACTTTTGCTCCTTCACTCGAATTTGAGTGATTCTTTTTATAAAAGTGATTGTTTTTTTGTCACAAATCCAAAGAGCATAAAATCATACTCATCCTATAAAGTGTATGTTTATGCCTCTTTTGGGTCACTTACAAAGTACTCCTATAAAGTGCCACAAATTTGGGGCGTAATCAAGAAAAGGGGATTAGATCTGCACTTAACTTATAAAGTGATGCTTAATTTGGGGGTTATACCTAGGCTTTTTGTAATCTTTGAACTAACATAAAGTTCAATTAGGGGTTAAATTAGCAATTTTGGGCACATAATCTTCAAGGGGGCAAAATAGCTAAACCTATGGCAACTTCAAACAAATTTGAAGTTAACAAAGGGGTTCTTACCTCCTATGCGATTGATCACATGTCTCCTTACTTTGAGGTTTTTATGTCAATCAATCCTTCCAACACCTTCAAAATCTTGATTGACTATATTTATTGTGATAGGTAAAAAATCAGGTTTAGAAGATCAGGCATAGCCATGAAAACCTAACCCTACCATCATCAAAAAATCTAATCTAAATGAAATCAAAGAGTAATGCAATTCAAGCATAACATCACCTAGACCGTGTGATTCCTTGTTTATGATGTGGACTGCTTCTTCAACAATGAACAATTATGATGCTAAAAGCTGCCATGATGGATGATAAAAGCTCAATTGGATTCTCAAATGCTCAATATGCTCAAGATGATAATGTAGGCACTATATGAATGCTGGATGGATTTCATATGGAATGAAGGGGTGTTTATATAGAACTCAACCAGAATCAATCGATGGTGGAGATTCAAAGGCTATGTGAAAGGCTAGGATTGAAAGATACTAAAATTAGGTCTCATTAGTTGTGCATGTGAAGGATTTGAATGAAAGTTGTACTACAACACATGTTTGAATGGATAAATAGACAAATGTCAAAATATAGTGAAAGGTGAGGATTTAATTCAAATAAAATATTTGAATTAGTTGGGATATGAGTTGGATATTAATTAAATAAATAAGATTTATTTAATTAATTGGATAGATGAATAGGATGGGATAAAATATGATGTGGAAATTAATTAAATAAATAAAATTTATTTAATTAATTGGGTAAATGAATAAGATGGGATAAGATATGATGTGGAAATTAATTAAATAAATAAAATTTATTTAATTAATTAGCTTAATGGATAAATTTTAATAATGTTTTGACTAGGTGTTGTTAAACATGAACAATTTTGGGACAAATTTGGGTGTCTACATTTTGCCCCTCTTTGATACAATGTTCGATAGAGAGTTGTGTCAAAGAAGATATGATATGCATTTGATAAACAAGTTATGCCCTAGTGTAACTTGCAGGTGATGCCCCCTCGAGAGGTAAGTCAGGCTAACCAAGAAGGGCTGGGTCGGCTCACGATAGAAGAAAAGGCTAAAAAAATAAGGTTGACATGAAGAAAATGGAGGTTGGGTGGAATAAAATAGGGTATGGCATAGAAAAATTAGGGCTTGGATAGGGCTAGAAATAGGTTCTACCATGGAAAACAGGCTCATTTGTGCTTAGAAATTATAGAAATCTAGAGCTCGTGAGAGTTAGGTTGCGACGAGAGTTGGAGAGCTATCAAGATGGTTATTCCATGTAGGGATCATTGTGCGGAGCGAGTGAGGACACATGGGTGACCAGAGGGAGTAGGCGTACTGGTATGTTTCAAAACTTTTCCTAAAAGCATGTATTTAATAGCCTAGAAGCGTCATTAATGCACACACATCACCAAAACTGACTAGGTTGCAGGATAGGGATAGTAGGTCGCTTATGTAGGAAAACAGATTGCATGTAGTAGTTCAAATCGCTTATGGGCACGTCTTGGTCACTTTTAAAAAATGAGTCGCATCCATTCGTCTAGGAAAACATATGCTGAAATGTACGTATAGAGTAGAATCAGTCACTTATGGTCAAAAATTTGGTGCATATAGGATTTTGGCTCGCGTATAAATGATAACTGCTCGCATAGGGTAAATAGCATGCTTTTAGGGATAAAATCAATGCATGTAGAATATAGCTCGCATATAGTATAATAGTAGGTGCATATGGAAGGTAGCTCGCTTTTAGGGCAAAAATGAGCGCATAAGAAGTTTAGCTCGCATATAGGGAAAAAATAAGCACATATAGAAGTTTAGCCTGCATATAGTTTAACAGTAGGTGCATATGGTAAAATGAACCGCTTATGGAAGATTTAAACTAGGATAGCAATAAATAAGTAGATTTTGATAGGAATAAAGTAGCGGAATGGACTGACAATGATGAATGAAATGATGTAGGATATACTACTGCCTTTGGTATCACGGGAGCCACATCCTAGGGATTTGTGGTTAGTGAGACTGCTGGATGTGAAGGAGCGACAAGTACTAGAGATCCTTCGGTTGGAGCATGTGTCACGATTGGAGCCAGTGCAGGCACATCAGAGACTAATAACGGCGATGGTGGAGCGATGGATGAGTGAGCACAGTTCGTTCTTGTTACCGACAGGAGAGGCCATGATCACATTGGAGGATGTGTTCTAGATTTTACGGATTCTGATAGATGGGGAGCATGTTGATTATGATCTTGATATGGGTCTAGCTGCTTTCAGGAGGTTATTCAGGACACTGGACATTGGATTAGAGGGCTCAGAGATCTCTATGGTGAGGATGGAGGAGCTATGTGACAGATTACAGCGGGTGGTAGTGGCTATCATCAGAGGGTTAGTGGGAGATAGGAGAGCAAGAGGCTTTCTAGTAGGATGGGGGACAATTATGGAGGGGATGCTTGCATATGGTATGACGTATGTGTTGGTTTTTTCCCAGACTGGATGCTTATTCCCAGATTTCCCTACAAGGTAGCCATCAATGATCAACAGGATCTCTGGGCCAGGGGCCAACAGTGTAGGAGATAGACTCTATATTTTATCTCCTCTTCTTCTTCAGGCTCTGTAAAACCTAGGGGTGTATTCCCTACTCAACATCCATGTGGATACACAAACAAGGTTGGGATGCTGACAGAAAGCAGATGAGTCCTCCTGTAAGTAGACCAAAACTGAAAGATAAGGGCAAAGGGGCTAGCTTTGGGCCTATTTGCAGTTGTAGACAGAGGACTGAGGATCCTAAAACTAATTCTAATGTCCTAAAGGTTGCTTTAGATTTTGATTTGGATTTTATGCTTGGATGCAAAGTTGGACATGGTTGTAACACAAACACAAAGCAAGATTGGTGTCTATCCAGGGCCTGGAGTCAGTAGACATACACCTGTGAATGATCAGCATGAACAGCTAAAACTGGATTTCAGGGGGATATATGTGATACCTGCCTTACAGATACCTCCCAATACAGAGTGTTAAGTTATCTCTACTTATGGCATCCCTACTGCAGTATACCCTTCCCAATGTTCAATCTAAAAATAGTTTAATCTACCCCTTGAGTAGAAGTTAAAAGATCAGACATTCAACACAGGAATTCTATGTTCTAGAGTCTAAACAACACCTAAATATCCAGACTCAGAAGAAGAATACATGCAATACTGGAGACAGAATTAACAAAACACATGCTAACATAGCATTTTTCATATAAGATTAATCATGAAATCAGTGGGTTCATGCCAAAAACATACAACAAGAGATACATAGACTCACAGGTTTAGCTGTACAGAGCAACCAGATCAGCTGTTTTGCATTACAGAGCCAAAAATGTTCAACTTTCAACAACCTTGAATACATAACACAGTCTGCATTATATAGCAGGAAGGTGCATACAGCATTAACTACAAGGTTGACCAAAAACTCGCCAGATACAGTCAATTGAGAAAATGGCGCCCAAACATTCAATGCAGCAGGTGGGAGAGGAGACAGGGAAAGATCTTGAGCCCTGCGCCGCCGCCCGAGGATGTACAACTTCAGTCGGGTACTGGATCCGTCCGTACCATCGCCCACACCTCTGCAACAATCACCATTAATGGCGCACCAACCCGCGGCCATTAGGAAAAGATCAAATAGTCCATCGCAAGCGTTTCCCGCCAAAACACCTTGTCATGATATTTGAAAAGATGTAGTATATCAATTATCCCACATGCACCCCGCGGCGACCTCCTTAACACTTTATATACTAAGTCATGAGCATATATGATGTCGGTGCTTTTGCTCCTGACGACAATAGTATAAACCTTCGTCATCATCATCCTCCATCAGCATGATATCCGGTTGCTTGAAATATCACCCTGACGTTAGCATCATAATTGCAATATCATCCGCATGATAATCGCCTCCATCGGCACAACCTGATCCATTGGAGGAAGATCCTCCTGCTGAGCCGATACCAAATGTCTGGCCGATGAAAAATCCTGATGACGTCACCGTCATATCCTGCTGACGTCATCAGCATATCTGCCTACTGCGCACCTCCTCATATCTGGATGACATCATCATCATATTTGCAAATATCAGGGGATCTCCACAAGATGATCAGTGTTAGAAATATGACCCCCCGGACCTTGATGACGTCATCATCATATCGACATCAGGATGATATTCGGAAGATAACCGGATATTTGGAAATATCATCCTGATGCATAAATATCATGCTGCACTGTAGCTCCACTATAAGATCGGGGTGATAGATGAATATGACGGATATTTGAAAAGATCACCCCCCACTAGATAATGCACGAAGCCGACAGGTGGATATTTTCCTTCAGAAATATCATGATGATGACAAGTAGAAGACCGGATATCACCCTGACATAAGAATGACGTCAGCATCATGAGGGTGATAAAACAACATTAGGATGATATTGACTAAGATCATCCTGATGTTCAAATATGATGACCCCAATGAATATCGGGTCACACTTAGAACTCTACAGCAACATCATCAGGATGATCTTAACTAAGATCACCCGATGTTAAAATATCACCCCGGCGAAAGATCATGCAGGCAGAAAATATGATGACCCTCGCAAGCAACACGGCGATAGAAAATATGATGATGATGATGATGACCCTTAAGAAAAATGGGTCGGGATGAACAACTTAGAAAATAACCCCCTCGGAAGATCGGGGTGACATCATCATCATATAAGGGCAGGGTGATAATTGGAAGATCACCGGATATTTGAAAAATTACCCTCCACAAGAAAATCAAGGCACACTGTAGCTCATCAGCAGGATCGGGATGACACCCAAACATCACCCGATATTGAAACATGATGATCCTGATGAGAAATTGGTCGACAGAAAACATGATGATGCTGACCATCATCGAAGAAAACATGATGATGATGACCTCCTCACTTGAAGAAAATATGATGCTGCAGCTGAAAAATGCTGAGGAGGTCCAACACTTAGAACTTTTTTGGATTTTAGGGAAGGCGCCATGCAGAAAAACCCTGAACACAAAATATCACCAACATTGGCTCTGATTGGGGACGTGTAGGCGCAAGACTGCAGCGAGAACCAGATCTCCGGGCAGACCAGGCAAAAAGCCAAAAAAGGACGAACTGCACAAGGTACTTACACTTTATACATAATTTTATACATGTGCACAGAGACAAGTCATCTATGCAAAATAGAACTTAAGGAATTGGCCATGCACAGGCAATTCCAGAACTTCACCATCTAGGGCCTGGAGGAAATAAGAGTCCTCCCCATGAGTGCTACAAATCTGATATGGGCCCATCCATAAGGGTTCAAACTTACCATGCCTACCCTTGTCCTGATCTTTTGCATTCCATATAAGTACCAGATCATTGACCTGAAACTTCCTTTTTGAAGTTCTCCTATCAAACTGATATTTCACATCTTGTTGTCTCTTGAGATTGATCTGGTGGGCTTTCCTCCTGTTCTCATCCAATGCAACCAGCTGATTCAGTCTTTCTATCATGGAGTCTTCAATCTCCTCATCATTTTCTTGGATAAATTTGTAAACTGGCAGGAGATTGTTTATGGGCAATCTGGCTGATGCACCATACATTAGCTCAAAGGGTGACATTCCAATAGCCTTTTTTATTGTCACTCTATCAGCCCATATTGCTAATTTTAATTTTGAATCCCAAGCTCTCTTGTTGCTGTCCAGCATCCTCTTAATAATCTTCATGATGCTTTTATTGCTTGATTCTGCTTGACCATTTCCTTGTGGGTGGTATGGTGATGCATATGACAGATTTATCCGAAACCTGTTACAAAAATCAACAAATTCACCTGATCTGAAGCACATAGCATTATCAGTGACTATCTTGAATGGTACTCCAAACCTGATGATAACATTTTCCAGTATGAAATCCATCACCACCTTACTTGTAGCCCTCTTAGTTGGGATGGCCTCAATCCATTTGGTAAAGTAATCAGTTGCCACCAAAATCCAACTGTGTCCCCCACTTGACTTGTCTGCAATTTCCCCTATGAAGTCAATTCCCCATTGCTGAAATGGAGCATCCACAGTTACAGTTCTGAGGGGTAAAGCACCATCATATCTCAATTTTCCTGAGAATCTTTGGCAAGGGTCACACTTCCTTACTAACCTTTGTGCATTTGAAAAGAGAGTGGGCCACCAATATCCTACTCTGAGAATCTTATGAGCTGTTGTTTGAGCAGTATAATGTCCACCACACAATCCCTTATGCATATCAATCAAAACATTGTTAGCCATATTCTCATCCACACATCTTAGCAGCACACCATCAGGGTTTTTCCAGTATAGCTCACCTTGAACAATAACATACCTGATTGCATGTAACTTTAAAGTCCTTTTTTGACTGTCACTGAAATGGGAAGGACAATTCAGATTTTGCAAGTAGTAGATAACATCCTTGTACCATTCAGATCCTGATACATCTACACTCTCACTTTGGACCGCATTAACTTGGCATGCTTCCAAGTTTGACTGTGCCATCATCTTGGCTAATCCTTGTCCTCTTACCAACTTGGTAATCTGTATGTCTATGTTGAACTCTTGCAGTTTGTTTATCCACCTACACCTTCTTCCAATCACCTCTTGCTGAGTGAATATGTCCTTGACTGCTGCATGGGGTACATATGCAATTATATGTGATCCTACCAAGTATGGTCTGAAACTTTTGATGGCTCTGACTAGTGCATATGCCTGTTTTTCCATAATATCATACTTCAACTTAGAAGCCTGCAAGGACATACTGAAGAAAGCTATGGGTTGTTCGAAACCATCTTTATTTTTCTGTAGCAAACATGCAGCAACAGTATGAAAGGAAGCAAATGAAAACACTTGGAATGGCCTAGAAAAATCAGGAGATTTAAGAACAGGGGCCATCTTGATTGCCTCTTTGATACTCTGAAATGATTGTATTGCTTCACTTTCCCAGTTGACAGTTGCATCCTTCTTCATCATCTTAGAAATGTTCCTTGTAGTTTCTGCAAAGTTGGGAACAAATCTCCTAACAAAATTTATCTGTCTAAAGAAGGACTGAACTCCTTTCACAGTTTTTGGCATTCGAATTCTGTCAATAGCAGCCACTCTCTCTGGATCTATCCTGACTCCATCCTTGGAAACAATGTGCCCTAGGAGTTTTTCTTCAACTACCCCAAAAGCACACTTCTTTGGATTTAAAGAAATGCCATATTCCAGTGCTCTTATGAAAATCTACTCCAAGTGCATACAATGTTGCTCCTCTTTCTTTGAATAGGCAGTCAAGTCATCCTGATATACAGCCAGGATTGAATCAATCAATCCTGTAAAAGCAACATCCATTGCTCTTTGAAATGTAGCACCTACATTTGTTAGTCCAAATGGCATTCTAACATATACATAAGTTCCCCATGGAGTGGTGAAGGAAGTCTTATACTATTCTGATTCCTTTACCTTCACCTGATTATAACCTGAAAATCCATCCATCATGGACAAGAGTTCACAACCAGTCACTTTCTGCAACATAGCTTCCATATTAGGCAGTGGATAGTTATCCTTTAAAGAGGATACATTCAAGTTTCTGAAGTCAACACAAAGCCTAATATCACCGTTCTTTTTTCTGACTAGGACAAGGTTAGACACCCAAGTTGAATGTCTGATTGGCACAATTATTCCAGCTTCCCTAAGCTTTTTGAGTTCTTCTTGCATCTTTGGAGCTAAGGTAGGATTAATAGGTCTTTGCCTCTGTCTAAATGGCTTAGCTCCAGGCTTCAATGGGATCTCATGCTGGAATAAATCTTCCCTATAGGCTTTTAGGTCCTCATATGACCAAGCAAAAACATGTTTATACCTTTTCAGTAATGCAATCAGCATACTCCTGATGTGTGGTTTGAGCTGTTTACCAATGTATACCTTCTGAGGGGCCTGAGATGTCCCCAAATTTATCTCTTCTAAATCTTCCTTATTTGTGGGAGATGTCCTTGTGACCAATTTGTCTCTACTGTCAAAAGCTCTTTCCAAAGCTACTAACCCTCTAGGGATTTCATTAGTCTTCAACTGAATTATCTCTTTTCCCATAAGAGTTTCTTTTCCATTTGTGGTCTCTACAAAAGCTTGGAAATCAATTTCTTGATTCTCATATTCATCTATGCAATGCAAAAATTTTAACAAGTCCCTATCATCATTAAACACTTGCCAACTGCATATGTTTTCTGGTACTGCAGGCCTGATTTTAACTTCTACATTTGTAACATCTGACAGAGTGATGTCATCTGGCCTTATTGCAACATTAGCTAAGAAATCAGCCATAACATTCTTTGATCTCTCTACCCAGCCTATTGAAAATGCATCAAATAGTTCAATAGTATCCCAAACAGCATGCTTGTATTGTTTCAATCTTTTATTTTTTGTAGCATACCTATCTCTAATTTGGGATACAATCAGCTCAAAATCCCCAAATACTCTTAGCATTTTGATTCCATGTTTGAGAGCAATATTTAGGCATAAGAGTAAAGCCTCATATTCTGCAATGTTGTTTGTGCAAACAAACCTCAACAAGAAAGAGAATTTGAGGAGCTTACCAGTTGGAGACAGGAAAACAACTCCAGCTCCAGAGCCTTCTTTTGCACAAGCTCCATCAAAAAACATGGTCCATAAACCTTGCTGATCCAGCTCTTCAATGCAGACATTTTTCTCTTTATCCTCTCTATCATCTGAGACAACCTTGAAGTTATCACAGTCAGTGTTTACAAAGCATATCTGTTCCTCTGCTTCTTGGTCTTCCACTGTCTCTGATGATCTCTGTTCTCTGATTAGCTTAACATCCCTGCCATTCATTGGAATCATGGCATATGACAGGTCCAGCTGCATACTTCCACCAATTAGTGCTGCCCATCTTCTTGACAGCAACATACCATACTGTGGTTTGATGTCAACCACTGTTATATTCATTTTATATCTCTTTTCAGGAAATGCTGCCAGTTTGAAATCTACATCCTTCATGATTCCAATAACTGGTACCTCTCTGGCATCCATAGCATAACATTTTCCACATGCCTTGTCAATTTTCAATCCAGCTTGTTGCATGATGGCCAAAGGCATGACATTTGTAGATGCTCCAGAATCAAGCATACAGTTTCTGATTATTTTTCCATTTATAACCAGGGATACATAAAATGGTTCCACTTGTGAAGGACACTTTGTCATAGTCACTCCTAAATAGACTTCAAGAGCCTCATCTTCTTCATTACACATGACATGTTTCTCACCCTGGGTCTGAACATTTTGTTTAGCTTGAAAAGGTACCCCTGAAATTAGGGATACTGTCCTATTCTTGATTTCTTCCACTTTCATCAGTTCCATAAGTGGAACAGAGACTTTTACCTGGGAGAGGACCTGAGCTATATCAAATGGAGCATAATTTTGTATGACAGTTGTAGCTTGCTCCACAATCTTGTTTTTAGCTTGAACTGATTTAGCTTTTACTCTCATAGTTCCCTGATCATCATTCTTGTCTTGGGAACCTTTGCTTTGATCTTCAACCTGAGGGATTCTATTTTCTAGTCCTTGAGATTCATGACCAGTTCTATGTTTATAATTCTGTTTATTATTTACCCACTGCCTTTTTTGTGGTTCAATTCCTTTATGACTATGCACTAGCTGACCTGCAGAAATATCTTCTGGTTGATGTGGGCTGCCTACTTGATTTTTACCTCTAAGATTGTAATTGCTCTTGACTTGAGCAACTGCTGCAGCTGTGAAGGCCCTAAATTTCCTCATCAGAAGGTTGTTGTAAGTTATTCAGAAAATTGTGTGAGCTCTGAGCATACACATAGTTATCTTCATTACCTTCATCATATGGGAACTGTTGGCAGGCCTGAACTTCATCATCTGTATTGTTATCAGCATCATAAAGAGTGTATCCATTGCCTATGGACATCATATTAACATCATCATCTTGCACATAATGTGGTTCATTGCATTCATTACAAGATGTAGCATTATCATACAAGGATTGAGCAATCATACACTGGGACTGTGAATGTGGCATCTGACAAATTATACACCATGGAGTATTATCAACAATATGTTGAGCTCTCTGATTTGTGTGGTTACGTGGGAATATAGGCTTACCATCATGCCAATTGGTATTATAAGGCATACCATGCAATGATGGCCTCTTTTCCTGCTTTTGATAGACTTGCCTATCAGGACCTATCCCTTTTTCACTTCTAGCTAGTCTATAACTTAGGTCCTTAACAACATTTGCCAATTTGTCTATCTTATCTTCAGGGGCAGATGTATTACCTTGAGTGTTCTGAGGCTTGTTTGGATTCTACAGAATTTTTACATCATCCCTTCTATTTGTCTTGCCTGATGCTTTCCTGTTGTTCTCAATATTTACTGCAATTCTGAAAGCATCCCTGAGAGTAGCAGGACCCTTATCTCTTAATCCATATGCAGTTTTTGCATCAAAGGCATTGATATACAATATTATGCACATTGGTTCATTTGGCCTCATGTGATGTGGCAATTTATTCAACACTTTAGTAAATCTTACATTAAAATCTGCAACCTGCTCATTTGACCCCTTAGTAATACTGGTAAACTCATTTATAAAAAAGCTAGGGTCAGTTTTGTCACCATACTGCTCCTTGAACATCTTTTTAAAATCATCCCATGATGAAATACTCCGGTCAGGCAGATTCTTATACCATTCTCTTGCCTCATCTACTAAAGATTGCATGAATGACTTCATGAAAACATCCTCATGTTCAACCTCAAAGTTATCCAGGACATTTTGAAAAGCTTTTAGATGATCTTCTCCTGACACTGTGTTGTTTCCTGAAAATTTAGGCACTTGCAGCCTCAGATGCTTGTCAATGGGGTTAGGATACCTAGGAATACCGTCAAACACCAGCTGCCTGAATCTATCTAACTGCATGGGCTGTCTGTTTAACTGATTAACATTGATATTTCTGTTTGCATTCTGGTTTCTTACATTGTTCAGTGGTATCCTAGCATCATTCACATTTTGTCTCTCATCATTATGTTGATGTTGCACTTCATTTCTTTGCTGATGTCTCTGCACATTTGCATTCTCAAGGGTAGGAACTAAATCATTTTGGGCAGTCCTTAAAGCTTGCACTTTCTGCCTCATATCATCTCTAATTTTCATGGCTTGTAGATATTCTAATTCAGCTCTCAGATTTCTGATTTCTTCAGCTAATTGTTCGTCCTTAGGCATGGAGGTAGATGGTCTCATACCATTCTAGTCTTCATCTTCATCATCCCTCAGAGACTCTGCCTCTTCAAACCTTTCACTAGGGTCAAGAAATGGGCGTTCTTGAAACACCTCTGACCTCATTCTCACACTACCACCTTGTTGCCTCTCATATGCACCTTGAATATCAGCTTCTGCATTTGAAAAGTAAGGCACATGCTGTCCTGATGGCCTAGGGTTATCTTGCATATCATCACTTTTTCTGGGGGAACCTTCATGACTGATTGAGACAGCTCCCTTTCTTCTATACATCATTCTTCTTGTTACTGGTAACTCTTCCAATAAAGGATTTTGTTGGGATCTTCTCCTGGGAGATTACTTCAGAGTCGCCACCTATTGCTAGGAACTGTTTTCTTTTGTAAATCAGGGTTCTTTCACAAATCCCCAGTAGAGTCGCCAATTTCTGTTGGTTTTTTCCCAGACTGGATACTTATTCCCAGATTTCCCTACAAGGTAGCCATCAATGATCAACAGGATCTCTGGGCCAGGGGCCAACAGTGTAGGAGATAGACTCTATATTTTATCTCCTCTTCTTCTTCAGGCTCTACAAAACCTAGGGGGGTATTCCCTACTCAACATCCATGAGGATACATAAACAAGGTTGGGATGCTGACAGAAAGTAGATGAGTCCTCCTGTAAGTAGACCAAAACTGAAAGATAAGGGCAAAGGGGCTAGCTTTGGGCCTATTTGCAGTTGTAGACAGAGGACTGAGGATCCTAAAACTAATTCTAATGTCCTAAAGGTTGCTTTAGATTTTGATTTGGATTTTATGCTTGGATGCAAAGTTGGACATGGTTGTAACACAAACACAAAGCAAGATTGGTGCCTATCCAGGGCCTGGAGTCAGTAGACATACACCTGTGAATGATCAGCATGAACAGCTAAAACTAGATTTTAGGGGGATATATGTGATACCTGCCTTACAGATACCTCCCAATACAGAGTGTTAAGTTATCTCTACTTATGGCATCCCTACTGTAGTATACCCTTCCCAATGTTCAATTTGAAAACAGTTTAATCTACCCCTTGAGTAGAAGTTAAAAGATCAGACATTCAACATAGGAATTCTATGTTCTAGAGTCTAAACAACACCCAAATATCCAGACTCAGAAGAAGAATACATGCAATACTGGAGACAGAATTAACAAAACACATGCTAACATAGCATTTTTCATATAAGATTAATCATGAAATCAGTGGGTTCCTGCCAAAAACATACAACAAGAGATACATAGACTCACAGGTTTAGCTGTACAGAGCAACCAGATCAGCTGTTTTGCATTACAGAGCCAAAAATGTTCAACTTTCAACAACCTTGAATACATAACACAGTCTGCATTATATAGCAGGAAGGTGCATATAGCATTAACTACAAGGTTGACCAAAAACTCGCCAGATACAGTCAGTTGAGAAAATGGCGCCCAAACATTCAATGCAGCAGGTGGGAGAGGAGACAGGGAAAGATCTCGAGCCCTGCACCGCCGCCCGAGGATGTACAACTTCAGTCGGGTACTGGATCCGTCCGTACCATCGTCCACACCTCTGCAACAATCGCCATTAATGGCGCACCAACCCGTGGCCATCGGGAAAAGATCAAACAGTCCATCGCAAGCGTTTCCTGCCAAAACAGCTCGTCATGATATTTGAAAAGATGCAGTATATCAATTATCCCACATGCACCCCGTAGCGACCTCCTTAACACTTTATATACTAAGTCATGAGCATATATGATGTTGGTGCTTTTGCTCCTGACGACAATAGTATAAACCTTCGTCATCATCATCCTCCATCAGCATGATATCCGGTTGCTTGAAATATCACCCTGACGTCAGCATCATAATCACAATATCATCCGCATGATAATCGCCTCCATCGGCACAACCTGATCCATCAGAGGAAGATCCTACTGCTGAGCCGATACCAAATGTCTAGCCGATGAAAAATCCTGATGACGTCATCGTCATATCCTACTGACGTCATCAGCATATCTACCTACTGCGCACCTCCTCATATCCCGATGACATCATCATTATATTTTCAAATATCGGGGGATCTCCACAAGATGATCAGTGTTAGAAATATGACCCCCCCGGACCTTGATGACATCATCATCATATTGACATCAGGATGATATTCGGAAGATAACCAGATATTTGGAAATATCATCCTGATGCATAAATATCATGCTGCACTATAGCTCCACTATAAAATCGGGGTGATAGATGAATATGACGGATATTTGAAAAGATCACCCCCCACTAGATAATGCACGAAGCCAACAGGCGGATATCTCCCTTCAGAAATATCATGATGATGACAAGCAGAAAACCGGATATCACCCTGACATAAGAATGATGTCAGCATCATGAGGGTGATAAAACAACGAACATGAAGTGATAAAACAACATCAGGATGATATTGACTAAGATCATCCTGATGTTCAAATATGATGACCCCAATGAATATCGAGTCACACTTAGAACTCTACGGCAACATCATCAGGATGATCTTAACTAAGATCACCCGATGTTAAAATATCACCCCGGCAAAAGATCATGCAGGCAGAAAATATGATGACCCTCGCAAGCAACACGGTGATAGAAAATATGATGATGATGATGATGACCCTTAAGAAAAACGGGTCGGGATGAACAACTTAGAAAATAACCCCCTCGGAAGATCGGGGTGACATCATCATCATATAAGGGCAGGGTGATAATTGGAAGATCACCGGATATTTGAAAAATCACCCTCCACAAGAAAATCAAAGCACACTGTAGCTCATCAGCACGATCGGGATGACACCCAAACATCACCCGATATTGAAACATGATGATCCTGATGAGAAACCGGTCGACAGAAAACATGATGATGCTGACCATCATCAAAGAAAACATGATGATGATGACCTCCTCACTTGAAGAAAATATGATGTTGCAGCTGAAAAATACTGAGGAGGTCCAACACTTAGAACTTTTTTGGATTTTAGGGAAGGTGCCATGCAGAAAAACCCTGAACACAAAATATCACCAACAGTATGCATGGGCTGAGTGTGTATTGGGACAGCTCTACCATTTCTTACATGACTGTGCTTACATGTTCGAAGCTAGTATGTCAGCAGGAGTTACAGTGTTGCATGTGTGGGCTTATGATCACATCCCAGTTACTAGACCAGAGGGATGGATGGCAAGAGCAGCGGGAGAGCCATATGCACGGATGTATAGAGGGGCTTTGATATATCGACAGCGCCGAGGGGTGATATACTGGCAGAGGAGATTGGATGAGGTGGATAGCTTTGTATGGAGGCCATGGCTAGGGTGTGAGCGGTGGGAGGAGGAGGATGTAGAGCTTGTCTATGCCAAGTAGGCAAGATACATTTTTGGATGCGACATTTATATTATAGAGCACTATTTTCTCGAGAGAGTTTTGAGGTAGTTCAGGGTAGCACAGGCAGTGATTGGCTTGAGAAACGATAGGAGGATCACTCATGTCAATGAGACTAATGTTGGGGTTATATGGTAGCATGGAGGAATTGGTAATTGGTATATGGGATATGGTATTCGTATGAGATATAGTAGATTGCAATGGACGTGAAGCTTGGGCAATAGGGGTTGTTGGAATAGTTTGAGAGGCTTACATAGTATGAAACATGGGAATAACTTGTGATGCTTGGAGCATTTGCGCTTGAGTTACATGGACATCTTGCGTTACTTGAGGCATAGAAACTGTCATGGTCGAAGGAGAGATATGTTGAGGAAAATGGAAAGGTGGAATGTTAAGATTTTGTGACATGAGAGGGAGCACATTGGTTGGTACTATCAACGGTTCTAAAGTATGCTCCGAGCATGGTAGATCAAATGAAACAACAATAGATGATGAGGACTATATATTTGAAGATGGAGCTTGTGATATGATGGGAGATGATGTGACTATAGTGGATCGTCCCTTTGCAACAACAGCGGGAGTGTTTGGATCTTGCTCTTTAATAGTGGATATGTCAAAGTCTTTTGGTAGTTTGGCACCCATGCGAGCAAGTTGCAAAAAGTAGTGATTAGGCTTAGATATAATAAGTTTCTCAACTTGATCCCATGCATGGGTATCTTGAAATTCTGATGAGTCATCTTGAAATTATTCTTCGAAAGTTTCCAAGGATGGTGCAAGTTGCATTCGTTGTGATGATGACTCGCCAATAGTGTATCCTTGAGGCATAAAGATATGAGGAGGCATACCAATTGTGAATTGAGTTGTGTCCTTAAGAGGCGTTGATTTGAATTGTTGCATCTTAGCTTGCAATTTGGCTTCCATTTCAGCTCTCAATTTGACTTCCATTTCAGCTCTATATTGGCTCCTAGTTTGAGGCATGATGTAGATGATGAAGTTTATCTTGTCAAAGTTTTGAGACCTAAAAGATGATAGTTGGCTGGTTGGTTGATTGGTTGCTATTTTGGTTTGTTGGTTTTGCTAATTCGCTTGATTGGTTTGCTTTGGTTGAGTTGTTGTTGTTGGGTTGTTGGTTTTCCCTAGAGGATAGCTCAAATACTCAAGGGAAAGATTATTTGCTAAAAGTTGCTAAGATGCTGATGTTTGTTGAAGCTAAAAGCTGAAGGATGATGTTTGCTAATTGAAATGATTGGGTTGATGTCTAATTTGCTGGTTGGAGTCTCAAAAAGATGAAAAGCTCATGGGTTGCGATTGATTGATAAGCTCAAAACAAGAGACAAAGTCCAGGGATTTGTTGTTGATCAAAGATAGGTCTAAAAGCTGATGTTGAAGCTTAAGCAAGCTAGATCTGTGGCCAATTTAGTTGAGGCAATAAGATTTGTAGGTATTTTAGGTACAGGCGACTGATGATAGCTCAAATGTGATTCAGAGGATGTCGAAGGCGATTAATGATAGCTCAAATGCGATCTGGTTTAGATTTTGACAAGTCATAGTGTTAACCAGAGGCAATGGATTGGCCAAAGGTGACAATTGTTGGCTAAAAAGTAATTTCTTGTTGATTAAAAGTGATTCAGGTTTTCCTAAAGGCGATAGTCTATTGTTCAAAGGTGACCTGATTCAAATAGGAGGTGAAAAATTGTTGTTTAAAGGTGACTTTATTCACTCAAAAAGTGATCAGTTGTTGTTCAAAAGTGATTCAGTTCAGGCTAAAAGTAGCTATTTGCAGTTCAAAAATTATTTTTGCTGTCTGTATGCGGGCAATTTAAGTTTAAAAGCGACTATGTCTGTCAAAAAGATGTCTGATTTGTGGTTTTTGGCAAGAAAACAGTAATTGCAGTCACTCACACTCTCAACAATCACAAACTTGTACAACCTAGGCTAGGAAAGGACTGTATCCATTGAATCCCCTAGCTGTGCTTATTCAAAGTGGATAGCTTCAGGATCTTGGTAGCACCAGCTCCTCTCCATGGCACTCACTTCTCACTCATACCAAGATCCAGGTTTCCTGTAAGGCTTGTCCCCACACCAAACCTTAGGATTGTCCCTGCTATCTCTACTGAGAACCACGTGAATCGGGGCCGCTTCAAAGGTCCCACCTTTTGTATCAACAGATAGAAGGTTTTTGGCTACTACACAAAGTTGCTAATAAGGGCATCCGTTCGGGTGGCTATACCTGCAGCAACGCTACTCTCCGTTATGGAGTCTCCCAGCTTGCAAGGGTTACGCCTTTGAGGGTTTTGGGGGAGGTTGGCTATCGGTATAACGCAACAACACCCGTTGTTTGTGGCTTTCGACACAAACATTTTTCTTATATAGCAGTTCAGAAGGACATGGCTTTAGCCCGTTACCGCTTGGGTCGTATCCCTTCTCACACTAGGAAGGTAGGCCCTCTAAAGATAATAACAAGTTCTCATACACCCAAGATCCATTTGATAGGCAAGGGGAGAGGATACTTTTGTTATTAAATTTGGGTTACAATCAAGCACATGCAAGTAATCAAAAAAGATAAATCAAGCACGAAGCAAGCAATGATTCATTTTATGCACCAAGCCCAAATGTTCCTAATTTAGTGATAAACCATAAGTCTTGGACCGATTGAACCTGCAACAAATATGTCAGTAGTTTGATAATCTCCTTTTCTTGGAAAAGTCGATAAGATGCTGCACAAATCCCCAATTAGTAGCTAAAAAAGCAAGCTGAAAATAATACATATTGAAAGTGACAGAGCTTACTAGAGGTGATTTACTGTTTATCAGAAGCGATCTCTATTTTACCATAGGTGAACCCCTGCAGATCAAATGCGACTCAGAAAATACCAGATGCAATCTCTGTAGGCTTGTAAGCGATGAGGAAAAGCCCAAAGTGACTGATTTCAACATATAAGCGACCTGAATCTGCAAAATGAAAGATGTGCAACAAAAAACCCTATTCTGCAAAAAGCGATGTCGTGAGTTAAAGGCGATCATTGTCAGACTGAAAGTGACTAGGTTAAGGACCAAAGTGAATACTGTTTAGATGAAAGTGATGTAGATCAGTACAAAGGTGATTACTATTAGAACAAAAGTGATGTAGATATACGCAAAGGCGATTACTGTTATCCCAAAAGCGACGTGAATCAATTCATAAGTGATTACTGACAGAATAAAGCATCTAAATATACGCAGGCGAGTACTGTTGCAACAAAAGTGATGAATTACTGTCAGGATAAAAGCGATCCAAAAAATAATATCGGTGGCTGATCTCAGTGTAGAAACGACGCGGAGATGCAGAAAGTGGTGGATTTTTCCTCAGAAGCGACTGGAATTTGCTGTAAGCACTTGAAAAATTTGATATTCAAAGAAGCAACTTCAAAAAGTGAAGTTAATCAAGGACGTGAGTCCCACCGGGCGTGCCAAAATGTGATAGGTAAAAATTCAAGTTTAGAAGATCAAGCATAGCCATGAAAACCTAAACCTGCCATCATCAAAGAATCTAATCTCAATGAAATCAAAGAGTAATACAATTCAAGCATGACATCACCTAGACCGTGCGATTCCTTGTTTATGATGTGGACTGCTTCTTCAACAATGAACAATTATGATGCTGAAAGCTGCCATGATGGATGATAAAAGCTCAATTAGATTCTCAAATGCTCAATATGCTCAAGATGATAATGTAGGCACTATATGAATGCTAGATGGATTTCATATGGAATGAAGGGGTGTTTATATAGAACTCAACTAGAATCAATCGACGGTGGAGATTCAAAGGCTATGTGAATGGATAGGATTGAAAGATACTAAAATTAGGTCTCATTAGTTGTGCATGTGAAGGATTTGAATGAAAGTTGTACTACAACACATGCTTGAATGGAGAAATAGACAAATGTCGAAATATAGTGAAAGGTGAGGATTTAATTCAAATAAAATATTTGAATTAGTTGGGATATGAGTTGGATATTAATTAAATAAATAAGATTTATTTAATTAATTGGATAGATGAATAGGATAGGATAAAATATGATGTGAAAATTAATTAATTAAATAAATAAAATTTATTTAATTAATTGGGTAAATGAATAAGATGGGATAAGATATGATGTGGAAATTAATTAAATAAATAAAATTTATTTAATTAATTGGCTAAGTAGGATGAGGATGGAATTTAATTAAATAAATAAAATTTATTTAATTAATTGGCTTAATGGATAAATTTTAATAATGTTTTGACTAGGTGTTGTTAAACATGAACAATTTTGGGACAAATTTGGGTGTCTACATTTATTATATTGTTTGTGGTCAAGGAACAGTAAAACTAGGTAATGGATATATCCACAATATTTTATTCATTCCAGAACTATTAAGAAATTTCATTTTTGTGTATCAACTCACCTATTCCAATAAAATAGTTTAGTTCACAGCCACTACAGCCTTAATTCAAGACTCTCAAAGTCAAGATATTATTGCGGTAGTGAAGATTTGTCACTTTGACTGCAACTTCATCTTTTTGCACTTTACATCATGTGAAGGTTATGCTCCACTTGCGACTTCAAAGTTGAGTGTCACTTCTCAGTGCACCTCTATAGGCTCTATCTAGCAAGATCTTTGAACTCAATAGCATATAAGTTTGTAAATGCACTCACATAAAGTGCCACAAAACTAAATGTGTGTTCCACATGGAGGGAATTTGGGAAATTTGTACTTACACTGAATTATAAAGTGTAATGGGGGGTTGTACCAATCACAACAATGGATCTTCATGATTCTCATCTCATTCATGTGTGCCTTGATGTACACCCTTTTTCAAGTTCTTGTACATTTTTTGGACCTACATCTTGGTCTACATTCCTTGCACACTTTTGATTTCAGTTGGTCTACTCATATCTCTTAGCATTAAGGGGGGACTATAATGTGTTACATGGTTCTTTCAATGAAGCAGTGGAGGAATCTTTTTTTGAAGGTCCTAAATCCTTCATTTTTTAATCTCTCGCATGAGGGATTATTTCAGTGGATCACTTTTTGAGATTCTAGTACTCCTAATCACAGTACTATCTATATTTTTGACTTCACAAAGTTTGATTGACTTTGTGTACATTGTTGAGTAGTGTTCAAATGCTCACTCATGTAGTATTTTTATATCTCCTATCTCGATCTACATTTCATGAAGATTCATTAATTCTAGCAGACACCAGTTCATCATCGTCAAAGTTTACAACTTTTACATGCTTCATGAGTTCTTCATAATGATGTTTTGATCATCAAGGGACATCTTTTCAGGTCTTAAATCCTTCTTTTTTCTCTCTTTTTGGAGGATAGTATTTTTCCCACTGGGTTTTCTATCTTACTCCATTTTTTGAGAGATTTCTTTGTACATGGGTACCTCACCAGGCTAGTAGTCGGGACTCATTTCTTATTGTTCCAACCTAAGCTATGTTTAAGGAGGGGTGTTAGTGTATATACTACATTATATAATACACTAAGGATTTAAGCCTAGTTAGGTGTCCATTGACTCTTTCTCCTATGAGGTGTCCATGCTTGTTAGGTGTTTTTAGAGGTGGCAATCCATTTTTTACACCTCTTCCTATATTTTTGGTAGGCCACTCACCACCACTCCATGAATGAGGAGTCTTATCCTCTTTTCATGGAATTCAAGTGCCTCCCTCATGCCTATTTATGTACGCCTTTCAGATCTAATTCATTGGTCAAATTCATTCATATTTCTGTGTCATTTGTGCTTGTTTCTTATCTCTATGATTCACAGGTTCTTTTATCATCTCCCCTACCTTGCTCTTTTTACCAAACCTCTTGGCAATAATCTATTGCATTTTAGAATCCTCATCATTATCGATCAACTTAGAACTCTCCTCCTCCTCACTTTCCTCAGATGTGCTCACAATGTTCTTGCTACCGAATTTAATGCTCTTTTTATTATCAACACTATTATTGTTATCATCCTTCTCAAAAATCATCTAAAAAAAATTATCCTTCACGCTCAAGAAATTAAGGCATTGAAAGGTGATGTGCCTGACTCCGCCACACTTTTTACAGGCACCATGAGCTTCATCATTGTTGGAGCCTGTAAGCCAGGCAAGAGTGAGAAGGCTCTAGAAGGATATCAGGTGGTCTAAAAAATTTAGAAATCTATTTTAGTACTGAACTCCCAGCCATAATCTGGAAGCATTTTTACAAATTCCCTCAAACTGAGACCATA
Organism: Cunninghamia lanceolata; assembly: GCA_027924645.1. Classification (NCBI taxonomy): domain Eukaryota; kingdom Viridiplantae; phylum Streptophyta; class Pinopsida; order Cupressales; family Cupressaceae; genus Cunninghamia; species Cunninghamia lanceolata. Next base: position 43,438,791 of record BSBN01000072.1, on the reverse strand, counting down.
ATCTAGAAAAAAATTTTACAAATTCCTTCAAATTGAGGTGAATCTTACAAAAATTAAAGAACATTTTGATTGTGAAGGAAATCGTTGATCATTTAGAGGCAATTCTAGAATTTGAAAATGTTTAGAAAAAAAATTATATATTTAGATTGAATATATTATATAATTTAATATTAATATTTATTTATAACTTAATTATAATTTTTATACATAATTATTAGAAGTTGATGATATAAGAATTAATTTTGTACAGATAAAACATTTTTACTCATAATAAATCAAAGTGATATAAAAGTAATAAGTATAAATGATAATGATAATAAAGAAAATAAGTTCAAATAAAGATATTAATTTATATTAAAATAACATAAAGGTAATGTAATAATATATAAAATTAATAAATGATATAGAGAAACAATATAATATAATAAAAAATTAAAATTATATAATATAGTATTATATAATTATAATGTACTTAGCACTAGATATAATTGTTATTAATAATATAATTACAATCTATATCTATAGATATAATATTATAATGTTATATCTCTCTACATTGTAAAAGTATAACTATATATACATTGTAATATACCAATTTCAATATTTAGTACCTAAACTTCGGCATAAAATGTGTTTTTGAGATGGTTTGTTCATGAAATCCACTACGTTTTGTCCTACAAATTTTTAATGATATTTATATCTAGCATTCTAAGATTAAAGACTGTAAGGTCATGTCTCCTATACCACAAACAACTCATACCTCCGAATCTCCGACTGAGGAAGCAAAAATAGTGAACAAAAAGAAATGATGAAAAATAGCAAAAAAGCAGCAACGGGAACAAAACAAACGACTAGATATAATTACATTGTCTTTCATCCTGCATTGAACAATTTCCATCATTGATAACATACGCCAAGTTGTTTTGCCTCATAGATGGAACGCCTTCAGCATAACAACATTCTTAGATAGAAAGTGAAAATGTTATAGTTAATTGTTTGAATATAAACAAGTGATGCATGGTGTCCTCTAGATTTTGGGAATATAAGTTGGTAATTGGGTTTGTTAAAAGCAATGATGAATTATGGTATAGTAAACAATGGCAATGTACATTTTAAATGATAATGTACATTTATTTATAGAACTATATTGATATTAAAGTTATCAAAATCAATGCATCATGTCATGTGACATTATTATATATGATTAGAATAATTGTGTTTTTTAATTACTTTAACTATTATTTGTTTAGCCATAAAATATCTATGCACAACTTTGGAAAAGATAATCGTTGCAAATTCTTTAAATTTTAGATATGATTTTGTACAATGATGAACATGTTACTAGATTAATTGTGTTTCTATTTACTATAAAAAATATAGAGCTAAAAGGCATAAAATATTTATGCAAAATGCACAACAACGTTTGAACATGGAAGCGTTGCAAATTGTTTAAGTTGCAGATCCAATTATGAACAATGATAAGAATGCTAGCCTAGATAGACTATTGTCCAACATATGAAAAATGTGGAATGAAAAGGATTATTAGGTACAATTTACAAATCAGGGAACATAGAAAGATGAAAATGAGATGACAATAGTGTGGATAATGAGAGTTTGTTCTATTTTTTTGCATGGATTTTCTAGTTGGTTTCAAATGGGTGGACATGAATATGATGAACTAGCATATAAAAAGAGTCAAGAATTGTAAAGTTAAATGAAAAATGTTAAGTGACTCTGATACATTAATGATATTTGAATTATACAATTACAATTTAAGATGTATTTGTCAATATACAAGTGCATTGTATTGTTATTGTAAATTACAATATTTTTTAAGATTTCATTAAAGCTACAACAAGGCCCAAATAGTATCCAATGGTCGCAAGCAAGTTTTAAATGATGCCTTTGATTTTATGTTGACATAATGTGTTTTTAGTGAGCTTGTCAATACAATTCTTTTTATTTGAGTTTTATAAAATTGATTTGCATCGACAATTTTATTATCTATATACTATATTTTTGCATATAGTTATGCAATTACAATTTAAGATGTATTTGTCAAACCTCATCTAGATGGATGTTAAAGTCTTATAGGACATTAGAGATATATCTGGAGGAAAGGAATCTATAATGTAGAAATTTGGATAGGGTTGATTAGATGGTTTGTTTAGTTTGTTTGTGCCTATCCTCCTTTCGCCATTACATTCAAGGACTTTGGGTTAAGTGGCAATACACTATTAGACCCTTGGTCACTATGAGATGCAGGGAAAATTGGATTTATGTGATTTGATTTCCAATTATGTTCAATTATACATCAAAACCGTAATCATGCAATTACAGAAGTAAATGGACAAATTACGACAAATGCTGCTACAGGAAGCTGTAAAATCAAAAATAAATGTGCACCTATTTTTGATGTTGAGGAATTAGAATAGTCAGGGACTAAAGAGTGGGTGCCCAAGTCTAATGCCTAGGTTTTTGTCGGGATCTGGAAACTTGATCTGCAACCTGTTCCTGTTCTATTAGAGATTTTCTCATCATAGAATCTGGTGGACTAAAGAGCGGGTGCCCAAGTCCATGGTGCTATTTTCAACTTTGATATGCAAATCTGACACTCTGTAATGCTCTCCTGCAACTTCACTTTTCCTGTATCTTCAACCTGTAACTTGCAATCACAAAAACTTTGGGAGGGGGTTGTGGTGTTTAGAGGCTTGCCTCAGTTAAGCCCTAGAGAGACATTCAAGTCTTCTGAACACCGTTGTCAGATAGAGATTGTGTGCCCTTGGGAGGGAGAGGTAAAAACTAAATGATAAATGCTCAAAAACACAAATGATGTCACCTTGTAGTGAAGATCTCATGGGAGGAAGAATCTCTTCATGCCATGAGGAGATGATTGCTCAAATCTGCAAATACAAACACATAAACAACACAATATCTACTCTTGCCAGAAAATGAATGCCTTGAATCACCTTTAGAACACAATAGCTTACTAATAATCTTCTAGTTTACAAATGAATGGCTAAATATGCTTATATATGCAACTACAAACACTCCCGCCAAGAATTTTGTAATTCAAACTTACCGTGTTAGCATAGGACCTAAATAACGGTCACAAGCTGACACTTAAAATTTAGGCCTAACCCAAAATAGGGCAGGACTAGGGCACGGGCGCGCAAGTCCTCTCCCCCTATTTTGGTTAGGGTTAGGTTCAAGGGATCCCCCTAGGTCCCATTTGTCATGACACCCAAGGTTCATTCCATCGGGATGTCAAAATATGATGCAAGATGTCCTAAATGCAAATAAAAGACCCAGGAGCTAAACCTTATGAGGGAAAAGCCCCCAAGGGGACATTTTTCAACATTACATTTAGCCCCCACTTTAATGTAGGTATAAATGTGAGGCCAATACATGCATTAAAGTACAGTCAACAAACATAACGAACACACCAAGCACGAAGAAGACACGCCAATCATAGAGAAGATAGTAACAGGCACACAAAACATGGAGAAGATAGTTATAGTCACACAAAACATGGAGAAGATAGTAAATGCATAGAAGACAGTTAATGCATGGAAGACAAAGATGATTTCTTTTTTTTTCTTTTTCTCATATATATGAAATGCAGATGCAAGTACAGGAAAGTAAACACACCTCCCATAATGCAGGAAGCACTCATTGTGTTGGTCTTTAAACTACATATATGAGGCAACACACATGCAAGACATGCCAAACCTCCCAAAATGCAGGAAGTACTCATCACACAGGTCTTTAGGCTGCATATTGGGAAACAAACATGCCAAACAAAGTAAGCATGTAAAACACACACACACTTTGAAGACACAGAGAAAACATGGTAGATAAGCGATGGAGTGTTCCTATTTCTAGGTTCATCACCATCTCAGGCATATTATAGGCACACACTGACGATTGGGCTTCGCCACAACAATCACCGAAAACACACTTCAGAGTTGAGTTAGTCACATAACCACTCCCCGCCTCTGCAGAGGACCTTTGAAAATGACAGGATGGGCACTCTCCGCAAGAGATATGACACCCTCGCCTCTGCGAAGGGCTTAAGATGATTGATTGGTTGATTGATTAATTGCAAATAAACTCAAAGTGTAGGAGGGACTCATCACCACCAGTCTTTAAATTGCACCTTATGACAAGCACATTGCTAACATCTACAACAGATAGCTTACCTTATATATGCCCCCACCTTAAGGTGGTTGATATCACTCATCGATATCAAGCACGTTAAGGTAGGAAGAAAACACACAAGGGAACACAAACTTTCGCAAAGCCCATGCTGCCTAGAGGTGACATGTACTTTACGATCACCAAATATTCCCACAAACACATCCCTGCAAGAAACATGTTAGTGTCTACAAAATCATGATAAACAACAACATCAATGCATATGACTAATCACAAAAATAACCAAGGTTATACTACAAATTCAGAGATCGAGGATAACCATGGGGCTATATCACAAAAATCTCTAAACCGAGTACCACCAAGGTGAGATTCAAAGACAAACAAAGTGCACAGAGAAGTAGTATTGTTACGTTTTGTAAGTGAGATAAAGGATCACCAAAATCACTATGTAGAAAGCATGGAGTTCTTCTACTAGCCAAGCATCGGATAATATATTACAACCCCATCGTCATCTTAGGAACCAAGTCCAATTTTTGATTTCTCACTAAATGCACTCTAGGTCCGCATCAGTATAAATGTTTTTCATCATCCACCCGCTAGATAGAAACACTAGAGGAAGGGAAACAATAAATCAAAGAGGAGAAACAAGTGTCTTAGGGATAGTCACATAGGAGGGTGCCCCCAATTCACCAACCACAATGCTATGTCCATAAGACACAACACACAATAATGAAATCAGAGAGAGAGGCAATATAGAAGAAGGTCACGACAGAGGTAGTCTATTGGTATCTCAAACCTTATGAGAGAATCAGGGGTTATCCCAGGAGGCCTAAACAACACATAACACATCACGGGAGAAGCACATCACGAGAGAGATGAAAGGTTAGAAATACTTACCTGTTAGAACCCAAATGTTAAGAACATATATATCTAGGAAGAGGCCACCCTTGAGAGCTACTATAATATTCACTACAACAATTGTGGCTCATTTGCTCGGGATATCTCATATGTTGATTTGGTCTTGTTGATATTGCATTAACATTAAATTTAGGATGACAAGAGGCTTTCTTTTCTTAAAAGGATTATATCTAATGCCGCTTGAGTAATGTGTTGAAGTGGATTCTATAGGTACTCAAATTCCTTGTTGATTTACACCACATCCCTTACCTATATAGTTGTTATGTTTGTACAAAATTTGAAATCCATGACCATATAGAGAGTCCAGTTCCTTAGAAGAAGGTGAAGCCTCATAGGTATCATAATTTGTAGTGTAATTGAGAGTATTTTCTTTATTTTCTACCAAGGAGACTTATTTTTTAGATGCTTCAAAAGATTGCTTAGATGAGATCAATGTTACTTTTGATGTGTCGAGGTGATTAAGTTTATATTCCCCTACACTGCAAGGATTAAAATCTAATGAACCCCAAACATCACCAGAAGGTGCATTCGATGGTTTAGAGTCTTGCACAACATTATTCATGGTCAGAGGCATTGATGGATCACCTCACAAATTGTTTGAGCTCATATGATTATACACTAGTTTTTGTGTTTCAATATGTAAATAATTATTTGGTTTAGGATTGGCATAAATAGTGTGGAGCTAATCATTGAAGATGAATTTAATTAAATGATGTAGAGTAGAGGGGACTGCCCCCAACGCATGAATCTAAGGTCTGCCAAGAATCATGTTGTAAGATAGAGAACAAGGTCTGACATGAATCAAGGTAGGCACTATCACAGATCCTACTTGTATAGGTAGGGTTATAGTACCTAATGATTGACTATGATGATTATCAAAGCCATGAATGTTAAGTTTATCTGGCTTGATTTGTGATGTATTATCTTTGACTTTGTGTAGTAGATCAATGCTACAAACATTAAGAGCCGATCCATCGTCAATCATAACTCATTTTACCAATGTTTTATTTATTGTGACAAAGATCATAAGTGGATCATATTGGTTTTGAACATCGATTGACGGTAATTCATGTGGTTGGAAGAGAATATCTATTTTTTTGCATGAATACAATCTAACAGAGATGCTACATCATTCGTCTTAACAACAACTGGCACAATCACCTTTTGTAAAGCTTCTTGGAGCATTATATGGTATGTAGGCAATGTTTGTATTAAATCCCAAAAAGAGATCTTAGCCGGAGTAGCACGAAGTTGTTCAACAAGATCATACTCTTGACCACTTTTATGAGTAAGATGAGGTGGTGGAGGGAGCAGAGGTTGAGAGCATGGAAGAGAGACAGGTACATGTGGTGTTTGCTTACTTTGCTTGTTATTACGGGTGTTATATGTGTGGGCTATCACATTTTGAACACCCTAATTTCTTTGAGAAATTTTCTTTGCATCGTTGAATATGTTATCGAGAGGTTTACCTTGAACCATAATTGCCAGCTTTAAGCAAGAGGGTGCACTAGGTGCCCCCCTGCATAACCATCTTAGGGATATTGCTACAAAATCTATTAATGAATACTGAATTAATATTGTTTTCCTCTTGATTGAACCCAATATACATCCCTAAAAAATTTAATGTGAGAGACCTTTTCTCATCCACTAATGCTACATCTTGGCCAGGGAGAGCAATGGGATGAGAGGAAGGTACTTCATCATCATTATACTCTGTGGCGGAAAAAGGCTTTTTACTCTCATCTTTCTCTTGAGTATTCCTAAAGATGAATTTAGTTAAATCTTCTAATATCAAAGGATATACTCCTATGAATAGTGTGAAGCTATTAAAATCATGTGTATAACAAAGTAATTGCAGCTCATATGTAGAACCACTTGCAGAAGCTATGTGCTCTAGAACATGAGGATTCTCGTTAGTGAAATTAGAGAAATTTTCAAAACCTAGGATTTACTCATGCAAAGATTTCAGAGATGAATAACATGAATATTCCATAATGAGATGCAAATTCAGATTTTAAAAGTTTTTCAAATTTGATACAAAAGACAAGTGCAAAACTATATGCAAAAATGACTTAAAATGCTTGATTTTTTGTACTTTTTCAATTCAAATATATGAAAGAAAAGGTGTTGTAAGGAATTTAATCAGGGGAAGAAAATACTATGTCTATTTGTAGTCCAACAAAGAAATAAAATCCTTCACAACATGCTTTTTATGCAAATCTAGGAGGATGATAAGTCAAAACCTAGTGAAAATGCCCTAAAATATGCAATTTTTCACAGTTTTTTAATCCCAAAACCTATTGAAAGAGGTATTGTAATGAATTTTATGATGTGAAAAAAATAATAACAATTATATCAGTCACCTATAATCATAAAATATTTTACAACACGTTTGGAGTGCAAACTAGGTCAAACCCTAGGGCAAATATAGCAAAAATGTGCAATTTTTCACCAAATTTTCAATACAAGAGCCCAATAAAAAGGTGTTGAAAAGAATTTGAGGAGGGGAAAAAGATAATAACCCTAATAATATCCAATTAGTTCAAAAATATTCTTTACAACACGCCTATAGTGCAAATCTAGAGAGTTGATAAGGTCAAATCTAATGAAAATCAAGGTTTTTCAAGCCATAGGTAAGAGATCTTAATGCAAAATGCTATATGAATGTATTTAAATCTGATTTATTATGAAAAATAATTCCACTCAGATCTAAAAATGATTTTAAAACCCTACAATGTAAAATGCAAGTGCAAATCTAATTAAAAATCAGTGAAAATGCTAGTTTTTTGTTGAAATTTTCTATGTAAAAATGCAAAATTTTGAGACCTAAATGCAAATTTACACTAAAATGAAAAAATACATCCAAATTAAAATTTGAATGAGTGTCTAATATGAGTAGAAAAATCTAAAACAAGATTTTGCCTACAAACCCTAGGTTTTGGAATTACTAGGTTATACAAAAAATTGACAATTTTCAACAAATCCCTAGCAATTTTATGATGAAAATGCTATGCAAGTGATTGAATTTTTATAAATTTCTGAAATTTAGCTAAGATCTAATGCAAAAATCAGAAATTTTATGAAATTCAAATTAATTGATGCAAAATAGAAACCCTATCTAATGCAATTTTTTTCAAATTTTTCAAATTTTTTGTAAGTTTTCCAATGCAACAAGATGAATGATACTATGAATGAATGAAATCAATGCAAATCTGAAGTAAAACACTCAGCAAGGTGTAAACAAGTCTAACAACATGGGTTCACCAAAATGTAATGTAGAAATTTGGATAGGGTTGATTAGATGGTTTGTTTAGTTTGTTTGTGCCTATCCTCCTTTTGCCATTACATTCAAGGACTTTGGGTCGAGTGGCAATGCACTATCAGAACCTTGGTCACTATGATATGCAGGGAAAATTGGATTTATGCGATTTGATCACCAATTATGTTCACTTATGCTTAATTATACATCAAAACCCTAATTATACAATTACAGAAGTAAATGGACAAATTACGACAAATGCTACTATAGGAAGCTGTAAATGACAAATAAATGTGCACTTGTTTTCAAAGTTTGGGAATCAGAATAGTTGGGGACTAAAGAGCTGGTGTACAACTCCAATGACTAGGTTTTTGTTAGTATCTGGAAACTTGATCTGCAACATGTTCCTGATGTATTAGAGATTTTCCCATCACAGAATCCAGAGGACTAAAGAGTGGGTGCCCAAGTCCAGGGTGCTATTTTCAACTCTGATCTATAAATTTGAAACTCTGTAATGCCCTCATGCAACTTCACTTTTCCTGTATCTTCAACCTGTAACCTGCAATCACAAAAACTTTGGGAGGGGGTTGTGATGTTTAGGGGCTTGCCTCAGTCAAGCCCTGGAGAGACATTTAAGTCTTTCAAACACTATTGTCAGATAAAGAGTGCGTGCCCTTGGGAGGAAGAGGCAAAAACCAAATGATAAATGCTCAAAAACACAAATAATGTCACCTTGTAGTGAAGATCTCATGGAAGGAAGAATCTCTTCATGCCATGAGGAGATGATTGCTCAAATCTGCAAATACAAACACATAAGCAACACAATATCTACTCTTACCACACAATGAATTCCTTGAATCACCTTTAGAACACAATAGCTTACTAGTAATCTTCTAGTTTACAAATGAATGCCTAAACATGATTATATATGCAACTACAAACACTACCATCAAAAATTTCATAATATAAACTTACCGTGTTGGCATAGGACCTAAATAATGGTCACAAGCCAACACTTAAAATTTGGGCCTGACCCAAAATAGGGCAGGACTAGGGCATAGGTACCCAAGTCCTCCCCCCTATTTTGGTTAGGGTTAGGTTCAAGGGACCCCCTAGGTCCCATTTGTCATGACACCCAAGGTTCATTCTATCGGGATGTCAAAATATGATGCAAGATGTTCTAAATGCAGATAAAAAACCCGAAAGCTAAACCTTATGAGGGAAAAGCCCCCAAGGGGACATTTTTTGATGTTACAGAAACACAATCTTGTTCTGGGTACATTATCTTGGGATACATTTTTAGAGCACTTCAAGGAACGTTAAAGTTATGAGTATTTTTGCTAGAAGAGGATTGATGAGCTTCATAATTTACAATAGGGGGTCTTATAGTGGCTCAGTATGAGAGTCAATTCCTAGAGTTATTACAGTATGTAGATTATATTTAGGATGAGAAGTTTCTAGTTAATCATTTTGTTAGAGGTCTAAATCCTATCATAGTAGGTCTAGTTGGCATAACAGATCTAGAAAACCTTTGGGTTGTAGTGGAGAAAGCCTATATTACATAGGATGTTCATGGGAGATCACAGGAGACATGAGAATGATTTCATAACTACAATTAGGGTCAGTAGGAGAAAAATTTTCATAGACCTCCTCTTCATTAGAAGGGAGGATTTAGACCACCTTAGGGGCCTCAAAGGCCACCATAGTAATAGTAGCAACAACAACATAATTAAGGATAAAGATCTAGACCCCAACAGGGTTCATAGAGTGGTCACTCTAGGTCATGGTAGTCACAAGGTTCACATATGGATCACTGACCACAGGCATAGAATATAGCACCATCTAGATCACAATAGTCCTTTAGAGAAGATCATAGTGGTTCTAGCATACCTGGGGCATCACAGTTTAGAAAAACATAGTTAGTTTAGGTGTAGTTGCAAGGTCCTTGTTATGTCTATGATGGCATGGAACATCTAGCTAGAGAGTTCTCACAAGGTTTTGGAGTTGGAGGCTAGCATGCAAAAGTCTCAGAGAAAATAATTGGTGATGTGGGAAAAGCCCATAGGGTTTTTGTATTAGTTGAAAACTAGTAGACTAAGCATCAAACCACTATTATACATGCCACGTGTATGATTGGTGACATTTCCATTAGTATTTTATTTGATTCAATGGCATTTGACTCATTCATTTCGTCCTATTTAGTGGATCATATCAGGCTAGCACTTGGCTTCTAGGAAACAGGATAAGTGGGAGGTTGAGCTTGCTTTAGAGGCCAAGGTGGCCATAGAATTTGTGGTTCAAAATTATAAGTTGGTTCGTGGGCCCTTTTCTACTTCAGTGGATCTTTAGATTAAACCTTTTGGCTCATATGATGTGGTTTCGGTATAGATTGGCTTGATGCACAATAGGATAAGATTGATTATCATCATAATATGATAGAGTGCATTGATGATCAAGGTGAGGTAGTAGTGATTTTAGGGATTTAGAGACCTATTTATCTAAATGTATGAGTTATGCTATGTAGCTTAAGCAGTGTATGCCAAATGGATGCCAGATGTTTGCTATCACTATTAGTGATAATTTAGAGAGCATGATAGAGATATCTTTAGATAATCATCCCATTCTCTGAGATTTTTCAGATGTCTTATGCTTAGAGTTACTAGGGATGTCTCCATAGTGAGACATGGATTTCCATATTGATTTAGTTCCAAGAGCTCGGCTGGTATCTAGAGCATCTTATAGGATGACAACTTAGGAAATTAATGAGTTCAAGATTTATTTAGAGGAGCTTTGAGAGAAGAGTCACATTCATCCTAGCATCTCTCCTTGTGGTGCACCAATCATATTTGTGAAGAAGAAGGACATATCTCTTCATTTATGTGTAGACTACAGGAAGCTAAATAAATTAACAATTAAGAACTATTATCCATTTCCCAAGACTGATGAATTATTTGATCATATTAAGGCATTTTGGGTGTTCTCTAAGAGTGATCTGAAGTCATGTTAACATTAGTTAAGGATTGTTGAGGTAGATATCCATTAGACATCTTTCAAGGCTCGCTATGGGCATTATGAGTGTATAGTTGTGCCATTCAGATTGATGAATGCTCCTATAGTGTTCATCAACCTAATGAATGGAGTATTTTGTACTTTTATTGATTGGTTTGTTTTGATTTTCTTGTATGATATTTTTATTTGATCTTGGATAGGGAAGGAACATGAAGAGCATTTACACCAAGTGTTACAGTGTTTGAGGAAACATTAGCTCTATGCCAACTTGGTTAAATGTTCTTTCTCTCAAATAAAGATTTGGTATCTGGGGCATATTATATATACTGATGGAATCTCAGTAGATCCATCAAAGATTAGCGTAATTGTGGATTGGACAACACCCACTAAAGTTTCTAAGGTCAATATTTTTATGGGGTTAGCTAGGTATAATCTTAGATTTGTTGATGAATTTTCTAGATTAGCACATCCTCTTACTTCCCTTCAATGGAAAGGGAATAAATTTGAGTTGACCAAGTAGTGTGAGAGCGCATTCTAGACCCTTAAGGAGCATCTCACTAGTGCTCCTATCTTAGTGGCGCCTGATCTGACATTAGAGTTTGTTGTATGCACTAATGCATCTTTGGATGGTATAGGAGTTGTACCTATGTAGGAGGGTAGAGTGATCACATATGAGTCACAGAAACATAAAACCCATGAGCTAAACTATCCTACTCATGATTTAGAGTTAGCAATGATAGTGCATACTCTCACCAGGTGAAGACATTTCTTCATGGCCATCATTTTGAGATCCATTCAGATCATTGCAGTGTTCAGTATATTTTCACACGGGCAAATCTGAATGCATGACATAGATGGTGGATGAATTCCTTTGTGAATATGATTTTTTTGTTTATTAAATCAAAGGTAATGAAAATGTAGTGGTAGATGCACTGAGTTAGTGGTGATATGAGGTTATGGTTATGACTTTGAGCATTGATATGAGGACTCGTATTCTTCAACAATTGCTTTAGGATGATTGGTTTTGTGAGGTTCAACATGAGCTCTAGTCTTAGAGGGCCCTTAAGGGCAAGTATATGGGACATGTGTTAGAGTCAGATGGATTATTATGGCATAGAAGTTGTATATATGTACCTAGTATAGGAAACCTTTGTATAATTATTTTAATAGAGGCTCACAAGGCACCTTATTTAGCACATCTAGGGGTGAAGAAGATGCACACTGATCTTTGACAATTGTATCACTGGGCAGGTATGGATCAGGACATTGATGAGTTTGTGGCACATTGTCTCAAGTATTAGAGAGTTAAGGAAAAACATCAACACCTAGCAAGACTACTATATTCACATGCGATATCTGAATAGATATGGGATGCCATTTCCATGGATTTTATTGTTGGGTTATCTATGTCTTCTCATCATCATGATGCCATCATGGTGTTAGTTGACAAGTTAAGCAAAGTAGCACATTTCTCTCCAATTTAGGTCACTTGTAGAGCTCTAGCAGTAGCAAGAGTCTTCTTGGATGATATTGTTAGATTGCATGGGATTCCACACAAGATTATATCTGATAGAGATCTAGTTTTCACTTCAACATTTTAGACAACTTTATATAAGGCTTTGGGTACACAGCTTAATTTTAGTACAAATTATCACCACAAGAATAATGATCAAACTGAGAGGGTTAATCAAGTGTTGGAGGATATGTTGAGGATGTATGTGATGGATCACCAGGCTAGATGGGAGGAGTATATATACTTGGTTGAGTTTTCCTACAACAAAAGTCACCACAGTTCACTAGATATGACACCTTATCAAGCATTATATGTAGACCTTGTAGGACTCCCTTAAGTTGGGATTAGTTTGAGGATAGATTTTCTATCAGACAAGAGTTGGTACAAGACATTGAGCAGTAGGTAGTATTGATTAGGCAATGTCTTCAAGATGCTTAGAATCATCAGAAGAAATATACGGATGCTAAGAGGATAGATGGGCATTTTTCAATGGGTGGTAGAGTATTCTTGAGATTCCGACCACATAAGAGTTCAATCCATTATGGAAAAGGGCTCTAAGCTAACACCTTGATATGTGGGTCCTTTTGAGATATTGGACCAGATAGGACTTATAGATTATCATCTAACCTTACCACCTAGCCTATCATGCATCCATGATGTGTTTCATGTATCATTTTTGAGATGTTATATTCATGATGTATCTCATGTTTTAGATTGGAATGCATTATAGATGGGGTCCGATGGATGTTGGCACTGGAGCCAATTAACATTTTGGATCATCGTATGTTGTCCCTTCAAGGATGAGAGTTGGATGAAGTTAGGGTCCAATGTGATTACTATGATAAGGTTTCTGCTACCTGGGAGGATGCATCACGGATGAGGACACTTTATCCCCATCTTTTTGAGGACTTACGGGAGGAAGTCTAATCCTAGGAGGTGAGGATGTGAGACCCACTGATGCAGAGTGAAACGCAACGGGGGCTACCTAACAGGAAGGAGGACCCAAATCTACAAACAGCATGATAAAAATGTCTATCGGCTCAGCATCATCATCATATTTCCTAAAAACACTAACAGCATCATCATATTTCGACAGCATCATCATATTTCAGATGATCGCAATTATCCTCCTGCCGACTACTGTTCACCTCCTCCGCCTGTCGCCTATCATCATCATCATGATATTCAACGGGCGCAAACATACTCCGGTTGCACTGTTCATCGGGTCCCAAACACTAGCGGCATCATCATGATATTCGACACCACCTTCGTCAGCAGGATATCCAAATATCCGGTTGCTCCCAATATCCTGATGACGACAGCTTAACACCTTCCCTTCGATGCTCCGCTCCCCGACGATACAAGCAACAGCATCATGATATTATTTATCCGGTTCCCTCGAAACCTCCTGATGATGTTATTACAACTTCCTGCCTACGCCGATACCTAACCACTTGGCGACAACAGGATAAACTCGCATTGAGGGATATCTCAATATCTTGATGACGATGACGTCATATCCTGATGACGATGACGTCACACAATATCCTGATGAACTCTTCAACACTTAGACAAAAAAACTGAACTTTCACACCCGCATCAGCTAGCGATACGCGGATGATGAGCTTCCCCGAGAGATGATCCTGACTGCGATATATACAATGAGTATATATCCAACTCAAAACATCCTGATGCACTTGCAACATGCAAACTTCAACAGTTTCACGACCCGATCCTGATGGCGATGCATTCGCAGATGATGATGCGGCTCGTCCCGACTGGAAACGCACATGCAGACTCCTGTGTATCCGTCCACTGCATGTAAACACTCCGGACCGCTCTATTACACAAAGACAATGTGACGACCGGGCCGGATCACCTTCAAACCAAAGTCTAACTGCTTATTCTTCTATACCTAGCACATGAGGATGCTAGGCTAATTCACAGCATGCTCTTAACTGATCTCCTGAACAATGCAATGCATAAACAGAAAACACAAATGCAAACTAAACTATGATACAGGACCATTCCACCGATTTGCAGGATCAACCGGTGGAAGGGTTGAAAGTGCCCATTAACTTGTAAAACGGAAAGGAAATCAACACAGATACAACTGATACAACCAGATAATGCAAAGATGAGATCTTATTCAATTGAAATTCAAATGTCCTGAATACAGCTTCACAATTGCCTGAACTGTTCTCCTGAATCTCAACTCACACAACACCAATACATCTAACAACATGAATCTCAATCTCAATATCAATATGAACTGTGTCTAAACCCTAACAGATCGAAGGTATATATAACAAAGTCCTTCGAGTACTACCAACTCACTTCCCAGCGGCTGGGAGCTTCCAAGCGGCTGGGAGAGAGGACAGCTCAGACTACCTTATCCCGATCTCTAACTGCCTACACATACTCCTATGCTGATCTAATACATAGCATCGGTCCAATGGACCTTATTACATGATAAAGTCAAACATACTAAAAATAGACTATCCTGTCATCATGCTGATAATTATCCTATATCCTGATCATGTATGTCATCATGCGGACCTATATCCTGATCATGTACGGGTGCTCCTGCACCATACTCCCCAGAAGAAGAAATCTCAAGTCCACTTGAGATGAGAGTATCAAGGTCGGCACCATGTTTTTGTATCTGCTCTGCAGTCATCCATACTGCTTCAGAAGTCGGCTGTCCCTTCCAAGAGATGAGGTACTCCAAGTACTTTTTGTTCCTGGTCTGTTTGACCACTCTGGTGTCCAAAACTTTCTGTAATTGTGGAGGATCATGTGGAGGAATGTCTTCAGCAACTGCATCCTGTAGGATATCCTGCTCTGCATCTAGATTAGCCTTGTATGGAGTTAAATCACATACATTGAAGATAGGAGACAAACCAAGATCAGGTGGGAGTTGGATCTCATAAGCATTCGGTCCATGCTTTTGCAAAATCTGACATGGTCCAACTTTCTTTTGCATGAGCTTAGTATACTTTCCCTTAGGAAGCCTGTCTTTCTTCAAGTGAACCCAAACCAAATCTCCAACAGCAAATTGAACATCCTTCTTCTTCTTATCAGCATATTCCTTATATTTCAAGGTGGTTTGTTGGAGTTGGGTCTTGACCTGATCATGGACCTCTTTGATGGCTTCAGCAAAAGCTTCTCCTTCTGCACTAACAGGATCTGCTGTAGGTAGATCTCGCAACTCCAAAATTCCTCTGGGATGCATTCCATACACTACCTGAAAAGGCGATTTCCCTGTGCTCCTATTGACAGTATCATTATATGAAAACTCAGCTTGAGACAGAATGTTGTCCCATTTCTCTCCATGCTGTTTTGTCAAGCATCTAAGCAGATTCCCCAAGGAACGGTTCACTACCTCAGTCTGTCCATCCGTTTGAGGATGATATGCAGATGAAAAAGACAAATTGGTTCCCAGTTTCCTCCAAAGGGTTCTCCAGAAGTGACCAATAAACTTCACATCTCTGTCTGAAACTATGCTCAAAGGCAATCCATGGATTCTGACAATCTCCCTGAAGAATAAATCTGCAATGTATGAGGCATCAGCAGTGGTTTTGCATGGCAAGAAATGTGCCATTTTACTGAATCTGTCCACTACAACAAAAACACTGTCAAATCCTCTCCTTGTCCTTGGTAAACCCAAGACAAAATCCATACTGATGCTTTCCCATGGTCTGGAAGGAATGGGTAAGGGCTGATATAACCCTGCATTAGTTGACCTGCCTTTAGCCTTCTGACAAATTACACATGTCTCTACAAATTTCCTGACATCTGATTGCAACTTAGGCCAGAAATAATGCCTCCTGACCAGATCAAGGGTCTTATCTAGACCAAAATGACCTGCCATGGCTCCACAATGTTTCTCCTTGATTATATTTAATCTCATGGAACACCTTGGGATACACAACTGTCCACCCTTGAACAACAATCCATCTTGGATCAAGAATTCAGAGAACTCAGCATGGTATTTCTCCCCAAAAGAAGTACAGACCTGATATATCTCTCCAAAATCTGCATCAGACTCATACATGGTCTTGAGTGAGTCAATGCCAACACTCTCTAGCTGAATCTGATTGACTGTGATAACTCTCCTGCTCAAAGCATCTGCAACTTTGTTTTTGACCCCTTTCTTATGTTTCAAGGTAAAAGTGAAAGCCTGTAAGGTCTCTACCCACTTCATATGTCTGTGGTTCAGCTTTTCCTGACTGTTGATGAAACTCAGGGCCTGATTATCTGTGAATACTATGAATTCCTTTGGCAGCAGGTAATGCCTCCATTTCTTTAGGGACTGAACTAAAGCATACATTTCCAGATCATATGATGAATACCTTTTCTTAGCATCATTGAGCTTTTCACTGAAAAATGCAATTGGTCTACCCTCTTGACTGAGTACTGCTCCAATGGCCATGTGACTGGCATCACACTCTACCTGAAAGATTTTGTTGAAATCTGGAAGTGCAAGGACTGGCTGCTGTGCCACCTTCCTCTTCAATGCCTCAAAGGAATCATCTGCTCCTTGAGTCCAAACAAACCTGCACTTCTGTCCTCCTTTGATGGTATCCAGCATGGGTGCACAAATATGACTGAACCCTCTTATAAACTTTCTGTAGAAGGTTGCTAACCCATGGAAACTTCTGACATCATTCATGGTCTGTGGAGTTGGCCAATTCAATATGGCACTCACCTTCTCCTTATCCATCTGTAGCTTTCCTTGTGAAATGACAAAACCTAAATAGGTGATCTCCTTTTTCATGAACAGACACTTGTCCAAGTTTATCATCAGCTTCTCTTCATGTAACCTTTTAAGAACCAGATCTATATGTCTGAGATGTTCTTCTTTGGTGTTACTGAAAATCAGAATGTCATCTAAATATACTATGACAAACTTACCAATGAATTCCTTCAGAACCTCATTCATCAGCCTCATGAAAGTACTAGGGGCATTAGACAAACCAAAAGGCATAACCTTCCATTCATATAACCCTTCATTTGTTTTGAATGCTGTCTTCCACTCATCACCTGGTCTAATCCTGATCTGATGGTATCCACTCTTCAAATCTATTTTGGTAAAGTACTTAGCACTTCCCAAACAATCAAGTAAATCCTCAATTCTGGGGATTGGAAACCTATACCTGATTGTGATCTTGTTGATGGCTCTGGAATCTGTGCAAAGCCTCCAAGTGCCTTCCTTCTTTGGTGCTAGTACAGCTGGTACTGCACATGGGCTCAAACTCTTCCCAATCAGACCTGAATTCATCAATTCTTCAATCTGTCTGGCTACTTCTGCATTCTGTTCTGGGGTAAGCTTATAGGCTGCTTTATTTGGAAGTGTAGACCCTGGAATCAAGTCTATGCAATGACTGATATCTCTGACAGGTGGTAGGGATCTTGGCATTCCCTCTAAGATGACACCTTTGTACTTATCCAATAACTCTTGGACAGCTGGGTCTATCAACCTTGGCTTCTTCTCTTTCTTGGCTTCTTGCTGTTGTTTCTTATTCACACTCATACATGGGATTAGGGCATATGCAACTGCACCTTCTGCTGCTACTTCTTTCATGAACTGTTTGCCTTCCATCAGCATGACCTTCACCTCTTTTCCTTTAGACTTCTCCTCTTTCTCCTTCAATGGGAATAACGTTACTTCTATACCATCTTTAGTGATTTTATAGGTGTTTTTAACACCATCATGCTGTGCCTTCAGATCATACTGCCATGGTCTACCAAACAAAAGGTTGCAAGCATCCATCTTGGTGATATCAAACAACAACTTATCCTTATATCCACCAATCTGGAATTCTACCCAAGCCTGCTCTTCTACAGTTGTCTGCTGACCTTGAGTAAGCCATGAGACTTTATATGGAGATGGGTGAGGCAATCTCTTAAGCTTTAGCTTTATCACCATTTCTTCAGACACAAAGTTCTCAGTAGAACCAGAATCAATCAAAACCTTACATGCCTTACCTCCTGCTTTGCAAATGGTTCTGAAAAGAGACTTTCTCTGAGGAGCTTCTTTGTCAGGTACCTTCATGGTAGTCACTGTTCTTCTCATCATCAGAGACTCTCCACTTTCTGGATATCCATAATTCTCAGGACCATTCACACTCTGAAAATCATTAGAGCTTGTCCTGCTTTGATTATCAGGTTCCTTAACCAGATTTGTCCTCCTTTCTCCTGCTGAGCTTGTGGCTTTGTCTGGACATCTGCTGGCTATATGGCCTTCTTTGTTACAGTTATAGCACCTGATGGATCCTCTGCCCTGGGATCTTCCTCTGAAAGGTCTTCTACCTCTGAAGTTTCCTTGCTGACTGTAATTCTCTCTCTGATTCTGACTATTGTTGCCCTTACTATTGTCTTGACTGGATTCTCCTTGATATCCCTGTCCATGTCCTCTGCCTCTAAAAGGACCTCTTCCACCTCTTTGTTGTCTTCCTCTTCCTCTATTGTTTTGTTCTTGTTTTCTCTTCAACTTTTCTTCCACCTTCAATGCCAACTGAAAGCTTTTCTGCACTGTATCTGGATTATGCAGACTCAGATCTTCCTGAATATTAAACCTCAATCCATTAAGGTATCTGGCTACCTTCTCTTCTTCACTTTCTTTCACCTTTGTCTTCATACAGAATTTCATGAACTCTTCTGTATATGAGCTGACATCTAGCTCCTTCTGCTTCAGGTTTTGCTTCCTCTTGTGTAACTGGATACTGTAATCCAATGGAATATAAGCTTCCTTCACCAATTCCATCATCTTCTTCCATGTGGCAACTCTACGTTTTCCTTCCTGCACTCTATCATCTTGAACAAAGTTCCACCATGTCAAGGCAGCTTCTTTCATCTTTGACTGTGCTATCTTCACTCTCTGTTGTTCTGGTATCTCCTCTGTTACAAAGAAATTGTTCAAATAGTCTATCCATTCCATCACTGAATCAGGGTCCATCTTACCTGTAAACACTGGCAAATCCAGTTTCACATCCATGGTTCTCCTCTCCATGGCCTTGAGGGCGTTCAACAGTGGCCTCTGGTCTGCAAGAATGACCTCCTCGCTCCAATTAGGGATCTCTTCTTCTTCCCTATCATCTTCTCTACCAGAACCTACTCTGCTCCTCAACTTTGCTAACTCATCTTTCAACTCCTGATTCTGAGCCTTCACGGCCTTGCTTTCTGCAATCTGTTTCTTCACCAGAACTGCCAACTCAGCGTTGGTCATCCTTGCTGGAAACTCAGATGTTCCTTCTTCGTCTGACATCCTGCTTATCTTTTCCAAAAGATCCTAACCTTTGCTCTGATACCACTATGATGCAGAGTGAAACGCAACGGGGGCTACCTAACAGGAAGGAGGAGCCAAATCTACAAACAGCATGATAAAAATGTCTATCGGCTCAGCATCATCATCATATTTCCTAAAAACACTAACAGCATCATCATATTTCGACAGCATCATCATATTTCGGATGATCGCAATTATCCTCCTGCCGACTACTGTTCACCTCCTCCGCCCGTTGCCTATCATCATCATCATGATATTCAACGGGCGCAAACATCCTCCGGTTGCACTGTTCATCGGGTGCCAAACACTAGCGGCATCATCATGATATTCGACACCACCTTCGTCAGCAGGATATCCAAATATCCAGTTGCTCCCAATATCCTGATGACGACAGCTTAACACCTTCCCTTCGATGCTCCGCTCCCCGACGATACAAGCAACAGCATCATGATATTATTTATCCGGTTCCCTCGAAACCTCCTGATGATGTTATTACAACTTCCTGCCTACGCCGATACCTAACCACTTGGCGACAACAGGATAAACTCACATTGAGGGATATCTCAATATCCTGATGACGATGACGTCATATCCTGATGACGATGACGTCACACAATATCCTGATGAACTCTTCAACACTTAGACAAAAAAAATTGAACTTTCACACCCGCATCAGCTAGCGATACGCGGATGATGAGCTTCCCCGAGAGATGATCCTGACTGCGATATATACACTGAGTATATATCCAACTCAAAACATCCTGATGCACTTGCAACATGCAAACTTCAACAGTTTCACGACCCGATCCTGATGGCGATGCATTCGCAGATGATGATGCGGCTCGTCCCGACTGGAAACGCACATGCAGACTCCTGTGTATCCGTCCACTGCATGTAAACACTCCGGACCGCTCTATTACACAAAGACAATGTGACGACCGGGCCGGATCACCTTCAAACCAAAGTCTAACTGCTTATTCTTCTATACCTAGCACATGAGGATGCTAGGCTAATTCACAGCATGCTCTTAACTGATCTCCTGAACAATGCAATGCATAAACAGAAAACACAAATGCAAACTAAACTATGATACAGGACCATTCCACCGATTTGCAGGATCAACCGGTGGAAGGGTTGAAAGTGCCCATTAACTTGTAAAATAGAAAGGAAATCAACACAGATACAACTAATACAACCAGATAATGCAAAGATGAGATCTTATTCAATTGAAATTCAAATGTCCTGAATACAGCTTCACAATTGCCTGAACTGCTCTCCTGAATCTCAACTCACACAACACCAATACATCTAACAACATGAATCTCAATCTCAATATCAATATGAACTGTGTCTAAACCCTAACAGATCGAAGGTATATATAACAAAGTCCTTCGAGTACTACCAACTCACTTCCCAGCGGCTGGGAGCTTCCAAGCGGCTGGGAGAGAGGACAGCTCAGACTACCTTATCCCAATCTCTAACTGCCTACACATACTCCTATGCTGATCTAATACATAGCATCGGTCCAATGGACCTTATTACATGATAAAGTCAAACATACTAAAAATAGACTATCCTGTCATCATGCTGATAATTATCCTATATCCTGATCATGTATGTCATCATGCGGACCTATATCCTGATCATGTACGGGTGCTCCTGCACCACCCACCTTATAGAGACTTATTTTCATACTATGCTCATGACTATTATAGTGGTTTGGACATGATACTTTATGACTTTTATATGTGGTTATTATTATATGGTGGATGGTGAATTTTGATTTGAACCTTTTAGATGATAGAATTATGAATGATTTAAAATACTGTGTTTTAATATTGTTAGTATGGTTAGTGTATATAGTAGAAAGTAAACTATGGGGAACAAGCCAAATCACTCAGCCTATTCCATCTACAATCAAATGCAACCTAAAGATAAGACTAGAAGAGCTAAGCACCTAACTAATATGAATTCCACCCTAATTGACTATGCCTAGTTCTTGATATATCCTAATTGATATGGATATATACTAAAATGCTAAGATGTTAGTGCTCAAATTTGCATAATTTCATTACATTCAAAGTGCTTATTGAAAATGGATTGGGAGGGCTCAATTTATAGATTTTTGGAGCTGAGGATGGAGGGCTAGGATTGAATTGGAAGATCAAGCACTCACATTGCTTGAGGATCCTTAAGGAAGAAAGTTGGACAAGTGCCACAAGTAGGTTGGATGAGAAGGATGCTCTAAGATTCAAGGGAAGATAAATGGATGAAATTGAATGGTTGAATGGATGGATGGCTAGGATGAGGTAGGTGTATGACATGTAAGGACTCATTTATGAAAGGTATGGTTTGGATTTAGTTGGAATTTTAAATTTGGCATGAGAGGACATATGGAATTTAAAATTAGATGAATAGTGGAGGACTAGTGCCACATGAAAATTTAAATCTTATGAATAGTGTACACTTGGAGTGGGTGAGAAGAAAATGGGACAAATGGAACTATTTGAAAGATTTGCCCATACTTTCAAAGTACCATTTGTCATATACATGCATGTGCATTGAATGACAAGTGGACTTCTAGAAACATGGGGAGATGTAATTTTAGGTTAATTTTAGTTAACCCATCTATGCATGATTAGGAGGAAAATAATGATGATTACTAAAAGGAATCAAAAGTGCATAAAATAGAGAATTAAATAAATAGATATATTTATTTAATTTTTGGGAGTGCATATGAACTATAGTCTTTTAAAATATTAAATTTTTGGACTATGGGAGTGTTACGTCAGAAAACATATCCCTAGGACTTTTCCCTCTTAAGATTTATCTTTCGGGTCCTTTAGAAATCATTTTGATCATATATTGCATATTCATTTTGACTCCTAATGAGAAAACCTCAAAGTTTTATGACAAATAGGACCTAGGGGGTGCAATTAAGTTTAACCCTAACTAAAATAGAGAAAGGGGACTTGGGTGCTCACACCCTAGTCCTACCCTATTTTAGGCAGGACCTCAATTTTGGTGTCAGTTATATGACCGTTAATTAGGTCCTATGTCGACATCTCAAGTTTTGAATTATAAAATATGAGTGTGAATGCATATATAAGCATGTTTAGGATTAATTTGTAGACTAGGAAGCTACTTGATGATATTTTGGTGAACTTATGATTGTGGAGCATTTGATTATCATTGTGTTGCAAAGTAGACTTGTCTTGTTGTGTTTGTTATTGTAGATTTGGCTTCCTCTCATGATGTGAAGGATCTTCATGTTCATGCAAGCTACACCTCTGAGGTGACATCTATTTGTGATTTGAGTTGCTTATTTGATTATAAATCCAAAGTTTCAGATCATTTGTTCCTTCGTAGTGAAAGCTATGAGAGATAGAATTCTGGTATGTACTCTGGCAGAATTAAGTGATGAAGAAGACTATTTAGAATCCTTCGCATTGCTCCATAGTAATAGATATGGCTATGCAATTTTGAATACATGTTCACAACAGTATGTGAGTGCATCATATGAGTTTTAGGTGTTTTTGAAGGTCTGCAAGCTTAGTTTTCAAATGATAGTGTGCTACAATGTGTTTCAAATGGTTGTTTGATCTCAGTGTGCATGTTTTCAGGTATGCGACATAATGTATGTATTGTGTAGAGTTAGAGGTGTATCTGAAGGTGTTGTATGAGTCATGAAGACTCATCTAGAATACTTTCATGAAGATCTTTCATGTTTTCAGTACCACACAATGTTTTTTAAGTGGTGGTTCAACCGTTATACTTCAAATTTCATGTCTTCCTGCTTAAGGCCATCCTATTTCAAATGAGTGATGTGTGTGGAGGTGATTCCTTGAAGAAAAATTTTGTGAAGAATGGTTAGGACTAGATTAAGCATGAGTGGGATCTGCAAGGCATGTGTTTCCCTCTAGAGTAGTGTGTTTTTCATGATATGCCCTCTGCATGTTTCATGTGTTGTGATCCCTAGTTGACTTGTAAAATGTAATATTCTTATTGTAATGGCCTTGTAATGAAATCAATGTAATGTAATGTATATATTTTAAACCTAGTTGGTCTAGGTGAAGTATGATTGGGAAAATGAAAATATGAAAGTGTGAAGAGAAAAATATGAAAATCAGTGATGTCTGACTGAAGGGGAAAGAGTAGATGTGCTAGATGTTGTCCTGATTCATCTTGAAGATATCTTTGTGATATGAGGGAAGTGAAGTGTGTGCCTAACTAATCCAATCATCAGAAGAAAGTGTGAAGAGGCAGAATTGTAATCATCAAAGGTGTAAGCTTCAATGTCAGTTTTTAGATAGTAGAAAAATTGTCATGCTGTAATCTTTTCTAAGTTTGTTCTCAGTTCATGGAGTTGTTTCTTCCTTGGGTTGTAGCCTAAAAACAAAGTTAGCAGGGAGTTGTAGCTTCCTTGGGAGTGACCCTAAAGCAAAGTTTCTAGGGAGTAGTAGCTCCCTTGGGTTGTAGCCCTAAAACAAAGTCAGTAGGGAGTAGTAGCTTCCTTGGGTTGTAGCCCTAAACCAAAGTTGTTATTTTGAGCTTCATTTATTGTGAGTTAATCCTCACCATGGTTTTCCCTTCCTAGGTTTCCTACGTATATCTAGTGTTATGTGTTGATGTGCATTATGTTGATCTTTCATGTTTATGTTAATGTAGTAATGCTTAAATTTTAATTTGCTCTAGAGGATTTGAGGTTTGTTTAGATACTGATTCACCCCCTCTCAGTATCCTAGTGTGTTCAACAAACCAATCATCCCTTTTCTTCATAGAAAAGTACCTTTGAGCCTAAGAGAAGTTTCACACCTATGGGGGTGGAATACATCTGGCATTGTTGTTGGTGTTGGAAATAAGCCACACCTAGACTGACGATGGACTGGTCCAAGAGGGGCCAGTAGCTCAGTGGTAGAGCACTCTAGCAGCAAATGGAAGGTCCTAGGTTTGAGTCCTAGTTGGTCCATGTCTCAACATGGTATCAGAGCCAAGCTCAGGGTAGGAGCCCCAAGCACACAAGAGGTGTGGCTTAAGGGGGGTGTTGGTGTTGGAAATAAGCCACATCCAGACCGACGATGGACTAGTCCAAGAGGGGCTAGTAGCTCAGTGGTAGAGCACTCCAACAGTGAATGGAAGGTCCTAGGTTTAAGTCCTAGTTGGTCCATGTCTCAACATGGTATTAGAGCCAGGCCCAGGCTAGAAGCCTCAAGCACACAAGAGGCATGGCTTAAGGGGGTATGTTGGTGTTGGAAATAAGCCACACTCGCACTGACGATGGACTGGTCCAAGAGGGGCTAGTAGCTCAGTGGTAGAGCACTCCAGCAGCGAATGGAAGGTCCTAGGTTCGAGTCCTAGTTGGTCCATGTCTCAACAATTGCTAGGTAGAAAATGCTAGTGGTGGTGGTGGAGGTGGTCAGTTTGAATGATCACTCCCCACTAACTGTAGAGCTACTAGTTTTGGTGTTGTGGTGGCTATTTCCACCCAACCACCATTGGAGTAGTGCCAAGTTGGTACTATGCAGGTGTAAGGTTGCATAATACTATGTAAAAGTTTTTTACAGTCATATGCTTGTGTAGGAACATATGACTACACAATTGTTTTTTACCTTAGAAGCACTTGTCTACAAATTTAATGCACTTTATATGAATTTAGGGATTTTGACACCTTCAAGACATGACAATAAGATCTATTTTGTGACAAAGTGCCTCTAAATTCCTTCTACCTACCAATTTCTATTGTAAACTCCTCAATTGAAAATTTTTATTAACTAATATATAATGTCTAGTTTGACCAAATCAAAAGACATATCTAACTTTCTTGAGCCTCCTAGATGTAATGGAGCAATAAAAAATATTTCTAGGATTATCAAATTGCTATATATAAAAAAAATGAAAAATATTCCTTCCACTTTGCCCTAGAAAGATCTTTGATACTCAATGTAGAGAACCTTCCTATAAAACATTATTCCAATACAAATCCACATAGAAATAGAAGATCTATGTTGTAACACAATAATAAATCACATTAATGAATCACACGCCTTTTCAAGGAGGAAACCTCCTTGATCGATGATCTTTTACAACATAATTTATTAATACTTGTACAATAGCCAATGCCTCTTATTTATACTAATTATATTAAACCTAACTACAATTTCCCACACATGTGGGATAAACACTAATTAAATAGTACCTTTAGTTATAATTACCACATTATTTAATACTAACTAATACACCCAAATTCAATATCCTTAGGTACATTACAATGCCCTATTCCAAAAGAGTCCACAAGCTATTTTAATAGTTGCTCTTATACTATTATACCGAGCTATCATAGCCCACTCCACAAGTTGGGCACTCTATTTTGGCTCCATTATCCCCATTCCAATATGTTTTTTGACACATCACAATATGTATTACATGTTGCTCAACAATTTAAGTGAATAATATAAATCCCCTCTCATATGCTCTTTCATGTGTCATAAAACTATCATAAGATCTCTTTATAATGTCACAATATGCTCTTACTGATGTCTATGGCATTGGATGCTCTCAAAACTAAACTTACACATGTTGCATATTATAATACAATGGCATCATCATCCAATTCAAAGTGGGATGCCCTTTTCCATATGGACAATAATAATAAAGAAATACAAATAATAATTAAATAATCTTGAACATTAGAATTGCAAGGTGTATGACACACCAATTGCAACACTATAATGGTGTGTTCTAAATATGGACTTGATTATTTTTATTGCCTTATGCAAATAAAAATCTAGATGTGTTTAATTAATTCCTTGATGATGTTCAAATGAGTGAGTGAATGCCTTTAAATACAACAACATAAATCATAAAATAGAAAATCACTTGCAAACTTAACTCAAAATAACTAGAGTGAAGTAATTTAGTAGTCATGATATTTAAACAGTCCATAATATAGAAATAGTGCTTTTGGAAAAAATTGTGTAGTTTTTTAGATCGACGTTTCAGATCACACTCAGTGATCCATCATCAGGAAGAAAAGAAGAGGATAAATGAGTTACAATTGCAGAGATAGTAATTTAAAAAGAGAGGGGGAGAGAGAGGGGTGGGTACGGGGTACCATAAACTAGGTAAGTAATAATTAAAGAAGGAACAAAAATAGGGGAACTCAAACATAAAATAGATAAAAGGAAATTAAAGATAAACATAAAGGAGCTAGAAGGAAAGAGAGAAGAAAAGCCAAGAGGGAGAAAATTAAAAAGACAAAATAAGATCAAAACTAAAAACAAGAGAAAAGATAAAAGAGGGGGGTTAGTCTACAAGACTAAAAGAAAAAGAATAAATTAAACGTATATATATAAAACAAACTAAAAAAACTACACAGTTTTTTCCAAAAGCACTATTTCTATAGAGTGAAGTAATCAACAATGGATAAATTTGAAAATTAAATTTAAAACTAAAGGGTTCAAATCCATGATTGTAAAAGTCACCAGTATCAATTCTGCATCTAGGTATTTGATCCATGGTGGCAAATAAAAGCTCTAGGGATCAAGAATGCAAATCTAAGGATTAATTGTAGAAGGGATTGAGATATATGATGTGATTAGTTGATTTCATGTGTAGCTATTCCACTTGTCATCTTATTATTACTTTCACGAAACTCTAATCAAAGTGGGCCCAAAACATAGGAGAAAAAACATGGGTTCACAATATAACAAATTCAATAACAAGAGACTTAAATAATAATTAGGGGCACTATTCAGGATTCTATGAACAAAGACATTATAAGATAAGTTTGTTAAGTGAAACCCATGAACTTAGAGTCGAGTGTTTCAAAACTAGACAATGAGTATAATTGGTCATAGCCATCAAAACATTCATAACACCTTAGTTCTAGGCTCCTAATCACTAATCAAATTCTAGGTTCTAGTTTCTAGCTTTATGTGTTAGTTTCGCAATCACTTAAAGAGAACTATCCACCATAAAAGAGACAAACTCCATAGACCTTCACCATTATTTTAGATGAACTCATTCTTATCTATTCAAATAAATTTATTTATATTAATCAATTTTAACCTCTTTAAATTTAATCATTTAAATTAGTCAAAATTTTATCTTAAATCCTCTTTATAGACTATTCTTAAACATCATCTACTTTAATGGTCAAAGGTAAATTTTGGCAAGTAAAAATAACACAATTATTTATCACTTTTTGGTGTGGATTAGGTGTAAAAATACTATTGATTGTTTGACTATTGAAACATGTAATGTTTAAGTAGAGTGTACTTTATATAGGGTGTGATTGATTACCACAAAATTATCTTGATGTAAATATATTTATCTATGTATATTATTTTTCTACTCTTGACATGAATATTCTTAAAAATACAATTTAAAACTAAGTAAGGAATATTCTAAAATAGCACAACATATCACACAAATCAACACACATATTTATCAAATCACCTCATGATGACTAGTAAAAAGGGTGCTAAATTGAAATTTGAATTTGAGTCTCAAAAATAACATGGGTCAATCCCACACAAATAAACCTAAACATTAATGACAAATAAAAAGTTTAAGAATTGAAACCAACTTTTAAAAATGATTAAAATGAAAACAAATTAAGATAAAATTGTAAATTAAATTTATCATATATAAACTTATTATTACATAAACAACACTATAATTAAAGCGAGCCCAAAACATAAGCCAAAAGGGCATGGTTATGCAATCTTCACCGTTACAAAAGCATATTGATGTAGAGTTTGTTTAAACATCTCTGGTTGTAGTACTCTAGCAATCATTAAGACAATAATCAGAAAGCTTCCGATACCTTATATCACGTTCAATTCCACATAGGAATGATGTTTCATTTTGTAGGCGAGATGAGTACGAGTATTGATTTATAAGTAATGAAAGGGAAGCCCAATGTGAATTGGGCTTGACCGAAGGAAGGAAAGAAAGTGATGTTGCAGCGGGTTTAACTCGTTCGAGACGACGAAGAAAAATCAAGAAAAATGTATGGATAATAAAGTAGGAGGACCACTACGAACTTAACGGATAGACTGTCCGTTATGAACTTTGATTGTGTCTATCACTAGTAGATGACAGCGTAGCCCAATAATCGCTAAAGTTCAAAGTTTTCCATTCAGGCCTGGAATCTTATCTTGCAGCTTTGGCGTAGGATTATTCCGTCGGTAGACATCTTGGAAGCTAGCCACTCTCAGCTCTCACAATACTTAACATCTTTTCCATACTAGATAATTTTTGGTACATTCCTAGCAATAAACAATCAGACGGTAATTCTAAGCCAAGATATGATCTCAGAAAATATTAACAAGAAAACAACTTCAGCAGGACGGGTATAAACTTTTTATCTTCACTATGCAATCGTCAAGTATATCGAAATATAATTAGACGATAGGATTTTACATGTGAGCATTATAGTGCTCGGAATTGTCTCCCGCTGTAAAATTCACGTATTCCTTGAACTTCTTATGGGTGCAACTGCTAGTAGTAAATGGATTGAATATAACTTAGAAAGTTTGATAGACAAATAACAAAAAATTGCACAAACTTCAATTATTTGTTATGTTTTCAAAACCTTGCTCCAGTGTGACATAGGTATGCAAATCACTTGCTTCATGAGATAAACATGAGTGCAAAACTTGTGCAATGGTCTAATTTGATTGATGTAGTGTTCTTGAACATTCTCCAAGAGAGTGGACATACAAATCAATGCCTAGGAGTTGAAATGAACATACAAGACCCTTCAAATTTTAAGTGGTATTTGTATATTGATGAATTAATTAGTTGTACTAGGAGCTAGACATGTGTTCATTGTGATGTACAAATGTTTGCCATGGCATTTGACATTTTTGCTTCTATAACAA
This sequence comes from Cunninghamia lanceolata, assembly GCA_027924645.1. Lineage (NCBI taxonomy): Eukaryota > Viridiplantae > Streptophyta > Pinopsida > Cupressales > Cupressaceae > Cunninghamia > Cunninghamia lanceolata. The sequence goes on along the minus strand of BSBN01000072.1, from coordinate 43,408,756 downwards.
TTAGCAAACATGTCAAAATGAAAGAAACAATCAAGTTTAACAATTGCATACAAACCCACCTTCTTCCTAGAATGCCTTGAATCATCGCAAATCTCCAACAACTTTGCATACAAGTCCTTAATGATTCAAAACCAACATAAACCAACAGTTTCTTATGAAGGAACTCCTAAACTAATCATTCCTTGACTAACTAAAAAAATAATCAACCCTTTGATTCTAGAAATGTTTTAATTTTTGGATCATACCTTCCCAGTTAAGAGACTTATGGTCCCCAAAACTTAGGGACTCATTAGGTGTGGAAAATTCTTTGCAACTATAAAGGAAAAATAACTTTCCCTAAAATTAGTCTATGCTAATCTAGTAAAATATATACATATTTAAGTATAAATCAACCGAGACAAATTAATTGAGAGTTGAGCATGTATTTTGATTATGGTAATAATTCCATGTAGAATGTAAATAGAAACAATTTTACTTAGCTCTATCTCTGAAGACTATAGAAAGACTAATGTAGCTCTTAACCTGAAATGCATTCAGATCTAGAATAGACTATCTCAAACCATCATTCACCTTGGAATCAGAATACTTTGTTTTGATTGTGTTGGATCAAGTCAAGGTCAAGTCTATAACTATATATTTATCCTTCATCTACAAACTTGATTTGGTATTCTATAGATCAATATTTTTTGAATGCTAATCATATTTTCTTCCTCCTTTGCTAATATGTAAAGGCTAGCGAGATTTTAAAAAAACCTTTCTTGGGCTATCACTATTTTACAAGGAGATGAGTTCATCTAGTTCAAGCCATGAAAAATAATGAGGAACAATTGAAAGACCACACTCTTTAGACCTGCATATGCTCCTTTGCATGTTCATCCAATCTAGACTCTTAACAATCCACCAATTGAAGTGTGAGATGCAAATGAAAGGCAAATATAGATCTCAATATCCTTGGATATTAAAATTAATATATTCAATACCTTTAAATGCAAGGAAATAGTAAGAAATAATGCAAATTTGTGTTTAGTTATCCCTTAGAGGGTAAATGATTTGTCATAATTAACTAAAAAAATTAATTTTAGGGGGCCAAGCTTGTGGGTTTGAGGACAAACCCAAAATTCTAAACTAGACCTAAGATCAAAAAGTTGGTAGATCAAGGTGGAGAATGTTGGAGCCTGTTATTTTTCTAGGGTTTTAAATTATTTCTTCAGGGCATAAACCCTGAGTCCAAAAACCCTAAACCCTTCCCCTGATTCGCTGCGAGGCTTATGTTTCGTTGTTGACCTCCCAACCTCGATCGTTGTTTGTTTAAGTTATGAATTGAGCGTTTGTAGGTCATGTTTCACCGGCCGGGGTCCGTCCTAGGTTACTGTTTGACAGCCCGTGAACAATGAAAATATTAAAGGTTTTTTAGCGTTTGGGTGTGGCGATCAAGTGTGGCATTGACACATGGCAGCGCATGCCCGCAAGCTTCTGAAGTTTGTACCTTGTCTGGGCTGCGCTGTTGTGGAATGGTGCCACCTGTTCAGTAGGGCCACGATCTTGTTGAAGTCAGAGATACCAGAAGTACAACTATGTGAACTGTGATTGGTTGCACGTGAACTGTGATTAGATTGTGAGGTTTAGCTACATCATGCACTGAGAATATAACATGTATGTGTAGAGGTTACATGTTGGGAGTGAGAGGAGTGGATGATTGGGTAGAAGAAAGGAAGACCTGCAGATTTGAAAGATTGAACTGAAAGAGGCCATTTAGGGCCCTATTGTAAATTTGATCTTTGATTTATTTTGTAGATTGAATAAAAATTATTTTGTTTTGTTGCAATTTTAAGTTGGTTTGCAAATTAAATTTATGAGCAAAATGTTTTTTGTGTGCACATGTAAATTGTGTGTATTGTTGGGCAAGAGGGAGCTTCTTGTGTAAAAAACATAAGAGAAAAAACATGGGTTTGCAATATAATAAATTCAATATCAAGAGATTTAAATAATAATTAGAGGCATTATTCAAGATTCTATGAACAAAGACATTACAAGATAAGTTTGTTAAGTGAAACCCATGAAGTTGGAGTAGAGTGTTTGAAAACTAGACAATGAGTATAATTGGTCATAGTCATCAAAACATTCATAACACCTTATTCCTAGGCTCCTAATCACTAATCAAATTCTAAGTTCTAGTTTGTAACTTTATGTGGCAATTTCACAATCACTTAAAGAGAACTATCCACCATAAAAGAGACAAACTCCATGGTCCTTCACCATTATTTTAGATTCTCATTCTTATATATTCAAATAAATTTATTTATATTAATCAATTTTAACCCCTTTAAATTTAATCATTTATAGTAGTCAAAATTTTATCTTAAATCCTCTTTATAGACTATTCTTAAACATAATCTACTTTAATTGTCAAAGGTAAATTTTGGCAAGTAAAAATAAGACAATTATTTATCACTTTTTGGTGTGGATTAGGTGTAAAAATAGTATTGATTGTTTGACTATTGAAACATGTAATGTTTAAGTAGAGTGTACTTTATATAGGGTGTGATTGATTACCACAAAATTATCAATGTAAATATATTTATATACGTATATTATTTTTCTATTCTTGGCATGAATATTCTTAAGAATACAATTTAAAAATAACTAAAGAATGTTAAATAACACAACATATCGCACAAATCAACACATATATTTGTCAAGTCACTTCATGATGACTAGTAGTAAATGGTGCTAAATTGAAATTTGAATTTGAGTACTCAAAAATAGTGTGGATCAATCCAACACTAAGAAACCAAAACATTAATAACAAATAAAAAATTTAGAAATTAAAACCAATTTTTAAAAATGAATGCAATGAAAACAAACTAAAATAAAATTATAAATTAAATTATATATATATATTACATAAAGAACACTATGATTAAAGTGAGCCCAAATCAAGGGTATGGGTATGCAATTTTCACTGTTACAAAAGCATAATGATGTAGAGTTTTTTAACATCCTTGGTTGTAGTGCTCTAACATTGATTAAGACATAATAATCAGAAAGCTTCCGATACCTTCCCACAATGGGTATATCACGTTCAATTCCACATAGGAATGATGTTTGTCATTTTGTAGGCGAGATGAGTATGAGTATTAATTTAGCCGATCTAAGTTTTTATATGAGATAATTATGAGTGCTCAGAATTGTCTCACGCAGTGAAAAAATTTCACGCCCGAAAATTTTCTAAACTCGTCGGTTGTTACTATCGGCGTATTCCTTGAACCTACTATGGGTGCAAGTGCTAGTTTATAAGTAATGAAGGGGAAGAGCAATGTGAATTGGGCTTGACCGAAGAAAGGAAAGAAAGTGATGTTGCAGCGGGTTTAACTTGTTCGAGACGACAAAGAAAAAATAAAGAAAATGTATGGATAATAAAGTAGGAGGACCACTACGAACTTAACGGATAGATTGTCGGTTATGAAGTCTGACTGTGTCTACCACTACTAGATGACAGTGTAGCCCAATAATCGCTAAAGTTCAAAGTTTTCCATTCAGGCCTGGAATCTTATCTTGTAGCTTTGGAGTAGGACTATTCTGTCGGTAGAGGACCACCAATGACGCTGGACATCTTGGAAGGTAGCCACTCTTAGCTCTCACAAAACTTACATCTTTTCATACTAGATAATTTTTGGTACATTCCTAGTAATAAACAATCATACGGTAATTCTAAAGACTAGCACTTGCACCGATAGGAGGTTCAAGGAATAAGCTGATAGAAAGAACCGACGACCTTAGAAAATCTTCCCACGTGATTTTATGGCGTGACACAATTCCGTGCGTTATAATGCTCACATATAATAGCCTATCGGCTAACAAGATATGATCTCAGAAAATATCAAGAAGAAAATAACTTCAGCAAGGAGTGGTATAAACTTTATGTACAAATTATAGAATTTGTTAGATATTTATTATTATTAATTAATTTATAAGTTATTTAATCCACAAAATTATTTTATCAATTCTTAATTGTCTTCTTTCATTTATATTATAAATTTATTTTCACAGAGATGAACAAACATAGTTGGGTAAAATTATGATCATGTCAATTCCTTACCAGGTAAATATTTATATTTTTTAAAGTTATCGTTACTTTACATTCACTCCATATGGGAGATCACTTATCTCTAGATCATTTAAAAAATATAATTTTGAAAGTAACTTGCCTATATTGTATATATGCAGTAAATTAATTGAATCTCTTATTGATTTTTACATAATCCCCCATAGAAACAAATGCATATTTAATCATATAATTATTTTAAAAATAATTATGTGAGAGTATAATAGATTTATGTTTTACAACTTATATTTAAAATTATGCACATAAGGCATAACTATATTTTTCTATTAAATATATACTTAGATGGTTCATAATACATTCACTAGAAATTTTTATAAATATGTATATGATATATGAACTTTTATAATATCTATCACATTAAAAAAAATTAGAGAATTCCAACCTACTGCGAGTCAATGTGGATTAACTGAATGGAACTCTCCTTCAACAATACTACCCTAACTAACTATATCATATATTATGGTTTTTTAATATTATATTACTATTATATATATTATGTATTATTAATATTATATTAGTATGTAATATTATAAAAACATGTTTTTGATTTTGTTATATAATATCCTATGTTTACTTTTAAGAAAATTATATGATTCTACAAATTTTTAATGTTATTATATTTTAATTACATTTAAAACAAGGAACATTGAAATAATTAATGATAATTCAAATTTCTTGAAACCTTAAATATCCTATGATAAATTTTAACGTACATTCAAACAAGGAGCATTGAAATAATTAATGATAATTCAAAGGGGATCTCCTTCACAATAATTACACTGAATTGTGACAATAAAGTGTTTAAATTGTTATATTAATTATTTGCTGATAGGCTTTTATATGTAAGCATTTAATGTTGGGAAAGTTGTCTCAAATTTTCTAAACTCGTGTCAGAATTTTTAATATTATATAACTATTATATATATCTATATAACATATATTATTTTAAAAACTATTTTAGTAACATATATTATAAAAACAATGACATAGGTTAATTTAAGTAATATTAAATAATAATATATATAATAATATAATATATTATATTTATATTTTATGTTTTCTAATATATATAATAATACTTATATTTATAATATGAATTTAAAATATAAAATAAATATATAGTTACATATACTTGTGAACATAGTAAATATATTTAATTTAATATGTGTATTTAGGTTAATTTAAATAATATTAAATAATAATATATTAATAATATAATATAATATAATATATTTATATTTATGTTTTCTAATATATATAATAATACATAAATTTATAATATAGATTTAAAATATTCTTCTCCACATTCGTGGAATGATGTCCAAAAAAGAAAAAAAATTGAGGGTCGTCTAAACTATTAGGCCTTTTCAGTGCAAAATGCCAAATCAAATTCCAGTCAAGATTCTGTCATCACATAATACCTAACTGTATATTTTTAATTTAGCGTCTGATGTTGTTTTCCTTTTTAATGGGAACTGGCATATAAATTTCACTTAATAGAGAGGTCAACCGTTAAATATAAAGCACTAAAAGATCCCATTGGTCAAGGGTTGTTTGGTAGACTTTGTTATAAATGCGATGATGACTTTTGCTCAGTATTGATTTAAAAGCCAGTTATTACGTGGTCTAAATAATTGAACTAAAGTTTTTTATGTATAAGTGCACCGGGGCCACTACCTTATCATTTTATTTTGCCGCTTTGCCTCACATCGCTGACTAAAATAGAGTGGTTGAAATAAAGTGACCTTAAGAGTATATTCTGTGGTGGGGTATTGTATTAATTTTTTTTGTTTTTTATAATTTATGGCATAGTTTGAAAAACAATCGATGGACAAGATTGGTAGTCTTTTTAATCTAGGCCATTCATCTATATAATTCAGCATGTGTTGCTCACATAGGGAAGGCTTTTAGCCTAAATATAATAATAAATGGTTTGAATATAACTTAGAAATCTTGAAGACAAATAGAAAGAATTTGCACAAACTTCAATTATTTGTTATATTCTCAAAACCTTGTTCCAACGTGACAAAAGTATGCAAATCACTCGCTCCATGAGGCAAATACGAGTGCCAACACTTGTGCAATGCTCTAACTTGATTGATGTAGTGTTGTTGAACATTCTCCAAGAGAGTGGATATGCAAATCAATGCCTAGGAGTTGAAATGTATATACAAGACCCTTCAAATTTCAAGAGTTATTTGCATATTAATGCATTCATTAGTTGTATTAGGGGGTAAACATGTGTTCATTGTGATGTACAGATGTTTGCTATGGCATTTTACATTTTTTCTTGTAGAACAAGTGGCAAACATGTCAAAATCAAAGAAACAATCAAGTTTAATAGTTGCATACAAGCCAACCTTCTTCCTAGGATGCCTTGAATCATCCCAAGTCTCCAACAACTTTGCATACAAGTCCTTAATGATTCAAAATCAATAGAAACCAACACTTTCTTATGAAGGAACTCCTAAACTATTCATTCCTTGACTAACTAGAAAAATAATCGACCATTTGATTCTAGAAATGTTTTAATTTTTGGATCATACCTTCCCAGTTAAGAGACTTATGGTCCCCCAAAACTTAGGGACTCGTTAGGTGTGGAAATTTCTTTGCAACTATAAAGGAAAAATAAATTTCCCTAAAATTAGTCTTGTTATATAGGGAAAAGAGGATGAATGGTGGCAAGTGTAAAAACTAGATCAAAACCCTCTTCCACTATAAAATTCAAGGACAAGATTGAGCTAAATCACAACCAAGGAGAAGGTGGACTCAACTACAGATCTTGTGCTCCTGTTTGCTATGGGAAAATGTGTTTTAACCAAGCTTTTTTTTATCAAACCCTAGGTTAAGTATGAGTAAAACCCTAGTTATGAGATACTCAACTTGTAATAGATAAACAACAATAGAAACCCAGAATATAAAAGTGCACAAATGATCGAGGAGATATCAAAACCTGTTTCATAGAAGATGGAAAGTTGGAGGACGAATTTAGCAACCACCCCAGTCTAGAAGTGATAATCTGCCAAAGCTTAGAACTAAGAAGATGTTGTAATTGATTGCCAGAAACTAGATCTAGAACTAGAAAACCTAGAAGACTAGGGCTCCAACTGCCCAAGTCTCTTCGGAGGAATATTTTGGAACTTCTATCGGATCCTAAAACTTTGATTCCTATACTACCTTCTTCCAACTCCACTTTCCCCAAAACATGAACCTATAACCTACACACAAGACAATGAGAGAGGGGTTTGGGGCTTGTGGTGTTTAGGGATTTGCTTCAATCAAATCCTAGGTTAGCATTCAAGCTTTCCCAACATCGTTGTTAGAGAGAGCATGCCCTTGCAGGGTAGAGGCTAAATAGAATCCAAATGATGAAATGATTCAAATAGCAATGATGTCACCTCAAAGGTGAGGATCTTAGGAGGATGAAGATCTTTCAACTCATAAGGAGATGGATGATGATTCCAAATCTGTAACAAACACACACAATACAAACACAAATCTACAACAATAAAAAAATAAATGCTTTGAATGCTCTTTGCTCCAATATCATAAGTTCACAATATCCATCTAGGTTCATAATGAATTTGAAAACACACTTATATATGCTTTCCTACTAACATTCATGGAATTAAATAACAAAAACTGACAAAGAGGACCATTTTAAAAGGTCCTAGGCCGACATAAAATTAATTTACCCCGACCAATCAAGGAGGACTTGGGCAGTTTGCGCCCAAGTCCAAGGGCCCAATTTGAGTTTGGGATAAGGTTAATGAAGGGCCCAAGGTCCCAAATTCATATGGGTGTCGGGCTATTTTCTTCGAGATGATCAATTATAATGCATATTGAGATAAATAGGACCTAGGAGCTAAACTAGGTGGTAGAAAGGCATGTGTCCACTTTGTACTCCATAATGAGTCTATGCTAATTTAGTAAATATATAAATGTTTAAGCATAAATCAACTAAGACAAATTAATTGAGAGTTGTGCATGTATTTTGATTATGGTAATAATTACATGTGGAATGTAAATAGAAACAATTTTACTTAGCTGTATGACTGAAGACTATAGAAAGACTAATGTAGCTTTTAATGTAAAATGCATTCGGATCTAGAATAGACTATATCAAACCATCATTCCCCTTGGGATCAGAATACTTTGTTTTGACTGTGTGGGATCAAGTTGAGGTCAAGTCTATAACTATACATTTATCCATCTACAAACTTGATTTGGCATTCTATAGAACTCTATTTTTGAATGCTAATCGTATTTTCTTCCTCCTTTTTTAATATCTAAAGGCTAGTGGGATTCAAAAAACCTTTCTTGGGCTATCAATATTTTACAAGGAGATGAGTTCCTCTAGTTCCGAACCCATGAAAAATGTTAGGAATTTACAGGTAGATCAAACCAATTCCACATAACCCAAATGAGATAATGATGCATACAATGTTATAGATTTACCATAATGCAAAGATCAATAGACAATCAAAAAGATAACACAAGATATACCCTGGGAAAACCCTCATTGAGGGAAAAAACTGTTAGATCTAGGGCACACAATTGAGAGGGGAGGTGAATCAGTTGTACAAAAACTTGCTTCTACTTCTAATACTTAATTCTTCTTTGTTAGTTAATAGCATATCAGTTAACCATTCATGAAAGCATAATGCATAAACACAGGAGCAGATAAACATCAACACATTGGACACCAAGATTTTGACGTGGAAAACCTAGTTACGGGAAAAACCACGAGGTGATTAACCCAAGGATTATTCTTTGTTAGAAGAATAAGAAAAATAAATGGCACATGCCAATTAGGGCTCACTGCCCGAGCACACTGCTCACAAAGAGGCACATTGCCTACAAGAGACACACTGTCTACAAAGTGATAAGAATCACAAACTTGAACTGGAGATTGACATCTTTACCATGTCTGGATCAGTTCCATTTCAGCCCAAGATACTTCTGCTCTGCCCTTCACTCTTTCGCTATGCCACACTCATCCGCTCCACACACACTTTGAATAAACTCACAAACCTTTATTTATACAAGGAATTGACTTAGGAACAATCATCTAAGTCGGCAATCATCCACAAGAACATTTGCAAGTCGGTAATCATCCATAAGAACATTCGCAAGATGAATAACTCATCCAGTCGGCCAGTCTGAACAAGAATATCTTCATCCAGAAGAATATCTTCAATTTCAGACTCTAACACTGATGCGGACTGACAACACAACCTCAACATGATCCAAGAACCTTCACAAGCTTGCCTGAGTGACCAGGTACATCCACACTTCCTCTACTTGCTGGAATCTCTTCTCCTCTTCATCTGGAACTTCAAGAACACAGTCTGTCGTGACTTTCAAACTGACACAGGTTCTTCCAGATCTCCACACTATGTACAAACTGAGATGACACATAACAAGGACATCCAAAACACTCCTTCCAATCCACAGAGTCTGATAATGCACCTCCGGATCTCACCAGACCTTTTTGTAACACTTTGTCCCTCCGGAGCATCTCCCAGAACCGGTTCTACTTGACCGATCACAACTTTTTCATATCTTCATGCGGACCTCTGAAATCTTAACTAGATCATCTCAAGACTCATATCTACAAACTCTTTAATCCGCATCCTCTGATCCTCAACCTATTGAGTACATTTGCCTTCTTCTCATCATTGTTCTTCACTGTTCCTGATTGAGACTAATTTTCTCAATATCCTCAGTACACAGCTCATCCAATCCTTTTTACCAATGCAATATGAGTATGTTGACATCAATGACAACACTGGTTAACCTCATACTTGCAACAATCTCCCCCTTTGTCATTGATGGCAACATATTATGTGAAAAATCATCAAGACAAGAACTTCTCTTTTCTGTCACAGCTCCCCCTATCAGCAACAACTCTTCACATGTCTTCTCTTCCTTTACTGCTCCCCCTTTGATCATCAACCACTTGTTTTTCACATGTCTTCTCTCCCCCTTTGACATCAATGGCAAAGGGCTCATACTTGCACTTGTAACACATCAGAATCATACCAGCTGCTCCCCCTTAGTAGCAGCTCCCCATCATCAATTCGGATCACAAGATATGACTGTGATATCCACCAGGCTGATGCACATAAGTGCATCCTAGTTCATCACCAGAGGGACCATGACCCCAAACTTCTCAGACCCAAGAAGAAATTTGCAAACCCAAGAAGAAATTCATTTCACCAAGCATTGACATTTCAAACTCACTTTTCATTTGATTTGCAAAGGTTTTACACAAACTATCTCTTCCTCCAAAAATGATATCATCAACAAATACTTCAACAATTAAGATGTTTTCATTATCTATTTAGAAATATAGATTACTGTTAGTAGTACCTTTGTTGAAACCAATCTACACAAGATGCTTATCCAACCTTTCATACCATGCTCTTGGGGCTTGCTTCAATCCATACAGTGCTTTTTTCAACTTGCAGACCATATCATCATGATCAAACAATTGAAATCCATCCAGTTGTTCAATGTATACTTCTTCTTCCAAATCACCATTTAGGAAGGCAGACTTGACATCCATCTGATATAACTTGATGTCTTTAAAGGCAACATATGCAAGAAATAATCTGCTTGCTTCAATTCTTGCTACCTGAGCAAAGGTTTCTTCAAAATCAATTCCTTCTATTTGAGAGTAGCCTTTGCAGACCAATCTGGCTTTGTTTCTGATTACTTCACCAACCTCATTTAGTTTGTTCCAGAAGACCCATTTGGTTCCAATCACATTCTTGTTTCTAGGTCTGGGAACAAGATCCCAAGTGTGATTTTTCTCAATTTGCATCAACTCTTCCTCCATTGCTTTGGTCCAGTTTTCATCATTGCAAGCTTCATTTATTGTCTTAGGTTCAATCTTTGAAATCAGACAGTATTCATTTAAATTTTGAGCAATTCTCCTCCTTGTTTGTACCCCTTTGCTTTTGTCACCTATGATCTGATCTTTAGAGTTATTTAGAGTTACATACCTTGGAACTTTGGGGGTCTCTTGCACTACTGTTTCTTGATCAGGTTCATTCAGACAAACCTCTTCTTCCTGATTTACTGGAGCAGTCTGAATCTAACTTTCAGGAAGGTATTGAGTTTCTTGAACCAGAGCACCATCCTGATCATCTTCATCATATTCATAAAACCTTGAGGGCTTCTCAATTCCTTCATCAACCTTCACATTTGTACTTTCTATCATCTTTCTTAGTCTCTTATTGTAACACCGGTATGCTTTGCTTTGAGTGGAGTAACCCAAGAAAATTCCTTCATCACTTCTAGCGTCAAACTTTCCTAGATCTTCATCTCTTTTGATGTAACACTTGCTACCAAATACTCTGAAATATCTCACAGTAGGAGTTATACCAAACCAAAGTTCATAAGGAGTCTTACCGGTATTGCTTCTGATTTGAACTCGGTTGAGAGTGTAGACTGCAGTGCTGATAGCTTCTCTCCAAAACATCTGAGGAACATTTACTTCCATTATCATTGTCCTGGAAGCTTCCTAGATGGTTCGGTTCTTTCTCTCAACTACTCCATTCTGCTGTAGAGTCCTAGGAGTAGACAACTATCTCTTTATGCCATGCTTCTCACAAAAGTCTATGAATTCACTAGATGTGAATTCACCACCTCTATCAGACCTTAGACACTTCAGTTTCAATCTGGTTTGATTCTCTACCATAGCCTTGAAGATTTTAAACTTCTCAAAGGCTTCTGATTTCTCTTTCAGAAAGGTAACCCACATCATCTAGGAATGATCATCAATCAGTAACATGAAATATCTATCACCTTGCATACTCTTGATTCTTGTCAGACCACATAGATCCGTATGAACTAATTCCAATAATCCGGTAGAGGACTGATCTTTGCTTTTGAAGGAGACTCTGCTCTGTTTACCTAGATGACATTGTTTGCACAAACTATTTGTAGGTTTTACCAATTTTGGAAGATCTCTTACAGCCTAAATATTGCTTATCTTGATGATGTTATCAAAATTTACATGACACATCCTTCTATGCCATAACCAACTCTGATCAACTTGAACAAACAAACAACTTTTATCTGAAGCAACCAGATGGAAGATATTACCTTTTGTTTGAGTATCGGATGCAATCTCAGTTCCAGAGCTTTCAAAGATCCTGCATCTTCCATTTTTGAACCGGAGATCATAACCTTTGTCTACTAACTGTCCAACACTGAAAAGATTGTGCTTCAATCCTTCAACATACAATACATTACTAGTTTTGCTCTTTCCATCAAAAGAAATAGTTCCCCTACCTCTGATTCTACCTACAGAATTGTCACCAAACTTTACCATTCCTCCTTCATACCTTTCCAAATCTAAGAACTTGTTCTTGTCACCTGTCATGTGGTGAGAGCATCCACTATCAATAACCCAATCATCCTTTTCTTCAACTTAGGTAGCCAAAGCTCTTCTACAACCTTATGATTGACAGATTCAGAGGATATTGGTTCTTATTCCTTGATGGCAATAAACACCCATTCATTTCTGGATTTGTCTCCTATCTCTGATTCATCATCTGTTACTCCTTCATTATCAGCTTCTTCATGAACATAATAACAGTTCTTTTGGAACCTTTGTCTGTTAGAGTTTGACCTTGCAGATCTTTCCAGACATCTTGAAGCAAAATGACCAATATTATTGCAGTTGAAGCACTTAAAAGGTAACTTTCCTTCATACTTACCGAATCCTCTTGGCAATCTCTTTGCAATGAGGGCTTCAAGATGAGTTGTTTCTGCTTCTTCCTCTTCCATGTCTTTCCTAGCTTGATCATACCATGACAGTTTCCTTGAAGAGTTTTCTCCCATATCAAATCTTTGTTTGCCTTTCACATAGGCACTGGCTTTGAATGTAGATTTAGTCTTGGGAGGATCATCTCCAAACTCGGTCATTTCAAATGCAGCCAGTTTGCCAGCCAATTGCTCTCTTGTGACAGTTGCATGGGCTCTGAATTCATCAATGGCAGCAACCTTGATCTTGTAGGCAGCAGGAAGAGATCTGAGAATTTTGCAAACAATCTCATTTTCATCCAGAACTCCACCAGTATTCCTGATTCCACACACCAACTCATTTACTGTTGGCATAAAGGTAGTGATATTTTCACCATCTCTCATCTTCAATCTTTTAAATTTCCCTTTGAGACTTTGCAACCTTGCACTCTTAACAAACTCATCTCCTTCATGCAGAAGCTCTAGTTTAACCCAGATCTCATATGCAGTTGGTAGGTCAATAACATTTGAGAGTTCTGAGTCAATCAATGCACTTAGAAGAGCCTCTTTGGTCCGTAGATTGTTTTCAGCATCTGTGATTTCATTTAGTGTTGTCGGACCACCTTGTGGAGGAACATATGCTTTTGTGACCATGCACAAGTATGCTTTTCCCATACACTCCAAGTGACATTTCATGCGGCCTTTCCAGAGAGAGAAGTTGGTTCCATCAAACTTTGGACTGTCCTTCTTATATGACGACATCCTGGATCTGCTCAAGCGGTTAAGCTCCTTTCAGAGGAACTTAGCTCTAATACCAATTGTTAGATCTAGGGCACAGAACTGAGAGGGGGGGTGAATCAGTTGTACAAAAACTTGCTTCTACTTCTAATACTGGATTCTTCTTTGTTAGTTAATAGCATATCAGTTAACCATTCATGAAAGCATAATGCATAAACACAGGAGCAGATAAACATCAACACATTGGACACCAAGATTTTGACTTGAAAAACTCAATTAAGGGAAAAACCACGGGGTGATTAACCCAAGGATTATTCTCTGTTAGAAGAATAAGAAAAATGAATGGCACATGCCAATTAGGGCTCACTACCTGAGCACACTGCTCACAAAGAGGCACACTGCCTACAAGAGACACACTGTCTACAAAGTGATAAGAATCACAAAATTGAACTGGAGATTGACATCTTTACCATGTCTGGATCAGTTCCATTTCAGCCTGAGATACTTCTGCTCTGCCCTTCGCTCTTTCACTATGCCACACTCATCTGCTCCACACACACTTTGAAATGAACTCACAAACCTTTATTTATACAAGGCATCGACTTAGGAACAATCATCTAAGTCGGCAATCATCCACAAGAACATTCGCAAGTCGGCAATCATCCATAAGAACATTCACAAGATGAATAACTCATCTGGTTGGCCAGTCTAAACAAGAATATCTTCATTCAGAAGAATATCTTCAATTCCAGGCTCTAACACTGATGCGGACCAACAACACAACCTCAACATGATCCAAGAACCTTCACAAGCTTGCCTGAGTGACCAGGTACATCTGCACTTCCTCTACTTGCTGGAATCTCTTCTCCTCTTCATCCGAAACTTTAAGAACACAGTCTATCATGACTGTCAAACTGAAATAGGTTCTTCCAGACCTCCACACTATGTACAAACCGAGATGATACATCACAAGGACATCCCAAACACTCCTTCCAATCCGCAGAGTCTGATAATGCACCTCTGGATCTCACCAGACCTTTTTGTAACACTCCGTCCCTCCGGAGCATCTCCCAGAACCGATTCTACTTGACCGATCACAACTTTTTCATATCTTCATGCGGACCTCTGAACTCTTAACTGTATCATCTCAAGACTCATATCTACAAACCCTTTAATCTGCATCCTCTGATCCTCAACCTATTGAGTACATTTGCCTTCTTCTCATCACTGTTCTTCACTGTTCCTGATTGAGACTAATTTTCTCAATATCCTCAGTACATAGCTAACCCAATCCTTCTTACCAATGCAATATGAGATGTTGACATCAATGACAACACTGGTTAACCTCATACTTGCAACAAAAACCCAGCCTCCAAAAGCATCCATACTCAATATATTATTCAGCAATAAGAAATTAAAATACACTCACAGAGTCTCCATGAACACCTCTAAAACATCAAGCTCCTCTATTGCAACCTCCATGTATCCAAGCATGAATCACACATCCCATGCCATGCTTTACAATATGCATTCTTAAGAGAAAAACTCAATACAATGATAGCCTCTCACACAACCTATAAAATAAGAGCCAACCCTAACCACTAACTATGTGTTTGCTTTTATAGACTCAAGCTCACACAAATACAACTTGTGGTATTGGATAAAAACAATGTGACTCAAAACCATGAGCACAAAACCATTGACCCCAATATTTATTATTTTACACAAATAATAAATATTTGCCTTATGTCTCCCAATGTTAAATAACACTTTTACAAGTGATAACAAATAAATATTTATTGTGGCTAAACACATCACTTAAGATGCACCGCGAAAGAATATTTATTTTACATAATTAAATTCATTAATGTTATTTAAGGTGAACAACACCTTTTTCCCAACATTCTCCCACTTGTTGTATACATTGCATAAGGGTCAATCAATGAAATACATCGTCATAGGAAAACATGAAACCACATAAATCTCCAACATGCTCTCATGCTCCATCAAGATACCTGCAATAAAATCAAAGTAATCATCATCTTGAGCAAGAACTCCTCTCATCCTCCAATGTGCCACCTATGGAAGAAAAGGATCATGCCAAGTTGAAGATGCACCAATCCAAAGAACACTAGCATCAAATCCAAGTGATAACAAAATCTCCAAGTAGCTATCAAACGTAGAAAACCCACATGAATGGAAATAGCAGCACAACATATGCTAATACATCCAACCATCCATACCTCATAGGTATTAACAACATCAGTAAACTCATCCCAACAACATATCAAACCCATATATTGCAATAACAAGCTCCATGTATAAAACTTGTCAATGAAGAACACATACATCTAGGAGCTCCCATTGCATGGGTAATGTCTAATCTAAAAATAGATCTAAGGCATACCAAGTCTACCAATCAACACTCAAACTGATGTGTGGCTAATCAACAAGCCAATGTAGTATCAAGAACACTCACAATGATCCACACATGCAAGATAAAACACTGCATACTCTCTCACAACATGTCACTATAACTATCCCAAGTCCAACCATATCAACATGATCCTCCAAGAAGTAGCCATAACACAAAGAGAAACCCTATAAATCATAATGTCCTACCAACACCTCAAAGTGCAAAGCTATGTTAAGTATGATCTCCTCTACAACCCCAAATGAAAAGCCTCAACAACACACAATCATTCAATCTCATAGATCAAATGAACATATGTATCATGTAACCAACATGGATGTAAGCCTCTCTAACCAAGGAAGATCAAACTCATAATCATTCCATACCAGAAATAAGCCCAATCACATCTCCTAAACTCCTCGTAATGGGAATCATAAATCAAACCATGTGAATAAAGAGATAACCATGCTAACATCCCTCAAATGAACCCTCCAATATCAATAACCATAGCTCAAGATCCATAACCATGAGAAGATAAAACATAAAGCAAAATGCATCTAAAAGGATGGGTAATACCTTATAGATGATAAAACACTAAGTAGACCAAGGTGGGAAATGAGAATGCCCCTTTAGGATACACCAAGTCACATAGATTCTCTGCAAGAATAGTCTCCTCTAGGTCAAAATGAACTCACGTCCATATCTAGGTGTAGGCTCCTCGATCTATTTGTTGAAACCTCCAATGAGTAACCATCTCAACAAGTGTCTCTAATCCCAAGAGAACTCCAAGCTCACCTAGGTCTCCAAGTATCCAAGAGTACCTCCATGATCAATCCATGCTAAACTCCAAATGCAACATCCCACTATCATGAATCTCCCAAGCACATGATCAACGTACTCATTACCAAGAGATCCAACAAGATCACTATCAATGCTCCTACTGAACATCTGCATAATCAAGAAGCCCATCATGACACCATGATCTAGCCATCTCCTTCTAGGAGATCACATGCATCAATGAACACATCCTGTCTCAAGAGAACATGTATCATGTCAAAACTCCAATGCGTGATCAAGAGTACATCAAGACACAATATCAACATCTCTAAACAAAGGATCAACATGTCAAATTGACAAGTCATAAACTGACACCTCAACCAAAGACTCCAAGAGTCAGCCATGGTAAACATGGATGTCAAAATGTCCAACAACATGAAAATAACCTTCTACTAACAATAGAACTCAGGATGTCAAAGCACTCTCACTGAAACATGAATCATAATCGAAGAGCCTCTCCAAGACACCCACAACCAATGAAGATCATCCATCACTAATTATGAATCCATATCACTACCAAAACTCCCACTGAAACATGGAACCAAGCTATACATGACAACAAAGTAACCATCTTCTAAATGAAGATCATCCATGACCCCAACACAATCAAGGAATCCTTCTTTAAAATCAACAACTCCCAAAAGGTAAAGTAAAACCATGATCTCCAAACTAAGAAGATAAAACCATCACCGTCAAAAGCTCACATAAAACCATGTATACAAGCTATCTATAACATCATGATAAACATGCTATAAGTCCCAATAACTAACTATCCATGCAATCTAATCATCCATCCTCTTATTTCAATGCAACATACCAATGTACAAATGACCATTAACAAGGCCAACTAACAAAATCTGTATAAACACTGAATCAATTTTGTGGATTAAGACAATCCACATTTGATTCAAATCACTATAGAAAAGGGGTAGCTAATCCACAAAACTACATAACTCAAAGATCCAAAACACATGTAACATGCAAACTCATCAACACATTAGTAACCTGCAAACTAACATAACAAAGAAGACAACCTGTAGACTCCAAGACTCAAACACCAAATCAATACTAGATTAAATTTGCCAAACAAGTCCACAACACAAGTAACCATAGTCAAGGAACTACCAAACATCCAGGAGATAAGAACAATCCTCTAAAACTACACCTCAACACCACCTATAATCATGAATCAAACATCATAGCCCATACCTGTCAATCGCATACATGATGATGTCGTGTCAATACAAAAGTGTACCTACATATACATGACACCATAATCATCATCAATGTTGTACCTCTACTCAACTCCCACTGAAACGAGACTCCAAGTCTCACACGTGTATCAATCATGTCCTCAAACTAGAAGACAACCTGTGTACCTGTCTCCATCAAAGATTAAACTCTGAAAACACATGTAAACCTGTAACTGGATGTACCAAATCTGAAAACCTGCTATACCATGTTGATGGTCACATAGCAACACCCACTTCCACAAGTTTGTGCCCAAAAATCTATCTGAATGCACTCATAATCACACCCTGAATATCCAGCTCCCACAAGTGATCAAACAAGTATCAAACTCTCTTTGCACACCAAACTAAAAATCTACACAATCTAATCTATAGTACACAACAATAGCTCTCCAACACCATTCGAAATTGAAAATCCAATTCCGTATGCAAAAGTTATGAGCATAAAACTATCTCGGAGAAATACTTGACTTCAAGGCACCAAACTTTGACACAAATAGAAAATCTAATCACCAAACCTACATCACTACATAGTGCTTGAAGAGACCTTTTTGATGCCTATAAGAAGTTGAAAATTTGACATCGTGGACAAAAGTTATGCCCCCTGGAAGAAAATACTCTCTAAGGGCTAAAAAGGGGCCCTAGGTGACTTGTCCATATGATGACATTATTGCTATAGCCTGCTGATGTTAGCATGACTAGGCACTAACACAAGCGCTGATGTGGTACTGACTGGGCATACTACTGGGATTGACTGGGCAGATTTCAAAGGTTATAAAATTTGTTTCATTCCCATCGACTCCAAAAGGCATTTCAAAAATTTCAAAGGAGGTTTTAGTAAATTTTTAAGTCTGCTATCATATCAAATTTTTTTGCCTGCTAATTTTTTTTTTAAAAATTTTATAAGCCCCATGGGGGCAGTGGCACCCCTGCCGGCGGTGGCTAGGGGGCCCGGATCGACCTGGCGGAGCTGCTAGAGCTAGAAGCCTTAGGGCCTTCTGACCCTGCCAACACCGGCCAGTGGGGCCAACTGGCATTGACGCTGATGGTACCTCTACAAGTACCCCTCTATCATTGCAGTATGGGGATCTACAGACCCCCTTGCAACAATTTTTTTTTAATTTTTAAACTTGCTTTTTTTTCACATTCAACTTTTATTTTTATTTTTTTTAACATGCAATTTTTATTTTTAATTTTCCAAACTATAATAACTCATGCAAAATTAATTTTTAATTTTTGCAAACTATATAAAGCAATTTTATGTAGGAAAATAATTAATTTTTTTCTTGTACCTGCAGATCTGTATGACGATACAGTTAACCTAGGCAAGGGTAAAAAATTTTGCTTTTTTCTCCAATGACCTAAATAGGTTAAATTTTATATCAATCTTCATCTCTTGGGCCACCTGAATCCAATGGTAAGGTCCATTTTTACACAGTAGGTCATTTGTAAAAAATCCCTCCTCAAAACACTCACAAAGTACATTCAAGAAACCCTTTTTCCAACTCAGATTTATAAACCTAGATCTGTAAAAAAATCACCACAAATCTACAACCCTAGTTTTGCACTAGATCTACACAAACAAGGGTTATAACAAAACATACATATGTGAAACCACACAAACTCAAACCATGGTTCTGATAATATGGCTACTAATCTCATAGATCTGCAAAACAGTGTTAACACACAGAAGATCTACTGTAACCCACAATTCCTTCCAAAAAATCTCAAGATGGAGGAAAACACCCAGAACCATAATTGTATAGATCCATCACATGCAAGCACATACAAGCAGCATGCAAGTATATGCAAGCCATGAAAAAACCTTAAATCTCTGATAGGTCACTTGTTAGGATTATACAGGTAGATCAAACCAATTCCACATAACCCATAATGATGCATACAATATTACAGATTTACCATTATGCAAATATCAATAGACAATCAACAAGATAACACAAGATATACCCTAGGAAAACCCTCATTTAGGGAAAAAACCTAGCTTCCAAAAGAATCCATACTCAATGTATTATTCAACAATAAGAAATTACAATACACTCACAGAGTCTCCATGAACACCTCTAAAACATCAAGCTCCTCTAATGCATCCTCCATGTATCCAAGCATGAATTCACACCTCCCATGCCATGCTTTACAATATGCACTCTCAAGAGAAAAAATCAATACAATGATAGCCTCTCACATAGCCTGTAAAACAAGAGCCAACCCTAACCACTAAACATGTGCTTGCTTTTATAGACTTAAGCTCACACAAATACAACTTGTGGTATTGGATAAAAACAATGTGACTCAAAACCATGAGGACAAAGTCACTGACCCCAATATTTATTATTTTACACAAATAATAAATATTTGCCTTATGTCTCCCAATATTAAATACAACTTTTACAAGTGATACCAAATAAATATTTAATGTGGCTAAACACATCACTCAAGATGCACCACAAAAGAATATTTATTTTACATAATTAAATTAATTAATGTTATGCAAGGTGAACAACACCTTTTTCCCAACAAAAAATAATGAGGAACAATAGAAGACAACACTCTTTAGTCCTGCATATGCTCCTTTTCATGTTCACCCAATCTAGACTCTTATTATCCACCAATTGAAGTGTGAGATGAAAATGATAAGAAATATAGATCTCAAAATCCTTGGATATTAAAATTAATATATTCAATACCTTTAAATGCAAGGACATAGCAAGAAATAATGCAAATTTGTTTTTAGTTATCCCTTAGAGGGTAAATGATTTGTCATAGTTGACTAAAAAAATTAATTTTAGGGGGTCAAGTTTGTGGGTTTGAGGACAAACCTAAAATTCTAAACTAGACCTAAGATCAAAAAGTTGGTAGATCAAGGTGGAGAATGTTAGAGCCTGTTATTTTTCTAGGGTTTTAAATTATTTCTTTAGGGCATAAATCCTAAGTCCAAAAACCCTAAATCCTTCTCCTAATTTACTTTGAGGCTTATGTTTCGTTGTTGACGTCCCAGCCCCAATTGCCGCTCATTTAAGTTATGAATTGAGCCTTCGTAGGTCATGTTTCACCAGCCCTTCTATCTTAGGTTACCATTTTATAGCCCATGAACAATGAAAATATTAAAGTTTTTAGCATTTAGGTGGAGCAGTCAAGTGTGCCATTGACACATGGTAGTATATCGCATACCTGCAAGCTTCTAAAGTTTGTACCTTGTTGGGACCATGCGCTTCTGTAGAATGGTGCCACATGTATAGTAGGGCCACAATCTTGTTGATGCCAGAGATACTAGATGTTCAGCTATGTGAATTGTGATTGGTTGCATGCGAACTGTGATCAGATTGTGAGGTTTAGCTGCATCATGCACTGAGAATATAACATGTATGTGAAGAGGTTGCAGGTTGGGAGCGAGACGAGTTGATGACTTGCTAGAGGAAAGGAAGACTTGTAGATTTGAAGGATTGAACTAGAAGAGGCCACTGAGTGCCGTATTGTAAATTTGATCTTTGATTTGTTTTGTTGATTGAATAAAATTTATTTTGTTTTTGTTGCAATCTTAAGTTGGTTTGCAAATTAAGTTTATGAGCAAAGAGTTGGTTGTGTGTGCAAATAAATTGTGTGTATTGTTGGGCAAGAGGGAGCTTCTTCTGTCAAAAACATAAAAGAAAAAACATGGGTTTGTAGTATAATAAATTCAATATCAAGATATTTAAATAATAATTAGGGGCATTATTCAAGATTCTACGAACAAAGAGATTATAAGATAAGTTTGTTAAGTGAAACCCATGAGGTTGCAGTAGTGTTTGAAAACTAGACAATGAGTATAATTGGTCATAACCGCGAAAACATTCATAACACCTTAGTCCTAGGCTCCTAATCACTAATCAAATTCTAAGTTCTAGTTTCTAGCTTTATGTGGTAGTTTCACAATCACTTAAAGAGAACTATCCACTATAAAAGAGACAAACTCTTTAGTCCTTCATCATTATTTTAGATTCTCATTCTTATATATTCAAATAAATTTATTTATATTAATCAATTTTAACCTCTTTAAATCAATCATTTAAATTAGTCAAAATTTTATCTTAAATCCTTTTTATAGACTATTCTTAAACAAGATCTACTTTAATGGTCAAAGATGAATTTTGGTGAGTAAAAATAAGATAATTATTTATCACTTTTTGATGTGGATTAGCTATAAAAATAGTATTGATTGTTTGACTATTGAAACATGTAATGTTTAAGTAGAGTGTACTTTATATAGGGTGTGATTGATTAGCACAGAATTATCAATGTAAATATATTTATATACGTATATTATTTTTCTACTCTTGGCATGAATATTCTTAAGAATACAAGTTAAAAATAACTAAAGAATGTTCTTAAATAACACAACATATCACACAAATCACACAAATAACTTATTCTCTTCTCTTCATCCTGATGATGGATCACGGAGTGTGATCCGAAACGTCGATCTGAAAAAGCTACACACAGTCTAATCCAGAAGCACACACTCTAACTCATCATGGACTGTGGAAATATCATGTCTTTAAACACATATATTTGTCAAGTCACGTCATGATAACTAGTAGAAAAGGGTGCTAAATTAAAATTTGCATTTGAGTACTCAAAAATAACATGGATCAATCCCACAGTAGTAAACCTAAACATTAATGATATATAAACTTATTATTACATAAAGAACACTATGATTAAAGTGAGCCCAAATCAAGGGTATAGGCATGCAATTTTCACCATTACAAAAGCATAATGATGTAGAGTTTTTCAACATCTATGGTTTTAGTGCTCTAGCATTGATTAAGACATAATAATCAGAAAGCTTCCGATACCTTGCCCAATGGGTATATCACATTCAATTCCACATAGGAATGATGTTGTAGGCGAGATGAGTACGAGTATTGATTTATAAGTAATGAAGGGGAAGCCCAATGTGAATTGGGATTGACCGAAGGAAGGAAACAAAGTGATGTTGCAGCTGGTTTAACTTCTTCTAGACGACGAAGAAAAAATCAAGAAAAATGTATGGATAATAAAGTAGGAGGCCCACTACAAACTTAATGGATAGACTGTCGGTTATGAAGTCTGACTCTGTAGCCCAATAATCACTAAAGTTTAAAGTTTTCCATTCAGGCCTAGAATCTTATCTTGTAGCTTTGGCATAGGATTATTCCATCGGTAGGTATCTTGGAAGCTAGCCACTCTTAGCTCTCACAAAACTGACATCTTTTTCATACTAGATAATTTTTTCTACATTCGTAGCAATAAACAGTCAAACGGTAATTCTAAGACAAGATTACGATCTAAGAAAATATCAACAAGAAAATAACTTCAGCAAGAGGGGTATAAATTTTTTATTTTCACTATGCAATGGTCAAGTATATCGAAATGTAACGAAATATAATAATAAATCATTTGAAGATAACTTAGAAAGCTTGATGACAAATAATAAGAATTTGCACAAACTTAAATTATTTTTTATATTCTCAAAACCTTGTTCTAATGTGACATAGGTATGCAAATAGCTTGCTCCATGAGGTAAACATGAGTGCCAACACTTGTGCAATGCTCTAACTTGATTGATGTAGTGTTCTTGAACATTCTCCAAGAGAGTGGACAAGCAAATCAATGACTAGGAGTTGAAATGTACATGAAAGACCCTTCAAATTTAAAGAGTTATTTTCATATTGATGCATTCATTAGTTGTACTATGAGGTAGACATGTGTTCATTGTGGTGTACAGATGTTTGTCATGGCATTTGACATTTGTGCTCGTATAACAAGTGGCAAACATGTCAAAATGAAAGAAACAATCAAGTTTAAGAGTTGCATACAAGCCCACCTTCTTCCTAGGATGCCTCAAATCATCCCAAGTCTCCAACAACTTTGCATACAAGTCCTTAATCATTCAAAACCAGCATAAACCAACACTTTCTTATGAAGGAACTCAAAAACTAGTCATTCCTCGACTAACTTGAAAAATAATCGACCATTTGATTCTAGAAATGTTTTAATTTTTGGATCATACCTTCCCAGTTAAGAGACTTATGGTCCCCAAAAACTTAGGGACTTGTTAGGTGTGGAAATTTCTTTGCAACTATAAAGGAAAAATAAATTTCCCTAAAATTAGTCTAATTATATAGGGAAAAGAGGATGATGGCAAGTGTAAAAACTAGATCAAAACCCTCTTCCACTATAAAATTCAAGGACAAGATTGAGCTAAATCACAACCAAAGAGAAGGTGGACTTGTTGTGATGCTCACAACACGCCCCATTTTACTCCTTAGCAAAATGAGGACCCCTGCTGTGGCTGTGGCTTTTGCTTTTGTGTGTGGGTTTGTTTGGTGGTAAAAGGGAAAAGAGAGTGAAAGTTACAAACCTTGTTGAAAATAAAGAAAAAAGAACATTAAGTACCAGAGATGAATATGGGTGAATTCCTTATAAGAAATGAGTAAGGGTTGCTTTTTGAACCATGTTAAAATTCCCAATATTTTGCAATATATGTATGTTTTTGGTAAAATGCATTGTGGGAGGGTTTGTATGTTGCATATACAAAGCTGTTTGTATATACAAAGTCATTTGTATACAAGGTCGCTTGTATACAAAGTTCTTTGTATATCAGGTCGTTGTATAGGTCGAAAAGGGAGTTGTCAGTTTTTTTTGGTCATTTTACTTGTATGCATTTGTTAACGTTCTATCTATACATACAAGTCGGACCCGACAGATTTCAAAGTTTATATGCATAATTAGTTGAATCCATCAGATGTATTTTATGTTTGTATGTTTGGCAAAGGAAAAACATACAAAGTGGATATGCAAAGCTACATACATGTCACGGAACCGAAGGGATCATGAAATAGGATTTTATTGTTGTATGTTTCGCGCTTTGTATGTATGTTTTAGAGACATATATTTTAATATGCATACAGTGTGGAACTCAAAAAGGATTAAAATTTGGTTAAGGCAATGCATCATGACCTAAAGTATATCGAAAGATGCATTGCACTTTATATACATGTTGCAGAGCCAAAAAGTGAATAAACTGTGGTTTATAAAAGTTGAGGTCCGAAAGGACATACAAAGGATTTTGTATGTATCTTGGGCTTTGTATGTAAGGGTTTGATATAGGTATTATATGCATCACGAAAATACAAGTGAAAGGTAAAGTGGACCCCACCGTTTGCATATCAAACTTGCATTATAACAATGTATGTCTTCGATATACAAGCCGATATGCAAAGCGAATGATACAAACGAAAGGTACAAGACGGATGCGAAAAATAAAGTCAAATACTGAAAATCTTTTGTATGTGTGGGATGCTTGTATGTTTATGCTATACAAATCCCGATATACAAAAGAAATGAGCATCGCGAGAGATAAAAGGTATACAAGGTTGTTTGCATCAGGTTGTTTGTATATGCGCTCATATAAGAAAATATGCAAGAGCGATATACAAAGCAAAAGGATGTATGGAAAAAGCAGAAAAGGGAGGGAACTTTAGTTTGATTTCTTGCATAAAATGTGTGTATGTTTAAACATACACATAAGACATACAAAGGGAACATACAATAGAAAACATACAAGGAAAAAGGTATGTACGTAGAATTAAACTAACGGTAAAAAGGAGGTTTAAAAATGCAAATACTAAGATAGAAGGCCGAACGTTTAGCGCATTAATTACTATAATTAATGCCAATCTGACATTCATAAGAGGTATAAATTGGCAAAAGCGACGTGATTTTTTTATAATCCATTTTTTATGTCAGTTGGTAGGTTTGCAGGTATATGGAAGGTGGAGCTTTAATGGCAATGACATCACAAAAGGGCGGAATGGATCATAGAAGAAGCAAAAGGAGTAAAGGCTTTCAATGAGGAGAAATATGCAGGTGGAAAGAAACATTATTAAAAGGGCAAAGCAATAGAAGATATTTTGAGGTTGTTAGGGTTTGCAAAGGGCATCCTTACGCTCAGTATGGAGTATGCTTCTCAGAGATTTTTTTGTGGGATTTATTTTCCACTGATTGATGCTGTACTTGAAGTGTGGACCATTGATTGACTAGGGTTTTGTGGTCGTATTAGGGACAATCAAATCTATATATTGAGCCCCTGTACTTTGTAATGACTTACACAGGGATTTGTAGAATAGAGCTGCAAGTTGTAATTTGTCTGAGCATTTTGAATAAGAAGAACATTTTAGTTTAGAATAAAAGGAGGTTGCCTGTGTCTGTAATAAGGAAGCGTGGAACATCCAACTTTCTTATTGTATCTGTAAAGCGTTGTAAGTTTTCTGTGAAGTTGATTAATGAAGCTAAGAGTCATTCATACATTGTAAATCGTATATGACTGTGTGTTTTGAATATAAATGAATCTGGAATTCTGCGTCTATATTCAGAGTGTCTTCTGGCTCTTCTTTGTATTTGAAATAATATCTCTTAAAGCTTGCAATCTTGAATGTGTGTTCATGAAAATACTCAGGGCTTACATTTAAAGCTTTAGTCTGTGGATTTAATCAAGTTTGTTGTATTGCTTACAACATGAATAACAAAACATTTAGATCATGTAGCAGAATGAAGTTTAATTTATATTTATCTAACTTTTCCCAAACATTTGAAATACTTAGCTTAAACGTAGAGATTTAAAGGAGATTGTCTGATATTTGAAGGAAACATGCACAACTGAGTTGATATTTAACAGTTTTCATAATATTTGAAAAGAAAATCTTGTGTTAATATAAATCATAGAAAGCTTTGTGATACAGTAACAAATTTATGCAAAGGAATGAAGAAAATGTTGATATTTGTGATATTTTGCATAATTCGAGTCCAATGAGTCATAAAACATCTTAAATCAAGTAAGGCCCCTTGCATATTATAGCTTCACATTAACCTACTGAATTATCCACAAGGTCAAGACTTGACCATACAAAAACTTGGGATTAAGTAATCTTAATTGATTTCTTCATATCTTTCAAGGCAGTTAGGTTCATTTTGTGAATTTTAACTTTTGTTATGAATGTGTAAAAACAATCATCAACAGGACTTAGCTATAGATCTTGTGCTCCTATTTGCTATGGGAAAATGTGTTTTAACCAAGTTTTTTTTATCAAACCCTAGGTTAAGTATGAGTAAAACCCTAGTTATGAGATACTCAACTTGTAATAGATAAACAACAATTGAAACCCAAAATATAAAAGTGCACAAATGATCGAGGAGATATCAAAACCTGTTTCATAGAAGTTGGAAAGTCAGAGGATGAATTTAGTAACCACCCCAGTCCAGAAGTGATAATCTGCCAAATCTTAGAACTAAGAAGATGTTGTAATTGATAGCCAGAAACCAGATCTAGAACTAGAAAACCCAAAAGACTAGGGCTCCAACCGCCCAAGTCTCTTCATAGGAATACTTTGGAACTTCTACCAGATCCCAAAACCTTGATTCCTATACTACCTTCTTCCAACTCCACTTTCCCTAAAACATGAACCTATAACCTACACCCAAGACAACGAGAGAGGAGTTTGGAGGTTGTGGTGTCTAGGGATTTGTCTCAATCAAATCCTAGGTTAGCATTCAATCTTTCCCAACATCGTTGTTAGAGAGAGCATGCCCTTGTAGAGTAGAGGCTAAATAGAATCCAAATGGTGAAATGATTCAAATAACAATGATGTCACCTCGAAGGTGAGGTTCTTAGGAGGATGAAGATCTTTCAACTCATAGGGGATGGATGATGATTCCAAATTTGCAACAAACACACACAATACAAACACAAATCTACAACAATAAAACAATAAATGCTTTGAATGCTCTTTGCTCCAATATCATAATTTCACAATATCCATCTAGGTTTCATAATGAATTCGAAAACACACTTATATATGCTTTCCTACTAACATTCGTGGAATTAAACCACAAAAAATGAAAAAGAGGACCATTTTAAAAGGTCCTAGGCTGACATAAAATTAATTTACCCCGACCAATCAGGGAGGACTTGGGCGGTTTGCGCCCAAGTCCAGGGGCCCAATTTGAGTCTGGGATAAGGTTAATGAAGGGCCCAAGGTCCCAAATTCATATGGGTGTAAGGCTATTTTCTTTTGGATGATCAATTATAATGCATATTGAGATACATAGGACTTAGGAGATAAACTAGGAGGTAGAAAGGCATGTGTCCACTTTGTACTCCATAATGAGTCTATGCTAATCTAGTAAATATATAAATATTTAAGCATAAATCAACTAAGACAAATTAATTGAGAGTTGTGCATGTATTTTGATTATGGTAATAATTACATGTAGAATGTAAATAGAAACAATTTTACTTAGCTCTGTGACTGAAGACTATAGAAAGACTAATGTAGCTTTTAATGTAAAATGCATTTAGATCTAGAATAGACTATATCAAACCCTCATTCACTTTGGGATCAAAATACTTTGTTTTGACTGTGTAGGATCAAGTTGAGGTCAAGTCTATAACTATACATTTATCCATCTACAAACTTGATTTGGCATTCTACAGAACTCTATTTTTGAATTCTAATCATATTTTCTTCCTGCTTTTCTAATATCTAAAGGCTAGTGAGATTCATAAAACCTTTCTTGGGCTATCAGTATTTTACAAGGAGATGAGTTCCTCTAGTTCTGAACCCATGAAAAATGTTAGGAATATATAGGTAGATCAAACCAATTCCACATAACCCAAAGGAGATAATGATGCATACAATGTTACAGATTTACCATAATACAAAGATCAATAGACAATAAAAAAGATAACACAAGATATACCCAGGGAAAACCCTCATTGACGAAAAAAACCTAGCCTCCAAAAGAATCCATACTCAATGTCTTATTCGGCAATAAGAAATTACAATACACTCAGAGTCTCCATGAACACCTCTGATGTTGGGAATGAAGGTGTCTCAACCTTGGTAATTCCTTGCATTATTTATGTTTGTATTTATTTATTCATTGCCTATGTTGTAAATTAATTGTAAATTCCACATTGTCATTTTGTGGGATGTGGCACAATGACGGGTCATCCTACATGGAAGATGACAACTTGTAATTTTGTCCCAACATGAGGAGATAGGTATCCCACTTTGTGGTAGGAGTATTTTTCCATGTGTCAGCATCTTGGATGTTGTGTAATGGAATATTTGACTGAAATGGTTATGACGGATTCCTATGACGAAGTTATGACATGTAAGAGTCAGAAATAGAAGCTTGTACGATGGGTGAAGACATGTGTCATGAAGCATCTTTGAAAAAGGCATCTTTGGGCACCCCAATGTGGACTATGACATGTTGTAAGAGAATATGCTATTTATAGCCTGTGTATGACATATTCTCTTATAGCTGTAAGGTGTAACTGCTATGACAGATTTTATGACGGTCGTAAGAGTTGTAAGAGCATCTGTCATAGCCCATTTTGGAAACAAGCGACCTCTTTGGGATGGGAGTTGTGGAAAAGTGTAATACACATTCTACAATGTTGACCAAGTGCCCATAGGTGTGGCTTTTGGGCCATGAGGCCAAGTTGGATGCCTATTCCAAGATAGAGCCAATTTTGCCTTGAATATTCTATATAAACAGGTGCTTGGAGGAGATGTATTACAGGTTTTATAGGTACTGTTATGCTGCCGGATTGACTCCAAATAGAAGTGTCAAAGACCACTGAAGCTTGCATTGTAAGTGTATTATAAACCTTTTTCAATTTTGATAATACATTGTGCAGGTTTCTGAGTGTGGGGTTTTTCACCCGAAAGGGTTTTCCCCATAGTATATCTTGTCTCTCTTCTTCTATCTCTCTTTCTGGTTCTTTGTGTATTACTGCAATATCTCTGTCATATGTGTTATGTTCCTATAATTGTAAAGATAAAATTGAATTTGCATTGCTTTCCCCTCATTATATTGGTGTAGGAAGCGATTTCCTCACACCTAGCTTTCTTTCAGTTGGTATCAGAGCTTGATCACCTTTGATCCTAGTTGTTGGGTAGGGGTTTTTTGAGCTGATCTTAAGTTGAGTGGGAGTCTGTGCAGACTATTCTAAATCTTATTACAGAAAGGAGATGGCAAGCACATCCAGAAGGATAGAGGTGGAGAAATTCAATGGCATTAATTTCAAGCTATGGAAGCTCAAGATGGAAGACATGCTTGTAGACTGAGACCTCTGAGAAACTATCAGTGGAACTAAACTAGTTGCGATGTCATAAGATGGTTGGGATCTAAAGGATCAAAAGGCTAAGAGTCTCATAAGGCTTAGTCTTTCTGATTCTGTATTGTTAAATGTCCATGAGGAGGCTACTGCAAACTTGCTTTTGAAGAAGTTGGGAGATGTGTATCAAGCTAAATCCCTGGTTAACAAACTTTTTATGAGAAAGAAGTTGTATTCTCTTCCAATGGAAGATGAAGGATCTGTTGTAGAACATATGAATGCTTTTAATATGCTGGTTGCATAATTGACATCCGTTGGTGTGAAGATGGAGGAGGAGGATCTATGTATGGCCTTGCTTTGTTCTTTGCCAGACTCATGGGATCATCTTGTCATGGGTATTGGAAGCACCACATCCACATTCAAAATGGATGAAGTGATTTTTTTGCTGTTGTCTGAAGAGATGCGGAGAAAGTCCTCTGAGGCAGCTAGCGAGGCTCTTGCAGTTCATGGAAGACCTAAGGAGAAAGGGAAAAAGAAGGACAAGAAAACTGAGAAGGGTAGATCCAAATCCTATGGGAGATCCAAATCTCCTGGAAAGTCCAAGGCTCTCTGTTGGAACTATGGCAAAATTGGGAATTTCTGAAAGGAATGCAAAGAAGAAAAGAAAAAGAAGAAGAAGAACCCAGATTTGGATTCTGACAAGTCATAAGATGATGGTGATGCCTTCATCGCAGCCCTGGTACCCATACATCTGATGATGTTTGTCTGATTGATTCCAGTGCATAATTCTACATGACCTCACATCGAGACTGGTTCACAAAGTATGAGGAGTTTGATGGTGGAAAGGTGTACCTGGGTGATGACTCTCATCTGAAGATTGTTGGTGGAGGAAGAGTCTCTATTCAATTCCCTGATGGATGAGTGAAGGGGATCAATGGGGTGATGGACATCCCAGGTTTATCATGGAACCTTCTTTCTATAAGTATGTTGAATGATGTAGGTGTGTAGGTTGTCTTTTCAAAAGAAGGATGCAAGATGACTAGAGGAGCTATGGTGCTTGCGAACGGTACTAGGAGAGGTACTCTGTTTTAGCTGGAAGCATGCATTTCACAATGCAATAGTTCTTCTGACTCAAAGAAGAGGGCAGCAATCACTTCATCCCCACCATCTGATCGAGCAGTGAAGAAATCTGTTGTATCTAGTCCTGATGGTTGTATTCATGCTTTGGAAGTTAAGCTTCCTACTGAAAAGACAATGTTATGGCATAAGAGATTTGGCCACATTGGTGAGAAGGGTCTATGTACCCTAAAAATAAGAATCTCATTGAGGGGTTAGATGATTGTAATCTTGAGTTTGACTTTTGCGAACATTGCATATATGGAAAATAAAATCGTGTTAAGTTTTATTTGAGTTCTCATAAGTCTTCTGGTGTGTTGGACCTTGTTCATTCTGATGTATTTGGTCCTGTTAATGTTCCTTCATTATCAAAATCTATATACTTTGTATCTTTTATAGATGACTACAATAGAAGGACATGGATTTATTTTCTTAGAAGCAAATCTAAAGTCTATAGTAAGTTTAAGGAGTTTAAGGCCTTTGCTAAAAATTAGACTGGTAAAAAGATTAAATGTTTGAGAATTGACAACAGTGCTGAGTTCTATTCTACAGAATTTGATAAATATTGCAAGGAACTTTGGATTGAAAGACATAAGACAACTCCATATATCTTGTAGCAAAATGGAGTTACGGAGAGGATGAACAGGACATCAATGGAGAAGGCTAGGAGTATGCTTAGTGGAGCTATCCTAGAACAAAAGTTTTGGGTTGAAAATGTTGCCACTACTTTCTATCTTGTAAATAGATCTCCTACATCATCTCTTGTTGGTAAGACACCCATGGAGGTGTGGTCTAGTAGAAAGCCTTCAATAAGGCATCTTCATGTTTTTGGTTGTGAGGTATATGCACATGTGCCTAGGGAGAAGTGGTCAAAATTGGAGAATAAGGCTATTAAGTGTATCTTCATTGGCTATGGTGTCAATGTGAAAGGATACAAGATTTGGGACCGTGTGGCTGAAAAAGTGTTGTATAGCAGAAGTGTCATCTTTAGAGAGCTTACACCTTCTTCCATTATTTTACAGCCAGAAGAAAAAGAAAAGAAAGAGGATGTTGTTCAGTTTCTTGCTACCCCTGAGAAGACTAAACAAAAAGACAGTGCTGGACTTGATGATGAGGAGAGCTCTAGCATCTTTGAAAGCTCAGATGAAGAAGCTGAACCTCAACCTCAGCTCTTGAGGAGGTCTACATGAATAAGAAAGCAACCTGAAAGGTTTGGTTATACATTGCTTGATTCTAGTTGTGCTTATGCTTTGCTTACTAACAATGATGAACCTAGAACTATATTAGAGGCTATGGATATGAAAGATGCAGGTTCCTGGAAGGAGGCCATGGAGGATGAAATGGCTTCTTTGGAAAAGAATCAAACTTGGGACTTGGTGCCTTTGTCTCCTGGACGGAAACTCGTTGGATGCAAATGGGTGTTCAAGAAAAAGTTTGGTACAGATGGCAGTGTTGAGAAGTATAAGGCTAGATTGGTTGTGAAGGGGTATTCACAAGTGGAGGGTATAGAATATGGTGAGATCTTCTCTCCCATTGCAAAGATGACATCCATTCGATTCCTATTATCTCTTGCAATAGCTTATGACTTAGAGGTAGAACAAATGGATGTGAAGACAACTTTTCTTCATGGTGACTTGGAAGAAGAAATCTACATGTCACAGCCAGAGCATTACATGATGAAAGGTAAAGAAAATTTGGTTTGCAAGTTAAAGAAGTCTTTGTATGGTTTGAAGTAGTCTCCTAGGAGGTGGCACTTGAAGTTTGATGCCTTTGTGTTGTCTATTGGTTTTGTCAGATCAAAATCATATCACTGTGTGTATTGTAAGTTTGATGGTGATTGTATTCTCATTATTGCATTGTATGTTGATGATATGTTGCTCATTGGGAAGGGTAAGAATATGATTTCTGATTTTAAATCTTAGTTGTTAGCACAGTTTGAAATGAAAGATTTAGGGGCAGCCAGGTACATTCTAGGAATGGAAATCAGAAGAGACAGAGCTAACAGAAAACTTTGGTTAAGCCAAAGTATGTGAAGACCTCGTTGGATAGGTTCAGTATGGCAGATTGTAGACCATTGTGTGTTCCTATTTCATTGGGGACAAAGTTGTCTGTTGAGGATTGTCCAAAATCTCCTAGTGAGGTGGAGGACATGAGTAGAGTACCTTATGCTAGTGTTGTTGGCAGTTTGATGTATACTATGGTCTGCACAAGACCAGACATTGCCGAACAGTGGGAATCCTTAGTCGATTTATGGCTAATCCTGGACGAGTTCATTGGGATGCAGTCAAGTGAGTGTTCAGATATTTGAGGGGTACTTCTGAGTATTCCATATCCTATCATGGTAATGTTACAGGACCTCTGCATTTTGTTGATATTCATGGATTTGTGGATTCAGATTGGGCAGGTGACATTGACAGCAGAAGATCCACCAGTGCTTATGTGTTTACACTATTTGGTGGTGCTATTAGTTGGATGAGTAAGCGACAACCTGTGGTTGCTTTGTCCATGACATAAGTTGAGTATATGGTAGTAACTCATGCTTGTAAGGAAGCCATTTGTCTTAAAAGATTGTGTTCAGATATTGGTGTTCATGCAAGCTAGATTACGATTAGTTGTGACAGTCAGAGTGTAATTTGCCTTGCAAAGAATCTAACTTTCCATGCCAGAATATAACATATTGATGTTCAGTTTCACTTTGTACGAGACATGGTAGAGGATGGGAAGGTAAATTTGGAGAAGGTAGATACTTTGAAGAATGTTGCAGATTCATTGACAGAGCCAATGGGCACAGAGAAGTTTAGATGATGTTTGGAGTCTGTAGGTCTCTCGGCCTATAACAGTTAAATCCTATTATTCTATTAGCTCTTAGAAGGTGTTTGACAAGTGGGAGAATGTTGGGAATTAAAGTGTCTCAACCTTGGTAATTCCTTGCATTATTTATGTTTGTATTTATTTATTCATTGCCTATGTTGTAAATTAATTGTAAATTCCATATTGTCATTTTGTGGGATGTGGCACGGTGATGTGTCATCCTACATGGAAGATGGCAACTTGTAATTTTATCCTCACATGAGGAGATAGGCATCCCATTTTGTGGTAGGAGTATTTTTCCATGTGTCAGCATCTTGGATGTTGTGTAAGGGAATATTTGACCAAAACGGTTATGACGGATTCCTATGACGAAGTTATGACATGTAAGAGTCAAAAATAGAAGCTTGTAAGACAGGTGAAGACATGTGTCATGAAGAATCATTGAAAAAGGCATCTTTGGGTGCCCCAAGGTGGACTATGACATGTTGTAAGAGAATATGCTATTTATAGCCTGTGTATGACATATTCTCTTATAGCTATAAGTTGTAAAGGCAATGATAGATTTTATGACGGTCGTAAGAGTCATAAGAGCATCTATCATCGCCCATTTTGGAAATAGGTGACCTCTTTGGGATGGGAACTATGGACAAGTGTCAGACACATTTTACAATGTTGACCAAGTGTCCATAGGCATGGGTTTTGGGCCATGTGGCCAAGTTGGGCAGGTGCTTGGAGGAGGAGATGTATTACAAGTTTTATAGGTATTGTTATGCTATCAGATTGACTCCAGACACGAGTGTTGAAGACCATTGAAGCTTGCATTGCAAGTGTATTGTAAACCTTTTTTAGTTGTGATAATACATTGTGCGGGATTCTGTGTGTGGGGTTTTCACCTGAAAGGGTTTTCCCCACCGTATATCTTGTCTCTCTTCTTTTGTCTCTCTTTCTGGTTCTTTGTGTATTACTGCAATATCTCTGTCATATGTGTTATGTTGTAATTTTAAAGATAAAATTGAATTTATATATATTTCCCCTCATTAGATTAGTGTAGGAAGCGATTTTTGCACACTTAGCTTCCTTTCATCTGAAACATCAAGCTCCTCTATTGCAACCTCCATGTATCCAAGCATGAATTCACACATCCCATGCCATGCTTTACAATATGCAGTCTCAAGAGAAAAACTCAATACAATGATAGCCTCTCACATAGCCTGTAAAATAAGAGCCAACCCTAACCACTAACCATGTGTTTGCTTTTATAGACTCAAGCTCACACAAATACAACTTGTGGTATTGGATAAAAACAATGTGACTCAAAACCATGAGCACAAAACCATTGACCCCAATATTTATTATTTTACACAAATAATAAATATTTGCCTTATGTCTCCCAATGTTAAATACAACTTTTACAAGTGATAACAAATAAATATTTATTGTGGCTAAACACATCACTTAAGATGCACCACAAAAGAATATATTTTTACATAATTAAATTAATTAATGTTATGCAAGGTGAACAACACCTTTTCCCCAACATTCTCCCACTTGTTGTATACATTGCATAAGGGTCAATCAATGAAATACATCATCATAGGCAAACATGAAACCACATGAATCTCCAACATGCTCTCATGCTCCATCAAGATACCTACAATAAAATCAAAGTTATCATTATCTCAAGCAAGAACTCCTCTCATCCTCCAATGTGCCACCTATGGAAGAAAAGGATCATGCGAAGTTGAAGATGCACCAATCCAAAGAACACTAGCATCAAATCCAAGTGATAACAAAATCTCCAAGTAGCTATCAAATGTAAAAAACCCACATGAATGGAAATAGCACCACAACATATGCTAATACATCCAACCATCCATACCTCATAGGTATCAACAACATCAGTAAACTCATTCCAACAACATATCAAACCCATATACTGCAATAATAAGCTCCATCTATAAAACATGTCAATGAAGAACACACATCTAGGAGCTCCCACTGCATGGGTAATGTGAAATCTAAAAATGGATCCAATGCATACCAAGTCTACCAATCAACACTCAAACTAATGTGTGGCTAATCAACAAGCCAATGTAGTATCAAGAACACTCACAATGATCCACACATGCAAAATAAAACACTACATACTCTCTCACAAAATGTCACTATAACTATCCCAAGTCCAACCATATCAACATGATCCTCCAAGAAGTAGCCATAAGACAAAGAGAAAACTTGTAAATCATAATGTCCTACCAACACCTCAAAGTACAAAGTTGTGTTAAGTATGATCTCCTCTACAACCCCAAATGAAAAGCCTCAATAACACCCAATCATTCAATCTTATAGATCAAATGAACATATGTATCATGTAACCAACATGGAGTAAGACTCTCTAATCAAAGAAGATCAAACTCATAATCATTCCATAACCAAGAATACACCCAATCACATCTCCTAAACTCCTCATGTAATGGAAATCATAAATCAAACTATATGAATAAAGAGATAACCATGCTAACATCTCTCAAATGAACCCTCCAGAATCAATAACCATAGCTCAAGATCCATAACCATGAGAAGATTTAAAACATAAAGCAAAATGCATCTAAAAGGATGGGCAATACCTTATAGATGATAAACTGCTGAGTAGACCAAGGTGGGGAATGAGAATGCCCCTTTAGGATACACCAAGTCACATAGACTCTCTCCAAGAATAGTGTCTTTTAGGTCAAAATGAACTCACGTCCATATCTAGGTGTAGGCTCCTCGATCTATCTGCTAAAACCTCCAATGAGTAACCATCTCAACAAGTGTCTCTAATCCCAAGAGAACTCCAACCTCACCTAGGTCTCCAAGTATCCAAAAGTACCTCCATGATCAATCCATCCTAAACTCCAAATGCAACATCGCACTATCATGAAGCTCCCAAGCACATGATCAATGTACTCATTACCAAGAGATCCAACAAGATCACTATCAATGCTCCTACTACACATCTGCATAATCAAGAAGCCCATCATGACACCCTAATCTACCCATCTCCTTCTAGGAGATCACATGCATCAATGAACACATCCTATCTCAAGAGAACCTGTATCATATCAAAACTCCAATGCACGATCAAGAGTACATCAAGACACAATATCAACATCTCTAAACAAAGGATCAACATGTCAAATTGACACCTCAACCAAAGACTCCAAGAGTCAACCATGGTAAACAAGGATGTCAAAATCTCCAACAACATGAAGATAACCTTCTACTAATAATAGAACTTAGGATGTCAAAGCACTCTCACTGAAACATGAATCATAATCCAAGAGCCTCTCCAAGACACCAACAACCACTAAAGA
Source organism: Cunninghamia lanceolata (assembly GCA_027924645.1). Lineage (NCBI taxonomy): Eukaryota > Viridiplantae > Streptophyta > Pinopsida > Cupressales > Cupressaceae > Cunninghamia > Cunninghamia lanceolata. Next base: position 43,371,186 of record BSBN01000072.1, on the reverse strand, counting down.
GCATCCATCACTAATGATGAATCCATATGACTACCAAAGCTCCTTCTAAAACGTGGCACCGAGCTATACATGAAAAAAAGTGACCATCTTCTAAATGAAGATCATCCATGACCCCCAACACAATCAAGGAATCATGCTGTAACATCAACAACTCCCAAAAGGTAAAGTAAAACCATGATCTCCAAACTAAGAAGATAAAACTATCGCTGTCAAAAGCTCACATAAAACCATGTATCCAAGCTATCCATAACATCATGATAAACATGCTATAAGTCCCAATAACTCACTATCCAGGCAATCTAATCATCCGTCCTCTTATCTCAATGCAACATACCAATGTAAAAATGACCACAGACAAGGCCAACTAATAAAGTCTGCATAAAAACTGAATCAATTTTGTGGATTAAGACAATCCACATTCGATTCAACTCACTATAGCAAAGGGGTAGCTAATCCACAAAACTACATAACTCAAAGATCCAAAACACATGTAACATGTAAACTCATCATCACATTAGTAACCTGCAAATTGAGATAACAAAGAAGACAACTTGTATACTCCCAGACTAAAACACCAAATCAATGCTAGATTAAATTTGCCAAACAAGTCCACAACACAAGTAACCGTAGTCAAGGAACTACCAAACATCTAGGAGATAAGAACAATCCTCTAAAACTAAACCACAACACCACCTATAATCATGAATCGAACATCATAGCCCATACCTGTCAATTGAAGACATGATCACGTCGTGTCAATGCAAAAGTGTACCTACATATACGTGACACCATAATCATCATCAACGTTGTACCTCTACTCAACTCCCACTAAAATGAGACTCCAAGTCTCACACGTGTATCAATCATGTCCTCAAACTAGAAGACAACCTGTGTACCTGTCCCCATAAAAGCTTAAACTCTAAAAACACATGTAAATTTGTAACTGGATGTACCAAATCTAAAAATCTGCTATACCATGTTGATGGTCACATAGCAACACCCACTTCCACAAGTTTGTGCCCAAAAAGCCATCCGAATGCACTCATAATCACACCCTGAATATCTAGCTCCCACAAGTGATAAAACAAGTATCAAACTCTCTTTGCACACCAAACTAAAAATCTACACAATCTAAACTATAGTACACAGCAATAGCTCTCCAATGCCATCCAAAATCAAAAATCCAATTCTGTATGCAAAAGTTATGGGCATAAAATTGTCTCGGAGCAATGCCTGACTTCAAGGAACCAAATTCTGACACAAATAGAAAATCTAATCACCAAACCTACATCACTATGTACTGCTCGGAGATACCTTTTCGATGCCTATAAGAAGTTGAAAATCTGACACCGTGGACGAAAGTTATGCTCCCTGGAAGAAAATACCCTCTAAGGGCTAAAAAGGGGACCTAGGTGACCCGTCCATACGATGACATCATTGTTGTACCCTACTGATGTCAGCATGACCAGGTGCTGACACAAGTGCTGATGTGGCACTAACTGGGTGTACTACTGGTGATGACTGGGTATATTTCAAAGGTTATAAAATTTGTTTCATTCCCATTGACTCCAAAACGCATTTCAAAAATTTCAAAGGAGGTTTTAATAAATTTTTAAGTCCGCTGTCATATCAAAATTTTCTACCTGCTAATTTTTTTTTTTTTAAATTATAAGCCCCATGGGGGCAATACCAGCAACACCCCTGTCGGCGGCAGCCAGGGGCCCGGACTGACCTAACGGAGTTGTCAGAGCCAAAAGCCTTAGGGCCTTCCGACCCTGCCAACGCCGGTCGGAGGTCGACCGGGGGCCGGTAGGGCCGACCGGCACTGACACTGATGGTACCTCTGCTGGTACCCCTCTGTCGTTGCAGTACAGGGATCTACAGAACCCCTTGCAACATTTTTTTTTTAATTTTTAAACTTTCTTTTTTTCACATGCAACTTTTATTTTTATTTTTTTTTAACATGCAATTTTTATTTTTAATTTTCCAAACTATAGTAACTCATGCAAAATTAATTTTTGATTTTTACAAATTATATAAAGCAATTTTATGTAGGAAAATAATTTTTTTTTCTTGTACCTGCATATTCGTACGATGATACAGTCAACCTGGGCAAGGGTAAAAAATTTTGCTTTTTTCTCCAATGACCTAAATAGGTCAAATTTTATATCAATCTTCATCTCTCGAGCCACCTGAATCCAATGGTAAGGTCCATTTTTACACAATAGGTCATTTGTGAAAAATCCCTCCTCAAAACACTCACAAAGCATATTTAAGAAACCCTTTTTCCAACTCAGATTTATAAACCTAGATCTGTAAAAAAATCACCACAAATCTGCAACCCTAGTTTTGCACTAGATCTACACAAACAAGGGTTATAACAAAACATAAATCTGTGAAACCACACAAACTCAAACCATGGTTCTAATAATATGGCTACTAATCTCATAGATCTATAAAATAGTGTTAACACACAGAAGATCTACTACAACCCACAATTCCTTCCAAAAAATCTCAAGATGGAGGAAAACACCCAGAACCATAATTGTATAGATCCATCACATGCAAGCACATACAAGCAGCATGCAAGTATATGCAAGCCATGAAAAAGCCTTAAAGCTCTGATACCACATGTTAGGAATATATACGTAGATCAAACCAATTCCACATAACCTAAAAGAGATAATGATGCATACAATCTTACAGATTTACCATTATGCAAATATCAATAGACAATCAACAAGATAACACAAGATATACCCTGGGAAAACTCTCATTGAGGGAAAAAACCCATCTTCCAAAAGAATCCATACTCAATGTATTATTCAGCAATAAGAAATTACAATACACTCACAGAGTCTCTATGAACACCTCTGAAACATCAAGCTCCTCTGATGCATCCTCCATGTATCCAGACATGAATCCACACCTGCCATGCCATGCTTTACAATATGCACTCTCAAGAGAAAAAACTCAATACAATGATAGCCTCTCACATAGCCAGTAAAATAAGAGCCAACCCTAACCAATAAACATGTGCTTGCTTTTATAGACTTAAGCTCACACAAATATAACTTGTGGTATTAGATAAAAACAATGTAACTCAAAACCATGAGGACAAAACCATTGACCCCAATATTTATTATTTTACACAAATAATAAATATTTGCCTTATGTCTCCCAATATTAAATACAACTTTTACAAGTGATACCAAATAAATATTTAATGTGGCTAAACACATCACTTAAGATGCACCACAAAAGAATATTTATTTTACATAATTAAATTAATTAATGTTATGCAAGGTGAATAACACCTTTTGAGGCTTATGTTTCATTGTTGACTTCCCAGCCCCAGTTGCCGCTCATTTAAGTTATGAATTGAGCCTTCGTAGGTCATGTTTCACTAGCCCCTCTGTCCTAGGTTACCATTTGACAACCCATGAACAATGAAAATATTGAAGTTTTTAGCATTTAGGTGGAGCAGTCAAGTGTGTCATTGACACATGGTAGCTTATCACGTACCTGCGAGCTTCTAAAGTTTGTACCTTGTTGGGATCATGCACTTCTACAGAATGGTGCCACCTATATAGTAGGGCCACAATCTTGTTGATGTCAGAGATACTAGATGTTCAGCTATGTGAATTGTGATTAGTTGCGCACGAACTGTAATCAGATTGTGAGGTTTAGTTATGTCATGCACTGGGAATATAACATGTATGTGAAGAGGTTGCAGGTTGGGAGTGAGACGAGTCGATGACTTGCTAGAGGAAAGGAAGACTTGTATATTTGAAGGATTGAACTGAGAGAGGCCATTGAGGGCCGTATTGTAAATTTGATGTTTGATTTTTTTTGTAGATTGAATAAAATTTATTTTGTTTTGTTGCAATCTTAAGTTGGTTTGCAAATTAAGTTTATGAGCAAAGAGTTGGTTGCGTGTGCAAATAAATTGTGTGTGTTGTTGGGCAAGAGGGAGCTTCTTCCGTCAAAAACATAAAATAAAAAACATGGGTTTGCAATATAATAAATTCAATATCAAGAGATTTAAATAATAATTAGGGGCATTATTCAAGATTCTATGAACAAAGAGATTATAAGATAAGTTTGCTAAGTGAAACCCATGAAGTTACAGTAGTGTTTGAAAACTAGACAATGAGTATAATTGGTCATAACCATGAAAACATTCATAACACCTTAGTCCTAGGCTCCTAATCACTAATCAAATTCTAAGTTCTAGTTTCTAGCTTTATGTAGTAGTTTCACAATCACTTAAAGAGAACTATCCACCATTAAATAGACAAACTCCATAGACCTTCATCATTATTTTAGATTCTCATTCATATATATTCAAATAAATTTATTTATATTAATCAATTTTAACCTCTTAAAATTTAATCATTTAAATTAGTCAAAATTTTATCTTAAATTCTTTTTATAGACTATTCTTAAACACCATCTACTTTAATGGTCAAAGATGAATTTTGGTGAGTAAAAATAAGATAATTCTTTATCACTTTTTGATGTGGATTAGCTGTAAAAATAGTATTGATTGTTCGCCTATTGAAACATGTAATGTTTAAGTAGAGTGTACTTTATATAGGGTGTGATTGATTAGCACAAAATTATCAATGTAAATATATTTATATACGTATATTATTTTTCTACTCTTGGCATGAATATTCTTAAGAATACAAGTTAAAAATAACTAAAGAATGTTCTTAAATAACACAACATATCACACAAATCACACATATATTTGTCAAGTCACCTCATGATAACTAGTAGAAAAGGGTGCTAAATTAAAATTTGAATTTGAGTACTGAAAAATAATATGGATCAATCCCACAGTAGTAAACCTAAACATTAATGATATATAAACTTATTATTACATAAAGAACACTATGATTAAAGTGAGCCCAAATCAGGGGCATGGGCATGCAATTTTCACCGTTACAAAAGCATAATGATGTAGAGTTTTTTAACATCTATGGTTGTAGTGCTCTAGCATTGATTAAGACATAATAATCAGAAAGCTTCCGATACCTTGCCACAATGGGTATATCATGTTCAATTCCACATAGGAATGATGTTTCATTTTGTAGGCGAGATGAGTACGAGTATTGATATATAAGTAATGAAGGGGAAGAGCAATGTGAATTGGGCTTGACCGAAGGAAGGAAAGAAAGTGATGTTGCAGCTGGTTTAACTTCTTCTAGACGACGAAGAAAAAATCAAGAAAAATGTATGGATAATAAAGTCTGACTCTGTCTACCACTACTAGATGACAGTGTAGCCCAATAATTGCTAAAGTTCAAAACTTATCTTGTAGCTTTGAGGTAGGACTACCAATGACGTTGGACATCTTGGAAGGTAGCTCTCACAAAATTTACATCTTTTTCATACTAGATAATTTTTGGTACATTCTTAGCAATAAACAATCAGACGGTAATTCTAAGACAAGATATGATCTCAGAAAATATCAACAAGAAAATAACTTCAGCAAAGAGGGCTATACACTTTTTATCTTGACTATATATTGCAATATAATGAATTATAATAATAAATGGTTTGAATATAATGTAGAAATGTTGATGACAATGTAGCCCAATAATCGCTAAACTTCAAAGTTTTCCATTCAGGACTGGAATCTTATCTTGTAGCTTTGGCGTAGGATTATTCCGTCGGTAGACATCTTGGAAGGTGGCCACTCTCAGCTCTCACAAAACTTACATCTTTTTAATACTAGGTAATTTTTGGTACATTCTTAGCAATAAACAATCAGACGGTAATTCTAAGACAAGATATGATCTCAGAAAATATTAACAAGAAAATAACTTCAGCAAGAGGGGTATAAATTTTTTATCTTCACTATGCAATTGTCAAGTATATCGAAATATAACGAAATATAATAATAAATCGTTTGAATATAACTTAGAAAGCTTGATGACAAATAATAAGAATTTGCACAAACTTCAATTATTTTTTATATTCTCAAAACCTTGTTCTAATGTGACATAGGTATGCGAATAACTTGCTCCATGAGGTAAACATGAGTGCCAACACATTGCAATGCTCTAACTTGATTGATGTAGTGTTCTTAAACATTCTCCAAGAGAGTGGACAAGCAAATCAATGACTAGGAGTTGAAATGTACATGAAAGACCTTTCAAATTTCAAGAGTTATTTGCATATTGATGCATTCATTAGTTGTACTACGGGGTAGACATGTGTTCATTGTGGTGTACAGATGTTTGTCATGGCATTTGACATTTTTGCTTCTATAACAAGTGGCAAACATGTCAAAATGAAAGAAACAATCAAGTTTAACAGTTGGATACAAGCCCACCTTCTTCCTAGGATGCCTTGAATCTTCCCAAGTCTCCAACAACTTTGCATAAAAGTCCTTAATGATTCAAAACCAACATAAACCAACACTTTCTTATGAAGGAACTCCAAAACTAGTCATTCCTTGACTAACTAGATAAATAATTGAACATTTGATTCTAGAAATGTTTTAATTTTTGGATCATACCTTCCTAGTTAAGAGACTTATGGTCCCCCAAAACTTAGGGACTCGTTAGGTGTGGAAATTTCTTTGCAACTATAAAGGAAAAATAACTTTCCCTAAAATTAGTCTATGTTAAGCTAGTAAAATATATACATATTTAAGCATAAATCAACCAAGACAAATTAATTGAGAGTTGAGCATGTATTTTGATTATGGTAATAATTCCATGTAGAATTTAAATAGAAACAATTTTACTTAGCTCTATGATTGAAGACTATAGAAAGACTAATGTAGCTCTTAACCTAAAATGCATTTGGATCTAGAATAGACTATCTCAAACCATCATTCACCTTGGAATCATAATACTTTGTTTTGACTATGTGGGATCAAGTCAAGGTCAAGTCTATAACTATAGATTTATCCTTCATCTACAAACTTGATTTGGCATTCTATAGAGCTCTATTTTTTGAACTCTAATCATATTTTCTTCCTCCTTTGCTAATATGTAAAGGCTAGCGGGATTTTAAAAATACCTTTCTTGGGCCATCTCTATTTTACAAGGAGATGAGTTCCTCTAGTTCAAGCCATGAAAAATAATGAGGAACAATCGAAAGACCACATTCTTTAGTCCTACATATGCTCCTTTAAATGTTCATCCAATCTAGACTCTTTACAATCCACCAATTGAAGTGTGAGATGCAAATGATAAGAAAATATAGATCTTGATATCCTTGGATATTAAAATTAATATATTCAATACCTTTAAATGCAAGGACATAGCAAGAAATAATGCAAATCTATGTTTAGATATCCCTTAAGGGTAAATGATTTCTCATAATTGGCTAAAAAATTTAATTTTAGGGGTTCAAGTTTGTGGGTTTGAGGACAAACCAAAATTCTAAACTAGACCTAAGATCAAAAAGTTGGTAGATCAAGGTGGAGAATGTTAGAGCCTGCTATTTTTCTAGGGTTTTAAATTATTTCTTCAAGGCATAAATCCTAAGTCCAAAAACCCTAAACCCTTCTCCTGATTCGGTTCGAGGCTTATGTTTTGTTGTTGACTCCCAACCTTAGTTGTCGATTGTTTAAGTTATGAATTGAGCCTTTGTAGGTCATGTTTCACTAGCACATCTGTCCTAGGTTACTATTTGATAGCTCGTGAATAATGAAATTATTAAAATTTTTAGCATTTGGATGTGGCAATCAAGTGTGGCATTGACACATGGAAGCTTATTGCATGCCCGCAAGTTTCTAAAGTTTGTTCCTTGTTGGGGCCACACTACCATGGAATGGTGCCACTTGTTTAGTAAGGCCACGATCTCATTGAAGTCAGAGATACTAGAACTACAACTATGTGATTTGTGATTGGTTGCACATGAACTGTGATCAGATTGTGAGGTTTAGCTGCATCATGCACTAAGAATATAACATGTATGTGAAGAGGTTAAAGGTTGGGAGTGAGAGGAGTGGATGACTAGGTAGAAGAAAGGAAGACCTGCAGATTTGAAGGATTGAACTTCGAGAGGCCATTGAGGGCCCTATTGTAAATTTGATCTTTGATTTATTTTGTAGATTGAATAAAATTTATTTTGTTTTGTTGCAATCTTAAGTTGGTTTGCAAATTAAGTTTATGACCAAATAGTTTCTTGTGTGCAAGTAAATTATGTGTATTGTTGGGCAAGAGGGAGCTTCTTGCGTCAAAAACGTAAGAGAAAAAACATGGGTTTGTAATATAATAAATTCAATATCAAGAGATTTAAATAATAATTAGGGGCATTATTCAAGATTCTATGAACAAAGACATTACAAGATAAGTTTGTTAAGTGAAACCCATGAAGTTGGAGTAGAGTGTTTGAAAAATATACAATGAGTATAATTGGTCATAGTCATCAAAACACTCATAACACCTTAGTCCTAGGCTCCTAATCACTAATCAAATTCTAGCTTCTAGTTTCTTGCTTTATGTGGCAGTTTTGCAATCACTTAAAGAGAACTATCCACCATAAAAGAGACAAACTCCATAGTCCTTCACCATTATTTTAGATTCTCATTCTTATATATTCAAATACATTTATTTTTATTTTTTATGTTGGAAAATGTCCCCTTGGGGGCTTTTCCCTCCTAAGGTTTAGCTTCCAGGCTCTTAGAATGCATTTAGAGCATCTTGCATGATTATTTGAACTCCCGGTGAGAAAACCCCCAAGTCTTGTGTAAAAAAGGCCTAGGGGTTGCTATTTTGATTATCCTTGAGAAAAAATGGTAGGGTGGACTTGGGTACTAGCGCCCTATTCTTGCCCTATTTTGGGTCTACTCTAAATTCAAATGTCGGTTTAGTGATCGTTACTTAGGTCCTATGCCGACATCTCAAGTTTGAATTACAAAATTCTTAGTAGGAATCTTTGTAGTTACATATATAAGCATGTTTAGTGTTTCATTTGCAAACTAGAAGAGGATTGCAAACTTTAAGCATACTTGTGATTTTTATGATATTCATTGTGTTGCAGAGCAGAGCATTGTTGTTGTGTTTGTGATTGCAAATTTGACATCTTCTCCTCATGGCGAGCAAGAGCCTCTTCCTTCCATGAGAGCTTTATCATCAAGGTGACATCTATTGTGTTTGTTTATCATTTATCATTTGGATTTTACCTCTATCTCGTAGGGATATGCACTCCTATCTGACAACGATGTTCGAAAAATTTAAATGTCTCTCCGAGGCTTGACCGAGGCAAGCCTCTAAACACCACAACCCTCTCCCACACTCCTTGTGATTGCAAGTTATAGGTGTCACATCTAGACGGAGTGGAGTTGTATAGGAGGTTGGAAAACAAAAAGCATTCCAGATCTGAAAGAAAGCTGGACATTGGAGCTTTTTCGGGACTAGGGTGCTAGCACCAGTGTCCTCCGAAGTTGAATGAGTAGAAATTGAAGTTATAGGGAAGATCAGTGCCAGAAGGACATCCTGATTCTACAAAGAAAAAGGTACCTTGGACTTGGATGCTAGCACCAGTGTCCCTGACTTTTCCACCTTCCAAACTTCAAAAAATAGTGAGTTAAGAATCTCTGTCCTTCACCTTGTCTTAAGAGGATTTGTCGCAATTCATCAATTTGCTTATTGTTTTGTTTAATTAGGGTTTTGAAAGCATTTGAGCATTAGATAGAGACATTGTTTGATAACATTTGAGTTTTTGCAGCATCCCAAGTGGCAGTCCAACCTTTTAGGTGATTGCTCTCACTTAGTGGAGATTCAACTCAGTTGATATGCCCTTGGAATGTTTGGTGTGAAAGGAGGATTCCACATAAACCCTTGAAAATTGAAAACCCCTCTTTTTACCACTAAACATTTTGGTGAACCCGTGTTTCTAGAATGTTTGCACCTTGCTGAGTGGTGTGTGATAGATTTGCATTCATTCATCTTATTGCATTTGAAAAATTACCAAAAATTGAACAATTTGAAAAATTTGGTATCTTAGGCTTGCATTTTGGCATAATTTTAATTAATTGGCATTTAATTTCATCTAAATTCTAATATTTTCATTTGATCTGATCTAAATTATAGAAATTCATCATTTAATATTCATTTGCATTTCATTTTCATGCTTAAATTGTTAAAAATTGCTTGAAATTATACATTTTTATAAAAACCTAGTTTTGCATTAGCTAGGGTTTGTGGCTAAAATCTTGATTCATATTTTACTACCCTTTTCAAATACTCACTAGGACTGATTTCTAATTGCAGTGTTGCATCATAGTGGGTTTCAAGGCGAAATTTCCTATCTAGGGTTTGAAAAACTTGCATTTTCACTAGATTTGGCCTTATCGTGTCTCTAGATTTACACTACAAGCATGTTGTGAGGGATTTAACTGCATTAATTGATTGATATTAGGGTTATTATTTACTTCCCCTCCTCAAAATACTTACAACACCCTTTCTTCTAGGCTTTTGCATTGAGAATTGGTGAAAAATTGCATATTTTAGAATATTTTCACTAGGTTCTGACTTGTCATCACTCTAGGGTTGCATCAAAGGCGTGTTGTGAAATATATTTTTGCATCATTGAGCTATTATTAGGCATATCATTTGTTGTACCCCTTGAAATTATTCACAACACCTCTTCTTTCATTCATTTGCATTGAGAAAAGAGTGGAAAATCAAGCATTTTGGATCTTAAACATATCTTGCTTCTTGGGTTTGTTCTATTTGTTTGTGTATTGTGTGTTGCATGTTTTTGTATGAGTCTTATAAGCCACTACCCTAATACAAATATACCCTTGAGAAGAAGTAGAAGACTCATGGGATTTAGTGCTCCTGAATAGAACGGTATTCCTACCTCTGAAAATCCATTGAACACTTTCTTTACAAAAGGAGAGACACAAATTTTGCAAGATATTATACCTCCTACAACTACAATGGAAGAGAAAAATTTTCATGATGTTGAGGAACCTATTGAGGTGGTAACACATGTATCCGATGAGAAAATAGATAAACTTGACAAAGAGTTAGTCGATTTTCAAGTATTTGTGGAAAATGAAAGGATAGTAGAAGAAGCTATACTTGCGATTCATAAGAGAATTGATAAGAGAAGGACAAGATGGTGTTAATGTAATCTGAGGCTTAGCACATATTGTACAAACTAATGTTATGTCGATGTTTGAATGTGCAAAAGTTATTGTATACAACTAAACATGACACGACTCTAACTAAATAAATATTTTAAATATTTATTTCATTTTAAATTCCTCTATCAATAAATAAATAAATCAATTTATTTATTTGATTCATATTTTTCCAAAATATTAAATAAAATCATTTATTTAATTAAATCATCCAAATTCTTCTAAAATCATTCTAAATTAAATAATACCAAATTATTTAATTAATTCTTCTAAATTCCAAAGTCTTCAAATCCATAAATATCAAATCATCCTCTATATTTAAATAAATCCAAATATTTATTTAAATTATCTATTTCCTCCAAAATTGAATTAAAACAAAAAATAATTCAATTAATCCATGTGCACATGTAACTAAATATTTTAATATTTAAATTGTTCATTTATCTTCACCCACATGTAATTAAATATTTCTAATATTTATTTACTTAAATTCCTCTCATGCAAATCAGTTAACTCAATTAACTCCTCAAATCTATTCTGTTAACTGGCCAGTCATCTCAGTTAACTCCTCAATCTATTCTATTAACTCCCATATCTCAAAATAGAGCAGGACACTTGTCATCTCCCTATTCGTGCACATCCTCTCAAATTTCCTCAACTATTGATCTTCTTTCTCACAAATCTATAAATACAACCCCTATTCCTCCATTTGAAGTATCCAAGCTTTTTATAAACTTACTCTATAGGAATCACAGCATGCCATTGGCACAAAATCACTCCATAGGTTGAGATCACCATTATCATTGTATTGTTAAGATCCTCTTCATTGTAAAACCTATCAACAACCATTGTCCATTGTCATCTTGGAAAAAGCAAGGAAGTGCCCCTTCTGAGGGCTCTATTCATACACGAGATCAATTTGAGATAGGCGACCAATGGAAATCACGAAATAGAAAGGTTTGCAAGGTATTGTGTTCTTTCTGTTTGATCTTATTTGTTTCAATTTCATTGAGTTATTGGATTATATTAATATACTGATATTGACCACATTTTCTGGCACCCACAGTGGGGCCTTTGCCCCAATTTAACTTCAAAATTGATTTTTTGTGTGCAAGAATCCATACACAGAATTTTTCTGTGCATCCATCACATCCTGTTGCACATTCACTCACTGTTATAGTGCATCTGTCAAACCTGTGCATCTGTCACATCCTGTTGCACATCTACTCACTGTTATTGCGCATCTATCAAATCTGTGCATCCACTCACTATTACGACGCATACATTATCTGTTACTCTGCATCCGTTTCTGCGCATTCATTCACTGTATCTAAGCATTTATTTTGCTAGGTTTTTTGAGCTATTTCTTGGTAAATTTCTAACTCTAACATCATTTGCAGATTCTCAGATCCACCTTGTAGGCTAAGAGCTGGTCAGGCATATAGTTGCATGGTTAACTCTTATCTAGATCTAAATAGCAAAGGAAGTAATTGAGCTTGTTCATGCAAATTTCACTTAGATCTAAATAGGAGGGAAGTAATTTGTACTTGTTGCATCACAACTTGAACATAGTCCCAACTAGGAGGATTAAAATTGAACAATTGCTTTCAAAAGATTTTTCAAAGTTAACAAATCATGTGTGCCTGATAGAGTAACTCATTTAGTTTTTCTCTTTTTAACTAGGAGGAAAGAACCAGTGTTTTCTGTGATTTTGGAATGATGATAGGACTATGCTCTCCTCTTAACTAGGTGACAAAAATGCCAGAATCATCATTTCACATGTTTGTCCTTTAGAGAGGCCTGCCCTTGGAATTCCTTCCTTCCAAGTGGGACGACCTTAAGTGGTAATGAGCGAACACCAATCTCTTCCAATCCACTATAAATAAACTATGTTTGAGGCAAAAGTCTCAAACAACGAGTGCGGATTAGTTACACTAACAACCCCTCTCCCCATAAACCCCGCAAAGCATAACCCTTGCAGGCTGGGAGGCTCCATAACGGAGGTTATTGCTGCCGCATGTGTAACCATTCGAATGGATGCCCTTACTACATATCCATTATTTGTAGAAGCCAAAAACCTCTATCTACCGGTGCAAGAAGACAAATTATTATCTTCCGAAGATGCCTCACATTCTTACAGTTCAATAGTTGAGATAATAGGGAAATCCTAAGGTTTGCGAGCCTTGGGAACCCGAAACTTGGTGTGCTAGAGAAGTTTGTGCACTTGTAAGGGGGAGTCCATACCCCAAGTTCATGAAGTTATTCACTTTGAATACGCGTAGCTAGAGCAATCCAAGTGAGATTTCAGTATATATTGCCCTTTCCATCCTAGGATTTGTACTTACTTTTCGTCAAAAACATCAAAAATAAAAATTAAAAAACAAAAATATCAAACAATCATGAAAATATTCTTTGCGTGTGATGTGTCTTTCTTTCCATAATCAAAGAAACAAATCAAAAAGAGAAACATTCAAACAAGGAACCCAAAAACATTGAAAAATGTGCCTTTACCAAGTCAAAATCAGTCAAAATTAGACAAAACAACACAGATCTACACATCTACTTCATCCTGTTGCGCATTTGCCTCACCCTATTGCGCATCTATTTTCTGCTACGCTTTTACATAATTCTGTTACGCTTTTACACAGTTCTGCTACGCATTTGCTTTTCCACCAGACCTGCGCATACACTTCCTAAAGTTGGGCATTTATACTTTGTTCTAGCGCATCTATTATTCCACCAGATCTGTACTTTTGTTCCCTGTTGCTATGCATATATGCTTTGTTCCTACGCATCTATCATAGTGAGTACTTCTGTATAGTTTGTCAGAAAAACACCTACCTTTTTGAGCACCCATTTCAATCTTGTATCAATTTCTAAGATCAAATTAACCATACAGTCACTTCTCCCATTCATTTCCACAATGTACCCTCTTTTCAATCAATCATCTTGTCAAAATTTCCCAAAACTTCCTGAGAACAAATCAAACTATCAAAACCAGGATACTACAAGGTAATTTTTGGATCATATCAGACTCAAGCATCACTAGTAAGTCTCCACTAATAGGATCTATCATCCTTCTATCTCGAAACTTCACTAGTTTGTTTTGGTACAAAACTAGCCTCTACCAAATAATCGGATTGCAACTATCCTTATTTTTGGCTACCGTTTCATATCAACTAACTTGTTGGAAACCATTGATCAAAGAAAAGCCTTGTTCAAATCTTATCACCACCAATATCCCCTTCACTACAACCTCCAAGCACATCTTACCAAAGCATCCAATTTCACCTCCCTCCATTCCAAATCACATTGCATGGTGCAAACTAGATCACATAAGCAAAAACAAATTGAAAAGGCTGAAATATTTGACAAAATTGTCCCCTCCCCTCACGACAGTGATGAGGGGATATGTCATGAGGACTTACAAGAAGCTCTCCAAGACAGAAAATTTCAAAGACTGATGGACAAAGTACTCCACGAAGACCCAAAAAAGTTCTTTCTCCACCTAGCAACCCAAGGAGTAAAGCTCCCCGCTGACTTTGACATCACAGCATTGAAAGAAACCAAAGAGGAAAGAACTCATGAATATAGCACACGTGAGGAAAGAACCCTTGACACAGACAAAGGAAAGAAAACCAAAAACTCAACCACACCTTAAGACATGTTGACAAAACAAGTTCAAACCCTACAACAACAACTAGTGGACCTCCAAATAGGGACGTCCACTAAACACTATTCGTTGGAGGATATCTCGCTATATCCCTTCGCTAAGAGCTTGAACATGATCCCCTTTCCCCTTAGATTTGAAGTTCTAAAATTTGACAAGTATAAAGGAAAGGGTGACCCTAGAGACCATATCAGAGAATTCAGTGCCACATGTCTAGAGGTTGCTCACAATGAAACTTTTCTCGTGAGACTCTTCCCTAGATCTCTAGGAGGGTAAGCCATGGAGTGGTTCTCTTGACTCCCCCCAGGTATCTATACCTTTGATGAGTTAGTGAACAAATTTGTCACACATTTCTCGTATAATATCAAACATGAGGTATCCATGCTTGACCTTTGCAACACAGAACAAAAGAGTGGTGAATCCTTCGCTGCTTTCTTACAAAGGTGGAGGCAACTTGCAAGCAAGTGCTCATATCATGCCCTTGAGAAACAGATGACAGAAATGTTTGTCCATAATCTCAATCCCGATCTCAACTATCAAATTCAAATCCAATGCCCTACCTCATTCACAAAAGTCATTAAGATGGGGTTATTCAATGAAAAATCTATGATCGTGAAAGGACAAATAAAATTATTCAAAGACACTCCTAACTCAAACTATACCATAGATAAGTCAAAATTCTGGACCAAAAACAAGAACATTGTCAAAAATGGAGTGGTTGATGCTAAAGTAGCAGCTCCTAAACAACCAATTTTAAATCTCAAAGGAGCATCAAACAATGCAACACTGAGCAAACCTTCATCAAATGAACCGAGACAACCATACAACTTTCCTCCTAGACAAAAATTTATACTGTTGGAGGAGTCATATGAGTCTGCTTTGAGAAAGTTAGTGGCAAACAATGAGATCACCCTTCCCACCACATGAGACTATGAACCTCAAGTCAAACCCTCTTGGTGGAAGGATACTGATTTCTATGAGTACCATAGAAATAAAGGCCATAAAACTAGTGACTATATCCGCTTGAAAAACATCATACAAGACTTACTAGATCAAAATTGTGTGGGCACAAAAGATCATCCCTCTAACAAATCACATGTGGCATTTAAGGATCCGCTCCTTAACCATGATAGGAAAAACACTCATAACAACAATAATAACAACCAGCCAGATCATAATAATGGGAATAATGTTGCTAACTACACAAATGCACCATTCAAGTACACTGTTAATCACATATAAGAGCATATCCCACAAATCAATGTGCTCATATTTAACAAACAATTGGATTCCAACACCAATTCTGATTGCAAAATCACCACCCACAGTGAAAATTCACCTTGCACACACCCTCTCCAAGGTCATCTACCATTATTCTCCATCTATTGTATTGTCCATCTACCCATACACTTATGAAGGATGTGATCCAATGGTTATTAGCAAGGAATCAACCATGTCCATATCATAAAACACCTATCCAAGAGCCTATCAAAGAGTCCCCAAACACGTCCATTGCTTCAACCCCATCATGTAATCCATTACTAATCAAGCCTATTGAAGAGTCCTCTACCATGAGTCCAAGCCAAATTCTTCTCTACCCTAATGTTGTTGACCATCTAGAATCTATCGAGCTTATCCACGAGTCTCCCACTTCCACTTCCATTCAAGAAAATCAAGATCTATGTCAAGCAGATAATCTAAAGCATGTGGACTATGCCATCAGCCCACCAAACTTAGAACTTGAAGATACAAGGTTCTTCTTCGACTTACGACAGATGCCTTCTGAGGTAGAATTAACAAAACAAGGAGACCCTGCGTTATACCTACAAGTGTGGATCTATGATATACATGTATCAAACGAGCCTTAATCGATGATGGGGCAATAGTTAACATAGTTCCTTTCTCCCTATTCGAGAGGATGGGCTATGGGCACACTAATATCACCACTTCACGAGATACTCTAAGTGGGTATGATACTCTAAAGGCCACCACCATAGGCAAGATTACCCTTCCAATAACCTTGGGACCTAAGACCATTCCTACAACATTCTACATCATAGACAAAGATACAAGATACAATTTGATCCAGGAAGGCCATGGTTACACAGGATGAAAGTTGTACCTTCCACATTATTTCAAGAGGCTTGATTTCTGCATTTAGGGAAAATATATGTCACCAAGGGGGATCCAGAACCTTTCAGCATGCTAAATTCAAAAATGCCAGACAAGTGTATAAGTATCCCCATTAACTACGAACTCCCTACCAACAAATTGACGATTACTAATCCTACACCTCACTCAATTGGGATCCCAGAAAAGACCACAAACACCACAGAAATCAAAACTCTCAAAGACGAGCCATTACCAAAACAGAGAGAAATGGTCCCCAAGGATAAGACTATTGAGATCATGGAATTGATTACGCAGGATGGACCACTCATAACACCAGAAGAAATAGAATCATATGAACCTCTCATGTCAATAGAGGATTCACCTCAACCAGTGATGTCCATGGAAGAGGTGCATTCTATTGATAATGAATCAACCAATGTTATAGGAATGCTACCTCGAATGTTCATGGTATCCAAACTACAAGAAAAACCAACCACTCTACCTCAGTTCAATCCAATGAACTCGGTGAATGGAAGGCACCTCAGGTATGAATTGAAATGGTCAAAAGACTTCTCAACGAGGATGAAGAAAGTGAAGGCATCCTTCACAAAGAATGGAAGATGTGAGTGATAGTTGGTGTTGATGACCCTATCATCTTTGAACTCCCACAAAGTTACATCGGATATGCCATGGATTTAAGACTAGAGCCTAATGGGAGGATGAGTATAAGCTCTCTCCCTCCAAATGAACAAAGGGAACCACAAACTCCCCCTGACTTTTTCCAACTTTTGTAAAGAATCCAACAGAGATCAAATGTGAAGCTCTACATGGAAGAGCAATTCGATCTATTAGCAGAACTATTGAATTATGATGGAGTCCTGTATTGGACCCCTTCTCATCAACAATGCCAAGGGAAACCACTGAGTTGGCAGCGATAGATTCATGTGATAAATCCTACAGAATAGGAGAATTGGTCTTGAGAAGAGGTAGCACAAAAAATAAGAAAAGAAGATGAAAAAGAGCTTTTTCAGAAGACTGGAAAGGTCCTTACATGGTCAAAGAAGATGTCAGAAACAGTGCCTATCTCTTGTGCACAATGGAGTGAGAGGAATTTGACTAGATAGTCTATGCCTTTCACCTCACGAAATATTATGTCTAAAAAACCAAAAAAATCATAAAAGCATGAAAAATACAAAAAATTGTAAAAATCAAAAATATCAAAAATAATTTGTTTCTTGCATTTCTGTATCATTCTGTTCATCTTGCATTACTGTCAGTGATTTTCTCTTGTACTATTTTCCTTGCAGTAAGGAGCCTTGGGTTGCCTGGATTTACATCATCCTTTCAAGACCTAGAGATTCCCTGTTCTCACAACCGCCACTATCACCTTTCATTCCCAGTGATTCTGATCAAAGCCTAGCTCTTAGCTTTACACTAATCCCAATCTTAATGAGTCAAGATTTTAGGTCTAAACAAAGTCAGTATTCAAACCTACAGTGTTCAAAGGAATCTTACAAGTAGACCCTCCCAATTCTTCCCTAGTAGTAGAGAAGTCCAAATGGGTTACGAAAACTTTAGGTGGCACTCAGCCCCTTATCTTTCTTAGCAAAAAACGTTAGGAAGATCAAAAGTCTGAAGGAAGCAATCTAAAATCCAAGTGAATAAAAAATGAGTGGTAAAAAATAAGAGTGTCAAAAGGTGAGAATTGAGAGATCAAGCTTACATATCCAAAATTCCAAAAAAACATTCATTTTCATATAGTCAAAAAAAAGGGGGAAAAGTCAAGTGAGGAAAATACAAACAAAGCAAAAAAGTAAAGAAAAAAAGAGATACAAAAAAAGAGTGAAAGAGGGAAGATTGTTGAATGTTCGTACTCTTGGGTGGAGACCAGTCTAAGCTCAAAGCCTCACGAGTGACATTCTAACAAAGAAAGAAAGGTGCAAACCACACACATGCACTAGGTGAGCAACACCTAAGGTCTATTAGTCTCTAGGATCATCTTCTATCTAGGGACCCTTGTTCTTTCCCATCTATCCTTTACCCTGGGTCTATCTTGTTTGCCATCTATGATCTAAGTCTATCGAACGCCAATAAAATTTGCTACTTGTCTAAGTTGAAAGCTTGTCAGATTGTCTTATCTAGACAAGGATCAGTGTTTAGCCTTTAGCAAAAGCCTAAATTCAAAAGCAATCCATCTTCACTCACACCCCCACTTGAGGTGCAAAATCCTATCTCACAGCCTTGAATAGATCTCCTATATCAGGACACCCTGCAGTCCCCTAAATCAAAAATCATATTTCAGAGTAGTCATGTTGTTTGTTCCACATTACATTCATGCCAAAATTAAAAAAAAATCCCAAAAACATTAAAACATTCCTAAAATCTAAAAGCGCAATCATTAACATCATACTAGAAGCAAGAGGCTACTCCTAAAGCAAATACATTTGTCTACATACCGATTGCCAACATCTACTACATCAATTGCTTGTCTTGTATAGGATGTTCCATTGTTGAAACCAGACTAGGCATCTTATGTGACATGTTTTCATTTCCTGCAACTAGATATTATCCTATCAATAGATCAATGCCCTTTAATGGATATAACATTCCTACAATAAGGCTATTATCTATCCTATCCAATCTATCATGAGCAACCTCCTTGGAAAGAGAATATGTCATTTGTGTTTCTTTTTTATCAATCAATCGATTTATTTTTGGTTCATCCATCTTGTCATCCGTTGTGACCCCATTGTTAGTATCAATCCCAAACTATGTCACCTCTGCATGTTCACGTAGGCAAGGCCATCTTGTATCGATGAGCCCCTGAGGCTTCCCTATCCACCTTCTTCATCCTATCACTGGTCTGTCACCATTCGTCTATTCTAGAGTCAACCTTCAAGTCCCAAACTACATTGCCTTTGCATCGTCATGTAGGCAAGGCTATCATTGATGGGCCCCCGAGGCTACCCATCTGCATCTGCACCATTTCCAATCGCCTAGGTCTTAGGTCTACGTGGTCCACACCCTAAACTATGTTGTCTCTACACCGTCACGTAGGCAAGGCCATCATTGATGAGCCCCCGAGGCACTAGGTTAGTCCCTTAGGGCCCAGTTCTTCGTATCTATTGTCCATTCTTCCATAATAAATTGATCCTTTACCTGACTGGGGGCAAGTCCTCGACCTGGTTACGAAGTTAGATTCTGGAATGCCACATGTTCTAAGAGGGTACCAATAAGGATTGTGATACCTTTCATTCGACACACATGCGCAACAAAAGCATGCTTCCAAGCAGAAATTTTGATGCAAGACATCAACCTATCCAAAGCAAAACAAACAATGGCCTAAATGCTCCAAAATGATTTTATCTAAATTATGGCAAGAAAACACATCTAATGCAAGAAAGTTTTGTTTTGATTGGTTGTGCCTTAAATTTTAACTTTTGTTATCATGTTTCCTACGCTACTCAAGGCTACCAACAAACTAGATCTATGTTATGCTGGGGGCGTGATTATTTTATTTGTTTGCTGCTTGTGGGTTTTCTTTAGTAATGTGAATCCTTGCCTAAAGACATGATCAATATAATGATCATCAAGGACATTAGAGGTCTAAACATGAAACAGGTGTAATCCTTGTCTGTTGATACTCAAGCAATACTCAGGTCATCTTGGTTCAATTATACTTAAATGCTTGTATTAACTTGCTAAATAAAAATCCATGTAAGAAATACTCAGGTCATCTTGGTTTAATTATACCTAGATGCTTGTATTTACTTACAACATGTCACAAAAACACAAAAATAACAAAAAAATCACCCAATGATGAATTAAGCACTTCAAAATATTTGCAATATCAAGGTGACAAATATCTACATCCATACGTATCCAATTACATTTCATATACCATCCATAAATAAAATTTTTTTTCAAAGTGCCAATGTTTACAAGTAAAAGCTTGTCATTCCTTCATTCTCATTTCTTCTATCTACTCTCAATCAAATTTATATCAATCATTGTATCTTTCATCAAATCTCTTTTACATTGATTGAGTACACTAGAACTACATATCATCATCTCATCTCAAACTTAAGGTACCTTGATCTTGTGGATACGGGTATGTAGGCAGTCTGGAATACGAAGGAAGTATCCAGTACTCAAGTACATAAGATATCATCATCCTCATCATCATCATCAACATCATTTATCTTATCTATTTTCTTTCCTTGTCACCCTCGCTCTTGCGTGAATGGGGCATCACCAATCATTAATCCAATCAATACAAGCAATGATCCAAATGCAAGTCATCCTTGATCCATACCAATCTAGCTAATCAAATCTCACCAAATTATCCAATCACATCCTTTGGTCTTGATCCTAATCTTGTCATAAACTAAATCAATCAATTGTCATCATCAGTGGGATGTATCTTTCCCACATCTTCGTGTTGATCTAGGGATATATCTTTCCCTACAATGAAAACACTAGCATTTGGGATATGTCTTTCCCACATCTTTGTGTTGATCTAGGGATATATCGTTCCCCGCAATGAAAAACACTATCATCACTCATTATCAATTACTCATTGGTTTATGGCTAGACGGGAGAAATACCTTGTTTGTTCTTGTATCATTTGTGCATATTTGCTTGCTTGCTTGTGTGTGTTATCATTTTACCTTGCGTAGCATGTCATTCAACTCTTTCATTCATCCATTATCTTGCATCCACCAATTTCTTCACCCTAACCTCTTGTTCAACCTATCTCATCGTGAGATCGTCCGTCATCATGTCATCACATTCTTCCCATCCAATCTCTCGAGGGGGCATCCTACCATCATTAAACCTATACCAGGGGCAAACTGGGGCATACATCATTATCATAATTTTTTTTTAATTCTTTGAAACAACGTGATAAAACACATTGCATCAAAGAGGGGCAAAATGTATACACCTAAAAATGACATCACTCTAAATAAATAAATATTTTAAATATTTATTTCATTTTAAATTCCTCTATAAATAAATAAATAAATCAATTTATTTATTTGATTCATATTTCTCCAAAAAATTAAATAAAATTGTTTATTTAATTAAATCATCCAAATTCTTCTAAAATCATTCTAAATTAAATAATACCAAATTATTTAATTAATTATTCTAAATTCCAAAGTCTTCAAATCCATAACTATCAAATCATCCTCTATATTTAAATAAATTCAAATATTTATATAAATTCAAATATTTATTTAAATTATCTATTTCCTCAAAAATTGAATTAAAATAAAAAATAATTTAATTAATCCATGTGCACATGAACTAAATATTTTAATATTTAAATTGCTCATTTATCTTCACCCACATGTAATTAAATATTTCTAATGTTTAATTACTTAAATTCCTCTCATGCAAATCAGTTAACTCCTCAAATCTATTATGTTAACTGGTCAGTCATCTTAGTTAACTCATCAATCTATTCTATTAACTCCCATATCTCAAAATAGAGCAGGACACTTGTCCTCTCCCTATTCACGCACATCCTCTAAAATTTCCTCAACTATTGATCTTCTTATTCATTCTACACCATTGATCTTCTTTCTCACAAATCTATAAATACAACCCCTATTCCTCCATTTGAAGTATCCAAACTTTTTATAAACTTACTCTACAGGAACCACAACGTGCCTTTGGCATAAAATCACTCCATAGCTTGAGATCACCATTACCATTGTATTATGAAGATCCTCTTCATTGTAAAACCTATCAACAACCATTCTCCATTGTCATCTTGGAAAAAAGCAAGGAAGTGCACCTTCTGAGGGCTCTATTCATACACAAGATCAATTCGAGATAGGCGACCAATGAAAATCATGAAATAGAAAGGTTTGCAAGGTATTATGTTCTTTATGTTTGATCTTATTTGTTTCAATTTCATTGAGTTATTGGATTATATAAGTATACTGATATTGACCACATTTTCCTGTAACAGTTATAAACATGTCATCACTGACTCATACACAAGTATCCACACCTATACTAACTACATGAATATCTACATTTACATCGACAATTTTAACAACTAATGCACATGCTTGTAGTAATGCTACCATTGGTATTGGAGTATCTAATGGCAGTAATTCACAAAATTACAAAGTTGTGGGATTCAACTATCAAAACCTAGCCCCTAGGGTGATTTCATATCACTGTCAACCACCCCTTCAATCTACTTATTCTCAACCACCTTCCACCTATCACTATGTCCAACCACCACTCACTTATTCACAACCTCCGCTTGTCACTACCCATGCTCAATCACCTCCACATTTCTATTCCAATTCCTCACAACAAACTACATCTCCTAATGATGCCATCTTAAACCAACTCTTGCAAGGCATGACTTCTTTACAACAAAAGGTGACAAGCTTGACAAATGCTTCACAACCTAATATAGCAACTTACCATGCTCGTAATCCTTTATCCCATGCAATCTTGAGAACTCGTATGCCTAAGAAGTTTGAAACTCCTCGCTTTGAAAAATATGGTGGAAAAGGTGATCCCAATACTCATTTGGCAGCATTCATGGCTATCTGTAGTGATTTTTATTTTGAAGAGGACTTGTTAGCAAAAATTTTCCTGCGATCTCTTAAAGATACTATTTTAGAATGGTTTTGCTCTTTACCTCCAAATTCAATACACTCTTTTTGGGTAAGTGCAAAAAGTTGGGGGACCAAAAAGTGGCCAATATTTTTTCAAAAAAAATTACGACATAATGCAAGCGCATTATAATGTACTCGCATTATGGTTTGGTAATGACGAGCCTAAGGCTCAGAAAAACCAAACCATAACGTGAGTGTGTTATGTTTAATTATATATATAAAAAGAGCATTTCTGCTCATTCATTTCTTTTATTCTCTCTACCTCTCCATCCATCCTTAGCCATCTAGGTCTCACTTAACCCTAAACCCTAAAGCCTCAACCCTCAACCCTTAAACCTTAAATCCTAAACCCTATCCCTAAACCCTCAACACCTTGCCTTAAACCCTATTCCCTCAACCATAAACCCTAATCTCTCAACCCTAAACCCTACACCCTATCACTAAACTCTACACCCTATCACTAAACCCTACACCCTATCACTAAACCCTAATCCCTTAACCCTTAGCCCTAAAGCCTCAACCATCAATCCTTAAACCTTCAACCCTAAACCCTATCCCTAATCCCTATACCCTCAACATTCTACTTTAACCCTAATCCCTCGACCCTAAACCCTCAACCCTCAAACCTCAACCGTCAACCCTCAATGTCAAACCCTAATCCCTTAACCCTAAACCCTATCTGTAAACCCTCAACACTATACCTTAAACCATAATCCCTCAACCCTAAACCATAAACCCTATCCTAAACCTTAATCCCTCAACCCTCAACCCTAATCCCTTAAACCCTAAACCCTAATCCCTCGATACTATACCTTAAACCCTAATCCCTTATCCCTAAACCCTCAAACCCTATCCCTAATCCCTATACCCTCGACACTCTACTTTAACCCTAATCCCTCGACCCTCAACCCTATCCCTAAACCCTCAACCCTCGAACCTCAACCCTCAACGTCAAACCCTAATCCTTCAACCCTTAACCCTAATCCCTCAACCCTAAACCCTCAACACTATACCCTAAACCCTAATCCATCAACCCTAAACCCTAAAACCTAAACCCTAATCCCTTAACCCTCAACCCTAATCCCTCAACCCTAATCCCTTAAACCCTAAACCCTAATCCCTTGATACTATACCTTAAACCCTAATCTTATCCCTATACCCTTGACACTCTACTTTAATCCTAATCCCTTGACCCTTAACTCTATCCCTAAACCCTCAACCCTAAACCCTATCCCTAAACCCTCAACACTATACCCTAAACCCTAATCCCTCAACCCTAAACCCTGTCCCTAAACCCTATCCCTAAAGCCTCTCTCATTTTATTATATCTTTCCCTTCACCTCTCTATCTCTCACCTTTGTTTCCCATCACCTCTCTACCTATTTGTAAACCCTAAACCCTATCCCTAATGCCTCTACCCTAAACTCTATCCCTATTCCTAAATCCTCAACCCTCGACACTATACCTTAAACCCTAATCCCTTAACCCTCATCCCTAAAGCCTCAACCCTCAATCCTTAAACCTTCAACCCTAAACCATATCCCTAACCCCTCTAACCTCAACACTCTACTTTAACCCTAATCCCTTAACCCTCAACCCTATCCCTAAACCCTCAACCCTCAAACCTCAACCCTTAACCCTCAACCCTCAACCCTCAACGTCAAACCCCAATCCCTCAACCCTTAACCCAAATCCCTCAACTCTAAACCCTATGCCTAAACCCTCAACCCTCAACACTATACCTTAAACCCTAATCCCTATCCCTCAACCCTTAACCCTTAAAACTTAAACCCTAAAACCTATCCCTAAACCCTCAACACCTGACACTATATCTTAATCCTTAAACCCTAAACCCTCATCCCTAAAGCCTCAACCCTCAATCCTTAAACCTTCAACCCTAAACCCTATTCCTAATCCCTATACCCTCGACACTCTACTTTAACCCTAATCCATCTACCCTCAACCCTATCCCTAAACCCTCAACCCTCAAACCTCAACCCTTAATGTCAAACCCTAATCCCTCAACCCTTAACTCTAATCCCTCAACCCTAAACCTAATCCCTCAACCTTCAACCCTAATCCCTTAACCCTCAACCCTAATCCCTCATCCCTAAACCCTAAACACTATCCCTATTCCTAAACCCTCAATGGGCTTGATACTATACCTTAAACCCTTATCCCTTATCCCTAAACCCTCCAATCCTATCCCTAATCCATATACCCTCGACACTCTACTTTAACCCTGATCCCTTGACCCTTAACCCTATCCCTAAACCCTCAACCCTCAACCCTCAATGTCAAACCCTAATCCCTTAACCCTTAACCCTAATCCCTCAACCCTAAACCCTTGACACTATACTTTAAACCATAATCCCTTAACCCTCAACCCTAAAGCCTTAACCCTCAATCCTTAAACCTTCAACCCTAAACCCTATCCCTAATGCCTCTACCCTAAACTCTATCCCTATTCCTAAACCCTCAACCCTCAACACTATACCTTAAACCCTAATCCCTTATCCCTAAACCCTAAACCCTATCCCTCAACCCTCAACCCTTAAAACTTAAACCCTAAAAACTATCCCTAAACTCTCGACGCTAAACACTATATCTTAAACCCCAATCCCTTAACCCTCAGCCCTAAAGCCTCAACCCTCAATCATTAAACCTTCAACCCTAAACCCTATCCCTAATCCCTCTACCCTTAACACTCTACTTTAACCTTAATCCCTTGACCATCAACCCTATCCCTAAACCAACTCTACTTTAGATTTAATACTCTACTATTGCATTGATTTAATACTCTACTATTAAAGCTTAGCATTCACACAAATGCAAATGTTCATATTATAGAAGACTACATTATATTAGACTATTAGAGATCCCTCAGGAAAATGTATTAACAAAACTGCTTTGCCTTATGTTAGCTTACAATTAAACCCATTCTTTTTGATACTCTTCTCTTAATAAAGTAAGAGTAATAAGAATAGAAGGCAGTGAATTTGATCTTACTAGTATGCATGGTTGGTTTACATTCCGTGACTTCATTTTCATTGAATAAAAAGGTTTATCTAATTTGAAAGGTGGGGCAGAGTTGACTATCATGTTCTTTTCTAGATGATAGGGTCCATAATGTATAGGGTTCTTCAAAGAAAGGCCTATAACAGAATTAATTTTTTGTTATACCAATCCTCCTGGTAAAGCTACAATTCAAATGCCTACTTTGAAAGTTGAAATAAATTAGATTTGACTTACAATTTTGATTTTCTTCCATTGCTTCAACAACATCATTGTTTTCTTAATCAGATACCAATTCAATCAGCAACTTGTTGCCCATTGGTTGACTTGAACTGCATCTTCTATTAGAAGAAGGGCATTTTTTTATCTATATCAATATTGGTATTCATAAGCTGAAGAGCATTGATATTTTTCACACACCCTGTTCTTTGAAATATCTTAACCTTAAAATATGACTTGGATCTATACTTGAACACAGGGAAATCTCCAATCTCCAGCCCATGATGATCCACAAAATTTTCCCAACCTTGCCTAAATTCTAGTTTATTTATGGTACCCCCTAATTGTACATCCCATTCCTGCCCACCTAGACCTTCCAACACTGTATGTTTGTCTGTGTTGTCTATAAACTATGAAACAAATGTAGGAGGAATGCGCTGCCATAAACACATTACACAATTAGATTTTACAAGTTCTTAGTAGTATACAGGAAATACAAGAATGAAAAATAATGTATAGAGTTACCATTTTTTGTGTAAAGTCTCCAAACATAATTTTGAAGAAGGAGGCACACCCATTAAACCAATTCATTTAGCAACTTGCTGCCCATTGGTTGACTTGAACTGCATACTCTATTGGAAGAAGAGCATATTTTATCTGTATCAATGTTGGTATTCATAAGCCGAAGAGCATTGATATTTTTCACACACCCTATTCTTTGAAATATCTTAACCTTAAAATGTGACTTGGATATGTACTTGAACACAACAAAATCTCCAATCTCCAGCCCATGATGATTCACAAAATTTTTCAAACCCTGCCTAAGTTCTAGTTTATTTATGGTACCCCCTAATTGCACATCCCACTCCTGCCCACCTGGGCCTTACAACACCATATGTTCATCTATGTTGTCTATAAACTCTGAAACAAATGTAGGAGGAATGCGCTGCCATAAACACATTACACAATTAGATTTTACAAGTTCTTAATAGTGTACAAGAAATAAAAGAATGAAAAATAATGTATAGAGTTACCAGTTTTTGTGTAAAGTCTCCAAGCATAATTTTGAAGGAGGCACACCCATTAAACCAATTCATTCAGCAACTTGTTGTCCATTGGTTGACTTGAACTACATACTCTGTTAGAAGAAGTGCATCTTTTATCTGTATCAATGTTGGTATTCATAAGCCGAAGAGCATTGATATTTTTCACACACCCTCTTCTTTGAAATATCTTAACCTTAAAATATGACTTGGATATGTACTTGAACACAACAAAATCTCCAATCTCCAGCCCATGATGATTCACAAAATTTTCCCAACCCTGCCTAAATTCCAATTTATTTATGGTACCCCCTAATTGTACATCCCACTCCTGCCCACCTGGGCCTTGCAACACCATATGTTCATCTATGTTGTCTATAAACTGTGAAACAAATGCAGGAGGAATGTGTTGCCATAAACACATTACACAATTAGATTTTACAAGTTCTTAACAATGTATAGGAAATAAAAGAATGAAAAATAATGTATAGAGTTACCAATTTTTGTGTAAAGTCTCCAAGCATAACTTTGAAGGAGGCACACCCATTAAACCAATTCATTCAACAACTTGCTGCCCATTGGTTGACTTGAACTATATACTCTGTTAGAAGAAGGGCATATTTTATTTGTATCAATGTTGGTATTCATAAGCTGAAGAGCATTGATGTTTTTCACACACCCTATTCTTTGAAATATCTTAGCCTTAAAATATGACTTGGATAAGTACTTGAACATAGCAAAAACTCTAATCTCTAGCCCATGATGATTCACAAAATTTTCCCAACCCTGCCTAAATTCTAGTTTATTTATGGTACCCCTTAATTGTACATCCCTAAACCCTAAACCCTAATCCCTTAACCCTAAACCCTAATCCCTAATCCATAAACCATAAACCCTAATCCCTAATTATAATTTATGGTACCCTAATCCCTAAACCCTAAACCCTAAACCCTTATCCCTTATCCATAAACCCTATCTCCAATTCCTCAACCCTCAACACTTAAACCTTAAATCCTAAACCCTATCCCTAATGTCTCCACCCTAAATGCTATCCATATTCCTAAATCCTCAACCCTCAACACTATACCTTAAACCCTAATCCCTTATCCCTAAACCCTAATCCCTATCCCTCAACCCTTAACCCTTAAAACTTGAACCCTAAAACCTATCCCTACACCCTCGACACTCGACACTATATCTTAAACCCTAATCCCTTAACCCTCATCCCTAAAGCCTCAACCCTAAATCCTTAAACCTTCAACCCTAAAACCTATCCCTAATCCTTCTACCCTCGACACTCTACTTTAACCCTAATCCCTTGACCATCAACCCTATCCCTAAACCCTCAACCCTCAACCCTCAACCCTCAACCCTCAACTCTCAACATTAAACCCTAATCCATCAACCCTAATCCCTAATCTCTCAACCCTAAACCCTATTCCTAAACCCTCAACCCTCAACACTATACTTTAAACCCTAATCCCTATCCCTCAACCCTTAACCCTTAAAACTTAAACCTATCCCTACACCCTCAACACTCGACACTATTTCTTAATCCTTAAACCCTCATCCCTAAAGCCTCAACCCTCAATCCTTAAACCTTCAATCCTAAACCCTATCCCTAATCCCTCTACCCTCAACACTCTAACCCTAATCCCTTGACCATCAACCCTATCCCTAAACCTTCAACCCTCAACCCTCAACTCTCAACATTAAGCCCTAATCCGTCAACCCTAAACCCTAATCCCTCAGCCCTAAACCCTCAACCCTCAACACTATACCTTAAACCCTAATCCATCAACCCTAAAACCTAATCCCTCAATCCTCAACCATAAACCCTATCACTAAACCCTCAACCCTCGACACTATACCTTAAACCCTAATCCCTCAACCCTCAACCCTAATCCCTCAACTCTAAACCCTAATCCCTCATCCCTAAACCCTAAACTCTATCCCTATTCCTAAACCTTCAACCCTTGACACTATACCTTAAACCCTAATTGCTTATCCCTAAACCCTAAACCCTATCCCTCAACCCTTAACCCTTAAAAATTAAACCCTAAAACCTATTCCTAAACCCTCGATTCTTAACACTATATCTTAAACCCCAATCCCTTAACCCTCAGCCCTAAAGCTTCAACCCTCAATCATTAAACCTTCAACCCTAAACCCAATCCCTAATCCCTCTACCCTCGACACTGTACTTTAACCCTAATCCCTTGACCATCAACCCTATCCCTAAACCCTCAACTCTCAACATTAAACCCTAATCTGTCAACCCTAAACCCTAATCCCTCAACCCTAAACCCTATTCCTAAACCCTCAACCCTCAACACTATTCCTTAAACCCTAATCAATCAACCCTAAACCCTAAAGCCTATCTCTAAATCCTCAACCCTCAACACTATTCCTTAAACCCTAATCCCTCAACTCTAAACCCTAATCCCTCAATCCTAAATGCTAAACCCTATCCCTAAACACTCAACCCTTAGCACTATACCTTAAACCTTAATCCCTCAACCCTCAAGCCCCAACCCTAATCCTGTTGGCAAGAGACACTACTTTGTATTGATAGGTGTTGTCATTTAGGACAACTAAGATCATCCCAATCATCTACATAACACAATTAGTTCATACCAGAAGTCAGAATCAGAATTTGTCTAAGTCTGGGAAGTTAGGAACAGAGCAGGTGACAAGGTCCGGTATCTCAGTCTGGATCTCTCTGGTGGAAAAGCATGGTTTGATGAGGATCTAAGTTTGTTGAAAGTATTCTCAAGGCACTCTAAATCCAAAGTTTTGTCCTCAGGTGATGAAGGACTCAAAAGATAATAGCTTCTGAGTATCGGGTTTTAGTTTGACAGAACAAACAGTAGAAGAATAGGCCGACCTTGTGAATGATCTTAATTCCAGATGTATAGAAGTTGTTTATTGGGCAATTGGTGATGATCAGTGATGGTAGCCAACATGATTGATGATTTGTGAGTGAAAGTTTTGGTCTGCATCTCATATTATGTATGGATTTAGCCGACAGAGCAGAGTACTCAACAAAGTTCTAAATGTTCTTGAAGCCAACTGGCAAAATGATTGTAGATCATGTTGCGGATATATATAGCTGATGGAATTGGATGATTTTAAGGGTGTGTGGTGTGTACGAATAAGGTGTATGTGAGAAGAGCAGAAATCCAAGGTACGAATGAAGGCAGCGTAGTAAGAAGAGTAGAGCAAAGATGAAATGTGTAAGATCAAATTTTGCACTTAACCGAAACTGAAACTCTTGCATGGGTAGATGTTATTCATTAGTTCAAAATCTCTATTATTCTCTTGTAATATTTCTATAGGCAGTGAGCCTCCACTTGAGCAGTGAGCTCTGGGTAGTGAGCCCGAATGCATGTGCATTCCCATTTGTAAAAATACTTTTAACAGGGTATTAATTTTTGTGGGTTAACCCCCACCGTGGTTTTTCCCTTAACTAGGTTTCCACTTCAAAAATCTTGGTGTCAAATGTGTTGATTATGTTTCTGCTTCTATGTTAATGTCATATGCTTTAATGTTTGCATCATTAATGAAATTGACAATAGTGAAACAAGTTTAAAAGAAAGATTTTGGAGACAACTAATTCACCCCCCCTCTCAGTTGTTTGGGTTAATTCCAACAATTGGTATCAAAGCAAGGTTCCTTTGAGAAGTCTAATAGCTTGAGGAAAAGATCTTGGAAGAAGTTTTAAATGGGTTCACTCAAAGATCAACTTCAGTTGACCCTAGAGGAGCTTGTTCAGTCTAAAGTAGAACTTAGTAATCTAAGAAGTGAACTTAAAGATGCGGATGATACCATTGAAATGCTAAAAGATAAATTAATGAAATCTATGCAAAGGAAAAAGGAGCTACTTCTGCAATTATCTAATTTATTTGAAGAAAATGGCATGAATGAAGCTTTGGAAGAAAAGACAAAGGAATGTGAGAAGCTATCAAAATAAATTGTTGTTTTGAAAATTGAAATGGAATCTGGGGTGATGAAGCAAACCAAAGAAAGTGAAGATAGGAAGAAAATTGAAGAAGATATGAATCAAAAACTAAAAGAAAGAACTGAAGAATGTTGCAAATTAGATAGCATAGCTAGCCATCTAGAGTCTAATCTACAAGAAAGTAGAGACAATGAGAGAGAACTTGAAAGACAAATTGTCATTCTCAGACATGACCTATAAGTTGCAAATGAATATAAGGAGAAGTTCAAGATAAGCTCAGCTAAACTTGAAGTACTACTTGAAGGACAGAAAAAGGTTGATGACAAGCATGGTCTTGGATATGAAAAAGGTGAAAGCTCTAGATCTAGACAAAGAAATCTTCAACCAAGGAATGGGAGAAATAGAACTTGAAAACCTCCGGTAAGATAGCCTAATGCTCGAAGATATCCATCATTCAATGGAAATTGTTTCAATTACAATAAATTTGATCATAAAGCTACTCAGTGCAGAAGCAAAATAAATCAAAATGGTCCATTCTTGTCCAGTCAATGCTTCAAGTGTAAGAGGTATGCTCATAAATCAAATGAATGTTAAAGTTTGAATAATGCTAACAATAGAGGAATTGGCAATTCCTTCAATGGTTACTATTTTATTTGCAATGGGTTTGGACATATGGCTATTCAATGCAGATCAAGAGGAAATCAAGTTTATAAGAAAGGAAATGTTATGTGCTTTAATTGTAATAAATCTGGTCATATTGCAAGATTTTGCAAAAGTAGAAATAATGGAAGAAGAAGTCTGGTAAACAGAAAATTGGATGAGCAGAGACAAGACAAAGGCAAAGAAAAATTTGATGCAAATGAGACTTAGAATGAAATAAACAAGATATGGGTCAAGAAAACAATTATGAATGATAGTAACAGATCTGCACCAGAATCTAGTGCTAAAAATTCCTTCGGGAATTGATTTGGGAGCCTAGGCTTAGGGGGAGTAGCATTGTAAATCAAATTCCCCCAGCCAGTGAGTGCCTAGATCTGGCACAATAAGAAAAGGTACCTTGAATTGATTTAGAACTTTTAGAAGGATTTCCAGAAGAAAGGAAGTGATTATGGAAAATTGCAAAGTGATTCATGAAAGACTATTAAAAAATAGAGCAAATAGATGTGCTAGGACATAGCATTTATTACAAAGGCAAATTAGGTGCTATGGAGCTTAAAAAGGTCATTCATTCCTCATTGGAACACTTTTCATTAGGAGAAAACAAGAAGAAAGAAGTGGACAAGCTTAGAGATAAAGATTTATCAAGATTTGGAAGCGAGAAAAGGATTTCCAAGAAAAAATGCTAATCTGCATAACAAGATTAGTGCTTGATGGAAGCTGTAGAACCAAGGATAGTTTGGATAATGCCTATGGGTTATGAGGTGGATAGAAGAGTCTTTGATATGTATGCTTAGCATCTTCTGAGCACACCTAAAGATACATTTGTGGAAAGGTTTGGAACCTACAAGGAACTAAGTCTAAAATGGCATGTGGAGCTCAGACAGCCAGATACCAAGAGGAAAGTACAGAGACAAATTGAAAGGTATGCTGAGAGCATTGGCCTAACCAAGGAGACAATAAAGAAGAAAAGAGAAAGGATTGAAAAGATGAAGAAAAGCACTGAGCAGACTACAGAAGAAAAGGCAGAAAGTGATCTGGTAGTCACTCTGGAAGTCCCACCAAGCTCCTCAAGGAAGACAAGGAGTTCTGCAACCCTTGTTGAGCCACTCAAGTCCACTTCCACTAAGAAGACGGAAGCCACTCCATCCGGTGAAGGAGAGAAAATAAATAAAAACAAGGCCACAAGAGAACAAAAGATGATGAGGAAATAGAGACAAATGAAGAAGTGAAAGAAATAAGATCCAAGAAAGTTAGAACTTCAAAGACTTCTGAAGACCAGCCTTCTGGAAGCAATAAGGCTAGTAAAAAGCAAGTAACTGGTAAGGTCTCTATGACTATTGATGAAATTGTAAAAACAATCACTGTTCATGGAAATTTAAAGCCTATCAAAGCTTACTATGATAATTTTGATCAAGCAAATAAGAAAATTTTGGAAGATGTCATTATCATATATTTGAATAAATTCAATAGAGCCATGTTGGAAATCTTACAAGAACTTCCTAAAAGTTTAAGGAAAGTACTATAAATGAGGAAAGAAGCAACCAAGGATAAAGACATAGAACTCAGAGAGTATGTTCTCTCCACTTTGTGTCCTATGATGACCAAAAAAGAAGCAGATAAAATCCTCAGAGAAGTAAAAGATAAATTCAGAAGCAAGGTCTAGATGAACAAACTAATGCTTGGTGAAACTGAGGAAATTACAAAAGAAATAGAAGAAATCTTGAGAAAGGCTTTAGACAAAGATAAATATTATATTATTTTAGAGAAACAAGCAAAAGAAGTAAATTCTCTAGTTCTGGAACATGAAGTTCCAGAAGAACATATTAACAAAAGAATTGATGACCAAGGTGCTAATTTAGATCCTCCAGAGTTAACCTATGAGGAGATTAATGTTGGATTTGATTCATCAGATCTGAATGTCAGAGAAGCTCAGGAGGAGGAACAAATCAATCAGGAGGACATAGAAATGATAGACAAAATAGTTGATGCAGGAGCAACTCCTCCACCAAATCATTCTAGAAAAGGAGATATTGCTACTTTACAGAGCCCTCTGGATCAAGTAGCAAGTGGCGATCAAATAGGAATGAGTCCCTCTGTAGAGAACACATAGAAAAGTAAAGTAGAGAAAGAGGAAGAAAAAGGAAAGGAAGATAAAATAGAAGAAGATGGTGCAAATGTTGAAACACATAAAGCAGATACTGAGAAATCTGATGAACTAAAAGATGGTTCAGAAATTCTTGCAAGAGACACTGCAGATGTAGTGAAAAGTCTTCTTGGAAAAGTGGTGATTGAGCTTGATGAGTCGGAACTACTCCTAGGTCTTCCCAATCTAGATGCTCTCTCTCCAATTCAATTGATGAAAATAGCATCATTCACCCAAGTAAAGGCTAGAGAAAAGATGTTAAAGTTCCATATGGAGGACAATGAGCTTCTGGGACTTGCAACTGAGATTTTGGAAAAGTTAATGCCTTCCTACCAGAAGAGTCCCTCTGATTCCCCCTCTAGACATCTAAAAAATCTTGTAAGTTTTGTAAATACTCATTTTGAATCCTTTGAGAAGTTTGCAGAGACAAAAGTCATAAATAAGTTTTTGGATAAGAGATTTAGTGAAATTAAGAGTCTGATAGGGTATGATAGGACTATACTTACTATCAGTATAAAGAGTGTTCAAAATGCTCTAAGTGATGGAAGTGATAAATATAAATTTTGTCTATCCTGGCCCAAAGTAAGTGAGGATATTGAAAATAAGATAAAGGAACAGGAATTGAAATTGTCAAATCTATCCAATAATTTTGATCCTCTAACTATTTCACCCATAAGTTAGGACTGTCAAGTAATTAGCTTGACTGATGAGATAAAGAGACTTGTTAAAGAAAAAGGCAACATTATGAAGAGAATGTGTGAACTCTGGGGATTGATTACCCCTAAGTTAGAGATAATGTATAATACCCTATCTGAAGCTCAGACTGCAATTCATACTAGTTCTCAACCCAACTCACCATATGCTTTATATACCCTCAATCCATATTGTAAACCCTAAACCCAATATCCTAAACCCTAATCCACACGCCTTACACACTTAATTTTATACACTCAACAACCTGAATATTAACCCTCAATTGTAACCCTCAACCCTCTAATCTCTACCCTCTACCCTCTACCTATTACTTAAGCCCTAATCCCTCAACCCTCAACCCTCAAAACTATACAAGCTCAGGTCCTTATATACCCTAAACCCAAAACACTTACATACATACATACATACAAACATACATACATACATACAAGCATGCATAAATGTACATGCATACATACCTACAAGCATACATATATACATCCATGAAACATACTTATGAAACTTGAACATAACTCATTCAAAGGAAGACATAATATGAGCGCGTTATAACGCACTCGTGTTATGTCAAACTGCGAAAACACCGGCAAACATGCAAAAAAAGAAAAAAAACACAATATAACGCAGCGCATTATAACGTGCTCACATTATATTGTGCTTTGGGAATCCCATGTCTCAGGGTTGGGATTTGCTTTGGATTTCCAACCCAAATGCTTGGAGTGCCTTTTCAACATCCACAGACGTGTTTTTGCAAATTCTACAAGATTTCACATAATTTTGTTAGTGCTAACCCTCAGATTTGCACATGTTTCAAGGTCAAACAAATTGAACACCTAGGTAATGTTAGGCTTTCTCTTAGCTATTTAACGCTGTAATTTTTTTCACATTTTGACAATGTTAAGCCTTTCATCTTTAATTGATTTTGTTTGTGTGTCCATTTTTGGGCAAAAACCACTGTCTGGTCTTTTTTTCATTGTAAATTAACTATTCATTGAAATTTCAAAAAAATTACATATTTAGAAACTAGATTCCATTTTACATATTAAAAAAAAAGATTTTCAATTAGTTTTCAAAATTTATAGGGGTAGTGTAGACACCCTAAAATATCCTAACCATTTAATCATCCCAATTAATTAATTAAATTTTATTTAATTGATAAAAAATCTCTTGACCACCTATATTGAATTAATTTAATTCAATATTTATCCCATTCTAATGTTAACCCATATTAATTAAATAAATATTAAATATTTATTTGGTTAATATTCCCATCCTCAATTCCAACTTAATCACACCCTTAATTAATTATCCCCTTCACATGTCTCCATAACCCAAATAAAAAATTAAAATAAATCCCTCACCTCTCACCTCATTGCAACACATGTCGCATTATCTACCATCTACTTAATCCCTTCACATGACTTGCCAATTTAAATATTTTATTTAAATTGGAGCCAATTATTCTCCTCCCTCCACTTGTCAGATGACTACATAATCACATGCACCTCTTAGCCTTTTATTTTAATTTAAAAATCATCTCTCTTCTCCATCGCACACTTGTCACAAAGCTAAAGTTGATCCATGTATGATTAATCTTAGCCATCCATAAGCCAAAAGTCAAAATCAAATCTCATCCCTCCATTTCAAACAAGCTTTTTCTATAAATACAGCCCTCTTCTAAGCCATTTGCATCCAATCTTGAGCATAACATCACTCTGTCAAAATCATTCTTGCATTTGTGAGCTAGGGCTTAGTGATTTGCACTTGCATGAGAGCATTTCACATTTTTATCATTGTGGGTATAGCTAGAATTTCATGGGTGCAACATTCTCGACCTTAACCATGGATTGTGGATCATCTTGAAAGTATATTGCATTTGTTCTTTGCATTTTGTGTTGTTTTCCTTCATGTTTGTTTTCATGATTTCATTTGGCACTCCCAATGGGACCCCTAGGTCCTCGTTTTACTAATTCTTTATTATGTTTTGAAGATTTTTGTCAAAAAAGTCGTACTGTAGGTTCTGTTCTAGGTTTTAGCATGATATTCGACTATTTCAATGCAATTTCTGCTAAATTTGGTGCAATTTTCCTCGACTGTGGCACTATATTTCTGACTTTCAGCGTGATTTTCTGTGTTGGCATGATTTTCTATGTTTTACTTTGACAGGTTTTTTGTGGGTGCAGAATCTTGCATTTTCAGGTTTTCACTTGGCTCTATGTTTGTAGGTTCTCAGTTTTGTACTTGCAGGTTCTAACAAGATCTATCTTGCAGGTTTTTGATCAAACGTTTAATATTTTGGCACTAGGGTTATATTAGGGTTTGCATGTTACTTATATTTGTATTTATGGACTAGGGTTTGCAAATTTCTGGTATACTAAGGTTTTAGATCATATAAAACTCCATCCTAAAGCAAATAGAAGGGTGTGATTTTTCATATTTACAGGATAGACCCCTTTTTTATTGTTTTGACGTAGTCTACACACAAATTCACATGATATTTCAACCTTTGTGAACAGGTAAATTAGGTAAACCCTAGACTGTGCTATTTTATTTCTCTGTGGCACAATTTTTTGGTATTCTGGCGTGATTTTATGCATTTGTAGCACTATATTTAATATTTGTAGCATGATATTTAGTTTCAGCATGATTTCTCTTTTTTGTAGCATGGTATTCTATTGTCAAGTAAACTTTTCTGTGTATTATAGTTTACTGGTTTTTGGCACAATTTTATGATTTTGTGGTGCTTTACTGTTATGCTTTGGCACTATTTTTCTATACTAATTTTCTGACTATGCAAGTTATTGGCCGAACTCTACAACATAAAAGAACACATGCCAAAGTCTTAAATCTAAAAACTACTAATGATTTGCTGCAGGTTTTTTTTGTTAAATTAGGCACACTTTGTTTTGGGCTTTAAAATGAACCTTTGTGTGTTTAGTTAGCAAACCTTTCATTTGGGCTTAAAAAGAAACACTGTTTGATCTTAAGAACATTAGCATTTGTTTGTCGTGTTTGGTGCACTTGTACATTTTGTGTTACCCAAGGGTTAGAATCAAAGTATCCTCTCCCCTTGCCTTCAAAAAGGATCTTGGGTGTAAGAGAAATGGTTCTATTCTCTTCTTTTTAAGGACGTGGGCCTGCCCTTGAGACACATCCGTACGGAGAACTTATTGGTGACCCCAAGCAGTACTTTCATCCGGTCCGCTATATGTAAATTGAGGATAAGGTGAAAGCCAACTCTAACCGATATTAGCATATTCCATTCGATGTTAGCTCGAAAGGAAGTAGTACCTTTAGCCACAAACATATAGCCACTGAAATATACTACAACTGGAAATATACTGAGACAATATAGATGAAACAAAATGTAGAGTTTTTAGCTCTATAGTTCATGGCAACTACTAGGACTTCTGGGCCTGCTCGGAAAGAACTCCAAAAAAGAGACATAAAAGGTACTGCCACTATTAATGAAAATTCAATCATAAATTCTGTAATGCAGTCTGGTGTACAGACCACTCTGAATTTGACAACCCTTGTCTGCTTTGTGAATCCTAGAAAGAAAAATCTAAATTGATAATATCTTTATGAGAAAAAGATTGCAAAATTTGAACCACAACTCATAATTGAAACTCAAGCTGAGCCATTGGCACCAACACAACTTTGACTTCTCCCACACAGGATGAATCACTCAGACCCTAAAAAATAGTCTGATCATTTTGTTTTGTCAATAGCAAAGCCTTTATCTCATCAATCATTAATATCGTGTTATTGTAAGGGAAAGGTGAAGGCAGACCCAACTGCAATAAATCTTTAATAAGATTCTTCATATTTTTGACTTCTTTGACTATATCCAAGAGCTCTTTACAATTCATGGCAGCAGAGTTGCAGCTCAAAACTTCATTCACTTTTTTCACAGAAACCATTATGTCACTTATACCAGCTGCAGATAGTGCCTCATCAGTTGTGTCATACAATTTCTACAACAGAAGCTAAGAATCAAAAACTCTTAATGAAACAATAGACAATGTTGCCTGCAAGAAGAATCCACTTTCTCACACAATTGCTACACATTCAACAAGAAGGTAAGAGATGGCTTAAGCTGTATAATCTCCCCAGGGATTCTTTTCCACACAGACACATATAATTCTTTTACTAAATTCAAAATTCCTGCATTCTGTGGTCTCTGTGCCAACTCAATTGTTAGCTATTTTGTCTTTTGTTGCTCAGCCATGTACTGTGCTTAAGCTGCACTACTCAGATTCTGCTCCTTCAATAGTGTCTGCTGCAATTGTGTTGCCTCTTGCAACTTGTCTTGATATCTTTTCTCTACAGTGGCCTTCTCCTACCTTAATGTAGCAACAACTTTCTCTTGTGCCAACTCAGTCTTTAAGGCTGCAACATGAGCCTATGTCATTTTATGAATTTGTACAGAAATAGTAGACTGCAACTCTTTATTCAAGGTATCAATTTCATTTACCTTGGCCTGTATCTCCCAAGTTAGGTTACTTCTATTAACCTTCTCTTGTGTCAAATCAGCATCAACTTTCTGTAGCCTTTTGAACACCTTTAGGTAATCTGTGGCAACTGCTGAAGTAGTTTCATTCATCAATTCAATTCAGTCTTGTGGCCTGAAAAGGGACATGTCCATAGCCACTGCATTCATTGCATAGTCTTGTGGCTACATTTGCTCATTAGGTTTGATCACATTGGGAGATAAATGCATGATAGTCAAAGACTGTTGAATGGGATCAAACAGTGACTTCATGTGAGCCACAATAGGGCTTGTATTCTCTTTCTTCCTTTTCTTTTCCATCTGAGATTCTCTGGCCTTTCTTGTTGTGTCAGCTTGGGCTTGGAAAGTAGGAGGGGATGCAATATATCCTCCAGCAAATGGACGACCTTGAGGCAGGCCATAAGGAATGGCAGTTATTTGTTAGCTAGGGTTAAATTGTGGCAAGGCCTATTTGGGTATGGATGGGGAAAATAATGGTAAAGATATGGCATGTGAAGACATGGCCGGTGCACTGGAAATTGGGGCAAAGGTTTTTTAAGGTGCAACAGAAGTGGTAGGAGACGTGGAAACTTGGGGCTGTTGGGTTGCCACTCCTAAATAAGAAGAAATAGAGATAGGAGAGAAGATAGAAGAAGTACTTACTTGAGCCACCGATGAGATAATTGGAGGTTGTTGTTGCTAGGGCATTG
This sequence comes from Cunninghamia lanceolata, assembly GCA_027924645.1. Lineage (NCBI taxonomy): Eukaryota > Viridiplantae > Streptophyta > Pinopsida > Cupressales > Cupressaceae > Cunninghamia > Cunninghamia lanceolata. The sequence goes on along the minus strand of BSBN01000072.1, from coordinate 43,330,681 downwards.
ACTCTTCTTCCTCTGTTTCTTCCTCTGGTAAAATCAACCTTCTTATTTTCTGAGGCCTACCTGATGCCTCTTCTAGGTCTTCTTCTTCAACATTAGTTATTGTTTGTTGCAAAGGTGCCACTTCGAGACCCCCAGATTCTGAAGCTATATGGGTCCCGAGAGACAGCGGTGATACAATTTCTTTTTGTTTCTCAAGGGCACTTAGAAATGGAGGCCATAGAGCTCTAGGTTCAACAAATGATGATTGTCCTATTTCTTCAATTTCTTAGACCTCATCTGTTTCTTCCTCAACTTCTTGAGACCCTCATAGAATGTTTCTCATATCTGGTCTTGAGACTAGAGATGGATACCATTCATCCCAAATCGACTCCCACGTTTCATTGGTTTCAACATTCCCAAATGTGTAAGTGAACTCAGAGATTTCTTGCCTGTATTTCCAATAAGCCTCAATTTTCTCTATACTCTAGTCTTTACTCTTCTAGGTTTTCCTCAGACCTGGGGTCATTTTCATTTTGGGGTCAAACTCCTGCTATTTCACATAAAATGTTTCCTAGGACTTGGGCCCCTCATATAGTAGGTCACTCAATTTCCACATAGAATGTAGGGTCATCTTCCTTTGGGGACCTTCTATCTATTGAATTTAGGACAGACAACTAAGAGCGAGGGTGAATCAACTATCTCAAAAATTGGTTCCTTCACTTACTTAAAATCTTCTTAGCATATCAATGATTTAATTATGAATCATAATGTAATAACTTAAGAGCAGAAACAAATTCAACACACATAACACCAAAGTTTTAACACGGAAAATTTGGTTAAGGGAAAAACCATGGGGTGACTAAACCAAGTTTATATTCTTTGTTAAAAAAATATGAAGAATAAAATGGTACCTGCCAATTAGGGCTCACTGCCCGAGCACATTGCTCACAAGAGGCCCACTGCCTACAGGAGACACACTATCTACAGAAGAGAATAAGTATTACAAACTTGAATTGGAAGTTAGCATCTTCACTATGCTTGAGTTAGTTCCATTAAAGCTCAACACCTCTGCTCTTCTTTTCACTCCTCTCCCTTACCACCATCTCATCATGACCACATCAGATGCCTTTGAATGACTTCGCAACTCTTATTTATATAGGACATTGACTTTGGAATCATCATCAAAGTCAACACAACATATATTTAATTTATTATAGAGCAATCACAAAAATAACTTGACTTATTATAAAAACTTCATGCACATCACTACACTATCGGCCACACATAGCTGGAACTTCAATCTTCTTCAAGGAACACGCCATATTTCGCAAAACATCTTCAAGATTATCTGCAACATGTGCAAATCATCCAGTCGGCCAGGACTAGGAAGAACACCATTACCCAAAGGTAAATCTTCAATTACAAGCTTAATCTTCAATGCGGACCACCAACATGAACTGGACACAATCTGGAGACCTCCACAAGCTTGCTTGAATCACCAAGAACATCTGCACCACTTCTGCTTACTGTAATCATTTGCATCTTCGTCTGGAACCTCTAGAACACAGCCAGTCATCACTGTCACACTAGGAGGATCACTTGTGGACCTCCAAACTACAAGCCAATCAAGTTATCAATTCAAATTAGCTTCCCAAACATGCCACCAGATCTGCAGAGCATGATATTTTATTTCTAGATCTCACCGGACCTATTTGTGCCACTCTGTCACCACTAAACAGCTACCAGAACTAGTTTTACTCATATGGCCATAGCTTCTTCAAATCTTCATGGGGACCTCTAAAATCTTGATTAGAGAACCTTAAGACACATATCTACAAACCCTTTGATGTGCATACTCTGATCTTCAACTGGATGGAATCTTTGCTTCATAGAACTTCACTGTCTTCACTATTCTTCTCTTTTTCTAATGGGGATAATTTTCTCAATATCCGCAGCACTTAACTATTCAGTTCTTGACATCAATGCAATAGGAGTATGTTGACATCAATGACAACACTGTTTAGGGTCATATTTGCAACAATCTCCCCCTTTGTCATTGATGGCAACATATGATGTGAAAACCTGTTTTAACCATCAAGACAAGAACTTCTCCTTACTAATGACATAGCTCCCCCTATCATCAACAACCATTCATATGTCTTCTCTTCCTTTACTGCTCCCCCTTTGATCATCAACCACTTTTTGTTTTTCAGATGTCTTCTCTCCCCCTTTGACATCAATGGCAAAGGGCACATACTTGCAACCACTTCTCATGCTTTAGAAGTATACTGACTGCTCCCCTTGAGTAGCAGCCTCCTAGCATCAATCTGGATCATAACATATGATTGTGAAATCCATCAAACAGATGCACATCAGTGCACCTTAATTCAGAATCAAAGGGGTAATAACCCTTAACTTCTCCCTGAGATACTCAAAAGTGTCCTTAGGTAGAGGTTTGGTAAAAATGTCTGTAATCTGATCCTTTGAGGGCACAAACTCCAATCTAACTTCATTCTTGTTCACCTGCTCTCTCAAAAAGTGGAACTTGATGGATATATGTTTTCTCTTTGAATTCAGCACTGTATTTTTTCATATGTTTATTGCACTTGAGTTGTCATAGAAGATTGTGATAGGTTCTTCATACTCCATTCTAATATCTCTTAGCATTTGCTTCATCCATAATACCTGAGTGCAACTGCTTGCTGCTGCAAAATATTCTACTTCTGCAGTGGATAGAGATATTGCCTTTTGTTTCTTGCTTAACCAAGAAACCAATCTTTTTCCTAAAAAGAATGCACCACCACTGGTACTCTTCTAGTCATCCACATCACCTATCCAATCAGCCTCAGTGTAAGCATGAAGAGAGAAATCATGATCCTTGGGATACCACAATCCATACTCAATTGTTCCCTTCAAATATCTAAGAATTCTCTTTATTGCCATGACATGAGACTCTCTGGGATCAGCTTGGAATCTGGCAACAAGACCAACAACATTCATAAATCAGGTCTAGTTTAGGTAAGGTAGAGCAGTTCTCCAATCATTAACCTGTACTTTTTCTGATCAGCCTTAGGGGATTCATCATCTTTACTCAGCTTACATCCGGTTGCCATGGGAGTATTCATTGCCTTTGAATCTTCCATTCCAAATTTCTTCAACAATTCCTTCACATATTTGGTCTGAGATATGAAGATTCCCTTCTTTGTTTAAGTGATTTGTAGACACAAGAAGAAATTCATTTCCCCAAACATAGACATCTCAAATTCACTTTTCATTTGATTTGCAAAAGTTTTGTACATACTATCCTTTTCTCCAAAAATAATATCATCAACAAATACTTCAACAATCAAGATATTTTCATGATCAATCTTAAAATATAGATTACTGTCAACAGTACCTTTGTTGAAACCAATTTTCAGAAGATGTTTATCCAACCTTTCATACCAGGCTCTTGGGGCTTGTTTGAGTCCATACAATACCTTCTTTAATTTGTAGACCATATCTCCATTATCAGATAGTTGAAATCCATCTGGTTGCTCAATGTATACTTCTTCTAAATCGCCATTTAGGAAGGCAAACTTGACATCCATCTGATATACCTTGAAATCTTTGAAGGAAGCAAAGGCAAGAAATAATCTGACTGCTTCAATCCTTGCCACCAGAGTAAAAGTCTCTTCAAAGTCAACTCCTACTTGAGAATAACCTTTACAGACCAATCTGGCTTTGTTTCTTATTATCTCACCATCTTCATTTAGTTTGTTCTGGAAGACCCACTTAGTCCCAATCACATTTTTGTCCTTAGGTCTGGTAACAAGATCCGAAATGTGATTCTTTTCAATTTGCATCAATTCCTCCTTCATTGATTTAACCCAACTTTCATCATTACATGCTTCACTTACTATTTTTGGTTCAACTTTTGAAATCAGACAATACTTTACTAAGTCTTGAGCAATATTTCTTCTTGTTTGAACACCTTTTCTTCTATCTCCCATGATTTGGTCTTTAGAATGATTCAGTATTACATATCTGGGAGTTTTGGGAATCACTTGCACTTCTAATTCTTGGACAGGTTCATTCAAGATTGTCTCTTCTTCTTGTGTTTCTAGATTCTCCGAATCAATCTAAATTTGGACTAGAGTTTGGACTTGTTCTTCTTGGTCTGAGATATCATTTTGATCATCAGCTTCATACTCATAGTACCTTGAGGGATTTTCCATGCCTTCATCAACTTTCACATTTGTGCTTTCCACAATCTTTCTTAATCTCTTGTTATAACACCGGTAAGCTTTGCTTTGAGTAGAATAACCCAAGAATATTCCTTCATCACTTCTAGCATCAAACTTGCCAAGGTCTTCATCTCTTTTGATATAGCATTTGCTACCAAAGACTCTGAAATACTTCATAGTAGGAGTGATGCCAAACCAAAGTTCATAAGGAGTCTTACCAGTCTTGCTTCTGATTTGTACCCAGTTAAGAGTATAAACAATAGTGCTCACAGCTTCTCTCCAATAGATCTGAGGAACATTTTCTTCCATCATCATCGTCCTAGAAGCTTCCTGGATGGTCCAGTTCTTTCTCTCCACTACTCCATTATGCTGTGGAGTCCTTGGAGTAGATAACTGTCTTTTTATCCTATGTTTCTCACAGAATTCTATGAACTCTCCGGATGTGAATTCACCACCTCTCTTAGACCTGAGACATTTTATGTTTATTCTAGTTTTATTTTCTACCATAGCCTTGAATATTTTGAATTTCTCAAGTGCTTTAGATTTCTTTTTTAAGAAAGTCACCCACATCATCCGGGAGTGGTCATCAATCAACAACATGAAATATCTATCTCCTTGCAGACTTTTGATTCTTGCCGGACCACATAGATCAATGTGCACCAAGTCCAACAATCTGGTTGAAGAATGCTCCTTACTTTTGAATGAGACTCTATTCTTCTTACCTAACTGACATTCCTTGCACAAGATATTAGTAGTGTTCACCAATTTTAGAAGATCTCTTACAGCCTGGGTGTTGCTTATCTTAATAATATTATCAGAATTCACATGACACATTCTCCTATGCCACAACTAACTCTAATCAATTTGAACAGATAAGCAACTTTTGTCAGTACCAACCAAGTGAAAGATGTTACCTTTTGTTTGAGTACCAGATGCAATCTTAGTTCCAAAGCTTTCAAAGATCTTTCATTTTCCATTTTTAAACCAGAGATCATAACCTTTGTCTACTAGCTGCCCAACACTAAGAAGATTATGCTTTAAAACTTCAACATATAGAACATCACTGGTCTTGTTCTTTCCATCAAAAGAAATGGTTCCTCTACCTTTAATTCTGCCAGCAGAATTATCTCCAAATTTTACAACCCCACCTTCATATCTTTCTAGGTTTATGAACTTATTCTTATTGCCATTCATATGGTGAGAGCACCCACTATCAATGACCCATTAATCCTTTTCTTCAACCTGAGCAGCTAGAGCCATTTCTATCTTATGATTGGCAGATTCTATAGGCATTGGATCTTCTTCCTTTATGTCAATAAACACCCAATCACTTCCGGATTTGGTTCCTATCTCAGATTCATCATCTGTTACTCCTTCATCATCATCTTCTTGAACATAGTAACACTTCTTTTGAAATCTTGATCTATTAGGGTTAGGATTTGAAAATATTTTTGGACACCTTGAGACAAAATGACCAATCTTGTTGCAATTGAAACATTTGAAGGGCAATTTTCCTTCATACTTACTAGATCCTCTTGGCAATCTTTTGGAAATAAGGGCTTCAAGTTGTGCAGCTTTTGACTCATCTTCTTCTAGATCCTTTCTTTCTTTATCATACCATGATGATTTCTTTGAGGAATTTTCTCCCAGATCATATCTCTATTTGCCTTTTGTAGACATACTAGCTTTAAATGTAGATTTAGTCTTGGGAGGTGCATCTCCAAACTCAGCCAATTCAAATGTAGCTAACTTTCCAACCAATTGATCCATTGTAATGTTTGATAATGATTTGAATTCCTCAATAGTAGCAACATTGTGTTTGTAAGAAGGAGGTAAGGATCTGAGAACTTTGGGAACAATCTCATCTTCATCCAATGTTCCCCCAACACATCTAATACCATAGACAAGCTCATTTACCCTTGGCATAAATGTAGTGATATTTTCATCTTCACTCATCTTTAAGCTTTCAAACTTTCCTTTCAGACTCTGTAACTTTGCACATTTAACATATTTGTCTTCTTCATGTAGAATCTTTAGCTTTGTCCAAATTTCATAAGCAGTTTTCAACCCCATAACATTTGTCAGTTTTGTATCAGACAAGGCACTTAGTAGGGCTTCTTTAGCTCAAAGATTATTCTCAGCATCTCTAATTTCATCTAGAGTTGTCAGACTATTCTTTGGAGGAATATACTCAATTGTAGTCATGTTCCAATACTGCTTTCCCATGCATTACAAATGACATTCCATGCAGCTTTTCCAAAGAGTGTAGTTTGTTCCATCAAACCTTGGACTGTCCTTTTTGTAGGATGACATCCTGGATCTCCTCAAGCGGTTAAGCTTTTTCTAGAGGAACCCGCTCTGATACCAATTGTTGAATTTAGGACAAACAACTGAGAGGGAGGTGAATCAATTGTCTCAAAAATTTGTTCCTTTACTTACTTAAAATCTTCTTAGCATATCAATGATTTAATTATGAAGCATAACGCAATAACTCAAGAGCAGAAACAAATTCAACACACATAACACCAAAGTTTTAACTTGGAAAACCTGGTTAAGGGAAAAACCACGGGGTGATTAACCCAAGTTTATATTCTTTGTTAAAAGAATAAGAAGAATAAAATGGCACTTGCCAATTAGGGCTCACTGCCTGAGCACACTGCTCATAAGAGGCCCACTTTCTACAAGAGACACACTATCTACAGAAGAGAATAAGTATTACAAACTTGAACTGGAAGTTAACATCTTCACTATGCTTGATTTAGTTCCATTAAAGAACAACACCTCTGCTCTACTTTTCTCTCCTCTCCCTTACCACCACCTCATCATGACCACATCAGATGCCTTTGAATGACTTCACAACTCTTATTTATACAAGACATTGACTTTGGAATCATCATCAAAGTCGGCACAACATATATTTAATTTATTACAGAGCAATCACAAAAATAACTTGACTTATTATAAAAACTTCATGCACATCACTACACTGTCAGCCACACATAGCTGGAACTTCAATCTTCTTCGAGGAACATGCCATACTTCACAAAACATCTTCAAGATTAGCTACAACATGTGCAAATCATCCGGTCAACCAGGACTAGGAAGAACACCATTACCTAAAGGTAAATCTTCAATTACAAGCTCAATCTTCAATACAGACCACCAACATGAACTAGACACAATCTAGAGACCTCCACAAGCTTGCTTGAATCACTAAGAACATCCACACCACTTCTGCTTACTGTAATCATTTGCATCTTCATCTGAAACCTCAAGAACACAGCCGGTCATCATTGTCACACTAGAAGGATCACTTGCGGACCTCCAAACTACAAGCCAATCAAGTTGTCAATTTAAATTAGCTTCCCAAACATACCACCAGATCTGTAGAGCATGATATTGTATTTCTAGATCTCACCAAACCTATTTGTGCCACTTTGTCACCACTAAACAACTACCAGAACCAATTTTACTCATATGGCCATAGCTTCTTCAAATCTTCATGTCGACCTCTGAAATATTGACTGGAGAACCTTAAGACACATATCTACAAACACTTTGATGTGCATACTCTGATCTTCAACTAGATGGAATCTTTGCTTCATAGAACTTCACTGTCTTCACTGTTCTTCTCTTTTTCTGTTGGGGCTAATTTTCTCAATATCCTCAGCACTTAACTCATCAGTTTTTGACATCAATGCAATAGGAGTATGTTGACATCAATGACAACACCATTTAGGGCCATACTTGCAACACTATCTTCCCAGAATGGGCATCCCTCATGAACAACTTTTCTAGAAACTTTGTTGCTGATAATCCAAGAAGCTAGGAAGCTATCTAGATCATATTTCCATTTATCTTCCACAATCAAGAAACCATAGGCAGTCAACTTCCTCAATAGGAGATTCTCAGTCCCTCTAACTTCAATTGTTATTTTCTCCCTTATCTAGGGGACATCATACATCTTCTTTTTCCTCTTCTTATGTCCAAAATCATTGTCTATGATAGACACCTGACGAGCTACTTCTAAAAATGTGACCCTAGGGGTCAAGACCTTTGGCAATAAAATAGGTTCCCCACTAAAACCATGGACTCTAATTATAGTTGTGTGAGCCCCAAAGAAATAATCACAAGGAATTGTATAATTAGTTAGGAAATCTCTGAGACTCTGTGTCATCCTATTTTCTACAGGCTCAGGACTCAAATGACTAAAAGCAGAAGCAACAAAACATTCCTCAAACTCATAGGGGTCTGAGGTATCAGACAGAACATGTGTCCATGTGAACACCATAATAGTTCTATCACTACCAGACTCTAGGTCATACATATTTAAAGACATGTATTGTTTGAAGATACCAAAATTTTGATATAACATTAAATGGAACAGGTATGCTGAGTACCTGAAAACACGTTTCTGAGGAAAGTTTGCAAGTTGTTCCACCATAGTTGTTGAGATTTGTTCTGCAAAATCAAGCCGGTACTCTTGGGACTTATCCACAGTTTTCATTCTGAAAATCACTGTAAGCTGCCAATCGTGTACTATAGAATCCTCATTCTGACCAAACATAAAGGCTAGCATAACAAGGGCATCTTAAACATCTACATGGAACTGAGCATGGCCAGTGGATAGTGGAGGCAACTGGCTATTCTCCTCACCTAGATGCATCTCAGTGTTCAAAAAATTCACCTTATTATTGAGGTTCGCCCATGTGCCATACAACTTAGGAATAGTAGGAAATGTGGCCATTCTGTCATGTTGTAAAACCAACATATCGCTAATTGCCTTAGGGGTAATTTAAACCATAAATGGGCCACGCTGAATAGAATTGGATGGTGGGTGAAACAATTCTACACATAGGTCGATCAACTCAGGGCACAGGTGGACATTAGGAACTAGAAACTGTGCTAATTGGGACATCCACATTCTCATCCCGAAGGTTTCCCACTGCCCCTTTGACACATAGGTGAGGCACCTCTGATGAGCTCCCTCCCAAAGACTTTTGATATTCTTTTGCATGTGTGTGTCGAAGATACCATCAGCATAATATTTTACCTATGTTGGATCTGTGCATACTCCTGTTTCTGGGACTCTTATCCTCGCATAGCTTACTTGGCTATGTGCGGGTTGAGGCATAAGATTTGTTGTTCATTAACTTATCAGATTGTTTAAAGATCCCTAACCCCTCCTATGGTGATCGTGGCTCTGACATTTCTATATCTCTTTGTAAAAACTTGGAAATTCTTGGCACAGAAGATGGGAAAACTGTAAAGGAAGCTATACTTAACTTGAAATGCAGATAGGGAATGAGGCTTAACACAAAAAGTAATTAGGAATGTAAGATGATAATAGCAAATGCAACACTCAAATGGACTAAAACTTAGCTCAGTGAGGCATAATGAAACAATTAATGACATATCTTTTCTTTTTAATGGCATTAATGCCATGAGACAGTTAGTGTATCTTTTGAAATCCATATTGGACAAAGTGTGAGATCCATATTAAGAGTGGCAATCTTCTGAAAAGGTGGGTACTTTCTTGAAATTTAAGGAATTGTTGAACAACCTCAATAAATGCAACTGCTACTGACACGTGTTCTCGGAACACTTATTTAAAAGGGAAAAGCGGGAAAGCAAGACAAAAGTGGGAAAAGAATTTTAAAGCACCTAACTAACTATGATACATGGCGAGTCTCAAGACTTAGGTAAAATGTTTCAAGAAGATCCCATTTACCAGAATCTCTTCAGGCTCTCCATCCATTGTCTCCAACTCAAATGCATTTTGTTGCTTATAGGAACGGATCTTAAAAGGACATGCCCATAATGATTCAAATTTGTCCTGTTGGCCCAGTTTGGTAGCTCTTTCATCCCATTTCAGCACTAAAGCCCCAACTTTAAAATTTGGATTGGAAGATTTTTTGTCAAACTAATTTTTAATCATCTGTTGATGCTTTAATACTGATTCATGTGCCTTTTCTCTCTTCTCTTGTACCTCTAGCAATTCAGCGAGTTTGATTGTCATTAAACCATTTCCCTCAATTTCCAATTGTTTCAACACCTGTAAGGCAATAATCTCTATACTTAGTGGCATCACTGCATTTTTTCCATAGACTAACTCATAGGGAGACATTTTAGTCACTTGCTTTGGTGTGATCCTGTCAGCCCATAGTGCTGTGTTAAGTGACTTGTGCCACTCTCTCTGATGATTAGCTCCCATTCATTTTATGAGTCTAATCAGGTTCTTATTGGTAGACTCTGTTAAGCCATTGCCTTGTGGATAGTAATTAGAAGAGGTCTTCAGATATATTCCATTTTTTTAAGGCAAACTCAAATAGTCTAGTCCCTAAAAATGCTTTAGCATTATCTAATATTATAGTGTGAGGAGGACCAAACTGAGAAGTTATCCCATCTAAAAACTCTAGGATCACCTATTCAGTAGCTTCCTTGAGTGGTACTACTTCACTCCACCTTGTAAAGTAATCTGTTGTAGTAAGAATTGACTTGCATCCCATATTTGATACTGGATTGATCATGCCAATAAAATCTAAACCCCACTGAGCAAAGGGTTCATCCACTATTATGGGACTTAGAGGAAATGATGTATTTCTTCTCTTCCCAGTATAGAATTGGCAAACTTGACACTCTTTGACCATCTGATAGCAATCTACAAATAGTGTAGGCCAGAAATAGCCATCTTGTGTCACTTTAATTACACTAGTCCTTGCTAAAAAATGCCCCCTGAGATTCCATGATGAAACTCATGTAATACCTTTTGGGCCTCAGCCCTGTCTACACATCTTAAGAGTATTCCATCAATATTCTTTCTAAATAAGACATGGTCAATTAATACAAAATGAACTCCCTGCTACCTATAGTATCTTTTCTTATCAAGGGAGAGTTCATTTGGGAACACCAGTTCTCATGAATTGTATTATGTCTCTTACCCAAGAGTCTTGGTCAATCTCTTGGAGTCTCAACACTGTTTCAATTTCTACCTCTTTAGGCATTGATTCTTCTATGTCTTGAGTCATATATTGGCATAGTCCCTTGCCTCTAACCAATTTGACAGGCCTTACCTCTACATCATATTTTAAAATATTAGTTATCCAATTATCTCTTTTTTCATTGATCTAACCCTCCATGATGTATTCCCTTACACTAGGATGGGCTACTAATATCAGGATCTTGTTCCCTATTACTAAGTGCCTGAATTTCTTAAGGGCTTTTACCATAGCATAAGCTTGCTTTTCAACAAAATTATACCTTGATTCATATTCCCTTAGTGTTCTAGAGAAGAATTCTATTGGATGTTCCCCTTCTTCTTTGTCATCTTTCTGAATTAGAACAACTACAACACTATGTTCTCTTCCATACACATACATTATAAAAGACTTAGAGAAATCTAGATTTCTCAGTATTGGTGCAGTTGAAATAGCTTTCTTAATTTCTTCAAAAGATTTCCTCCCTTCTATTGTCCATTTGAAAATTAAATCTTTCTTCAGCAATAGAGTAATGGGCCTAACTAGCCCTACAAAATTAGATATAAAGCAGCTGACAGAATTAATCTTTCCTAAAAAGGACTGAATTTCCTTCTTGTTAACTGGAAAAGATAGATTCATCATGGCTGTGACTCGCTCTGGATCAATGGAAATCTCATCCTTTGAAACTATGTGTCCCAAAAGTTTCCCCTAAGGCACAACAAAGATACATTTCTTAGGATTTAGGGAGATCCCAAATTCCTGACACTTCTAGAAAACAACTTTTAGGTGCTCAAAATAATCTTTGGCATCTTTGGTAAATATAGTCAGGTCATATAAATAAATTAGAATAATCTTATTTATGAGTTCCCCAAATGCTACATCCATGACATGCTAAAAGGTAGCCCCAGCATTTGAAAGACCAAAAGGCATCTTGGCATATGCAAATGTTCCCCACTTTGTAGTGAATGTTGTCTTGTGTTGGTCTTCATCTGTTAACCAAATCTGATTATATCCTAAGAAATTATCAAGGAAAGAAAACCTCTCTGACCCAACCACAATTTGCAAAATTTGTTCCATAGAAGGTAGGGGGTAGTGATCCTTCAATGATGCTTTATTCAAGTCTCTAAAATCTACACAGAGTCTTATGTCCCCATTCTTTTTCTTATAGGTGCTAAATTAGACACCCAGGTTGAATGCTTAATTGGAAAAATGATCTTAGATTCTAAAAGTTTTTGTAGTTCATCTACCATTAATGGCTCAATTCTAGGATTCACTGGTCTTTGCTTCTGACAGACTGGTATTGATCCTTCAACAAGTTCTATGGTATGTTGAATGATGTCTCTATTATAGCCATGAAGATCTTCACAGGTCCAAGAAATCACCCTATCATACTTGTTACATAAAGAAATCAACTTGTCTTTTTCCTCTTGGGTAGTAGCATTGCCTATCTTTAGCTTTCTTCCTTCACTAACCTGAATTTTAGAATAATCATCTTTACTTGCCTTAAATTTCCTTTTATCCAGGCTTACATCATCAGGGTCAAATAGATTCTCTAGTGTGATCAATCCTTTTGGGAGCTTATTTGACTTTAGTTGAATAAATTGATCACCATAAGCTTCTTCAATCTTGGGCTATAATTGATCAGCAAACTCTCTTGACTGTTGCAAGAGTACCTAAAGATCACTGTCAAAAACCTATCAATTCTGGTCATTGTCTGGGATTTCTGGTCTTACTATAACTTTAACTAACTCACTATTAACAAGTAGGTCACTTGTTGGGTCAAATTGAGAACCAATTTGTGTCATTCTGTCTGCTTCAGTGTTTTGGGTTCTAGGGACAACTTCAATATTGAAAGCATCAAAACCATCTATTAGATCCCAAATTCTATGATGGTAAGATCTCATTCTTACATTCTTTGCTACAACTTTCTCTCTGATTTGTTTCACCACTAGTTTTGAGTCTCCTTTAACTACCAAATTCTTGATTCCTTTCTTTTTGTCCAACATAAGACCATGCACTGCTACGCCCTTAATATTGGTGTACATAGGGTTATGAATAGTTGGCTTGTGGCTATCTTAACTCCTAATTAAGTCATATTATCATTATTATATTGTTATTTAGTTGTTTAGGTCAGCCTAAGGCTTCTATAGGTCTATCTAAGTCGGCCTGGGTGATATCCTAGGCATAAATAGGTATATATAGGAGGTAGTGAGTCTCATTTCATATCATATTCAATATTGTGTTCTCATTGAAGACTGTTGGAGGTATCCCCCTCGAAGTGGATTAGGAGGTTACCCCATCGAAGTGGCATATTATTATCAAGTATTTTCATCATATTTACTATTATATTCAGATATTGTGCAAGTTGTTTCATTACAAGTGGTATCAGAGCATGATCTTGGCACCGTAGAGGCAAGATTTTTTCTCAACATTGGAGGCGATTTTGGGAAGAGCATAACTTTCAGATTTTAGAGAATTTGTTAAATATTTTTAAAGGGTTTTTGAAGAACATATTAAATAAGATACAGTCCAGATTTCAGAGGAATTGAAGCAAAAATAAGCGAGTTATTGCAAAATTAAGGTTTCCAACAAATTCGCTCTCAAGGCAGCAAATTTGCTAAGTTTTTGGATTTTTTTCTGGGTAAGTGGTATCTTGGCCTTAGTAAGTTACAGTAAAAATTTCAGAAAATTTACATTTCATTTGTGTGATTTATTTCAAAAATATTGGTTTCCATCATGACGGGGCCTACAACAAGAGGCAAAAAGAATGCTGCCACACCGGGGAAATCCTCTGATAAGGATGAGGAAATAATAGAGGATAGTAATCCCAATGAGGAAATGAGTAAGGTCAAAGAAGATGTGTCCTCAATTAAGAGGGATATGTGTGACCTAAGAGGAGATATATCAGATCTACGAAGCATGTTCAACGCTTATATGAATGAACCAAGCAAGGAGTTCTCAAGCAACCAAGGTGAAACCTTCAAGTCGGCTAATAATGACACAAATTTTAATACTCCTATGGGATCTAGGAATTTCTTTCCTAAGGTGGATATGCGCAAGTTCGATGGTAAGGATCCTCTAACATGGATTAACCAAATGGAGAATTTTTTTGAAGTACATCAAATCCCATATGGACAAAAGGTCACGATGGCTTCCCTATATCTAGAACCAGATCAATTCATTTGGTATCGTTGGCTTTGTACTCATCGGAGAAAAAAGGGTCTCACCATCTCATGGTCAATTTTTACAGAAGAACTCCAAGCACAATATAGCAATAGTGTGACAGACAACTTCTTCATCCAGCTTGCTAAACTTCAACAAACAGGATCAGTTAAGGATTATATTCAAAAATTCCAAAATCTATCATTAAGAGTGGATACAATTACAGAGGAGAACTTGAATGATTTATTCTTGGGTGGTCTCAAGGATTACATTCAACATGAGGTACGTATGTTTAGTCCTAGCTCAGTAAATGAGTCTTTTATCTTGGCACGCAGAGTAGAGGAGAAATATTTGATTCCTAAAAAGCAAGGGGCTAATATGACAAGAGAGAAAGGATATTCAACACCTTCTCTTCCTCAACCTACTAGGTTGACTCCACAGCAAATTGAGGAGAAAAGAGCAAAAGGGTTGTGTTTCAATTGTGATAGCAAATACAGTCGAGGACATAAATGTAGTGAAAAGAAATTGTTCTATATTGAAGGTCCAAGTGAGGAAGAAGAGGAGGAACCCATATTAGAGGAGGATAGGGAGTCAAGTGAGGAATCACATGATTCTCAGCCAATCAATTCTTGTCATGCACTCTCAGGTTTCAGTGCACCACAAACTCTCAAGGTAGTGGGTTTCTTAAAGAAGTAGAAAGTAATAGTATTGATCGACTCAGGTAGTACTCATAATTTCATCAACAAAAAGTTGGCAACTCATCTAAATTGTTTTATATATCCAGCCCCAGAGTTTCAGGTTTTGATTGCAGATGGGGGTACAGTTAGTTGTTCGGGGAAGTGTCATAGCATTAAATTATCCATGGGAGATTATCAACTTGATACCCCAATGTATGCAATATCCATGGGTGCAGCAGATATTGTTTTGGGAGTACAATGGCTTACTACATTGGGAACAATTGAGATGAACTTCCAAGAACTATTCATGAGATTTCAATCAGAAGGAAAGGTAGTGGAGCTAAGGGGGTTGAAGGCAAAATCCCTACAGATGGTAAGCTCTCATCAAATGCAAAAGTTGCTTAAGAAAGGAGCAGATGGATTTGTGGCCCAGCTATGTTCATTAGAAGTCTCTCAATCTAATGCTCCTACTCATCCAGATTTATAAGCAATAATTGATCGTCACTCAGTGGTTCTTGGAGATATGCCTAAAGGACTTCCTCCTAAGAGGGATCATGACCATGCCATACAACTAGTTCCAGGGATCCAACCACCAAACATCAGGCCGTATAGGTACCCACACATACAAAAAAGTGAAAAAATTGTTGAGGAGATGCTAGAAGCAGGAATTATCAGGCATAGCCAAAGTGCTTACTCCTCGCCTGTGGTGATGGTGCGTAAGAAGGATGAAACTTGGCGCATGTGTCCAGATTATAGAGTGCTCAACATGTACACCATTAAAGATAAGTTTCCTATTCCAGTCATTGATGATTTGCTAGATGAATTGAATGGAGCTATGTATTTTACCAAGTTAGATCTTAGATCTGGTTATCACCAAATACAGATTAAGGAGGAAGATATTTGTAAGACAGCATTCCGAACTCATGAGGGTCATTATGAATTTTTGGTGATGCCATTCGGCCTTACCAATGCACCATCTACATTCCAAAGTTTGATGAATTCCATTTTTAAGAAGTTCTTGAGAAAGTTTGTGTTAGTGTTCCTTGATGATATATTGATTTATAGCAAGACTTGGGAAGAACATTTGCAGCATTGAGATCAAGCATTACAATTACTCAAAGATCATCAACTCTATGCTAAGCCATCCAAGTGTGCTTTTGGTCTTAAGGAGGTGGAGTATTTGGGACACATAGTTTCACATGAAGGAGTAAAGGTGGACCCTAACAAAATTAAGGCTATCATGGAATGGCCTATTCCAAAAACCATTAAGAAACTAAGGGGTTTCTTGGGATTGACAGGGTACTATAGAAGATTTGTGAAGAATTATGGTCGTATAGCAGCACCCCTCACCACTCTCTTGAAGAAGGATTCTTTTTATTGGAATGAGTCTGCTAATGTAGCATTTGAGCAATTGAAGGAGGCTATGTGTACAACTCCAGTGCTTGCCACTCTAGACTTCACCAAGGAATTCATTGTGGAATTTGATGCTTCTAGAAATGGGATAGGAGTAGTTCTCATGCAAGAAGGTCGACCAATTGCTTTTGAGAGTCGTCAATTAAAGGGTAAAAATCAGCTCAAACCTATTTATGAGAAGGAAATGCTAGCAATCCTTCACGTAGTTAAACAATGGAGGCCTTATTTAATGGGTCGACACTTCAAGGTTAAGATAGATCATGATAGCCTAAAATATTTTTTGGAACAAAGACTATCCTCTGAAGAGCAACAAAAATGGGTCACTAAGATGTTGGGATATGACTTTGAGATTGTATATAAGAAAGGGAAGGAAAATATTGTGGCTGATGCACTTTCTAGGAAGGATGAGAAAGATGAAGCCTTATTGTGTGCCCTTTCAATATTACAAGCAAATTGGGTGGAAGAAGCCAAAGCAGAATGGAAAAATGATGTTGCAACAAGTAATCTCATCCAACAATTAAAAAGTGATCCTAGTAGTTCAGATAAGTTTTGTTTGAAGGGAGATATTCTTTGGTATAAAGAGCGTTTGTATCTCTGCAAGAATTCCACTCTTAAACACAAGATTCTCACAGAGCTACATGAGCCCCCAGTTGGTGGTCATTTAGGATTTTTGAAGACATATCATCGGGTCAAGCAAGATTTTTTTTGGGAAGGGTTAAAAGGTGATGTTCAAAAATTTGTGGCTGAATGTTTGGTTTGTCAAAGAAATAAGGGGGAGACAATTAAGACACCAGGTCTCTTGCAGCCCTTATCTATTCCTAGCCAGCGTTGGGAAGAGGTATCCATGGACTTCATCACAGGGCTTCCCAAATCTAAAGGTCATAATGTCATCATGGTAGTAGTTGATCGCCTCACTAAATATGCACATTTCATTGCATTATCACATCCTTTTACAGCAAGTGCAGTGGCAAAAGTTTTCTTGGAGAATATCCAAAAGCTACATGGTACACCTAAGGTTATTGTCAGTGATCGTGATCCTATCTTTACTAGTCACTTTTGGAAAGATTTGTTCTCATGTTTGGGTACTCAATTGGCTCATAGTTCTTCATACCATCCTCAATCAGATGGGCAAACTGAGGTTGTTAATAAATGCTTGGAAGGATATCTACGTTGTTTCACTTCAAAAAAGCAATCTCAATGGGTAGATTGGCTACCACTGGCAGAATGGTGGTATAACACTTCTTTTCATAGCTCATCAAAAATGTCTCCATTTTTGGCACTTTATGGATATCATCCTCCTTCCATCACATCATCATTAAAGGTGTCACCAAGAGTTCAGGCAGTAGAGGACCACTTGCATCATCAACAACAAGTACTTTCAGGACTCAAGGAGAATTTAGCTATGGCACAAAATCGGATGAAACAACAGGCGGACCAACATCGTAGTGAAAGAAATTTTGAAGTTGGGGATTGGGTCTTCTTGAGATTGCAGCCTTATAAACAAATCTCAATGAAGCAACACAAAAAGAATAATAAGTTGTCTCCAAGATATTATGGGCCATACCAAATCATGCAAAAGATTGGTAGTGTTGCCTACAAGCTAGAGTTGCCACCAACAACAAAGATACATCCAGTTTTTCATGTTTCTTGTTCAAAGAAGGTAATTGGGCAGAATATTCCTACTCAAACAGTACTACTAGAACTCGATGAAGAAGGAAGAAAAATTTTGGAACCAGAGGGCATTCTTCAAACTCGCACAAAGAAGCTGAGGAATAGAACTCTCACTCAGTATCTCATCCAATGGAAGAATTTACTAGTTGAAGAGGCCACATGGGAGGATGAGGAGTTCATTCAAAAGAATCCACACTTGGTTAGCATTGAGGACAATGCTTCTTTGAAGAGGGGGAGCATGCTACGCCCTTAATATTGGTGTACATAGGGTTATGAATAGTCGGCTTGTGGCTATCTTAACTCCTAATTAAGTCATATTATCATTATTATATTGTTATTTAGTTGTTTAGGTCGGCCTAAGGCTTCTATAGGTCTATCTAAGTCGGCCTGGGTGATATCCTAGGCATAAATAGGTATATATAGGAGGTAGTGAGTCTCATTTCATATCATATTCAGTATTGTGTTCTTATTGAAGACTGTTGGAGGTATCCCCCTCGAAGTGGATTAGGAGGTTGCCCCCTCGAAGTGGCATATTATTATCAAGTATTTTCAGCATATTTACTATTATATTCAGATATTGTGCAAGTTGTTTCATTACATGCACCAAAGATTCATACTCAGCATCATTATTAGTGAAAGAAAATTGAAAGTGTATGGCTCTAAGCATTTTCTCACCATTTGGGGCAGTGAGACATATACCTGCTTCAACACCATTTTTACTCCTAGCCCCATCAAAATTTAAGGTCTAGATTTCTAAGTTTCTGTCAGGTTCTTCTTTTTCAGATACTTATTTTCTCATAACATTTGGTATTTCTTGGCCTTCTTCAAAAATAACATAAGTGCCCAAATTGGTAGAGTCATAGTTCCATAACCTGATCACTTTGCATCATTGTCATCAATTGACTATTTTCTTCTTCTTGTTGGTCATGTTCAGTCCAATCACCTAGTTCTTCAACAAAGACTCTCTCCTCCTTATTCATCATGGTGTGGGATGCTTCAATCCTTGGGGTTGGTTCATCAGTGATATGGTCTTTGGACAAAGGTTCAGACAATACCTTCATCTTTGTTCCATACTTGGTTCTCAAAATTAGATGTGACCAATCCAGTAACATGTATCCTCTTATCTTGGCTGTGAAATCTCTAGATAGGCATAAACCAAAGACAGGGGGAATATCTGTGACTACTACATCTTGTTTGACAGTTATATTGGGGTAGGTATATAGCTGCAATGGGAGTTGTTTGATCCTTCCTATAGTTTGGATAGACTTCCCATCTAATTGCCTGACTCCTTTAGTAAGTGGCTCATATTTTATGTTTAAAGCATTTGCTATTTGTTTTGGCATGACTGTAGTACTAGCTCTAGAATCTATCATTGAGTAGTGTAGCAATTTTTTTCCCACTATTAAAGTCAGATAAAAAGGATCTAGCTTATATTTACTTACCTCTGGTGCAGAATTCAATAGAGCTACTATTTGTAAGGGTGTAGTGTCTTTATTATGAGCCTTTCCTTTATTAGTAACTCCTTCTTTAGCATTGGCAGATTTAGGGTCAACCTGGCTCTGTAGTGCTTCTTGTAACAGTGTCTTTTGCTTAGGAATAGCTAGCATATCCCAGATTGACACATGCGATGGGGTCTTTTTCAACTGCTCTACCACATTCATAGGTCCCAGTGTTTGTGTCTTTGGGTAGTAAGGATACCTTGCTCTTTCTAGCATTTGGCCAGAGACTACTTGATTATGAACTGGTTGAGGCACTTCTTGCCTAGAAACTGGATTATAATGATTCTAGAAAGGAGGAGCTCTAGTAGTCTCATTATTTGTGGCTTTGAGCTACTCCATCATTCTTCTCTTTGATCTGGTATAATAATCAGACTGCATTAAGGGCTTCTTGGAAGTGGGTGCTTCATTCAAGAAGACTGAATCTTCATCTTCAATCCATGAAAATAAAGCATACTCAGGGGCAATTTCTTCTTCTTACTGAATAGACATTCCTTGCATCTGAGTCACCATTATTGCATTCTAGACACTAGGTGACTGATATGGAGGAGCATTAGACATCATGACTTGTCCTTTTACCCTTCTTTGTTCTACTATTTTTTGTTGTAAATTGCCTCTAGGACAATCCCTGGGCATATGGGCATTATTGCAAGGGAAGCACTAGGCATTGGTATCTTCTGCTAAATTATTTTGTCCTGGGACTATCTCTCTATTAGGATTATGAGGGACAACTTGTAAAGGTGTGGGAACTGTCACCAATTGGTTTGAAGGTTGAGGGTTATTCAGTCTTTGAGGACCTTGATATTAATTTGATTGATATGGGGGTCTATTTCCTTGGAAACCCTAATAGGAAGACTTTGGATAAGAAGTTTGTTGCCTTTTGAGATTGATTATCTCATTTGAAAAGGTTCTAAGGATATTCTTGACATCATCCATTTTAGATGGATGAGTAGAGGGTGTTGATACAGTAGGTTATTGAGATGTTGGGAAGGTATACATAGACACAGGTGTAGCTGTAAGATTAGGGGCTTCTTGTGGCAAGGGAATGGAAATTTCTAGGAACATGGGCATAGGAGGCCTTGGAGGCAATTTTCTAGCATCTATCAGGTTGTTCTTAGCCCTAACAGCTAACCCATATGCTTCTGGTAGAGTCTGTCCACCTAGGGACTAAATCATTATAGATATATTAGAATTGAAAGCTTTGAGGCAGAACACAATAGCCATACCTGATGGTGGCCTTGCTGTAGTAGGAATTCTATCCCAAGTTTTTTGAAACCTGGTGTTGAAATCAGTTATAGCTTCTTGTGGTTCCCTCTTTATGGTGATTAATTGTTACAGTAGGGAAGATTTGTCACCCTTTTCACTAAATCTTGCAAAGAAAGCATCACCAAGCTAATCCCAGGTAGATATCATATTTGGGGTTAAAGACCTATACCAGTCTAGAGCCTTCCCTTTGAAAGAGGCTGCCAACAATCTGATTGCTACATTTTGTATAGTAATGACATGTACTGCACACACATCTGATACATCTTGAAGATGCTCCCCTAGTGTCTTAGAATCTTCTCCACTAAATTTTGGTAAAGCTTTCAAAGTATTAACTGGAATTGGATCCCAAGTAGCTGGTGGTATTAGAAGAATAAGAGGACTACCAGTGTTCCAATTGACATAGTTCTTTGGGGCTATAGGTGCTCCCATGTTTACTCCCAATGCTATTGTAGCTTAATTCACTCTTCTTCTTGGAGTATAAACTAATGGTGGCAATAAAATTCTTGGATTAGTAGCAGACTGAGCTCTTGTTGTTGGTCCACAACTCTAACTCCTTGTCACTCTCTGGTTCATACGATCTTGATAAGAACTTCAAGAAAGGTCTCATCGGGTGTGCCAAAAACTGTTGATGTGTAAAATTGTGCAGGTTCCAACACCAACATAGGAAGTTTCAAGAATGTGGGACTTGCTACTTGAAACAACCTCCATATTTTAAAGAAGCTAGCTCTTCTTATTTTAATGGGGTTTTGAGTAAAAGAGAGAAGAAACAAGATTACAAATACAATAAGAAAAATTGAAACCTATGGCGATGCACCTGAACGAAATGTATTTCCTTAATTAGAACAATGAACTAATTCTTAAGGTTCAACTATATTAAAGAGCAAATGTTGCATGATCAATATAGATAGATTGTAAATGAATAAGATCAAAGACTAAACTTAGAAGATTTATGCAAAGACAGATAATATTAGCAATGACATAGAATAGATCTTCTTTCATTAATAGTTCAGCAAATACAAAAGGCACAATGACATACACAGGTATATCAGATTTCTTATCATAAATAACTAAATTAAGGAAAAATGATACAGTCTGGTCACAACAAGATCTCTAAAATTTCTAATTAGTTCTAGATATCTCTTAATTCTCATATCCTTTTTCTATTACAATTCCTACATACATATATAGCCACAAACTTAGCTCAAGATCGCCTGCAACCACCCAAAATCTCAACGGCATAACATAACTAAAGTTAACTGGGACTCCTCTACCACTGAGATCTTCTGAATCTGCAACTACTTTTCCTTGCGCATTCATTGGTTGAGGAATGAAATATGTAGCACTTTAACTGCATTTATGTTAAGATGCGTGGCGGCACCCACGGGCTCTAAAAGCTTCAAAAATATAACACGTGGCACCGTCTGCTTAATTGTTAACTCCTTTACCTTCAAAATGAAGCACACAAAATAGTGCCACTTGTCTCCATCTGCTAGACCTTGAAACATGATATGTGGCACGTTCTGGCAAAACCCTAAGATAATTGGCAACTTCCGCATAAAACTAGAAGCTTTCTATCTTCATACCTAAGCAACTTGTCATTATGACATTAGTCACCCCCCGCTACACTTAGAAACTGAGACATTATAAATGGGATGCACTGCATACCTTTAAATACCCACACAGAGAAACAATATTGTGACACATGGCACCTTTCGCTTAAAGAAAAATTGGACATGCGGCGCCATCTGGCAATATCAATAGCTTATAAAAAGGCCTTGAAGAATCTTGCGGAGATTGACACTTGTCACACTCCGGTAGTAACTAAAAATCATAACGTGTCTCCACCTGAGAGCATCAAAAGAAAATAGTTAAACCCTCCACTTCTGCCACGTGGTGCACTCCGCTACAAGAATGAAACTATGTTTTAATATGTGGGCCCACCTCATACATGTCTATACAAACAAAGCTTCAACAAAAGAATATACACGCGGCAGCATCTGCTCATAGCTCAAAATGACACATGGCGCAACTCGCAAGCTCACAGCATAAGAAGCAACTCTTAGACATGGTCTTTGGTATCAACACGTGACACACTCCACTGCAAGATATAAACTTAGAAGGAAGCATGTGGAAGAAACACATGGCAGCATTCACTCAATACTATCGCTCCAAAATGACACATGGCATGATCCACGCACAAGAACATATAGCCACTGAAATATACTGCAACTGGAAATATACTGAGACAATATAGCTAAAAAAATTTAGAGTTTTTAGCTCTACAGAATTCATTCATATAAATCTATCCTAGACCTTATAATGCACAGATCTAGTATCTACTTAGATCTTGACACAAGTTTGCCCGGTACATAAGATAGCATATAATGTACTCTATTTTACGGTATCCACCTAATTCCATACCACCCAGAGAAGCAATGACTGAGAGTATATGTGCCCTATATTTTGTATCCCAAATGTGTCTTTCTAATGGTTTTCCACAATTAGGAAGAAGGTATGTCATGAAATGTTTGTACCCACCCAAAACTAAGCCTTACAAAGAATGTCTGCACCTATGCAAAATACCATAAGCTGCTTCAAAATGTTATGATCCAGCACAAGAGCAAGCTATTAAGGGAGACTTGGCTTTTTCATTGGCATCTTTATGATTATATACACAACATCTTTTTTTCCACAGTTTCAAAATACACATTTTGATAATATTCACATAGAAAGAACCTTGAAAGGCCAAAAACCTTTCTCTCATTCTTCCTAGGTCAATCCTCAAGAGCCCGTATTAGTATTTGTGGGCACTTTACAATAGCTTATCCACTGATGAGACGGCTCCCCTCATTTGCTAATGGAATAAATTGTCATCTTCTGCTTGAATGTGTAATGTGTTGTAGCACATTCAATGTCACAAGGCATAGTTTGAGAGCAAAATTTGAGACTTGATATCCATAGAATCCAACTTCTTGTAACATAAAATGCAGAACTAGCATCCCAACTAAAGCAACTTAGCTTTAATATGCACCATAACCAATGTTTTCCCACATGAATGGTGGAATTGAACTAACTTTTGGGGGTGCCTTGAAAAGAAAACATACATAGATATAAACTACTACAGTAGCCAGCAAGGAGAAAACAAATGGATGATTTATGGCTCCATGATAGCCTATCATCCTTGATACTCTCTTGGAGGAAAATCTTGCACACTCACCACATTTCTGAGGAAGCTTAAGTACCATTTGCTAAGACAAGTTTGTGTTTGAACTAGGTTCCTAAATTGCACTCGCATTCAAGGAAGGTGCTTTCAAATTTATTATTGCTAACTCAACACTCATGCTATCTCCCAATTTTCTTCCAACTAACCAATTATATGAATGATTATTTCTCATTAAGGCAAAAGCATGTTGAGTCACCCACATTGCAAGTTCCACTTCGAATCACCAAATCCTTAACAAAAACTTCTACACAACCACCACAACACCACATGGTTGTTGTTGGGCCTTCGCAGTGATGTGGGAAAAGCATGTTGAGTCACCCACTCTCTAGTGGGCATGACTTGAATAGTTTACAGGAGAGCGAGTGACTCAACATGCTTTTCCTACATCACCATGAAGGGCCAACAACAACCGTGTAGTGTTGCAGTGGTTGTACAAAAGTTTTTGTGAAGACTTTGGTGATCCAAAGTGGAACTTGCAACTACAATATCTGATAAAATTCCACTTCCAAATATGCTTTTGATAAATATTCCATAATTCTAGGGTTTTGAGAATAATACAATGCATGTCCCAAGCACTTCAAGGGTTATGAGAACCATTTCTTCAATATGTTGGAACAGTTCTAAAGTTTCATTGTTAATGTGAAGAGGAAAGCATATGCAATGTAATGGTATAACAGTGCAGAGGTCTATCCAGAAGTGTCATAGAAGGTGAGAATGAAGATAGAGATCAAGACTATCACTACATTCTACAGGCCTATTTGATAGTTTACAAGACCATACAGAGTTTGAAGATCTTTGGACATTTAAAACATGCATAGATAGGCTTGATGAGAGTCTAGAAAAGTGTGACAAACCTAAAAGTAAAAATGGTAAAGATTTAGACCTCAGGATTAAGACAAAGAAATATCACAATGGAAATGTAAGGAGGTCGACACTAGTAATATTGATAATGTTGATAAGAAGAGGAAAAAGAATTCCAAGGACACGAAACCAAATGGATAGACCCAAATGCACATGGTACTTGCTCCATGGATGGTGATATCATTGAAGAATGATTAAGATAGATCTATACAAGTGTTACAAACATGTCTAAAACGATGTTAAACCCTAAAGAGCATGTCAAGGAACCCTAATAAATCATGTCAGTCTTTTAGAGGTTTTGTTAAACTGCATAAATAGTAAAGAGGCACAAAATAGTCTCAAGATCATGTACAAAGATCTATGAGAAGGGAGAAAATAGACCAAGACCATCATTGCCTCTTACATAACCCTCACTATATTCTATAGAATTTGAAGAGGTACGCATATCTTTCAAACCCTAGCAACTAATTTGAAGGTCTTTATCAAAGCATAAAGGAGTAGGTAAGGTCTTTGTAAGTCCTATGAAGAGGTCTACATATGTTATAGGTGTGTTTCTGAGATCCATGAACCTAAAATATCATTAGAAGGTTTGTACATGCATAATAAAGGTCTACCAAACCTTTTTAAAACTTTTTGAAATGTTGAAGAACCCTGTTAATCATTAAGAGGTCTGTTAGAATGGAAAAACCCTATATAAGACGGAGAGAAGACTTAAATAGGTCTAAGATAACATAAAAGGAGAGGGTTTAGTGGCAATAGGGAAGAGAGAGAACTATCACTATATTAGAAGACTATCACTATATCCTAAGAAGTATGAAGGGGTATGTGGTTAACACAAAGAGCCTTATGGGTTTGTCAAAAGTAAAGAGGAATATTAATATTTTAGGAGGTTTGCATGATCATTAGAGGTAGATGCTAAGTAAAAATATGTGGCAAGTCTTCATTAGTTCTATGTGAAGGAAGAGAGGAGTGTTAAAGGTTAGTGATGCATCCTTAAAGCCTTGTCAAGTAGTCTTAAAGTGTATAAAATGCTCAAAGAGTCTTTTGAAGCCTTTAGAAGACCATGTTAGTGTTTTTTAGGGATTGTTCATAGTTATGGTATGCTCATTAGTAGTGAGAAACATGTCAAGAATTCAAATACATTACATAATAACCTATAACTTTGTATAAGCCCTAAGGAAACCCACACAGTCTTGAGTAAGATCTATTAAATCCTAAAAGCCTTGTCCAAATTTTGGAAACCCTGCCTATGATGGTGACAGGTTGTCATTGATGTCAAAAGTGTGTTCAGTTGTTGATGATGCAGATTTGGCAGGATGTGTTTAACATTTGTTCAGGATGTGTTCTCATACTCAAGGATGTGTTTGGTGATGTTTCAGGATGGATGGATACTGCTAGATATACTCAATTTGGTTACATATTGTTTCTTGCTCTTTGTCATGTTTGTTCACAGGTTGATCACTTGGGTCAAATACAGATGTCATTCAGGGTAATGCAGATGCTTGGTGGGTTTCATATCTACCTCAGATGGAGATGGTTACTTGATAGGTTGATTAGTGCTTTATGTATCATACATCATGTTGTTCAATATCGAAGTCAGATGCTCATAATGTTAGCTGTGATAAAATAGGAGGGATTTCATGTTTATACTTCAATTTGGATTCTTGTTCTCATATCAAAAGTTGAGGAATGTATAAGCAAGGTTAGTTGGTCATAAGTTCTACAAATTTCCATCAAGGTTAGTTGGTCAATGGTGTTGTTATGTAGTTGAGTTGTTAATTGCATTCTCTACATTTTACATCAAGGTAAATTTATTGAGTAATCAGTTACTTGGTATTCTCTGCTACAAAGCATTCAATGATCCTTAGACTTTCAGTGACAAAACAAGAGTTCACATGATGGTTATAATCCCTAAACTAACTCTCTACTATGTGCCTAACACATCAAGGTTAACTCTAAACTACTCGTCACTCATTTATGCACTTTATGTTTTAAAACAGCGGTGACTTAGGCTAGTGAGTAATCCACTTAAGGTTTACCTGTTGGAGGCCCTTCAAAACATATTAACACCGGCCCTTCCTCTCCTTACCACCAGTGGAACCGGTCCTACATTGAGTGCATCGAGCGCCAAATGCTGATCAACGGTCAGTTTTAAAAACATATGGAGCGCGAAATGCATTATCTATGGTCAGTGTTTAAATTGCCTCCGATTTATGAGGAATAACTTTGACATTCAAAATGGCCATCAAGATAATGATCAAAGAGCTTTTTGAGGTAGTTTTTTAAGGAAACCATGTAGAGTTTTTTGGAGCCCGAAAATTGAAGATCTTCAGTTTATTTACAAAAGGCATTAAATTGTCTTTTTAGAAAGAAATAGAATATAGCTAGAAACCTTGCTTATATCACTAAGTGGTTGGATTATTCCATATTTTTGCCTTTTAAAATGGTTAGTTTTTTTTTAAAGGCTATCAAATGGATTTTGAAATTAGAAATTATTTTTTTCTAATTTAAAGAGATGACTTCAAGATTTTTGAGGAAATTTTATAAGGCAGATATTTTGGCACAAAAAGATGATTTATTTTGTGGAAAGAAATTGTGAGAAGATTAATTTTTTTTGGAGAAATGTTTTCTTTGCAGGATCATTAGCAGAGAGATTTTTGACAGAGGTTTTGAAGAATTTAGTGAAGGAATATGAAGCATCATTGAAGAGATTGAAGGGAAGATGGAATATTAAGAATTGAAGAAAAGTTTTATTCAGAAAAATTCTTCATAGATGAAAATTATTATGCAAGAATATCAAGGATATGAAAGGTCATCAAAAGTTGTTGGAATTGTGTGATTCATATAAAATATTATAAATGGAGTTTGTATTTTTCAGAGAAGAGGAACATCAAATACAGAGAAGATGAAATTTAGAGATGATGATAAAGCAATCAATTTTTGAAGATGGAAGATCAAAAGTTTTAAATGGGATTTGATATTATTTTTTTAGATTTGAATAGGCATAGAGGCAGATGAAAAAGTTTTTTCTTCTTGCAGATGGATTGGTGTTTTGACTTCTTGATATTTTTATAATTGCAAATAAAAGGTTTTTGATATATAGAGAGAATGTGAAATGATTTTGTTGGCAGAGAGGATGTAAATGATTATCTTGTATATAATGGCTTTGCAGGTGGATTGATGTGTGAGTGATATTGTGCAGATGAATGATGAACTGAGAGGATAAAAATCAAATACAGAGATTGACAAGATGATCAGAAAGACAATATGCAATTGCAATGATAATCAGATGCATTGATTGTATGACTGGTAAGGCAGAGATAAAACATACAGAGAAAAGTAGTGTTGTTGGTTGGATCAGAATAAAGAATTGTTGAGTGTATCCGGATGTTGAATTGTTTTTGAATGGTGCAAATCAGATTGAGAAGCAATCACTTCTTGCACATGAGATTTTAAGTTCAGATTGATTGAGAAATGCCAGTGAGGCACAATAGTATGCCAGTGAGGCTTGTAGGTCGGTAAGACCATTTGTCAGTGAGACACTTACATCAGCCAGTGAGGCAATTTTGGAGTGGTTTTTCTACCCCAGGAGGGTTTTCCACTCGTGCAAATTTGTGTTATGTCTCATATTGCTTTTCTCTATATGTGTGTATGTTAATACTTTGCTCAAGAGTTTTTATTCTCTTTCTTCATTCTCAGTCATGTGTTTATATGTTTGACAAATCAATGATATTCTTCTCTCTGTGTGTCTTGAAAGTTAAAGTTTGCAAAAAGGTTTAAAAATTTACACAACACTGATTCACCCCCCCTCTCAGTGTTGTCTTGGACTCCTACAGCCTAGTCTTAGAGGGTTTGTCAAAGTTTTGAAAACACTTTTAGAAGCTTATGAAATTAAATCCTTAGGATTTTCAAGAAATGTCAAGGTTGTAGAACATCATAGAAGCCTTGTCAAACTTGTTAAGCCTTGTATGACTATGATAAACCTAGTACTCACCATTGGAGGACTAGTTTGTAGATCAGAGGTCTACCATAACCTAAGCTTACAACTATAGATGCAATGATTGATAAGTTGACTGGCGAATATTTTTGTTCTAGTGAGTTGTAGTTGTGATTCTTGGTGTTGCTGGGAATTCTTGGAAGGCTTCTGAAGCATGGAAGGTATGTCACTATACTTCAATTATTAGGATTTAGTTATTTATGGAGCTTCTTCATTTTCATCCAATTATATTGTGGCAGATTGCCAATGATAGGAACAATAAGAATGAACTTTAATATCTAAGTCAAAGAAAAATCTGGGTGCTAAGTATCCTTTCATGACAATTCATTCAATCTGTGGAGCTCGAGTGGTTGGCTGTTTACTTTGATTCTGATGTCAAGACATGGGAGATTGGTATTTGCCTTGGGAAGATTTGCTACCTTCAGAGTGGAGTCAGGTATAAATTTGATCAAGAGAGGAAAATATTTCATCTTTTCTCCAAAGGTAGCATTTTCTTTTCCTCTACTATATATTAACAATTATTCCTCTCAAGATTTTTGAACCTAGAGTCAAGATAGAAGAACCAATTTCTAGGTACTGTGCTTCCCAAGAACATAGTTATCTCTTGCAACCTATATGTGGGGATGCAAGATATGTGAAACTTAGATCTATAGATTCAAGAAATGCAAACAAACCACTACAAAAAGCAATTGTAAACTTTGATGATGTTACTTTATGCTTCTCATAGGTAAGAATTCTTTTAATCATTTTTTTTGAGTTTGTTTATGTGGTCTTCTTTAAGGAATGGACCATATTGGTTTGTGTTGGCTTGATTTTGCATTAAATATCTTTTTAATAATGGTCAAAGGTTCTTTTCTTTACAAGTAGAATATTGGGACATGTTGAAGTTGGTTGAGAATATTTTAGCCTTCAATCGTCGCTTAAAGTATGCTCACTAACGGCCTCTTGGGGGGGTCTGTGCTAATGCTGAGTCCTGGTGGTAGTATGCCTATAAAGTACTAATTGAACAACAAAAAAGGGCAAGGTATATTTATGATCTACTCTTTTGTGTAAACATCTTTTTGGTATATTTGAGAGAAGAACATAAGTCACAACATTTTTAGGATCCAAATAAAAAAGTAGCGTAGCTATAAATACTCCTAACCCTACATTCATATTTGATCTACAAGCACCAAGAAAACACATCCACACAACCACGATAGATTTAAATGACATCTTAATGATATAGTTTAGAGTGTCCTCAAGATAGCCAGCATGAGCAAGAAGGTCAACCATGCACACATAATGATCAATTGTAGGTGTAATGCAATAAGGGTTACTAATCTAATTGAAGTATGTACTGTTGCAAGTATGAGGTTAACCAGTGTTGTCATTGATGTCAACATACTCATATTGCATTGGTAAGAAGGTTTGGATGAGCTATGTGTTGAGGATATTGAGAAAAGTAGTCTCAATCAGGAACAGTGAATAACAGTGATAAGAAGAAGGCAAATGTACTCAATAGGTTGAGAATCAGAGGATGCGGATTAAAGGGTTTGTAGATATGAGTCTTGAGATGATCCAGTTAAGATTTCAGAGGTCCGCATGAAGATATGAAAAAGTTGTTATCGGTCAAGTAGAACCGGTTCCAGGAGATGCTTCGGAGGAACAGAGTGTCACAAAAAAGTGTAGTGAGATCTGCAGGTGCATTATCAGACTCTGTGGATTGGAAGGAGTGTTTGGGATGTCCTTGTGATGTGTCATCTCAGTTTGTACAAAGTTTGGAGGTCTGGAAGAACCTTTTTCAGTTTGACAGTCGCAATAGACTGTGTTCTTGAAGTTCCAGATGAAGAAGAGAAGAGATTCCTATCAGTAGAGGAAGTGCGGATGTACCTGGTCACTCAGGCAAGCTTGTGAAGGTTCTTGGATCATGTTGAGGTTATGTTGTCGGTCTGCATTGGTGGTAGAACCCAGAATTGAAGATATTCTTTCGGATGAAGTTCTTGTTCAAACTAGCTGACCAGATGAGTTGTTCATCTTGCGAATGTTCTTATGGTGGCCGACCAGATGTTTTAATCATCTTGTGAATGTCCTTATGGTTGATTGCCGACTTAGATGATTGTTCCTAAGTTGATGTCTTGTATAAATAAAGGTTTGTGAGTTCATTTCAAAGTGTGTTGAGTAGCAGATGAGTGTGGTATAGCAAAAGAACGAAGGGCAGAGTAGAAGTATCTCAGGCTTAAATGGAACTGATCCAGACATGGTAAAGATGTCAATCTCTAGTTCAAGTTTGTGATTCTTATCACTTTGTAGACAGTGTGTCTCTTGTAGGTAGTGTGCCTCTTTATGAGCAGTGTGCTCGAGTAGTGAGCCCTAATTGGCATGTGCCATTCATTTTTCTTATTCTTCTAACAGAGAATAATCCTTGGGTTAATCAAGCCATGGTTTTTCCCTTAACTAGGTTTTCCACGTCAAAATCTTGGTGTCCAATGTGTTGATGTTTATCTGCTCCTGTGTTTATGCATTATGCTTTCATGGATGGTTAATTGAATGCTATTAACTAACAATAAGAATCAAGTGTTTGAAGTAGAAGTAAGTTTTTGTACAACTGATTCACCCCCCCTCTCAGTTGTGTGCCCTTGATCTAACAATTGGTATCAGAGCCAAGTTCCTCTGAAAGGAGCTTAACCACTTGAGGAGATCCAGGATGTCATCATACAAGAAGGATAGTTCAAAGTTTGATGGAACCAACTTCACTCTCTGGAAAGGTCACATGAAATGTCATTTGGAGTGTATGGGAAAAGCATACTTGACCATGGTCTCAAAACCATATATTCCTCCATAGGGTGGTTCGACAACTCTGAATGAAATCACAGATGCTAAAAACAATTTGCGGACCAAGGAAGCTCTTCTAAGTGCATTGAATGACTCAGATCTCTCAAATGTTATTGACCTACCAACTGCATATGAGATCTGGACTAAACTAGAACTTCTGTATGAAGGAGATGAGTTTGTCAAGAGTGCAAGGTTGCAAAGTCTGAAAGGGAAATTTGAAAGATTGAAGATGAGAGATGATGAAAATATCGCTACCTTTATGCCAAGAGTGAATGAGCTAGTGTGTGGAATCAGGAATGCTGGTGGAGTTCTGGATGAAAATGAAATTGTTTGCAAAGTTCTCAGATCCCTTCCTGCTACCTACAAAATCAAGGTTGCTGCCATTGATGAATTCAGAGCCCATACAACTGTCAGAAGAGAGCAACTGGTTGGCAAACTGGCTGCATTTGAAATGACTGAGTTTGGAGATGATCCCCCCAAGACTAAATCTGCATTCAAAGCAAGTGCCTATGTGAAACGAAAACAAAGATTTGATCCGGGAGAGAACTCTTCAAGGAAGCTGTCATGGTATGATCAAGCAAGGAAAGACATGGAAGAGGAAGAAGCAAAAATAGCTCAACTTCAAGCCCTCATTGCAAAGAGAATACCAAGAGGGTCCGGTAAGTATGAAGAAAAACTACCCTTTAAGTGCTTCAACTGCAATAAGATTAGTCATTTTGCTTCAAGATGTCCGGAAAGATCTGTAAGGTCAAACTCCAACAGACAAAGGTTCCAAAAGAACTGTTATTATGTTCATGAAGAAGCTAATAATGAAGGAGTAACAGATGATGAATCAGAGATAGGAGACAAATCCAGAAATGAATGGGTGTTTATTGCCATCAAGGAAGAAGAACCAATATCCTCTGAATCTGTCAATCATAAGGTTGTAGAAAGAGCTTTGGCTGCCCAAGTAGAAGAAAAGGATGATTGGGTTATTGATAGTGGATGCTCTCACCACATGACAGGTGACAAGAACAAGTTCTTAGATTTAGAAAGGTATGAAGGAGGACAGGTAAAGTTTGGTGACAATTCTGCAGGTAAAATCAAAGGTAGGGGAACTATTTCTTTTGATGGAAAGAGCAAAACTGGTAATGTACTATATGTTGAAGGATTGGAGCACAATCTTCTCAGTGTTGGACAGTTAGTAGACAAAGGTTATGATCTCTGGTTCAAAAATGGAAGATGCAAGTTCTTTGAAAGCTCCGAAACTGAGATTGCATCCGGTACTCAAACAAAAGGTAATATCTTCCATCTGGTTGGTTCAAATAAAAGTTGTCTATTTGTTCAAGTTGATCAGAGTTGGCTATGGCATAGAAGGATGTGTCATGTAAATTTTGATAACATCATCAAGATAAACAATATTCAGGCTGTAAGAGATCTTCCAAAATTGGTGAAACCTACAAATAGTTTGTGCAAAGAATGTCAGCTAGGTAAATAGAGCAGAATCTCTTTCAAAAGCAAAGATCAGTCCTCTACCAGATTATTGGAATTAGTTCATACTAATCTATGGGGTCCAACAAGAATCAAAAGTATGCAAGGTGATAGATATTTCATGTTATTGATTGATGATCATTCTCGGATGATGTGGGTAACCTTTCTGAAAGAGAAATCAGAAGCCTTTGAGAAGTTCAAAATCTTCAAGGCTATGGTAGAGAATCAAGCCGGATTAGAACTGAAGTGTCTAAGGTTTGATAGAGGTGGTGAATTCACATCTGGTGAATTCCTAGACTTTTGTGAGAAGCATGGCATAAAGAGACAGTTGTCTGCTCCTAGGACTCCACAGCAGAATGGAGTAGTTGAGAGAAAGAACCAGACCATCCAGGAAGCTTCCAGAACAATGACGATGGAAGCAAATGTTCCTCAGATGTTTTGGAGAGAAGTTGTTAGCACTGCAGTCTACACTCTTAACTGAGTTCAAATCAGAAACAATACCGGTAAGACTCCTTATGAACTTTGGTTTGGTATAACTCCTACTGTGAGATATTTTAGAGTATTTGGTAGCAAGTGTTACATCAAAAGAGATGAAGATCTAGGAAAGTTTGATGCTAGAAGTGATGAAGGAATTTTCTTGGGTTACTCCACTCAAAGCAAAGCATACCGGTGTTATAATAAGAGATTGAAAAAGATGATAGAAAGTACAAATGTGAAGGTTGATGAAGGAATTGAGAAGCCCTCAAGGTTTTATGAATGTGATGAAGATGATCAGGATGGTGCTCTGATTCAAGGAACTCAGTCCCTTCCTGAAAGTCAGATTTAGACTAATCCGGTAAATTAGGAAGAAGAAGTTTGTCTGAATGAACCTGATCAAGAAACAGCAGTGCAAGAGACTCCCAAAGTTCCAAGGTATGTAACTTTAAATCACTCTGAAGATCAGATCATAGGTGACACAAGCAAATGGGTACAAACAAGGAGGAGAATTGCTCAAAATTCAAATGAATACTATTTGATTTCAAAGATTGAACCTAAGACAATAAATGAAGCTTGCAATGATGAAAACTGGACCAAAGCAATGGAAGAAGAGTTGATGCAAATTGAGAAAAATCACACTTGGGATCTTGTTCCCAGGCCTAGAAATAAGAATGTGATTGGAACCAAATGGGTCTTCCGGAACAAACTAAATGAGGATGGTGAAGTTATCAGAAACAAAGCCAGATTGGTCTGCAAAGGCTACTCTCAAATAGAAGGAATTGATTTTGAAGAAACCTTTGCTCCAGTAGCAAGAATTGAAGCAGTCAGGTTATTTCTTGCATATGCTACCTTCAAAGACTTCAAGGTATATCAGATGGATGTCAAGTCTGCCTTCCTAAATGGTGATTTGAAAGAAGAAGTATACATTGAACAACCAGATGGATTTCAATTGTCTGATCATGATGATATGGTCTGCAAGTTGAAAAAAGCATTGTATGGATTGAAGCAAGCCCCAAGAGCATGGTATGAAAGGTTGGATAAGCATCTTGTACAGATTAGTTTCAACAAAGGTACTACTCACAACAATCTATATTTCCAAATAGATAATGAAAACATCTTGATTGTTGAAGTATTTGTTGATGATATCATTTTTGGAGGAAGAGATAGTTTGTGTAAAACATTTGCAAATCAAATGAAAAGTGAGTTTGAAATGTCAATGCTTGGTGAAATGAATTTCTTCTTGGGTCTGAAAATTACTCAGACAAAGAAAGGTATCTTTATCTCTCAGACCAAATATGTGAAAGAATTGTTGAGGAAATTTGGAATGGAAGATTCAAATCCAATGAACACTCCTATGGCAACCGGATGTAAGTTGAGCAAAGATGATGACTCTCCTTAGACAAATTAGACCAAGTACAGATCAATGATTGGAGGATTATTATATCTCACTCAGACTAGACCAGATATAATGTAGGCTGTCAGTCTTGTGGTAAGATTTCAAGCTGACCCTAGAGAATCTCATGTTATGGCAATCAAGAGGATTTTTAGATATCTAAGGGGGACAGTTGAGTATGGCCTATGGTATCCTAGAGATCAGGATTTCTCTCTTCATGCATATATAGATGCAGATTGGGTAGGAGATGTGGATGACTAGAAGAGCACCAGTGGTGGAGCATTCTTCTTGGGAAAAAGATTAGTTTCTTGGCTAAGTAAGAAATAAGAGACAATATCTCTATCTACAAATGAAGTAGAATATATTGTAGCAGCAGGCAGTTGCACTCAAATCTTATGGATGAAGCAGATGTTAAGAGACACGAAAGTTGAATATGAGGAGCCTATCACAATTTTATGTGATAAATCAAGTGCAATAAATATTTCCAAGAATCCAGTATTGCATTCTAAGACCAAGCATATATCTATCAAATTTCACTTTTTGAGAGAACAAGTGAACAAGGGTGAAGTTAGATTGGAGTATGTGCCCTCCAAGGATCAGCTTGTAGATATTTTTACTAAACCTCTTCCCAAAGACTCTTTTGAGTATCTCAAGGAGAAGTTATGGGTCATGGCCCCTCTGGTGATGAACTAGGATGCACTGATGTGCATCAGTCCAGTGGATATCACAGTCATATCTTGTGATCTAGATTGATGATGGAGAGCTGCTACTAAGGGGGAGTAGCTGGTACGATTCTGATATGTTACAAGTGCAAGTATGAGCCCTTTGCCATTGATGTCAAAGGGGGAGAGAAGACATGTGAAAAACAAGTGGTTGATGATCAAAGGGGGAGCAGTAAAGGAAGAGAAGACATGTGAAGAGTTGTTGCTGATAGGGGGAGCTGTGACAGAAAAGAGAAGTTCTTGTCTTGATGGTTTTTCACATCATATGTTGCCATCAATGACAAAGGGGGAGATTGTTGCAAGTATGAGGTTAACCAGTGTTGTCATTGATGTCAACATACTCATATTGCATTGGTAAGAAGGTTTGGATGAGCTGTGTGTTGAGGATATTGAGAAAAGTAGTCTCAATCAGGAACAGTGAATAACAGTGATAAGAAGAAGGCAAATGTACTCAATAGGTTGAGAATCAGAGGATACGGATTAAAGGGTTTGTAGATATGAGTCTTGAGATGATCCAGTTAAGATTTTAGAGGTCCACATAAAGATATGAAAAAGTTGTGATCAGTCAAGTAGAACCGGTTCCGGGAGATGCTCCGGAGGAACAGAGTGTCACAAAAAGGTCCGATGAGATCCGGAGGTGCATTATCAGACTCTACGGATTGGAAGGAGTGTTTGGGATGTCCTTGTGATGTGTCATCTCAGTTTGTACAAAGTTTGGAGGACCAGAAGAACATTTTTCAGTTTGACAGTCGCGACAGACTGTGTTCTTGAAGTTCCGGATGAAGAAGAGAAGAGATTCCTGTGAGTAGAGGAAGTGCGGATGTACCTGGTCATTCAGGCAAGCTTGTGAAGGTTCTTGGATCATGTTGAGGTTATGTTGTCAGTCCACATTGGTGGTAGAACCTGGAATTGAAGATATTCTTCCGGATGAAGTTCTTGTTTAGACTAGCCGACCGGATGAGTTGTTCATCTTGCGAATGTTCTTGTGGTGGCCGATCGGATGTATTAATCAGCTTGCGAGTGTCCTTATGGTTGATTGCTGACTTAGATGATTGTTCCTAAGTCAATGTCTTGTATAAATAAAGGTTTGTGAGTTCATTTCAAAGCGTGTTGAGTAGTAGATGAGTGTGGTATAGTGAAAGAATGAAGGGTAGAGCAGAAGTATCTTAGGCTTAAATGGAACTGATCCAGACATGGTAAAGATGTCAATCTCCAGTTCAAGTTTGTGATTCTTATCACTTTGTAGATAGTGTGTCTCTTGTAGGCAATGTGTCTCTTTGTGAGCAGTGTGCTGGGGCAGTGAGCCCTAATTGGCATGTGCCATTCATTTTTCTTATTCTTCTAATAGAGAATAATCCTTGGGTTAATCACCCCATGGTTTTTCCCTTAACCAGGTTTTCCACGTAAAAATCTTGGTGTTCAATGTGTTGATGTTTATCTGCTCTTGTGTTTATGCATTATGCTTTCATGGATGGTTAATTGAATGCTATTAACTAACAAGAAGAATCAAGTGTTTGAAGTAGAAGCAAGTTTTTGTACAACTGATTCACCCCCCCTCTTAGTTGTGTGCCCTAGATCTAACATTTACAACCCTCATCCACTAAACCTGTATGGTTGCTGAACATAGAACACAAGAAAAGTTTACAATGTTAGGATATGTTCTGGAGTGCTTCATTAATTCAAATATTCTGAGGGCATCCATGCAAAATCCATTTTGTGCATATCCTGCAATCATTGCATTCTAAGAGATGACATCTCTTTGAGCCATTCCATCAAATAATTCATGTGCCTTATCTATACTTCCACATTTTGCATACATGTCTATCTAACAAAAACCCCCCTTCAATTATGTTATGATGGATGTCCATACCCTATTCCAAAGCTCCCATTTTGGCATAGGCAAGGAGTATGTTGGCAAAGGTTGTCAAATTTGGCTTTAAACCTACTAATTACATTTGCTTGAAAGTTTCTAAAGCCTTTTCAACAAATCCATTTTGTGCATATCCCGCAACCATTACATTCCATGAGATGACATCTCTTTGAGGCATTCTACCAAACAGTTCACATGCCTTGTCAATGCTTCCACATTTTGCATACATGTCTACCAGGGCAATTGAAACTACAACATCTAACAAAATTCCTCTATCCATTACTTTTTTATGGATGTCCATACCTTGTTCTAATGCTCCCATTTTGGCATAGGCAGGAAGGATGCTAGAAAAGTTTGTGGAATTTGGCTTTACACCTGCCAATTGCATTTGCTTGAAAGTTTGTAAAGCCTTTCCAACAAATCCATTTTGTGCATGTCCAACAATAATTACAGTCCAATAGATGACATCTCTTTGAGGCATTCTATCCAACTGTAATATCTGACAAAAATCCCCTGTCCATTATGCTTTGATGGATTCCCATTCCCTGTTCCAAAGCTTCCATTTTGGAACAGGCAGAGAGGACGTTGGCAAAGGTTGTGTAGTCTGGCTTTACACCTACCAATTGCATTTGCTTGAAATTTTCTAGAGCTTTTTCAAAAAATTTAATTTGTGTGTATCCTGCAATCATTATAGTCCATGAGACCACATTTTTTTGAGGCATTACATCAAACAATTCATGTATCTTGTCCATGGTTCCACATTTTGCATACATGTCTACCAGGGCAGTTACAACTACAACATTTGACAAAATTCCTCTATCCTTCATGCTTTAATGGATGTCCATACCATGTTCTAAAGTTCCCATTTTGGCACAGGTAGGGAGGATGTTGGCAAAGGTTGTGGAGTCTAGCTTTAGACCTGCCAATTGCATTTGCTTGAAAGTTTCTAAAGTCTTCTCAAAAAATTCAATTTGTGCATATCCTGCAATCATTGTAGTCCATCAGACCACATTTCTTTGAGGAATTTTGTCAAACAGCTCACATGCTTTGTCTATGTTTCCACATTTTGCATTCATGTCTACCAGGGCAGTTGCCACTACAACATCTGACAAAATTTCTCTATCCTTTATGCTTTGATGGATTTCTATACCCTGTTGTAAAGCTCCCATTTTGTCACAGGCTGGGAGGATGCTGGAAAAGGTTGTAGGTATACTTGTCTAGGGTTTAAAGTAGTGTTAGGTAGTCATGAGCACTATCCAAGAATCTAAGTTTTTGCAGGTGTTCTAGAAGTTTGTTAGGTGTTTAAAAGCATGGCTAAGAGTGGAAAATCAACTGTCAAATAGTGAATGGCCGTTGCTAACTATTACAGGCATGTACAGTCTTAGAGATACTATGTTGATCATGGAAACCCAGAGAGTAATGATGCAGAGCATCTAAGACTAGTGTCAAACAACCTATCACTGTAGGGGGACACTTCAAATCTCCAAGGCCATAATTCTCACTGTTCACTGTCTCTAACTGAGATCAGTCTTCTTACAAGGAATGGTTTCAACACCATAGCAACTTGTTCTTGTCATGCAACAAGAGGGAGAACTCCAAGACACCTTCCAGGATGCCCAACTCCATCTGACATCCCTTCAACTTCTCTACACAAACCTCCAGGACAGCAACATCCTACCACACCTTCCAAAGATAGTCACAACCTCACTGCTGCATGAGGAGGACAGTCACCACATCCTCTTTGTGATGATCTCTGTTGAGACATACTCAATCTCATGCCACAATCCAATCTATAACATGCATACATACCTAATGCATTTATTGACAAAACAATAGCATAACAACCAAATCAATCACCTCCTTTGTAGTGACAATCTCAAAGAGGACTGACAAGGTCAGCATAGGGCAGAATAGACTGTTTGTTAGATCTAGGGCACACAACTGAGAGGGGGGTGAATTAGTTGTACAAACACTTGCTTCTACTTCTAACACTTGATTCTTCTTTGTTACTTAATAGCATATCAATTAACCATTCATGAAAGCATAATGCATAAACACAGGAGCAGATAAACATCAACACATTGGACACCAAGATTTTGACGTGGAAAACCCGATTAAGGGAAAAACTACGGGGTGATTAACCTAAGGATTATTCTCTATTAGAAGAATAAGAAAAATGAATGGCACATGCCAATTAGGGCTCACTACCCGAGCACACTGCTCACAAAGAGGCACACTGCCTACAAGAGACACACTGTCTACAAAGTGATAAGAATCACAAACTTGAATTGGAGATTGACATCTTTACCATGTTTGGATCAGTTCCATTTCAGCCTGAGATACTTCTGCTCTGCCCTTCACTCTTTCACTATGCCACACTCATCCGCTCCACACACACTTTGAAATGAACTCACAAACCTTTATTTATACAAGGTATTGACTTAGGAACAATCATCTAAGTCGGCAATCATCCACAAGAACATTCACAAGTCGGCAATCATCCATAAGAACATTTGCAAGATGAATAACTCATTCGGTCGGCTAGTTTAAACAAGAATATCTTCAATTCTGGGCTCTAACACTGATGTGGACTAACAACACAACCTCAACATGATCCAAGAACCTTCACAAGCTTGCTTGAGTGACCAGGTACATCCGCACTTCCTCTACTTGCTGGAATCTCTTCTCCTCTTCATCCGAAACTTGAAGAATACAGTCTGTTACGACTGTCAAACTGAAACAGGTTCTTCCGGACCTCCAAACTATGTACAAACTGAGATGACACATCACAAGGACATCCCAAACACTTCTTCTAACCCGCAGAGTCTGATAATGCACCTCCGGATCTCACCAGACCTTTTTGTAACACTCTGTCCCTCCGGAGCATCTCCCAGAACCGGTTCTACTTGACCGATCACAACTTTTTCATATCATCATGCAGACCTCTGAAATCTTAACTAGATCATCTCAAGACTCATATCTACAAACCCTTTAATCCACATCCTCTGATCCTTAACATATTGAGTACATTTGCCTTCTTCTCATCACTG
Source organism: Cunninghamia lanceolata (assembly GCA_027924645.1). Classification (NCBI taxonomy): domain Eukaryota; kingdom Viridiplantae; phylum Streptophyta; class Pinopsida; order Cupressales; family Cupressaceae; genus Cunninghamia; species Cunninghamia lanceolata. Next base: position 43,289,937 of record BSBN01000072.1, on the reverse strand, counting down.
TTCTTCACTGTTCCTGATTGAGACTAATTTTCTCAATATCCTCAGCACACAGCTCATCCAATCCTTCTTACCAATGCAATATGAGTATGTTGACATCAATGACAACACTGGTTAACCTCATACTTGCAACAATCTCCCCCTTTGTCATTGATGACAACATATGATGTGAGAAACCATCAAGACAAGAACTTCTCTTTTCTGTCACAACTCCCCTCATGAGCAACAACTCTTCACATGTCTTCTCTTCCTTTACTGCTCCCCCTTTGATCATCAACCACTTGTTTTTCACATGTCTTCTCTCCCCCTTTGACATCAATGGCAAAGGGCTCATATTTGCACTTGTAACACATCAGAATCATACCAGCTGCTTCCCATTAGTAGCAGCTCCCCATCATCAATCCGGATCACAAGATATGACTATGATATCCACTAGACTGATGCACATCAGTGCATCCTAGTTCATCACCGGAGGGGCCATGACCCCTAACTTCTCCCTGAGATACTCAAAAGAGTCTTTGGGAAGAGGTTTAGTAAAAATATCTGCAAGCTGATCCTTGGAGGGCACATACTCCAATCTGACTTCACCCTTGTTCACTTGTTCTCTCAAAAAGTGAAATTTGATAGATATATGCTTGGTCTTAGAATGCAATACCAGATTCTTGGAAATATTTATTGCACTTGAATTATCATAGAAAATTGTGATAGGCTCCTCATATTCTACTTTCATGTCTCTTAACATCTGCTTCATCCATAAGATTTGAGTACAACTGCCTGTTGCTGCATTATATTCTGCTTCAGTTGTAGACAAAGATATTGCCTCTTATTTCTTGCTTAGCCAAGAAACCAATCTCTTTCCCAAGAAGAATGCTCCACCACTGGTGCTCTTCCGGTCATCTGTATCTCCTACCCAATCTGCATCTGTATATGCATGAAGAGAGAAATCCTGATCTCTAGGATACCATAGGCCATACTCAACTATCCCTTTTAGATATCTAAAAATCCTCTTGATTGCCATAACATGAGATTCTCTAGGGTCAGCCTGAAATCTTGCCACAAGACCAATAGCCTGCATTATATCTGGTCTAGTCTGAGTGAGATACAATGATCCTCCAATCATTGATCTATACTTGGTCTGATCTGTCTTAGGAGAGTCATCATCTTTGTTCAACTTACATTCAGTTGCCATAGGAGTGTTCATTGGCTTTGAATCTTCCATTCTAAATTTCCTCAACAGTTCTTTCACATATTTGGTCAGAGAGATAAAGATACCTTTCTTTGTCTGAGTAATTTGCAGACCCAAGAAGAAATTCATTTCACCAAGCATTGACATTTCAAACTCACTTTTCATTTGATATGCAAAGGTTTTACACAAACTATCTCTTCCTCCAAAAAAGATATCATCAACAAATACTTCAACAATCAAGATGTTTTCATTATCTATTTGGAAATATAGATTACTGTCAGCAGTACCTTTGTTGAAACCAATCTGCACAAGATGCTTATCCAACCTTTCATACCATGCTCTTGGGGCTTGCTTCAATCCATATAGTGTTTTCTTCAACTTACAGACCATATTATCATGATCAGACAATTGAAATCCATCCAGTTGTTCAATGTATATTTCTTCTTCCAAATCACCATTTAGGAAGGCAGACTTGACATCCATCTAATATACCTTGAAGTCTTTGAAGATAGCATATGCAAGAAATAATCTGACTGCTTGAATTCTTACTACCGGAGCAAAGGTTTCTTCAAAATCAATTCCTTCTATTTGAGAGTAGCCTTTGCAGACCAATCTGGATTTGTTTCTGATTACTTCACCAACCTCATTTAGTTTATTCTAGAAGACCCATTTGGTTCCAATCACATTCTTCTTTCTAGGTCTGGGAACAAGATCCCAAGTGTGATTTTTCTCAATTTGCATCAACTCTTCCTCCATTGCTTTGGTCCAGTTTTCATCATTGCAAGCTTCATTTATTGTCTTAGGTTCAATCTTTGAAATCAGACAGTATTCATTCAAATTTTGAGCAGTTCTCCTCCTTGTTTGTACCCCTTTGCTTTTGTCACCTATGATCTAATCTTCAAAGTGATTTAGAGTTACATACCTTGGAACTTTGGGAGTCTCTTGTACTACTATTTCTTAATTAGGTTCATTCAGACAAACCTCTTCTTCTGATTTACTTGATCAGTCTGAATCTGACTTTTAGGAAGGGATTGAGTGCCTTGAACAAGAACATCATCCTGATCATCTTCATCATATTCATAAAACCTTGAGGGCTTCTCAATTCCTTCATCAACCTTCACATTTGTACTTTCTATCATCTTTCTCAATCTCTTATTGTAACACCGGTATGCTTTTCTTTGAGTGGAGTAACCCAAGAAAATTCCTTCATCACTTCTAGCATCAAACTTTCCTAGATCTTCATCTCTTTTGATGTAACACTTGCTACCAAATACTCTGAAATATCTCACAGTAGAAGTTATACCAAACCAAAGTTCATAAGGAGTCTTACCGGGATTGCTTCTGATTTGAACTCAGTTGAGAGTGTAGACTGCAGTGCTGACAGCTTCTCTCCAAAACATCTGAGGAACATTTGCTTCCATCATCATTGTCCTGGAAGCTTCCTGGATGGTCCGGTTCTTTCTCTCAACTACTCCATTCTGCTGTGGAGTCCTAGGAGTAGACAACTATCTCTTTATGCCATGCTTCTCACAAAATTCTATGAATTCACCAAATGTGAATTCACCACCTCTATTAGACCTTAGACACTTCAGTTTCAATCTGGTTTGATTCTCTACCATAGCCTTGAAGATTTTGAACTTCTCAAAGGCTTCTGATTTCTCTTTCAGAAAGGTAACCCACATCATCTAGGAATGATCATCAATCAGTAACATGAAATACCTATCACCTTGCATACTCTTGATTCCTGAACTAATTCCAATAATCCGGTAGAGGACTGATCTATGCTTTCGAAGGAGACTCTGCTCTGTTTACCTAGCTAACATTCTTTGCACAAACTATTTGTAGGTTTCACTGATTTTGGAAGATCTCGTACAGCCTGAATATTGCTTATCTTGATGATGTTATCAAAATTTACATTACACATCCTTCTATGCCATAACCAACTCTGATCAACTTGAACCAACAGACAACTTTTATTTGAACCAACCAGATGGAAGATATTACCTTTTGTTTGAGTACCAGATGCAATCTCAGTTCTGGAGCTTTTAAAGATCCTGCATCTTCCATTTTTGAACTGGATATCATAACCTTTGTCTACTAACTGTCCAACACTGAGAAGATTGTGCTTCAATCCTTCAATATACAGTACATTTCCAGTTTTTCTATTTCCATCAAAAGAAATAGTTCCCCTACCTCTGATTCTACCTGTAGAATTGTCACCAAACTTTACCATTCCTCCTTCATACCTTTCCAAATCTAAGAACTTGTTCTTGTCACCTGTCATGTGATGAGAGCATCCACTGTCAATAACCCAATCATCCTTTTCTTCAACTTGAGCAGTGAAAGCTCTTTCTACAACCTTATGATTGACAGATTTAGAGGATATTGGTTCTTCTTCCTTGATGGCAATAAACACCCATTCATTTACGGATTTGTCTCCTATCTCTAATTCATCATCTGTTACTCCTTCATTATCAGCTTCTTCATGGACATAATAACAGTTCTTTTGGAACCTTTGTCTGTTAGAGTTTGACCTTGTAGATCTTTCTGGACATCTTGAAGCAAAATGACCAATCTTATTGCAGTTGAAGCACTTAAAAGGTAACTTTCCTTCATACTTACTAGATCCTCTTGGCAATCTCTTTTCAATGAGGGCTTCAAGATGAGCTGTTTCTGCTTCTTCCTCTTCCATGTCTTTCCTAGCTTGATCATACCATGACAGTTTCCTTGAAGAGTTTTCTCCCGGATCAAATCTTTGTTTTCTTTTCACATAGGCACTGGATTTGAATGCAGATTCAGTCTTGGGAGGATCATCTCCAAACTCAGTCATTTCAAATGCAGCCAGTTTGCTAGCCAATTACTCTCTTGTGACAGTTGCATGGGCTCTGAATTCATCAATGGCAGCAACCTTGATCTTGTAGGGAGCAGGAAGGGATCTGAGAATTTTGCAAACAATCTCATTTTCATCCAAAACTCCACCAACATTCCTGATTCCACACACCAGCTCATTTACTCTTGGCATAAAGGTAGTGATATTTTCATCATCTCTCATCTTCAATCTTTCAAATTTCCCTTTGAGACTTTGCAACCTTGCACTCTTAACAAACTCATCTCCTTAATGTAGAAGTTCCAATTTAACCTAGATCTCATATGCAGTTGGTAGGTCAATAACATTTAAGAGTTCTGAGTTAGTCAATGTGCTTAGAAGAGCCTCTTTGGTCCGTAGATTATTTTCAGCATTTGTGATTTCATTTAGTGTTGTCAGACCACCCTGTCGAGGAACATATGCTTTTGTGACCATGGACAAGTATGCTTTTCCCATACACTCCAAGTGACATTTCATGCGGCCTTTCCAGAGAGAGAAGTTGGTTCCATCAAACTTTGGACTGTCCTTCTTGTATGATGACATCCTAGATCTCCTCAAGCGGTTAAGCTCCTTTCAGAGGAACTTAGCTCTGATACCAATAGTTAGATCTAGGGCACACGGGGTGAATCAGTTGTACAAAAACTTGCTTCTACTTCTAACACTTGATTCTTCTTTGTTAGTTAATAGCATATTAGTTAACCATTCATGAAAGCATAATGCATAAACACAGGAGCAGATAAACATCAACACATTGGACACCAAGATTTTGACGTGGAAAACCTGGTTAAGGGAAAAACCATGGGGTGATTAACCCAAGAATTATTCTCTGTTAGAAGAATAAGAAAAATGAATGGCACATGCCAATTAGGGCTCACTGCCTGAGCACACTGCTCACAAAGAGGCACACTGTCTATAAAGTGATAAGAATCACAAACTTGAACTGGAGATTGACATCTTTACCATGTCTGGATCAGATCCATTTCAGCCCGAGATACTTCTGCTCTGCCCTTCGCTCTTTCGCTATGCCACACTCATCTGCTCCACACACACTTTGAAATGAACTCACAAACCTTTATTTATACAAGGCATCGACTTAGGAACAATCATCTAAGTCGGCAATCATCCACAAGAACATTCGCAAGTCAACAATCATCCATAAGAACATTTGCAAGATGAATAACTCATCCGGTCAGCCAGTCTGAACAAGAATATCTTCATCTGGAAGAATATCTTCAATTCCAGGCTCTAACACTGATGCGGACTGACAACACAACCTCAACATGATCCAAGAACCTTCACAAGCTTGCCTGAGTGACCACGTACATCCGCACTTCCTCTACTTGCTGGAATCTCTTCTCCTCTTCATCTGAAACTTCAAGAACACAGTCTGTCGGGACTGTCAAACTGAAATAGGTTCTTATGGACCTCCACACTATGTACAAACTAAGATGACACATCACAAGGACATCCCAAACACTCCTTCCAATCTGTAGAGTCTGATAATGCACCTCCGGATCTCACCGGACCTTTTTGTAACACTCTGTCCCTCCGGAGCATCTCCCGGAACCGGTTCTACTTGACCGATCACAACTTTTTCATATCTTCATACGAACCTCTGAAATCTTAACTGGATCATCTCAAGACTCATATCTACAAACCCTTTAATCCGCATCCTCTGATCCTCAACCTATTGAGTACATTTGCCTTCTTCTCATCACTGTTCTTCACTGTTCCTGATTGAGACTAATTTTCTCAATATCCTCAGCACACAGCTCATCCAATCCTTCTTACCAATGCAATATGAGTATGTTGACATCAATGACAACACTGGTTAACCTCATACTTGCAACACTGTTAAGTTCAAGAAATCCCTTCCCACTCTTTCTCTTCGGGCCATGATCAAATTTAGGGCCTCATACAGCATTGACATTGACTGCATTTCAACAAAATCTCCATTCCACAATCGGTGGCCTCCATCAAGTTGCTGCTGTCTTGCATGAGTTTCTAACATATGGTTCTACAGAGCCTTTTACATGAAAAAGGCAACTCCAACCATCCTCCTGTCCCCTCTATCCTTCACAAGCCTTAGCAGTGACAATGATACAACCCATTCCATCAAGCATAAACAGAAAAAATCAATGGAATGGGTATAAATTCATCAGGCTCCTCAAAAAAACCCTAACTCAGGGTTTCAAACCACTTTTACACAAAGGAGCAATACAGAGTTATACCAAGGTGTCAAGAGCCCAAAATAGGTTTAAATAAAAGCTAATTCAATTTTCTAACATTGCATTACAAGTTTGTGCTTTGACTATTCCATACAGGTGCGGATTTCTCAAGAAAATGGCAATTTTCTGTCAAAAACTACAATTTTAAAGAGCACCTTTGGTATTTAGAGATCCTATCCTACCTTGCTTCAACTTCAAGGGCTCAAACTCACATAAAAGATAGTCAATAGACCCACCTTCATATCCAAGCATTTAACATTTCCCAACAATGTCGTATAGTACAGTAGTATGGGCTTCTAATGCATAAAAACATAGAAAATCAGGAAAAAGGCAGGAAAGCAAAGGCTTTTTGTTATATCTTTCAAATCTACTCAATCTCTTGAATGTCTCTTTACAATACAACTTTCCTTGGCTTAATACAAGCCTCTTACAATGCATGAAAAATGTTTTGGATTCCCCAACCATCGATCTCTTTCTTGTTTTTCTTAACTGCTGTTCTAGAATAGAAACTATCTTCTTTGAAACTATTTTTCGCAACTGATTGTCCACTGACTGTTTTCATGATTAGAATGCTTTCTTAACATAATGTTTAACCTATGACAAGGTTTTAAACACCTTTCCAACCTTGACATGCCTCTAAAGGCTTACTACACTAAAACTTAAATGATTATAAAGACTGTCCTACTTGACACAAGACTGTCCTCTTGAGCACTACTACAAGATAATAGCTACTTTTCGACATTTGGACAAAGTCCATTACAAATATGGCTTTCAAGCCTTATGAGAATGGTCTCCATGAACTTATTGAACAAAACAAGATAACTTGTAACTCAACCCCATCCTAGATGTCTTGGTGCTCCTGCACCAAGTAAGGAGGTTTTCACAGGTTGGTATAAGGTCTTTAATGCCAAAAACTAGCACTAGAAGGGGCCTTCAGAGGTCCTAAGAACTGTATCACCATGAATAGCTATATCAAATCATTACATATATGCATATCCTAATGTGATATCTTATTTCAATGGGTAAGAGGTATTTCTAGGGAGAAAGGTTCTAGGGTGGAAAATTTAGTTTGTTATTTGAATTGTCAATAATCTTTGCTTGATATCTAACTTTCAAGTTAAGTTATTTTTTGAAATTATGAACATTCGAATTAAAATGGTTCATAATTGCACATTTTCTTGTTGTCAATAATTGCTTTACAGACACACTGAGATTTAGAGAGCTTATTTCCACAATATCCCAAAGTATCAAAGATGTTTATTTGGTAGGTGAAGAAGTCATAGGTAGAAAAGGTAAATCTTTAATCCCTTGCAAGAGTTGGATGAGGTGTAAAATTTCTATTGACTGTTTGACCATTGAAGTGGATGATGTTTAAGTAGAGCCAATTTTTATAATTGGTTAATTCTTATGTGTTATGAATGTACATCGTATTGGTTCATCATGGAAATCCATGTTCTGTTTCACTGAAGTCATTGGAAAAACCTTATTCTGTTTCACTGAAGTCATTGTGGTCCATCCTAGGTTAATGAATTTTCTCTAGTGAGGATCAACCAAGATAAATTTAAGGTGCATCTTGACAGGGAAGACATTCATGTTGGAATAGATTTGAGTGTTAAAGTCCTTACTACTAGATATTGGCCAGCCTACAAGTCCCATTATATCAATCTTCCTATTGAGTTGGTAAAACTTATTTGTTACTTGTTTGTAATTTCTTTAATCAAAAAATGCATCTAGTCTTAGTTGTTTATTCTTACCTTTTTGATGCAGGCTAAATGTATAGATATATATAAACAATCTATTCTAAGGAAAATAAGCAGCGCAAACTTACATGGATATATTCTCTTGGGACCTGCACCATGACAGGTAGTTTTAATGGCAACACAATAGAGATGGTATTATCGACTTACCAGGTGACTAGTTTTTGAATATCAATTGCCATTTGTGAGATGTTTATTATTTGCAAGCCTACTTAGAGTTTCTATCAGAAGTAAACAAAGTTGGATTCCCAAACATTTATTTGAAATTGAGATGCACTTTTGAAAAATATGATTCTACTTTGTGTGCAATATTAATTGACTCTGAATCTGTTATGGAATCAACTGTAGGCCACTTTATTAATGTTGTTCAATGAATCTAAAAAACTTAGTTTTGATGACATCAAATCTGAACTAAATTTGGAAGATTGATGATGTAAATAGAGTGTTAGATTCACTTGTATTTGCCAAGCACAAAGTTATTCTCAAGGAGCCAGACTCAGAAAAAATAGAACCTACTAACTATTTTGAGTTCAATTCAAAATTTACATCCAAAAGTAAAAGAATAAAGGTAATGGCTTCCATTTGGGCCTATTTAACAACATACTTTTTTCCTATTCTTATGCAACCAATTAATGTGTAATATATAACTGTTCATCTTGAATTGCATTTTCTACCTCCCCAAAGTGAAGAGAAGAATAAAATCATTGATGATGTGGAAAAAGATAGAAAATATGAAATAGATGTCACAATAGTTTGCATCATGAAGAGTCATAAAGTATTATTCAGGGATCTTTATCACAGTGTATGATGAGTTTGATGCATATATTGTTGTATCTTTTTCCAATGCCACTCTGGTTATTGCACAAAGTGCTTTTCTAATGGATGGGTTCAAAGAAAAATCAGTGTTAATGGAATGAAAGGGACTATGCATGAATCAAGGGGATACCTAGAACAAGGATCAAGAGGTAGTGACCTTGTTAACAAATCTAATGACTGAGTATAGCCTTGTCAACAGTCTTTATGGTTGTGCTTGTGAGAATCCATTGTGATAGCACTGTACCTAAGGACAAATTAATGATATAAGGATAGTTTTTTCCCAAGAAATAATAGTCACTCTAAAAGGATTACCAGGTATGTTTAACATTGATGCTTCTAGGAGGAATTAATCTCTAGGAGCAATCAAAGTGCCTTTCTTTGTCAATTCAAGAGCTATATTAGACATTCATCCAATAAGTCAACATCAAATAAGTGACATAGCAAACCAATCCAGTAGGAATTCAATAGTGTTGTCAATGTCTAAAAAAGTGGGTGCATGACAGAGTAAGTACAATTCACAATGAGTAAAAGAGAGCATGGGCAACGAGTAAGACAACTATGGAATCTTAGCATGCACAATCTCAGTGGGTAAGACAACACTATCTATTTGAATATCAACACCTTGATCCTAGACTATCATAGTGATTTCTGGAGCATAAAAGGATAAGTGTTTTTGAGATCTTGATTGGCATATAAGGATAAGTGTTTCAAGGTGAGAGTATAGACCAGACTTGTGTTGAGTAGTTAGGCATCCAATGGATTTTTTACTTTTCAAACTGTGACACATGTCACTTATTTATTGTAACAGATTGCTAAGGATTTTGAAAGGCTGGTAGGCTAAAGGGCACGCCTTCTTTCATTTTGATTTAGTTCTTTTCACTTTTTGGCGAAGCATTGTAAACTTGGAGAAGTTTCTTTCTTGTCATTTCTATGCATTGTAACTCAGATTTGAAAATAAACATTGTAATACTCTATTTCTAAGAAATTTTCAAGAAAGATAGATATTTCAAACTTGTGCAAGCTATAAGAACACATTTCTTTTAATAAAGTTTAGCAATTTTGCCTTCTCAATGGTTGTCTTATTGTGTGCAATTGTTGATTGATGTGTATTTATATGTTTATGTTTAAATCCTCAAATATCAGACTAAATATACTACCAATTGACAGAAATCAATGAATAAATATGACTAAACATATGAATAAATATACTACCAGTTGATAGAAATCAGTGAATAACTATACTACCAATTGACATAAATTTGGTCACGTTATAAATGACCAACAATAAACTACTAATGGTCATGTGACCAAGCTCGGTGAATAAATATGATTAAATATATGACTAGATCAATGACTAGATTAATGACTAAATATACTACCAAATCGATCAATCAAAACAACCAATAAATGACTAAAAATGGTTTAGTCATCAATTCAGCCGTGTTATAAATGACTGGCAATAAACTACTAATGGTCACATGACCATGTTTAGTCATTTATATGTAGATTTTAGTAGTTGTTTTAATCCTATATTGTTGTTTCTGTACTAGTGGTACACTAGAGGACTCCCTTAGAAGCCTTGTGAAAGCCTAGATAATACCTTTGACTATCATATCTTGTGGTGCATTGCTGCAAAGGAGGGGAAGATGCTCACTGTACCATTATACTTGAGATAGGATATGCTTTGGGCAAGATGAAAATCTCCAAGGTGAGGGGAATAAGGTGGTCCAAGACCTTGTTTTCCCTATCTATCCAAGCTATAGCATCAAAGGTATTAGTGGGAGTGGGAATCTTGATTCACTTTGAGTAGAGATTGACCCATGGCCAAAGATAACTTTAAGAAAAGACCCCTAAAAAAAGTTATAAAATATTGGCAAATCCTAGCTAATTGTTTTAATTTTTTTGGTGAATCTTTCATTTTTTTGAAAAAAATATTAATTTTCCTGGAGAATCTATGCACATTACTAAAAAATAAAAACAATGGCAAATCTTAGTGAATAATTACTAAAGAAATTAATTAGAATGGCGAATCCTTTAAAATTTTGCATATTTGGTTAACCCCATATATATATATTTTTTAAATTTTGAAGTGGGGGCAGGAGACAATTTTATGAACCTAATAATTATCACTAGATTATAGTTTTGTCACCTAAGGATAGTTTGGTTTGCATCCTAATTTTTTTATATCAACTAAAGTTTAATGAGTTTCAACCAAGAAAATTTAACCATAGGTACTCTTCCTACGAAAAGGATGTCTCATCTAGAGTCTAAACATTTAAGAAATAAATTAAATTAAAATGAAATTTGTAACTAATAGATAAATTTATAATTAAATTCTAAAATTTAACCCTTTTCCTAAGGCAATTTAAAATGATAAAGTAAGTCATTTAATAAAATAATAATAATTAAAAATTCATTACACTAACCTTAAAAGAATAAAGCTAATAAAATATAAGTCCCTTTCATGTTTAAAATACAATAAACATTTAAAATTGAATTATATATGGAATAATAAAATACAAATATGAAAATTATACTAAGTAAACACTTTTTTCTAACTCTAAAACAAATACTACTATGAGTGCAACTATTTTAAAACAATTTAAAAATCAAGTTACTTGATGCAGAAGCATCCAGTGGTGTAAGGGTAATCTTGCATCACCCAAAAAGATGATTCAAAATCATTGAATTTTTTTTCATTTCTTTCCATAATTAGTGTTTTTGGTTCCATGATCGCTTGAATAATGATGTAGAACTTTCAGTTTTTCCATACTAAAATAGAAAACTGCTATTTTTGGAAAGTTTGTATTTGGGCACGGATGGAAGTGAAAATTTATAGGAAGCTTCATAAATGAAATGTAAGACCTTTGGCAAAGGAATCAGGAAAATATCATTTTTGAGCTAAAAGATATTAAAGTTTTCATTTCTTGAAAAAACCCCTGAAAATTATTCAAATTCAAATTTGAGGCAGTAAACGGCCCCATACAACCCTGAAAATGGGCAAAACTAGTAGAACAAGTTCATAACGCGTAGATAACTCCACGGGCTTTCTAACGCTTCAAATAGTACATCAATCAGACACCCGGATCAAAAGTTATGGCTCCCAGAAGTTGACCTATTTTTGTAGGGAGATGCAAATTTTGAAATTTGGCTGCTAGCCATCAAAAAGGGTTATTTATGACTATTTTTGGGAATCCTTTAGGGTGTTAGAGATAAGTGGGAAAGTGTAGAGTCAAGAAAAGGTAAGAAAATAGAAACCCTAGCTAATTTGGGGTTACAAAAGGTAGATGATTCTAGAGTCTGGAGATAGGGAAGTTGTAGTGTGTTGCAGCCTGTGGAGGATTGATTCCTCTTATTGTATTTGAGATTTTATAAAGTAATGAGTTGTCCAAATCAATAAAAGAACATTCTATTTTCTATGTATAATTTCTATTGTTTTTTTTTTTTATTTACCCCCTTCATCAATTGGTATCAGAGCAAGGGTTCCTGAGTGTGTAGACACATCGCTGACCATGAGGTAGTTTGCCCCAAGACCTGAGGTTGTGGGTTTGCTGCAAAGATCAAAATGCCTCCATGAAGAAATCATGTTGGGAGAAATGCTTTGATGGAAGAGGTTTTAGATCCCTACAAAGGCAAATCGATGCATTACAAGAGGAGCTCTGAAGAGGGTTTGAACTAAGAATGAGAGAAGAAAGCGAAGATGAAGTTGAAGATCTATGAGGAAGAACAAGAAGTTGTAGGAGATCCTGTAGAAGTTAGGTTGTTGAGGACCATTTTGAAGATCAAAAAGAGGCCTAGGATTGAAGTTTCTACCTATTCTAGAGATTTGAATTTGGAATAGCTTATTGATTGGATCAATGATATGGAAGAATATTTTGAGTACGAAGATGTGGAGGATCTAGAATGGGTCAAGTTTGCAAAAACAAAGTTAAAAGGCCATGCAAATATTTGGTGGAAGGAAGTCTAGTTAGAGTGAAATAGGAGAGGAAAATGAAAGATTACTAGATGGGATCAGATGGTGGAGAAACTAAAGAAGCAGTTCATTCCTGTAGATTATGAGATGGAGTTGCTAAAGAAGCTGCAAGGATTGAAGAAAGGTAACAAGTTTGTCAAGGAATATAAGATTACTATCAAGACAGGCCTAGGGAGAAGGTAGCCCATTACATTAATGGGTTAAGGCCAAGTATTCAAGAGGAGTTGAGCATGGTTAGAATGACCACCATAGAAGATACGCACTGGTTTTCCCTAAAGGTGGAAGAGAAGCTAAATAAAAGATTCAAATGTAAGCAAAGAGGAAGAGGTCAAGGTGGAATGACTGGTGGAAGATCCTATGGAGGCTGAAATGAAGATCAAAAGAAATTTGATGAAGCTGGCACCAGTTGAAATCAGAGGGGAGATAATGCCTACCACCCTCGTGACCAGAACAATGGTGAGCAAAGAGGAAGAGGAAGAGATAGACCTGGGCAAGGACCTAGAAGAGGAGGTTTTAGAGGAACCTATTTCCAATGTGGAGAAGAAGGGCACTGAGCATATGTGTGTCTGCAACATCAAGGAAGGACGGATAGAAGATGTGAAGGTAATGCATGAGTTGCACATGTAGATGAAGATGTACAGTTTGAGCATTATGAAGATGTTGAAAGGGGAGAAACCCTAGTTGTCAGAAGAACCTTGTTGAATGAGGAGAAAGAACCAAATCAAAGGAAGAGTTTATTCTGCACAAGGTGCAAATGTGAAGGTAAGTGTTGTGATATTATTATTGATAGTGGAAACACTGACAATCTTGTTTTAGAGGAGATGGTTAACAAGTTGAAGTTGACAAGAAGAAAGTATCCACATCCATATCAGATTGCATGGTTGCAAAATGACCATAGAGATTTTGTCAATGAACAGTGTTTAGTCAAGTTCAAGATTGGGGACTATCATTATGAGGTGCTATGTGACATCATACTGATGGATGCATGTCATATGTTATTGGGAAGGTCATGGCAGTATGATAGGTGCACTGTCCATGATGGCCATGCAAACACACATTCCCTAACAAAGGATGGAGTTTGTCATAAGTTGAAGCCCTTGAAGGAGGTGGAGGAAAAGGTATGTAGTACTGCTAGAATTTGTTTGGTAGATGATAGGAAATTTTTGGAGGGTATGAAGCATGAGCATCATTACTTTGCATTGATTCCTAAGATTAGTCAAGAGAAATATGAAGATGCACTAGTAGAAGTCTTAGATCTATTGGAAGAGTTTCAGGACACTGTCTCTGATAATGTACTAGAAGGTTTACCATCGGTGAGGAAGATAAGTCATCAAATGGATTTAATACTAGGAGTCAGTCTACCGAATAAGGTAGCCCATAGAATGACCCCTGCAGAGAATGAAGAGATGAACAAACAAGTTCAGGAGTTGTTGAGGAAGGCACTGATAAGGGAGAGCCTAAGTCCATGTGCGGTACCTATAGTAATAGCACCGAAGAAAGATGGAGAGTGGAGGATGTGTACAGATTCTTGGGCCATCAATAAGATCACGATCAAGTATAGATTTCTATTGCCTAGAATGGATGGCATAATGGATTGTTTGAGTGGAGCCAAGTACATGAAGATTGACCTGAAGAGTGGGTATCACTAGATCCGAATCAGAGAAGGAGATGAATGGAACACAACCTTCAAGATGAAGGAAGGTTTGTATGAGTGGTTAGTCATGCCATTTGGGCTAAGCAATGCACTGAGCACATTCATGCGGCTCATGAACGAGATATTGAAAGAATTTTTGGAAAGTTTTGTTATTGTCTATTTAGATGACATTTTGATTTTCAGTAAGACTTGGAATGAGCATATGATGCATATTAGAAGATCTTTAGAGAAGCTGAGGGAGGAGAAGTTACTGATTAATCTGACGAAATGTAGTTTTTCAAAGAAGGAGTTGGTATACTTGGGATTTGCTGTCTCATAGGAAGGTCTTAAGATGGACCTAGAGAAGGTGATGGCTATCATTGAATGACATATGCTAAGGAGTTCTACAGAGGTAAGATCTTTTCATAGCTTGACAAGTTTTTATAGAAAGTTTATCAGGAATTTTAGTAGCATTTGTGCAGCCCTAAGGGAGACAATGAGAGGGGATAGAAAAGAGTTTAGATGGACTACATGAGAAAACAAGAGTTTTGATACATTGAAGTAGAAAGTCACAGAGCAACCTATTTTGGCACTTCCAGATTTCAATAAGGTATTTTAGGTAGATTGTGATGCTAGTGGTAGTGCTATAGGAGCTGTTTTGAGTCAAGAAGATAAGCCCATTGCCTATTTTAGTGAGAAGCTTAATGCTATCAAGAAAAAGTATTTTGTTTATGATCAGGAATTTTATGCAATAGTTCAAGCTTTCAAGAAATGGAGACATTATTTGTTGCCAAAAGAGTTTGTGTTATATATTGATCATCAGGCTTTGCAATATTTTAATAGTCAAGGAAAGTTAAATCAAAGGCACTTAAAATGGGTTGAGTTTTTGTAGATTTATAGTTTTGTTCTGAAGCACAAGAGTGGGAAACCCAATAGAGTTGAAAATACCTTGAGCAGAAGGTAGAATTTTTGATAGAAATGAAGATAGAGGTTGTTGGGTTCGATGAGCTCAAAAGTTTGTATCCTGAAGATCCATATTTTGGAGAGGCTTAGAAAGCTTGTTTGGAACCTATTACTTTGGACAGGATAAAATGATTGGATTTCATAATCCAAGATGACATGTTGTTTAGGTGAAGCCAGTTGTGCATTTTGAGGAGTTCCATGAGAAAGAACCTGATTAAGGAGAAGCATAGTGGGGGATTAGCTAGACAATTTGGTTGAGATAAGACCATTGCTATTGTTGGTGAGAATTATTATTGGCCATAGTTGCAGCAAGATGTGAGGAAGTTTGTGCAGAGTTGTAGAGTGTGTCAAATGGCAAAAGGAACAAGTGAGAATATAGGGCTATATCAGCCATTACTTGTACTAGAGAAGCCATGGGATGATATCAGTATGGATTTTGTTCTTGGTTTACCTAGGATAGAGAGAGGACATGATTCCATTTTTATGGTGGTGGATAAATTCTCGAAGATGGCACATTTTATTCCTTGTAAGAAGACTAATGATGGTGCTCATATTATAGAGTTATTTTTCAAGGAGGTGGTGAGTTTACATGATCTATCTAAGAGCATAGTTTCAAATTGAGATACCAATTTTGTTGGTTATTTCTGGAGGACATTATGGAAGAAGTTGAAGACAGATTTGAAATTTAGTTCTACACACTATCCACAGAATGATGGCAGGTGGAAGTGGTGAATAGGAGTTTGGGTAAACTACTACAATGCTTAGTAGGAGATAAGCCCAAGGGATAGGATTTAATTTTACCACAGGAATAATTTGCTTACAACAATTCTGTCAATAGGAGTACTAGTAAATCACCATTATAGATTTTACATGGGAGTAGTCCAAGAAATACTTCAGAGTTAAAGAGGCTAGACAAGGGAGAAAAGACAAGTGTTGAAGCTAAAAACTTTGCAGAACACCTGAAGAATTTGCATGAAGATGTGAAAAGGCACATTAATAAGATGAATATTTAGTACAAGGCTAAGACATATCAAAAGAGAAGATATAAGGAATTTCATGTAGGAGATGAAGTCATGGTTCACTTGAGAAAAGAGAAGTTTCTAGTTGGAACCTATAATAAGTTGAAAATGAAGAAATTTGGACCATGTAGGATTCTGAAGAAGCATGATTCAGGAAACACATAAGGTAGGGTTGCCTAGTGGGATCAACATTTCCCCTGTGTTCAACATTTTTGATTTAACAGAATATCATGAAGGTTGAATAGAGGATGGACAAACAGAAGAACAATGGAGTGTTCTGGCATCTACTTTAAAGGAGGAGATAGAAGAGATCTTGGATGGCTGTGTGTGAAGTACTAAGAACAAGAAATATGAAGAATATCTGGTGAAATGGAAAGAAAAGCCTATTGAAGATTCTTCTTGGTTGTCTAAGGTAGAGGTTGACCATTTGGGTTTTCCTCAAACAAACACCTAGGACGTGACAGGGTCACTTATCAAATTACCCTAGGTGTTTGATGCAGGAGCATCCAGTGGCATAAGGGCAATCTTGCATCACTCAAAAAGATGTTGATTCAAAATCATTGATTTTTTTTCATTTATTTCTATAATTAGTGTTTCTGGTTCCATAATCGCTTGAATAATGATGTAGAACTTTCAATTTTTCCAAACTGCTAAAAATAGCAAACTGCTATTTTTGGAAAGTTTGTATTTGGCCACAGATGGAAGCAAAAATTTACAAGAAGATTCATAAATGAAATATAAGACCTTTGGTGAAGGAATCAGGCAAATATCATTTGTGATCTGAAAGATATTAAAGTTTTCATTTCCCGAAAAACCCCTGAAAATTATTCAAATTCAAGTTTGAGGCACTAAACGACCCCTTACAGCCCCAAAAATGGGTGGAACTAGCAGAGTAGGTTCTTAGCACGTAGAACACTCTATGATCTTTCCAATACTTCAAACAGCATGTCAATCGGATACCTAAATAAAAAATTATAGCTCCCAGAAGTTGACCTATTTTTGGAGGGAGATGCAAATTTCAAAATTTGGCTGGTGGCTACCAAAAAGGGTTATTTATGACCTTTTTAGGAATCCTTTAGGTTAGTAGAGATAAGGGGAAAAGTGTAGAGTCAAGAAAAGGTGGGAAAACAAAAACCTTAGCTGATTGGGGTTTACAGAAGGCAGATGATTCTAGAGTCTGGAGATAAGGAAGTTGTAGTGTGTTGTAGCCTGTGGAGGATTGATTCCTCTTGTTGTAATTGAGCTTCTATAATTTAATGAGTTGTCCAAATCAATAAAAGAACATTCTATTTTCTATGTGCAATTTTTTTTGTTGTGTGTTTTGTGATTTACCCCCTTCATCACTACTCCACTAAAGGTGAAGTCAACTAAGTCAAATAAAATAATAATAATTAAAAATGTATTACACTAACATTAACAAAATAAAGCTAAATCCCTTTCATGTTTAAAATACAATAAATATTTAAAATTGAATTATATATGGAATAATAAAATATAAATATGAAAATTATACTAAGTAAATATTTATTTCTAACTCAAAAACAAATACTATTATAAGTGCAACTATTTTAAAACAATTACTCCACTAAAGGTGAAGTCAACTAAGTCAAATAAAATAATAATAATAATTAAAAATTCATTACACTAACCATAAAAGAATAAAGCTAATAAAATATAATTCCCTTTCATGTT
This sequence comes from Cunninghamia lanceolata, assembly GCA_027924645.1. Taxonomy (NCBI): domain Eukaryota; kingdom Viridiplantae; phylum Streptophyta; class Pinopsida; order Cupressales; family Cupressaceae; genus Cunninghamia; species Cunninghamia lanceolata. Next base: position 43,271,807 of record BSBN01000072.1, on the reverse strand, counting down.
TAAAATACAATAAATATTTAAAATTCAATTATATATCAAATAATAAAATATAACTATGAAAATTTATTTCTAACTCTAAAACAAATACTACTATGATTGCAACTATTTTAAAACAATTAAAAAGGCATGATACTCCACTAAAGTGAAGTCAACTACATTTTATGAGCTAACTATGTAATTTCTATTATATTAAAAACTTACTAAAATAATAAAATATTGCATAAATATTTTTGTTGCTACCTAACCCTTTCATTTTTTCATAGTCATTAAAAGAAATCTTCCATAGATCTATTTGATAATTGTATTATAGCTACAAGGTTTTATTATTTTGGGTTGCATGTAGAGATTTTTCATAGATTGTATAGAGTTTATTATTTTAGATTGCATGTAGAGGATTGTATAGGGGATTATTATTTTGGGTTGCATGCAAGGTTTTTTAGAGATTGTATTTTTTCAGAAGGGAAAAAGGAATATATCCTTTACTTATTTCCTTTTGTAACTCATGTTTTCCTTCCATGAAATAAAAGAATGAATGCTTCTAGAAACTTTTATCTCAAAATATTTAGTCAAGCTAAGCACAAATACACTATTAGGAATGATTTGAAAATATAAAAACATAGAAATTAAATATTTTAAAAATATCACATTAAAAATTAAACTAAAAAATAAGTATAAGAAAATTCCATGCCTTTCTTGTTGAGCCTTGGTTTGCACGATCCGCTATTGTTTAATTCCGGGAGACAAAGAGCACATGCCTTTTAAAAGGCTTGCTAAGCCTCGGAATTGATTTTGGGCAACAAGATTGGATCCAATCTTATGGCCCGAAACCAATTCCAGGGCTCAACAAGCCTTTTAAAAGGCATGTGCTCTTTGTCTCTCAGAATTAAACAATAGTCGTTAGATCAAAACTATAATCAATAGTAATGAATAAAGTTGTATTAAAAATACAAACAACCCTAAAGTACATGATAATTTATTAGTAATGGTGATATTGCCCAAAATTAATGGCTGAAATATATTATTAATGGCAAATATGGTCCAAAATTGGTCAACATTTTTAAATATATTATAATTATTGGTGAATCAGCTTTCATTATGCATCATGTACTTGGCAAAATAGTTCAACTTATTAGTTTAAAAAATAAACCTTAGGCAAATTAACTAAGACTATTTTTTTTTTTGTAAAAATGGGGTGATTTAGTTGGCTTCATAGCTTGAACTATTCACCATTTTTGGTGGCTCTGATTTCAACTATTCACCAATTGGTGAAGATTCACCACTAAAAATATCCCTGCCCATGGCCACTTCATGAGATCCATAAGATATGTCACTCCCACTTGAATAGATTCTAGGTTGTATACAAGTGTTTGGCATGTCTTCAATTGTGATAAACCCATAGAAGCCATTTATAAACTGGGAAGGCTAATCCCCTCTCGCACTCAATTCCAAATTTAGTCCAATAGCCATTTTGTTTGATGTTTGTAAAATCTTGCCAAAAATTTCAACCAAACATCTTGTAAATCAAACTATCCCATATCAATGCCTAGTTTCTGCAAAGTAGCACCTAGATATCAATGCCTAGCTAGACTATATTAGCGCCTAGTTTTAGAGACTTGCAAAAATCAAATTTTCATCATTTTGATTGTCAAAGCAACTTTGTCCTCATCATCCCATAATATCACAACCCCATAGGCATCATTCATGTCCTTAAATATCCCTTTAGTTTATGATCCAATCTCAACCAAATCCAATTGAACATCGTCCTTGAATCACAATCAATCATTATCCTTATTATCTATAATCAATCAAATCCTTATTATCCACAACCTACCAAATCCTTATCATCCAAATCCAAGTCAATCTCCATCCTAAAATCAATCAAATCATATCCAAATTTCTAAGGTTGGGTCTAGATCAATCATCCTCTTGTTTGTACTAAGCTTAAGAATTTATCTATCTTAAGTTTAGTGTAAACTCAAAGTCATCAACCCTCTTGGATGAGTTGGCTTGGTAACTTAGACAAATCCTAAGTTAGTCAACTCTAAGAAATCCTGCCTTGCTTGGTGCATCTTCTCTACTCCAAGTAAGATAATCCTATTGTTATTTTTGCTTAGGCTCTTTGTCCACCATAAGTACATAGGGATAATCATTGATCATCAATAATCTTGATCTAGACTTTAAATATTAGAACAATCCCCATCCCTAACCATTAGGACTTCATCATGCAAATCCAATCAAAGTTCACCTTTTATCCCTCCTATCATGCAATTACAAGCTAAGAGGAATATGGATGCTCATTACCAACCTCCCTCTCCACATGGCTCCACCACGAGTAATATGGAGGGATATGTCAACCAACCCAAAATGGGTGAAACATCCACACACCATCACATATATTCTCCCACCTTCATTTATTTCCTTAATAAGAGGGGATTACATGAAAATTTTGACCAATTCCTTGACAATCATAAGGATGAATCCCTTGAATGCCTAATTGAACATGGAGCATGCCTCCCCCATTCATATGACCAAGACAAGCTTAAAACTATTTTCCATAATAAACCGCCATCACCAATCCTTGATCAGCCATGGGGTCATGTCCCTAATCCCAATAACCCCACTTATGATAATCCATGGGCTAATTATACTTTGAATTCCATGACCATCCATACCCTTGATCAACATGTAGGGGGTTGTTGAAATGTGGTGACTGATCATGTAAATATTGTACACTCATAAAAAAATTTCCTCTTTTTGCACGTTTGGAGTAGGTTGTTAATTTCTGTTAACCAACAAAAGAAAAACAATATTGTAATACCCTAATTCTAGAAGCTTCCAAAAAGATTGTTATAAGTGGTTAGGATGTATGTTGTGGGATGGAATTCTTGAGATTGTAATCTATTTTGCACTGGATAATAAAATCATTGGATGGATGAGTTTCTGTGGATGAAGCCCATATTGGGTGAACCGCGTTAAATTTCTATGTTGATCTCTTTTGTGTTATTCTTCATTGTTATATTTAGGTTATTTAATATGCATATATATGTTAGTTTTTATTGCTCTGATCTGCCTGAACCCTAATAGGGGGTAGAATACCATCACAACCTCAAGTATCAAAACAACCTTATGGCATGCCATCACATTTGATGCCTAGTTCCAACATGCCCACTAATCCCCAAATTGTCATACCTCAAGCTTCATCCAACATCCCACAAAATACCTCCAATATTCCTCAAAACATCCCCAACATCTCCAACATCCCCCAAAACACATCCAACATCATTTATATTCCACAATCCCTTCCCCCTTTGAACATTCCTCAAAGGATGATCATCCCACAAACCACATTGCCCCCTACCATACCTTCACATACCTATCTCTAGACCCAAAATCCATTCGTATCCCAATTGCAACATCAACCTCAAAATCCCCTAACAAGCTATATGAATTCCACACAAACATACCAATCATCCACTCACCAACAACCTCCTCATGACACTTCCATGCAACATCAAAAAAACATAAAATATCAACGACCACCCTTCCAAACACAACATGCACAACATGCATCCACACAAACCATACCACAACAACAAACATATGGGTTTCATGTTTATACACAAACTATAGGCCTTCCTCTATACAACCAACAACAATAATCATTCGTACAACAACTCCCACTCCAACACATGCCACAACCACCTTTTGCTAATCCTTTTGATCAAGAATGGAAAGAGAAGAAAAATTCACTTAAAAACATCCAACTAGGGACCCAAAAGAACAACTATAAGTTCAAAGACTTATGTACCTACCCATTTGATAGAAACATGGCAATCACACATTTTCCTCAACACTTTGAAATGCCAAAATTTGACAAGTATAAAGGAAAGGGAGATCCTCGTGACCACATCAAGTAATTCTTCATGGCATGCCAAGAAGTAGCCTATGATGATCAATTTCTCCTTTGTCTTTTTTCATGAAGCTTAGGAGGATGAGCCCTAGAATGGTTCATACACTTGCCTTGTGGCTCCATCTCAACTTTCGCTAAACTTTCAAAGAAATTTGTCACCCACTTCTCATACAATGTAGAGCATGAAATCACTATGCTCAACCTTTGCAATACCAAACAATGAAGTGGTGAAAGTTTCATTGCATACCTACAAAGATGGAGAGCCCTTGCTAATAGGCTACCTTGGATCACTCCCAAAAAACAACTCATCCATATATTCATTCAAAACTTAAACCAAGAAATGGTCTTCCATTTATAAGTGCATTTTGTGTCCACATTCAATGAAATCATAGAAAAAGGGGTCACCATTGAAAAGGCCCTTATTGGGAAAAGTTTGGTCAAAATCTATAACAAGAATTACAACGATAAACCATCCAATGACAAACCTAAGTTTTGGGCTAAGAATAAAAACACCATAGGAGATGGTGCTACAGATTCCAAGTATATCCAAATCACTGCTCCTAAACCTAAGAGACAAATTTGGTCCAAAATGTTTCGAACAATGTCTTGGTCCCATTTGCTCCTCCAAAGCAGAATCCTCCTAACAATCCAAAATGCGAGTATACTCCCTTGGGTGAGCCACTCGAGGTTGTGTTTCAAAAGCTAGTCCAAGCAAACATGGTTGAGTTCCCCACAACAAAACCATTTGATGAAAACCAACCTAAACCCACATGGTATAAGGAAAATGAATATTGTGACTACCATCACATCAAAGGTCATGCCATGGGTAAGTGTATGAAATTAAAAATCTACATCCAAGATCTTGTCGATCATGACAACATCCAAATAGAAGGAAACAACAATGCCTCACCAAATGATGGCCTAGGAGTCTACCAAGACCCTCTTCCCCATTGTCTCAATAACCAACCACATCCAAACCATCATCCTCCAACACCAATCCCAACAACCAAACCAACAACATCAACTATAACAATGTTTCACCTCCTTATGACAATGTAGTAGGATGGATTGATTTTGACTGTACTCGTGTCACCACCATCAAACTCAAAAACACCACCCCCAAATGTCTCATTACTACCTGACAAGGGCACGTAACCATAAAGGGACCATCCCCATCCTCCACCACTACCACTTTTGAATATAACCTCCTTGACCATCTTGGGAAGACCCTTGCACAAATATCCATCTTGGAACTCCTTAAGACATCTACCATCCACCATGAAATCCTTGATAAGGCTCTCCAAGAGTGCCATGTTCCCACTGACATTCCTCCCACTCAATTCCAAAATCTAGTGGCTCAATTGTCCTCATCCTACCATCTCACTTTTAGCCAATTTGATATGCCACCCATGGATCCCACTCACAATAAAGCACTCCATATCAATGTCTAAATCGCCAATCACAAAATCAAGAGGGTCCTCTTGGATAATGGATCTGACTTGAATATATGTACATTAAAATTCATAAAACTCTTGGGGTGTAGCTGAATTTGAGTCTTTGGTCATCTCCATCAAAGCATATGACAACACAGAAAGAGAGTTTACATGCACCAATATATGCCTCCCTATCAAGGTGGGCCCACTCACGCTACACATTCTATGTCATGTGATCAATCTTGACCTTCCATACAATCTCCTTCTAGGCAAACCATGGTTACATGCCATGCAATCCATTAACTCCACCTATCACCAATGTCTTAAGTTCTCTCATACTAGTGTGGAAGTTACTATTCCCACCGATCAACAACCATTTGAATATTGCAAAGCCTTAGAGGTTGTTTATGATAGACAATTTCATTATCTAAGCACTTATGGGGAACATGTTAAATACCCTTCATCCATTCCATCCATGTCATCATCCACCCCACAAGTCACCATTGATCCATCATACCCTTCCACCTCATCTTCAACTCCTACACCGCATGTATCCCAAGTCAAGATCATAGACAAAGGGTGTGATGAATATGAGCTTCACAATGCCTTCGACATGGGAAAGTTACCTTTTTCACCCCTCTCTCATGGTCTTCATCTCCAAAGGAAATAACAAGAACAACTTAGTGTTGATGATTGTTTTGATGCAATCATAACAATAAGTTAAAATTCACATGAAATGAACTGAAACTATACTTGAAAGATAAGAAGGAATCATTTGAGATTCAACTAATCCCAAGTCTACAATGGTTCGGTTGGTCAAGTTCAGTTGGTCAATGTGAAGCTGTAATGTTCAAGGGGCCTTACGTAGTTTAGGTTTCGTTTGGTGGCTTACTGGACTAAGAATATGCAAAAAAATATCATGAGATATGTCAATACTTTTCATTCCTTTGCATAAAAGTGTTACTGTGCTGCAGGTTTTAGATGGTTTTCTTGAATTATTGCAGCTTTCTCCTTCATGCACTTATGAAAACTGTCTACTTATAACTCTGTTATGCATGCTTCTTCAAATTTGAGACAATTTCCTTTAGATTTCTACGTTTTTAGCTAAATATTTCAGATGGGTTGGGAAAAGTTAGAAAGATCTAATCTATACCTCATTTAATCTACCAAAGGATCTAATTGTTTCTGTTATGAACTATGTAAATACCATAGTAATTTGATCAAATCCACAGTAAAAACCCTAAATGCAAGTTCTGAGCGTTTTCACAAACATACATTTAAAATTGCAAGCTCTCAAAGAAAATATTTCAAAACACAAAGAAGAGCAGGAGAACACTCAGAAGATAGATGCAGAACTCTAGATTCTATTGTATTAGAAATGAATAGTCATACATGATTTACAATGTAAGAATGACTCTTAGTTTCATTGATCATACTACAGAGAACTTACAAGCTTTACAGATACAGTAAGGCGGCCAGACATTCCACGCACATCTTACTGCAGACAAACAGGCGACCTCCTTCTTCTACCTCTAAACTATGCTAAGCTAACTCACTGTGTACTTCTAAAGAAAAATCCTTGTTGTAGCCCCTGTTGTTTTTTTCTAAAATCCCTGTTGTAAAGTATTACAGTGTAGAGAGGCACAATATATAAAGACACTCTGATTGTCCTCACTACAGTAAAAACCTAACTAAACCCCTAGTTCAAACCCCTGGTTACAACAATAAATACAGGTGAACCAGCTCTTCAAAATATCTCTGAGCAGTGTCAAATCTGGGCGAAATATTGCCCCTTCTAAGAAGTTCCGGCAGCTGGGCAATAACTTCTGTCTGTCTCTTGTAGTAATACTCTCAGCTGCAACCTTGTTCTTCACTTGAATGGCCTTGACTTCTTCGTACTTCATCTTTATCTTCCTGCTCATGAGATCAGATTTTCTTCCTCCATGAGGTCACTGTGTTGACTTTCTAGCTGCTTCCTCAACTTGCAAGCCTGCAAGACAAGACATGCAATAAGTATCACATTTATCACATAAACAGCAGGAAATTAAAATAATCGTTTAAATCCAGGTGACTGTGCAAAATTGTGGAAATCGGGTCCAAAATACTCTTAAAACGTGCTCAAAACACGTTCAGACTGCTCAAAACCCATCGGGTCAACTATCGTTGACCGGGAAAATGCCACGGGCGCCAAAAAATAGTTTTAAAACTCTATCGCACCCCATTTCCCGCCCATCGGCGTGTCAAAAATCGCTCGGCCGATGTTCACTGTTTGACCGATGTTCACTTCATCTGCATGATATTTTGGAAATATGATGCTCTCCCTTCCGAAGGTCCAGATGACGTCATCAGGATGTTTCGCTTCTGTATATTGGGGAAAAGAATGACAATCATCATCATCATCATGTCGAAGGAAAATAGGAGGATATGAAATATGATCCTGCTGCTGAGGAAAGGAATATGATGGTGACGTCATCATCATATCCGGGCTTCATTAAAATGCAAAAGATGACGTCACCGTCATATTTGGTTAAGATCAGGGGATAAATGTAAAATCGGGTCACCTAAGGAGCATGATCAGGTGGTGAATGTAATATGACCCCTTCGCGGCCAAGGTAACTCTCTCGAAAGATCAGGATGATGATGATCATCAGGATATCCGGGGCTTTTGTTGAACTTAGAATAGGACGTCATCATCATATACGCGAACAGGATCATGCCTTAGAAAATATCCTGCCGAAGGGAAATGTGATGATGATGATCATCAGGATATTTGCAAAAGGTCATATTTCTCGGCAGGAGGACTTTACGAAATATCGGGTAGACAAACAAGATCATGATGATCTTGACAACATGACAGGATAAAAAATATGATGATCCTCCTCATCGTATATCATGATGACGTAACCATCATATTTCGTTTTCGGAGCATGAGGATGAGTTGAGGTCATCATCAGGTTAGCGCTAGGGTGATATTTAAAATATGATCATGCTGTTGAGGAATGGAATATCACCCTCCCTTAAAAGATAGGGTGATCATCATGATCATGCAAAAGGAGATCAGGAGGATATGAAGACGTCATCATCATCTTAGCGAACTTCAGCAAATATGACCCTCTTGTGAAAGATCAAGATGATGAGCCTCCAATAGGATTTTGGCATGCGCATGCAAATTATGCAGATGGTGGATTTTCTAAGTCAGGGTGATATTTAATATCAGCATGATATTATAATATCAGGTGATGTAAAAATATCATGATGCTCGTTGTTATGAAATATCGGGTTATACTCAAAACATGATGCTCACGATGCGCATAAGGTCATTTGACGAGTAAAGGGCACTATCACCTAAGATTGACGTCCAGATATTTTGACTGCATGATTTTATCAAGTGATAGATCAAGATCATGATGACCTTGACAACATGACTGAGGATATAAAAATATGATGATCACTTGCAATTATCAGGTTTGACCAAAACTTTGATTTCTCATAACTCCCTCATATGGACAAATTTTCAGGTGATGTAAAAGGCAAACCTGCATGGAATTTCAAGCTCTTTCTAAATATGAGGTCATAGAAACAAAATATGAACTTTGACAAACTGACCTCATGATGATGACCAACCTCATCGAATACCATGATGATGATGCACCTGACCTATTTTTACCAAACTGCCAGAAAGCAGAAAAACACAAGCAGAAGCAAAAAGCAAAGCGATAGCAGGGGTCCTCATTTTGCTAAGGAGCAAAATGGGCCGTGTTGTGAACATCACAACAACTAGCAACCAAAACAAAACAATTAAATTCAAAGTGTTCAAGAAAACTAGATGAAATAAATCCATAACTTCCGACTATCTTTCCTGCAAATTACTATTCAGCTTGAGACTCAAAGTATTCAATAAAGATGCATGAATTTCCATTTTCAGTTTAGTTGTGTGCACGTGATTAATTATCCTCATCTTGAAGATTGGTTGAACAAACCAGTGACTGACATTAGCCTAAAAATATTCCCTCAAACTAAAGTGTAGGTGAGGATATTCCCTCATAGCCGACCGGATAGAGCCTTGCTGCCAGTGAGCGTCCATAGCCCCAGCAAGGTTATCGTTACAATTCTCCTAAGTAGAGCCCCACTGCCAGCGAGCGTCCATAGCCCCGGTAGAGTTACTTAGATGGCTTAATCTAGATTTTCAGTATAATCCGCTTTATTTATTTATTTATTTATTTTTTGTTTTCTAATTTTGAAAGATTTTATAAGATATAGCAATTTGTAACTTCATGATGCAAGGAGTGGACACTTGCTGAAATTAAGCTGAGAATTGTAATGGTAGCAAGGGTGACCTCTGATTTTTCACCTAATATCTACACTGGTAAGTTCAACAAACCCAAGGATTTTAGGTGTGTCATCGTGAGAAACTTGCTTCGAATTCTCAATCACATTTATTGAATACAAAACTTCAGAAGATGAACAACTCTCTACATTCATGACAGTGACAAATTATGTGTAAATTGCAAATGATTAACTTGAATATCCTAAATTTTATACTGTTTTGAATGGTTGCTAGTTTTGCTCTTTAATACCCTAAAGTAAATTATAGATCCCTGCTGAGGAGACAACAAACAAACCAAACAAACAGGCTGTACAGACAACACAACAAAAGAAAAACTGTACAGACAGAAAGAAACAAAAAGCAAAAACAAACAGAAGACAAACTATACAAACAGCCAACCCAAAAGAAAACAGCAAAAGAAGAACTGTACATTAGCCACAGCATTTTACATTAAGAAAAAAGGACTGCCCCCCTTTTACCTCAAGCCTAGAAGTAGTGTTTCAAATGCTGGCCATTAACTGGTAATGGCATATCTTCTCCAGTCAAGGTCTTAAGTCTAAAGGTGTTATCTCCTATTATTTCTGAGACTTGTAATGGACCCAGCCATAATTTATCGAATTTGCCATGGCTTCCTTTCCTTTCATGTGCTTTGTCCCAGTACAACACTAAGTCTGATATTCTAAATGTTTTGACTCTTGCCCTTTTGTCAAACCACCTCTTAACAACCACTTGGTGTTTGGCAAACTTCTCGAGGGCTTGACCTCTTTTCTCCTCTAGTTGTAACATTTGCACTATTCTGGCTTCCCTATGGTTATCAAAGCCCAGATATTCATTGGAAAACTTCCAGGTTGGTATTCTTAGATTAACCGGAAGTATGGGATCAGTCCCATAAACTAAGTGATAAGGTGTGCTACCTAAAGCTATTTTAAACTTGGTCCTGTCTACCTATAATGCATATCTTAACAGAGTATTCCACTCTCTAGGACTTTTGGCAATTAACCTCTTGATTATGTCTAATAAAATTTTGTTTGTTGATTCAGCCAGTCCATTACCTTGAGGGTAATAATTTGAACAAAACCTTAGAATAATCCCATATTCAAATGCCCATTTAGAAAATTTTAAAGAAGAGAAAGAAGGGCCGTTATCACATACCAATGAATAGGGCGTTCCAAACCTAGTAATAATGTTTTCTTCAAGGAACTTGATAACTACCTCAGTTGTGGAAAATTTGCAGCAGGTGGCCTCAGTCCACCTTGTACAGTAGTCTGTTGCCGTCAATATAAATTTGTGTCCTACAGAAGATGGGGGATTGATGACTCCGATAAAATCCAAGCCCCACTGTGCAAATGGTCTGGATTCGATCACAGGTTACAGTGGATTGGCCAGATTTCTCCCTTTGTCTGCTGCAGTCTGACAGGTGTGGCAACTTCTGATGTGACTCTTAGAATCTTTGAACATAGTGGGCCAGTAATAGCCTGCCCTCAGTATTTTGTGTGTTGTAGCTAAATGGGAACCATGGCCGGTTCCGTACTTGTCATGTAGTTCTGTCAACACTCTATCAGCTTCAGTTCTGTTTATGCATCTCAGATAAATTCCATCATGGTTCTTCCTGAACAGAAGACCTCCTTGCACCATATAATTCTGTGCCTTAACCTTCAAAGCTCTCCTCTGAGAAGCCTTCATCTTGCTTGGGTACTTTCCGGCTATCAAGAAGGTGCTTAAATCATCGTACCAGCCTGATGCGTCTTGGGAATTCAATACATATTGTTGTTTTATCAGATTTGGATCCATGTTTGCTATTGTCTGCACCAGCGCCTGCCCTCTGACCAGCTTCACGGGAATGATCTCCATGTCAAATTCTTGCAGTGTGGTGATCCATTTGGCTCTTTTTTCTCCAGGCTCGTTTTGCATCAGCAACATTTTTACTGCTATGTCTGGTACTATGGCTTTAATCTAGCTGCGCAGAATGTAGTGTCTAAATTTTTTCACAGCCTTCACTAATGCGAATGCCTGTCTTTCGATATCTAGATATCTCAGCTATGCATCCTTCAGAGGCACACTCATAAATGCTATGGGCCTCTCTTCATTATTTTCACCTTTCTGTGTCAAGGCAGCCGCGACAGAATGAGAAGATGCGAAGGAGTAGATGTAAAACGGGCTTGTGTAGTCTGGACTTGCCAATACAGGGGCATTAGAAATTACCTCCTTGATATCTTCAAATGCAGCTTTGGCCACTGGCGTCCATTCCATCTGTGCATCTTTCTTCAACATGGCATTCAACGGCTGCACGATCTCTGCAAAACCTGTTATAAACTTCCGAACAAAGTTAATTTTACCAAAAAATGATTTCAATTCTTTCCTACTGTTTGGTATTTGCAAATTTTTTATGGATTCTATTCTATCCGGATCAATTGAAATTCCATTTTCAGAAATGACATGGCCTAATAATTTACCTTCAGTCACGCCAAATATACATTTCTTAGGATTAAGGGAAATCCCATACCTTTCACATCGCTTGAGCACTTTCCTGAGGTCTTCAGCGTGGGTGGATGCATCCTTGGAATACACAGTTAAATCATCCATATACACAACAATGCACTTACCTGATAATCCACGAAATGCAATGTCCATGGCCCTCTGAAAAGTGGCACCTGCATTGATCAGACCAAAAGGCATCCTTCTATACGCATAATTTCCCCATTTGCAAGTGAAGGTGGTTTTTAGTCTATCTTCTCTATCAATTAAGACCTGATTATAACCCGAAAAACCATCTAAAAAAGACATCATCTTTGCGCCATTTACTGCTTGCAGTACTTCGTCTATTGGGGGCAAAGGATAATTATCCTTTTCAGATGCCTTGTTTAAATTTCTAAAGTCTACGCACAACCTGATGTCTCCGTTTTTCTTCCTCACTGGTACTAAGTTAGCTACCCAGACAGAATGTCTGACCGGGAAAATTATTCCAGCGGACAGTAATTTTTTAACTTCCTCAAAGATTAAAGGCTCTAGAATGGCATTTACAGGCCTCTGTTTCTGCCTAAATGGTTTGACTTCTTTTCTTAAAGGTATTACGTGAGTTATGATGGACTCATCAAATGTTTTCAAGTCTTCATAAGTCCATGCTATGACATGTTTATATTCTTTCAGAACGTCCAGAACCTCTTTTCTAATTTTCTCAGAGCAAGCTTTCCCAATTAGTACACTTTGTGGATTTAGCTCAGTCCCTAAGTTATGTAAATCACACCTACCCCCTTCTGTTTTGGGTAAGTCTTTCTATCTTATTACCCCGTCGAAGTCAAAGATGTGTTCTAATTCAATTACTCCTTTTGGTAAGAAGTTGCTCTTTAAGTTGATCATATCTTCTTCGTCCCATGTTACATCAGGCCTTTCTTGTTCATCAATGATTTGGGCCTCAAATGCCTCATTACAAGTCAGAAAATTAATAATTTGCTGATCCTCTCCAAATACCTGAAAGTGTGTAACGTTGTCTGGTATACTGGGCACGTTAACTAGCTCAACAGCAAATCATCTTAATCCTGACAGTGTCAGTGGTTCTAATGTTCTAGCAGCAACTGCTAACGCATCTGGCCTGTGGTTCAGCTCTCTAGGAATGTGCTCTATGTTAAGAGCATCAAACGAATCCATTAAACCCCATACTCTATGTCTGTAACTAATCATTTTCTTATAATTGCAGGCATATAGTTTCCTCACTTGTCTGACTACTAATTCAGAGTCTAAAAATACTCTGATGGTTTTTACCCCTTTCTTGATGGCCATGACAAGTCCTAAAATTAGGACCTCATATTCAGCAATATTGTTAGTGCAGGAAAATTGTAATCTATATGCTGCCAAATGTGATTTACCTTGAGGATTTATGAGTTCAATACCCGCATCTGCGCCCTGTTTTGATTTGGACCCATCACATTTTAACGTCCACATGCCATCTTTACTTTTCTGATCTTTTACCTTGGCATACGTTGTCCCTTTTATTGCCTGTGGGGTGTTGTCTTGTTTATTCATAGGTTTTTCTGTTTGGTTATCTTGCATATGTGTGTTTTTAGTTTGCAACTCAGAAAGATAACTACCCTTGTCCTCTATTTCTTTTCCTAAATCTGGAATCAAGGCATCTATATTCTCCTGAACATATCTCAGTGTTGGATCAGGATTTTCATCTTTCTCTTGTGACTCTACCCTCCCTATGCACTTTTTGTATTCATATTCAATGATGTCTTTGCATATTTCACAATTCTCCTCAGAATGTTGCCTATCATGGACTCTACACCTATTTTTATATAACTTACATTGGACTGGGAGATTGTGTGTAACGCACTCTTCCAGCTCTTGTCTAATGGCACGACCGAATTTGTCTATTGCATTGTTTTCCTCATCTGAAGAATTTCCGTCAGACTCAATGAATAGTGCCGTTCTATTGCTGACACACTTCTTTCTAATGTTTAACATCATAATCTCTTCAATTTGCATCCCATTGTTGGTAATTCTATAGACACCTGGTTCAACAGCAGCATATAATATTTCATTAGTTCGATTATACTCTGTTATCATATGTTTCATTCTGGGCTCTGCCTCTATTCTGATCTGGTTTGGGATGCCTCTCCACGGTAACCACATGTGTGAAAAGTCAGTAGCCATATATCCGTTTAATGTCTTGGACCAATCCCTACTTAGCAACATTCCATAACTTATGGGTATATCCACTACTTGAATGTCAATGATTTGGCTTACCCTAGGGTCTGAAGCTAATTGCACTTGAATGTTCATGAGTTCTCCTATCACGTTAACCTCGGTCTTATCTAATTGCGTGACAACCTTGGCAGATTTGGTGGGAGTCAGCCCGAGAGTTTTACATATTCCTAAGGGCATTACGTTGGCTGAAGCACCAGAATCTACCATGCAATTGTGTATATTCTTCCCACACAACCTAACAGTTAACAAGAAAGGTTGAGTATCCCTCTTATCCGCATGTATTACTACATTAGTATTGGAAGGCTGCTCAACTTTCTTACCTTTCTCCTTAGGTGGTGAATCACTATTAGGAACAATTATATCAGCAGACACCTTGTTTGTTATGGATGTATCCAGGGATTTCAAAAAAGCATTTCTGATCCCTGGGGTCTTCAATAATTCATTTAGAGGTATACTGACCTTAATTTTCTTTATTTCCTCTGATAAGTAATTGATTAATCTTGTTGTCTCTATTGCTTCTGTCCTACTTGTTTGATCCTTTTGCACTGTTGTTCCATTATTTGTGTGCTGACTAGCTTTAAGTATGGCAGGATTGTTGCTAGCATTCTGATCTGGGGGTGTATTGATGTTATTCGGAGGAGTGGAAGTGGTGAAAGGTCCTCCCGGCCTAGGGTTGTTCCTCAAATTGTAGGTGTGGCTTTTATTTGTCTGCTGAAAGGCCTGCACCTCTTCTGTTTCATTTAATATCTCATTTTCAGATTCAAAAGGAAACTGAAAAGCATTTAACACGAAGGCTGATTCAGGATAAAGACTTTCACTACAGCATGGTTCATCCCCTAGCAATTCATCCTCTTTCTCTTCTGCAGTTGCAAAGGTAAACGTTTCTAAGACTAATGTTGTGTCATAGTCTGAGGGTACTACCTCATTACCCTTAGGAATGAGAAATTCAGAGGTAGGAGGCTGTACATCTATGTTGAAAATACTAGCTGCCAAGTGGAACTGTGGACAGTCGTGTTCAGTATGGGCATTAGTATTGTGAAATCTGCACCAATTTTTGGGTGCTGTACTGGCCATTTGTATGCTAGTCATTTGTTTTGCACCATGATTATCTGTATTCTCAAAAGGAGAAGCCAGAGTACCGTTGTTGGGCCCGGTGTTCCATGTCTTGGGTGGCCTAGGTTGATTTTGATTTTTGTTATTATTGCCCCAGGTCCTATTATCTATCACTGGCCCCCTATTTTGCATTGGTTGCCCCTGACTGGGGCCTTGATGCTGATTGTAGCTTTGGTTCTGATTGTACTGCTGATTTTGATTGAGACTATAATTCTGATTTTGGCCTTGGTTGTGATTTTGATGTGGATTGTAGTTTTGGTTGCTTCTTCCATAGAGGTTCTCATTTCTTAGCTGTGTCACTTCGGTTGTTAATCTTTTCAAATGTGCAGTAATTTCTTTGATTTCTTCCCTATCCTCTTGTGCTTTTGCCACAGTTACATCCCTAGGAAGTTGGAAGAAAGGCTGACCATTATTTTGACTGTTATTGGAAGTACTAGCCGTGTAAGGAGTTATAGCTTGGATTGGAGTAGGATTATACATAGGTGCGTAAGAAGGAACCGGATTTACTAGTGGAGCATGCTGCACAGGGACTCCATTCCATGGGTATGCCTGATTCTGCACCCCAAAATTTCCTCCATTGACAAATGGACTATAAGTTGTATGCCTCATTTCTTGGTTCACTGAGGCTGCCTCTTTATAGGCTTTGGATATTGAATCTATGTCAAGTTTTCTTTTGACAAACATGGCAGTTAAAGGATCCAAGGCAGCATAGTACATAGCCAACAAGGGAGCATCATCTATGGTATAAGGGTGTACCAGCCTAGAATAGGCCTTTTGAAATCTGTCATTGAAATTATCAATTAGCTCTCCCTCACCTCGTTTTATAGCAGCCAGTTTATGATACAAAGTGCAAGGGTCAATGGGTCCTCTAAATCTTGACAGAAATGCTTCTTCCATAAGTGCCCAGGAAGAAATGTAACCATTGGGTAAGTTTACGTACCAGCTAGAGGCCTGCTCATTAAAGGTGTAAGGAAACAATCTACACACAACATCCTCGTGCTCTAACATAGCCCTAAAACATGTTTCCTTAAATATTCTAATATGATCTTCTGGGTCCTGATGCAATTGGTATTTGGGACATATCTTTTCTAGATTTTTTGGCATCTCATGATAATCATTGAAGAGTATGGGAGAATTGACATCGAAATAAGCCATTGCAGGTGTTTGAGCTTGACTTGAACCTGCAGGAATACCTGGATTGATTGGTGGATTAGGATTTAGAGGAGGATTGAGACCTCCAGGAATGCCTGAACCAAGATTTAAAGATCTGAACAGTGATCTGTCAGGACTTACAATACTACGGATGTTAAAAGGTGACCCAGGAGGTGTTCCAGATGAACTTCCTGCTTGCGATATCTTTGGATTCCAAATTAAAGGGTTTTTACTTCACCTTGTATCAGGTAGTTGCACAAATATATCTCCTGAACTGGATTTAGACCTAGTCACCCTATTGCTGTCGTTAGCCAGTTTGAAATGAAACCTAAATCAGGAAGGCCCTCCTTCTAGCGCCAGAAAACTGTTGATGGTTGTTTTGATGCAATCATAACAATAAGTTAAAATTCACATGAAATGAACTGAAACTATACTTGAAAGATAAGAAGGAATCATTTGAGATTCAACTAATCCCAAGTCTACGATGGTTCGGTTGGTCAAGTTCAGTTGGTCAATGTGAAGCTGTAATGTTCAAGGGGCCTTACGTAGTTTAGGTTTCGTTTGGTGGCTTACTGGACTAAGAATATGCAAAAAAAGATCATGAGATATGTCAATACTTTTCATTCCTTTGCATAAAAGTGTTACTGTGCTGCAGGTTTTAGATGGTTTTCTTGAATTATTGCAGCTTTCTCCTTCATGCACTTATGAAAACTGTCTACTTATAACTCTGTTATGCATGCTTCTTCAAATTTGAGACAATTCCCTTTAGATTTCTACGTTTTTAGCTAAATATTTCAGATGGGTTGGGAAAAGTTAGAAAGATCTAATCTATACCTCATTTAATCTACCAAAGGATCTAATTGTTTCTGTTATGAACTATGTAAATACCACAGTAATTTGATCAAATCCACAGTAAAAACCCTAAATGCAAGTTCTGAGCATTTTCACAAACATACATTTAAAATTGCAAGCTCTCAAAGAAAATATTTCAAAACACAAAGAAGAGCAGGAGAACACTCAGAAGATAGATGCAGAACTCCAGATTCTATTGTATTAGAAATGAATAGTCATACATGATTTACAATGTAAGAATGACTCTTAGTTTCATTGATCATACTACAGAGAACTTACAAGCTTTACAGATACAGTAAGGCGGCCAGACATTCCATGCACATCTTACTGCAGACAAACAGGCGACCTCCTTCTTCTACCTCTAAACTATGCTAAGCTAACTCACTGTGTGCTTCTAAAGAAAAATCCTTGTTGTAGCCCCTGTTGTTTTTTTCTAAAATCCCTGTTGTAAAGTATTACAGTGTAGAGAGGCACAATATATAAAGACACTCTGATTGTCCTCACTACAGCAAAAACCTAACTAAACCCCTGGTTCAAACCCCTAGTTACAGCAATAAATACAGGTGAACCAGCTCTTCAAAATATCTCTGAGCAGTGTCAAATCTGGGTGAAATATTGCCCCTTCTAAGAAGTTCCGGCAGCTGGGCAATAACTTATGTTTGTCTGTTGTAGTAATACTCTCAGCTGCAACCTTGTTCTTCACTTGAATGGCCTTGACTTCTTCGTACTTCATCTTTATCTTCCTGCTCATGAGATCAGATTTTCTTCCTCCATGAGGTCACTGTGTTGACTTTCCAGCTGCTTCCTCAACTTGCAAGCCTGCAAGACAAGACATGCAATAACTATCACATTTATCACATAAACAGCAGGAAATTAAAATAATCATTTAAATCCAGGTGACTGTGCAAACTTGTGGAAATCGGGTCCAAAATACTCTTAAAACGCGCTCAAAACGCGTTCAGACTGCTCAAAACCCATCGGGTCAACTATCGTTGACCAGGAAAATGCCACGGGCGCCAAAAAATAGTTTTAAAACTCTATCGCACCCCATTTCCCGCCCATCGGCGTGTCAAAAATCGCTCGGCCGATGTTCACTGTTTGACCGATGTTCACTTCATCTGCATGATATTTTGGAAATATGATGCTCTCCCTTCCGAAGGTCCAGATGACGTCATCAGGATGTTTCGCTTCTGTATATTGGGGAAAAGAATGACAATCATCATCATCATCATGTCGAAGGAAAATAGGAGGATATGAAATATGATCCTGCTGCTGAGGAAAGGAATATGATTGTGACATCATCGTCATATCCGGGCTTCATTAAAATGCAAAAGATGACGTCACCGTCATATTTGGTTAAGATCAGGGGATAAATGTAAAATCGGGTCACCTAAGGAGCATGATCAGGTGGTGAATGTAATATGACCCCTTCGCGGCCAAGGTAACTCTCTCGAAAGATCAGGATGATGATGATCATCAGGATATCCGGGGCTTTTGTTGAACTTAGAATAGGACGTCATCATCATATTCGCGAACAGGATCATGCCTTAGAAAATATCCTGCCAAAGGGAAATGTGATGATGATGATCATCAGGATATTTGCAAAAGGTCATATTTCTCG
This sequence comes from Cunninghamia lanceolata, assembly GCA_027924645.1. Classification (NCBI taxonomy): domain Eukaryota; kingdom Viridiplantae; phylum Streptophyta; class Pinopsida; order Cupressales; family Cupressaceae; genus Cunninghamia; species Cunninghamia lanceolata. The sequence goes on along the minus strand of BSBN01000072.1, from coordinate 43,252,695 downwards.
GCAGGAGGACTTTACGAAATATCAGGTAGACAAACAAGATCATGATGATCTTGACAACATGACAGGATAAAAAATATGATGATCCTCCTCATCGTATATCATGATGACGTAACCATCATATTTCGTTTTCGGAGCATGAGGATGAGTTGAGGTCATCATCAGGTTAGCGCTAGGGTGATATTTAAAATATGATCATGCTGTTGAGGAATGGAATATCACCCTCCCTTAAAAGATAGGGTGATCATCATGATCATGCAAAAAGAGATCAGGAGGATATGAAGACGTCATCATCATCTTAGCGAACATCAGTAAATATGACCCTCTTGTGAAAGATCAGGATGATGACCCTCCGATAGGATTTTGGCATGCGCATGCAAATTATGCAGATGGTGGATTTTCTAAGTCAGGGTGATATTTAATATCAGCATGATATTATAATATCAGGTGATGTAAAAATATCATGATGCTCGTTGTTATGAAATATCGGGTTATACTCAAAACATGATGCTCACGATGCGCATAAGGTCATTTGACGGGTAAAGGGCACTATCACCTAAGATTGACGTCCGGATATTTTGACTGCACGATTTTATCAGGTGATAGATCAAGATCATGATGACCTTGACAACATGACTGAGGATATAAAAATATGATGATCACTTGCGATTATCAGGTTTGACCAAAACTTTGACTGCTCATAACTCCCTCATATGGACGAATTTTCAGGTGATGTAAAAGGCAAACCTGCATGGAATTTCAAGCTCTTTCTAAATATGAGGTCATAGAAACAAAATATGAACTTTGACAAATTGACCTCATGATGATGACCAACCTCATCGAATATCATGATGATGATGCACCTGACCTATTTTTACCAAACCGCCAGAAAGCAGAAAAACACAAGCAGAAGCAAAAAGCAAAGCGACAGCAGGGGTCCTCATTTTGCTAAGGAGCAAAATGGGGCGTGTTGTGAACATCACAACAACTAGCAACCAAAACAAAACAATTAAATTTAAAGTGTTCAAGAAAACTAGATGAAATGAATCCATAACTTCCGACTATCTTTCCTGCAAATTACTATTCAGCTTGAGACTCAAAGTATTCAATAAAGATGCATGAATTTCCATTTTCAGTTTAGTTGTGTGCACGTGATTAATTATCCTCATCTTGAAGATTGGTTGAACAAACCAGTGACTGACATTAGCCTACGTAGGTGAGGATATTCCCTCATAGCTGACCGGATAGAGCCTTGCTGCCAGCGAGCGTCCATAGCCCCGGCAAGGCTATCGTTACAATTCTCCTAAGTAGAGCCCCACTGCCAGCGAGCGTCCATAGCCCCGGTAGAGTTACTTAGATGGCTTAATCTGGATTTTCAGTATAATCCGCTTTATTTATTTATTTATTTATTTTTTGTTTTCTAATTTTGAAATATTTTATAAGATATAGCAATTTGTAACTTCATGATGCAAGGAGTGGACACTTGCTGAAATTAAGCTGAGAATTGTAATGGTAGCAAGGGTGACCTCTGATTTTTCACCTAATATCTACACTGGTAAGTTCAACAAACCCAAGGATTTTAGGTGTGTCATCGTGAGAAACTTGCTTCGAATTCTCAATCACATTTATTGAATAAAAAAATTTAGAAGATGAACAACTCTCTACATTCATGACAGTGACAAATTATGTGTAAATTGCAAATGATTAACTTGAATATCCTAAATTTTATACTGTTTTGAATGGTTGCTAGTTTTGCTCCTTAATACCCTAAAGTAAAATACAGATCCCTGCTGAGGAGACAACAAACAAACCAAACAAACAGGCTGTACAGACAACACAACAAAAGAAAAACTGTACAAACAGAAAGAAACAAAAAGCAAAAACAAACAGAAGACAAACTATACAAACAGCCAACCCAAAAGAAAACAGCAAAAGAAGAACTGTACATTACCCACAGCATTTTACATTAAGAAAAAAGGACTGCCTCCCTTTTACCTCAAGCCTGGAAGTAGTGTTTCAAATGCTGGCCATTAACTGGTAATGGCATATCTTCTCCAGTCAAGGTCTTAAGTCTAAAGGTGTTATCTCCTATTATTTCTGTGACTTGTAATGGACCCAGCCATAATTTATCGAATTTGCCATGGCTTCCTTTCCTTTCATGTGCTTTGTCCCAGCACAACACTAAGCCTGATATTCTAAATGTTTTGACTCTTGCCCTTTTGTCAAACCACCTCTTAACAACCACTTGGTGTTTGGCAAACTTCTCGAGGGCTTGACCTCTTTTCTCCTCTAGTTGTAACATTTGCACTATTCTGGCTTCCCTATGGTTATCAAAGCCCAGATATTCATTGGCAAACTTCCAGGTTGGTATTCTCAGATTAACCGGAAGTATGGGATCAGTCCCATAAACTAAGTGATAAGGTGTGCTACCTAAAGCTATTTTAAACTTGGTCCTGTCTACCCATAATGCATATCTTAACAGAGTATTCCACTCTCTAGGACTTTTGGCAATTAACCTCTTGATTATGTCTAATAAAATTTTGTGTTGATTCAGCCAGTCCATTACCTTGAGGGTAATAATTTGAAGAAAACCTTAGAATAATCTCATATTCAAATGCCCATTTAGAAAATTTTAAAGAAGAGAAAGCAGGGCCGTTATCACATACCAATGAATAGGGCATTCCAAACCTGGTGATAATGTTTTCTTCAAGGAACTTGATAACTACCTCAGTTGTGGAAAATTTGCAGCAGGTGGCCTCAGTCCACCTTCTACAGTAGTCTATTACCGTCAATATAAATTTGTGTCCTGCAAAAGATGGGGGATTGATGACTCCGATAAAATCCAAGCCCCACTGTGCAAATGGTCTGGATTCGATCACAGGTTGCAGTGGATTGGCCAGATTTCTCCCTTTGTCTGCTGCAGTCTGACAGGTGTGGCAACTTCTGATGTGACTCTTAGTATCTTTGAACATAGTGGGCCAGTAATAGCCTGCCCTCAGTATTTTGTGTGTTGTAGCTAAATGGGAACCATGGCCGGTTCCGTACTTGTCATGTAGTTCTGTCAACACTCTATCAGCTTCAGTTCTGTTTATGCATCTTAGATAAATTCCATCATGGTTCTTCCTGAACAGAAGACCTCCTTGCACCATATAATTCTGTGCCTTAACCTTCAAAGCTCTCCTCTGAGAAGCCATCATCTTGCTTGGGTACTTTCCAGCTATCAGGAAGGTGCTTAAATCATCGTACCAGCCTGATGCGTCTTGGGAATTCAATACATATTGTTGTTTTATCAGATTTGGATCCATGTTTGCTATTGTCTGCACCAGCGCCTGCCCTCTGACCAGCTTCACGAGAATGATCTCCATGTCAAATTCTTGCAGTGTGGTGATCCATTTGGCTCTTTTTTCTCTAGGCTCGTTTTGCATCAGCAACATTTTTACTGCTGCATCTGGTACTATGGCTTTAATCTGGCTGCGCAGAATGTAGTGTCTAAATTTTTTCACAGCCTTCACTAATGCGAATGCCTGTCTTTCGATATCTAGATATCTCAGCTATGCATCCTTCAGAGGCACACTCATAAATGCTAGGGCCTCTCTTCATTATTTTCACCTTTCTGTGTCAAGGCAGCTGCGACAGAATGAGAAGATGCAAAGGAGTAGATGTAAAACGGCTTGTGTAGTCTGGACTTGCCAATACAGGGGCATTAGAAATTACCTCCTTGATATCTTCAAATGCAGCTTTGGCCACTGGCGTCCATTCCATCTGTGCATCTTTCTTCAACATGGCATTCAACGGCTGCACGATCTCTGCAAAACCTGTTATAAACTTCCGAACAAAGTTAATTTTACCAAAAAATGATTTCAATTCTTTCCTACTGTTTGGTATTTGCAAATTTTTTATGGATTCTATTCTATCTGGATCAATTGAAATTCCATTTTCAGAAATGACATGGCCTAATAATTTACCTTCAGTCACGCCAAATATACATTTCTTAGGATTAAGGGAAATCCCATACCTTTCACATCGCACTTACCTGATAATCCACGAAATGCAATGTTCAAGGGGCCTTACGTAGTTTAGGTTTAGGTTGGTCAAGTTCAGTAGGTCAATGTGAAGCTGTAATGTTCAAGGGGCCTTACGTAGTTTAGGTTTCGTTTGGTGGCTTACTGGACTAAGAATATGCAAAAAAAGATCATGAGATATGTCAATACTTTTCATTCCTTTGCATAAAAGTGTTACTGTGCTGCAGGTTTTAGATGGTTTTCTTGAATTATTGCAGCTTTCTCCTTCATGCACTTATGAAAACTGTCTACTTATAACTCTGTTATGCATGCTTCTTCAAATTTGAGACAATTTCCTTTAGATTTCTACGTTTTTAGCTAAATATTTCAGATGGGTTGGGAAAAGTTAGAAAGATCTAATCTATACCTCATTTAATCTACCAAAGGATCTAATTGTTTCTGTTATGAACTATGTAAATACCACAGTAATTTGATCAAATCCACAGTAAAAACCCTAAATGCAAGTTCTGAGCGTTTTCACAAACATACATTTAAAATTGCAAGCTCTAAAAGAAAATATTTCAAAACACAAAGAAGAGCAGGAGAACACTCAGAAGATAGATGCAGAACTCCAGATTCTATTGTATTAGAAACGAATAGTCATACATGATTTACAATGTAAGAATGACTCTTAGTTTCATTGATCATACTACAGAGAACTTACAAGCTTTACAGATACAGTAAGGCGGCCAGACATTCCACGCACATCTTACTGCAGACAAACAGGCGACCTCCTTCTTCTACCTCTAAACTATGCTAAGCTAACTCACTGTGTGCTTCTAAAGAAAAATCCTTGTTGTAGCCCCTGTTGTTTTTTTCTAAAATCCCTGTTGTAAAGTATTACAGTGTAGAGAGGCACAATATATAAAGTCACTCTGATTGTTCTCACTACAGCAAAAACCTAACTAAACCCCTGGTTCAAACCCCTGGTTACAGCAATAAATACAGGTGAACCAGCTCTTCAAAATATCTCTGAGCAGTGTCAAATCTGGGCGAAATATTGCCCCTTCTAAGAAGTTCTGGCAGCTGGGCAATAACTTTTGTTTGTCTGTTGTAGTAATACTCTTAGCTGCAACCTTGTTCTTCACTTGAATGGCCTTGACTTCTTCGTACTTCATCTTTATCTTCCTGCTCATGAGATCAGATTTTCTTCCTCCATGAGGTCACTGTGTTGACTTTCCAGCTGCTTCCTCAACTTGCAAGCCTGCAAGACAAGACATGCAATAAGTATCACATTTATCACATAAACAGCAGGAAATTAAAATAATCGTTTAAATCCAGGTGACTGTGCAAAATTGTCGAAATCGGGTCCAAAATACTCTTAAAACGCGCTCAAAACGCGTTCAGACTGCTCAAAACCCATCGGGTCAACTATCGTTGACCGGGAAAATGCCACGGGCGCCAAAAAATAGTTTTAAAACTCTATCGCACCCCATTTCCCGCCCATCGGTGTGTCAAAAATCGCTCGGCCGATGTTCACTGTTTGACCGATGTTCACTTCATCTACATGATATTTTGGAAATATGATGCTCTCCCTTCCGAAGGTCCAGATGACGTCATCAGGATGTTTCGCTTCTGTATATTGGGGAAAAGAATGACAATCATCATCATCATCATGTCGAAGGAAAATAGGAGGATATGAAATATGATCCTGCTGCTGAGGAAAGGAATATGATGGTGACATCATCGTCATATCCGGGCTTCATTAAAATGCAAAAGATGACGTCACCGTCATATTTGGTTAAGATCAGGGGATAAATGTAAAATCGGGTCACCTAAGGAGCATGATCAGGTGGTGAATGTAATATGACCCCTTCGCGGCCAAGGTAACTCTCTCGAAAGATCAGGATGATGATGATCATCAGGATATCCGGGGCTTTTGTTGAACTTAGAATAGGACGTCATCATCATATTCGCGAACAGGATCATGCCTTAGAAAATATCCTGCCGAAGGGAAATGTGATGATGATGATCATCAGGATATTTGCAAAAGGTCATATTTCTCGGCAGGAGGACTTTACGAAATATCAGGTAGACAAACAAGATCATGATGATCTTGACAACATGACAGGATAAAAAATATGATGATCCTCCTCATCGTATATCATGATGACGTAACCATCATATTTCGTTTTCGGAGTATGAGGATGAGTTGAGGTCATCATCAGGTTAGCGCTAGGGTGATATTTAAAATATGATCATGCTGTTGAGGAATGGAATATCACCCTCCCTTAAAAGATAGGGTGATCATCATGATCATGCAAAAGGAGATCAGGAGGATATGAAGACGTCATCATCATCTTAGCGAACTTCAGCAAATATGACCCTCTTGTGAAAGATCAGGATGATGACCCTCCGATAGGATTTTGGCATGCGCATGCAAATTATGCAGATGGTGGATTTTCTAAGTCAGGGTGATATTTAATATCAGCATGATATTATAATATCAGGTGATGTAAAAATATCATGATGCTCGTTGTTATGAAATATCGGGTTATACTCAAAACATGATGCTCACGATGCGCATAAGGTCATTTGACGGGTAAAGGGCACTATCACCTAAGATTGATGTCCGGATATTTTGACTGCATGATTTTATCAGGTGATAGATCAAGATCATGATGACCTTGACAACATGACTGAGGATATAAAAATATGATGATCACTTGCGATTATCAGGTTTGACCAAAACTTTGACTGCTCATAACTCCCTCATATGGACAAATTTTCAGGTGATGTAAAAGGCAAACCTGCATGGAATTTCAAGCTCTTTCTAAATATGAGGTCATAGAAACAAAATATGAACTTTGACAAACTAACCTCATGATGATGACCAACCTCATCGAATATCATGATGATGATGCACCTGACCTATTTTTACCAAACCGCCAGAAAGCAGAAAAACACAAGCAGAAGCAAAAAGCAAAGCGACAGCAGGGGTCCTCATTTTGCTAAGGAGCAAAATGGGGCGTGTTGTCAACATCACAACACTTAGGATCAATGAAAAAATTCCCTTCGTCCCATCACAAGTCTCTAGAGAAGATGCTGAGGAAACAACTTTGAGTGATTGGTTATACCATGATGAAACTGCCTCAGCATCAGTAGACATGGAATACTTTAAAGAAAAATATCCTGTGCCATTTCAAATTTGTACCAAAATGCCTTACCATGGAACAAAACTTGGAGTTGATGAACAAGGTGTTACAGAAACTATCCCTGTTGACCCTACATCTCCTAAGAGATATGCCCAACACTTCAGTTTAGGATATGCTCCACCGACTATGACAATCTGTGGGCCTGGTAAAGCTTTGGTATAGGTGACCGAATCCTCCTCTATTGTTGAAAACATTACTCTGAGTGTTATCATAGCTTCATGTGAAGATCTTGATCTTTCATGCATCTTCCCTGATAACGCCATCTTTATCGTCAACCTTCCTCTCGATCATCCTGAGCTCATCTCCTAGGATTATCAAGGACCCCCACCTCTCAACATGTTTCCAAATGATGAGGCTCTCTTAGCATTCCTAGAACTCCATGACACCTCACAATATGATATATGTTTGCATGCTCATGCCTACTTTGGGGAAGAGGAGATCCTTAGTCCAAAAAAGCAAAAATAAAAAAATAGAAAATCACCCCTGGTGAAAACCTCTTTGAGGCACTTTTGGACACAAAAGAGAAATATAAAGATGTATCTTGGTGAAAACCTCTCTAAGGTGCTAGGAGATGAGGATCTTCATCTTCCCCCCATACCATCCTACTGGCAAGAACGTTCCAACATCCTGATTGAAGGTGTAGACACCCAAAATTGTCCCAACTTTGTCCATGTCTATCAACACCTAGTTAAAAACATTATCCTAGACATCTTGTAGCATTTTGTCCTAATTTCCCTAATCCATTAAGCCAATTAATTAAATAAATTTTATTTATTTAATTAAAATCCCATCTTAATCCCATCCTCATCCTACTTAGCCAATTAATTAAATAAATTTTATTTATTTAATTAATTTCACATTCATAATCCCACTTTCCAATTAATTAAATAAATTTTATTTATTTAATTAATTTCCACATCATATCCTAATCCCACTATCCAATTAATTAAATAAATTTTATTTATTTAATTAATATCCAACTCATATCCCAACTAATTCAAATATTTTATTTGAATTAAGTTTCCCACTATCCAATTAGTTAAATAAATTTTATTTATTTAATTAATATCCAAATCATATCCCAACTAATTCAAATATTTTATTTGAATTAAGTTCTCACATTTCATTATAAGCTGACTTTCCAATTAATTAAATAAATTTTATTTATTTAATTAATTTTTCTTATCATTTAGCCAACATGTGTGCCTCTTTCATTTAAAAAGATAAGTGGTACTATAGCCTTTTATTTAATATCTTTCATATGTAGTACTTTTTTATGTACACAAGCACACATGAGCCCTATCCTCCCTCCACTTGTCAAATGACTACAACTCCCTTGAAGAGTGGGATAACCGAATCAATCCTAGCCATCCACATCAATCAATTAGCTTTTTAATCTTAGCCATCCATTAGAACCAAGCCTTTCCTATAAATCAAACCCCTCACAAGCCATTAGCATGCATTGAGCTTTAAGTACCCTTATTCTGCCAAATTTTCTAAAATGCATTGATCCTCAAGTATCCACATGCTGTCGAAATATCATTAGATCCTTTGCATCCTTCAGCTATCATTCATTCTATCATCTTCATCTTAATGTTATGCTGCAGAAATGAGCACCCAACATTCCTCCAACAATAATCCTTCAAAATCTTGCATGCTCATGCGAGGTGGAGAAGATCAATGGAGATAAATCAAGTTTGACATGGAGATCGGTTTGAATTTACATTTATTATTTTGATTTTCATATTGTCTTGTGCTTCATTGTGCATTGCTAGGGTTTTTATCATTACTGTTTATTCATTTGCCCTGATTTGCAATTTTACCCTAACTACATTTGGCACGCTCGGTGGGACTCACTTTGCTTGATCTTTTTTGCAAGTTTTTGTAGTAAAAATTTGCATTCATATAACCCCCATTGTTGAGTTTTGCAGGTTTAATTAACTTTTTGTTGCAGATCTGCTACTTTTTCGACAAAGCCCTAGGTTTTAAAGATTTTATCATATCTTCCAAACGGCTATGAATTTTTCTACAAGATTTTAGCAGAAGTTTGTCCATGATATAAGGAAGCTACAGCAGAAAAATTTTAGGTTTATCACAATTTTTGCGAGATTTATCATGTTTTTATGTTTTTTCATAAAATCACAATTTTGGGTGCAAATCAGTGAATTTTTTGAAAATTTTTATATTTCTAGAAAGCTTACGAAATTATAATGGGGGTCTATGTTTTACAGATTTAATTTGGAGGTCTTTTACATTGCAAAAAAATTAGATCTTTGCTGACTATACCTTTTTCATAAATCTGCATTTTTGGGCGCAAATCAGGGAATTTCTCTGATTTATTTACATTTTCGGAAATCTCTCTAAAAATTAATAGGGGTCTCTTCTTTGATTTTTTAATTTTCAAACCAAAAATGTATCAAAATAATCAAATCTAATTCGGCTATGCATCTAAAATTACAATTTTCCTTGCTTGATGAGCCTATTTTTTATGCCTACATTATAATATCATTTTTTTTATGTTGTAGGTGATCATAAGGAGCTAGAGCAACATTGACATCAACATCTACAGCAATTTAGATACCAAATTAACCAGGTGCAATCATTTCATTTCTCATCTTCTAATCATTGTTTGTAAACACATTTGGATTTTGGGCATAAAATGAACAATTGTTTGCAAATTCACATCAAAAAATTAGGCTAAAATAAACCATTGTCTTTCATCACATTTGGATTTGGGCTTTAAAACAAACAAGTGCTTGCATTGTCTTTCACACATTGAATTTCTAAGGTTAATGAACCCCATGCGAGTGTGACCAAGTAAATGTGTATGCTCTCTCCTCGCGTCCCAACACGAACTTGGAGATCAAAAATATTTATTTGTGTTGCTTTTGTTTAGCCTTAGAGAGGCCTGCCTTGGTATCCACCCCAAGGGAATGACCTCAAGTGGTACTTTCATTTGGTCCGCTATAAAAATTAGAGGATAAGGGGAAAGCCAAGTCTAACCGGTATTAGTGCTCACCATACAGTGCTAACTCAAAAGGAGGTGTACCTTTGTGTATATTAAAACTCCTAGTAGGGTTAGTTAAAGTCTTAAGTGGCTTGCTAGATGCTCGTGGGGTGCCGGTCCCCCAGATTTTCACTAGAACCTCCTTGTGATAGTGGCCTTGCCTTAACTAGGACTTGTTGAAGTGTCTTCACGTGCTTGCATAATCATCACATTTCATTTTCAAAGTCAACAATTGCTTATGTGTCTTGCGTGAGTGATTCATGTGTGTATATGCATAATCATTTGTTTGAACATTGCCAAATCAAGCTCTAAACACCAAACACATAAACAATTCATCCTACATTTCATCCACATCATATCCTAATCATACCTAAATCAATTTTATTCTAAACATATCCTATTCACATCCATACTCATTTCAAATCATCTCCACATCATCATCAACCTAGTCCTAGTCAACACTTGTCAAGATGGTCGTAATCATTCAAGGGGGTTATCCCTCTAATCATGAGACAAATCCCAAGCCTAAGGTGACAATTCAAGGGGGCTATCCCTCTAATCATGAGACAAATCGCAAGCCTAAGGTGACAATTCAAGGGAGCTCTTCCTCTAATCATGAGACAAATCCCAAGCCTAAGGTGACAATTCAAGGGGATTATCCTTATAATCATGAGACAAGACCTAAGCCTATAATCACAATTCAAGGAGGCTACCCCTCTAATTCAAACAATGCAATAAAACCAAAGCCCAAGATCACAATTAGAGGAGCCCCTCTTCCTAATCCAAATCATGAGAAGAAACCAATCACAATTAAAGGTGGCTATCTTCCCAATCCAAATCATGAGAAGAAACCAATCACAATTGAAGGTGGCTATCCTCCTAATCCAAGTCATGAAGACAATCCAAGACCAAATATCACAGTCAAAGGAGCCTCTCCTCTTAAGACCAAGTTTATACTTCGAGGAGGCCATCTCTTTACTTATGAGGATGAGACAAGTTCAAAACCCAATCCATCCACACATCAAATCAATTCTGCATCAACTTATCCCACTTCATATCAATCTAATCCATCCACACATCAAATTAATTCTACATCAACTTATCACACTTCATATCAACCAAATTCATCCACATGTCATATTACCCCTTTATCAACCTATCACAACCCTTATCCATATCAATCCATATCACAACAATCATTATCCTATGCAACCCCTCCATCATCATCACATCAACACATTTACCAACATCAACAACAAATCATATCACAACAAGAAGTCCAAACACCATCCCAACCTCAACAAATTCCACCTATCCACCAAATCAATGCCACATCAACCTATGAATATCCACCTCAAGCTTATCCAATCCCTCATGCCACCATTCCAATGCACTACCAAGCCCATCCACAAAGCAATCAAGTGATATTACAAGAACAACATCCAAGTCCCAATGGCTCTTTGTACATAAATCAAGTAAGTCCAAGTACACCTTTTCAACAAGACCACCAAGCACCATTGATAGATCTAAATCCACCTTTCCAACAAGAATCATATCCAAATCCCAATGGCCCCTTGTACATAAATCAAATGAGTCCAAGTTATCCTATGCAAGATCTAATAACCTTTGACAAGGGAGATACCAACCTAGCTAACTCATCTTATGAATACCCTCCATCATCCAATCACATGCTAACACAAGAGCCAACAATTCCTATCCCAACACCACCATGTGATCCTACCCCTAGTCCATTGGTCCATCAACCTTCCACATCACCAAGGCCTCCATTACCTTCATCACCATGTCATTCTAATCCTTCACCAAAAGATGCAGCTGAGAGAGTTTTACAAAGAATGCTTGAAGCAAAGCTCATTGAACTTCCTAAAGTCAAACCATGTGAAGAAAGTCCATATGATGAATATGATTATTGTGCATACCATAGGACCAAAGCCATAATACAAATCAATGCCCAATATTTGTCCCAATTGTTTACAAGGTGTACTTACCTATAATGGGAAATCATGCCACATCCTCCCAATCTTGTGTGTCACCCTCATCTAGTCCAAATCCTAATCCACCCAATCCAGTTAGCCCTCAACCTAATCCTAATCATAAGCCTACAACACCATCTACCCTTATCATCCATCCGTTATATTTCCCATCCACCCGTACACTTGCAAAGGATGTGATCCATTGGCTATTAGCTAGGAATAAACTACCTCCATGTCAAACACCCATTCATGAGCCTACCAAAAGAACTTTCAAAGGTCATGTCCAATCCTATAATCCCATCATGTGGTCCACCTATCCTTGAGCCTATCCAAGAGTCCTCCATTAACATACCTAGCCCTTTAAGCCCATCATGTGACCTACAATCCATCAAGCCTATTCAAGAGTCTCCTATCATTAATCCAAGTCAAGAGTCATCATGTTCTCATGTTGTTGACCAAGAGCCTAACCAAGAGTCATCTACTTCCATTCAAGCAACCCAAGAGGTATGTCAAAGGTTTAATCCTAAGCATGTGGAAACATTAAGCCCTAGTCCAACTCAATATCAAGTGCCTTCCATCCAACCCATCCATAACATGTATCTTTTCCATGATCAAGATGATAGCCATAATGATGAATCTATCCTTGATCCACTTGATCCTATCCATCTCCCAACAACTATTCATGAGCAAGCTATCCAAATTCAACCCATCCATAACATATATCTTTTCCACGATCAAGACGATATCCATAATGAAGAAGCTATCCATGAGCACATTGATCTTATCCATAATCCTACATCTATCCATGAGCAAGATATCCACATTGCTCCTAGTCATCCGCCATCTAGCCCTATCCATAATAAGCAAACATCCACTTGTCATAATGAGACGTGCCTCTCAAGAACACATAAGCATAAAAGATCAAACAAATAACTTGGATCTACATGAACATAATGCTAATCAAGATCCTAATGATCCTCCTTCCACATCCACCATCGATTCCACTTCAAATCCACTATCATGTCCTAGTGGTCTTACAACCTTTGTCCATGAATGTTCCTCCTTAGGACAACAACAACCTTTATCCACTTCACCTTCTACATCCAATAAAGAGCTCAAGTCTAGCTCCCAAAACACATCTAGTCCCATAGTCAATCGCATCCTCCAAAACATGAACTACCAAGGCAAAGGCCTAGGCCTTTATGAACAAGGTATTTTGGAGCCAAACCATGTCAAAGTTCCTCCATGCTCATATGGCCTTGGATACACACCCCAAGGTAAACAAGCTAAAGATGTTGGTAATCCCTTCATGCATCCTAAATCTACCACTTTCCATCACAAACCACATCACCTACCCAAAACATATGTAGCCATTCCACATCCATCAACCTATAAATGTCAAAAGCATGTGACCGTACATCTTCCGCCATCCACTTTGTCTCCACTTTTACCAATTCCAAATATCTCTCTATCCACCTTGCCACTGTTGCTTCCAACACCTAACATACCTATCATTCATAAGTATCCTTACCTCCCTAATCATGGCCAACAAAAGCACACATCGTTTAAACATAAAGCTTCCAATCATTCCACCAACCCCGCTTCCACCCACCCCATGGGATTCCAAAATAAACATTTGGATGCCTCTATCTATAAAGCCAAAAATCTAACTAAAACTCCTAAGGACCCTCATGCCTTAGGGCATCAATGTGAAAAGTCTCTAAATCATCCATCTTCTAAGCAAAGTACATTCACAAAGCTATCCAAGCCCATACCTCCAAAAGCAAAGCCCAAAAGAAAAATGGTTTGGGTTCCTAAGCAAATAACTAGCAAAGCGAATGAGGCATCCTCATCCACATCTCAAGAATCCCAATCACCTATATCTATCCAAAAGCCTACTTCTATCCAAAACTTCCATTCCCTTCAAAAATCCCACAAGCAAAGCAAAAGCACTAAAAATACCAAGTATATGTGGGTTCCTAAATCACTTAATCAACCATCCCATAAGCAAACATCTCCATTGCTTCTTACACCACCATCCAATCAAAAGCTTCAATGTTTATCACAGTGTGTGCAACCATTGGTCATGGTTCCCTTCCATTCCAAAACATTTCCACATGCCTCCATCTCCCCATCCTTCATCCATTATCCTACAAATCTTCCCCATCACCTTCCTATGGTCCATGCTTTTGCATAAGCCTTTTATCCATCTATCCTTGCATGAACCTTCCATAATCCACATCATCATCTACTATCCACCTAATCCATCTCCCATCCATGCAATTCCTTATCAACATCTATGAGCATAATGACATGGTCTATGCAAAGACATCATCCATCTCTAATGGGAGACTATCACCTCTCATAGCACTAGCCACTTGAGTCCCTCCTATCCATTACCATGGTGAAAACCTGGCAAACAAGTGCCATGTGTAATTGTCAACCCATCTAAAAGAAAAAAAAAAATCAAAAAAAAAAAAGAGTAAAGAGAAATCCCTTCGTCCAACGGTGAAAACCTGGTAAACAGGCACCTTGGATAAGTACCATGATGAAAACCTGGCAAACAGGCGTCATGTGTAGGTTGATCTTCTATGTCACTTACACTTGGGGGCACATTGTCTCATCCATCCTATCATACCAACCTATCATTTTCATCCTATCTTGACATCCTACCATCCTTAGCGATTACACCAGACACCTATCCTATTGAGTCTCTTCATCCACCTTTCTGCCTTTTGATTTTGACAAAGACATAGGGGCAAAATGTTGAAACATGTTGGGATATTTCTTGACATACCTTCTTTCCAAACCAAGTCCTATCCATTGACCATTCATCCGTCCCATTCAAACCAATCCATCATGTCATCCCATTGTCATGAGCCTTGTCATGTGTCATGCAAAAAATCCTAAGCATTACCACCTAGAATGGGGCAAGTTCTTCCTATGCAACATAGCCTTTGGAGATCACATCTTAGCTCCCTTATGATCCATCCACTATGGCATATCCTTATCATGATCTTTCCATCTTATAGCTTATCCCCATCTGTTTATCATGAGCTTTCCACTATAGCCTACCTATCCATTTATCATGGGGCATGCATCCATTCCTTATATGGCCTATCCTCTTATCCATCCATCTATCATGAGCCTTTTGTCACATTTACTATGAGTCCATCCTTTTATCCATCCAATCCCATTCATCCCTCCTTGCACCTAGACATGGTTTTCCCTTGTCATTGGTATCTAGCACAAAGGCTACCCAATTGTAAATCCATTGGCATTTTCCAAAACATTCAAAAACACAAAAAAATCAAAATATGTCCAAAAAAAAAAAATCCAAAAAATTAAATATCCAAGGAAAATCCAAGCAATAAAACCATTCCCATCATCCAAACCAATCTACTCCATCAACATTCAATCAAAATCAAATCATCCTCATCATCAATTGTTCTTATCAATAACATTCATTTCAATCAATCACTTCTAATCATATCAATCAAATCAATCTAAGCAATAATTTTAAATCCAAGTCACATTAATCCATATCAAGCAAGCTAATCAATCAAGGCACATTATCCAATCAAATCAACAAGTTTTTGATCCTAATCTTGTCATGAACCAAATCAATCAGCATCAATCATCATCACTGGGATATAGTGTTCCCACATCCTTGTGTTGATCTAGGGATATAGCTTTCCCCACAATGACAACACTATCATCATCAATCAAATAATCAATTATTGGTTTATGACTTGACAAGGGCAATACCTTGTTTGTTTTACATCCTTTGAGCACATTGAGAACACTTGCTTATGCTTAGATTGAGTGGACACTCCAATCATCACACCATCACTATCATCCTTCAAAACAATCCAATCATGAAAACAATCAACCCAGCAATAGCAAACATCAAAACCAAAGAAAATCAACTCAATCACATCAACTCCAATCAAAATAAATCCAATCACTCCAACAAATCAAAAGTAGCTCAATCCACCACATATCATCTCATCATCAAGTCAATCTAATCATCATTTCATTCATCCAATCACATTATTCTAAGCAATGATCCAAATGCAAGTCATCACTAATCCATACAAATCAAGTTAATCAATCAAGCCAAGTTATCCAAGCGCAATCCATGGTCTTGATCCTAGCCTTGTTGTAAGCCAAATCAATCAACCAACTAGCCAACCAACTCAGCAAACAACCTTGTGTTGATCTAGGGATATAGCTTTCCCCACAATGACAACACTCTCAACTATCAACAAAACAATCAACAATTAATCATTGGTTTATAGCTTGACAAGGGCAATACTTTGTTTTTGAATCATTTGTGCATGCTTGCTTGCTTTCTTGTGTGTGTTATCATTTTATCTTGCATTTGTATCAAATCCTTATCATTTCTAGCTAATGTTCATATCTTGTGTATGTTGGAATATCTTTTTGCACTATCCTTTGCACTTCCATTGCCTTAACCCAATTTTCATCATTGCAAGCTTCACTTACTGAATTAGGTTCAATCTTTGAAATCAAACAAATCTCTTCTTGATCTTCAGTAACTCTTCTCCTAGTTCGAACACCTCTATTTTTATCTCCTATGATTTGATCTTCAGGATGATTCATTCTTACATACCTGGGGATTTTGGGAATTGTTTGAACTTCTATTTCTTGAACTTGTTCCTCATCTTCTGCACTAATCTCTGAGTTACTGGATCAATCTAAGTCTGGGTCTAGATTTGAACTTGTCTTCCTTGACTTTGCTTTCATCTTGATCATCTAAATCATATCCGCAGTACCTAGAATGTCCTTTGCTTTCATCAACTTTAATATTAGCACTTTCAACAATCTTTTTCAACCTTTTGTTGAAGCACTGGTAAGCCTTACTTTGAGTTGAGTATCCCAAAAATATTCCTTCATCACTTCTTGCCTCAAACTTGCCTAAATCCTCATCTCTTTTGATATAGCATTTACTACCAAAAACTCTGAAATATCTCACAATTCAAGGATGACCAAACCATAGTTCATAAGGAGTCTTACCAGAATTTTCTTTGATCTATACCCAGTTAAGAGTGTAGAACATAGTACTCATAGCTTGCCTCCAATAAACTTGAGGAACATTTGTTTCCATCATCATGGTCCTGACAGCTTCTTGAATGGTTTGGTTCTTCCTTTCCACAACTCCATTTTGTTGAGGAGTCCTAGGAGCAGATAACTATCTTTTTATTCCATGCTTTTCACAAAAAACATCAAACTCACCAGAAGTGCATTCTCCACCTCTGTCAGATCTCAGACACTTCAATTTCCCACCAATCTCATTTTCAACCATCATCTTGAATACCTTAAACTTATCAAGAGCTTTTGATTTTTCTTTTAGGAAAGTTACCCACATCATTCGAGAGTAATCATCAATCAGCAACATGAAATATCTATCTCCTTGCACACTCCTAATTCTAGTAGGACCATAGAGATCAATATGTACTAGTTCCAATCTCCCACTTGAACCTTGTTCCTTACTTTTGAATGAAATTTTGTTCTATTTACCTAATTGATATTCTCTTCATATGCTATCCAGTTTCACAAGTCTTGGGAGATGTCTTACAGCTTGAGTGGAACTTATTTTGACAATGTTATCAAAATTCACATGACACATCCTCCTATGCCATAACCAACTTTGATCTGTTTGAGAAATCAAACAACTATTGCATGAATTACTTAAGTGAAAGATGTTACCTCTAGTTTGAGTACCTGATGTAATTTCAATTCCAAAACTTTCTAATATTCTGCATTTTCCATCCTTGAATCAGAGATCATAACCCTTGTCAACCGACTATCCAACACTGAGAAAATTGTGTTTCAGTCCTTCCACATACAAAACATCATTGGTGTTGTTCTTACCATCAAAAGAGATGGATCCTCTACCATGAATTCTACCAGCTGAGTTGTCTCCAAATTTCACAAGTCCTCCTTCATAATTTTAAAAACTCACAAACTCTTGTCACCAGTCATATGATGAGAGCATCCACTATCAATCACCCATTCATCCTTTTCAACAACCTAAGCAACCAAGGTACTTTCCACATTTGCACAGCTAGCAGATTCAGTAGACATTGGATCTTCTTCTTTAATAGCAATGAACACCCAATCACCTTCTCCATGATCAGATTCATCATCTACGACTCATTTTCCATCTTCTTGGACATAGTAGCAATTCTTCTAATTTTTGTGTCTATTAGGGTTTGGTTTTGAAAACCTCTCCGAAAACCTTTGAAGCAAAATGACCAATCTTAGTACAAGAAAAACATTTGAGTGGCAACTTTCCTTCATACTTATCGGATCCTCTTGGCATCCATTTGGAAATGAGAGCTTCAAGATCTATAGTCTCATTTTCATCATCTTCAAGATCTTTCCTTATTTTGACAAATCTGTTTGATCTTCCCGAAGAACCTTTACTCAGATTATATCTTTGCTTTCCATACACATTGGCCTTGAATGCAAATTTAGACTTAGGGAGAGAATCACCAAACTCACTCATTTCAAATGCTGAAAGCTTACCAACTAAATGATCCCTTGTGACAGTTGTTACTATCCTAATTTCTTCAATGGCTGCAACCTTGTGCTTGTAAGCTGCAGGTAAGGATTTGAGCACTTTGGAGACAATTTCTAATTCATCCAATACTTCACCTGCATTTCTGATACCGGTCACAAGTTCATTTACTTGCTGCATGTAGGAAGTAATGTTTTCATCTTCACTCATTACCAATCTTTCATATTTACCCTTCAGGCTTTGTAGCTTGGCACATCTAACATATTTGTCACCTTCATACAGATTTTCTAATTTAATCCAAATTTCATGAGCAGTTTGTAAATCTAGGACATTTGCCAATTCAATATCAGACAGGGCACTCAACAATGCTTCTTTGGCTCGAGTGTTGTGTTCAGCATCTCTGATTTCATCTATATTTGTAGGTCCATTCTTCAGAATCTTATACACATTTTTGGTTATTAACCAAAAGACATCACCCATACATTCCAGATGACACTGCATGCGTACCTTCTAGAGGGAATAATTTGTTCCATCAAATCTTGGACTTTCCTTCTTGTAAAATGACATCTTGGATCTCCTCAAGCAGTCAAGCTTCTTTTAGAGGTACTTGGCTCTGATACCAATTGTTGGAAATAGTCCAGACAACTGAGAGGGGGGTGAATTAGTTGTCCCTAAACTTTAACTTTTAAATCTTCTTTACAACCAGATTAATGATGAAAACATTTAAGCATTAATCAATATATGAGCAGAAACAACATGAACACATAACACCAGAATTTTGACATGGAAAACCTAGTTAAGGGAAAAACCACAGTGGGGGTTAACCCACAAAAAATGCATACCCTGTTTAAAAGTACTTAAGAAAATAGAAGGCACATGCCTTCGGGCACACTACCCAGAGCTCCCTGCCCATAAGAAATTATGATTTACATAGAGATAATGAACTAAGAAATAACATCTACATTCATGCATGAATCAGTCCCTTTGAAGGCTCAAAAACTTCTGCTCCTATCTTCAAACTCTTCTTCACTGACTCTTCACTCTATACTTCCTTCACTTCTCTTCTTCTCTGCTCTACTTTTTGATCCTTTCTTCAGATTTAACTCATTTGTTCAAGGATGCTTTTCAACAACTCCTCAACAAGTATTTATATGCTTCATCAACCTTGGAATGATCAACAAGGTCAACTAAACTTGACAAGGATCATTACACTGTCAGCCAAACACAACTGAGACTTGAATCTTCCTCTACAACCATGCCATACTTCATAAAATGTTCTTAGATCATCTGCAACACGCCAGGAACATTTGGTCGGCCAAAACTGGGAAGAACATCAACGTCACAGAAGAAATCTTCAATCAACAAGCTCAAACTTCAATGCGGGCCTCCAACATAGTAGCCACATGATCTAGAGACCTCCACAAGCACATTGAAATCACCAATATCATTCACTCTAAACCAAATTACCAGAATCATTTGTATCTTCCTCCAAAACCTCAAGAACACTATCTGTCATGACTGTCAAACTAGAAAGATAGCTTGCGGACGTCCAAACCACGAACCACTAGAGTTGATGATACACACTAATTTCCCAAACATGCCTTTAGATCCGTAGACCATAATATTTCACTATGAAGCAATCTGGACCAACTTACTGTCACACCGTCTCTTCTGAATTCTACAAAATCTGGTTCTACTCAGATAGTCATAACTTATTCAAATCTTCATGTGGACTTCTCAAATATTAACTAGAGAAACCTCTGACAATCCTCTACATAACCATGTGGTCCGCTTGCATTGATTACGATTAATTTTCTCAATATGCTCAATAGTCTAGTCTTCTATACAGACAACAAAATAGGATATAGTTGACACCAATGGCAACAAGGATATGTTGACATCAATGACAACACCACTTAGGCACATATTTGCAATAGAAAGCCCCTATTATTGTATATATCAACAACTTCAGTAGCACTGGGAGCACTTCTCGCACAACATGACGATACCAGTCGTGAAAGGGCTATATACTATATCAGAAGCACCCTAGTCGGCTATGAGATTAACTACACATCCATGGAACATGCATGTTTGGATGTTGTTTTATGTTCCCAAAAGTTACAACACTACATGCTAAGTCATTCTATCAAGCTCATCTCTAATGTTGATTCTCTCAAGTACCTACTTTCCAGGACCTCACTCACAAGAAGAATGGTAAAGTGGGTAATGTTACTGAGCGAATTTGACATTGAATATGTTGACCGAAGGGCAATCAAAGGACAAGTTATCATAGATCAATTAGCCGAAGTAGCCCTCATAGATTATCAACTTCTTTCCATTGATTTTCTAGATGAGTCCATCCTAACCATGATAGAATCGACAAATTGGAAACTATATTTTGATGGATCCTTTACCAATTGTGGTTTAGGTGTAGGAATACTATTGGTAACCCTGCAATTTGAATACATTCTTAAAGCATATAGGCTTGCCTTTCCATGCATAAATAATGTGGCCAAATATGAAGCTTTGATTATTAGCCTCAAAAAAGTCATTCAATGGAACATCCAATAGCTACAAGTCTATGGTAACTCTCAATTGATTATCAAATAGGTCAATGGTGAATATCTCACTACGGATGAAAAACTAGTACCCTACAAGCAAACGGTTGACAAATACAAACTATTCTTCACCTACATCTAGTTTGAGCAAGTACCCCATCTTCATAACAAAGCAGATGATGCCATAGCCACTATTGGTTCCCTCCTAGATATGCCTCATGATAGTCATCAGTGTGAATTTCTTGTGGAACAACTCCTTATGCTAGCATATTGTGTCACTAAGTTGGAATTCATATGTGAAATTATTGGTCCTAAAAATCCTTGGTATAATGACATCTACACCTACCTTGAACATCACACTTTCCCACTAGAATCCACTCATAAATAACAACGATCCCTCATCCATCGAGTTGCTTGCTACACCATTCTCACCAACACTCTTTATCATTGAAGCTATGATGGCACTCTTCTTTTATGTTTAAACATGGAAGAGACTTCCCTCACCCTACACGAAGTCCGCACAGGTATCTGTGGAGTGCACACAAGTGGTATTGTCCTAGCCAAGAAGCTCTTGCATATGATAAATTATTGGCTGACCATGGAACATGATGCATGCGAAAAACATGAAGAAATGTAATCCCTGTTAGCAACATGGAGATCTCATTCATGCTCCCTCTCAAGCATTGCAACCCATCACCACACCATGGCCTTTCTCTTAGTGGGGCTTAGATCATGTTAGAAAAATCCATCCACCCTCCTTTGATGGACATAAATTCATCATCACGACCACAGAATACTTCACTAAGTGGGTTGAAGCTATTCCTCACTTTTACCACTGGAAATTGAATCGCCAAGTTCATCCTTTATCATATCATTTGTCATTATGGTATCCCATCTACCATTGTTATAGACAATGACAAAGCTTTTAGAAACCATGATGTCCATGCCCTATGTGAACAATTTCACATACACCATCATTGGTCCACCCCATAATACCCCCAAGGTAATGTCCAAGCTGAGGTAACTAACAAAACTCTCCTAAAAATCTTCAAGAAAGTTGTCAATGAAACTAGTCATGATTGGCACCTCCACATCCATCCTGCCCTCTAGGCCTATCATACTAGGATCCACACTCCTACAGGAGCCACTCCATATTCCTTAGTCTTCGGAGTTGAAGCTATCCTGCCAATAAAGATCGAGTTGCTTCATTGTGCATATCTTTGTGTAATGTTATCATTGATGAATATCGTGTTGCATGCCTCCAAGAGTTAGAGATATTGGATAAATGGTGCCTCAACACCCTCAATCATCTCCAAGCATACCAGAAGCATACCAGATGAGCCTGTGAACATCATCCACCTGAAGTGGTTCTACAATTAGCTCATTGAATACCCCAAGTCAAAAAATATAAAAAAAATAAAAAAAGTAAAGAGAAATAATCCATCCTATGGTGAAAACCACTTCTTGTGGTGTCTTGGGTAAGTACCATGATGAAAACCTACTTGCAAGCGTCATGTGTAGGTTCAACTCAGATCCATTGTTCAAACCACCTTCTCATCATCATCCACACCCTCCATCACATCCAATAATCCCATCATCTAAGCTTTAGAACAATCCCACCATCTAAGCTTCCATTATCCATCATTCCCAAAATATCCCCCATCCTTCCATATGAGGTTTTGAAAGTGAAAAATAGAAAAAAATGAATTCCCAATCACCAACCTACTGCTTTCCTCCATCCTCCCATAAGTTGCACTCTTCCCCCCCTTCATTTATCCCTCTAACTATGCTTTTATTCCTTTTTTTTCCCATCTTTTGATAGAAACTAGTAACAGAAAAAGAAGAACTCCCACCTACCCTAACACTCAGCATCATCCTAACCACCCCTCTATCTCCTACTTCCTTTATTGTTTTTGCATAGACATCATGTCTATGCACTGCCACTTCACCTCGCTTATAGACCATGGTCCCTTCCCATGGTTTTTGCATAAACATCATGTCTTTGCACCGCCATGATACCTAGCTGATTACTTCACCCACCTACACTCTCAATCCTCTTAGTGGTTTTTACATAACCATCACATCTATATGCTGCGACTTCACTCCACCAATTGCCACACACCACTTAGCCAACTGCTACCCATCCCTATCACTCTACATCTCATCCCCCAATCATCACTACCATATCATTCTCTCTATCCCCTTCTTCCCTGCCATGTAGTTTTATTACATGGTACAGTCTGAAAAGCGACGCTTCCCCCCATTCGACCACCATCATTCTTCTCCATTGTGGTTTTTATACCATGGTATAATCTAAAAACTAACACTCACATCCTCTAACCTCAATACCATCCAATTACATGACCTTATCTCCATCCCATTTCATCAAGTCACCCAAAACTACATATCATCACCCGCATCGTATTGTGCCTTGATCCCATGGATATAAGGTATGTAGGTAGTATGGAATACAAATAAAGTATCTAGTACATAGGTACATATGATGCACCCATCTAACCCCACTTGGATGGTTCCACTCTCCTGAGCTTTTTTATTACACTTGATCTACTAACAATACACTTGCTAAGCATCTTATCAAAGCATAACACTTTCACAAAAAATACTCAACTACTAGATTGGCTTTTCCTTGACTAACAACCTGTATCCCCTCACCTATCCTTTAGTTTATCTTAATCATCCATTGATTCTTGTCCTAGGATGCATCCTTCCTACAATGGGTAGAATCACCAATTCTCCATCCATTTTTAGCAAGAGATATAATGGCTATATGTTTTGGGTCAATCAGTCTTTTGGTTCTTGATTTTTATCTTGTGGCTCATTCTTGGGTTATTTCAAAACTACCCTGATCTCACTATATCATGGCATGTGGCGAACAATCTAGAATGGGGCATAGTGTTTGCTTTCATATGCTATGCTTGTGGGAGGTTCTCATTACTCCACCATAGTATTCATATCTTGTGAATAGTAGGGTCAGTTCTAGCATATCATCTCCCTTTTACATTTAAGGTTCCTCATACCTTTTGTGTACTAAGGGATTACGCTTTGGATCCCCCTCGTTCATCTAGACAAGTTTGTACTATTGTTAGCATGCATGGGTTCATCCTATTGTTTGCAGTGTCAAGTCCTATGCATGGATGCTTTGTCACCTTGGTTCAGTATAGCTTGGTGCATAATATAGATTATGCTATATCAACAGTAGTACTCAACATTTATTTACATAATTTCTTAATACATGATATCATCCCTTTATCCTACATATACATCCCTACCCTCATCACCATATCCTATTATCTACTCCAAGTTTCATCAAGACACATCCCATCCCCCATCTAATTTCTTCTACCCAATGTACCATATAATTCTTCCCTACCATCCCATGACCATTTTCAGGAACTTAGTATCATGATCAACAAAAATCACAACACCTCGTCACCATTTTTCATTAGTCCATTCATAATATGTGTTTATTAATTTGAACATATATTATTCATTTCATCACTTTACATTTCTCATTAATCCATTCATCATATATGTTTATTAATCTAAGCATATATTTTTCTTTGCATTTTCCTTCATTTATATGTTTATTAATCTGAGCATATGTTGTTATTGCCTTTTCATCCATTCATAATATATGTTTATTAATCTGAGCATATATTGTTCATTGCATTTTCCTTCATTTATAATATATGTTTATTAATCTAAGCATATACTGTTCATTGCATTTTCATCCATTCATAATATATTTTTAATAATCTGAGCATATATTATTCATTGCATTTTCCTTCATTCATAATATATGTTTATTAATCAGAGCATATATTGTTCATTGTATTTTCCTCCATTTATAATATATGTTTATTAGTCTAAGCATATATTATTCATTACATTTTCTATCCATAAATACATACCTAAACATTTACCATCCCATCTCATTACATCACACATGCATATATCCATCATGCCATCTTCAAATCATATAACATGTCATACATATGTCATATCATGCACATGTTAGTCCCTAACGTAACAAATCATCACACGTACTGCAACCTAGGATCATACACTAAATAAGGAATCAATTTAAAGTGGATGAAATAACCTCTGTACAAAACCACATAACATATCCACATACCATCTTGCATCACATTGCATATTTATCATATACATATCTACATCATAAACCATATCACAATAATCCATCATAATCCATACACATAAATCCATCATGATCCATCATACACTCAAATATCATACAACATCCTACATCCTAGGGTCACAAAATGCAAAGAATTGCTATAAATAACTTTTGTATGGAATGCCATCTTGCACCCTATAATGTTAGTCCCACAAAACATGTCATTAGCCAATAATCCATCAATATCCATAAACAATAAAATAACCATTCATCCATCATCATGCATATCTTCATATCACATCTTGCTGTTAGAATTAACCTGGACAACTGAGAGGGGGGGTGAATTAGTTGTTACCAAAATTAATTTTCTCTTTACTTTAAAACTTATTTCACTGCTATCAATTTGATTAGTGATGCAAACATTAAAGCATATGACATTAACACAGAAGTAGAAATATAATCAACACATTTGACACCAAGATTTTTGACGTGGAAACCTGGTTAAGGGAAAAACCATGGTGGGGGTTAACCCACAATATTTAATACCCTGTTAAAAGTATTTTACAAATGGGAATGCACATGCATTCAGGCTCACTACCCAGAACTCACTACTCAAATGGAGGCTCATTTCCTATGGAAACATTACAAGAGAATGACAGATATTTGAACTGATTAATAGCATCTATCCATGCAAGAGTTTCAGTTCCAATTAAGTACAAAAACTAATCTTAAACATTTCATCTTTGCTCTGCTCTTCTTACTATTCTACCTTCATTCACACTTAGGATTTATGCTCTTCTTACATACACCTTATTCACACACACCACACACACTAAATCATCTAATTTCATCCGCTATATATATCCGCAATATGATCTACAATCATTCTATCAGTCAGCTTCAACAACAATTAGAACTTTTATCAATGCTCTGTTCTGTCGGCTAGATCTATGCATAACTTAAGGTGCGGACCAAAAATTGCTCTTGAAAATCATCACTCATGTCAGAAACTATCACTAATCATCACCATTTGTCCAACAAACAACATCCATACATCCGAAATCAAGATCTTCTGCAAGGTCGGCATGTTCTTCTCTTGTCTGCTCTAACAAACTAGAACCTGGTACTCAGAGGCTAATATCTTTTGAATCCTTCATCACCTGAGGACAAAAATATGGATTTAGATTTTCTTGACAATGCATATGACTCCCCTAGATCCACAGCTAATCATGACTTTCCACCGGAGAGATCCGGACCAAAATACTAGACCCTGTTACTGCTCTTTTCGCAACTACCTAGACTTAGACAAATTCTGAATCTGACTTCCAGTATGAACAAATTATGTTATGCGGATGATTGGGATGATCTTAGTTGCCATCAATGACAACACTGATCAAGCGAAGTAGTGTCTCTTGCCAACAATATCCCCCTTTGGCATTGATGGAAACACTTAGTGAAAAATGACCGTCTTAGTGCAACTCCCCCTTTGTTTGTACACACGTGCCCTTCACTTATCCTGATTCTTCCCCTTTGTTGAATTCCTCATTTTTCACTGCCCTTCACTCCCCCTTTGACATCAATGGCAAAGGGTGGGGTCTGCAAGCCAAACTCTCCAAAAATTTTGTATATATTGCCGCATATGTACAATTAATCATTAAGTCATATTTACATAAACTTGAGAATGTCTGCAAAAATGGTTTTTATTTGCACAAGTTTGGAGGCCCAAGTACTCTTCATTCCATCCAAAATTGAGATGTGTCCACTCAACAGAAATGAATATGCTTCTTCCTTTGATAGATCTGATGGATCACTGGTTTGAGCTACAGTCTAAGCTTCAGATAGGGCATTATGCATTGTCTCTAACTTAGGGGTAATCAATCCCTGGAGCTCACACATCCTCTTCATAATGTTACTCTTTTCTTTAACAAGCCTCTTTATCTCATCTGTTAGGTTGATTACTTGACATTCTTGATTTATAGGTGTGTTTAGGGTAAAATTAGATTTTGTCAATCTTTTGTTGTTTAGATGTTAAAATCTGCCTCTCTACAAAAAAGTGAAGGATCTAGGGTTGAGTGGCGAGCACTATTATACCCTAGAGTCACATTCAGATGTAGGGAAACTTGGATTAGGGAATTAATTATCAATTTTTCCTTCTCTTATGTCCAATTGACCATTAAAACCTTAATTATGCAAATATGACAACAAATTAATGAATTACAGAAAAAGCTCTTGCAAACGGGAGTAAAATACCAAATTATAGAATACCTATTTTTAGGGTTCTGAAGCAGAATAGTTGGGGACACTAGAGCGAGCGCCCAAGTCCAAGGTACCTACTTTTTTAGGAAATCTGGACCTCCTTTGGACACTGATTAGCCCTGTAACTTCTATTTTCAGGAATCTATTTGTGGAGGACATTGGAGCGAGCGCCCTAGTCCTGGAAATGCTCATTTGTCTTACTTTTCTTTAGATCCTGAATCCTTGATGTCCTCCAAGCCTTCCTGCAACTCCAATTTTCCCAGATATGACACCTATAACCTACAATCATAAGACTTGGTTTGGGGGTTGTGGTGTTTAGAGGCTTGCCTCAGTCAAACCCTAAAGGACACTTAAGTCTTTGAACACTGTTGTTAGATAAAGAGGGCATGCCCTTGTGAGGCAAAGGCCAAAAAACCAAAGGAATCAATGATGAAAACACAATGATATGTCACCTTGTAGTGAAGCTTTCATGGAGGAAGATGCTCTTCATGCCATGAAGGAGTGGATGCTCAAATCTGCAAATATCAACACACAAAACATACAAGTCTGCAATAGAAGAGAAAGCCTTCAATCACCTTGAGAATGGCTAGAGTTCCCAATGATCATCTAATTGAAATCTAGTTTACAAATGAATGCCTAAGCATTCTTATATATGCATCTACAAGAACTCCCGCCAATATATTTGAAATTCAAACTTACCGTGTCAGCAAAGGGACCTAATAACGGTGACTAACCGACACCTGGAAATTGGGGCTGCCCCAAAATAGGGCAGGACTAGGGCACAGGCGCCCAAGTCCTCCCCACTATTTTGGGTAGGGTATAGCTCAAGGGGTCCACCTAGGTCTAGTTTGGCATGAAACCCAAGTCTCATTCCATCAGGATGCCAAAATATGAACTAAAATATCTTAAATGCATGCTGAAGACCCTGGAGGTAAACCTTATGAGGGAAAAGCCCCCAAGGGGACATTTTCTGACATTACATTTAGCCCCCACTTTAATGTATGTATAAATGCAAGGCCAATACATGCATTAAAGTAAGGTCATAAACACAACAAACACACCAAGCATGGAGAAGACATGCCAATCACATAGAAAACAGTAACATGCACGCAAAACATGGAGAAGATAGTTACAGTCACGCAGAACACAAAGCAGACAGTTAATGCATAGAAGACACATTAATGCATGGAAGATAGAAATGATATATTTTCTTTTCTTTTTCTCATATATATGAAATGTAAATGCAAGTACTGGAAAGTAAAAAAACATCCCAAAATGCAGGAAGCACTACTCAAAGGTACTGGTCTCTGCATATGGGGCAACACACACGTAATACATGCAAAACCTCCCAAAATGCACGAAGCACTACTCAAAGGTGCTTTTCCATACATATGGGGAAACAAACATGCCATACAAAACAAGCACGCCAAAACACACACTTGAAGACATGGAGAAAACACGGCAAACAAGCAATGGTGTGTTCCTTATTTCTAAGCTCATCACCATCTTAGGCACATTACAGGCACACATCAATGATTGGGCTTCACCACAACAATCACTAAAAACACGCTTAAGGGTTGAGTTAGTCATAGAACCACTCCTCACCTCTGTAGAGGACTTTTGAAAATGACAGGATGATGCAATATGCTCCGAGAAATACACCATCCCTGCCTCCGTAGAGGGCTTAAAAAAAAGGATATGCTCGATATGTGACCTCCTCAGAGGGCTTACATGATTGATTGATTGATTGATTGCAAACAAACTCAAGATTCACGATGCACTACTCTGGGGCACAAGTCTATGCATATGAGGTCAAACTCATTGCTAACATCTATAATAGACAGCTTACCTTATATGCCCCCACCTTAAGGTGGTTGATATCAAGTATTGATATCAAGCACATTAAGGTAGGAAGAAAACACACAAGGGAACAGTGACTTTCGCAAAGCCCATGCCCCCTGGAGGTGACATGTACTTTACGATCACCAAATGTTCCCACAAACACATCCCTCCAAGAAACATGTTAGTGTCTACAACATCATGATAAACAACAACATTAATGCATATGATTAAGCACACAAAGAGCCAAGGTTATATAACAAATTTGGAGTTCGAGGATAACCGTAGGGCTATATCATGAGGCTCTCTAAATCGAGTACCGCCAAGGCTAGATTCAAAGGCAAACAAAGGTGCATAGAGCAGTAGTATTGTTAAGGTTTGTAAATGCGATAGAAACATCATAAAATTCAGTACGCGAAAAGCACAAGTGCTTCCATTAGCCAAGTGTTGGATAAAATATACAACCCCATCATCATATTAGGAACTAAGTCCATTTTTTGATTGCTCTTGAAAGGGACACTAGGTCCACATCAGTATAAATGTTTGTCATCATTCGCCTGCTAGATGGAAACACTAGAGGAATGGAAACAATAAATAAGAGAGGAGAAACAAGTGTCTTAGGGATAGTCATGTAGGAGAGTGCCCCCAAGTCACCAACCATGACGCTATGTCCGCAAGACACAACACACAACAATGAAATCAGAGAGAGGCAATATAGAAGAATGATGATCCAAATAGAAGAAGGTCACAACAGAGGCGGTCTCCTAGTATCCTGGACCTTACGGGAGAATCTGAGGTCATCCCAAGAGGCCTAAACAACACATAACACATCACGGGGGAAGGACATCATGAGAGAGATAAAGGGTTAGAGATATTTACCTATAGGGTCTTCATATTATATGTTGGAGCTCACAAACCTCTTAGAGAGGTGTTCGATCATATTTGTTGTAAAATTCGAGTGGTTCTTATGAAAGTCTTGTTTGTTATCATATGATGATTGTTCTTTAAATCCTTGTTTAAATGAGGCCTTTTGTTACTTATGAGGGGGAGAACCACTATTATTTCTAACTATTAATTGTTGCTTGTTCTTTTCCAATTTTTGGCAAGTTTTTGTTGGTAAATCTTTTTAGAATAGTAGTAGGATTCATCCCGTACCATCTTGCTTGTTTGTATCCGTTGTTGTTCTTTCTTTTCAAAGGTATTTTGATTATCTCCTGATCCATATAAGGATAACAGAGGAGGAACCTCAACATAAATTCCATTTCTTCATGGACGAGGTGGGTTATCTATTTGTTTCTTATCCACCTCAATCATTCCCATGATACTATCATAGTCCAAGTAATCATCCTCATCTACTTTCACTAAATCTTGTTCCACCATATTATTTTTAGTATGCTTAAGAAAAGGATTAGTGAAGATTTGTAAATTCTGATTTGGTGGAGGAACCGACTTGTTTCCATTATCATTCACACCTGATACCTAGATGACATTCGAATTAATAAGGTCATGTATCTCATATTTAAGATGCATACATCGTTCAATGTCATGTCCTTGTGTCTGATGATAATGACAAAAGGCATTAGCATCAAAGTTTGTATACTAGGATCAACAGGCTTGATCAGGGGAAGCTTCAGAATGTTATTACTCATAGCTTGATTCATGATAGAATGATATGAATCAGATATTGGAGTAAACTTCCTCGGTTGATACGATTGTTTCTTTAAATTGATTATAGCAGAAACGTTTGTATTTGGTCCATTGATCTTGATGAAACCCCTATTATTGTTCCTTTTAAAGTTGTTTTGTGATGATCCACCCATGGATTGTCCAACTTGAGCTGATGAGTTTTGATTTTCATACTGACTAGACGAAAGTTGATAATCACGAAGGGCAGTGCATAAATGTTGAAAGGAGTTGTACTTCATCAAGAGAATCTTATCACAACTATTAGGTTGTAGATTTGTAATGAATATCTTCTGAACATCCTCATCTTTCATCTGATATTGAATTTGAGAATAAAGGCCTTGATACCAACTAATGAATTCAGTCAACTTTTCTTTTAGACCTTGTTTGCATTGAACCAAGTCAATAAGAGTGACTTGGGGTCTGATATTTTCTTGAAAATGTTGTAAAAATTGATCAATCAACTACAAAAAGGAGTGAATTGAATTTGGAGGCAAAGAGCAAAACCATTCTAAAGCAGTATCTTTGAGAGATCGTGGGAAAAGTTTTGCTAAAAAATCCTCTTCAAAATAGAAATCACTACACATAGCTGTGAATGCTGCCACATGGATATTAAGATCTCCTTTTCCACCATATTTTTCAAAGAGAGGAGTCTCAAACCTCTTAGGCATAGGGGTTCTCAAGATTGCATATGATAATGGGTTATGGGCATGATATGTCGGTAGACTAGGCTGCAAAGAGTTTGTCAAGTTTGTTACCTTTTGTTGTAAAGCAGTCATGCCCCGTAAAAGTTAGTTTAGGATGGCATCGTTTGGAGATGTGGTTTGTTGTGAGGAATTGTAACCGAAGTGAGGAGGTAAATGAGATTAAAATATGACAGGTAGAGGCTGGGAATAGGTCAACGGTTGTTGGACATATTGGTAGGTGGAAGATGGTTGTGAGTATGTAATAGGTTGACTGGAATAGATAGGAGGTTGAGAATAATTTTTCATAGAAGATGTCCCTTTAGAAATCAAATTCCGATAGTTAAATCCCATATCTTTGTAATTAGTTCCATTAGATACTCCAATACCAGTGGTAGCATTACTACAAGCATTCACATTAGTTGTTAAGATCGTTGATGTGAAAGTAGATATTCCCATAGTCGATATAGGTGCCGAAACTTGTGTATGAGATGGTTATAGAGTGTTCTTTATCACTTGTACACATTCAATCACTGGCATAATTTTAGTTTGCACAATATGTGTTAGACCATGAAGTGTATTAAGACCATCTTGTCCTTCTTTTATCAATTCTCTTATATTATGAATTGTAGGAACGACTTCTTCAGCTATTCTCTCAGTTTCCATAAATGATTGAAATTTGACTAACTCTTTATCCAATTTTTCTATTTGCTCATCTGATACATATCTTTTTTCCTCAATAGTATCATCAACATCATGAAAAGTTTGTTCTTCCATTGTACTTGTAATAGGTGGAATGTCTTGTAATGTTTAGGTTTCTCCTTTTGTAAAGAAGGTGTTCAAAGTACTAATTTCTTCAAGAGCACTAGATCCCATGTGTCTTATGCTTCTTATTAAAGGAATATTTTCTCTTAGTTTAGTGAGTTATTAAACTCATGCAACAATATGCTCACTCTCAACACACTCTTGATGCAAATTTAAGATAATGCCAAGTCGATTATAGTGAAAATATGTCAAAATAGGCACTTTTTTCATCAAAATTCAATGCAAGAGAGCATAACAAAGGGTGTTGTGAGGAAAATGATGATGGACAGTGAATAATATTAGCAATAACAGCCACTTGGTGAAAAAATATCCAACACAACATGCTTTTAGTGTCACTTAAGGTAAAACCCTAGTGCAAATATAGCAAAAATAAGCTCTTTTTCATGGTTTTTCAACTCCAACACCTAGCAATAGGGGTGTTGTAATTAATTTAAAGAGGTAAAAAAAATAATATCAATAATATCAGTCACTTCAATCCATAAAACTGATCACAACACACTTGGAGTGCAAACTAGGCCAAACCCTAGGGCAAAAATAGTCAAAATGTGTAGTTTTTCGTCAAATTTTCAGTACAAGAGCCCGTTAAAAGGGTGTTGTGAAGCTTTTTATGAGGGGAAGAAAATTATTACCCTAATAATAGAAAATTAAAGCAAAAATATCTTTCACAACACACCTATGGTGCAAGTTTATGAAGTTGATAAGGCCAAAATTAGTGAAAATTATTGTTTTTGAAGCCCTAGGTTTGAGATTTTAGAACAAAATGCTATAAAAATGGTTTGAACTCTGATTTTTAATGAAAATTACATACTCTTAGATCTGAAAATGATTTTCAAGATTAATCATACAAAATTCCCATGCAAATTTAATGAAATTGTACCAAAATTGCTAGTTTTTGTTGAAATTTTCAATGCAAAAATGCAAATAATTTAAATTTAAATACAAATTCACACTAAAATACAAGACTACAGAAAAATGAAAATTTGAATGAGCCTCTAAAATTAGTATAAAAATCTGATAAAATATTTTGCCTACAAACCCTAGATTTTGGAATTACTAGGTTATCTAATAATTGTCAAAATTTCCACAAAACCCTAGCAATTAAATGATGAAAATGCAAAGAAAGATTTTGAATTTGTGTATTTTTATATAGTTTATATCAGATCTGATGCAAAAATCATGAATTAGGAAAATTTAGGAAGAACTGACACAATTTAGTAAGCCCAACAATGTAATTTTTTTGTATTTTTCCAAATTTTTCAATTTTTTTAAAATTTTCCCAATACAATAAAGTAAATGCCTATATGAATGAATGAAATCATGCCAAATCGAATGAAAAACACTCAAAAAGTTGCAATTTAAGTCCAAAAACATGGGTTCACCAAAATATTTAGGGTAAAATTGGATTTTGTCAATCTTTTGTTGTTTAGATGTTAAAATCCGCCTCTCCACTAAACATTGAAGGATCTAGGGTCGAGTGGCAAGCATTATCATACCATAGAGTCACTTTCAAATGTAGGTAAACTTGGATTAGGGAATTAATTATCAAATTTTCCTTCTGTTATGTCTAATTGACCATTAAAACCCTAATTATACAAATAGAACAATAAATTAATAAATTATGGAAAAAACTCTTGCAGACGGGAGTAAAATACCAAATTACAAAATACCTATTTTTGGAGTTCTAAAGAAGAATAGTCGGGGACACTGGAGTGGCTAGCCAAGTCCAAGGTACCTACTTTTTCAGGGAATCTGGACCTCCTTCAAACATTGATAAGCCCTGTAACTTCTATTTTCTTGAATCTGTTTGCGGACAACACTGGAGCGAGTGCCCTAGTCCTAGAAGTGCTCCTTTGTCCAACTTTTCTTTAGATCCTAAATCCTTGATGTCCTCCAAGTCTTCTGTAACTCCACTTTTCCCAGGTGCAACACCTATAACCTGCAATCACAAGACTTGGTTTGGGGGTTGTGGTGTTTAGAGGCTTGCCTCAGTCAAACCCTAGAGGACACTTAAGTCTCTAAACACCATTGTCAGATAAAGAGGGTGTGCCCTTGTGAGGCAGAGGCCAAAAACCAAAGGAATCAATGATGAAAACACAATGATATGTCAACTTGTAGTGAAGCTTTCATGGAGGAAGATGCTCTTCATGCCATGAAGGAGTGGATGCTCAAATCTACAAATATCAACACACAAAACATACAAGTTTACTCTTGCAACACAATAGAAATCCTTCAATCACCTTGAGAATGCCTATAGTTCCCAATGATCATCTAATTGAAATCTAGTTCACAAATGAATGTCTAAGCATGCTTATATATGCATCTACAAGCAACTCCTGCCAAGATATTTGAAATTCAAACTTACCGTGTTAGTAAAGGGACCTAATAACGGTCACTAACTGACACCTAGAAATTGGGGCTGCCCAACATAGGGCAGGAGTAGGGCATGGGCGCCCAAGTCCTCCCCCCTATTTTGGGTAGGGTACAGGTCAAGGGGTCCACCTAGGTCCAGTTTTCCATGAAACCTAGGTCTCATTCCATCAGTATGCCAAAATATGATCTGAAATGTCCTAAATGCATGCTAAAGACCCGAAAGCTAAACCTTATGAGGGAAAAGCCCCCAAGGGGACATTTTCTGACGTTACAAGGTGAAAATGTTAGAGGATCAAAATTTTGATAGAGATTTAACAATTTATGTTCTTGCTCCTTTATCTTTTTCTCAATATCCTCATTAACTTTAGGCCATGATAGTCATAATTTGTACATATCACTTCCATCATTTAGAGCATTTTGAATACTCTTTATGCTAATACCAAGTATTCTTCTATCATTTCCTATCAGGTTCTTTATTTCACAAAATTTCTTATCCAAGAATTCTTTCTAAACTTTTGCCTCTGCAGACTTCTCAAAGGACTCAAAATGAGTATTTACAGAACTTACAAGATTTTTTAGATGTTTGAAGGGGGAATCAAATGGACTCTTCTGGTAGGTAGGCATTAACTTTACCAAAATTCTAGAAGCAAGCCCCAGTAGCTCATTGTCCTGCATGTGGAACTTGTTGTGATGTTCACAACACGCCTCATTTTACTCCTTAGCAAAATGAGGACCCCTGCTGTGGCTGTTGCTTTTGCTTTTGTGTGTGTTGTTTTGCTTGGTGGTAAAGGGAAAAAGAGGGTTAAAATTGCAAACTTTGATAAAAAAAATAGAGAAAAAAATGCATTTTCAATACCTAGGCATGATATGGTTGGATTCCTTGTGAAAAATGAGCTAGGGTTGCTTTTTGAACCATCTTAAAATTTGCCATATTTTGCAAGTTATGATCATTTTGGTAAAATGTACAAGGGAAGGGTTTGCTGTTTGCATATACAAAGTCCTTTGTATGTGTAAAGTCATTTTTTACTTAGTCGCTTTTTGCTTTTGGGTTCATATACAAAGTCAGTTGTATATCCTTTCATACATACAAGGTGGACCCAAAAAAACTTAGATCAAAATAAATTGATGTTTTAAATCCACTTTGTATCTTTCGTTTGTATGTTCGGCAGGTCAAAACATACAGGGTAATATATACAAACACTTTATACATGGCACGGAATCCAAATCTTATGAGAACAGTGTTAAATCATTGTACATTTTGGGTTTGTATATTTGTGCATACATTTGGACTATACAATGCCAATATGCAAGTCGCGGACCCGAAGAGTTGTTTAAATAAGGTTAAATGCTTGTATGTTTTAGAATATACAAAGTAGGGGATACAATGCAAATGTACATCACACGGATGTGAAGAGAAGGTTAAAGAGGGTTAAGTCGTTGTATATTCGACGCTTGTATGTTCCAATATACAAGGCCCAATATACAACGTGGACCCAAGGGTTTATCAAACGGACTTAAATCCTTGTATGTTTTGATTTGTATAAGTGAGACATACAACATATACATACATTCCCAATATACAAACCGGAACCCAAAGGAGGTTGGAATTCAAGTAATACTTTGTATCGCATCCGACTTGCATATCGGAGGATGCATATAAATGAAATATACAAGGGGCGGACTTGAAGTGGATACAAAATAACAAAAAGTCCTTGTATATTTTGCGCCTTGTATATTATTGCATGCATTTTAGTTATATACAATGGCGGACATGAGGTGGGTTTTAAATATGAAAAATTCGTTGTATATCTGCAGATTTGAAAGGAGGGTTTTTGTAGTATATAAGGCCCGATGTACAGCGCGGACCTAAAAGATTATTAAAACAGCTTAAGTCCTTGTACATTTCAGACTTGTATATTGGCGAGATACAAGTGTTTTATGCATTTCTCGGAACCGAAATTTCATAAAGAAGAGTTAATTCAATGTATATTTTGCGCTTGTATATTCTTATATACAAACCGATATACATTGCACATATACAGGGCGGAATCAAAGAGAAAATCAAAACTAATTTAATGCTTGTATCAAACCCAAGTGTATATCGAAATATACAATGAAATGTGTATTGCGCGGACTCAGCAGGTGAATAAAATGTGGTGTATAAAATTTGAGGTCCAAAAAAGACATACAAAAGAGGAAGGTGAGGGGGACCCCACCACTTGTATATCGAGTATGCTTGTATGTAGGGAATATACAAGCGAAGGATGCATTGAGTCATATACATTGCGGAAATCAAGGGTAGATTTAAATCTGATTAATTCGTTGTATCATGTCCGAATGTATATTGAGGGATACAAGCCAGGATGCATCACGAAATGTACAAGCCACGAAATTGAAAAGTTATAAAGTAGAGCTAAATGCTTGTATATTGTGGCATTTGTATATTGCGATATACAAACTGATATACGTTGCATACATACAGGCCACAGAATTAAAAAAGATTGGAATCTGATTAATTTGTTGTATCGCGCCCGGCATGTATATCAATATACATGGATTTAAATAGAGAAATAGGCGGGAAAAGATGGAGCGATAGCAATTTGAAGCATTTTGGAGCCCGAATGCATATTTTCGGTCAACGATGGTTGACCCGACTATTTTGGACGTTGTATATGCATTTTTTGGACGCAATTTTCACAGATTTACAGCCTGATACTTGCGTTCACACAGTCATGACTAGATTTGGCAACTGTTTTCCTTCCTGTAGTTTTATTAATCGATGGTACTTATTGCTTATCCATTTTTTTGCAAGTTTGCAGTTGAGGAAGGAGCTAGAACTTAAATGGTGACGACATCACGGAGGAGAAAATTAGATCTCAGAGGAAGCAGAAGGAAGATAAGGATGAAGGGCGAGGAAGTCAAAGGTCTTCAATGATGAAGACAAAATGCAGCTGAAGACATCATCACAATAGACAAACATAAGTTATTATCGAGCTACTAGGGTTTCAGAAAGGCATATTTCACCTAGATTTGATGTATACTTAGAGATATTTTGGGAGACTTGTTCTCCAGCATTTATTGCTATAACCAGAGGTTTGAACCATTGTTTAACTAGGGTTTTGGGCTGTATTGAGGACAATCAAAGTCTATATATTGTGTTTCTATGCATTGTAAAACTTTACATAGGGATTTTTAGAAGATAGCCAACACTTGTAACTAGTTTTAGCATTTTAGAGTAGAGGGACCTTTTAGTTTAGGAGTAGAAGGAGGTCACCTGTTTTTGCAATAAGGAATGCGTGGAACATTTGGCTTCCTTACTGTATCTGTAAATCTTGTAAGTTTTCTGTAGTTTTATCATTGAAGCTAAGAGTCATTCAGACATTGTAAATCTTATATGACTGTCTATTTCTAATACAATTGAATCTAGAATTTTGCATCTATCTTCTGAGTGTTTTCCTGCTCTTCCTTGTGTTTGAAACATTTTCTCTTAGAGCTTGCAATCTTAGGTGTATGTTTGTGAAAATGCTTAGAATATACATTTAAGGTTTTGTCTATGGATTTGATCAAATTGCTATATTATTTATAAAGTGCATAACAGAACAATTAGATCCTTTGAATAGAGTGAATGAATTTTAGATTAGATCTTTCTAACTTTTCCCAACCCATCTGAAAATACTTAACTTAAAACACAGAAATTTAAAGGAAATTGTTTCATATTTGAAAGAAGCATATATAGTTGAGTTGAAAGTAGATAGTTTTCATAATATTTAAGAGGAGAAAGATGCAATAATTCAAGAAGACCATTTAAAAGCTTTGTAGCACAGTAACACTTTTATGTAAAAGGAATGAACAACATACTAATATTTATAATCTTTTGGATAGTTTGAGTCTAGTAAACCAACAAGAAACCCTAAACTACGTAAGGCCCCTTGAACATTACAGCTTCACATTGACCATCTGAATTTGCCCAATAGGTCAAGACCTAACCATATTAAACTTGGGATTAAGTGAATCTTAACTGATTCCTTCATATCTTTCAAGTTAGTTTTGGTTCATTTTATGTGAATTTTAACTAATTGTTATGATTGCATCAAAACAATCATCAACAGAACTTTAACATCTTTTCTCTAGCTTTTACTTCGGTGAATGATGCTATTTTCATCAGTTGAATTGGAGAGAGAGCATCTAGATTGGCTAGACCTTGGAGTAGTTCAGGTTCATTAAGCTCAATCATCTCTTTTTCAAGAAGACTTTTTACTGCATCTGTAGTGTCTCTTGCAACATTTTCTAAATCATCCTTTTGTTCATTAGATTTCTCAGTATCTGCTTTATGTGCTTCAACATTTGCACCATCTTCTTTTGCTTTCTTTTCTCTTTATTCCTCTTTCTCTGATTTATTTTTCTCTGTGTTCTTTGCAGAGGGACTCTTTCTGGTTTGTTCACTACTTGCTATCTGATCCAGAGGGCTCTGAGAAGTAGTAATATTATCTTCTTTTTATGACATATCAGGTCGATTAGGAGTATCTCCTGCATCAACTACTTTATCCACCATTTCTGTATCCTCCTGATTTGCTTGTTCTACTTCTAGAACAAAAGCTTCACCCAACTCAAATTGCTGCTCAATGATGTTCTCTTCTTCACCATCCGAAACTTCTTCTGTGACTATGGGAAAATTGTGCCTTTTGAATGCTTTCAAAAGAATTTCTTGCGTTTCTTTAACGATTTCACTTGTTTCTCCAAGCATGAGTTTGTTCATTCTCTTTTTGCTTCTAAAGTCATCTTTGACTTCTTTGAATATCATATTTATTTGATTAGGTGAAATCTAAGGACACAAATTTATTAGCTCATGTTCCCTGATCTCCATGTCCTTGCTTTTGGCATTTTCTTTTCTTAACTCCAAAATATTTGCTACACTTTGTGGCAATTTAGAGGTTATCTCAATTAGTGCCTTGTTGTAGATGTTGAGATATCTAACAGTTGCTTCTTCCAACACCCTTTTATCCACATCATTGTATTCATCATAGAATGTTAGACTTAGGGCACACAACTGAGAGGGGGGGTGAATTAGTTGTTCAAAACTTTCTCCAATTTCACACTTCAATCATCGTAGTGATTAGCAGTATATCAAACATGAAACATAATCAAAAGCAGAAACTCATCAACACATAAGACACCAAGATTTTGACGTGGAAAACCTGGTTAAGGGAAAAACCATGGGGTGATTAACCCAAGATTGTATTCTCTGTTAGAAGAATAGAAAGAACAAAATGGCACATGCCAATTAGGGATCACTGCCCGAGCACACTACTCACAAGAGGCTCACTGCCTACACGAGACACAATTTCTACAAAGAAATAAGTATCACCTACTTGAACTAGAAAATACCATCTTCACCATGCTTGAATCAGTTCCATTTAAGCCCAATACTTTTGCTTTGCCTTTCACTCTCCTCCTTGATACCACTCTCTCATCTACACAAGGACAACTTTGAAATGACTTTGCAACCCCTTATTTATACAAGAAATCAACTTAGGAATAATCATCTAAGTCGGCAAACATCTATAAGAACATCTGCAGGATGTGTAACTTATCCGGTCAGCCAGTCTCAGGAAGAACATCATCATCCAGAGGTTATTTTTCAATTTCAGGCTCCAACTCCAATGCGGACCACCAATATGGGCTGGACACAATCCAAAGACCTTCACAAGATTGCCTGACTCACCAAGAACATCTTCACTTCATCTGTTTACTGAAATCCTTCTCTCCTTCATCTGGAACCTCAAGAACACAGTCTGTCACCACTGTCACAAAAGAATAGATGCTTGTGGACCTTCAAACCATGAACCAGTCGAGTTGATACTTCACATAGACTTCCTCAACACTCCCTCAAATCCATAGAATAGGATAATGCATTTTCAGACCACACCGGACCTATCTGTATCACTCTGTCACCTCTGAACTCTTGCTGGAACCAGTTTTACTTGAATAGTCATAACTTCTTTTGATCGTCATACGAACCTCTAAAATCTTTACAGGATCACCTTAAGAAACATGTCTACAAACCCATTAAACCGTATCCTCTAATTCTCATCTTATCTTATACTTTTTCCTTATTGTCTTCACTATTCTTCTATGTTCTTGATTAGGACTAATTTTCTCAATATCCTCAGCACTCAGCTCATCCAATCCTTTTCATCAATGACAACATCGGTTAGTCCCATACTTGCAACAATCTCCCCCTTTGTCATTGATGGCAACATATGATGTGAAAAACTGTTTTGACCATCAAGACAAGAACTTCACTTTACTATTACAACTCCCCCTATCAGCAACATCCATTCACATGTCTTCTTCCTTCACTGATCCCCCTTTGATCATCAACCACTTGTTTTTCACATGTCTTCTCTTCCCCTTTGACATCAATGACAAAGGGCTCATACTTGCAACTTCAACTCTTCAAGAACATACCAGCTGCTCTCCCTGAGTGGCAGCTCCCCATTATCAATCCGGATCACAAGATATGACTGTGATATCCACCAGACTGATGCACATCAATGCACCTTAGTTCATCACCGGAGGGGCAATAACCCCTAACTTCTCCCTGAGATACTCAAAAGAGTCCTTAGGTAGAGGCTTAGTAAAGATATCTGCAATCTGATCCTTGGAAGGCACAAACTCCAATTTGACTTCATTCTTGTGCACTTGTTCTCTTAGAAAGTGAAACTTGATAGATATATGCTTAGTCTTTGAATGCAACACTAGATTATTAGATATATCTATTGCACTTGAATTATCACAGAATATTGTGATAGGCTCCTCATATTCTTCTCTTATGTCTCTTAGCATTTGCTTCGTCCACAAGACCTGAGTGCAACTACCTGCCGCTGCAATATGTTTTGCTTCAGTTGTGGATAGAGATATTGCCTCTTGTTTCTTGCTTAGCCAAGAAACCAATCTCTTCCCCAAAAAGAATGCTCCACCACTGGTACTCTTCCGGTCATCCACATCTCCTGCCCAATCAACATCTATATATGCATGAAGAGAGAAAACATGATCTCTAGGATACCATAGACCATACTCAACTATCCCTTTTAGATATCTAAAAATCCTCTTGATTGCCATGACATGAGATTCTCTAGGATCAGCCTAAAATCTAGCAACAGGAC
The DNA here is from genome assembly GCA_027924645.1 of Cunninghamia lanceolata. Classification (NCBI taxonomy): domain Eukaryota; kingdom Viridiplantae; phylum Streptophyta; class Pinopsida; order Cupressales; family Cupressaceae; genus Cunninghamia; species Cunninghamia lanceolata. The sequence goes on along the minus strand of BSBN01000072.1, from coordinate 43,210,398 downwards.
CAACAACATGCATAATGTCTGGTCTAGTTTGAGTAATATACAACAGTCCTCCAATCGTTGACCTATACTTTGTTTGATCAGCCTTAGGAGAGTCATCATCTTTGCTCAATTTACATCTAGTTGCCATGGGAGTATTCGTTGGTTTTGAGTCTTCCATCCCAAATTTCTTCAACAATTCTTTTACATATTTGGTCTAAGAAATTAAGATTCCTTTCTTTGTTTGAGTGATTTATAGACCCAAGAAGAAATTTATTTCACCAAGCATGGACATCTCAAATTCACTTTTCATTTGACTTGCAAAATTTTTACACATACTATCTCTTCCTCCAAGAATGATATCATCAACAAACACTTCAACAATCAAGATGTTTTCATGATTAATTTTGAAGTACAAATTACTATCAGTAGTACCTTTGTTGAAACCAATCTTCAAAAGATGTTTATCCAATCTTTCATACCAGGCTCTTGGGGCTTACTTCAGTCCATACAGTGCCTTCTTCAACTTGCAGACCATAATACCATGATCAGGCAATTGAAATCCATCCGATTGCTCAATGTACAATTCTTCTTCCAAGTCACCATTTAGGAAGGCAGACTTGACATCCATCTGATATACTTTGAAATCTTTAAAGGCAGCAAATGCAACAAATAATCTAACTGCTTCAATTCTTGCCACCGGAGCAAAAGTTTCTTCAAAATCAACTCCTATTTGAGAATAGCCCTTGCAGACCAATCTGGCTTTATTTATAATTACTTCGCCAACTTCATTTAGTTTGTTCTGGAAGACCCATTTGGTTCCAATCACATTCTTGTTTCTAGGTCTAGGAACAAGATCCCAAGTGTGATTTTTTTCAATTTGCATCAACTCTTCCTCCATTGCTTTGGTCCAGTTTTCATCATTACAGGCTTCATTTATTGTCTTAGGTTCAATCTTTGAAATCAGACAATACTCATCTAAATTTTGAGCAATTCTCTTTCTAGTTTGCACCCCTTTGCTTTTGTCACCTATGATCTGATCGTCAGAGTGGTTTAGTTTTATATACCTTAGAATTTTGGGAGTTTCTTGTACTTCTGCTTCTTGATCAGGCTCATTCAGACTTATCTCTTCTTCATGATTTACCAGATCAGTTTGAATTTGTCTTTCAGAAGAGGTTTGGGCTCCTTGAATCAGAACACCATTCTGATCATCTTCATCATATTCATTAAACCTTGAGGGTTTCTCAATTCCCTCATCAACCTTCACATTTGTACTTTCTATTATCTTTCTCAGTCTCTTGTTATAACACCGGTATGCTTTGCTTTGAGTAGAGTAACCCAAGAATATTCCTTCATCACTTCTAGCATCAAACTTTCCTAGATCTTCATCTCTTTTAATGTAACATTTTCTACCAAAAACTCTGAAATACCTCACAGTAGGAGTGATACCAAACCAAAGTTCATAGGGAGTCTTACTGGTATTACTTCTGATTTGAACTCGATTGAGAGTGTAGACTACAGTGCTGACAGCTTCTCTCCAATAGATCTGAGGAACATTTGCTTCCATCATCATGGTCCTAGAGGCTTCCTAGATGGTCCGGTTCTTCCTTTCCACTACTCCATTCTGCTATGGAGTCTTAGGAGAAGATAACTATCTCTTTATTCCATGTTTCTCACAAAACTCTAAGAACTCACCGGATGTGAATTCCCCACCTCTATCAGACCTCAGACATTTCAATTTTAATCCGGTTTCATTCTCTACCATAGCCTTGAATATTTTGAATTTCTCAAGAGCTTCTAATTTCTCTTTCAGAAAGGTTACCCACATCATCTAGGAATAGTCATCAATTAGTAACATGAAGTATCTATCACCTTACACACTCCTGGTTCTTGCTAGGCCACAAAGATCAGTATGAACTAAGTCCAATAATCTGGTAGAACACAGTTCCTTACTCTTGAATGTGACTCTGCTCGGCTTACCCAACTGACATTCTTTACACAAGCTGTTTGTAGGTTTCACCAATTTTGGAAGATCTCTTATAGCTTGAGTATTGCTTATCTTGATGATATTATCAAAATTCACATGACACATTCTCCTATGCCATAACCAACTTTGATCAACTTGAGCAAATAAGCAACTTTTACCAATACCAACCAAGTGGAAGATATTACCTTTAGTTTGGGTACTAGATGCAATCTCTATTCCAGAACTTTCAAAGATCTTGCACTTGAACTAGAGATCATAGCCTTTGTCCACCAACTATCCAACACTAAGAAGATTGTGCTTCAAACCTTCAACATATAGTACATTACCGGTTTTGTTCCTTCCATCAAAAGAAATAGTTCCTCTTCCTCTGATTCTACCAGCAAAATTATCACCAAACTTTACCACTCCTCCTTCATACCTTTCCAAATCTATGAACTTATTTTTGTCACCTGTCATATGGTGAGAGAAACCACTGTCAATGACCCAGTCATGCTTTTCTTCAATTTGAGCAGCTAGAGCTCTTTCTACAACTTTATGATTGACAGATTCAGAGGTTATTAGTTCTTCTTCCTTGATGGCAATAAACGCCCAATCACTTCCGGATTTGTTTCATGTATCTGATTCATCATCTGTTAATCCTTCATTATATCTTCTTCAAGAACATAGTAGCAATTCTTTTAGAACCTTGATCTTTTAGGATTTTGCCTTGAAAATCTTTTCAGACACTTTTCGGCAAAGTGACCAATCTTATTACAGTTAAAACACTTAAAAGGCAATTTTCCTTCATACTTACCAGATCCTCTTGGCAGTCTCTTTACAATAAGGGCTTCAAGATGAGCAGTTTTTACTTCTTCTTCTTCCAAGTCTTTTCTTGCTTTCTCATACCATGACAGTTTCCTTGATGAGTTCTCTCTCGGATCAAACCCTTGTTTACCTTTTATAGAGGCACTAGCTTTGAATGCAGATTCAGTCTTGGGGGGGTCATCTCCAAACTTGGTCATTTCAAATGTAGCTAATTTGCCAGCTAATTGATCTCTTGTGACAGTTGTATGGGCTCTAAATTCTTCAATGGCAGCAACCTTGATTTTATAAGAGACAGGAAGGGATCTGAGAATTTTGCCAACAATCTCATCTTCATCCAAGACTCCACTAGCATTTCTAATTCCACAAACAATCTCATTAACCCTTGGCATAAAAGTAGTGATATTTTCATCATCTTTCATCTTCAGATTTTCAAATTTCCCTTTTAGACTCTGTAACCTTGCACATTTAACATACTTGTCTCCTTCATGCAAAAGTTCCAGTTTTTGCCAAATCTCAAAAGTAGTTGGTAGGTCAACAACATTTGAGAGCTCTGAATCAGATAATGCCCTTAGAAGAGCTTCAATAGTCCACAGATTGTTTTTAGCATCTATAATTTCATTTGCGACTTTTAGACCACCCCGAGGAGGTGTATATTGTGTTGTAGCCATGGTCCAGTACGCCATTCCCATACATTGCAAGTGACATTTCATGCGACCTTTCCAAAGATTAAAGTTAGTTCCATCAAACTTTGGACTATCCTTCTTATAAGATGACATCCTGGATCTCCTCAAGCAGTTAAGTTCCTTTTAGAGGAACTTGGCTCTAATACCAATTGTTAGACTTAGGGCACACAACTGAGAGGGGGGGTGAATTAGTTGTTCAAAACTTTCTCCAATTTCACACTTAAATCCTCTTAGTGATTAGCAGTATATCAAACATGAAACATAATCAAAAGAAGAAACTCATCAACACATAAGACACCAAGATTTTGACGTGGAAAACCTGGTTAAGGGAAAAACCATGGGGTGATTAACCCAAGATTGTATTCTCTGTTAGAAGAATAGAAAGAACAAAATGGCACATGCCAATTAGGGCTCACTGCCCGAGCGCACTACTCACAAGAGGATCACTGCCTACAAGAGACACACTGTCTACAAATAAATAAGTATCACCTACTTGAACTGGAAAATATCATCTTCACCATGCTTGAATCAGTTCCATTTAAGTCCAATACTTCTGCTCTACCTTTTGCTCTCCTCCTTGCTACCACTCTCTCATCTACACAAGGACAAATTTGAAATGACTTCACAACCCCTTATTTATACAAGAAATCAACTTAGGAATAATCATCTAAGTCGGCAAACATCTATAAGAACATCCGCAGGATGTGTAACTTATCCGGTCGGCCAATCTCAGGAAGAACATCATCATCCAGAGGTTATTCTTCAATTTCAGGCTCCATCTCCAATGTGGACCACTAATACGGGATGGACATGATCCAAAGACCTTCACAAGATTGCCTGACTCACCAAGAACATCCACACTTCATCTGCTTACTAAAATCCTTCTCTCTTTCATCTGGAACCTCAAGAACACAGTCTGTCACCACTGTCACAAAAGAATAGATGCTTGCAAACCTTCAAACCATGAACCAATTGAGTTGATACTTCACATAGACTTCCTCAACACTCTGTCAAATCCACAGAATAGGATAATGCATTTTCGGATCACACCGGACCTATCTGTATCACTCTATCGGCTCTGAACTCTTGTCGGAACCGGTTTTACTTGAACAGCCATAACTTCTTCTGATCTTCATGCAGACATCTAAAATCTTTATGGGATCACCTTAAGACACATATCTACAAACCCATTAAACCACATTCTTTGATTCTCATCTTATCTTATACTTTTTCCTTATTGTCTTCATTGTTCTTCTTTGTTCCTAATTAGGACTAATTTTCTCAATATCCTCAGCACTTAGCTCATCCAATCCTTTTCATCAATGCAACAGGAGTCTATTGACATCAATGACAACACCAGTTAGTCCCATACTTACAACATATAATTCAATCATGGGTTTTAGATTACCATCTATAGTGACTGACTTTATCACATCTACCAGGGAGAGTGTGGGTTTCTCAACATATTCCTCATATGCTTCTATCTTTTTCTTTTTACTAGTCCTTTAGCTTCTGGAGGACTTCTCTTTTGTAGCTTTTGTTCAAGTGGCCTCCTTGATTTCAATGTCAGAATCTGTATCTTCTTCTTTTTCTCTCTTATTCTTACATAGATCCGAGATGCTTTTGTTTTCTTCCTTTTCTCCCATTTTCTGGATGATTTTGCTTCCAATTTTGCATTTTTTGAAGTAACAGGGGCAGAAGCATAGCTCCTAGTAGTTCTTGAAGTGGAAGAGAGTTCCACCAGAGCACTTGTTTGTTTCCTATCTTATTTCTCTTTCTCTGTCTTTTCTGTTCTTTCTCTGAATTTCCTCACAACCTCCTTATTTAGGCCAAGATTTTCAGCTAACTGTTCAACTTCTTTTCTTACTTTCCTATCGCTTTTAGGTTCTCTGATCTTAGTATACAATTTTAAATCAAGCTCCTCATAAGTTCCAAATCTTTCAACCATTGTGTCTTTAGTCTTGCTTAGAAGATGTTGAGCATACATATTCAATATTTTTCCATCTAATTCATACCCCATGGGCATGATCCATGCAGTTCTGGGTTCCACTGCTTCCATTAGACACTGATCAGTATCAACCATGAAGCATATTTCATTTTTGTACTTATCAACAATTGATTTAGGGATTCTTTCCCTTAAGTGCATCATACTCTAAAAGTTCTTGAAGTAACCCCATATTGCAATTTTCTGAGCCTTGGAGTCACCAATGTTGTGAAGATGATCTTTGATTTGAATGGAAACTGGCTCATCCTTAGTCCAGTGTACACCTTTTACCCTAGGTACCTCATTCATAAAGTAAAAGAGTAGACATAGAACCAATGTACCATACTTGAAAGTGTTTTTCTTGTCTTTCTTCATTTTGTTTAAGTTTTCAATTAGTTGATTCTGCAGTAATTCACACAAGTCATAATTAGTGTTTTCCTTTAGCATCTTGTATGCATCATATATGGTTGTTCCTGAAACAAAATTTTCTCTGCTAGAGTGGTAAATCTTGTACCCAATCACCATGGAGGTGAATTTGACATCTGGTTCTATAATATCATTAATGGTCATTTCCCTTCTATTAAACTTGGCACCGGTAGCATCAGTCACTGCCTAGTTTTTCACGACTTTCAACATGGGTAATCCTCTGGTTGAGTTTAGCCCAGTTACAATTCTAATAGAATCCTTTGTAATCTTGAATGGTTTTAACAACTAAATGAATTCATCATGCATCTAACTCAAAACATATCAGACCCATTCATCTTCATCAAATGTTGGAAACCCCATAATCTAAATAAAGTGTTTATCCTGTAGTGCCTTATACTCGTGTTTAAGTTCGTGATTTTCATCCATGAGTTGTTTCTCAAAAAAGTCTACATACCTTGAATCTCCAAATTCATCTATGTTAGCATGAATATAAACCCTAAAGTATTCAACATGTAGCACACCATATGGAACACTTGAAAAAGAACCTAACGGGTCAACTTTTATTGATTTGTGAGGATGCTTCTTAAATTTGAGTTGAGGTCTCTCAGTAATGTCAACAACATGAGGAGTAGCCATCTCAATGGATCTCAAATTCAAGGCTTTATAGAGAGGTACCTTTTTCTTTCGTAGGGTTAGGGCTGATCAATTTCTGGTTGAATTCTCTCTTTGTGCCTCAGTCTTCTGGATTCACAGCTCAAATGTTCTTCTTCTTATTTCCTTCGTATGCAAAGTGATTCAAATGAGTGTCCAAGTGACCTTTTATCTTTTGTAAAACCTAATTTTGGCATTGTAATAAATGTGTTGCCCTAACTATATCTAGTTACTCTATTTTTGACAGTTCTTCATGAATCACTCCGCAAGTTTTCATATCAACATCTTTTTCTTCTTGAAATCCTTCCAAGTGTTTTGAAATACTCAAGGATCTCTTTTCTCATTGTGCCAAATTCAAGCACCCACTTGCTGGCTGGGGGAATTTGATTTCCAATGTTGTTCCCTTGAGCCAAGGCTCCCAAATCAATTCTTGAAGGAATCTTCAGCTCCGGATTCTCGTGCAGACCCATCACCATTGTTTATTGTATCTTTCTTTACCTTAGTCTTGTTCATTTAGTTCTGTATCTCATTCACATCAATTTTTCTTTTGCCTTTCTCTTGTCTCTATTCATCTAGTTTTATGTTTACTGGACCTCTTCTTCCATTGTTCCTACTTCTGCAGAATCTTGCAATATGACCAGATTTATTGCAATTAAAGCACACAACATTCCCTTTCTTATAAGCTTGATTTCCTCTTGATCTGCATTGATTAGCCATGTGTCCAAATCCATTGCAAGCAAAGTAGTAGCCATTGAAAGAATTTCCATTAGAGTTATTCATTATCATATTTCTACATTCATTGAATTTGTGACCATACCTCTTGCATTTGAAGTATTGACTGGAGAAGGATGGACCATTTTGATTTGCTCTTCTTTTGTACTGAGTAGCTCTATGACCAAATTTATTGCAATTGAAACAATTTCCACTAAATGATGGATATCTTTGAGCATTAGGCTATCTTACTAGAGGTTTTTTAGTTCTGTCACTCCTATTTCTCGTTAAAAATTTCTTTGTCCAGATCTAGAGCTTTCACCTTTCTCATATCCAGGATTATGCTTGTCATTATCCTTTTTTTGTTCTTTGATCAGTGCTTCAAGTTTAGCTAAACTTATTTTGAACTTCTCCTTATATTCAATTGCAATTTCTAGGTCATGTCTGAGAGTGATAATCTGTCTCTCAAGTTCTTTCTCATTGTTTTTGCTTTTTTGTAGATTAGATTCTAGGAGACCATCTATTCCATCCAATCTGTAATATTATTTAGTCTCTCTTTTAGATTTTTCTTTATCTCTTCTTCAGTTTTCTTCCTATCTTCAATTTCCTTGGTTAGTCTCATTACCCCAGTTTCCATCTCATGTCTTGGGACAATAACTTATTTAGCTAACTTTTCACATTCTTTTGTCTTCTCTTTTAGGGTCTTGTCTTCCAATTGAAGAGGTTGCTCCTTTCCTTTTGCATTAGATTTGCTCAATTTTTCTTTTAAAATCTCAATGAAGTCTTCAGCCTTTTTGAGGTTATCTTGCAGCTCTTGGACTTCTGCCTTGGATTTCTCAAGATCACCTAGTGTGATATTAAGTTTCCCTTAAAGGTTATATCCATCCATTTTTACTACCTTCCCAGATCTTCCTTAAGCTGTTAAACTTTTCTAAAGGAACCTTGCTTTGATACCAATTGTTAGAATTAACCTGGACAACTAAGAGGGGGGATGAATCAGTTGTTACCAAAATTAATTTTCTCTTTACTTTACAACTTCTTTCACTACTGTCAATTTGATTAGTGATGCAAACATTAAAGCATATGACATTAACACAAAATCAGAAATATAATCAACACATTTGACACCAAGATTTTTGACGTGGAAGCCCAGTTAAGGGAAAAACTACGGTGGGGGTTAACCCATAAAATTTAATACCCTATTAAAAGTATTTTACAAATGGGAATGCACATGCATTTGGGCTCACTACTCAAGTGGAGGCTCACTACCTATGGAAACATTACAAGAGAATGATAGAGATTTGAACTGATTAAGAGTTTCAGTTTCGGTTAAGTACAAAAACTGATCTTACACATTTCATCTTTGCTCTGCTCTTCTTACTATTCTGCCTTCATTTGCACTTAGGATTTCTGCTATTCTTACATACACCTTATTCACACACACCACACACACTAAATCATCTAATTTAATTGGCTATATATATCTGCAATATGATCTACAATCATTCTATCAATCGGCTTCAACAACACTTAGAAGTTTTATGAATGCTTTGCTCTGTCGGCTAGATCTATGCATAACTTAAGGTGCAGACCAAAAATTGCTCTTGAAAATCATCACTCATGTCATCAACTATCACTGATCATCACCATTTGTCCAACAAATAGCTTCCATACATCCAGAATCAAGATGTTCTACAAGGTCAGCCTGTTCTTCTTCTGTCTGCTCTGACAAACTGGAACCCAGTACTTAGAGGCTAATATCTTTTGAATCCTTCATCATCTGAGGACAAAAATCTAGATTTAGACTATCTTGACAATCCATATGACTCCCCTAGATCTGCAGCTAGTCATGACTTTCCACCGGAGAGATTCGGACCAAAATACCGGACCCTGTTATTGCTCTATTCCTAACTGCCCAGACTTAGACAAATTTTGAATCTAACTTCTGGTATGAACAAATTGTGTTATGTAGATGATTGGGATGATCTTAGTTGCCATCAATGACAACACCTATCAAGCAAAGCAGTGTCTCTTTCCAACACTTGCATCATACACTTGTTAGACACCATGCATAAACATAAAACTCATGACATATCACATCCTACATCACACATGAGTCAGCCCATCATAAACATATCATCATATACACATGTCAACATCATCATAACATAAATATATGCATAAAAGAATCATAAAGTCCATCCATACATCCTTCAATAAGATAAAATACACATATCATCCATCCAAATGTTTGTCTCATATATATATATACACAAAAAATCATCATGATACAAATTGCGGTCCTCAGACCTGTCAAAATATCACATGTTGTCCTTAGGCAAAGATGTCCATGCCTAAAGGCCCTGACATGGCTAGTCTTAGACCCCTCTAAGGAGGTGGTCCTCTACTCTGATGCCCCACCTCTTCTAGTGCCTATGGAGGTGGCATTTGTCCTACTACTGGTTCCTGTGATGGAGGTGGCTACTGCACTAACCTCTCCAACTGCCCTGACCATCTGGATCTAGATACTACTGATCAGCTTTGATAACTCTCTCAATGGTCTGCTGGGAATAGTCTCTCATAGATTTTCCTATAGTTTTGGGCCTCCCTACCACTCTCTGCCACCTGGTACTGCATTTTAGTACCACATATCCCATCCTTGACCGTAGTGCCTACCAGGTGTAATCCCTCTCCTACAGATAATGATGTGCCAACCCCTAGGCATGTCTTAGCTAATCCTGTAACTGAACAACCTATGTCTATAGGGCTGATATTTGTGCCTTTAAGGTGGCCACCTTTCCATCCCCACACTTCCCCTATATCTAGGCTCTCTAGGCCTATTGCTACTACACCAAACCCTGTAATCTTGCCAGCTCTAGTCCACCTCCACTGTCACCTTTGTCATTGTCCCCATTTTTAAAGTCATCCTCCTCATCTACCTCCATCTCCTCTATCACATAATCTACCTCCTCCTCTTCCTCATCATCATCATTAGCCTTCTCCTCCTCTGCTCCTACATCCCCAGGTGTCACATATCCACCAGAATTGTTAGTTTAATTGGCCTCTGTTGGGCCCACCACTGATCATATCATGTTGTAGTCCTAGCATCCTCCACCTATCATCTCACATGCCAGGGCTGCCCCTATAATCCATCAAACTCTACAATCACTGCCTGAGGATCTGGTGGTACTCCCCATCGCGGTACCTCCACATGAATCCTGACAAACACTACCTCCCCCTGTGGCACATCCTGTACCAATCTAAACTACCTTTGTACTCAATCTGGCATATACCGATCGATAATCATTTGTGTCTACCGCATCAAATATCAGGGTTGTAGTACGTAGCTTAGCTACTCACAGTCCTCAAACCATGTCTCGACCTCCCTCCAAGGTCTCCACATGAACACTTGGATGTCATCGATCACCTTCCTCCAATGTCTCAAGTCCCCAACATGGTGATGTATCAACTACCCTCTATATGCATACATAAAAGGCCGATGGGTTGGTCTTGTTGCAAGTATGTGCCTAATCGGTGTTGTCATTGATGTCAACATATCTTTGTTGTCATTGGTGTCAACTATATCTTATTCTATTACTTATTTAGATGCTTTACATGTTGAGGATATTGAGAAAATTGGCCTCTCCGGAAGAAACAAGTGAGTTACAGTGAAGTATAGTATAGATAGTGAGTTGTACGCTAAAGAACACTCTGGTAAACTGCTCTGCATTTATTTATGCTTGAAGATCATGGTCTATGGATTGGAAGTAAGTTAGAGGTATGTTTGAGGATGCTACATTATGGGTTTGAGCCTTCCGCATGAAGATCTGAGTGAGTTGTGTTCACCATAGTAAAACCTATTTTTTCTGTAAGTTTAGTTGGGATAGGGAGAAAGTATTATGCTCCGCATTCCACCGCAATAAAGTATTTTTCTCTGCGGTTCTAGAGGGAAGTCTGGGATGATGATAAGTGCCTATAGTTGCAATGGTTCATGGTTTGGTGGTCTGCAAGATATCTTTCCTTCATGACAGTTGAAGACAGTGTAGTTCATGTGTTCTGGTGTGAAGATTTTTATGGGTAAATTGGTTAAAGGTTGTGTGGTTTCTCTTGATGATTATAACATGCTTGTGGATGTGTCCTAATCATGTTCCTATCTTGAAATTGGTCCATGTTAAGGAATTGAGATTGTGCTTGAATATTGTTCCTAGATAATATAGCGTGTGACCAGTCTTAGCCAACTTGGTTAACTCCAGTAATTGTGGAGATCCCTTGAAGATCATGGAAGCATGGAGGATCATGTTTGAGTCCCAGCTAAAGCATGGCATGACACACGTACATATTTACTTCATTTTCTTTGCATGGTGTTGTAATAGGTTAGGACCTATTTTGTAAATGCTTGTAATGACCAACCTTGGAGATTGCTCCAATTGTTAATGATTGTAATGCCGACCTTGATGATCATTCCAAGGTTGATGAAGTGTATAAATACTTGTAGTTGAGCTATGAAAAAGATGTCCTTGAGTGAAAATAGAAATTTAAGGAAAAAGGTCCAAGAGGTAGAGCAAAGTAAAGGAAGAGAAGAGCAGAGGAATTTTTGTACTTCAATCATAGACATAAAGAAGATATTGATCGTATCAGTGAGACTGGAAGTGAGCCACCAGTAGGGTTTAACAGCCCTTAGGGTTTAACAACCCTTATTATAATCTTTCTAAGTTTAGGGTTGAGTCAGTGAGCCTACTAGACCTAGTTGTACTTCATGGCAGTGAGCCAGTATGTTCTAGGCCCATGGAGTGACCAAGCTCGAAAATCATTTTTCAAAGATTACAATATATTTTGAGAGCTAATACTCTCTGTGGTTTTTCCCCACCTTCGGGTTTTCCATGTAAAATCTGGTGTCTCTTGTGTTTGATGTTGTATCTGTGGTTAAGTTTCTAATTTCATGCATTTATTGTTAAATCATAATAATTGTGGATAAGTGATTAATATTTAAGTGACCGAGTTTTTGTGACAATTGATTCACCCCCCTCTCAATTGTCTAGCACATATCAACAATTGGCATTAGAGCAAGGTTCCTCTGAAGAAAGTTTAACAGCTTGAGGAAGATCCAAAATGTCTTACAAGAAGGAAGCGCCACATTTTGATGGGATGAACTATGCCCTTTGGAAGGTACAAATGAAGACCCATCTTATTTGTCTTGGTTATAAAGTATGGTTAGCTACACAGTCAAAATTGTTCATGCCACAAAATGGTCTAATGATGGAAGATGAAATCAAAGATTTTGAGATAGATGTTAAGGCCAGGGATGCTCTATTCAGTTCCTTAAGTGACTCAGTGTTAACAAAAGTTGTGGATCTTGAAACTACAAATGAGGTATGGGATAAGCTGAAAAATACTTATGAAGGAGATGACTCTATGAAAGAAGCCAAGTTGTAAAGTCTAAAATTGAAATATGAGAGTCTGAAGATGAATGAAGATAAAAATATAATAGCCTTTATGCAAAGAGTTGATGAACTTGTCATAGGAATAAAAGGTATGGGAGGAACTCTAAGTGACAAAGAAGTTGTGATGAAAATTCTCAAATCATTACCAAAGTCCTATTGTCACAAAGTGATGTCAATTAAAGAGTTTATGTCAGTAAAAGCCATCAACAAAGATCAACTACTTGGAAAGCTCACAACATTTGAAATGAGAGAGTTTGGTGAAGCCCTACCAAAAGTTAAGACTACCTTCAAAGTTAACACTTCTGGGAAGACCTCTAGATCAGAAAAGTATAAGGTAGAATCTGATGATGAGTTAGATGAAATTGAAGTGAACTTTGTTGATAGATTGCATAGAGGTTCCGGTAAGTTTAATGGTAAGTTACCTTTTAAAAGTTTTTCTTGTGGTGAAGTAGGTCACTTTTCTTCTAGATGTCCTGAAAGAATTGAAAGAAATAAGAAAAGATATGAGAACAGGCCTAGGATCCAAAAGAGATGTTATTATGTTAAAGATTTTGATGATGATGAAGGATTATCAGATAATGGTGAACTAGATAATGGCAGTACTTCCAGTAATGAATACTTGTTTATTGCTATTAAGGAAGAACATGTGTCTACTAAACCTACTAGTTGTGTGAAGAAAGAAAAACCAGTGGAGATTGCACTGGCTACTCAAGTTGTTGAAGACAAAGATGAATGGGTGATTGATAGTGGCTGCTCTCACCACATGACTGGTGACAAAAGTAAGTTTGTAAGTCTAGAAAGATATGATAGTTGACTAGTTAGGTTTGGAGATGATATAGCTTGTAAGATTTGTGGAAAAGTATCTATTTCTTTTGATGGCAAGCATAATACTAAAGATGTCTTGTATGTGAAAGGATTAAATCACAATTTTTTGACTGTGGGTCAGATGTGTGACAAAGGATATGACTTAAGCTTCAAGGACAATGAATGCAAGATTAGGGAAAGCTCTAGAATAGTCATTGCAACGGTAAGAAGACTAGAGGTAATATCTATCACTTGAAAGGAACTGATAACTATTGTTTGTTGGCTCAGACTAATGAAAGTTGGCTCTAGCATAGAAGGATGTGTCACATTAATTTTGATAGCATTATAAAGATAATTACTACATAGGCTATTAGAGATTTACCTAAGCTTGAAAAGTTGGTTAATCCTATTTGCAAAGAGTGTCAATTTGGGAAACAAACAAGAACAAGTTTCAAAAGCAAGGACCAATCAGTTGATGGACTACTGGAACTAGTGCATACAGATTTGTGTGGACCTACCAGAGTAAGAAGCCTACAAGGAGATAGGTATTTCATGTTGCTCATTGATGATTTTTCTAGGATGACTTGGGTTACCTTTTTTAAAGGAAAGTAGAAGCTCTTGATAAGTTCAAGGCATTCAAGGCAATGGTTGAAAATGAAATGGACTTGAGGATCAAATGTTTGAGGTCTAATAGAGGAGGTGAGTTTACATCAAATGAATTCAATTTCTTTTGTGAAGAACATGGGATAAAGAGACAGTTATCTACACCAAGGACTCCAGAACCAAATGGAGTTATTGAAAGGAAAAATAGAACAATTCAAGAAGTTGCTAGAACCATGATGAAGGAAGTTGACCTACCGAAAGTGTACTGGAGAGAGGCAATTCTCACTATTGTCTACATTCTCAATAGAGTTAAAGTAAAAGGTAATAGTTCCAAAACCCCCTATGAATTGTGGCATGGAAAAGTTCCTACAGTAAAGTACTTTAAAGTTTTTGGTAGAAAATGTTATATCAGAAGAAAAGAAGATCTAGGCAAGTTTGATGCTAGATATAATGTAGGAATCTTCCTTGGTTACTCCACCAAGAGAAAAGCTTACTAGTGCTACAATTAGAGGCTAAATAAGATCATCAAGAGTGCAGATGTCATAGTTGATGAAAACAAGGAAGGGTATTCAATAACAAGTGGGTATGAATTAGATAAACCAGAGGCATCAACAAACAAAGAAGTGGTGCAGTATGAAGATAGTTTAGATGAAGAAGAACAAGCTCCAAAAAGTGTCACCAAGACACCAAGGTATGTAAGGCTTAATCATTCTAAAGATCAAATCATAGGAGATAAGAGCAAAGGAATACTAACCAAAACAAGAGCTACAGAAGAACAAGTAAATTTTTGTCTGATCTCTAAGATTGAACCTAAGACTGTGATTAAGGCTTGCAATGATGAGAATTGGGTAAAAGCTATGGAAGAAAAACTAATGTAGATAGAGAAGAATCAGACTTGGGATCTTGTTCCTAGACTAGCAGACAAAAATGTAATTGGCACCAAGTGGGTATTCAGAAACAAGATGAATGAGAATGGTGAAGTGGTAAGAAACAAAGCAAGGTTGGTATGCAAAGGATACTCACAAGTTGAGGGAATAGACTTTGAAAAAAAATTCTCACCTATAGCAAGGATTGAAGCAATAAGAATTTTTTTGGCATTTGCATCCTACAAAGATTTCAAGGTGTATCAAATGGATGTGAAGTTTGCTTTGTTGAATGAAGAGTTGGAAGAAGAAGTCTATATTGAACAACTAAAAGGATTTCAGTCATCAGATCAGGGTGACATGGTATGTAGAATGAAGAAGGCATTGTATGGATTGAAACAAGATCCTAGGGCATGGTATGCAAGATTGGACAGGTATCTTATACAGATAGGGTTCAGTAAAGGTACTACAGACAATAATCTTTACATCAAAATCAATGATGAACAAATTCTAATTGTTGTAGTCTTTGTTGATGATATTATTTTTGGAGGCAATGAAGGTATGTGCTCAGCTTTTACTAGAGAAATAAAAAGTGACTTTGAAATGTCCATGTTTGGTGAGATGAACTTCTTTTTGGGTCTGCAAATAAATCAATCAGATAAAAGTATCTTCATTTATCAGTCTAAGTATGTGAAAGAGTTGTTAAAGAAATTTGGGATGGAAGACTCTAAACCAGTTTGCACACCTATGATAATTGGTTGCAAGTTGAGTAAAGATGATAACTCACCCATGGCAGACCAGAAAAGGTACAGATCTATGATTGGAGGATTACTTTATCTTATTCAAACTAGACCTGACATAATGCATGCAGTATGCCTTGTAGCAAGATTTCAAGCAGAACCCAAGGAATCACATGTGATGGTAGTCAAGAGAATTTTGAGATATTTAAAAGGTACAATGGATTATGGTTTGTGGTACCCTAAGGAAAATGACTTTACTCTCAGTGCATATACTGATGCAAATTGGGTCAGAGATGTGGATGATAGAAAAAGTACAAGTGGAGGTGCATTCTTCTTGGGAAAAAGGTTGGTATCTTGGTTGAGCAAGAAACATGATTCAATATCCCTGTCTAATGTAGAAACAGAATACATTGTAGCAGCATGCAGTTGCACTCAAGTGTTATTGATGAAGCAGACTTTGAAGGACATTAGAGTTGTGTATGAAGATCCAATTGCAATCTTTTGTGACAAAACAAGTGCCATAAACATATCAAAGAATCCAATGATACATTCAAGGACAAAGCACATATCCATTAGGCATCACTTTTTGAGAGAAAAGGTGACAAAGAATGAAGTCAAGTTGGAGTATGTTTCTACCAAAGATTAGATTGCAGACATTTTCACCAAGCCTCTACCTAAGGATACCTTTGAGTATCTCAAAGAAAAGTTAGGGGTTATCACCCCTCTTGCTCTAAACTAAGATGCACAATAGTGCATTAGTCTGGAGGTTCTCAAAGATCTAGATTGATATTTTTTTAGGGCTACTTCCTAGGGGGAGTAGTTAGAGAGTTCAGAAGAGAGATTAGATCAGAGTAGAAGAGTGCAAGTATGTGCCCTTTGCCATTGATGTCAAAGGGGGAGAGAAGTCATGTGAAAAACTTAGACAAAGAGTGCAGATGTGTAAAGAGAAAGGGGGAGAATCTTGTAGAAAGAAAGAGTGCATGTGTATAAAGAGAAAGGGGGAGAATCTTGTCTTCATGGTTGTTGTAGTTTTTCACATCATATGTTGCCATCAATGACAAAAGGGGAGATTGTTGCAAGTATGTGCCTAATCGGTGTTGTCATTTATGTCAACATATCTTTGTTGTCATTGGTGTCAACTATATCTTATTCTATTACTTATTTAGAAGCTTTGTATGTTGAGGATATTGAGAAAATTGGCCTCTTCGGAAGAAACAAGTGAGTTACAGTGAAATATAGTATAGACAGTGAGTTGTATGCTGAAGAATAGTCTAGTAAACTGCTCCACATTTATTACTGCTCAAAGATCATGATCTATGGATTGGAAGTAAGTTAGAGGTATGTCTGAAGATGCTACATTCTAGGTTTGAGCCTTCTATGTGAAGATCTGAGTGAGTTGTGTTCACCAGAGTGAAACCTATTTTTTCTATAAGTTCAGTTGGGACAGGGAGAAAGTATTCTACTCTGCATTCCTCCACAATAAAGTATTTTTCTCTACAGTTCTAGAGGGAAGTCTGGGATGATGATAAGTGCCTACAGTTGTAATGGTTCATGGTTTGGTGGTCTGCAAGCTATCTTTCCTTCATGACAGTTGAAGACAGTGAAGTTCATGTGTTCTGGTGTGAAGATTCTTATGGGTAAAGTGGTTAAAGGTTGTGTGGTTTCTCCTGATGATAATAAAATGCTTGTGGATGTCTCATAATCATGTTCCTATCTTGACATTGGTCCACGTTAAGGAATTGAGATCGTGCTTGAACATTGTTAAAGGTTGTGTGGTTTCTCCTGATGATAATAAAATGCTTGTGGATGTCTCATAATCATGTTCCTATCTTGACATTGGTCCACGTTAAGGAATTGAGATCGTGCTTGAACATTGTTCCCAGATAATGTAGCATGTGACCAGTCTTAGCCGACTTGGTTAACTCCAGTAATTGTGGAGATCCCTTGAAGATCATAGAAGCATGTTGAAGCATGGAAGATTGTGTTTGAGTCCCAGCTAAGGTGTGGCGTGATCTACATACATCTTTACTTCATTTTATTTGCATAGTATTGTAAGAGGTTAGGATCTGTTTTGTAAATGCTTGTAATGACTGACCTTAGAGATTGCTCCAATGGTTAATGATTGTAATGCTGACCTTATTGATCATTATAAGGTTGATGACATGTATAAATACTTGTTGTTGAGCTATGAAAAAGATTTCCTTGAGTGAAAATGGAAATTTAAGGAAAAAGGTCCAAGAGGCAGAGCAGAGCAGAGTAAAAGCAAAGAAGAGTAGAGGAATTGTTGTACTTCAATCACATACATAAAGAAGATATTGATCGTAGTAGTGAGCTTGACAGTGAGCCACCAGTAGGGTTTAATAGCCCTCAGGGTTTAATAGCCCTTATTGTAATCTTTCTAGGTTTAGGGTTGAGGCAGTGAGCTTGCTAGACCTAGTTGTACTTCATGGCAGTGAGCCAGTATGTTCTAGGCCCCTGGAGTGTCTAAGCCTGAACATCATTTTTCAACGATTACAATACATTTTGAGAGCTAATCCTCTCCATGGTTTTTCCCCACCTTGGGGTTTTCCACATAAAATCTGGTGTCTCTTGTGTTTGATGTTGTATCTATGGTTAAGTTTCTGATTTCATGCATCAATTTGTTAAATCATAATAATTGTGGATAAGTGATTAATATTTAAGTGACTAAGTTTTTGTGACAACTGATTCACTGCCCCCCTCTCAGTTGTCCGGTGCATATCAACAGGCCTATCTCGTCCTATCACTAGCCTAGTTACCTCTATATGCTCCCAAGCCCAGATGTGGAGTAATGTCACTCCACAGCCCAAACTCATCAACCTCCTATATACCACAACATCCATATCATGGTATAGGTATGCCAACACGCATAGTCCCCATGCAAAAACCACACCATCCCTAATCATGTGCAGTAGCACCAGTCCCCAGCCAATTGGAAATACTCTGGACCTCCTATCAGGAACCAAGGTCCTTGCTATAAACCCAGCCAAGAATAGTGGCAACTAGTATAACCCTCTCTCCATGGTAGGCCTATACCACATCTGTGACTGATGATCACCATAAGGCACTCGACGCGGTACAAACACCTGGTCCACATAGGCCACTCCTCAACCATGGTCATAGACCACTCTAGCCCTATGAGTAGGGATCCTCAAGATCCTCCAGACATCCTCCAATGTGATCGTCACCTCCCCTATGGGAAAAAGGAAGGTACATCACCCTTTCTTCTACTACTCCATTAGCATAGTCATCATAGCCCTATCCGGTCTAATCCGCGGCATCTCCACGATGAAGCATAGTCCCACCATCCTAAAAAAGAACCTATTATTCACATAGAGTTGGTTCCACAATGTGAATGTCAGTGGCTGATGTGCCTAAGATTGGAGAATGTCCTCATCATCCTGCATAGTCACAAAAACACCTCATTAGCCTCAATTTGCAAACTGGGCGCTACTTCAAGCCCTTTTGGTGCTAAAACTTTGGGCACCACTTTGCTCATTTTGGGCGCTACTATTTAGGCCTAGAGGTTGATCATTGAAAAAAATGCTACTGTCAGAGTAGGTGCTAAAATTTTCATTTTGGGCACTAAAACACCCTTGCCCCTAGGCACTAATCACCTACTTGGGTGCTAAAATTTTCATTTTAGGTGCCACAATTTCTTCTGAGCACTAAAATCCTCATTTTAGGCACTAACATATTCCCCCCATTGGGCACTGATCTTCCATGCTAGGAACTAATCATTAGTCTAGGTGCCACAATCCTAGATCAAGCGCTAATCTGTATCCTAGATGCTAACCCCTCCCTCACGTTTTTTGCACCAAAGCTACCTGATCCCGAAATCACAAAGGAGGTTCAGAAACCTATTGAATTGCTAGCTGCCACTAGTCACAAGTACTCTCGAACTCACTCCAAATGGTGTTCCTCTCATGGTATGTGTGTCATGGCTCCTCTCTAAGCTCTTTTCTCTCTAAACAAAATTTGCTAAGCACAAGAAGACAAATGAAGAGTATGGGCTCCTCCCACCACATATATAGATCCCATCAACCCTAATTTCCCCCCTCCCTCAAACCCTTATATTCTTTTCTGGACCCCATTTTTCACCCCTTCGTCCTGTATTTCCTCCTTCTTCAGTCTCGAGATTCCCTCCTCACCCTCTTCTTTTCTTTTCCTCCACTTCTTCCTCTCTTTCGAGACACCACTAAAAAAAATATTTTTTCCACCAATCTCTCGAGGGGGAATCACCTGGTCACCCATTCCTCTCCCATCTACCAACTGGGGCATATTTATCAAATATTCTTTGATATCCCATCAACCTCAACAACGATGATGCCATATCAAAGAGGGGCAAAATGTAGATGCCTGAAAATGGTCACAACCACTTTCATCTATTTCCATAATCAAAACATGTTCACCTACATCATTCTATTCGATCCAAACATTAATTAAGTAATTTTTAATTATTTAACTAATTTATTCTTCGCCTCCCCCCTTCACCAAAAATCAAAATTCTTCTACTATAATTTAAAAATCAAATATTTTACAATTATAGTTCACATTTCATTCATCAAAAAATTAAATAAATATTCATATTTATTTAATTCCCTATTTTATCCACTTTTGATTACTTTTAGTAATCATCATTATTTTCCTCTAAAACATGTGCACAAGAATTAATTTTAGCTAATTCTCAATTACAATGTCCCATGTTTCTAGAAGTCCACTTGTCATTCAATGTACATGCATGTATATGACAAGTGGTACTTTGGAAGCATGGCCAAATCTTCCAAAAAGTGTACACTTGTCCTATTTCTTCCATCCCACTCCAAGTGTCACTATTCATGCAAATTTAAAATTCCATGTAGCACTATTCATGCACTATTCATCCAATTTTTATTTACACTTGTCCTCTGCATGCAATTTTTAGCTCCTCACAAAATCTAAACCATGCTTTTTCATAAATAAGGCCTTACATTTCATACACCTAACTAATCTTGGCCATTCATCCATTCAAACCTTCAATCTCATCCATTGATCATCCCTTGAATATTGGAGCAATTTTTTTATCCATTCTCATCATGCCATTTGTCACATTATCCTTGCTTGAGGATCTTGAAGCAATTTCCACCCTTGATCTTCTAATTTAAACCTAGCCCTCCATTCCCATCCTCAAAAATCTATAGCATAAGCCATCATATGCAAAGAAATTCTACTAGTTTGAGTACTCACAT
This sequence comes from Cunninghamia lanceolata, assembly GCA_027924645.1. Lineage (NCBI taxonomy): Eukaryota > Viridiplantae > Streptophyta > Pinopsida > Cupressales > Cupressaceae > Cunninghamia > Cunninghamia lanceolata. Next base: position 43,189,479 of record BSBN01000072.1, on the reverse strand, counting down.
CTAATAGAGCTTAGGCTAATTTAATTTTAGAGTAGTTTAGAAGCATCATCTTTAGGACATATCATTGTTAGTGTGCTTGGATAGGGTGCAAATTAGATAGATAGTGCATTAGCAATTAGGTCCAATCTTGAGGTCCCTTGGACTTGGGATTGGGAGCTAATTAGGACATTTATCCCTCATTTAGGAATCTCATCTTCGTTATTGACAAGTATTATAGATAAAAGAATTTTGGATGTGTATAGATTTGCAGAGGTTTACAGTGTCTTTCTATGTACATAGCATCAATTTTTAGGGCATCTCCATCTTAGGGGGAGTATTGGTTGTAGAAATCATATAGTAAGGGGGAGTTCATATAGTTTTTGGGTATAAGTAGGGTAAAAGTTCAAATTTGTGTCACACTTTGGGCCAACTTATCATCATAAACAAATTTAAGTATTTCCAACTAAAAGTCAATTTTAGTGAAACTTATGTTCTATCTGGATTCATTCTAGCTAAATTGTTGTAAAAAGGGAGAGAGAACAAGGTAAAGTTGTAAGTCCATATAACTAACATGCAACATGTAAGTGACATGCAACAACATGTAAGTTCATATAAGTGACATGCAATAACATGCAAGCACATGCAAGTTCATATAAGTGGCATGCAACAACATGCAACAACATGCATGAAAGGAAGCTAGGTGTGCGGAAATCGCTTCCTACACTAATCTATTGAGGAGAGGGCTATGCAAATTCAAATTTATCCTAACTATTACAGCAATGTTAAACCATTAACATGAGATATTGCAGCAAAACACAAGAGCCAGAAAGTAGACAGAAGAAGAGAGACAAAGATTTACGGTGGGGAAAACCCTTATCGGGTGAAAAACCCCACACTCAGAAACCTGCACAATGTATTAACAAATCTGAAGGAATGTTTACAATACACTTGCAATGCAAGCTTCAATGGTCTTCGACACTCGTGTCTGGAGTCAATCCGGCAGCATAACAGTACTTGTAAACCTGTGATACAAACTCCATCTCCAAGCACCTATATAAATAGGAAATACAATGCAATATTGGACCTATCTTGGAATGGGCATCCAACATGGCTTCTTCGACCAAAACCCATGCCTAGGGTGTTGATAACTGAGAGGGGGGGTGAATCAGTTATCTTGATTAATTCAACTTTCTGTTCTTCTTTAATAATTAGTACAGCATCAAAGAAAACAAGCATCCATAAGCATGAAAGTAGAAACAAAGTCAATACACACAACATAATGATTTTGACGTGGAAAACCCTATTAAGGGAAAAAACCACGAGGTGATTAACCCAAAAGATATTCTCTGTTAGAAGAATAGAAGTACAAAATGACACTTGCCAATTAGGGCTCACTGCCCGAGCACACTGCTCACAAGAGGCTTACTACCTACAAGAGACTCACTGTCTACAATAAACAGAGTAACACAATACTTGAACTGATGAGATGCATCCACAAATGCTGGAGTTCAGTTCCGGTTAGGCTCAGTATACTAATCTGCTGCACTTGATGCTTCCTCTTCCTTTGTTCTGTAGTTTTTTCACATACCGGACCTTCCTTACTGCTTTCCTTTTGCACTTCTACTTTTCTTTACACTTACTACTCACAACATACACCTTCTCATCGAAACCCATTTGGTATATATATCCGCAAAAAGGATTTCATCCTTTTTCTAGTCGGCATCCAGAATAGTCAATATTTTCCAAACTCTAGTCTGTCAGCTGAATCCTTGCTTCCCAAGTAATGCGGATCAAAAAGAAACTTATACAAGTCATCTAATAAGTTAGCCAATCATGAATGATACCTTAGGAACCTTTATCACCATCAACATCTCATCCAGAATAACTTCTGATGCTTTGCCTGTCAGTTATTCCTCTGTCTATTCTACCAAACCGGACCCCAATACTTGAATGCTTATATCTCTTTACTCTTCCATCACTGGAGGCTTAATTCCTGGGATCAATAAGTCAAGGTATTCTTCTTGACTTCCCCAAGTCCACACTTTCCAAAGATACTTCCTCTGAGAGATCCAGACCTGACTGTTTGACCTTGCCACATACTCTGTTTCTTGTTTACCGGACCACAACACTCTTCAATCTGACTTCTGGTATAGGCACACCATGTCTTGCGGATATGTGGGATGAACTTTGTTGCCATCAATGACAACAATCATGAAGCTCCAATGTGTCTCTTGCCAACAATCTCCCCCTTTGGAATTGATGGCAACACTTAGTGAAAAATGACTAAGTGTTATACTATTTCCCCCTTTGTTGATGCTCTCTTCTAATGTACATTTTACTGGAGCTCCCCCTTAGCTAGATTCCACATTTTTCACTATTCCTCACTCCCCCTTTGACATCAATGGCAAAGGGTAGGGTCCGCACACCAAAATTGCCCAAAAATTTAACTATACTTAGCCGCACATGTTTTACTTACATAGACTGTAATATGTCTGCAAAAGTTGTCTTCAGCTGTACAACTTGTGTCGCCCAACTCTACTTCATCCTATCCAAAATTGAGATATGACCACTCAATAGGAATGCAAAAGCTTCTACCCTCTTGAGATCTGTCGGATCACTGGTTTGGGCTGTGGTATGAGCATCTATTAGGGCCTCATGCATGGCCTCTAATTTGGGGATAATCACCCCTCTAAGCTCACTCATCCTATTTATTATGTTCTTCCTCTCCTTTTCAAGTTTCTTAATCTCATTCATGACTACAATAATTTGACATTCCTAGTTTACTATGGATATAGTGAGAGGATCAAAATTCTGTGAGAGGTTTGACAGTTTATCCTCTTGTTCCTTTACTTTCTTCTCAAATCCTTGGTCACTTTAGGCTAGGATAAACAAAATTTGTAGAAATCTCTGCTATCCTTGAGAGAATTTTCCAAGCTCTTTATTCCAATATCCAAAACTCTCCTATCATTTGCTATTATGCCTTGTAACTCTAAGAATCTCTTATCCAAAAACTCTTTACGGACCTTTGCCTCAGCTGACTTCTCCAAAGACTCAAAATGGGTGCTAACAGAATTAACAAGAGTTTTGAGATTACTGGATGTGGAGGCCGAAGAGTCCTTTTTGAAGGAAGGCATAATCTTCTCTAAAACACCGAATGCAACTTCTATGAGCTCACAGTCTACCAGGTGAGACTTCAGAATTTTTTCTTTTGCCTTTGCTTGGGTGAAGGATGCTAGCTTCATGGTTTGCATTAGAGAGAGGGAATCAAAATTGAATGGACCTTGAAGCAACTCTGGTTCATCAAATTCCATCATCTCTTTGGTCAAGAAGTCCTTCACTGCTTCTGTTGTGTCTCTTGCCGGAGACAAAACTTTCTCCCTGCAGTCTTAGTACTATCATCTGTGGTCTTTTCTATTTGACCTTCTTCCTTTCCCTTCACTTCTTCTCCTTTCTCCTTTTTTCTTACTTCCCCTTTAGATCCAAAGACTGTAGGAGAATCTGGGTTTACTTCTCCTTGGACTTCCTTTTCCTGAGCAGAGGAATCTAAGTCCTTACCTTTCTCTTCACCTATCTCCTTTACCTCTTCTACTACTGTCTCAGTAGTTTCTTCCTTATCCCCCATGGTAGAGGGCTCATCACTTATGTGCTCTACAATAGGAATGTTGAATCTTTTGTATGCATCCCGGAGGATCTCTTCTATCTCTTTGGCTATTTTATTAGTTTCACCGAGCATAAGCTGATTCATTATATCTTTGCTCCGGAACTCATCCTTGCAATCCTTGAAGATCATATTCATTTGCCTTGGAGTGATTGAAGGAAAGAGTTGTATGGCTATCTATTCCCGGATCTCAAGATCCTTTGCCCTAGCATTATTCTTTCTTGTCTCTAATTCCTTCTCTAGGCTTTTGGGAATGAGAGATATGATTTCAATGAAAGCCTTATTATATACATTCAAATACTTAACTATGGCTTCCTCCAAAATCTTTTTATCTGCATCATTGTATGCATCATAGAATTCTGTTATTGGTTGTAGGTTCCCATACATAGTGACTGCTTTAACTACATCATCTAAGAACAGAGTGGACCTTTCAATGAATTCTTTTGCCATCTCTTCCTTTTCTTCACCGGTAGAGGGTTCACCAGAAGATTTCTTCTTCTTCTTCAGTTTCTTTACCCCCTCATCTGATTCAGTTTCTTCATCATCCTTCTGGCTAACATAGGACCTTGTTGCCTTTTTATTTGATCTCTTTTCTCCTTTTCCAGATGTCTAGACTTCCAGTTTTGATGCCTTTGAGCTTTTATCAGAGGTAGGTGCAGCCCTTTTAGAGGATCTGGTCTGGGAGGGGGCTTCTACCAGATCACTTTCCTTTTCTGCTTCTTTCTTCTCTTTCTCTACCCTTTCCATCTTTTCTCTATTTGCATCAAGTGCCTCCTTGGATATTCCAAATCTCTTAGCAACTTCTTCAACTTCCCTTCTCACTTTCCTTTTTGTCTCCGGTTGTCTAAGTTCCACATGAATCTTTACACTCAATTCTTCAAAGGTTCCAAACCTTTCTGCCTTGGGATCCTTGGGTTGACTAAGCATATGTTGAACATGTAGCTCAACAATTTTCTCATCCACTTCATACTCCATTAGCATGATCCACACTGTTCTTGGCTCCACTGCCTCCATTAGGCACTGATCAGTTTCTACCATAAAGCATATTGTATCTTTATATTTTTCAACTAAAGATTTGGGGATTCTCTCTCTTGCTTGCATCATGCTTTGAAAATTCTTGAAATAGCCCCAGAGAGCTATATTCTCTGCCTTGGCATCACCAAGCCCATGTATATAATCTCTAATTTGAATAGCTACTGGTCTATCATTCTGCCATACCCAGCCACTAGATCTGGGAAGCTCATTTATGTAATAAAAGAATAGGCAGAGTATCAAGCCACCATACTTGAAGGAGTTCTTCTTGTCCTTCTTTATCTTTTACAGATTTTCCAAAAGTTGGCTTAGAAGAAGTTCACACAGATCATAGTCAGCATTTTATTTTAGCATCTGATAGGCTGTATAAACTGCAGTTCCCGGTACTAAATTTTCCCTACTGGAGTGATAATCTTGTAACCAATTATCATGGATGCAAATTTGACATCCGGATCAGTGATATCTTCAATTGTCATAGCTCTCTTGTCAAATTTTGATCCGGTTGCATCACTTACTATCTGATTCTTGACAGATTTTAGAACAGGTATCCCACCAGATGAGTGTAGACTGGTTACTGCCCTAATTGTATCTTTGATGATCTTAAATGGTCTATTCAACCATAAGAAATTGTCATGCACTCTGCTCAACACATACCGGACCCATTTATCTTCTTCAAAACAAGGGAAATGAATGCACTATGCAAAATGCTTATCCCGGATGGCTTTATACTAAGGTTTGATCTCAAAAGAATCATCTATTAACTGCTTGTGATAGATATCCATTAACTTTGATTCCCCAAATTATTCAATGCTTGCATGAATGTAAACCCTAACATCTTCTACATGCAGAACCCCATGCGGAATGCTTGAAAAGGTGCCTAGGGGATCAACTTCTAGAGATTTATATGGATGCTTCTTAAATTTAGGGCGAGGTCTACCAAAAATCTTCACAACATTCAGAGTATCCATTTCCAAAAAGATTTACAGAGAGATATTCAGCAACGAAAAAATACCTTTTTGTTTCTAGGGTTCGCTGAAGGAGCCGAATTTGATTAGTTGGAAGAAACGATTTCAATGGCTAACCTTTGAGAGTTGAGACAATTTGATGCAGAGCTCCTTTTGTTTTCTTCTTGAGTGCAAATGTGCAAATGATGAATGAATGAACTCTTTTATTTCTGGGAAAGCCCTAATTTCACCCTGCAATAAATACACAACCTAATTCATTCTGGTTTGCCTTGTTTATCTTATTCGGAGACATAACTTTTTCGGATCACTAAGATAGACTTTAGAGTTATTCTTGGAGAATAGTGATAATCTATCTTCCTTTAACTAATCATTTGATCTATCCACAGATCAAGATTCCATAGTTTGAATCATGTCAGGTTTAACTGTGAGAAACCTACTTCTTACTGGATGACTGAGGAATTGGATTAGTCTTTTACCTGTTTAAAACTTCTTGTGGATCATCCATATCTTAATCACAATTTACTTGGATGTTTCTCTGAGAGCTCTTTAATCCGTAATTTTCCTTGTACCAATTCCAGCATCAATTGACTGGCTGGGGATAATGTTTTTCCTTGTGACTCCCCCTGAGCCAGAGCTCACTTTTTAATTTTTGGAAGGAGTATCAGCACCAGATTCTGGTGCGGATCCAACCCCTACATTCTCTATACTTTTCTTCACCCAAATCTTGTTCATCTCACTTTGAACTTCATCCACATTTACTTTTCTTTTTCCTTTATCTTGATTCTAATTATGAAATACCGGACCTCTTTTGTCCTGATTCTTTCTTCTATAGAATTTGGCAATATGACCAGATCTATTACAAATTTGGCAGGCAACATTTCTTTGCATATTTGATTGATATCCTCTTGATCTACATTGATTAGCCATATGACCCATTCTATTGCATGCAAAGCATCTACCATTGAATGAATTGTTCATTTGCATATTTCTGCATTCATGAGATTTGTGACCATACCTTTTGCAGTTGAAACATTGTCCAGAGAAGCAAGTGTTAGTTTGATTTATTCTCTTTCTACACTGATTAGCTTTATGACCAAAGTTATTGTAGTTGTGGCAGTATCCATTGAAGGATGGATAACTTTGAGCATTAGTCTGCCTTACTGGAGGTCTTCTAGGCCTGTTCCTTAGATTTTCTGATCCAAAATTCTTCTGACTGGATCCAGAGCATTCACCTTTTTCATATCCTAGGACACACTTGTCATCTACCCTCTTTTGGCTTTCAAGAAGAACTTCAAGTTGAGCAGAACTTATCTTGAATTTCTCTTTGTATTCATTTGCTGTTTGAAGATCCCTTTTAAGAGAGACAATTTGATCTTCAAGTTTTGCTTCATTATCTTTAGCATCTTCAAGATCACATTCTAGATGTCTGATTATTCTATCCATCTTGTGGCAGTCTTCTAATTTTTCTTTGAGAGATTGTCTTAGATCACCTTCAATTTTTCTTTTTTCTTCAATTTCTTGGGTAAACTTCATAACTCCAAATTCCATTTCATGTCTTACCATAATGATCTCTTTTGATAACTTTTCACATAACTTGGTTTTTTCCTTCAGATCTCCATTTGTATCATTGGCTTCACCTTGACTTGCCAATTGCTGAAGTAGTTTCTTTCTCTTTTTCATAGAGAGACTCAGTTTCTCTTTTAGTTCTTTTATGAAATCATCAGCTTGCTTAAGTCTTTCCTTCAATTCATTGACCTCAGAATTTGACTGCTCAAGATCATCTAGGGCAGACTTAAGTTGCACCCTCATACCATACACATCCATCTGAATTCCTAGATCTTCCTCAAGCTGTTAGGCTCTATTTGGAGGAAATTGGCTCTGATACCAATTGTTGATAACTGAGAGGGGGCGTGAATCAATTATCTTGATTAATTCAACTTTCTGTTCTTCTTTAATAATTAGTGCAGCATCAAAGCAAACAAGCATCCATAAGCATGAAAGTAGAAACAAAGTCAATACACATAACATAATGATTTTGACGTGGAAAACCCTATTAAGGGAAAAAACCATGGGGCGATTAACCCAAAAGGTATTCTCTGTTAGAAGTATAGAAGTACAAAATGACACTTGCCAATTAGGGCTCACTGCCCGAGCACACTGCTCACAAGAGGCTTACTGCCTACAAGAGACTCACTGTCTACAATAAAGAGAGTAACACAATACTTGAACTGATGAGATGCATCCACAAATGCTGGAGTTCAGTTCTGGTTAGGCTCAGTATACTGAACTGCTGCACTTCATCTTTCCTCTTCCTTTGTTCTACAGTCTTTTCACATACCAGACCTTCCTTACTACTTTCCTTCTGTACTTCTACTTTTCTTCGTACTTACAACTCACAACATACACCTTCTCATCGAAACCCATTTGGTATATATATCCGCAAAAAGGATTTCATCCTTTTTCTAGTCGGCATCCAGAATAGTCAATATTTCCCAAACTCTAGTCTGTTAGTTGAATCCTTGCTTCCCAAGTAATGTGGATCAAAAAGAAACTTATACAAGTCATCTAATAAGTCATCCAATCATGAATGATACCTTAAGAATCTTTATCACCATCAACATCTCATCCAGAATAACTTCTGATGCTCTGCCTATTGGTTCTTCCTCTGTCTGTTCTACCAAACCAGACCCCAATACTTGAATGCTTATATCTCTTTACTCTTCCATCACTGGAGGCTCAATTCCTGGGATCAATCAGTCAAGGTATTCTTCTTGACTTCCCCAAGTCCACACTTTCCAAAGATACTTCCTCTGAGAGATCCGGATCTGACTGTTCAACCTTACCACATACTCTATTTCTTACTTATCGGACCACAACACTCTTCAATCTAACTTCTGGTATAGGCACACCATGTCCTACGAATAAGTGGGATGAACTTTGTTGCCATCAATGACAACAATCATGAAGCTCCAATGTGTCTCTTGCCAACATAGGGACACTTAGTCAACATTGTAGAATGTACCTGACACTTGTCCACAGCTCCCATCCCAAAGAGGTCGCCTATTTCCAAAATGGGCTATGACAGATGCTCTTACGACACTTACGACCGTCATAGAATCTGTCATAGTGGTTACAACTTACAGCTGTAAGAGAATCTTTCATACACATGCTATAAATAGCATATTCTCTTACAACATGTCATATTCCACCTTGGGGCACCCAAATATGTCTTATTCAAAGATGTTTCATTACACATGTCATCACGTGTCTTACAACCTTCTATTTCTGACTCTTACATGTCAAAGATTCGTCATAGGAATCCGTCATAACTGTTTCAGTCAAACATTCCTTACACAACATAGAAGATGCCAACACATGGCAGAATATTCCTACCACTAAGTGGGATGCCTATCTCCTCATGTGAGGACAAAAGAACAAGTTGTCATATTCCATGTAGGATTGACACGTCACTGTGCCACATCCAACAACATGACAATATGGAATTTCTAGATATTTACAACATAGGCAATTAAATAATAAATACAAACATTACAAATTTTGAGAATTATCAAGGTTGAGACACCTTAATTCCCAACATTCTCCCACTTGTCGAACACCTTGTAAGAGCCAATAGAAAAATAGGATTTAACTACTATAGGCTGAGAGGCTGATAGACTCTGAACACCATCTAAACTTCTCTATGCTCACTGGTTTCGTCAATGCATCTATAACATTCTTCAAAGTATCTACCTTCTCCAAATTTACCTTTCCATCCTCAACCATATCCCTCACGAAGTGAAACTGAACATCAATGTGCTTGGTTCTAGCATGGAAAATTGGATTCTTTGCAAGGCAAATTGCACTCTGACTATCACAACTGATCATGATCTGACCTGCATCAACACCTATATCAGAACACAATCTCTTAAGCCAAATGGCTTCCTTACAAGCATGAGTTTCTACCATGTACTCAGCTTGTATCATGGACAAAGCAACAATAGGTTGTCTCTTACTCATCCAACTAATAGCACCACCAAATAGTGTAAACACATAAGCACTGGTGGATCTCCTGCTATCAATGTCACCTACCCAATCTAAATCCACAACTCCACAAATATCAACAAAATGTGGAGGTCCTGAGACATTACCATGATAGCAAATGGAATACTCGAAAGTACCCCTCAAACATCTAAACACTCGCTTAACTGCATCCCAATAAACTCATCCAGGATTAGCCATAAATTGACTAAGGACTCCCACTACTTGGGCAATGTCTGGTCTTCTGCAAACCATAGCATACATCAAACTACCAACAACACTAGCATAAGGTACTCTGCTCATGTCCTCCACCTCACTAGGAGATTTTGGACAATCCTCAACAGACAACTTTGTCCCCAAAGAAACGGGAACACACAATGGTCTACAATCTGCCATGCTGAATCTGTCCAACACGGTCTTCACATACTTACTCTGGCTTAACCAAAGTTTTCTGTTGGTTCTATCTCTTCTGATTTCTATTCCTAGAATGTATCTGGCTGACCCTAAATCTTTCATTTCAAACTATGCTCACAACTAAGATTTAAAATCAGAAATCATATTCTTACCCTTCCCAATGAGAAACATATCATCAACATACAGTGCAACAATGAGAATACGATCACCATCAAATTTATAATACACACAGTGATCCGATTTCGATCTCACAAATCCAATTGACAACAAAAAGGCATCAAACTTCAAGTACCATCTCCTAGGGGATTGCTTCAAACCATACAAAGACTTCTTAAGTTTGCAAACCAAATTTTCTTTACCTTTCACCATGTAATGCTCTAGATGTGACATGTAGATTTCTTCCTCCAAGTCACCATGAAGGAAATCTGTCTTCACATCCATCTATTCTACCTCCAAGTCATAAGCTACTGCAAGTGACAACAAGAATCGAATGGACGTCAGCTTTGCAATGGGAGAGAAGATCTCACCATAATCTATACCCTCCACCTGTGAATACCCCTTCGCAACCAATCTGACCTTATACTTCTCAAGACTGCCATCTGCACCAATCTTCTTCTTGAACACCCATTTGCATCCAATAGGTTTCCATCCAGGAGGTAAAGGCACCAAGTCCCAAGTTTGATTCTTTTCCAAAGAAGCCATTTCTTCCTACATGGCCTCCTTCTAGGAACCTACATCCTTCATATCCAAAGCCTCTGATACAGTTCTAGGTTCATCACTACTAGTAACGAAAGCATAAGCACAACTAGAATCAAGCAATGTAAAACCAAACCTTTCAGGTTGCTTTCTTATCCGTGTATACCTCCTCAAGAGCTAAGGTTGAGGTTCAACTTCTTCATCTGAGCTTTCAGAGCTACTAGAGCTCTCCTCATCATCAGGTCCAACATTGTCTTTCTAGTCAGTCTTCTCAGGGGTGAGAGGAAACTGAACAACATCCTCTTTCTTTTCTTTTTCTTCTGGTTGCAAAATAGTGGAAGAAGGTGTAAGCTCTCTAAAGATGACACTTCTGCTATACAACACATTTTCAGCCACGGGGTCCCAAAGCTTGTATCCTTTCACACCAACACCATAGCTGATGAAGATACACTTAACAACTTTGTTCTCCAACTTTGACCGCTTCTCCCTAGGCACATGTACATATGCCTCACAACCAAAAACATGAAGATGCCTTACTGAAGGCTTTCTACTAGACCACACCTCCATGGGTGTCTTTCCAACAAGAGATGATGTAGGATATCTGTTTACTAGATAGTAAGTAGTGGCAATAGCTTCACCCTAAAACTTTTGTTCTAGGCCAGCTCCACTAAGCATACTCCTAGCCTTCTCCATCGATATCCTGTTCATCCTCTCTACAACTCCATTTTGTTGTGGGGTGTATGGAGTTGTCTTATGGATTTCAATCCCAAGTTCCTTGCAATACTTATCAAATTCTGTAGAATAAAACTCACCACCATTGTCAGTTCTCAAACATTTAATCTTTTTACCAGTCTGATTTTCAGCAAAGGCTTTAAATTCCTTAAACTTGCTATAGACTTTAGATTTGCTTCTAAGAAAATAAATCCATGTCCTTCTACTGTAATCATCTATAAAAGATACAAAGTATACAGATTTTTATAATGAAGGAACATTAACAGGACCAAACACATCAGAATGAATAAGGTCCAACACACCAGAAGACTTATGAGAACTCGAGTAAAAATGAACACAGTTTTGTTTTCCATAAATGCAATGTTTGCAAAAGTCAAATTCAAGATTACAATCATCTAACCCCTCAATGAGGTTCTTATTTTTAGGGTATGTAGACCCTTGTGACCAATGTGGCCAAATCTCTTATGCCATAACATTGTCTTTTTAGCAGGAAGTTTAACTTCCAATGCATGATTACAACCATCAAGATTAGAAACAATAGGTTTCTTCACTGCTCATTCAGATGGTGGGGATTATGTGACTGCTTCCATCTTCCTTGAGTCAGAAGAACTATTGTATTGTGAAATGCATGCTTCCAGCTAAAACAGAGTACCTCTCCAAGTACCCTTAGCAAGCACCATAGATCCTCTAGTCATCTTGCATCCTCCTTTCGAAAAGACAACCTACACACCTGCATCATTCAAACTACTTACAGAAAGAAGGTTCCATGCTAAGCTTGGGATGTGCATAACCCCAAAGATCCCCTTCACTCAACCATTAGGGAATCAGATAGAGACTCTTCCATGACCAATGATCTTCGAATGAGAGTCACCACCTAGATACACCTTTCCACCATCGAACTCCTCATACTTAGTGAACCAGTCTCGATGCGAGGTCATGTGGAATGATGTACCAGAGTTGATTAGCCACACATCATCAGATGGATGGGTTGCCATGGCTACGATGAAAGCAATACCATCATCTTGTGATTTGTCAGAATCTGAATCAGGAGCTTTCTTCTTTTTCTTCTTCTCCTCTTTGCATTCCTTTCAAAAATGCCTAGTTTTTCCATAGTTCCAACAAAGAGCCTTGGACTTTCCAGGAGATTTGGATCTCCCACAGGATTTGGATCTACCCTTCTCAGCTTTCTTGTCCTTCTTCTTCCCTTTCTCCTTGGGTCTTCCACGAACTACAAGGGCCTCTTTGTCTACCTCAGAAGACTTTCTCCGCATCTCTTCAGATAATAGCGAAGAAACCACTTCTTCCATTTTGAATGTGGATGTGGTCCTTTCGATTGCCATGACAAGATGATCCCATGAGTCTGGTAGAGAACAAAGCAAGGTCATACACCGATCCTCCCCCTCCATCTTTACACCAATAGATGTCAATTGTGAAACCAACATGTTGAAAGCATTCATATGTTCAGCAATGGATCCTCCGTCCTCTATTTGAAAAGAATACAACTTCTTTCTCAGAAAAAAGTTTATTAACTAGGGATTTGGCTTGATACACATCCCCCAACTTCTTCTAAAGGAGTTTTGCAGTAGTCTCCTCATGGACATTTAACAACACAAAATCAGCAAGACTAAGTCTTATGAGACCCTTAGCCTTCCGATCCTTGAGATCCCAGTTAGCTTGTGACATTGCAGCTGGTTTAGTTCCATTCACACTATCCCAAAGATCTTGGTCAACTAACATGTCTTCCATCTTGAGCTTCCACAGCTCAAAATTACTGCCATTGGACTTCTCTACTTCAAACCTTCCTGATGTGCCTGCCATCTCCTTGCTGTAATAAGATACATAATGCTCTACACAGACTCCCACTCAACCTAAGATTAGCTCAAAAAACCCCTACCTAGCAACTAGGACCAAAGGTGATCAAGCTCTGATACCAACTGAAAGGAAGCTAGGTGTACGGAAATTGCTTCCTACACTAATCTATTGAGGAGAGGGCTATGCAAATTCAAATTTATCCTAACTATTACAGCAATGTTAAACCATTAACATGAGATATTGTAGCAAAACACAAGAGCCAAAAAGTAGACAGAAGAAGAGAGAAAAAGATTTACGGTTGGGAGAACCCTTATCGGGTGAAAAACCCCACACTTAGAAACCTGCACAATGTATTAACAAATCTGAAAGAATGTTTACAATACACTTGCAATGCAAGCTTCAATGGTCTTCAACACTTGTGTATGGAGTCAATTTGGCAGCATAATAGTACTTATAAACCTATGATACAAACTCCATCTCTAAGCACCTGTATAAATAGGAAATATAAGGCAATATTGGACCTATCTTGGAATGGGCGTCCAACATGGCTTCTTGGACCAAAACCCATGCCTAGGGACACTTGGTCAACATTGTAGAATGTACCTGACACTTTTCTACAACTCTCATCCCAAAGAGGTCACCTATTTCCAAAATGGGCTATGACAAATGCTCTTACGTCACTTACGACCGTCATAGAATCTGTCATAGTGGTTACAACTTACAGCTATAAGAGAATCTGTCATACACATGCTATAAATAGCATATTCTCTTACAACATGTCATATTCCACCTTGGGGCACCCAAATATGCCTTATTCAAAGATGCTTCACGACACATGTCATCACCTATCTTACAACCTTCTATTTCTGACTCTTACATGTCATAGATTCGTCATAGGAATCTGTCATAACTGTTTCAATCAAACATTCCTTACACAACATAGAAGATGCTAACACATGGCAGAATATTCCTACCACTAAGTGGGATGCCTATCTCCTCACGTGAGGACAAAATAACAAGTTGTCATATTCCATGTAGGATTGACACATCACCGTGCCACATCCCACAACATGACAATATGGAATTTCCAAATATTTACAACATAGGCAATTAAATAATAAATACAAACATTACAAATGTAGAGAATTACCAAGGTTGAGACACCTTAATTACCAACAATGCAATCACATGCAGGTTCATATAAGTGATATGCAACAACATGCAAGTCCATATAAACAACATGTAACAACATACAAGTCCATGCAAGTAACATGCAAGCACATGCAAACTCATACAAGTGACATGCAACAACATGCAAGTCCATGCAATCTTTTATGAGTTCATGCAAGAAATATGCAAATATCATGCATCTCTAACTTCACTATTAACTGCCACATCATATTCATGCAAATATCATGCATCTCTAACTCCTTTGTTAACTGCTACATCATATTTATGCAAATACCATGCATCTCTCAATCAATTGTTAACTACTATATCATGTTCATGCAAATATCATGCATCTCTAACTCCAGTGTTAACTGCTACATCAAGTTCATGCAAAGTGTATTAACAATATCCACTCATGCAACAAAAAAGCAAACTCTCAGTCTAAATATAAGACACCTCCAAAGTGGGTGCCCAAGTTAACTCCCACTTCTTAGGAGTTGTCAAAAACCCAAAATAGACTTCTAGGAGTTGTCAACAAACCTTCATGGACCCCACTCCAAAAGTGGATGCCCAAGTTTGACCCTACCATTTAGGAGTTAATTACAATAAGCCAAGTGTTATAATTAAATATTAATTTATCTCTCAAAGCCCTTATGTGTTGGGGAACACATTCCAAGAACTTTGGAAACACATGAAATTGGTTAGGATTGCAAAGTTAATGGCAACTTATCCCAACATAAATTAGATCTAGGCCACAACTTTTCCAATTGAAACCATCCACTAAAAACATATGTAGCATCACTTTGGGGCTCATAAACCAAAAAATGAAATTATTTGAAAAACTTGATGCTCTAACAACTCCTACTCATGCAAATAATCATTTTAAAAGAATCTAAAAATACCCTTTTGTAGATCAATCAATCTACTTTGTAAAAATATAATTTTTTAAACAGTTCAATTAGTGTTTATATTTTATTTTTTATTTCTACTAAAAGTAGGTCATCAACACCAGAATATAGTGTCGATTGTCTTTTCAAGAGAAAATAGTAAAGCCTATCAAAAAAATTGAAAAAAATATGATGCACTAGAGGAGAGTTTCCTTGTCAAGATGAAATAATTTTTTTCCTATTTTGGATAAATAACGAAGACAAAAGTTGACATCTCATCAAAATAGTTGTGTTTTTGTTACACGTAACTTCCAAGATTTATTTAATATTATATATTTATCAAATTGGGGAAGAAAATAATCCATGCACTAAAGTTTTGAGCTATGAATACACAAAAAATATAGAAGGAAAATAAATGAAATTTACTATATAAAGTGTGACATCCCATTCAACCTTGTTTTTCAGCATTTTATGAGCAACTAAATTATAGTGTCAATTTTATAAAATACTACATTTAAATAATTTTTTAAATTTTTTAAAAAATAGAAACATAAAATACACTAAAAAATATACATTTTATTAGTTTACATCATTTTAAAATTTAGAACATATACGTCACTTTGTAGTGATTCAAGTTAAAAAGTTAGATCAATGTTGGTTGTTTCCTTTATAAAAGTGTGACACAGGTTTGTACTTTTACCCAGTAAAAGTTATTAGACCCTTTTTCCTTGATGTCAAAGGGGGCGAGAGAGGAATGCACATCTAAGGAGGAGTGTTTGCACATCATTTTGGTTTTGCCATTAGTGACAAAGGGGGAGATTGTTGGCTTCTTGATAAGATTAGTTGTCATTGATGTCAAAAGGATGTGCAAGTAAGATTGGTTGTCATTGTATATATTCTAGAGATAGTCAATATGCAATAATATCAGTCATCATTGCAATATAAGGAAGAATGGTAATCAACCTATTGTCTAAGTGTGATGCGGAGGTGAGTACACTTGTTAAAACATGTTTCCTATATGTCTACATGGATATCTTACTAGTTTGGTGTACTGCACTTAGAGACAAGTAGCAGAAGTTTTGCTAAGGAATTTATAGTGTATACCCTAAGGCAGAGTCACAGTAATTTGGTCCGCATTTCTCCATAGAGAAAGATTTAGTCTTGCGATTTTGAAGATATGTTAATTGGCATATGGAGGAGTTATATCCAATATTTCAAGACATTATACCTTCACCAGTGAAAGTTATAAGTGATAGAGTTATGGACTAAGATTTTAGAGTTTAAAGTAATGATGAAGACCTATTGGAATGATCTGCATTCCTCCAGAGGTGAATATGTGTTCAAGTAGTTTTGAGGACATGCTTATAGATGTTCAATGCACACTACCTTGCAGTATCATGTGTTTTGGTGGTCCACAAGTTCAATTTCTCAAGCAACAATATACTACAGAAGGTTCTAGATGCCTAACTATTCTCAAAACACATGTTTGGATAGTTGTGTCAGTTGAAAATTGTACAAATTAGCAATATGGGCTTTTGCAGAGGTTCTACACATTTCAGTACATCTCAAGTTTGAAGCACATGCAATTTCTTCTTGTTTCCAGTACCGCATAAAGTGTTCAAGTTACATTGAGTTAGATATGAATGCTGATCACTGTACAACTGAGTTAAATATCTTTGAATCCCTTTGAAAGTTATAGCTGTGGTTATGTGGATCTATTGATATGTTCATAATGTTGCAAAAATTCATTCATGAGTATTTTGGATGCTTCAGTGGTCTGCAATGCAATATCCTAAGTGTTGATGTGTTACAGTCAATCTGAAATGCCCTATTTTCATTAGTTCAAAATGTTTCTTCTCTTGTGGATGCATAGAATGAATAGATACTTTCAGAGAAGGATGTAAGGATGGTGTTGACAAGATACATTTCTTGTGTCATTTTCCACATGATGTTTTTGATGTCTCCTTGGTGGTGCAAAGATGGATAGTTAGTAGTGATAGTGTTTTTTGGGGCGACAATCTAGTTTCTTTCATGTGCGGTTGATCTTGATCACTTGGTTTGGCATTGAATGATGTGTTGTGACATTTTTTGGGTCCTATTATGATGTGTTGTTATCCACAAGTTGTTTTCTCTTCACAATGTATATGATTGATGCTGACTCATGAAGAATCACACGTTTCATTTAAAAATCATTTTGGTGCCGACCTAATCAAAGTTTTGAGTTGTTGTGGAAGATATATATAGAAGAAAAAGGTCATTTGTGAAGAGTGTGGAGTGATGCCAATAAGGGCATGTTTCGGTGGTCAAGTCACACAGTTGTTGTGGCAGCTGCCAAGGTTCAAAACCCCACAGAGCCAATGAGCTCATAGGTCATGGTGCCTTCATTCAGTTGTCTTGCTCACAGGCTATGTGTACCTTTTCTAGGATGGCGTGCTCACAAGCTGTGTACCTTCATTGGGCCAACAATCTCATAGGTTTGGCTAAAGGCTGATAATGTCCATTAGGGACAGAGACCCCCCAGTTGTGGTCTTAGGTGATAAAGCTGATGGGAAGAGATCCCTTACAAGGGTCTATCTGGGCCCAAACCATGCTAAAAACCCAGGTATACCTAGCAAAAAAAAAGAGTGTAGAGTGATAGAACAATATGTGGAAGGATTAAGTGTGTGAAATCAATATGATGAAGTAATTGTACAGAAAAAGGGGACTGCAACATCAACATAAGTTAGATGCTTCTTTCGCAGTAGTTCAGGAAACTATTTTTATTGTTATTGTTGATGTATCCTATTATTAGACAGTGAGTCTCTTCAGCAGGTCCTTGCACCTTGCCTAAGGCTGTAGCCTTATTTTGTAAGTCCAATAGGGAGTAGTATCTTCCTTGGGTTGTATCCCTAAAATAAAGTTGTAATATTTTATAGCAATGAGCTTATTATATTGTGAATTAATCCTCACCATGGTTTTTTTTGTCATTGGGTTTTCCACGTAAAAATCATGGTGTCATTGTGTTGATTAATATGGTGCATGCTTTATTTTTTGTTCTTTAAGTAATTTGATTTGATCTTCAAATGAAGTAATTAAGTTTTTGTATATCTTGATTCTCCCCCCTCTCAGCACTTCAGTATGTTCAACATTCCTTCGTCCTGTTCTCATTAAATTTTCTATAGGATGCTATCATGAAAGTATGGTCTATCTTCTCCAATATATGGAAAAACAAAGACTTTTGTTTAATCAAATTGCAGTCAAGTGAAGTTTGAAGAAGAGTTGTTTTACTTGTGTGTTGGGTGTAGAAAAGTGTAGAAGGTTTTTTCTCTATGTAAATAAAAGAAGCATGTAATATTTCCTCTACAATGCATAGTAGAAAGGAAGGTGAAATACTCTATTTTACTATGTTCTCTATGTAAGAGTAGCAACTCTATTTAATAAAAAAATATGTACTCTATTTTATTTATGTAAATACCTACTCATATATATATGAAAATAACTTTAATCCTTTCAACAAAGATGTATTTTGGTTTGTATGTAACAACAATTTTAATGTTGCATTATCAAAGTTTTTTTTGTATGAAGTGTAAAGAACAGTAGCTCTGTGTGTTTTTTATTTTCCTTTGCCTTTTCCTTCATCTGGTATTAGAGCCAAAGTCATTATAGCAAACAATGGAAACTTCAACAACAAGATTAAAAAATCCCCAAATTCCTCAATTGAAGGTAAAAATTATGATTATTGGTCAATCACAATGAAAGCTTTATTTTGTTCTCAAGACATATGGGAGATTTTATAGAATGGTTTTCCTAAAGAAACTAATGCAACAACATATAGTGCTCTATCTCAAGAATAGAAGGATTTACTAAGGGATAATAGAAAGGACTCCAAAGCTCTCTTCTACATCTTCCAAAAAAAGCATGAGAATATTTTTCCAAGGGTTGCAGTAGCAACAAAGTCAAAAAAAGCATGAGATATCCTCCAAATAGGATACCAAGGAATGTCAATGCTAAAAATAGCTAAGTTACAAATGTTAAGAAGGGATTTTGAAACAATATACATGAAGGATTCTGAATCAACAGATTCATTTTTCACCCATATTATTAGACTGGTTAATCAACTCAGATCTCATGGTGAGACTCTTGAAGATAGGAGAATAGTTGAAAAGATTTTAAGAAGTTTTCCTACAAGGTTTCAATCTGTTTTTGTTGCCATAGAAGAGACAAGGAATCTCTCACAATTTTTTAGTTGATGAGAGTCATGCATCTCTTGTTTCTCATGAGCATAAGACTAAGCAGGTTAGCAAACTCATCCTTGGAGCATGCTTTGAAAACACAAGTTTCAATCAGTCATGGTAGAGGTAGAGGAAGAAACTCATATAGAGGTGGAAGAACCAACTGATCAAACTCAAGTGGAAGAGGCAACAAACAAAATCCAAGTAAAAATCCAAGCCAAAATCAATCTCAAGGCCAAAGGTATGACAAATCTCAAGTTCAATTTCATTATTGCAAAAATTATGGCCATTATTCAAATGAATGTAGGATGAAACAATATGAATTTACCAAACAAAATGCAAACTTTACAAGAGAAAACCAAAACTAGGGAAGTATGTTCTTAGCATGTAATGTTGCACAAGAAAATCAAAAGGATGTATGGTTTCTAGACTCGGGTTGCAACAACCACATAACAAGAAACCTAAAAATATTTTCAAGTTTGGATGAAAATGTAAAATTAGATGTCACATTGGGCAATAACAACAAAGATTTAGTTATGGGAAAAGGAAACATTAATATTCTAACTAGGCAGTGGGAGAAATAATTTATTTATGATGTCTAATTTTGTTCCAGGTTTAAAACACAATTTAATGAACATTGGGGAACTTATTCAAAAAGGGTATAGAGTATTTTTCAAAAATAGAGAATGCATAATTTTAGATAAATTTCCAAGAAATCCGCTCATTGCAAAATTCCAAATGACCAACAATAAAATGTTTCCCCTAAGGTTGAAACCAGATTTGAGGGTGGAATTTTCTCAAGCACACCCCATAATGAACCCACAAGTGGATGAAGAAAAAGTTGTAGCAATCACTCAAATAATCTTTCAAGTAGGAATAAAAGATGAGAATTGGTTTTGGCATCTACGATTTGGACACCTCAATTTTGGAGGTCTAAACCTTCTACATATGAAAAGCATGGTAAAGGGTTTGCTACTAATAGAAAAACCAAAAAGATTATTTGAAGGGTGCATCTTGGGAAAGCAACATAGATAATCATTTCCAATAGGTAAGTGAATCAGGGTAAAAGCACCATTAGAGATTGTCCATTCAAATTTATGTGGACCAATACAAAAAACTTCAATTGGTGGGATATTTTACTTCTTGACATTCATTAATGACTACATAAGAAAAACATGGGTTTACTTTCTAATACATAAGAATGAAGTGTTTGAATTTTTTTGTCAATTTAAGGCTCTTGTTGAGAAGCATAATGGGAATTACATCAAAGCATTGGGAATGATAGAGGTGGTGAATACATATCTAATTATTTTATAAGGTTTTGCAAGGACCATGGAATTCACAAACAATTTACTACTAGGTATGTACCTTAGTAGAATGGTGTAGTAGAAAGAAAGAATAGAACAATCATGGACATGGCTAGGAGTATGATGAAAGAAAACCATTTATAAAATGATTATTGGCCTGAAGCAGTATCATGTGTAGTCTACATAATGAATAGGGTTCTAATCAAGAGTTTGAAGAACATAGTTTTAGAAGAAGTATGGAGTGGAAGAAAATTTAGTGTGCCATATATGAGAGTATTTATTGTGTTGTATATGCACATGTCCTAGATGAATTGAGAAAGAAATTGGATAAAAAGGTAGAAAAATGCATATTTGTTGGATATAGTGAGGACACCAAAGCTTACAAGTTGTATAATCCTATAATTGGAAAAGTGATAATCAACAGAGATGTGTAGTTCATGGAAGATGAAGCATGGGATGGAAGCTTGGAAAAAGAAGTCAATATATCACCAAATTTACCACAAGAGGATAAATAAGTTTTAATACCAGCAGGTACTTCTTCTATTGTGACTCCTTCCACACCCATTCAAGGTCAACAAAGTGGTCCACAAGTGACACCTTCATCATGCATAAGGACAACCCCATGAATTCAAGTGAGTACGCCTTCAAATAAACAACAAACACCATCTACATCATGTATTCTAGGTGCATGACCATCAAGTCCACATTCTACAAGTTCTATTTCAAGTGACATGTCAAATCCAAAAATGGCAATATTAAGGAGACAAATGAATAGAAGTATGAGAGGCATTCAAGATCAAATTTAAGGTTAGAACAATGCTAGTCTAATTTCTCTTTTTGCATTCTATTCAAATGTAGATGATCCAATTCCCTTTGAAGATGCCATTAAAGATGAAAAATGGCTACATGCAATTGATGAAGAAATTGATGCTATTGAAAATAATCATACATGGGAGTTAGTGAGTCTTCCAAAAGGAAAATATGTCATAGGAGTAAAGTGGGTCTATAAAACCAAGTTAAGTACAAATGATGATGTGCAAAAACATAAGGCTAGGCTAATGGGTAAGGGTTATTCACAATAGACCAGAGTTGATTATAATAAGACATTCGTACCAGTAGCCTAATTGGACATCATGAGAACAATACTTGCAATAGAAGCTCAAAACAAGTGGTCTGTTTATCAAATGGATGTAAAATCAGCATTCCTAAATAGTTTCTTAGAAGATGTATATGTGGAGCATCTAATAGGATATGAGATTTTAGGATATGAAGACAAAATCTATAAACTCAAAAAGGCTCTCTACAGAATCAAGCAAGCTACTAGAGCATGGTATAGAAAAATTGATTCTTATTTCTTACCTAATGGCTTCAATAGGTGCAACAGTGAGCCTACATTATAAACAAAAATGAATGAACAAGGTGAAATCATAATTTTATGTTTGTATTTTAATGACTTGATATTTACAGGTGACTTATAAATTGATTTATTCAAAAAAGCCATGAAGAAGGAATTTGAAATGATTGATTTGGGCCTCATGAAATATTTTCTTGGCATTGAGGTGAATCAAAATGAAAATGGTATATTCATCTCCCAAACAAAATATGCAAATGATATTTTGAAAAGGTTTAACATGGTAAATTTCAAATTAGCACCAACACTAATCGTGACCAGATCAAAGTTAAGGAAGGGTGATAAGGGACCCAATGTTAAAGGTATTCAAACTAGTAAATCTATTTTCATTTTTCAATCCAAGTATATTAAAGAGTTGTTGAAGAAGTTTGGAATGGAGGACTCTAAACTGGTATGTACCCCTATGGTTACTAGTTGTAAGTTGAGCAAGAATGATGAATCTCCTAAGGCTGATAGAGCAAGTATAGATCAATGATTGGAGGACTACTTTATCTAACCTCTACTAGACCAGATATCATGCATGCAATCTGTCTTGTGGCCAAATTTCAATAAGATCCCAAAGAATCACATGTTATGGTAGTAAAGAGGATATTTAGGTATTTGAAAGGCACTCCTAATCATGGTTTATGGTATCCTAAGAACAATGATTTTTCCTTAAGTGCCTATACATATGTAGATTGGGCTGGATGTGTTGATGACAGAAAGAGCACAAGTGGAGGTGCAATCTTCCTTGGAGATAGGGTGGTATCTTGGCATAGCAAGAAACAAGAATCAGTTTCCTTGTCTACTGCAAAGGTAGAATATATTGTTGTAGCATCATGTTGTGCTTAGGTGCTATGGATGAAATAGACCTTAAAGGATATCAAAGTTGAGTATGACGAGCCAATCCCTATTCTTTGTGATAATACAAGTGCCATAAATATTTCAAAGTTCTATCTAGTGATGCATTTAAAGACAAAGCACATTTCAATTAAGTATCACTTTTTAAGGGAGAAAGTTGTAGAGAATGAAAGAAGCTTGAGTATGTATCTACAAAAGATCAAGTTACTAATATATTCACTAAGGCTCTTCAAAAGGATACATTTGAGTATCTCCAGGAGAAGTTAGGGGTTGTTGCCCCTCCTTCCTTGAACTAGATGCATAAGAAGATGCATCAGTCTAGAGTCCCTCAAAGTACATTTCTCCTTTTTGGGCTGATGTTGGATGCTACCTCTCAGAGGGAGAAAGTAGTGGTTTGAGATGATTGTTGTAGTTAGGGGCAGTAAAAGAATGATTTCAGACTGATCAGAGTGGTAGTGTACAAGTATGTGTAG
Organism: Cunninghamia lanceolata; assembly: GCA_027924645.1. Lineage (NCBI taxonomy): Eukaryota > Viridiplantae > Streptophyta > Pinopsida > Cupressales > Cupressaceae > Cunninghamia > Cunninghamia lanceolata. The sequence goes on along the minus strand of BSBN01000072.1, from coordinate 43,165,854 downwards.
TAGAAGAAATGTGATGCCCTCTGCCATTGATGTCAAAGGGGTAGAGAGATCATGTGAAAAACTCAAGGGGAGAAAGAGTTCAGAAGTGTAAAAGTAAAGGGGAGTTTTTCGCATTATATGTTGCCAACAATGACAAAGGGGGAGATTGTTGCAAGTATGTTCTAACTAGTGTTGTCATTGATGTCAACATGTTTGTGTTGTCATTGGTGTCAACTTTATTTTTTGATATTGTTGTTTGCTGATTGATTGAGTTTTCATGTTAACAACACTATCTGAGTATTTTGTTCCGCATTTCCTCTATGTTGAAGACCAGAGTATGAGATTTGGATATGATTTAGAAAAGTGTTTGAAGATGTTAAATCCAGAATTTGGTGGTCCAGATCACTGTGTGTAGAAAAAGTTCCATTCATCAGTTTGAAGACTGTGCTTGGCAATGTTTGCAGAGTGACATGGAGAAAGTATTTTGCTCTGCATTTCTCCATAGTTTAGATTTTGGTCTTGCAGTTTTGGACTTAAGTTTATAAGGTCCTTATCTATCTTCATTCCAAAGGATTTGTGATTTGGTGCTCCAAAAAGCAAGTTATTGATTAGCAGAGTTTGACAGTGTTTGTTGTGAAATAGTCTATGATATATTTTCAAGTGATATTTGTTGCCCTCAAGTGAGATCTGTTGCGGTTGGATTTATCAACTCCTAGGTGATTCTATGTTGATTGTAGATGTATCCAAAATGTACTAAAGGTGTGTTCTTGATCCACAAGCTATAATGAAGTTCTTGAAAAAATGTATCTAAGTATTCTTAATGTTTGCACTAGTTCTGGCCGACCTGGTTATTTACACTTGTTGTGGAGGTGATTTGTGGATTGTGGAAGCATGTTGAAGCATGTAAGGATGTGTTTGGGTCTGAGATAAGCTATGAAGTTCTCTTCCTTCATTTATTTTCTCCACAAATTTGTTTAGGTCTAGACCTAATTTGAATAATGTATGTATGCCGACCTTGGAGATAGTTATAATGGTTGTAAATTGTATTGCCGACCTTGATGAATGTTCCAAGGTTGATGATCAGTATAAATATTTGTAATGAATCCGTGAGTGAAGTGAGAGCATACGAAGATACAGAGATAAGGTGTGTGTGTTGTAAAGACAGAGTAGAGGAGATATATTGTACTTCAATGGAACTGAACTCAGGCATGTTGTAGATGCTACTATATCAGTTCATGGCAGTGAGCCTCCCATCCTAGAAATGAGCCACCCCTTGGCAGTGAGCATTTTTGTAGTGAGCATTTTGGGCAGTGAGCCAGGCTAGGCAGTGATCCTCTTTGTTATTTGGTATTGTTACTACATTATATTGTGAGCTAACACTCACCGTAGTTTTTCCCTTTTAGGGTTTTCCACATAAAAAATATGGTGTTCATGTGTGTGTGGTGTTAATGCGTTTATGTTTTGATTCTACTATTCATGTTTAATCTTCATAACAAAATAATGAGTTAAAGTAAGTAAATGTGAATGTGATTTTGTTTAAAGAAGTTAAGTTTTTTGATACAACTAATTCACCTCCCCTCTCAGTTGTCTTGTGCCTTCAACACTGACTTCATCTAGTTCATTAAGGGTTGACTTGAGTTTCTTCCTCAAGGTCTACTTCACTCCTATCAAGATCCCAACCTCAGGTTCCATTGCTTCAAGATCTAGTTCCAGTGAAAATATATCATTGTCCATAACTTCAAATTCCATGTGTTCAAGTGTAGGATCTTCCTTAGCTATTAGGATTTTCAAAGGCACTTGGCTCTGATACCAATTGTTGAACACTGAGGTGCTGAGAGGGGGAGTGAATTAGCACATACTAAAACTTAATCAAATATCAATAAATTATATTGAATAACATATAAAATAGAAAGGAAATAATTCAACACAAGAATCAACACATGAAACCAATATTTTTATGTGGAAAACCCTAAAACAAGGAAAAACCACGGTGAGTGTTAGCTCACAGTATAATATGCTCACTACAAAACTATTACAACTTTGTTTTAGGGCTTCAACCCAAGGAAGCTACTACTCCTTAATTTACAAATTTGATTTAGGGATAGAACCCAAGGAAGCTTCTACTCCTTGAATACTCAGCTCACTGCTATTGAATTACAATGATAAAAAAGATACAAGGACTGCTATGAAGAACACATTTGTTATATGATGATGGTGCAGTCTAATTTTCTTGTTCAACACATATCTTCAAACTAATTTTATGCACTTCATATCTTATCCTCTACTCCGCTATATTCACATTCACCTTATTACATTACAAACAAAAAATATATTTTATAAATATCCTCCACAACACATTAGAACACTGATTAGGTTGGCATCATAATGAACATTAGATGAAATGTGTAGAATAACACTAGTCAGCCTTAACACATACACAAAATGAGAAAACTTGTTTTGGACCACAAGGCTTTATTAAAAGAATCAAGGCACATCTTTCCATACCTTCCAGACTTGAGAAAACTAATCAGGAACCTCCACATGTTTTGATACTTAACCAGTTAGCTCATACTGCATAGGATTGTCAACTGTTCATCTTTCAACTATTGGAGAGAAGCCAAAAACTCAATGTAGACCAAGGATTCATTCATACATGAGATCAACAACATCCATACACCTTACTGAAGAAGTATCATATCAAACTATGCATCTGCAAGACAAGAAACATGACTCTCGGTAGAGAACAAAGCATTCTGGACCTTGTGTTATACTTCACATCCCAAGATATGATGTGGCAGTGAAGTGCAAGGCCTAAAGCCTTTTGGGAATGAACTTCGACATCAATATATGCTACTTATTAGATCTACACACCTTTATCTGATGTTTTGGGAGGAATTTAAAAAGTGACTTGGATAACTAGGGTTCTAAAATAAGTTGCCTTGCCTCTATCACTTAAGTATTGTATTTCCGGACCACCATAGCACTTGAAACTCCATCATAACATGTCTCATACATATATTAGTCATTCTTTAGAACCACATGACAAACATGTCTCTTCCGGAGGAATGTGGAGCATTCCATTATCTCCCTATTACTGCATTGCTCTATCTAGGTGATGGTCGATACATTGTCCCTTGTAACTTTTCATGTTGATGATGTAAGAAGCTAAAAACTTGGAAATACGATGTCAATACATACAAGAAGTTATCTTTAGAACTACAAGATCAAATCTTTCTTTGTGGAGAAGTGCAGACCAATTCAAGTTGACTCTGCCGTAGGATTTGTATTGTGAATGCCTTAGTTGGTTTTTTGCTTCTTACCAATAAGTGCGGTACTCCCAACTGATGAGATGTGTATGTGTAGATATAGGTGTAGACACCCAAAATTGTCCCAAATTTGTGTATGTCTTGCAACACTTTGTTAAAACATTATCCTAGACATCATGTAACATTTTGTCCTAAGTTCCCTAATCCATTAGCTAATTAATTAAATAAATTTTATTTATTTAATTAAAATCCCATCTTAATCCCATCCTTATCCCACTTAGCCAATTAATTAAATAAATTTTATTTATTTAATTAATTTCCACATCATATCTTAATCCCACTATCCAATTAATTAAATAAATTTTATTTATTTAATTAATATCCAACTCATATCCCAACTAATTCAAATATTTTATTTGAATTAAGTTCTCACATTTCATTATAAGCCGACTTTCTAATTAATTAAATAAATTTTATTTATTTAATTAATTTATCTTATCATTTAGCCGACATGTGTGCCTCTTTCATTTAAAAAAGATAAGTGGTACTACAGCCTTTTATTTAATATCTTTCACATGTAGTACTTTTTATGTACACAAGCACACATGAGCCCTATTCTCCTTGACACTTGTCAAATGACTACAACTCCCTTGAAGAGTGGGATAACCAAATCAATCCTAGCCATCCACATCAATCAATTAGCTTTTTAATCTCAGCTGTCCATTGGAACCAAGCCTTTTCTATAAATCAAACCCCTCATAAGCCATTAGAATGCATTGAGCTTCAAGTAACATTATGCTGTTGAAATATCATTAGAGTCTTTACATCCTTCATCTATCATTCATTCTATCATCTTCATCTTAATGTTATGCTGCAGAAGTGAGCACCCAACATTCCTCCAACAATAATCCTTCAAAATCTTGCATGCTCATGCGAGGTGGAGAAGAGCAATGGAGATAAATCAAGTATAGCGTGGAGATCGGTTTGCATTTACAATTGTTATTGTGATTTTCATGTTGTCTTGTGCTTCATTGTGCATTGCTAGGGTTTTTATCATGGTTGTTTATTCATTTGCCCTGATTTGCAATTTTACCCTAACTACATTTGGCACACCCGGTGGAACTCACGTCCTTGATTAATCTCTCTTGTTTGAGTTGTTTTTATGAAGTTTAGATCTCTTGGAGCGCGAATCTTTCATTTTTGCAAGCTTTTGTAGCAAAAATTTGTATTTTCTAACCCTAGTTTGCAAAGATTTGGCTAAAAATGTATGTAGATGATATTTTAGCCTAAATCTAACCTCACCATTGCGTCCGGGATGCCGTTTCCATAAACTTTGAGTACAAATTTGCCTAAATTTGATGAAAAATGGAGCGTTTGGTGAAGAAAACAACAACCGGACTGCAACAATGTGCTTCTGGTAATTCAGGTCGCTTCTAATCAAACAGCATTCGCCTGGGCTAAATCAGCTCACCTTTGGGCAAATAGCAGTCGCTTATGGTCAAATTTGGTCCGTTTTTAAACAAACAGTGCTCACTTTTGAACAAAAAGAGACCGCATATGGTAAAATTGGTCGCTTATGGTTAACATTTGCATTCCGTCTCCTGAAACTCTCCAGATCGCTTTTGGGTTATTATGCATCGCTTTTGGTCTTTTGTTGGTCGCATATGAACTATTATTTGGCACTTTTATCCATTTTTGCATCGCTTTTGAGCAAAAATCAGCCGCTTTCTGTATCTTTGCGTCGCTTCTACATTGAAATCGACCGCCTGCAGTGTTTTGTGGATCGCTTTTGTAATAACAGTGGTCGCCTCTAACCCTATGTGCATCGCTTATGAACTGAAAATAGCCACTTTTAATCTGATATGCATCATTTCTGAACTGACAGAGCTCGCCTTTGCAGAATAGGGTTTTTTTTGTTGCAACTGTCATTTTGCAGGTACAGGTCGCCTATAGGCTGAAATCGATCGCTTAAGGGTTTATCCGGATCGCCTATAACCTTACAAGAGTCGCATTTGGTGTTTTTGCATCACATTTAATATGCAAGGGCTTGCATGTTTCTAAAAGGAGATCACTTATGATTAACAGTAAATCGCCTCTGCACTTTTCTTAACCGCCAAGGTTAACCCGTACCACTTGCATGCCAAAGGAAGCTGTTTTTTTTCAAACTTGTATAACTTTCACATACGGAGGCCAAATCACACAAACAAGGACTTGTTGGAAAGATGGGAGGACAAAATTCACAACTGTACCACTTTTATCAGGTGACTATACCATTTTTTAGGCTTTTTTATCAGTCAAAGTTTAGTTTCATTGCAAACTTCATTTGAGCATAACTTGAGCAATTTTGATCAGTTTTCAACGAATCTTTTTTTCAAATTGCTTAGAATCTCCTAAATTTTCTGTTTATGCAATCTATTCTCTTGTATCAGATCATTTTAATTATATTTTATCAGATTTCATCTTTTTCATATAATCATCTTCTATGCAAGTTTACTTGTTTCTTTTTGGAATTGGTGACTTGTAAGGGCATCTAAGGAGCTGGAGCAGCATTGGCATCAACATCTACATCAAATTGGAAAGTGATTGCATTAGGTGCACTCATTCTAATCTTTCATCACTTAATCTTGTTTGATCACACATTTGGATTTTGGGCATAAAACGAACAACTTGTTTGCAATCATACCATTAAAATTAGGCTTAAAATGAACTAGTGTTTTCTACACATTTGGCTTTGGATCTAAAACAAACAAGTGCTTGAACTGTTTGATCACACATCTCATTTTTTAAAGGGGAATTAACAAGTGTGAGTGTGAATCAAGTGACAACTCACTTGGTTTGCTTTTGTAAACCCTATCTAGGAGGCCTGCTTGGAGACACACCACTCCAAGGGACGAGCTCAATTGAGGCTGAATTGAAAGACACCCTCATTAGGAGTTGGAATCTTATCACTCTTGGCTAAGCCCCAAAGAACTTTATACCTTTGGGAAGTGAAGGTGAAGGGTGGGTTACCCCTTTCTCCCAGCTGTGTGGCAGGATTTCATTTTCAAATTCTTAGTCAACCTTGTGCAAACATAGCCCAAAACCTAATTGGCCATACCCACTTGACTAGACATTAGGCTTGTTGATGTGTCTTCCATGTGTGCTTTCTTAATCATCATATTCTTCATATTTCAAAATCAAACTTGCTTATGTGTCTTGCGTGAGTGATTCATGTGTGTATATGCATAATCATTTGTTTGAACATTGCCAAATCAAACTCTAAACACCAAACACAAACAATTCATCCAACATTTCATCCACATCACCCAATTTTGTCATTCCACATTATATCCTAATCATACCCAAATCAATTTTATTTTGAACATATCCTAGTCACATCCATATTCATTCCAAATCATCTCTACATCATCATCAACCTAGTCCTAGTCAACACTTGTCAAGATGGTCGTAATCATTCAAGGGGGCTATCCCTCTAATCATGAGACAAATCCCAAGCCTAAGGTGACAATTCAAGGGGGTTATCCTTATAATCATGAGCCAAGACCTAAGCCTATAATCACAATTCAAGGAGGCTACCCCTCTAATTCAAACAATGAAATAAAACCAAAGATCACAATTAAAGGTGGCTATCCTCCTAATCCAAATCATGAAGATAAACCAAGACCTGAGGCCACAATTAGAGGAGCCCCTCTTCCTAATCCAAATCATGAGGATAAACCAAGACCCAAGGTCACAATTAAAGGTGGCTATCCTCCTAATCCAAATCATGAAAGTGAACCAAAGCCCAAGATCACAATTAAAGGAGCCTCTCCTCCTAAGACCAAGTTTATACTTCGAGGAGGATATATATTTATTGATGAGGATGAGACAAGTCCAAAACCCAATCCATCCACACATCAAATCAATTCCACATCAACTTATCCCACTTCATACCAATCTAATCCATCCACACATCAAATCAATTCTGCATCAACTTATCCCACTTCATCTCAACCAAATTCATCCACATGTCATATCAGCCCTTTATCAACCTATCACAACCCTTATCCATATCAATCCATATCACAACAATCATTATCCTATGCAACCCCTCCATCATCATCACATCAACACATTTACCAATATCAACAACAAATCATATCACAACAAGAAGTCCAAACACCATCCCAACCTCAACAAATTCCACCTCAAACCTATGAACATCCTCCTCAAGTTTATCCAATCCCTCATGCCACCGTTCCAATGCACTACCAAGCCCATCCACAAAGCAATCAAGTGATATTACAAGAACAACATCCAAGTCCCAATGGCTCTTTGTACATAAATCAAGTAAGTCCAAGTACACCTTTTCAACAAGACCACCAAGCACCATTGATAGATCTAAATCCACCTTTCCAACAAGAATCATATCCAAATCCCAATGGCCCCTTGTACATAAATCAAATGAGTCCAAGTTATCCTATGCAAGACTTAATTACCTTTGACAAGGGAGATACCGATCTAGAGTGGCCTTCATCATCTAATCACCCAACAACACATGAGCCAACTAATCCTATCCCAACACCACCATGTGTTCCTACTCCTAGTCCATTGGTCCATCAACCTTCCAAATCACCAAGCCCTCCATTACCTTCATCACCATGTCATTCTAATCCTTCACCAAAGGATGCGGCTGAGATAGTTTTACAAAGGATGCTTGAAGCAAAACTCATTGAACTACCTGAAGTCAAACCATGTGAAGAAAGTCCATATGATGAACATGATTATTGTGCATACCATAGGACCAAAGGCCATAATACAAATCAATGCCCAATATTTGTCTCAATTGTTTACAAGGTGTACCTACCTATAATGGGAAATCATGCCACATCATCCCAATCCTGTGTGTCACCCTCATCTAGTCCAAATCCTAATCCACCCAATCCAATTAGCCCTCAACCTAATCCTAATCATAAGCCTACAACGCCATCTACCCTTATCATCCATCCATTATATTTCCCATCCACCCATACACTTGCAAAGGATGTGATCCATTGGCTACTAGCTAGGAATAAACTACCTACATGTCAAACACCCATTCATAAGCCTACCAAAGAACTTCCAAAGGTCATGTCCAATCATATAATCCCATCATGTGGTCCACCTATCCTTGAGCCTATCCAAGAGCCTTCCATTAACATACCTAGCCCTTCAAGCCCATCATGTGACCTAGAAGACATCAAGCCTATTTGTGAATCTTCTATCATTAATCCAAGTCAAGAGTCATCATGTTCTCATGTTGTTGACTAAGAGCCTATCCAAGAGCCTTCCACTTCCATTCAAGCAAATCAAGAGGTATGTCAAAGGTTTAATCCTAAGCATGTGGAAACATTAAGCCCTAGTCCAACTCAAGATCAAAACACTTCCATTCAACCTATCCATAACATGTACCTTCTTTATGATCAAGATGATACCTATGAAGAAGCTATCCATGAGCACCTTGATCCTATCCATAATCCTATATCTATCCATGAGCAAGATATCACAATTGCTCCTAGTCATCTACCATCTAGCCCTATCCATAATGAGCAAACATCCACTTGTCATGATGAGACACTTGTCCCCCAAGCAAGCATAAAAGATCAAACAAATAACTTGGATCATAGCGAACACAATGCTAATCAAGATCCTAATGATCCTCCTTCCACATCCACCATCGATTCCACTTCAAATCCACTATCATGTCCTAGTGGATTTACCACCTTCATCCATGAATGTTCTTCCTTAGGACAAAAACAACCTCTATCCACTTCACATTCTTCATCCAATAATGAACTCAAGTCTAGTGTTCAAACCACACCTAGTCCCATTGTCCATCACATACTCCAAAACATGAACTACAAAGGTAAAGGTCTAGGCCTTTATGAACAAGGTATTTTGGAGCCAAACCATGTCAAAGTTTGCCCACGCTCATATGGCCTTGGATACACGCCCCAAGGTAAACAAGGCCAAGATGTTGGTAATCCCTTCATGCATCCTAAATCTACTACTTTCCATCGCACCCCCCATCATCTACCCAAAACATATGTTGCCATTCCATCTCCATCATCCTATAAATGTCAAAAGCATGTGACCGTACATCTTCCACCATCCACTTTGACTCCACTTTTACCAACTCCAAATATCCCTCCATCCATCTTGCCACCATTGCTTCCAACACCTAACATACATATCATTCATAAGTATCCTTACATCCCTAATCATGGCCAACAAAAGCACACATCACCTAAGCATAAAGCTTTCCATCATTCCATCCACTCCACCCACCCCATGGGATTCAAAAGAAAACATTTGGATGCCTTTATCTATAAAGCGAAAAATCTAACTAAAACTCCTAAGGACCCTCATGCCTTAGGGAATCAATGTGAAAAGTCTCTAAATCATCCATATTCTAAGCAAAGTACATTCACAAAGCTATCCAAGCCCATACCTCCAAAAGTAAAGCCCAAAAGCAAAATGGTTTGGGTTCCTAAGCAAACATCTAGCAAAGTGAATGAGGCATCCTCATCCACATCTCAAGAATCCCAACCACCTATATCCATCAAAGGGCCTATTTCCATCCAAAACTTCCATTTCCTTAAAAAATCCCACAAGCAAAACAAAAGCACTAAAAATACTAAATCTATGTGGGTTCCTAAATCACTTCATCAACCATCTCCTAAGCAAACATCCCCATTGCTTCCTACACCACCATCCAATCAAAAGCTTCAATGTTTATCATGCTGTGTGTAGCCGTTGGTCATGGTTCCCTTCCACTCCTCAGCTCCTCCACATAACTACATCTCCCGTCTTCCATCCATTATCCTACATATCTCCCCCATGTTATCCCTATAGTCCATGCTTTGGCATAAACTTTTCATCCATCTTCATTCCATAAGCCAATATAATCCATATCATAGTCCACTATCCCCATCCATCTATCCTTGCATGAACCTTTCATAATCCACTATCTACCTACTCAATCTCCCATCCATGCAATTCCTTATCAACATCTATGAGCACACTTGACATGGTCCATGCAAAGACATCATCAATCTCTAAAGGGACATTATCAACCTTCATAGCACTAAACACTTGAGTCCCTCCTATCCATTACCATGGTGAAAACCTAGCAAACAGGCACCATGTGTAATTGTCAACCCATCTAAAAGCAAAAAAAAAAAAAAATCAGCAAAAAAGCAAAAAAAAAAAAAAAAAAGTAAAGAGAAAGCCCTTCGTCCAACGGTGAAAACCTGGTAAACATGCGCCTTGGATAAGTACCATGATGAAAACCTGGCAAATAGGTGTCATGTCTAGGTTGATCTTCTATGTCACTTACACTTGGGGGCACATTGTCTCATCCAACCTATCCATTTACCATCCTACCATCCTTAGCCATTACATAAACATGCCTATCCTATTGAACCCATTTATCCATCTTCCTCCTTTTGATCTTGATGAAGATATGGGGGCAAAATGTTGAAACATGTTTGGATATTTCTTGACATACCTTCTTTCCAAACCAAGTCCTATCCATTGGCCATTCATCCATCCCATTCAAACCAATCCATCATGCCATTGTCATGAGCCTTGTCATGTAAAATCCATCATGTGTCATGCAAAAAATCCTAAGCATTACCACCTAGAATGGGGCAACTTATTCTTCCTATGCAACATAGCCTTTGGAGATCACATCCTAGCTCCCTTATGATCCATCCACTATGGCGTATCCTTATCACGAGCTTTACATCTATCATGAGCTTTCCACTATAGCCTACCTATCCATTTTTCATGAGGCATGCATACATACCTTATACGGCCTATCCTCTTATCTATCCATCTATCATGAGCCTTTCATCCCATTTACTATGAGCCCATCCTTTTCTCCATCCTTTTCTCCATCCTCCTACATCTTTGCACCTAGACTTGGTTTTCCCTTGTCATTGGTATCAAGCACAAAGGCTACCCAAATTGTAAATCCATTGAAACAAAAAAACAAAAAAAAAATCAAAATATCCCAAAAAATATAAAAAAATCAAAATAATCCAAAAACACAAAACAATCAATATCCAACAAAACATCCAAGCAATAAAACCAATCACATCACAATCCACTCCATCAAAATCAATTATCATCATCCTCATCAATTCTTCCTATTAATAACATTCATTCATCCATTTCAATCAATCACTTATTCCAATCATATCAATCAAATCAATCTAAGCAATGATCTTAGATCCAAGTCACATTAATCCATATCAAGCAAGCTAATCAATCAAGGAACATTATCCAATCAAATCAACAGGTTTTGATCCTAATCTTATCATGAGCCAAATCAATCATCATCAATGGGATATAGCATTCCCACATCATCCTTGTGTTGCTCTAGGGATATAGCTTTCCCCGCAATGGCAACACTATCAATCAAACAATCAATTATTGGTTTATGACTTGACAAGGGCAATACCTTATTTGTTTTACATCCTTTGAGCATACTGAGAACACTTGCTTCTGCTTAGATTGAGTGGACACTCTAATCATCACACCATCACTTTCATCATTCAATCCAATCCAATCATCAAAACAATCCACCCAGCAATAACAAACATCAACACCAAAACATCACAACTTAATCACGTCAAGCCAACCATCAAAACAAATCTAATCACTTCAACAAATCAAAAGTAGCTTATTCCACCACATATCATCCCATCATCCACATTTCATCAAATCAATCTTCATTCATCATTTCATCCTTCAATCATCAAATCATTCCAAGCAATGATCCAAATGCAAGTCAATCATTAATCTATACCAATCAAGTTAATCAATCAAGCCAAGTTATCCAAACACAATCCATGGTCTTGATCCTAGCCTTGTTGTAAGCCAAATAAATCAGCCAATTAGTGAACCAACTTAGCAAACAACTTTGTGTTGATCTAGGGATATAGCTTTCCCTGTAATGACAACACTCTCGACTATCAACAATCAGCAATCAATCATTGGTTTACAGCTTGATAGGGGCAATACCTTGTTTGTTTTTGAATCATTTGTGCATGCTTGCTTGCTTGCTTGTGTGTGTTATCATTTTATCTTGCATTTGTATCATATCAATATCATTTCCAGCTAATATTCATATCTTGTGTATGTTGGAATAGCTTTTTGCACTATCCTTTGCATCTAAGGTCATATCATACCTTTTGTGCATTAGGACTTCAATGCTCTAAGTTTTCTTCCTCATACGTCAGACAAGGTTGTATTACGCTGGGGCACGAGACACAACATCACCCTGGTCCTTATACCTTGGTGCATAACGTCTAGTGCTATATCAAACATCATGGTTGCTCACCTTCCATTGCAGCATAACACATCATCATTTCTTCTATCTATTCCCTTATCTTTCTTTCTTAGCCAAGCCATTTCTTTTCAAGAGCCTACCCGTGTTTTTCCAACCCACCTAACCTCTCGAGGGGGCATCATCATCCTATCTCTCCATCATCATCATATCTTTTCATCATCATCCTCATTCTATCCTACATCATTATCATCATCCCTATCAATTATCCATACCTTATCTTCTTTGAAATGATGTTACTTGACATAAATCTTATCATCTCGAACATCATCTCAAAGAGGGGCAAAATGTAGACACCCAAAATTGTCCCAAATTTGTGTATGTCTTGCAACACCTTGTTAAAACATTATCCTAGACATCATGTAACATTTTGTCCTAAGTTCCCTAATCCATTAGCTAATTAATTAAATAAATTTTATTTATTTAATTAAAATCCCATCTTAATCCCATCCTTATCCCACTTAGCCAATTAATTAAATAAATTTTATTTATTTAACTAATATCCAACTCATATCCCAACTAATTCAAATATTTTATTTGAATTAAGTTCTCACATTTCATTATAAGCTGACTTTCTAATTAATTAAATAAATTTTATTTATTTAATTAATTTATCTTATCATTTAGCCGACATGTGTGCCTCTTTCATTTAAAAAAGATAAGTGGTACTACAGCCTTTTATTTAATATCTTTCACATGTAGTACTTTTTATGTACACAAGCACACATGAGCCCTATTCTCCTTGACACTTGTCAAATGACTACAACTCCCTTGAAGAGTGGGATAACCAAATCAATCCTAGCCGTCCACATCAATCAATTAGCTTTTTAATCTCAGCCGTCCATTGGAACCAAGCCTTTTCTATAAATCAAACCCCTCATAAGCCATTAGAATGCATTGAGCTTCAAGTAACATTATGCTGTTAAAATATCATTAGAGTCTTTGCATCCTTCATCTATCATTCATTCTATCATCTTCATCTTAATGTTATGCTGTAGAAGTGAGCACCCAACATTCCTCCAACAATAATCCTTCAAAATCTTGCATGCTCATGCGAGGTGGAGAAGAGCAATGGAGATAAATCAAGTATAGTGTGGAGATCGGTTTGCATTTACAATTGTTATTGTGATTTTCATGTTGTCTTGTGCTTCATTGTGCATTGCTAGGGTTTTTATCATGGTTGTTTATTCATTTGCCCTGATTTGCAATTTTACCCTAACTACAATAGGGATCATGCAAGGACATAAGTGCTTACCTTCGCACTATGTTCAAACCCTAAACTAATTATCTCCCCATACTTAGACTATTTTCTATTCTCCCAGACTAGTTTGCCTTGACCATATTATCTCTTTCTTTGTACAAGTCTGTCTATACATTTTTATCTGCTATATTGACATCAATGACAACACATATTGCCAACATTGCAAAACCAAAATGCCCCATCAACATGTGACAACTCTTCTACGACACTTTGACGTATATATGACAATGAAATATCAACTTCACTTGATGTGAGACGTATAAGCGAAACCATCGCCAAACTAATTGAAATGCATAAATCAATTTGCCAATCATGAAGACATATAAAATAGTTGTCAGATAACTGTGTCAAAATCAGAAATGCTTGATACTCAACCAAACTGAACCTACAAAACCAAAACTAAAATATCAAATATTTTTGGTTGATGCGGGATAGCTCATTCACTTGAATGCTCCTGCAATGTATAGAAAAAGTCAGACTTTTTTTTAATCAAATTGCAGTCGAGTCAAGTTTGAAGAAGAGTTTCTTTACTTGTGTGTTGGGTGTAGAAAAGTGTAAAAGGTTTTTCCTCTCTTTATATAAAAGAAGCATGTACTATTTCCTCTGTAGTGCCTCACTGAAAGGAAGGTGAAATACTTTGTTTTCTGTGTTTTTTTATGAAATAGCAGCTTTGTTTAATCAAAAATATGTACTCTATTTTGTTTGTGTAAAGAGATGCTCATATATATACATATACTTATGATAGCAACTTTAATCCTTTCAACACATATGTATTTTGTTTTGTATGTAACATGTTTAATGTTTACATTATCAAAGTTTTTATTTTGTATGAAATGTAAAGAGCAGTAGCTCTGTGTGTTTTTTATCTTCCATTGCCTTTTCCTTAATCAGGATATAGGAGTTGTCAAGTGTTTCCCTATGGAGTTATTTGAAGTGGATTACAATTCAAACTTGTGACAAGTTGCAGACCATATAAGACATTGATGAGCTGAATGCATTGGAAAGTCATCAATTGTTCAATTGTCGAAGCTACCATTTTTTGCACTTCAAAAATTCCTTGAAATGATTAGCATTGTGAAATGATTAGCATTGTGAAATGTGGGAAGCTACAGAACATAACTTTACCAAAAAAAGTTGTTGATCTCTGAATAAAAGAATGCAGAGAACTGAAAACAGTGACAGTGATTTGTGATCATATTGAATGTTTGGAACTATAGTAGTTGTCAAGTGTTGCCCAATTGAGCTGTCTAAAGTGGCTTACGATTGGAACTTGTGTCAAGCTGCAGACCATACAAGGCATTGATGAGCTACTTGCATTGGAAAGTCTGTAGCTTCCATATTGGAGTAATGTAGCAATATGGCATTGCATTTCCATGTTGAAGGTACTGATTTGAAGAGTCCTTTAAACATTCAACAATATTTCTTGCTCTAAAAGGAAAGAAAGAGAAAGTAAAATGTTTCAGTATTGACCTTAAGTTTTGTTTTCCCTTCCTTGATTTTCTTAAATAATCTCTTAAGCCATTGGTAAATGAAAATTGAGTTTTTCTTTTTCATTTTTAATTGTAGAGCATGCCCCAAGAGCTTCTCATTTTGACTAGAGAAGCAGTAGATAGAGCGGTGTCGAAGTTAAATCCACTTCTCTTTTCTGACGCCAATGCAGTTTTTTCAAGAATTGGTAGTCTCATGAGTGGTAAATGGATGAAAATAATGTTAGAATTGAGTGTAGTCATCTTTTGATATATGGTTGTGATTAATGATAAATAGATACCTTGGAGAATGTTATGATTTGAATTTGAAGATGGAATATGGAAAATGGATAATTACCATCATAGTTACCAACGAAGATAAAATAAGGAGTTACAATCATGTAGTTGGAGATGTTCTTGAGATGCATAGAATAATGTAGTTGGGGTATTTGACCGTGCATAACTAAGTGGATAGCTAATATTGAGCATTTACTATTTAAATTCAATTTTTTTATGATCATATATGGACTTAAAAATTATCATAGTGATGTTTCAAGGTTATATCCATCCTTTTATATGACTGGAATTTTGTTTCTCTCTTACCTTTTAGAAATATAAAGTTGTTAGTTTGTAATATTAAAATAGAATAAATTCTTTTCTATTTCAATAAATATTAAAACAAATTAAAAATTAAAATAATTAGAGTAAATTAAAACTTTGCATTTTAATAAATGGCTGTTTATTTTCATTAAATTATTAAAATATGTTGAAAAATAATAAAATGAAATGGACTTGCAACCTATTTTTACATTTAGTCTATTTACTATTGACCATCAAAATTTTATTTTCAATTTATTCATAAATATTAAATATACTTGGTTTTCATTATATTACAAATAAAAATAAAATAAGTTAAAAGAATTATAATAGGGTTTTGTCTAAATGAATGCTTTAAATTTTGTGAATTAATTATTTCTTTTTGTAGAATTTGTTGGTTTTTTCCCTGACTGGATGTTCATTCCCAGATTTCCCTACAAAGTAGCCATCAGTGATCAACAGGATCTCTAAGCCAGGGGCCAACAGTATAGGAGATAGACTCTATTTTTATCTCCTCTTCTTCTTCAGGCTCTGCAAGACCTAGGGGGGTATTCCCTATTCAACACCCATGAGAATATGCTTGTGGGTTGGCTTGGGATGTTGATACAAAGCAGATAAATCCTCCTGTGTGAAGACCAAAACTATGAGATAAGTGCAAAGGGGCTAGCTTTGGCCTTATGTTCAGTTGTGAATCAGAGGATCTTGGTCCTAAACTACTTCTATAATCCTAATGGTTTGATTTGGAAGTTTGAGTATGATTTATGCGTTTGGATGCAAAACTAGGACCTGGTGTGTAATCTCAACACAGAGCTAGATTGGTGCCTATCCAGGGCTTGGAGTCAGTAGACATACACCTGTGAATGATCAGCATGAACAAACTAAAACTAGATTTCAAGGGGATTTGTGTGATATCTGCCTTACAGACACCTCCCAAAATAGAGTGTTAAGTTATCTCTACTTATGGTATCCCTATTGCAGTATATTCTTCCCAACACTTAATCTGAAAACACTTTAATCTACCCCTTGAGTAGAAGTTGAAAGATCAAGCATTCAATACAGGAATTCTATATTCTAGAATACCAGACACCCCTTAGATATCTAGATTCAGAAGAAGGACACATGCAATATTGGAGACAGACTTAACAAAACACATGCAAATACAGTATTACTCATATAAAATCAATCATGAAATCGGTAGATTCATGATTGAGACATACAACAAGAGATACATAAACTCACAAAAACTCCTGCATAGAGCAACCAAAACCAGTTGTTTTTTATTACAAAGCCAGATATGTCCAGTTTTCAACAACCTCTCAATGAGAAACATAACCTGCCTAAAAATACTGCAAGGAAAGTCCTCAGCATTAATTACATGGCAGACCAAAATTTGCCAGATATAGTACATTGAGAAAATGGCACTCAACGCATTGAATGCAGTAGATAAGGGAGGAGACAGGGGAGGCTTCGAGCCGTGCGCGGCCACCTAGGGATTCATATCTTTAATCGGGCAGTTTGACCATTCACGTCATCGCCCATACCTCTGCAACAACCGCCATTAATGGCGTACCAACCCGCGGCCTTGGGAAATGCAGAATACTGTGCATCGCAAACCTTTCCCGCCAAAATGTATCATCCTGATATTTCAAATCATGCAGGATCTAATTATCCCACATGCACCCCATGGTAACCTCCTATTACTTTATATACTAGGTCGCGAGCATATATGATGTTGGTGCTTTTGCTCCTGACGATACTAGCATAAGCCTCGTCATCATCATCCTATAGCATGATATCTAGATACTCAATATATCACCTTGACATCAACATCATCATCTGCATGAGTAATATCAACTTGATATTCACTTTCATCGGTACAACCTGATGCATCGGAGGAAGATCCTCCTGCTTAGCCGATACCAAATGTCTGGCCGATGAACATCCTGATGATGTCACTGTCATGTCCTGCTGAAGTCATCAGAATATCTACCTATCGCACACCTCCTCATATCTAGATGACATCATCATCATATTGGCATGAGGATGATATTCGAAAGATAACCGAATAATTAGAAATATCACCCCCATGCATAAATATCATGCTGCACTGTAGCTCCATTGTACATCGGGGTGATGTATGAATATGACTGATACTTGAAAATATCTTCCCCTTCCTTGGAATATGATGAAGCTGATTAGACAAGTGGATATCACCCCTGCATGAACATGACATCAGCAGCATCCTGATGTTGAACAAACATAAGGTGACAAAATAACATCAGGGTGATCTTAACAAAGATCACCCGATATTCAAATATGATGACCCCGACGAAAAGTGGGTCATACTGAGAAATTTCATAGTGCCAACATCAGGATGATGTTGACTAAGATCACCTGATGTTAAAATATCACCCCATGGCAAAGATCAGGTCAGCAAATGCATGATGACCCCCACAGGGTATCCGTACATGAGGATAAATGACCCTCGCAAGAAACATCAGGTGGATGCGTGGAAATATGATGATGATGATGACGACTGCTTCCTTGGAAATATCCTGATGATGCAGCAAAACACAGAGAGGGTCCAACACTTAGGAAATTTTTTGGATTTCTAAGGTGTTGCACATCCTATAACCTTAAACATAAATTATTACCAACATAGGCTTCGATTGGGGACGTGTAGGTGCAAGACTGCAGTGAGAACCAGACTTCTCCGGGGCAGACCAGACAAAACCCAAAATTCAAAACAGGACCGACCACACAAGGTATGTACAAAATATTTACAACTATTTTACATTGTGCACACAAGTTGCTCATTTATGTGAAAAAGGATTTAAGAAATTTGTTGTGCACCGACAATTCCATTAGTTCACCATTTAGGGCTTGGAGAAAGTAGGAGTCTCCTCGATAGATATTGCTAATTTGATATGGGCCTGTCCATAAGGGTTCAAATTTGCCATGTTTACCCTTATCCTGGTTCCTTGCATTCCACATAAGGACCATATCACCTGTCTAAAAACCTCTTTGTAACCCTTTTATCAAACAGATACTTCACCTTTTACTATTTCTTGATGTTTATTTTTTGTGCCCCTGCCCTGATTTCATCTAGCTCAACCAGCTGATTGATCCTTTCAGTCATTGAATCATTAACCTCCCCATCATTCTCTTGTATGAACTTGTAAACTGGCAGGAGGTTATACATAGGCAATCTAGCTACTGCACCATACACTAATTCATAAGGTGACCTTCCAGTGGCTCTTTTCACTGTCACCCTATCAGCCCATAATGCCAACTTTAGTTTTGAATCCCGGGATTTCTTATTTTTATCCATTATCCTCTTGATGATTTTCATTAGGCTTTTGTTGCTTGATTCTACTTGACCATTTCCCTGTGGATGGTATGGTGATGTGTGAGACAAGTCAATTCCATATTTATTGCAAAAATCAACAAATTCACCTAATCTAAAGCACATTGCATTATCTGTGATTAGCTTGACTAGTACCCCAAACCTGATAATAATATTCTCCAGGATAAAATCCATCACCACCTTACTTGTAGCCTTTTTAGTAGGGATAGCCTCAATCCATTTAGTGAAGTAGTCAGTGGCAACCAGAATCCAACTGTGTCCTCCACTAGATTTCTCTGAAATTTCCCCTATGAAGTCAATTCCCCATTACTGAAATGGAGCTTCCACAATTATAGTCCTGAGGGGCAATGCACCTCATATCTTAGCTTTCTTGAGAACCTTTGGCAAGGGTCACACTTTCTTATCATTCTGTGTGCATCTGAGAAAAGAGTTGGCCACCAGTAACTAGCTCTGAGGACTTTGTGGGATGTTGTATAAGCAGGATAATGTCCACCACACACTCCAGGTGTATGTCATTTAGAATGTCCTTGGCCTGGTTTTCATCCACACATTTGAGTAATACACCATCATGATTTCTCTAATACAGTTCTCCTTGAACAATGATGTATTTAATAGCTTGCAGCTTCAAAGTTCTCTTTTGAATATCACTGAGGTGGGAAGGATAGTTCAAGTTTTGCAAATAATATACTATGTCCTTGTACCACTCAGATTCTAGCATATTTATAACTTCATTGTGCACTTCATTCACTTGGCATGCCTCTAAGTTTGACTCTACCATCAATTTTGCTAAGCCTTGTCCTCTTACCAATTTAGTAATCTGTATTTCAATATTGAACTCTTGCAATTTTTTTATCCATCTACACCTTCTTCCAGTCACCTCCTGCTGAGTGAAGATATCTTTGATTGCTGCATGAGGCACATATGCAACTGTTTGAGACCCTACCAGATATGGCCTGAAACTCTTGACTGCTCTGACTAGTGCATATGCTTGTTTCTCCATGATGTCATACTTTAATTCAGCAGCTTGTAAGGACATACTGAAGAAAGCTATAGGCTGCTCAAAACCATCCTCATTTTTCTGTAGTAGACATGCAGCAACAGTATGGAAAGAAACAACTGAAAACAATGAAATGGCTTAGAAAAATTAGGAGATTTTAGCACAGGAGCCATTTTTATTGCCTCCTTTATGTTTTGAAATGATTTAGTTGCCTTATCCTCCCATGTGATAGTTGCACCTTTCTTCAACATCTTGGAAATTTCTCTTGTGGTTTCTGTAAAGTTTGGCACAAATCTTCTAACAAATTTAAGTTGTCCAAAGAAGGACTAAACACCTTTCACTATCTTAGGGATCTAAATTCTGTCAATTGCTGCTACCCTATCAAGATCAATCCTGACTCCATCCTTGGAAACTATGTGCCCCAGGAGCCTTCCTTCAACTACCCCAAAAGCACATTTCTTTGGATTTAGAGAAATGCCATACTCTAGTGCTCTTATGAAAATCTGCTCCAAGTGTATACAATGTTGCTCTTCCTTCTTAGAATAGGTAGTCAAATCATCCTGATATACAGCCAGGATTGAGTCAATCAACCCTGCAAAAGCAACATCCATTGCTCTTTGAAATGTAGCACCTACATTTGTTAGTCCAAATAGCATCCTCACATACACATAAGTTCCCCATGGAGTGGTGAAGGCAGTCTTGTATTGTTTTGACTCCTTTACCTTCACCTGATTGTATCCTGAAAATCCATCCATCATGGATAGGAGTTCACAACCAGTCACCTTTTGTAACATGACCTCCATATTAGGCAATGGGTAATTATCCTTTAAGGAGGATACATTCAAATTTCTAAAGTCAACACAAAGCCTAATATCACCATTCTTTTTTCTGACTGGGATAAGGTTAGACACCCAAGTTGAAAGTCTAATAGGCACAATGATTCTAGCTTCCCTAAGTTTCTTAAGCTCCTCTTGCATTTTTGGAGCCAAGGTGGGGTTGATAGGCCTTTATTTTTGTCTAAATGGTTTAGCTCTAGGCTTCAAAGGAATTTCATGCTAAAATAGATCTTTTCTGTAAGCTTTGAGGTCTTCATATGACCAAGCAAAGACATTCTTATACCTTTTCAGCAATGCTATCAACATGCTCTTGATGTATGGTTTGAGCTGTCTGCCAATGTATACCTTCTTGGGGGCCTGAGATGTCCCCAAATTTATCTCCTCTAAGTCATCTTTATTTGTTGGAGATGTCTTTGTGACCAATTGGTCTCTATTGTCAAAAGCTCTTTCTAAAGCTACCAACACTCTAGGGATTTTGTTAGTCTTCAGCTGAATTACTTCTTTCCCCATAAGAGTTTCTTTTCCATCTATAATTTCTACAAAATTTTGAAAATCAATTTCTTGGTTCTCATATTCATATATGCAGTGCAAAATTCTTAAGTCCTTGTCATCATCAAACACTTGCCAACTGCATATGTTCTCTGGTACTACAGGTCTGATTTTAACTTCAACATTTGTAATGTCAGATAGGGTTATATCATCTGGCCTAATAGCCACATTAGCAAGGAAATCTGCCATGACATTTTTTGATCTCTCTACCCAGCCTATTGAAAATGCATCAAATAGTTCAATGGTATCCCAGACAGCATGCTTGTATTGTTTTAATCTTTTGTTCTTTGAGGCATACCTATCTCTAACCTGGGACACAATTAACTCAGAATCCCCAAATACCCTTAACATCTTAATTCCATGTTTGAGAGCCATATTTAAGCCTAAGAGTAAGGCTTCATACTCTGGAATGTTGTTTGTACAAGCAAATCTTAGCAAGAAGGAGAATTTTAGGAGCTTACCAGATGGAGATAGGAATACAACTCCAGCTCCAGAGCCTTCCTTTGCACAAGCTCCATCAAAATACATGGTCCACAGACCCTGCTGGTCCAACTCTTGAATGCAAAGGTCTTCCTTTTGGTTTTCTTGATCACTTGAGACAACTCTGAAATTCTCATAGTCAGTGTCTACAAAACAGATGTGTTCTTCTGAATTTTAATCTTCAACTGACTCCTATGATCTTTCTTCTCTGATCAGTTTGACATCCTTGCCATTCATTGGGATCATGGCATATGACAGGTCCAGTTGCATACTTCCACCTATCAATGCTGCCCATCTCCTTGATAACAACATACCATAATGTGGCTTTATGTCAACCACTGTTATATTCATTTTGTAGGTCTTTTCAGGATATGCTACCAGTCTAAAATCCACATCCTTTATGATTCCAATGACAGGTACCTCTCTAGCATCCATGGCATAGCATTTTCCACATGCCTTGTCTATTTTTAATCCTTCTTGTTGCATAATGGCTAGATGCATGATGTTTGTTGATGCTCCCGAGTCAAGCATACAATTTCTAATTACTTTCCCATTGATAACAAGGGAGACATAGAATGGTTCCACTTGTGATGGGCATTTTGTCATGGTCACCCCTAGATATACTTCAAGGACTTCATCCTCATGAGTGCACACGGCCTACTTCTTACCTTGAGTCCCATCATTCTGTTTGGCTTGACAAGGCACTCCTAAAATTAAAGATATTGCCCTATTCTTGATTTCTTCAACCTTCATCAGTTCCATCAATGGGATAGAAACCTTTACCTGAGAGAGGACCTGAGTTATATCAAAGGGAGCATAATCTTGTACCACAGTTGTAGCTTGTGTTGTGGCTTTGTTTTTATCCTTAGATGATCCAGCCTTTATCTTCATAGTCCCCTGATAATCATTTCTAATTTGGGAACTCTCATTTTAATCTTCAACATGGGGAATTCTATTTTCTGGTCTTTGAGAATCAGGACCTATTTTCTGCTTAAAATTTTGCTTGTTGTTATCCCACTGTTTCTTTTGTGGTTCAGTTCCTTTATGACTATGCACTGGCTGGCTTGTAAAAGTACTCACTGGTTGGTGTGAGTTACTTACCTGAGCTTTGCCTCTGAGGTTATAGTTGCTCTTGACCTGGGCCACTGCTGCAGCTGTGAGAGCCCTAATCTCTTCATCAGAAGGTCTCTGTAGGTTACTCAAGAAGTTGTGTGAGCCCTGAGCATACACATAATTATCTTCATTATCCTCATCATAAGAAACCTGCTGACAGGCCTGAATCCCATCATCTATACTCTCATCTGCATTATGAGAAGGATGCTCCCTACTTGTGGATAGCATGTTAACATCATCATCCTGTATATAATGTGGCTCATTGTATTCATCACAAGAAACATCATTGTCATACAAAGATTGAGCAATCATGCATTATGACTGTGAATGAGGCATCTGATAGATTATGCACCATGGAGTATCATCAGCAATATTTATAGCTTTCTTTAAAGGATTAGGAGTTTCTTTGGTGTGTGGAGTTCTCTGATTTGTGTTGTTAAGTGGAAATACAGGTTTACCATTATGCCAATTGGTATTATATGGCATATCATGCAATGATGGCCTTTTTTCCTATCTTTGGTAAACTTGCCTATCAGGACCTATCCCTTTTTCACTTCTAGCTAGTCTATAGCTTAGGTCCTTAACAACATTTGCCAGTTTATCAATTTCGTCTTCAGAAGCAGATGTATTACCTTGAGTGTTTTGAGGCTTGTTTGGATTCTGCAGAATTTTCACCTCATCCCTCCTATTTGTCTTGCCTGATGCTTTCCTATTATTCTTGATATTTATTGCTATCTTAAAAGCATCCCTGAGAGTAGCAGGACCTTTATCTCTTAACCCATATGCTATTTTAGCATCAAAAGCATTTATATATAATATTATGCACATAGGTTCATTTGGCCTCATGTGATGTGGCAATTTGTTCAACACTTTAGTAAATCTTGTATTAAAATATGCAACCTACTCATTTGACCCCTTAGTGATACTAGTGAATTCATTTACAAAGAAGCTAGGGTGAGTTTTATCACCATATTGCTCCTTAAACATCCTTTTGAAATCATCCCATGATGAAATGCTCCGATCAGGCAGATTTTTGTACCATTCTCTAGCCTCATCGACCAAAGATTACATGAATGACTTCATAAAGACATCCTCATGCTCAACCTCAAAGTTGTCCATGACATTTTGAAAAGCTTTCACATGATCCTCCCCTGACACAGTATTATTTCCTGGAAAATTTAGCACTTGAAGCCTTACATGCTTGTCAATGGGGTTAGGATAACTAGGAATACCATCAAAAACCAGTTGTCTAAATCTATCTAGTTGCATGGGTTGTCTATCAAACTGATTGGCATTGATATTTCTATTTACATTCTAATTTCTTACATTATTTAATGGTATCCTAGCATTGTTTGCATTCTGTCTTTGATCATTATGCTGATCCTGGACCTCATTCCTTTGCTGATTTCTTTGCATATTTGCATTGCCAAGGGTAGGAACTGAATCATTCTGAGCAATCCTTAAAGCTTGCACTTTCTGTCTCATGTCATCTCTGACTTTCATTGCTTGTAGATATTCTAATTTAGCTCTTAGGCTTTTAATTTCTTCAGCGAATTGTTCTTCTTTAGGCA
Organism: Cunninghamia lanceolata; assembly: GCA_027924645.1. NCBI lineage: Eukaryota > Viridiplantae > Streptophyta > Pinopsida > Cupressales > Cupressaceae > Cunninghamia > Cunninghamia lanceolata. Next base: position 43,140,999 of record BSBN01000072.1, on the reverse strand, counting down.
TGGAAGTAGATGGTCTCATACCATTCTGGTCATCATCTTCATCATCCCTCAGAGATTCTGCCTCTTCAAATCTTTCACCAAGGTCTAAGAAAGGGCGTTCTTGGAACACCTCTGACCTCATTCTTAAACTACCACCCTGTTGCCTCTCATATGCACCTTGGATATCAGCTTCTGCATTTGAAAAATAAGGCACATGTTGTCTTGATGGCCTAGGGTTGTCTTGAATATCATCATTATTCCTGGGGGAACCCTCATGACTAACTGAGACGGTTCCTTTTCTTCTATACATCATCTTTCTAGGTAACTCTTCTAATAGAGGATTACGCAGGGATCTTCTCCCTTGCATACAAATTGTTACTTTACCGGTTTGGGATATTGTTCAGAGTTGCCACCTATAACTAGGAACTATTTTCTTTTAAATCAGGGTTCTTTTACTGTATAATCCCCAGTAGAGTCACCAATTTCTGTTGGTGACTCAGATGGGCCACAAATCTATTCTCTTTTTTTATTTCTCCCCAGTAGAGTCACCAATTTTTGTTGGTTTTTTCCCTGACTGGATGTTCATTCCCAGATTTCCCTACAAAGTAGCCATTAGTGATCAACGGGATCTCTGAGCCAGGGGCCAACAGTATAGGAGATAGACTCTATTTTTATCTCCTCTTCTTCTTCAGGCTCTGCAAGACCTAGGGGGTATTCCCTATTCAACACCCATGAGAATATGCTTGTGGGTTGGCTTGGGATGTTGATACAAAGCAGATAAATCCTCCTGTGTGAAGACCAAAACTATGAGATAAGTGCAAAGGGGCTAGCTTTGGGCTTATGTTCAGTTGTGAATTAGAGGATCTTGGTCCTAAACTACTTCTATAATCCTAATGGTTTGATTTGGAAGTTTGAGTTTGATTTATGTGTTTGGATGCAAAACAAGGACCTGATGTGTAATCTCAACACAGAGCTAGATTGGTGCCTATCCAGGGCTTGGAGTCAGTAGACATACACCTGTGAATGATCAGCATGAACACACTAAAACTAGATTTTAAAGGGATTTGTGTGATATCTGCCTTACAGACACCTCCCAAAATAGAGTGTTAAGTTATCTCTACTTATGGTATCCCTATTGTAGTATATTCTTCCCAACACTTAATCTAAAAACACTTTAATCTACCCCTTGAGCAGAAGTTGAAAGATCAAGCATTCAATATAGGAATTCTATATTCTAGAATACTAGACACCCCTTAGATATCTAGATTCAGAAGAAGGAAAGATGCAATATTGGAGACAGAATTAACAAAACACATGCAAATACAGCATTACTCATATAAAATCAATCATGAAATCAGTAGATTCATGCATGAGGCATACAACAAGAGATACATAAACTCACAAAAACTCCTGCACAGAGCAACCAAAACTAGTTGTTTTTTATTACAGAGCCAGATATGTCTAGTTTTCAACAACCTCTCAATGAGAAACACAACCTACCTAAAAATACTACAAGGAAAGTCCTCAGCATTAATTACATGGCAGACCAAAATTTGCTAGATACAGTACATTGAGAAAATGGTGCTCAACGTATTGAATGTAGTAGATAGGGGAGGAGACAGGCGAGGCCTCGAGCCGTGCGCCACTGCCTAGGGATTCATATATTTAATCAGGTAGTTTGACCATTCACGTCATCGCCCATACCTCTGCAACAACCGCCGTTAATGGCATACCAACCCGTGGCCTTGGGAAATGTAGAATACTATGCATCACAAACATTTCCTGCCAAAATGTATCATCCTGATATTTCAAATCATGCAGGATCTAATTATCCCACATGCACCCCGCGGCAACCTCCTATTACTTTATATACTAGGTCGCGAGCATATATGATGTCGGTGCTTTTGGTCATAACGACACTAGCATAAGCCTCGTCGTCATCATCATCTGCATGAGTAATATCAACCTGATATTCACCTTCATCGGCACAACCTAATGCATCAGAGGAAGATCCTCCTGCTTAGCTGATACCAAATGTCTGGCCGATGAACATCCTGATGACGTCACCGTCATATCCTGCTGATGTCATCAGAATATCTGCCTATCGCGCACCTCCTCATATCTGGATGATGTCATCATCATATTAGCATGAGGATGATATTCAGAAGATAACCAAATAATTGGAAATATCACCCCCATGCACAAATATCATGCTGCACTGTAGCTCCATTGTACATCGGGGTGATGTATGAATATGATTGATACTTGAAAATATCACCCCCTTCCTTGGAATATGATGAAACTGATTAGACAAGTGGATATCACCCCCGTAGGAACATGACATCAGCAGCATCTTGATGTTGAACAAACATAAGGTGACAAAATAACATCAGGGTGATCTTAACAAAGATCACCCAATATTCAAATATGATGACCCCAATGAAAAGTGGGTCATACTTAGAAATTTCATAGTGCCAACATTAGGATGATATTGACTAAGATCACCTGATGTTAAAATATCACCCCGCGGCAAAGGTCGGGTTAGAAAATGCATGATGACCCCCACAGGATATCCGAACATGAGGATAAATGACCCTCACAAAAAACATCAGGTGGATGCGTGGAAATATGATGATGATGATGATGACCCCTTCCTTGGAAATATCCTGATGATGCAGCAAAACACAGAGAGGGTCCAACACTTAGGAAATTTTCTGGATTTCTAGGGAGGTGCACATCCTGTAACCTTAAACATAAATTATTACCAATAGAATTGATCTAAAAGTGACCTTGGTATATGAAAATAAACTTGACCCATGGAAATAACAATTCAATAAAAAAATAAGAGAAAAATAACAATATAAGAGAAAAATTTAATAAAAAATAAGGGATAACACAAGATATACACTATAAAAATGATTGTAAAATAAAAGCCCAACCTCCCAAACACACCCAATTTATTATTTTCTAAATAAAATTACAAAGTCCAAATACTTCACAAAAAGTAAAAACACAATTAGTGAGATAGATAGTTCAAGTAATAGAATTTAAGAACATTCTCAAGAATTTTTGTATGGGTTTATTTTCACACAAAAACTTGGGTACTCCCATAGTAGTTGGGAAGAAGATTTTGCATATGTGTCTGACTAATATATATTGCATCATAAAAATATTTTTCCTAACATAATTATATTCCCTTAAAATACTTAGTGCCAAATATTTATGGAAAAAAAGGATATTTAGGTTTTATCCAAAAGGAGATTTATGGTTTATTCATTTCACTTAAAATATGTCGCAATCATTTTCTAATGTGTCTTTATCATACAATGAATCAACTATTGCCACGTCCTCTTCCAAGTATTTTCCATTAACATACTGTTAGATTTAGGATAGACAACTGAGAAGGGGGGTGAAGCAGTTGTCCAAAACTTTCTTCCAATTAATCACTTAAATCCTTTTCTTAATTCAGTAGCATAATAATAAATCAATCATGGAAACATAATGCAACAATTCAAGAGCAGAAACACATTAACACATATGACATCAAGATTTTGACGTGGAAAACCTAGTTAAGGGAAAAACCACGGGGTGACTAACCCAAGATTGTATTCTCTATTAAAAGAATAGAAAGAATAAAATGGCACATGCCAATTAGGGCTCACTGCCCAAGCACACTACTCACAAGAGGCCCACTACCTATAGGAGACACACTGTCTATAGAATAATAAATATTACAAACTTGAATTGAAGAATAGCATCTTCACCATGCTTGAGTCAGTTCCATTTAAGCTCAATATTTCTACTCTACCTTTCGCTCTGCTCCTCTCTACCACACACTCATCTCCACAAGATTATGCTTGAAATGACTTTATAACTCCTTATTTATACAAGACATCGACTTAGGGATAATTATCTAAGTCGGCATACATTATAGAGAAAATACATAAATACAACATGACTAATTACAAAAAGACTTCATGCAGATCAACACATTGTCGACCATACAGATTAGAGACTTAAATCTTCCTTTAGGAACACGCCATTCTTCACAGAACATCTCCAAGATCATCTGCAGGATGTGTAACTCATCCAGTCAGCCAGACTTAGGAAGAACATCATCATCCAAATGTAATTCTTCAATTACGAGCTTAATCTTCAATTAGAACTGCCAACATGAATTGGACACAATCCAAAGATCTCCACAAGATTTCATGAATCACCAGAAACATACACACTACTTCTGCTTACTAAAATCATTCTCTCCTTCATCCAGAACCTCAAGAACATAGTCTATTATCAATGTCATATTGGGATAGATGCTTGCAGACCTCTAGACCATGAACCAATTGAGTTGTCAATTCACATTGACTTCCCAAACACTCCACCAAATCCATAGAACAAGATATTGCATTTCCAGACCTCACTGGACCTATCTGTGTCTCTTTGTCACCTCTGAACACCTGCCAGAACCAGTTTTACTTAAGTGGTCATAACTTCTTTAGATCTTCATGTGAACCTCTGAAATCTTTACTGGATTATCTTAAGACACATATCTGCAAACCCTTTGATGCGCATCCTCTAATCTTCACCTTAGCTTTCATCTTTACCCCATTGTCTTCACTGTTCTTCTTTGTTCCTGATAGGACTAATTTTCTCAATATCCTCAGCATACAGTTCATCCAATCCTTATCATCAATACAACAGGAGTATGTTGACATCAATGACAACACCAATTAGGCCCATACTTGCAACAATCTCCCCCTTTGTCATTGATGGCAACATATGATGTGAAAAACTATTTTAACCATCAAGACAAGAACTTCTCCTTACTGTCACAACTCCCCCTATCAACAACAATCATTCACATGTCTTCTCTTCCTTTCCTGCTCCCCCTTTGATTAGAAATTACTTGTTTTTCACATGTCTTCTCTTCCCCTTTGACATCAATGGCAAAGGGCACATACTTGCATCAATTCAAAATCATACCAGCTGCTCCCCCTGAGTAACAGCTTCCCAAACATCAATCCAGACCACAAGATATGACTGTGAGATCCACTGGATTGATGCACATTAGTGCACCTTAATTCAGAACCGAAGGGGTAATAACACCTAACTTCTCCCTGAGATACTCAAAAGAGTCCTTAGGTAGAGGTTTAGTAAAAATATATATAATCTGATCCTTAGAAGGCACAAACTCCAATCTGACTTCATCCTTGTTCACTTGCTCTCTCAAAAAGTGAAATTTGATGGATATATGTTTAGTCTTTGAGTGCAACACTAGATTTTTTGATATGTTAATTGCAGTTGAATTATCACAGAAGATTGTGATAGGTTCTTCATACTCCACTCTGATATCTCTTAGCATTTGCTTCATCCATAATACTTGAGTGCAACTACCTGCTGCTGCAATATATTCTGCTTCTGCAGTAGACAGAGATATTGCCTCTTGTTTCTTGCTCAACCAAGAAACCAATCTCTTCCCCAAAAAGAATGCTCGACCACCGGTACTCTTCCGGTCATCCACATCTCTGGTGTAGGAGCACCTCATAAATGATAGGACATCCTCTATTCTCAAATGATTTGTTGTAAGGCCTAGAGCCAAAATGAATTGATTGAACAAATGTGTCCCATGGATGAAATAAGTCATAAGTTGTAAGCTGATTGGCACTAGTGCATAGGTGTCATACTATGTTTGTAACTGTCTCATATATGAACCATTTTTAAGTGAACCTAAGGCAGGGAAGGTGAATCGGTTAAGATTCCACCAAAGTGTAATTGCCTTGGCTAGGTTCTTTATAAGAGCATGTGCTTGAAGAGGACAGACAGAAAAGGAGGAGACGAGAAAAGAAAAAGAAACATTTTGTAACTATACATTTCTGAGTAGAAACAATAAAGATTTTGGTTTGGTCTTGTCATAGATTTTGGTTTGGGACCATTTCACTAGTTGAGGCTTCCATTGAAACCAGTGGAATGACCCTCCTAAGGTTTTAATTTCCCTCTGTGTCGTTTAGTTTTATTTCTATTCGATAGGAGTTAGCTATTTTTTTCTGTCTGTTGTTCAGTTGCAAGTTATGGAGGTTATCGTTCTGTATATTTGTTCATGTGTTCGCGTAGTTGTAGAGTGTAAAAGTGGCATCAGCGTAATATAACCCATTGGGGGAAGATTTCAGTAGTTATATCGATCAACGGTATCTTGCCAATAGAAGGTGTATCGGTGGAGGACAAAGCAAGTCTCACCGAAGTGTCGAAGATAGCCATCGGCGTATCGGCCTAAGGTTATAGCGCTTGCCGATGCTAATAGTCTTGCCAAAGTTATAGCACTATATTGATTTATCGGTAAGAGTTACACTATCAGAAGATGAGAGGAAAGTCCCACCGATGATCTCGGTCACACCGATGAATTCAGACCAATGTGACATTGGCGTATCGGGCAAAGCCTGTGAGTGCTTGTCGAAGATGATGGTCACACCAACAAGTGAGTAGTGTGGAGTCTCCATCGGGTAGACTCATGAGATCAGTCTGAGAAGTAGTAAGGTGGCCAGATGTGTATTTCGGTACTGTGTGAACCATGAGAAGGATATTGAAAGTTGGTTGATATTTAACTCCCTGTACTACTGGTTTGATGGGTTCAAAGAATTTAAAAGTTGATAAGAAATTGGTTTCCGTTGATACCTCTGCATCAATCTCCTACCCAATCCTCATCTGTATATGCATGAAGAGAGAAATCATGATCTCTAGGATACCATAAACCATACTCAACTGTCCCTTTTAGATATCTAAAAATCCTCTTGATTGCCATGACATGAGATTCTCTAGGATCAGCTTGGAATCTAGCAGCAAGACCAACAACATTCATAATGTCAGGTCTAGTTTGAGTGAGATACAATAGTCCTCCAATCATTGACCTGTATTTTTTCTTATCAGCCTTAGGAGAGTCATCATCTTTGCTCAATTTACATCTAGTTGCCATGGGAGTACTAATTGGTTTTGAGTCTTCCATCCCAAATTTTGTCAACAATTCTTTCACATATTTGGTCTGAGAAATGAAGATTCCTTTCTTTGTTTGAGTGATTTGTAGACCCAAGAAGAAATTTATTTACCCAAACATGGACATCTCAAATTCACTTTTTATTTGATTTGCAAAAGTTTTGCACATACTATCTCTTCCTCCACAAATGATATCATCAACAAACACTTCAACAATCAAGATATTTTCATGATCAATTTTGAAGTATAAATTACTGTCAGCAGTACCTTTGTTGAAACCAATCTTCAAAAGATGCTTATCCAATCTTTCATACTAGGCTCTTGGGGCTTGCTTGAGTCCATACAGTGATTTCTTCAACTTGCAAACCATCTCACCATGATCAGACAATTGAAATCCATTTGGTTGCTTAATGTAAACTTCTTCTTCCAAGTCACCATTCAGGAAGGTAGACTTGACATCCATCTGATATACTTTAAAATCCTTGAAGGCAGCAAAGGTAAGAAATAATATGACTACTTCAATTCTTGCCACTGGAGAAAAAGTTTCTTCAAAATCAACTCCTTCTGCTTGGGAGTAACCCTTGTAGACCAATCTGGCTTTGTTTCTGACTACTTCACCATCTTCATTCAGTTTATTCCAGAAGACCCATTTGGTTCCAATCACATTCTTGTTTTTAGGTCTGGGAACAAGATCCCAAGTGTGATTTTTCTCAATTTGCATTAGCTCTTCTTCCATTGCTTTAGTCCAGTTTTCATCATTGCATGCTTCATTTACTATCTTAGGCTTAATCTTTGAAATCAGACAATACTCTTCTGAATCTTGAGCAATCCTTCTTCTTGTTTGAACACATTTGCTTTTATCACCTATGATCTAGTCTTTAGAGTGATTTAGTTTTACATACCTGGGAATTTTGGGACTTACTTGCACTTCTATTTATTGCACAGGTTCATTCAAACTTGTCTCTTCTTCCTGATTCATCGATTAGTTTGAATCTGAATTTCAGAAGGGGCTTGGACTCCTTGGATCAAAACATCATTCTAAACATCTTCATCATATTCATAAAACCTTGATGGTTTTTCAATACCTTCATCAACCTTCACATTTGTACTTTCTATAATCTTTCTCAATCTCTTGTTATAACACCGGTATGCTTTGCTTTGAGTAGAATAACCCAAGAATATTCCTTCATCACTTCTAGCATCAAATTTGCCTACATCTTCATCTCTTTTAATGTAACATTTGCTACCAAAGACTCTGAAATACTTCACAATGGAAGTGATGCCAAACTAGAGCTCATAAGGAGTCATACCAGTATTGCTTCTGATTTGTACTCAATTAAGAGTATAGACTGCAGTGCTTACAACTTCTCTCCAATAGATCTGAGGAACATTTTCTTCCATCATCATGGTTCTAGATGCTTCCTGGATGGTCCAATTTTTTCTCTCCACTACTCCATTCTACTATGGAGTCCTAGGAGTAGACAACTGTCTTTTTATTCCATGTTTCTCATAGAATTCTATGAACTCACTGGATGTGAATTCTCCACCTATATCAGACCTTAAACATTTTATGTTTAATCCGGTTTCATTCTCTACCATAGCCTTGAATATTTTGAATTTCTCAAGAGCTTCTGATTTCTCTTTTAGAAAAGTTACCCACATCATTCGGGAGTGGTCATCAATTAATAACATGAAGTATCTATCACCTTGCACACTCCTGATTATTGCTGGACCACATAGATTAGTATGAATTATGTCCAATAATTCGGTAGAAGATTGTTCCTTGCCTTTGAATGAGATTCTACTTTGTTTACCCAATTGACATTCTTTGCACAAACTATTTGTAGGTTTCACCAATCTTGGAAGAGCTCTTACAGCCTGAGTGTTGCTTATCTTGATGATATTATCAAAATTCACATGACACATTCTCCTATGCCATAACCAACTCTGATCAATTTGAACAAATAAATAACTTTTACCAGTACCAACCAAGTGGAAGATATTACCTTTTGTTTGAGTATCGGATGCAATCTCTATTATGAAACTTTCAAAGATCTTGCATTTTCCATTCTTGAATAGAAGATCATAACCTTTGTCCACCAACTGTCCAACACTGAGAAGATTGTGCTTCAGACCTTCAACATACAGTACATTACCAGTTTTGTTCTTTCCATCAAAAGAAATAGTTCCTCTACCTCTGATTCTGCCAGTAGAATTATCACCAAAATGTACCACTCCTCCTTCATATCTTTCCAAATCTATGAACTTATTTTTGTCACCTGTCATATGGTGAGAGCATCCACTGTCAATGACCCAATCATCCTTTTCTTCAACTTGGGCAGCTAGAGCTCTCTCTACAATTTTATGATTAATAGATTCAGAGGGCATTGGATCTTCTTCCTTGATGGCAATAAACACCCAGTCACTTCTGGATTTGTTTCCTGTCTCTGATTCATCATCTGTTACTCCTTCATTATCAAGATCTTCATGAACATAGTAACAATTCTTTTGGAACCTTGATCTATTAGGATTTGGCCTTGAAAATCTTTTCGGACACCTTGAAGCAAAATGACCAATCTTATTGTAGTTAAAACATTTAAAAGGTAATTTCCCCTCATACTTACTGGATCCTCTTGGCAATCTTTTTGCAATAAGGGATTCAAGTTGAGCAGCTTCTGCTTCATCTTCTTCCAGGTCTTTTCTTGTTTTTTCATACCATGATAGTTTCCTTGAAGAGTTCTCTCCTAGATCAAACTTTTATTTTCCTTTTACATATGCACTAACTTTGAATGCAGATTCAGTCTTGGGGGGGGCATCTCCAAACTCAGTCAATTCAAATGCAGCCAATTTACCAACCAATTGATCTCTTGTGATACCTAAAAAGGATCTAAATTCTTCAATAGCAACAACCTTGTATTTGTAAGAATCAAGAAGGGATTTGAGAACTTTACCAACAATCTCATCTTCATCCAAGATTCCACCAACACATCTAATGCCACAAATAAGATCATTTACTCTTGGCATAAATGCAGTGATATTTTCATCTTCTCTCATCTTCAGGTTTTCAAATTTTCCTTTCAGACTCTGTAGCTTGGCGCATTTAACATACTTGTCTCCTTCATGCAAAAGTTCTAGTTTTTGCCAAATCTCATATGCAATTTTTAGATCAACAACATTTGTCAGCTCTGAATCAAATAAGGCACTTAGAAGAGCTTCTTTAGTCCGCAGATTGTTTTCAACATCTCTGATTTCATCTACAGTACGTTGATCTGTGGAGGATCATACTTCTTTGAAGCCATGATCCAATATTGCATTCCCATACATTGCAAGTGGCATTCCATGCGACTTTTCCAAAGAGTGAAATTGGTTCCATCAAACATCAGAATATCCTTCTTGTAGGATGACATCTTAGATCTCCTCAAGCGGTTAAGCTCTTTTAGAGGAACTTAGCTCTGATACCAATTGTTAGATTTAGGATAGACAACTGAGAGGAGGGATGAATCAATTGTCCAAAACTTTCTTCCAATTAATCACCTAAATCTTTTTCTTAATTCAACAACATAATAGTAAATCAATCATGGAAACATAATGCAACAATTTAAGAGCAGAAACACATTAACACATATGACATCAAGATTTTGACGTGGAAAATCCAGTTAAAGGAAAAACCACGGGGTGATTAACCCAAGATTGTTTTCTCTGTTAAAAGAATAGAAAGAACAAAATGGCACATGCCAATTAGGGCTCACTGCCTGAGCACACTGCTCACAAGAGGCCCACTACCTACAGGAGACACACTATCTACAAAATAATAAGTATTACATACTTGAACTGAAGAATAGCATCTTCACCGTGCTTGAGTCAGTTCCATTTAAGCTCAATACTTTTGCTCTATCTTTCGCTCTGCTCCTCTCTACCACACACTCATCTCCACAAGATTACTCTTGAAATGACTTTACAACTCCTTATTTATACAAGACATCAACTTATTGATAATCATCTAAGTCGGCATACATTATAGAGAAAATACATAAATACAACATGACTAATTACAAAAAGACTTCACACAGATCAACACACTATCAGCCATACAAATATGAGACTTAAATCTTCCTTTAGGAACATGCCATTCTTCACAGAACATCTCCAAGATCATCCGTAGGATGTGTAACTCATCCGGTCAGCCAGACTTAGGAAGAACATCATCATCCAGAAGTAATTCTTCAATTATGAGCTTAATCTTCAATGCAGACCACCAACACAAATTGGACACAATCCAAAGACCTCCACAAGCTTTCCTGAATCACTAGAAACATCCACACTACTTCTACTTACTAAAATCATTCTCTCCTTCATCCGGAACCTCAAGAACACAGTCTGTCATCACTGTCATTTTGGAATAGATACTTGCGGACCTCCAGATTACAAACCAATTGAGTTGTCAATTCACATTGACTTCCCAAACACTCCACCAAATCCACAGAACAAGATCTTGCATTTCCAGACCTCACTAGACCTATCTGTGTCACTCTGTCACCTCTGAACACCTGCCAGAACCGATTTTACTTAAGTGGTCATAACTTCTTTAGATCTTCATGCGGACCTCTGAAATATTTACTGGATTATCTTAAGACACATATCTACAAACCCTTTGATGCACATCCTCTAATCTTCACCTTATCTTTCATCTTTACCTCATTGTCTTCACTGTTCTTCTCTGTTTCTAATAGGACTAATTTTCTCAATATCCTTAGCATACAGTTCATCCAATCCTTATCATCAATGCAATAGGAGTATGTTGACATCAATGACAACACCAATTAGGCCCATACTTGCAACACATACAATCTAGTCAAATCTATCTTTGTAAGAGTTAGCTATGAAGGTAGACAACCAAGATATAGGAGCTTCAATAAAAACATAAGAGAGATCAAATTGAGAGAATAATGATATTCTATCAAATGATGCAAATACACAATATGATATGATCCATATGATTGATCATGAATATGAATGAAATATACAATGAGAGGCCTTACTTATATAGGACAGGACGAGAGGTAGGACTAACTAGGATGTTGACATGTGTCTTAATCCTATGACATGAGGCAACTAGTGCACAAATATTAAATACACCTAGATGTACATTATTGAATGCACTTAGACACAAATATTAAATGCATGACAATATTATTAAATGTCCTAACTACCTCTAGAAGATTCCAAAGTCAACTTAACTAGTGAACATGTGTGAATAGGTCCTAACTAATGACTAGTTAGTTAATGTACCTTGTTCATACTATAAAGGGGAATTGTTCACAATGCTTAGGGTAAAATTTGGATTGTTTAATGTTTTAGTGTTTAGGTCTTGAAATCCTCCTTTCACCCTTAACATTCAAGGACCTAGGGTTGAGTGGCAATGCACTATCATACCCTAGGTCATTGTGAGATGTAGGGAATCTCAGATTAGGGAATTTAATTGTCAATTTTCCTACTCCTATGATCAATTAACTATTAAAACCCTAATTTTGCAAATACAACAATAAACAGATGAATTACATAAAAAGATCTTGCAAAGGGATGTAAAATGACAAATCATAGAGGATCTATTTTTGGGGTTCTGAGGTAGAGAAGTCGGGGACACAAGAGCGGGTGCCTAAGTCCAAGGCCCTACTTTTTATCTGGATCTAGAAACTCAGTCTGTAACCTATTTCTACTATTTCAAAGATTTTCCCGTCACAAAACTTTGGGGACTAGGGAGTAGGTGCCCAAGTCCAGGGGGAAATTTTCTTCCTATTCTACAAATCTGACACTTCAAGATGTCTTCCTACAACTTTACTTTGTCCAGCTCCTCAACCTGTAACCTACAACCATGAAAACTTTGGGAGGGCATTGTGGTGTTTAGAGGCTTGCCTCAATCAAGCTCCAGAGGACACTTAAGTCTCCAAACACCTTTGTCAAATAGAGAGTGTGTGCCTAGGGAGGCAGAGGAAAAAACCAAATGAAATGATGATCACAAACACAATATAATGTCACCTTGTAGTGAAGATCTCATGGGAGGAAGATGCTCTTCATTCCATGATGAAATAGATGCTCAAATCTGCAAACACAAACACATAGACCACACAAATATGCTCTTGCAACACAATGAAAGCCTTGAATCACCTTGAGAATACAATAGCTTGCTAGTCATCATCTAGTTTACAAATGAATGTCTAAACATGCTTTTTTATGCAACTACAAACACTCCTGCCAAGATTTTCACAATTTAAACTTACCGTGTCAGCATAGGACCCAAATAACGGTCATAAACTGACACCCAAAAATTGGGATTGACCCGAAATAGGGAAAGACTAGGGCATGGATGCCCAAGTTCTCCCCCCCTATTTTGCACAGGGTTAAGCTCAAGGGGTCCTCCTAGGTCCCATTTGTCATGTTACCTAGGGTTCATTCCATTGGGATGCCAAATTATGAAGTAAGATGTCCGAAATGCATGCAAAAGACCCAAGACCTAAACCTTATGAGGGAAAAGCCCCCAAGGGGACATTTTCTCATGTTACATTTAGCCCCCACTTTAATGTATGTATAAATGTGAGGCCAATACATGCATTAAAGTAAGGTCACAAACACAGCAAACACACCAAGCACAGAGAGGACACACCAATCACATAGAAAATAGTAACAAGCATGTAAAACACAGAGAAGACAGTTACAATCACACAGAACATGGAGAATACAACAAATGCATAGATGACACATTAATGCATAGAAGATAGGCATGATTCTTTTCTTTTCTTTTTCTCATATAGATGAAATGCAGATGCAAGTACTGGAAAGTAAAAAAACCTCCCATAATGCAGGAAGCACTCATCGAGCTACTCTTTAGACTACATATATGGGGCAACACACATGCAAGACACACAAAACATCCCAAAAGGCAAGAAGCACTCATCGAGCTAGTCTTTAGACTGCATATGGGGCAACAAACATGCCAAACAAAGCAAGCATGCCAAACACACACACTTGAAGCCATGGAGAAAACATGACAGACAAGTGATGGAGTGTTCCTATTTCTTGGGCCAACACTATCTCAGGCACATTACAGGCACATGCCGACGATTGGGCTTTGCCACAACAATCACTGAAGACATGCTTAAGGGTTGAGTTAGTCACAGAACTGCTCCCCACCTCCGTAGCGAACTTTGGAAAATGACAGGATGATGCAATCTGCTATGAGAAATACACCATCTCCGCCTCTGCAAAGGGCTTAAGAAAAAGGATATGCTCAATATCCCACCTCCGCAAAGGGCTTACATGATTAATTGATTGATTGCAAACAAGCTCAGGATGTAGGAAGCACTCATCGAGCTAGTCTTTAAACTACATCTAAGGACAAGCACATAGTTAACATCTACAATAGACAGCTTAGCTTATATGCCCCCACCTTAAGGTGGTTGATATCATGCATCGATATCAATCATGTTAAGGTAGGAAGAAAACACACAAGGGAACACAGACTTTCGCAAAGCCCATGCCCCCTGGAGGTGACATGTACTTTACGATCACCACATGTTCCCACAAACACATCCCTGCAAGCAACATGTTAGTGTCTACATAATCATGATAAACAACACCATCAATGCTTATGATTAAACACACAAAGATCCAAGGTTATACTACAAATTTGGAGTTTGATGATAACCGTGGGGCTATATCACGAATCTTTCTGAATCAAGCACCACCAAGGCTAGATTCAAAGACAAACAAAGGTGTACAAAGTAGAAGTATTGTTAAGGTTTGTAAATGTGATAGAAACATCATCAAATTCACTACACAAAAAGCATGAGTGCTTCCACTAGCCAAGCGTCAGATAAGATATACAACCCCATCGTCATATTAGGAACTAAGTCCATTTTTTTTATTGCTCTCAAAAGGGACACTAGGTCCGCATCAGTATAAATGTTTGTCGTCATCTACCCACTAGATAGAAACACTATAGGAAGGGAAATAATAAATAAGAGAGGAGAAACAAGTGTCTTAGGGATAGTCACATAGGAGGGTGCCCCTAAGTAACCAACCACAACGCTATGTCCGTAAGACACAACACACAACAATGAAATCAGAGTGAGAGGAAATATAGAAGAATGATGATACAAATAGAAGAAGGTCACAATAGAGGTAGTCTCCTAGTATCCCAGACCTTACAAGAGAATCTAAGGTCATCCTAGGAGGCCTAAACATACCATAACACATCATGGGGGAAACACATCACGAGAGATAAAGGGTTAGAGATACTTACCTGTAGGGTCTTTATATTAGATTTTGGAACTTGCAAACCTCTTGGAGAGGTACCCAATCATGTTTAATGCAAAATTTGAGTGGTTCTTATGAAATTCTTGTCTATTATCATATGATGTTTGTTTCTCAAATTCTTTTTTAAATGAGAATTTTTGTTGCTTATGAGGGGGAGAACCACTATTATCATTAACTGTTGATAGTCATCTGACTCTTTTCCAATTTTTGAATCTTTCTAGTATGGTAATGGGAATCATCCT
This sequence comes from Cunninghamia lanceolata, assembly GCA_027924645.1. Classification (NCBI taxonomy): domain Eukaryota; kingdom Viridiplantae; phylum Streptophyta; class Pinopsida; order Cupressales; family Cupressaceae; genus Cunninghamia; species Cunninghamia lanceolata. The sequence goes on along the minus strand of BSBN01000072.1, from coordinate 43,125,478 downwards.
ATACCATCTTACTCATCTCTATCGATTGTTGTTCTTTCTTTTCTAGTGTAGTTTGACTATCACCTGATCCATATAAGGATAACAAAGGAGGAACCTCGGCATAAATTCCATTTCTTCATGGACAAGGTGGATTATTCACTTGTTTCTTATCTACTTCAATCATTCCTATTGTGTAAGGGGTTAATGTGAGATCAATCTAATGTATAAAATCAAACCCAAACAATCAACAGAATGAAGAAACAAGAAAGACAGAAGGAGATGAAACAAATGAATAACAAATGCAAACCTTCCCTGATCTAGAGCTTTTGTTGTTTGCCTATTACAATTGTCCTTTTGCTAGTGAAGTAGGCCCTCAGTGAGTGCACTCTTTGAGCTATGTAGTAGGATGTCAATGGTAAATGGCTATGTTGATAAATATTGCTATGAAGTAGAGCTTCAAAACAAATGGGTGATCTCAAGCTAATGGTATTGGAATGTTGAGAGGAATGTGAGTAGAATCTTGCAGAGTAACAATACAAATAACCTGGATGAGTAGAATGGAGGGATGAGGCTTCTTTTATAGATTTGGAAGAATGAAGATCAATGGTTGAGAGAAGACATGAAGATCAATGGCTATGAATAAAAGTGTATCTTTTATTCATTGTGGAATATGACAATTGAATTAAATATTTAATTAGAGAAGAGGAGTGGGGAACATTGAATTAAATATTCAATAGTGGAGGACAGTGGAATATGACAGTTGAATTAAATATTCAAATAAAGAAGAGGAGTGGGGAACATTGAATTAAATATTCAATAGTGGGGGACAGTGGAATATGACAATTGAATTAAATATTCAATTGGAGAAGAGGAGTGGGGAACATTGAATAAAATATTCAATTTGTGAAAGAGATTGGGGAACATTGAATAAAATATTCAATTTGGTGGAGGATAATTGATTTTAAGATTTATTTTGGAAAATGGAGGATATTAGCTAATTAAATATTAAGAATATTTAATTATATGTGCAACATAGTGAGGTGGAAGAGATGAGGTGGAAAGATGAGGTGGATTGATGAGGTAGATTTTGTGATTTAGAAGAATTTAGGGATTTTAATTAAATAAAAATGATTTTATTTAACTGTAGGATAATGAACCGATTAAATAAATTTGGAATATTTATTTAATTGATAGAAGAACTGAATAAATATTTAGAATATTTATTTAGGATGACTCGTGTCATTTTTAGGCGTATACATTTTGCCCCTCTTTGATGCAATGTTGTTTCAAAGAAATCGATAGTCTGACAGTGATATATGCCCCAGTTTGCCCCTGGTACAAGTTTAATGACGATAGGATGCCCCCTCGGGAGGTTGGACAAGAAAAAGGTGACGGATTTTGAGACGGACAATCTCACGAAGACGAAGGGGTTGGGTTAGGTTGGAGAAAAAAAGACGCGTTTCAGGGAAACGGGAAGAAAACTAGAGGGAAAACAGGTAAGGGAAGTAGTCACAGTCATCACCTAGGCAGAATTAGGGTTGGGAGGCTATAAATAGGAGCTGGGTCCACAAGATTACTCATTTGTACACTTGTTTGATCTAGATTGGAGATAGAGAGCTTAGAGCAAACTAGGAGCAGCATGGCAGCCAGAGCAGCAGACATTCTGTGCGAGGAGCACTGATTTGAGCGAGTCCGTCGATTTGGGCGGCCAGCAGAGGCAAGACCCCCGATATGTGCTTCAAAAAATTTTCTCTAGGGTCGAGTTAGAGTGTCATAAATACACTTAGAAAATAGGTCAAATAGATGCGCTATACTGCAGAACGGTGCATATGCTGTGCGCAGTGGCACTTTTGTAATTCTGCAGCGCCTATGTGTAATTTGGCGGTGCATATGCCAGAACTACGCATTTGTGGCTTTTGGCAGCGCTTTTAGGATTTGGCGACGCATCTGTGGATTCTTACGATGCATATGCTAAAGTTGCGCATACGTGTAATGTAACGGCACATATGTTATTTGGCGGCGCATCTGTCGATTGTAGCGGCGCATATACCAGAAGCAGCGCATTTGCTTTAGGAAGCAAATTACTTAGCCAAATTGATTCGATTAGCATCCTGTTTGATGCGAGAATCGATGAGCTATCTCTGAGATTGCAGGAATCTAGTCAGGAGATGTAGTGTGTTGTTTTGATCAATTAGAAATGCTAAGTTGAGTTGACATAGTTCAATAGATATGTTGAGTATGGTATATGTGGCTTTAGATTGACACCTTGCTTTACGTGTTTGCAGGAGGATATACTAGAGACATTGCAGTCTAGGGAGACGTTCCCTATGCCCTTATTGCAGAGGTACATGCTTATAGAGCTCGACAGAGAGGCACTTGGCGCCATGGGTCTGTACCATGTGTGCTTCATGCCTGAGGTGTGGGCGAACCATGGACTACTGACAGCTGTCGTGGAGAGATTCCATAGTGAGGATGGGACCTTCCACTTTCCAACCGGCGAGATGACTGTGACACTAGAGGACGTGTACAGGATACTACACTTACCTATTGTTGGGGAGCTGGTAGAGTACGATGCGCAGCGAGATGCGGGACTCACCGAGTGTAGGTGAGTGTTTGACGATCCTGAGCTGGAGGGACAGGTCATTCTATGGCAAGAGATACACGACTATTATGACTACTTCCCGGGGATATGGCTGGATTGATCGGAGGCATTGTATGCCCCGACAGGAGATCACATGGGTTCCCCATTGGATGGGGCCGGGTCATGGAGCGGATGCTGACTGAGGGCACCTGATATGCATGGGGAGTTTGCGTACTAGCCCACCTATACCATGACATGCACCAGGTGGTGTATCATCGCAGCACAAGTCTGTCAGCTGGTGTGTTACTACTACAGTTTTGGCTATGGGAGCGCATAGTGGTGATGAGGCCAATATGTGTTTTTGTGAGGTAGCGAGGAGAGCCCTACAGCTATGGCTATGCAGGAGTTATTTCCCAACACAAGCTGGGGAAGTTGGAGTACTGGAGGCATACACTGGATGGCGTAGATGTGGTCGTCTGGCGACCATATCTGGATTGTGAGCCCTGGGATGACGAGGGAGATGAGCTGCCCTACTACTTTCAGACGAGGTGGCTGATAGGCCGGGCATGACACATATCAGAGAGGTAGATGGTGGGCCAAGTGTTGAGATAGTTTGGCAGGCGACAGGGTATGCCACAGGGACAGGCACTATTCACGCAGACACATGCAGAGAGGGTCCGATGGGGGCCGATGGCTTCATATGAGGAGGCCTTGGCAAAGCTCTGGCAGACTCCCTACGTGGCCTGGGATATGAGGATAGAGATAGCAGATGCCAGGGTGACACAGGACTACGAGAATTGGCTGGCGGCGCACCCCTTCTCGAGATACTCAAGACTAGGCATGTTGGTGCCTCGCATTGATGAGGCCAATTCAGAGGAGGAGGGGCATGTTGGTCGGGATCGTAGGGGAGGTAGAGGGGGGCAGGGTCGAGGAGGACGGGGGGGTGTAGAGAGGCCTAGATAGCATAGGAGGGTAGCTTAGGCTGAGCAGGTAGTGCCAGGACAGGTTGCCCAGTAGCAGGTACCTCAGTAGGTGCAGATACCGCCACCTTAGCAGGTACCACAACAGTAGGTGCCCTAGCCACAAGGGTCGGGACAGGCTGAGGCAGCACAGGGGCCAGTGCAGGCTGAGGTGTATGAGAGGGAGATAGCTGGCCTGAGGGGACAGGTGTGAGAGCTGCAGGCATAGCTCAGGAGGGTTGATAGCCAGTGAGAGACAGATGCAACTGTGATATCTAGTCTGACCCATGAGAGAGACATGGTAGATGCACGGGTACACCTTATCCGTGTAGAGTGGGACATAGCCATGGCCGCCATGGGGACAGATGTCGCTAGCTCCTTTTTGGTTGGGCAGGTGCAACAGACACAGGCACAGGTCAGCCAGTTGCAGACACAGTTGGCACAGGTACAGGCAGATCTTGCCAGAGCACAGGCACAGGCACAATATTACCGGGGCCTATACCATGGGGCAGTGTCAGCAAGCCAGAGGGCTGCGAGTTTTTGGAGTTAGTCTGGGGCTACTCAGAGAGCAGGTCCATCTCGATCAGGGGCTTCTGTGAAGGGTCCTCAGCAGTCAAGAGCTGGCAGTGGAGGTTCGTAGCAGCCAAGGGTAGGCAGTAGTGGTTTGCAGCAGCTAGGGGTTGGCAGTGGTGGTTCACAGCAGCAGCCAGGGGTTGGCAGTGGTGGCTCACAGTAGCAGGGATAGACTTGCACCAGATTTTGCACTTTTTTGGGACATGTACCACCATCCTCTTTGGATGCATATTGTATATGACATTTTGATTCGGAGAGAGATGACGATATTGTACACTTGGACTTCTTTTTATGATTGTATATATGATGATACAGCTTTATGATCTATAGCATATGTTATGAGATGATGATCTACTTCTATTATACGATGTGATGCATGTGTGGACTTGGCAGTTCTATCTGATGTTCTATATGAGATGCTTTTGATATGATGCTATGTGATATCTATATGATATAATGTTTTGAATGTATGCAAATGTAACATGAGTTCTATGTGATGTTTATATGATCTAATGTTTCGAATGTATGTGAATGCAACATGATTTCTATGTGATGATGCAGCTTTTGTATATGATGCTATGTGATGTTTATATGATCTAATGTTTCGAATGTATGTGAATGCACCATGATTTCTATGTGATGATGCAGCTTTTGTATATGATGCACTTAGCTATGTTTTAAATTTCTTTTTTGCTTGATGTGACATGATGATGATATATGGATGACCTAATGTATTGTATTTATGTATGCCACTGATTTGACCATGTTCATGACTAACTCAAAATGTGATATGAGATGCTCCTATATGCTTTGTTTTTGTGATGTCCAAATGTATGCTACCGACACAAGCAAGATGATAGATAGAAGAAATGGGTTTGATAAAATGACTAGGGCATGGATAGACTTTGAAACTTCATTTGATATTGTTACTCTGCATAGTTCAGGTACTAATGATTGTATGGGATATGGATGCATGGATGTGTATATGGATATAGGATGGATGTTTTGCTTTTAGAGTGCTTTATTTCATCATTGGGCAATTTATTTTTGGTACATTTTCTAAAATGTTGTAAGTGAATACAAGCATCTAGGTATAATTGAACCGAGATGACCTGAGTACTATTTACATGGGTTTTGCCTTAGCAAGCCAATACAAGCATCTAGTCAAACTTGAATCTAGATGACCTGAGTACTTCTTGCCTTTTAACAAACAAGGATTGCCCCTGTTCATGTTAAACCTTTGATATCCTCGATGATCTTTTGCTGATCATGTCCTTAGACAAGGTGTTACATTACTAAAGCGTAATCCACAGATAGCAACCTAAGAAAATGATCATGCCTTCATCATAGCACCTCTAGATTTTGGCATCCTTGAGTAGCATAGGAGGACATGATAACAAAAATCAAGACTCTGTAACTTAACCATGATTTCAACCTACAAAAACATTCTTGCATTTAGATGTGTTCATTTCCTGCTGTAATTTGAGTAAAATCATTTAGAAGGCCTTGGGTACTGTGCTTTGTGTTTGAATAGGTTAAGCTGCGAAAAGTCAGGGTTCTTGCTTGGAGCTTGGGTTCTGCTTGTACCTTCTTGCTTGGTGAGAAGAGATTCTTGCAATCTTTATTGGTGAGATGGACCGTAAGGGACTGACCTAGTGCCTTGGGGGCTCATTGTTAAATGGCCTTGCCTACGTGATGACGTAGAGGCAACGTAGTTCAGGGTAGACCCTAACGGACCTAAGACCTCGGCGAGGGAGAGTGGAGGTGGACTCAATTGGATAGACTGACTAGATATGGGATGGATGGGACAATGGAAAGCCTCAGGGGTGCATTGGACTAATGGCCTTGCCTACGTGATGATATAGAGGCAACGTAGTTCATGGACTTGGACAATGGAAACGGACGAGAGACACTATGCTAGGCTCACACTGACGAGACGGTATGGAACAAAACCTTGGTTGACAAAGCCACAAAGAGAGTTATCAAGCCATGATAGGTAGCTGTCGGGTACTTATTATGGGATAGATATGGGTCGAATGGGATGTGAGTGAAGAAAGACTGGACTCAAAATAAATGGGTTCTCAAAGATGGAGAAGGCGGTTTATCACAAGTAATGCCTGTTTACCAGGTTTTCATCACTTGTTTTTATTTGCACAAGAAGGTAGAAAGTAATCATGACACCTATTTGCCAGGTTTTTATCATGATACCTATCCAAGGTCCCTGTTTGCTAGGTTTTCACCAAAGGATGATTTTTTGTCCTTTTCTAATTTTTTGACTTTTTTTTTTGTATTTTTGTATTTTTGCCCCACTTGCACTAGGATTCTTCTAGGTATAAAACTGGTGAAGGTGCATGCTGTTGATTGGATCATCGAACAACTCACCCTCTAACGTGGCCAACTGATATGCCCCCGATCCGTAAGTAGCTACAATCACATAGGGCCCAAGCCAGTTAGGCTCAAACTTTCCTTTCTTTTCCCTATCCTGTTGATTGCGGGGATTTTCTCTAAGGACTAGATCTCCAACTATGAAGATTCTTGGGTGAACTCTGTGGTTATAACTTATTGACATCACTTGTTGATATGCTTTGAGATGGTCAAAGGCTTTCTGTCTCCTTTCCTCCAGCAACTCTAGCTCTTGTAATCTAGAGACTCTGTATTCTTCGTCTGATATAAGACCTTTCAACGACACCCTGAGAGAGTGTAGTTTGACCTCAATGGGAAGGATGTCTTCTAAACCATAGACAAGGGTGTAGGGTGTAGCACCTGTGGGGGTGTATATACTGGTTCTATAGGCCCACAGAGCGGGATTGAGTTGGATGTGCCAATTACGGCTAGCATCATTGACGGTTTTCTTCAGGATTTTCAAAATGGTTTTATTCGATGCCTCAGCTTGGCCATTACCTTGGGGGTAGTATGGAGAGGAGAAGTGGTGTTGGATTTTGAATCACTCACAGAGTTCCTAAACATCCTAATTTTTAAACGGTCTTTCGTTATCCGTTATGATGGATGAAGGAATGCCATAGCTACAAATAATGTAATTCAGAATGAAAGAGGAGATTTGTTTGCCTATGACGGTGGTTAGGGGAATGGCCTCAATCCACTTTGTGAAATACTCAGTGGCGGTTATGATGAATTTATGGCCGTTGGATGAGGGTGGATGGATCTTTCCCACAAGGTCAAGTCCCCACTGGCAAAAGGGCCAGGGTGTCGTTAAAGGTCTCAACTCTTGAGCAGGTGCATGAATCAGGTTCCCATGTATTTGGCACTGCTTACATTTCTTGACAAACTGATATGAATCCATTTCCATGTTCGGCCAGTAATAACCCAAGCGCATGAGTTTCTTGGCCAAGGAAGGACCACTAGAGTGTGTTCCACAAATCCCTTCATGTACATCTTGCAAAGCAGTTGTGGATTCTTCTCGTTCTAAACAACGGAGTAAGGTACCATCTAGACCACGTCAGTATAAGGTATCGGCGATAATGGTATAGCGAGAGGCTTGGCGTATGAAGGTTCGTCATTGGTTTGAAGATAGGTCAGGTGGGAAGGTGTTGTCCTTGAGGTAAGTATAAATCTTATCATACCAAGGTGAATCAGACTCAACTAAAAGGCATATGGTATGGTTCTCTGGAAGATCATAAGCTAGCTGTCGAATAGTTTCTACTAAGAACTCATACCGTGACTCATTCTCTAGAATCTCAAGAAGGGATACAATGGTTTCCATGGCATATGCAGATTTGTTCTCAATTCAAGGAATCTGCTCAAAAGAGATGGTCGCAAAGTATTCCTTAAAGTCATCGACCATTCACTTGTAAGGGACAAGCTTTTCATCTTTGGTTTGGTAATCATTATTGACTTGATTTATCACTAATTGAGAATCACCATAGACATGTAGCTCTCTAATTTTCCATTCGGTTGCCATCTTGATACCAATGACCAGGGCTTCATATTTAGCTATGTTGTTGGTGCATGGGAATAGCAAACAGTAAGACTTCGGAATAGTGTCTCCATGGGGAGTTACAAACAAGATTCCTGCCCCCGATCCGTGGTTGGTGTAGGACCCATCAAAGTAGACCTTCCAGGAATGTGTTGAGATGTTGAATAAGGATTCATCTGGAAAGTCAAATTGCATTGGGGTGGTGTCCTGTAGCGGTGCCTCTGCTAACTAATCAGCGATGACTTGCCCTTTGATAGATTTTCTATCTTTATATTCAATGTCATATTCACTTAGGAGCATTACCCATTTGGCTAGGTGACCTGTGAGAGCTACTTTGCTCAGGAGATACTTCAGTGGGTCAATTTTTGCAATGAGTTTTACTAGATGTGCAAGCATGTAATGTTAGAGTTTTTGTGAAGCAAAAACTATCGCGAAACATGATCTTTCTACTTGTGAGTATTGCAGTTTGTATCCCACTAAGGTTCGACTGATGTAGTAGACAGCTCTTTCCTTGTTCTCATAATCTTGTTGCACCAGAAGAGCTCCAAGAGCAGTAGGTGTAGCTGATATGTAGAGAATTAGAGGTTTTCCTTAGATTGGAGGCATGAGAATGGGTGGATTCAGGAGGTACTCCTTTAGCCTGTTAAATGCTACTTTGCACTTCTCATCCCATCTGAATGGAATGTTCTTGTGCAGGAGGTGACTGAATGGTTGGCACTTGTCTACTAACTATGATATGAATCTGCAGATTGCTTGTAGCTTGCCTTGTAGTGATCTTAGTTGTGTAAGAGTCTTTGGAGGTGGCATGTCTGTGATAGCCTTGACTTTTGCGGGGTCCACCTCTATTCCATTTTCTGACATGATGAAACCTAACATCTTGCCTGAAGTGACTCCGAATACACATTTCTTCAGGTTCAATTTGACTTTGGATTTGTCTAATCTCTGAAATACTTTTTCTAACACATCCAGATGTGATTCTCTTGTGAGTGACTTTGCTAGGATGTCATCGACATAGTCCTCCATTGTTACATGCATCATATCATGGAATATAGTTGTCATAGCACGTTGATATGTGGCCCCTACATTCTTTAGCCCAAATGGCATGACGTCCCAACAAAAGGTGCCCCACGGGCAAGTGAATGTTGTCTTGTGCTAGTCTTTTGGTGCTATCCTGATTTGGTTATACCTGGAGAAACCATCCATAAGAGATAATATGGTATGCCCTGCTGTCAAGTTGACTATGATATCTATATTCGGCAATGGAAAATCATCCTTGCAGCAAGCTTTGTTTAGGTCTCTGAAATCACTGCATAATCAAACTTGACCATCTAGTTTAGACACCGGCACAATGTTGGATATCCACTCCGGGTAGTCTATAGCTCTAATGAACCCCACATCCAATAATTTCTTGAGTTCCTCTTTGACCAACAGTGCTATGTGTGGATGCATCTTTCTAAGCTTTTGTTTCACTGGTTTTACTCCTGGGTCTAATGGAAGATGGTGTAGAATCAAGTTTGGGTCTAGACCCGGCATGTCTGCATACAACCAAGCAAAAATTGCCCCTCTTTTTCTTGAAGAACGGTACAAACCTGGTCTTTTCTGGTGGGGTAAGAGATTTTGCAAAATGAATGATTTTAGGATGTTCTTCTGTACCAATGTTGACTGGCTCTGTAGGTTCCACAACAATCTGAGACTTCTCCTGATGCATGTCATCAGGGAGAGTGTCAAGCCTTCCATCATCAGGTGCCACAGTTGGGTTTTCACCTTCAGATGCATCCTTTCTTTTTACTATTTTGGGATTTGACACTGCCGCAGAATGGTTTTCACCATCAGATCCCATTTTTATCTTGATATTTTTGTGACTAGAAGGCTTGGCACCCTCTCTAAAATAAGCCACAGTATTAAGTTCAATAGAGAAGCCAGCTTTATGATCTCCTTTGGGTAGGTGGTCCCTAAGGTTCATATAGTCAATGTAGGCATCATCGTTTTGGAACATGTCTAGTTGAGGGGTTCCTCGTAGATCCCAGTCAATAAGCTCAGGATGCACAAGGGGGATGGAATCGGAGGATAGGTCTGATTCATTGATGGTGTGAATGGATATGCTAGGAGTATAGGAATGGGTTGTATTCAGGATGGTACCTTCCTCCAAGTTGTTTATTGCGATGGAATTTGAACCTTCCTTGAAAGACATAATCTCAGAGATGGGCAAATTAGACTCTAGTGGTCTGTTCCCTTGCGTTTGCCCCTCATGGTAGGGGCTAAGAGTTTGGATGGTGTCAACCTCTTTGTCGTTGTAGGAATGCTCTGTTAGCTCATCCCACTCATATTCATTGGAATCTATGTCACTGTCTTCTTGGAGTGTTTGGATCATTTCTACAAGACAGGCATTTTCCTTGGTTTTACCCCTGCCTTTGTACCCTAGGCCATTTGTGTTTCTAGCCGATGAGGATGGAGAAGGTTGTATAGGTTCAATGATTCCTTCTTTTCTGAGGCTAATGGGGCCTTGTCCTTCGTATCCCATTCTGTGCAAAATTGTCTCACCTCGCCCATAGAGTTCTGTTGGGAGTCTAGGCAGATCTTGGGGTGTGCTTTCTTCTTCAGTATAGAGCCATTGCAGGATATCTCGCTCCTTTGTTTCATCAGATAAAGTCCCCCATTTTACAAAGGGAGTTGTGGGAGCTACAGGCAGAGTAGATGGCTTTGGAAAATGCTTGGGTTTGCCAAAAGATCTAGGAGACAAAGGTAGCTTGGCAAGATTGAGACTGTGCTCAATTGAATACTCTCCCACCCCAGTTTCTTTTATGGTAATCTTTTGCTCTTTTGGTTTTGAGGAGGAAGCTTCAGCGGTATGGTCCTACTGTTGGGTAGGAGAAATGTGTGCTCTGTTGTTAGGTATGACACATTTAGGTTTTGCACGGAAAGAATTGCAGTGTTGGTATGGGTCAGGGTCGCCTTGAATGGTGACTTGCTTGCCATTGTGCGGGAATTTAATGCATTGATGGTAGGTTGAGGGGACATCTTTCATGGCATGAATCCATGGTCTCCCTAGTAGGATATTATAAGCGAGCTCCCAATCAAGGACTTGGCACACCACATCTTTTATTACTGGTCCCACTTGAATGGTTAGGACCACGATTTCGTTTGTGGTTCTTTCTTCCTCGTCGTAAGCTTTGATGGTAATTTTCTTCCTTGGATCAACTACCTACTCGGAGAACCCCAGTGCAAGGACTAGCTTTAATGTGCAAGTATTTAAAATAGCACCCCCATCAATGAGAACCCTCTTGATGCGGTGTTTGTGTATGAATGCGACAATGTGCAGGGAGGTGTTATGAGGTTGGGATACAGAGAGGTCATCTTGCTCAGAAAATGATATGGAGTTGGAGGATGTCAGATTGCCTACCATGGTCTAGAACTTTTCTTGGGCCAGATTAGTAGGGACAGTGGTTTCCACTAAGGCTTTTTCAAGGATCTCCTTATGAGAAGGAGATAGATGCAGAAGCTCCAATATAGAAATGTGAGCTGGAGTTTTCTGTAACTGGTCGATGACATTGTACTGATGGAAATTGGATGGGGATGGTGATGACCTTGGAGGGGGAGTATTGAGCATGACTTTACCACTGCAGGTAATTATGCTACAACCAATTCTATTAGGTCCTGGTTGTTGGTTGGTTGAGATGACATTGACTTGCAAAATTTTCTCAGAAATGCAGCTTATGGTGTAGTCAAATTGCACACTTGCATAGTTGGCATTATTCGTCCTGCTGTTCTGATTTAGCCGGTGGTGATTATTGTTGTTATTGTTACTGTTGTTGCCATTTTTATTGTAACTGTTATTGTTGTTGTGGCTGTTGTTGTTGTTGTTATATGGTCTGTTGTGATTTAGAAGTGGATCCCTGTAGGCCACATGAGATTCGTTAGAGGTATGTTGTTGTGTCCCTCCCTGATTCTGATCTAATATATCCTATATGACATGTTTGAGGCGGATGCAGTTGTTAGTTGTATGCCCCCTTCCTTGATGATATTCACAATAGTCTGTGTCCTTCCAGTAGGGAGGTTTGACTATGGGCTCGTAATCACTCGTTGGCGGTAGAGAAACCTCATTGTTAGCCAACAATTTCCTTAGGGCGGACTCTTGGGACTCACCTAATGGTGTGAATTTTCTCCTTGGGTTTGAACTGAACCAAGGTTGGGGCTCCCTTGTGGGTGGTTTTTTGAGTGTACTATTGTTGGTTTCTCCCTTGAGAGTGAAAATGGGTTGTTGTTTGGGAGCTGCTGCCTTAGCATCTACTATTCCATCGTTGACTACATTTTTGTTCTTGGTCCAGAACTTTGACCTATCCGTTGTGTAATTAGAAGTAGGTGTGTCTTTGTATAGCTTGATGGTTCCTTTGGTGATCATAGCCTTTTCAATGAATAAGCCCATTTCAATGACCTTTGTGAATGACGTAGGGCATTGTATCTGTATCTGATAGCTAAGATCAGTGTTTAGGTTATGGACAAACATCTCTAATAGTTGCTTCTCAGGCATATCATAAGAACATTTACTAGCTAATTGTCTCCATTGTTGTAAGAAGGTGTCGAATGACTTGCCACTCTTTTGCTTGGTGTTACAGAGATCTAGCATCGATACCTCATGTTCGATGTTGTAAGAGAAGTGTGTTATAAATTTATTGACCGGTTCATTAAAGGTTCTGATTCCGGGTGGGAGACACGAGAACCATTCCATAGCTTGACCCCCTAAAGATCTTGGGAACAGTCTCATCAAGTAGGTATCGTTGTGAGCTACTTCTAAACATGTTGCATTGAATCCCCGGATATGATCTTTAGGGTCCCCCTTCCCTTTATATTTATCGAACTTGGGTACCTCGAACCTGTAGGGGAAGGGTCTCATGTCTAGACTTTTGTCAAAAGGGTAAGGAGCTATGTCTTCCAAGGAATAGTTCTTGGTATTTGTGCCCGTTGTAATATCTGATATTTGTTGTGTGATGGTCTCGAGATGCTTTTGCATTTCTTCCATAGGAGCATTTTGATCGATGGGTTTCTTTCCTCTATTATTTGTATGCGGGACTATGTCATTTGTACTCCTCTCATGATTATTGTCTACAGTTTCCATGATTGTATTTATATCAAAGTCTGCGGGGAGTTTGATTCCAAGGCTAGAAAGATGATGGAAATACTTATGAGGGTCCTCATGGAGCACTTTCTCTATTATGCGTTGGAATTTTCTGTCTTGTATGTGTGCTTCATACTCTTCTTGAGAAATTTCTTCATCACCATCCTGAGTTGGAAAGATGTGATTGGACGGGCCAGCCATTTCTATTTACTTTTTGTACTGGGATCGAGTAAAGACAATGCAAGGTGACGTGGGATGGAGTGGACTAGGATTAGAAATTATGGCAAGGTGCCGACTTAGACTGTTGTGAATGTGATACTTAGGGCAGGACTTGGACAAAGGATTTTTTCACTTAATGACTTCAAGTAAGACAGTTGACACATGACGGTAGCCACTAGTAAGGGTAGCCAGTACCTATCTTACTATGTAGGGACTAGTCGCTTCAACAAGACTACTAGCAAAGGTACTGTGACCTACTAGGCTTACGTGAATTCACTAATGATACGAAAAGGGACCTATGTCGAACCAGTATGGGATAGATTGGCTTACACTTTGACAGAAGGCGGATGGGTGATTGACGGGACAGAGACACTTTGGGTAAAAATGAATGAAGATTGATTGTAAGGCTGAATCTAATCTCAGAAAGTGAAGCTAGGCTGAAATGGGTGCTCCAAATAGGTGAAAATATTTTCTCAAAAATAGTGCATGTGCTCACTATCGTGTATGCACAGAAACAAATGCACCGCAGAAATGAATATATGCGCTGTAAGTCACGGTATATGCACAGCACTGGTGAAACACAAATGCATAGCAACAGTCTGCAAATGCGTAGCAAGTATATATGTATGTGTTGAAAGTTGATACAAATGGGCAACAAGAATGGATAAATGCACAGCTCTGCTTTTTTGGCAAAAATTTTAGGATTTTGCTACTTTTTTGGGTATTTTTCTCTGGCTAGGAAAAGGCCTTCTTGATCTGGTTTTATGAATTAACAACAAGAGAACACAGCAAACACAGAATATTTTATTGTTTTTCATTATTTTTCTGGTTTTTTCGATTCTATTTTGGACTAAAACTGAACAAAAACAAGTACAAAGATCCTAGCCTAGAAATGGATTATAAGGGATTTTGGCCATTAACACAAGAGGTATTTAATATGGGCAACCGTTTAAGTGGTTACACATGTGGCGGCACTACCCTCCATTATGGAGTCTCCCAGCCTCAAAGGGTTGCACCTTTGAAGGTTTTGGGGGAGGTTGGCCGTCGGTGTAACATAGCAGCACTTGTTGCAGGAAGTTTTCACCTCAAGCACAATTTATTTTAAGTGGCTCGGTATGGATTGGCTTTAGCTTGTTACCACTCAGGGTCGTTCCCACTTGGACAAGCATGCGTCCAAGGGCAGGCCCCTCCTAAAGGTTAAACAGATAGAATGACAAGTCTGGCACTCTGATCATCCAGTAAGGAGAGAGCATAAGCCTATTGTCATTCGTCAAGCACAAAAGACACTGATTTATCCAACCTATTAAAAGTAGAAAACCTAGATGGGTTAATATACTCAAGCTCAGAACTTTGAAGTGATTTCAGCAAGATAGCATTGGTTCAGTTTTATCCTCAGAAGGCAATGGTGAGTTTAGTTTTAATCCTCATAGCACGAAATAGTTAACTTTGAAGTTTTGGTCTAACAAGATAGCAATGGTTCAATTTTAACCTTCAAATCAATGATGAGTTCAGTTTTAATCCTCGTAGCGCGAAATAGTTAACTTTGAAGTTTTGGTCCAACAAGATAGCAATAGTTCAAATTTTAACCTTCAAATCAATGATGAGTTCAATTTTAATCCTAGATAGCAATAACTTGGAAAATGTTGTAATGCAAGAAACAGCTGATCCAATTACTTCTTTCCTAATTAGAGCTAGGTGAGGATTTGAATGAACATCAATTTTACTATCCTTTAGAAAGTGAAGTGTGAACTATTTAGATGCAACTAAATGGTACTACACCCGAACCTATCCTACAAAATAGCTCCAGAGAACACCTGCGAAAAGGTTAGTGTTAGCAAACTTTCCTAAAAAAAGCACTAAGACCATTATTTATTACAGATGCGCAGCCTTAGTGACTGAATGCACAGAGACAATTAACAAAAGCACAGCAAATACAGATGCACCACCAAAGTACATATAAGCGCAGTAGGAATAAGCAGATGCACTGGATATACAAATGCACAGCAACAATATTCAAATGCACCGTTTAAATGAACATATGCATAGCCTTTATGAATACGTTGTAACAGAGAACATATGCGCAGCAAAAATGAACATATGCGCAGCAACTATGGATGTGCAATAACAGTGCACAGAAGCCCTGCGAAATAACTTAGATGCATAGGAAAAACAGAAGTGTCGTAATAGGAGGTATATGTGCTGTAGAAATAAACGTATGTGCCGAAGTAACCTGTACGTGACTGTGCGCGACCTGCACGGAACCTGCTTTCAAAAACACTCTGAAAATGGTGAGAAAAAGGGGCACGGCCCCACGGTGGGTACCAAAATGTGTAAGGGGTTAATGTGAGATCAATCTAATTTATAAAATCAAACCCAAACAATCAACAAAATGAAGAAACAAGAAAGACAGAAGGAGATGAAACAAATGAATAACAAATGCAAACCTTCCCTAATCTAAAGCTTCTGTTGTTTGCCTATTAAAATTGTCCTTTTGCTGGTGAAGTAGGCCCTCAGTGAGTGCACTCTTTGAGCTGTGTAGTAGGATGTCAATGGTAAATGGCTATGTTGATAAATATTGCTATGAAGTAGATCTTCAAAGCAAATGGGTGATCTCAAGCTAATGGTATTGAAATGTTGAGAGGAATGTGAGTAGAATCTTGCAGAGTAACAATACAAATAACCTGGATGAGTAGAATGGAGGGATGAGGCTTCTTTTATAGATTTGGAAGAATGACGATCAATGGTTGAGAGAAGACATGAAGATCAATGGCTATGAATAAAAGTGTATCTTTTATTCATTGTGGAATATGACAATTGAATTAAATATTCAATTGGAGAAGAGGAGTGGGGAACATTGAATTAAATATTCAATAGTGGAGGACAGTAGAATATGACAGTTGAATTAAATATTCAATTGGAGGAGAGGAGTGAGGAACATTGAATTAAATATTCAATAGTGGGGGATAGTGGAATATGACAATTGAATTAAATATTCAATTGGAGAAGAGGAGTGGGGAACATTGAATAAAATATTCAATTTGTGAAAGAGAGTGGGGAACATTGAATAAAATATTCAATTTGGTGGAGGATAATTGATTTTAAGATTTATTTTGGAAAATGGAGGATATTAGCTAATTAAATATTAAGAATATTTAATTATATGTGCAACATAGTGAGGTGGAAGAGATGAGGTGGATTGATGAGGTGGATTTTGTGATTTAGAAGAATTTAGGGATTTTAATTAAATAAAAATGATTTTATTTAATTGTAGGATAATGAACTGATTAAATAAATTTGGAATATTTATTTAATTGATAGAAGAACTGAATAAATATTTAGAATATTTATTTAGGATGACTCATGTCATTTTTAGGCTTATACACCTATGATATTATCATAGTCCAAGTAATCATCCTCATCTACTTCCACTAAACCCTGTTCCATCATATTGGTTTCAGTATGCTTAGGGAAAGGATTAGTGAAGATTTGTAATTTCTTATTCGGTGGAGAAACTGACTTATTTCCATTATCATTCACACCTGATACCTAGATGACATTTGAATCAATAAGGTCCTGTATCTCATGTTTAAGATGCATACATCGTTCAGTGTCATGTCCTTGCATTCGATGATAATGACAAAAGGCATTAGCATCGAAGTAAGGTCCTTGTTTATTAGGATCAACAGGCTTGATCGGGGGAAGCTTCAGAATGTTATTACTCACGGCTTGGTTCATGATAGAATGATAAGACTCAGATATCAGAGTAAACTTTCTTGGTTGATACGATTCTTTCTTTGGATTGGTGATAGCTGAAACATTCAAAAAGTTGTTCATATTCGGTCCATTAATCTGTTGATAACTGAGAGGAGGGGGTGAATCAGTTATCTTAATTAATTTAACTTTATGTTCTTCTTTAACAACTAGTGCAGCATCAAAGCAAATAAGCATCCATAAGCATGAGAGTAGAAACAAAGTCAATACACATAACACAATGATTTTGACGTGGAAAACCCTGTTAAAGGAAAAAACCACGGGGTGACTAACCCAAGAATGTGTTCTCTATTAGAAGAATAGAGGTACAAAATGGCACTTGCCAATTAGGGCTCACTACCTAAGCACACTACTCACAAGAGGCTCACTGCCTACAAGAGACTCACTATCTACAAGTTATAAAGAGAGTAACAAGATACTTGAACTGATGAGAAGAATCCACCTATGATGGAGTTTAGTTCCGGTTAGGCTCAGTATACTGATCTACTGCACTTCATCCTTTCTTTTCTTTAGTGTTGCTGTCCTTTCACATACTGGACCTACCTTATTGCTTCCATAGTGCTCTTCTGCTTTTCTTCACACTTCACACAATACAACACACACCTTCTCATCGAAATCCATTTGGTATATATATCTACAAAAAGGATTTCATCATCTTTCTAGTCAGAATCTGGAATAGTCAGTATTTCCCAAACTCTATTCTGTCGGCTGAAGCCTTGCTTACCAAGTGATGTGGATCAAAGAGATACTTATAGAAGTCATCTAAGAAGTCAGCCAATCAAGAATGATACCTTAAGAATCTTGATCACCATCAAAATCTTATCCAGAATAATGTCTGATGCTCTGCTGGCTAGTTCTTCCTCTGTCTGCACTGCCAAACAGGACCCCAATACTTGAATGCTCATATCTCTTCACTCTTTCATCACCGGAGGCTCAATTCCTGGAATCTATCAGTCAAGTTACTCCTCTCAACTTCCAAAAAGTCTGCACTTTCCAAAGATACTTCCTCTGAGAGATCTAGACCTGACTGTCGAACCTTGCCACATGTTCTATTCTTGCTTACCAGACCACAACACTCTTCAATGTGACTTCCAGTATAGGCACACCATGTCCTGTGGATGTGTGGGATGAACTTTGTTGCCATCAATGACAACAATCATGAAGCTACAATGTGTCTCTTGCCAACAATCTCCCCCTTTGGCATTGATGGCAACACTTAGTGAAAAATCACTAAGTGTTATACTATACTACCCCTTGGTTGATGCTCTCTTCTAATGTACACTTTACTGGAGCTCCCCCTTAGCTAGATTCCACATTTTTCACTGTTCCTCACTCCCCCTTTGACATCAATGGCAAAGGGTAGGGTCCGCACACCAAAATTGCCCACAAACAATATATACTTAGCCGTATAAATATATACAAGTTGTAGTTACATATACTTAAGTATATCTGCAAAAGTATTCTTCAGCTGTACAACTTCTATCGCCCAACTCTGTTTCATCCTGTCCAAAATTGAGATGTGACCACTCAACAGCAATGCAAAAGCTTCTGCCCTCTTGAGATCTATCGGATCACTGGTCTGGGCTGTGGTCTGAGCATCAGTTAGAGCCTCATGCATGGCCTCTAACTTAGGGATAATGATCCCTCTGAGTTCACTTAACCTGTTTGTTCTATTTTTTGTCTCATTCTCAAGCTTCTTTATTTCATCTATGACTGCAATAGTCTGACATTCTTGATTTACTATAAAAGAGGAGAGAGGATAAAAAATTTGAGATAAACTTGTCAGTTTATCCTCTTACTCTTTTACTTTCTTCTCAATATCCTTGGTCACTTTAGGCCAGGATAAACAAAATTTACAGATATCTCTACCATCTTTAAGAGCATTTTCCAAGCTCTTTATTCCAATATCCATAACTCTCCTATCATTTGTTATTAGACCCTATACTTCAGAGAATCTTTTGTCCAAAAACTCCTTCCGAACCTTTTCTTCTGCTAACTTCTTTAAGGAATCAAAATGCGTATGAACAAAATTTACAAGAGACTTTAGATTACCAAATGTGGAGGCCCAAGAATCCTTTTGGAAGGATGGCATAATCTTCTCTAGAACATCGGATGCAGCTTCTATGAGCTCACAGTCTTCCATGTGAGACTTCAGAAGTTTTTCTTTTGCCTTTGCTTGGGTGAAGGATGCTACCTTCATGGTTTGCATTAGAGAAAGGGAATCAAAATTGAATGGACCTTGAAGCAACTCCAGTTCATCAAATTCCAACAACTCCTTGGTCAAGAAATCTTTGATTGCATCTACTGTGTCTCTTTCTGGTGACAGGGTTTTCTCCCCTTCTATAGCCTTAGCACTATCATCTATGGTCTTTTCTGTTTGACCTTCTTCTTTTCCCTTCACTTCTACTTTCTTCTCTATTCTTACTTCTCCTTTAGATCCGAAGACTACTGGGGAATCTGGATTTAGTTCTCCTTGAACTTCCTCTTCCAGAATAGAGGAATCCTGGTCCTTGGTCTTCTCTTTGCTTGCCTCTTCTACAATTGACTCAATAGATTCTCCTTTGTCATCCATGGCAGAGGGTTCATCACCTATGTCCTCTATAATAGGAATATTGAATCTTTTAAATGCGTTCCGGAGGATCTCTTCAGTCTCTTTAGCCACCTGATCAGTCTCTCCGAGCATAAGCTTATTCATTCTGTCTTTGCTCCTAAACTCATCCTTGCAATCCTTGAAGATCATGTTTATTTATTTTGGAGTGATTGAGGGATAGAGTTGAATAGCAATCTGCTCCCAGATTTCTAGATCTTTTGCTTGGGCATTGTTCTTCCTCATTTCAAGTTCTTTCTCTAAACTTTTGGGAATTAGAGAGATGATTTCAATAAATGCTTTATTGTATATGTTCAAATACTTAACTGTGGCTTCCTCCAAAATCTTTTTATCTGCATCATTGTATGCATCGTAGAATTCTGTTATTGGTTACAGGTTCCCATACATAGTGACTGCTTTAACTACATCATCTAAGGACAGAGTGGGTCTTTCAACAAACTCTTCTGCCTCTGCCTCCTTATCTTCACTGGATACTTTCTTCTTCTTCTTCTTCATCTTCTTGATCTCTTCATTTGATTTTGTCTCTTCTTCATCCTTCTGACTGATATAAGACCTTGTTGCCTTAGTGTTTGTTCTCTTTTCTCCTTTACTGGATGATTTTGCTTCCAGTTTTGATGCCTTTGAGCTTTTAGTAGTGGTAGATGCAGAACTCTTAGAGGATCTGGTCTGGGAGGGGGCTTCTACCGGAGCACTTTCTTTTTCTACCTCTTCCTTTTCTTTTTCTCTCCTTTCCATCTTTTCTCTATGTGCATCAAGTACCTCTTTTGAGATGCCATATCTTTTGGCAACATTCTCTACTTTTCTCACTTTTCTCTTCATCTTTGGTTGTCTTAGTTCCACATGAATCTTTATACTCAATTCTTCAAAGGTTCCAAACCTTTCTGCCTTGGGATCCTTGGGCTGACCTAGCATGTGCTGAACATTGATACTTCTCAACAAAGGATTGGGGAATTCTCTCTCTGGCTTGCATCATGTTCTGAAAGTTCTTAAAGTACCCCTAGAGTGCTATATTCTATGCATTGGCATTACCAATTCCATGTAGATAATCTCTGATTTGAATTGCTACTAGTCTGTCATTCTGCCATATCCACCCATTAGATCTGAGTAGCTCATTCATGTAGTAGAAGAATAGACAGAGTATCAAGCCACCATATTTGAAGGAGTTCTTCTTGTCCTTCTTTATCTTTGGGCTTGAGGAAATTTGTTGTAGAGCTCCTTTTTGCTTCTTCTTGAATGTAGAATGAACAAATGTTTAATAAGAAAAACCCCTATATTACTCTACAAACCCTAATACCAAGTTGCAATAAATGCTCAACTTAAGTCATTCTGGTTTGCCTTGTTTTACTTATTCGGATGACTTGATGAACCAGATCAATCTTGTTCTAAACATCTTGCGGATCTTTCATATCTTAACCATAGTTTATTTAGATGTTTCTCTTAGAACCCTTTAATCCGCAACTCTCCTTGTGCCAATTCCGGCACCAATTAACTGGCTGGGGGAAAATGTTTTTCCTTGTGTCTCCCCCTGAGCCAGAGCTCACTTTTTAATTTTTGGAAGGAATATCAGCACCAGATTCTAGTGCGGATCCATCCCCTACATTTTCTATACTTCTCTTCACCCAAATTTTGTTCATCTCACTTTTAACTTCATTCGCATTCACTTTTCCTTTTCCCTTGTCTTGATTCTGATTATGATGTACCAGACCTCTTTTGTCCTGATTCTTGCTTCTATAGAATTTGGTAATATGACCGAATCTATTGCAATTGTGGCAAACAACATTTCTTTGCATATTTGATTGATGTCCTCTTGATCTACATTGATTAGCCATATGACGCATTCTATTGCATGCAAAGCATCTACCACTAAATGAATTGTTCATTTGCATATTTCTACATTCATGAGATTTGTGACCATACCTTTTGCAGTTAAAACACTGTCTAGAGAAGGATGTATTAGTCTGATTCATTCTCTTTCTGCACTGATTAGCTTTGTGACCAAAGTTATTGCAGTTGTGGCAGTATCCATTGAAGGATGGATATCTTTGAGCATTAGGTTAGCTTACCAGAGGTCTTCTAGGCCTATTCCTTAGATTTTCTGACCCAAACTTCTTCTGACCTGATCCAGAGCTTTCACCTTTCTCATATCCCAAGCCACACTTGTCATCTACCCTCTTTTGGCTTTCAAGAAGAACTTCAAGTTGAGCAGAACTTATCTTGAATTTCTCTTTGTATTCATTTGTTGTTTGAAGATCCTTTTTAAGAGAGACAATTTGATCCTCAAGTTTTTCTTCATTATCTTTAGCATCTTCAAGATCAGATTCAAGATATCTGATTATTCTATCCATCTTGTGGTAGTCTTCTAATTTCTCCTTGAGAGATTGTCTTAGATCATCTTAATTTTTCTTTTCTCTTCAATTTCTTGGGTAAATTTCATAACTCTTGATTCCATTTCATGTCTTACCATAATGATCTCTTTTGATAACTTTTCACATAGCTTGGTTTTCTCCTTCAGATCTCCATTTGTATCATTTGCTTCACTTTGACTTGCCAATTGCTGACGTAGATCCTTTCTCTTTTTCACAGAGAGACTTAGTTTCCCTTTTAGTTCATTTATGAAATCATTAGCCTGTTTGAGTCTTTCCTTCAATTCATTAACTTCATAATTAGATTGCTCAAGATCATCTAGGGCAGACTGAAGTTGCTCCCTCACACCATACACATCCATTTTAATTCCCAAATCTTCCTCAAGCTGTTAGGCTCTGTTTGGAGGAACTTGGCTCTGATACCAATTGTTGATAACTGAGAGGGGGGGTGAATCAGTTATCTTAATTAATTTAACTTTCTGCTCTTCTTTAACAACTAGTGCAGCATCAAAGCAAATAAGCACCCATAAGCATGAGAGTAGAAACAAAGTCAATACACATAACACAATGATTTTGACGTGGAAAACCATGTTAAGGGATAAAACCATGGGGTGACTAACCCAAGAATGTATTCTCTATTAGAAGAATAGAGGTACAAAATGGCACTTGCCAATTAGGGCTCACTGCCCGAGCACACTGCTCACAAGAGGCTCACTGCCTACAAGAGACTCACTGTCTACAAGTTATAAAGAGAGTAACAAGATACTTGAACTGATGAGAAGCATCCACCTATGCTGGAGTTTAGTTCCGGTTAGGCTCAGTATACTAATCTACTGCACTTCATCCTTTCTTTTCTTTAGTGTTGTTGTCCTTTCACATACCGGACTTGCCTTACTGCTTCCATACTACTCTTCTGCTTTTCTTCACACTTCACATAATACAACACACACCTGTTGATGATTGCATTATACAGCCTTCTAGCCCTCTATTTAGCGCCAAAAAAACTGTTGATGATTGTTTTGAAGCAATCATAACAATAAGTTAAAATTCACATGACATGAACTGTAACTATACTTGAAAGATAAGAAGGAATCATTTGGTGATTCAACTAATCCCAAGTCTACAATGGTTCGGTTGGTCAAGTTCAGTTGGTCAATGTGAAGCTGTAATGTTCAAGGGGCCTTACGTAGTTTAGGTTTGTTTTGTGGTTTACTGGCCTAAGAATATGCAAAGAGGTCATAGATTTCAACAAGTATTCTGTTCATTTGCATAAAGGTGATACTGTGCTGCAAGTTTCAGAGGGTTTTCTTGGATTTTTTGCAGCTTTCTTCTTCATGTACTTATGAAAACTGTCTACTTAGACTCTGTTATGCATGCTTCTTCAAATTTGAGACAATTTCCTTTAGATTTCTACATTTTCAGCTAAATATTTCAGATGGGTTGGGAAAAGTTAGAGAGATCTAATCTACACCTCATTTAATCTACCAAAGGATCTAATTGTTTCTGTTATGCACTATGTAAATACCACAGTAATTTGATCAAATCCACAGTAAAAACCCTAAATGTAAGTTCTGAGCATTTTCACAAACATACATTTAAAATTGCAAGCTCTCAAAGAAGATATTTCAAAACACAAAGAAGAGCAGGAGAACACTCAGAAGATAGATGCAGAACTCCAGATTCTATTGTATTAGAAACGAATAGTCATACATGATTTACAATGTAGGAATGACTCTTAGTTTCATTGATCATACTACAGAGAACTTACAAGCTTTACAGATACAGTAAGGCAGCCAGACATTCCGCGTGCACCTTACTGCAGACAAACAGGCGACCTCCTTCTTCTACTTCTAAACTATGCTAAGCTAACTTGCTGTGTTTTCCTAAAATCCCTATTGTAGGCCCTAAAAATCCCTGTTGTAAAGTATTACAGTGTAGAGAGGCACAATATATAACATTCTGATTGTCCTCACTACAGCAAAAACCTAACTGAACCCCTGGTTCAAACCCTTGGTTACAGCAATAAATACAGGTGAACCATTTCTCAAAAATATCTCTGAGCAGTGTCAAATCTGGGCGAAATATTGCCCCTTCTGAGAAGTTCCGGCAGCTGGGCAATAACTTCTGTTTGTCTGTTGTAGTAATACCTCCAGCTGCAACTCTGTCTTTCACTTGAATGACCTTGACTTTTCACACTTTATCCTTATCTTCTTGCTCCTGAGATCAGATTTTCTTTCCTCCATGAGGTCACTGTGTTGACTTTCCAGCTGCTTCCTCAACTGCAAGCCTGCAAGACAAGACAAGCAATAAGTTTCACATTTATCACATAAACAGTAGGAAATTAAAATAAGCATTTAAATCCAAGTGACTGCGCAAGGTCGTGGAGATCGGATCCAGAAATCCGCTCAAAACGCGTCAAAAATGCGTTCAGACTGCTCAAACTCCATCGGGTCAACCATCGCTGACCGAAAAATGCCAGAGGCGCCAAAAAAAAACACTTTAAAACTCGACCGCCTCATTTCCCGCCCATCGGCATGATCATCGCTGTCGGTGCGTCAAAAAACATGTTGGTCGATATACTTCATCATCATGATATTCCAGAAATATGATGCTCTCCCTCCTGAAGGTCCAGATGATGTCATCATGATATTCGGCTTCTGCATATTGGGGAAAAGAACAACATCATCATCATCATCATGTTGAAGAAGAATAGGAGGATATGAATATAATCATGCTACCGAGGAAAGGAAAGATGATGGTGACGTCATCATGATATTCGGGCTTCATTGAAATGCTAAGGATGACGTCATCGTCATATTCGGTTAAGATCAAGGGATAATTGTGATATCGGGTCACCTAAGGAGCATGATCAGGATGATGAACGTAATATGATCCTCTTGCGGCCAAGGTAACCTTCTCAAAAGATCAGGATGATGATGATGATCATCATATTTGGGGCTTTTGTCAAACTTGGAATAAGACGTCATCATCATATTTGGGAACCGGATCGTGCTTGAAAAAATATCCTGTTGAAGGAAAAAAAATGATGATGATGATGATGAGGATATTTGCTTCTTCGTTTATTAGATCGGGATGATGTCATCATGATATCCGGAGCCTTTCTTTAAATTAAGAACATGACATCATCATGATATTTGCTAACCGGATCATGTTTGGGAAAAAATCCTGCCGAAGGGAAAATGTGATGATGATGAGGATCATCAGGATATTTGCAAAAGGTTGTATTTCATCGGCAGGAGGACTTTGCGAAATATCAGGTGAACAAACAAGATCATGATGATCTTGACGATATGACAGGATAAAAAAATATATGATGATGACGTCATCATCATACTTTGTTTTCGGAGCACAAGGATAAGTTGAGGTCATCATGATATTTGTGCTAGGGTGATATTGTAAAATATGATCATGCTGTTGAGGAATACAATATCGACCTCTTCTTCAAAAGATAGGGTGATCATCATGATATCGCAAAAAAGGAGATCAGGAGGATATGAATATGATGATCCTCTTCGTCGAATTATGATGATGATGTCTCGATCACTTAGAGAATTTCAGCGAATATGACCCTCGTAAACGAACAGGATGATATGAAGTCGTCATCATCATATTTTGAACTTCAGCAAATATCATGATGATGACCTTGCGATAGGTTTATATCATGCGCATACAAATATGCCGATGATGAATTTTCTAAGGGTGATCAGCATGATATTATAAGATTAGGCGATGCAAAGATATCATGATGATGCTCGCGATACAAAATACCACTCGACGGGGAAACTTACCTTGACCTAGAGCTGATGTCATCATGATATTTGAACCTCAGGATATTATCGGGGGGGTCAAATATGATGATGATGATGAATAATGCGCACAAGGCCATTCAGAAGGAAACCAGCTCTCCTTTTTTGCGATATCATGATGATCGCCCTGGGATTGATAGTAGGTCTCTACTTCCTAATACAGGAAAAGGGGAGTGCAAGTATAAATCTTTTAAATCTTGTAGAGAGGAAACCATTTGTCAGGATAAGGTTTTTATTGCTGATCCTAATGCTTTTGGTAAAGATAGTAAAACATCTTTCCTTGAGTCATTTTATGGAAAGGAGAAATGTGGGCAAATGAAAAAATTAGAGTGCACTGAAATTGATGAGATCCCTACTACAGCAACTAGTGAAGTCATAGAAAAGAAAGTAAATCCTAGTGTTACGACCAACTTCTTTAAATTAAATGATCAAAATCAAGATTGTTGCAGGTCAATAAAATTAGACTCTTCACTGAACGATAAATGTGAGTCAGTTGATGACCAATTCTTAAAAATTGAAAATACAGAAGATCATGGAGCTGCTGTGCATAATCAGACATCACCCTCATGCCATGTTGAAAATAAAACAGGGGAGTACTCCTGTCCATCTAAAGATGTCATCCCACCTTTACTCTCAAGTGATTTAGAAATGATTAATTTCTGTATATCAGATGATGATCAAGATACTTACTTAAGTGCTGATGTGCAGGAAACGAATGAGAACATTGAGAGGTGTGCTAAATTTGAGGATAAACTGAACATCCAGAATGAAGGAATGAAGCTGGATGAAGATGAAGAAATGATACATCTAGAGTCATTCATCTTTCAACTTGAAAAAGAACTAGACATAGAGCTGGGCAATGAAATGCAGAGCTAAATGAAAAGCCAGCTATTAATAAACAAGTGTGTTCCACAGAGCTAAAGGCACATCAGGTTGTCTCTTTCCTTTCCTTAGTAAATAATGATAAATGCTATTTTGATTATGGAAATTCAAGAGATAGGACCTGTTGGTTTTTCTTCTGAATCAGCATTAGGGTTTGCCACTTCTAATGCACGGGCAGATTCAGCCAACTAATACAGGAGGTTGCGTGGGCTCCTCCCCTTCACTTCTGGTTCTGCCGCACCAAGGGGGGTATCCCTATAACTCAAGATGTAACCTTGACTAGCTCAAAGATAGAAAGATCTAACTTGACAACAACAGGCAGAATACTCTCATGTATGGACCAAGATCTGTATGATAGATCACAAGGTGGGCAACGTTCTTGGACATGATGTCTGGTTGGGTATGAGAGCATGCAGGGGGTTCCTAATCCTACTCCTACAACTAACAGGTGAAAAGATGAAGTGATTTGAAATGGTGTTTGGATGCAAACCTGGACCTGGTGTATAACCTCAACACAGAGCTAGATTGGTGCCTATCCAGGGCTTGGAGTCGGTAGACATACACCTGTGAATGATCAGCATGAATAGCTAAAACTGGATTTCAGGGGGATACACATGATATTTGCCTTACAGATATCTCCCAATAAAGAGTGTTAAGCTGTCTATACTTATGGCATCCCTGTTGCAGTAAGAAAGATACATGCAAACTTGGAGACAGAATCAGCATAACACATGCAAACACAGCATTATTCATATAAGATTAACCATGAAATCAGTGGATTCATGCCAAATCGTACAACAGGAGATACATAAACTCACAAGTTTTGCTGCACAGAGCAACCAAAACCAGTTGTATCTTATTACAGAGCCAAAATGCCCAGTTTTCAACAACCAACAAATGAGCAACACAACCTGCTTATAACAGCCAGGTAGGTGCTCAGCAATTAATTACATGGTTGACCAAAAATCCCGCCAGATACACAGTATCAAGAAAAATGGCGCTCAAACATTACCAGATTGGCGCCCAAACATGAATGCAGCAGGTAGGGGAGGAGACAGGAAGATTTTTCGAGCCTTGCGCCACCGCCTAGGGATCCAGATCTTCAATCGGGTACTAAATCCATCCACGCCATCGCCCATACCTCTGCAACAATCGCCATTAATGGCGCACCAACCCGCGGCCTTGGGAAGAACATCAATTCTGCATCGCAAGCATTTCCCGCCGAGATTCATCATCATGATATTTCGAATATGCAGGATACCAATTATCCCACATGCACCCCGCAGCGACCTCTTTAACACTTTATATACTAGGTCATGAGCATATATGATGTCGGTGCTTTTGCTCCTGACGACACTAGTATAAGACTTCATCATCATCATCCTCCAGCAGCATGATATCCTGTCGCTTGAAATATCACCCTGACGTCAGCATCATATCGCAATATAACCTGCATGATAATCGCCTTCATCGGCACAACCTGATCCATCGGAGGAACATCCTCCTACTGAGCCTATACCAAAAGTCAGGCCGATGAACATCCTGATGACGTCACCGTCATATCCTGCTGACGTCATCAGCATATCCGCCCACTGCGCACCTCCTCATATCCGGATGACGTCATCATCATATTTGCAAATATCAGGGGATCTCCATAAGATGATCAGCATTAGAAATATGACCCCCCCGGACTTTGATGACGTCATCATCATACCGACATCAGGATGATATCCGGAAGACAACCGGATATTTGGAAATATCATCCTGATGCACTAACATCATGCTGCACTGTAGCTCCGCTATAAGATCAGGGCGATATATGAATATGATGATGCTTGAAAAGATCACCCCCCACTTAGATAATGCACGAAGCCGGCAGGAGGATATCTCCCCTCGGAAATATCATGATGCAGACAACCGGAAGACCGGATATCACCCTGACGTAAGAACGACGTCAGCATCATCAGGGTGATAAAACAACGAACATGAAGTAATACAACATCATCAGGATGATATTGACTAAGATCATCCTGACGTTCAAATATGATGACCCCGGTGAATATCGGGTCATACTTAGAACTCTTCAGCAACATCATCAGGATGATCATAACCAAGATCACCCGATGATAAAAATATCACCCCAGCGAAAGATCACGCAGGCAGAAAATATGATGACCCTCGCAAGCAACACGGTGATAACTGAAAATATGATGATGATGATGACGACCCTTAAGAGAAAACAAGTCAGGTCGAACAACTTAGAGAATAACCCCTTCAGAAGATCGGGGTGACATCATCATCATATAAGGGCAGGGTGATAATTGGAAGATCACCGGATACTTGAAAGATCACCCTCCGCAAGAAAACTAAGGCACACTGTAGCTCATCAGCAGGATCAGGATGATATCCAGACATCACCCGATATTGAAATATGATGATCCTGATGATCAACAAGTCGACAGAGAACATGATGATGCGGACCATCATCGAAGACAATATGATGATGATGACATCCTCCTCAAAGAAAATATGATGATGCAGCTGAAAAATGCCGAGGAGGTCCAACACTTAGAAATTTTTTTGGATATTTAGGGAAGGTACCTTCATGAAAATTGCTCAGAAACTGACAGTGAAATCAGGCACCAACAGTGGCTCTGTCTGGGGACGTGCAGGTGCAAGATTGCAGCGAGAACCTCAGATCTCTGGGATGCAGACCAGTCCCTTATCCATTGGGCACAGAGTCAAATACTGCACCGACCTGCATCACCAAACATACTTGATGGCCGAAGGCCACCAAGAAAAGAAAAGCATGTATCTCCCTTTGTCAAATATCTTGTTTTCATCTGCATGCACTGGGTCAAGCTTGGAGATACTACAGAGATCCACCCACAAACAAATCTTGTCATCTGCATATTCAATCCTCTGGTTTGGCTTGTCATTATCACCCCTATGCAGACAACCTTCAGCATCATGTGCCATGTGGGTGTAGAATTTATCAAGCAATGCATACTCAAATGGTATAGAACACATGTTATCATCTGTATCATCATCATGCATTGCAACATGATCTCCTAGCTGGACTGAAAATAGGAAACACTCAAAGTCCACCACACAACTAGGAAGATCAGGGCTCATTGTATTATATGCTGGCACATCAAAAGAAAAGCTTTCAAAATCACGATTGTGTACATCATGTATACAACCAATAGTAGCACCAAGCTGGAAAAGATCAGGCTCTGGCACCTCTTTACAATCAGGCACATTTTTACAATCACTTACCTGATGTATGTGGGTTTCTCTTTCATCAGGATGAGAAACAGAATCCAAGTCAAAAACAATGTCTAGATCCTCACCATACTCAGACAGATCCTCATCACCATATGTGTCATAAATGGGTGACCCAGGTGCATCAGTTTGATCATAATATGCCATTTGTTCATGGGCAGCAGAACATGCATCTTCATCACCAATGGATTCCCTTTGTGGAGGAGTATCAGCTTGTGTGTCATAAGCAAATCAACCATCAAATGAAAAACAATCATGCTCTGAACCAGCACTTGTTTCAATCTCTGACTGCTCTTCACGATCCCCATGTGTTTGAAAAGAAGTCAATGGGTCACACATAGGACTGTTTCTCTGTTTGCTTATATCTTCTCTATCTTGAGTACAATACTCACAATTATCTCCACAGGTCCATTCCAAAAGTTGTTCATTGCTGTCCACAACCTCGTTATTGTTTTCATGGTCAGATGCCTCATCATTGCAATGGGAATCCTCACTAGTCCTTTCACTGGCATCCTCAACTGGTGAACAATCCAGTTGAGCAGTATTGTTAGCATTATGTTCAAACACAGCAGTCTCAACCTCTATGCTTTCATTTTCATTTTTATCTACACATGATGCCATAATCATTTGGTCATTTGCAGCTTCACAACCACTTTTCATACCAAGGCCTGGGGACAGGGGTTTCAGCAGGTACACATTTCTAATTTTTTCTATTTTTTCTACGAACTTGTATGCCATCTGCATACTTGTCACCTTGAAATCCCCCAGTAATGCACTAGAGCCCTCCTCAAAAGCCTCAAAGAATATGCCAACACAGGCTGAAATATCAGGTCTGAAGACTTCTGGGGTCTGTGAAAGGGCTATTGCAAACCTATGATTGAAATCAACACATGGCTCTTCATCTTGTTTTTTGATGCTCATCAATTCTGCAACAAGATCAGCCGGTTCTTTTGCAAATTCTTCCTTGAAACAGTCAGCAAGCTCATCCCAACAGGCAAAGGATTTCTTTGGAAAGCTCAATACCAGTCTTTTGCTTTTGCATCAAAGGACCTAACAAAAAACCTCATCCACATATCCTCATCTCTGAATGAATATTTTCCCATAAAACTATGAAAATTTTGGATATGTGCATTCCCATCACAAACATTGTGACCACTAAATCTAGGCATCTGACAGTATATCCTAGCAGGCATAGTTTCTACTTTATAATCCACCCATGACAGATCCAGTTGGTCATACAAAGGATCAAAAGGGCTGAGAAGAGGTTTAGCCTTCTGACTGGCAGACACAATAGGGTTACTGCTTTTTAACTGGGCCTGCTCAGCCTCTAAGAATATCAACCTATTTCTTATCTCTTCTATTCTTTTATCATTCAAATCATCCCCCTTTTGACTGAGTATGGGATAATACATACTTGGATTCATAAAAATCTTACTCTTAGACATCCTTTGTCTGCCTAAGGCCTAATGCTTCCCCTGGCATCTAACTTATGCAGCAAAACATCAAATATAAAGGGGAAGGAACAAGGTACCTTTTCTCATACAGATGCAGAAAAATGAAAAACACATTTTTGTCATATCACATACATCCATCTTTCATGTGCATTCAGATCTTTTTTGCAGAGTCGCCACCTCTCCATAGAGGACAAAATTTTCAATAGCTGAAAGCTACTTTTCCAGGTTCATTCCACCAGCAGAGCATCATTTTGTTGGTGACTCAGATGGGCCACAAGATATAACATTTTTCTTAGTCCATCCCCAGCAGAGTCGCCATTTTGTTGGTGACTCGGATGGGTCACAGATATATTACTGGAGATGATTGGATAGTACTTTTACTTCCCATTCCCCAGCGGAGTCGCCATCTTGTTGGTTTTTCTTCTGAATCAGCATTAGGGTTTGCCACTTCTAATGCACAGGCAGATTCAACCAACTAATACAGGAGGTTGCGTGAGCTCCTCCCCTTCACTTCTGGTTCTGCCGCACCAAGGGGGGTATCCCTATAACTCAAGATGTAACCTTGACTAGCTCAAAGATAGAAAGATCTAACTTGACAACAACAGGCAGAATGCTCTCATGTATGGACCAAGATTTGTATGATAGATCACAAGGCTGGCAATATTCTTGGACATGATGTCTGGTTGGGTATGAGAGCATGCAGAGGTTTCCTACTCCTAATCCTACAACTAACAGATGGAAGGATGAAGTGATTTGAAATGATGTTTGGATGCAAACCTGGACCTGGTGTATAACCTCAACACAGAGCTAGATTGGTGCCTATCCAGGGCTTGGAGTCGGTAGACATACACCTGTGAATGATCAGCATGAATAGCTAAAACTGGATTTCAGGGGGATACACATGATATCTGCCTTACAGATATCTCCCAATAAAGAGTGTTAAGCTGTCTATACTTATGACATCCCTATTGCAGTAAGAAAGATACATGCAAAACTGGAGACAGAATAAGCATAACACATGCAAACACAGCATTATTCATATAAGATCAACCATGAAATCAGTGGATTCATGCCAAATCGTACAACAGGAGATACATAAACTCACAAGTTTTGCTGCACAGAGCAACCAAAACCAGTTGTATCTTATTACAGAGCCAAAATGCCCAGTTTTCAACAACCAACAAATGAGCAACACAACCTGCTTATAACAGCCAGGTAGGTGCTCAGCAATTAATTACATGGTTGACCAAAAATCCTACCAGATACACAGTATCAAGAAAAATGGCACTCAAACATTACCAGATTGGCGCCCAAACATGAATGCAGCAGGTAGGGGAGGAGACAGGAAGATTTTTCGAGCCTTGCGCCGCCGCCTAGGGATCCAGATCTTCAATTGGGTACTAAATCCGTCCATGCCATCGCCCATACCTCTGCAACAATCGCCATTAATGGCGCACCAACCCGCGGCCTTGGGAAGAACATCAATTCTGCATCGCAAGCATTTCCCGCTGAGATTCATCATCATGATATTTCGAATATGCAGGATACCAATTATCCCACATGCACCCCGCAGCGACCTCTTTAACACTTTATATACTAGGTCATGAGCATATATGATGTCGGTGCTTTTGCTCCTGACGACACTAGTATAAGACTTCATCATCATCATCCTCCAGCAGCATGATATCCTGTCGCTTGAAATATCACCCTGACGTCAGCATCATATCGCAATATAACCTGCATGATAATCGCCTTCATCGGCACAACCTGATCCATCGGAGGAACATCCTCCTGCTGAGCCTATACCAAAAGTCTGGCCGATGAACATCCTGATGACGTCACCGTCATAGCCTGCTGACGTCATCAGCATATCCGCCCACTGCGCACCTCCTCATATCCGGATGACGTCATCATCATATTTGCAAATATCAGGGGATCTCCATAAGATGATCAGCGTTAGAAATATGACCCCCCCGGACTTTGATGACGTCATCATCATACCGACATCAGGATGATATCCGAAAGACAACCGGATATTTGGAAATATCATCCTGATGCACTAACATCATGCTGCACTGTAGCTCTGCTATAAGATCAGGGCGATATATGAATATGATGATGCTTGAAAAGATCACCCCCCACTTAGATAATGCACGAAGCCAGCAGGAGGATATCTCCCCTCGGAAATATCATGATGCAGACAACCGGAAGACCGGATATCACCCTGACGTAAGAACGACGTCAGCATCATCAGGGTGATAAAACAACGAACATGAAGTAATACAACATCATCAGGATGATATTGACTAAGATCATCCTGACGTTCAAATATGATGACCCCGGTGAATATCGGGTCATACTTAGAACTCTTCAGCAACATCATCAGGATGATCATAACCAAGATCACCCGATGATAAAAATATCACCCCAGCGAAAGATCACGCAGGCAGAAAATATGATGACCCTCGCAAGCAACACGGTGATAACTGAAAATATGATGATGATGATGATGACCCTTAAGAGAAAACAAGTTAGGTCGAACAACTTAGAGAATAACACCTTCAGAAGATCGGGGTGACATCATCATCATATAAGGGCAGGGTGATAATTGGAAGATCACTGGATACTTGAAAGATCACCCTCCGCAAGAAAACTAAGGCACACTGTAGCTCATCAGCAGGATCAGGATGATATCCAGACATCACCTGATATTGAAATATGATGATCCTGATGATCAACAAGTCGACAGAGAACATGATGATGCGGACCATCATCGAAGACAATATGATGATGATGACATCCTCCTCGAAGAAAATATGATGATGCAGCTGAAAAATGCCGAGGAGGTCCAACACTTAGAACATTTTTTGGATATTTAGGGAAGGTGCCTTCATGAAAATTGCTCAGAAACTGACAGTGAAATCAGGCACCAACAGTGGCTCTGTCTGGGGACGTGCAGGTGCAAGACTGCAGCGAGAACCCCAGATCTCTGGGATGCAGACCAGTCCCTTATCCATTGGGCACAGAGTCAAATACTGCACCGACCTGCATCACCAAACATACTTGATGGCCTAAGGCCACCAAGAAAAGAAAAGCATGTATCTCCCTTTGTCAAATATCTTGTTTTCATCTGCATGCACGGGGTTAAGCTTGGAGATACTACAGAGATCCACCCACAAACAGATCTTGTCATCTGCATATTCAATCCTCTGGTTTGGCTTGTCATTATCACCCCTATGCAGACAACCTTCAGCATCATGTGCCATGTGGGTGTAGAATTTATCAAGCAATGCATACTCAAATGGTATAGAACACATGTTATCATCTGTATCATCATCATGCATTGCAACATGATCTCCTAGCTGGACTGAAAATAGGAAACACTCAGAGTCCACCACACAACTAGGAAGATCAGGGCTCATTGTATTATATGCTGGCACATCAAAAGAAAAGCTTTCAAAATCATGATTGTGTACATCATGTACACAACCAATAGTAGCACCAAGCTGGAAAAGATCAGGCTCTGGCACCTCTTTACAATCAGGCACATTTTTAGAATCACTTACCTGATGTATGTGGGTTTCTCTTTCATCAGGATGAGAAACAGAATCCAAGTCAAAAACAATGTCTAGATCCTCACCATACTCAGACAGATCCTCATCACCATATGTGTCATAAATGGGTGACCCAGGTGCATCAGTTTGATCATAATATGCCATTTGTTCATGGGCAGCAGAACATGCATCTTCATCACCAATGGATTCCCTTTGTGGAGGAGTATCAGCTTGTGTGTCATAAGCAAAACAGCCATCAAATGAAAAACAATTATGCTCTGAACCAGCACTTGTTTCAATCTCTGACTGCTCTTCACGATCCCCATGTGTTTGAAAAGAAGTCAATGGGTCACACATAGGACTGTTTCTCTGTTTGCTTATATCTTCTCTGTCTTGAGTACAATACTCACAATTATCTCCACAGGTCCATTCCAAAAGTTGTTCATTGCTGTCCACAACCTCGTTATTGTTTTCATGGTCAGATGCCTCATCATTGCAATGGGAATCCTCACTAGTCCTTTCACTGGCATCCTCAACTGGTGAACAATCCAGTTGAGCAGTATTGTTAGCATTATGTTCAAACACAGCAGTCTCAACCTCTATGCTTTCATTTTCATTTTTATCTGCACATGATGCCATAATCATTTGGTCATTTGCAGCTTCACAACCACTTTTCATACCAAGGCCTGGGGACAGGGGTTTCAGCAGGTACACATTTCTAATTTTTTCTATTTTTTCTACGAACTTGTATGCCATCTGCATACTTGTCACCTTGAAATCCCCCAGTAATGCACTAGAGCCCTCCTCAAAAGCCTCAAAGAATATGCCAACACAGGCTGAAATATCAGGTCTGAAGACTTCTGGGATCTGTGAAAGGGCTATTGCAAACCTATGACTGAAATCAACACATGGCTCTTCATCTTGTTTTTTGATGCTCATCAATTCTGCAAAAAGATCAGCCGGTTCTTTTGCAAATTCTTCCTTGAAACAGTCAGCAAGCTCATCCCAACAGGCAAAGGATTTCTTTGGAAAGCTCAAATACCAGTCTTTTGCTTTTGCATCAAAGGACCTAACAAAAAACCTCATCCACATATCCTCATCTCTGAATGAATATTTTCCCATAAAACTGTGAAAATTTTGGATATGTGCATTCCCATCACAAACATTGTGACCACTAAATCTAGGCATCTGACAGTATATCCTAGCAGGCATAGTTTCTACTTTATAATCCACCCATGACAGATCCAGTTGGTCATACAAAGGATCAAAAGGGCTGAGAAGAGGTTTAGCCTTCTGACTGGCAGACACAATAGGGTTTCTGCTTTTTAACTGGGCCTGCTCAGCCTCTAAGAATATCAACCTATTTCTTATCTCTTCTATTCTTTTATCATTCAAATCATTCCCCTTTTGACTGAGTATGGGATAATACATACTTGGATTCATAAAAATCTTACTCTTAGACATCCTTTGTCTGCCTAAGGCCTAATGCTTCCCCTGGCATCTAACTTATGCAGCAAAACAGCAAATATAAAGGGGAAGGAACAAGGTACCTTTTCTCATACAGATGCAGAAAAATGAAAAACACATTTTTGTCACATCACATACATCCATCTTTCATGTGCATTCAGATCTTTTTTGCAGAGTCGCCACCTCTCCATAGAGGACAAAATTTTCAATAGCTGAAAGCTACTTTTCTAGGTTCATTCCACCAGCAAAGCATCATTTTGTTGGTGACTCAGATGGGCCACAAGATATAACATTTTTCTTAGTCCATCCCCAGCAGAGTCGCCATTTTGTTGGTGACTCGGATGGGTCACAGATATATTACTGGAGATGATTGGATAGTACTTTTACTTCCCATTCCCCAGCGGAGTCGCCATCTTGTTGGTTTTTCTTCTGAATCAGCATTAGGGTTTGCCACTTCTAATGCACAGGCAGATTCAGCCAACTAATACAGGAGGTTGCGTGAGCTCCTCCCCTTCACTTCTGGTTCTGCCGCACCAAGGGGGGTATCCCTATAACTCAAGATGTAACCTTGACTAGCTCAAAGATAGAAAGATCTAACTTGACAACAACAGGCAGAATGCTCTCATGTATGGACCAAGATCTGTATGATAGATCACAAGGCTGGCAACATTCTTGGACATGATGTCTGGTTGGGTATGAGAGCATGTAGGGGTTTCCTACTCCTAATCCTACAACTAACAGATGGAAGGATGAAGTGATTTGAAATGATGTTTGGATGCAAACCTGGACCTGGTGTATAACCTCAACACAGAGCTAGATTGGTGCCTATCCAGGGCTTGGAGTCGGTAGACATACACCTGTGAATGATCAGCATGAATAGCTAAAACTGGATTTCAGGGGGATACACATGATATCTTCCTTACAGATATCTCCCAATAAAGAGTGTTAAGCTGTCTATACTTATGGCATCCCTATTGTAGTAAGAAAGATACATGCAAAACTGGAGACAGAATCAGCATAACACATGCAAACACATCATTATTCATATAAGATCAACCATGAAATCAGTGGATTCATGCCAAATCGTACAACAGGAGATACATAAACTCACAAGTTTTGCTGCACAGAGCAACCAAAACCAGTTGTATCTTATTACAGAGCCAAAATGCCCAGTTTTCAACAACCAACAAATGAGCAACACAACCTGCTTATAACAGCCAGGTAGGTGCTCAGCAATTAATTACATGGTTGACCAAAAATCCCGCCAGATACACAGTATCAAGAAAAATGGCACTCAAACATTACCAGATTGGCACCCAAACATGAATGCAGCAGGTAGGGGAGGAGACATGAAGATTTTTCGAGCCTTGCGCCGCCGCCTAGGGATCCAGATCTTCAATCGGGTACTAAATCTGTCCACGCCATCGCCCATACCTCTGCAACAATCGCCATTAATGGCGCACCAACCCGCGGCCTTGGGAAGAACATCAATTCTGCATCGCAAGCATTTCCCGCCGAGATTCATCATCATGATATTTCGAATATGCAGGATACCAATTATCCCACATGCACCCCGCAGCGACCTCTTTAACACTTTATATACTAGGTCATGAGCATATATGATGTCGGTGCTTTCGCTCCTGACGACACTAGTATAAGACTTCATCATCATCATCCTCCAGCAGCATGATATCCTGTCGCTTGAAATATCACCCTGACGTCAGCATCATATCGCAATATAACCTGCATGATAATCGCCTTCATCGGCACAACCTGATCCATCGGAGGAACATCCTCCTGCTGAGCCTATACCAAAAGTCTAGCCGATGAACATCCTGATGACGTCATCAGCATATCCGCCCACTGCGTACCTCCTCATATCCGGATGACGTCATCATCATATTTGCAAATATCAGGGGATCTCCATAAGATGATCAGCGTTAGAAATATGACCCCCCCGGACTTTGATGACGTCATCATCATACCGACATCAGGATGATATCCGGAAGACAACCGGATATTTGGAAATATCATCCTGATGCACTAACATCATGCTGCACTGTAGCTCCGCTATAAGATCAGGGCGATATATGAATATGATGATGCTTGAAAAGATCACCCCCCACTTAGATAATGCACGAAGCTGGCAGGAGGATATCTCCCCTCGGAAATATCATGATGCAGACAACCAGAAGACCGGATATCACCCTGACGTAAGAACGACGTCAGCATCATCAGGGTGATAAAACAACGAACATGAAGTAATACAACATCATCAGGATGATATTGACTAAGATCATCCTGACGTTCAAATATGATGACCCCGGTGAATATCGGGTCATACTTAGAACTCTTCAGCAACATCATCAGGATGATCATAACCAAGATCACCCGATGATAAAAATATCACCCCAGCGAAAGATCACGCAGGCAGAAAATATGATGACCCTCGCAAGCAACACGGTGATAACTGAAAATATGATGATGATGATGACGACCCTTAAGAGAAAACAAGTCAGGTCGAACAACTTAGAGAATAACCCCTTCAGAAGATCGGGGTGACATCATCATCATATAAGGGCAGGGTGATAATTGGAAGATCACCAGATACTTGAAAGATCACCCTCCGCAAGAAAACTAAGGCACACTGTAGCTCATCAGCAGGATCAGGATGATATCCAGACATCACCCGATATTGAAATATGATGATCCTGACGATCAACAAGTCGACAGAGAACATGATGATGCGGACCATCATCGAAGACAATATGATGATGATGACATCCTCCTCGAAGAAAATATGATGATGCAGCTGAAAAATGCCGAGGAGGTCCAACACTTAGAACATTTTTTGGATATTTAGGGAAGGTGCCTTCATGAAAATTGCTCAGAAACTGACAATGAAATCAGGCACCAACAGGACCTGCATATGGATTAATCATAACCCTGATGAGCTGCCTCAGTTATTAGTCATTAAGAGCTATTCTGATAAACACAATGAATCTAGAATATCAAAATTTTTTTCAGAATTTAAAGATAAATCTGCTAGAATGAGAACCATAACCAGTACCCTATTACTCCTGCACAATCTAAAGAAATATGCGAGTAGGGGTGTTCTTGGGTCTTTTTCCTGGGTTTCAGTTTGCCTTGGAGAGGCTTGTATATAGTCTGGTAGGGTAGTTGTTTTTGTTTTTGTGTTCTTCTTTTGCTGTGTTCTTTTTAGGTTAGTTGTTTGTATAGTTCCTTTTTGTACAGTTTTTCTTTTGTTGTGTTGTTTGTACAGCCTGTTTGTTTGGTTTGTTTGTTGTCTCCTCAGCAGGGATCTTTATTTTACTTTAGAGTATTAAGGAGAAAAACTAGCAATCATTCAAAACAGTCTATAATTTAGGATATTCAAGTTAATCATTTGCAATTTACACATAACCTGTCACTGTCATGAATGTAGAGAGTTGTTCATCTTCTGAAGTTTTGTATTCAATAAAAGTGATTGAGAATTCGAAGCAGGTTTCTCACGATGACACACCTAAAATCCTTGGGTTTGTTGAACCTACCAGTGTAGATATTAGGTGAAAAATCAAAGGTCACCCTTGCTACCATTACAATTCTCAGCTTAATTTCAGCAAGTGTCCACTCCTTGCATCATGAAGTTACAAATTGCTATATCTTATGAAATTTTTCAAAATTAGAAAACAAAAAATAATAAATAAATAAACAAATAAAGCAGATTATACTGAAAATCCAGATTAAGCCATCTAAGTAACTCTACCGGGGCTATGGACGCTCGCTGGCAGTGGGGCTCTACTTAGGAGAATTGTAACGATAACCTTGCCGGGGCTATAGACGCTCGCTGGTAGCAAGGCTCTATCCGGTCGGCTATGAGGGAATATCCTCACCTACGTAGGCTAATGTCAGTCACTGGTTTGTTCAACCGATCTTCAAGATGAGGATAATTAATCACATGCACACAACTAAACTGAAAATGGAAATTCATGCATCTTTATTGAATACCTTAAGTCTCAAGCTGAATAGTAATTTGCAGGAAAAGATAGTCAAAGTTTTGGTCAAACCTGATATTCGCAGGAGGATCATCATATTTTTTCTATCCTAAGTCATGTTGACAGGATCATCATGATCTTGGTCTATCACACAATAAAAATCATGCAGTCGCAATATCCGGACGTCAATCTTAGGTGGTAGTGTCCTTTACCCGTCGAATGGCCTTGTGCGCATTATTCATCATCATCATCATATTTGACCCCCCCCCCCGATAATATCCTGAGGTTCAAATATCATGATGACATCAGCTCTAGGTCAAGGTAAGTTTCCCCGTCGAGTGGTATTTTGTATCGCGAGCATCATCATGATATCTTTGCATCGCCTAATCTTATAATATCATGCTGATCACCCTTAGAAAATTCATCATCGGCATATTTGTATGCGCATGCTATAAACCTATCGCAAGGTCATCATCATGATATTTGCTGAAGTTTGAAATATGATGATGACGACTTCATATCATCCTGTTCGTTTACGAGGGTCATATTCGCTGAAATTCTCTAAGTGATCGAGACATCATCATCATAATTCGACGAAGAGGATCATCATATTCATATCCTCCTGATCTCCTTTTTTGCGATATCATGATGATCACCCTATCTTTTGAAGAAGAGGTCAATATTGCATTCCTCAATAGCATGATCATATTTTACAATATCACCCTAGCGCAAATATCATGATGACCTCAACTTATCCTTGTGCTCCGAAAACAAAGTATGATGATGACGTCATCATCATATTTTTTTTATCCTGTCATATCGTCAAGATCATCATGATCTTGTTTGTTCACCTGATATTTCGCAAAGTCCTCCTGCCGATGAAATACAACCTTTTGCAAATATCCTGATGATCCTCATCATCATCACATTTTCCCTTCGGCAGGATTTTTTCCCAAACATGATCCGGTTAG
Organism: Cunninghamia lanceolata; assembly: GCA_027924645.1. Lineage (NCBI taxonomy): Eukaryota > Viridiplantae > Streptophyta > Pinopsida > Cupressales > Cupressaceae > Cunninghamia > Cunninghamia lanceolata. The sequence continues at coordinate 43,083,943 of BSBN01000072.1, read as the reverse complement.
CAAATATCATGATGACGTCATGTTCTTAATTTAACGAAAGGCTCTGGATATCATGATGACGTCATCCCGATCTAATAAACGAAGAAGCAAATATCCTCATCATCATCATCATCATTTTTTTTCCTTCAACAGGATATTTTTTCAAGCACGATCCGGTTCCCAAATATGATGATGACGTCTTATTCCAAGTTCGACAAAAGCCCCAAATATGATGATCATCATCATCATCCTAATCTTTCGAGAAGGTTACCTTGGCCGCAAGAGGATCATATTACGTTCATCATCCTGATCATGCTCCTTAGGTGACCCGATATCACAATTATCCCCTGATCTTAACCGAATATGACGATGACGTCATCCTTAGCATTTCAATGAAGCCCGAATATCATGATGACGTCACCATCATCTTTCCTTTCCTCGGCAGCATGATTATATTCATATCCTCCTATTCTTCTTCAACATGATGATGATGATGATGTTGTTCTTTTCCCCAATATGCAGAAGCCGAATATCATGATGACATCATCTGGACCTTCAGGAGGGAGAGCATCATATTTCCGGAATATCATGATGATGAAGTATATCGACCAACATGTTTTTTGACGCACCGACAGCGATGATCATGCCGATGGGCGGGAAATGAGGCGGTCGAGTTTTAAAGTGTTTTTTTTGGCGCCTCTGGCATTTTTCGGTCAGCGATGGTTGACCCGATGGAGTTTGAGCAGTCTGAACGCATTTTTGACGCGTTTTGAGCGGATTTCTGGATCCGATCTCCACGACCTTGCGCAGTCACTTGGATTTAAACGCTTATTTTAATTTCCTACTGTTTATGTGATAAATGTGAAACTTATTGCTTGTCTTGTCTTGCAGGCTTGCAGTTGAGGAAGCAGCTGGAAAGTCAACACAGAAAGAAAATCTGATCTCAGGAGCAAGAAGATAAGGATAAAGTGCGAAAAGTCAAGGTCATTCAAGTGAAAGACAGAGTTGCAGCTGGAGGTATTACTACAACAGACAAACAAAAGTTATTGCCCAGCTGCCGGAAGTTCTCAGAAGGGGCAATATTTCGCCCAGATTTGACACTGCTCAGAGATATTTTTGAGAACTGGTTCACCTGTATTTATTGCTGTAACCAAGGGTTTGAACCAAGGGTTCAGTTAGGTTTTTGCTGTAGTGAGGACAATCAGAATGTTATATATTGTGCCTCTCTACACTGTAATACTTTACAACAGGGATTTTTAGGGCCTACAATAGGGATTTTAGGAAAACACAGCAAGTTAGCTTAGCATAGTTTAGAAGTAGAAGAAGGAGGTCGCTTGTTTGTCTGCAGTAAGGTGCGCGCAGAATGTCTAGCTGCCTTACTGTATCTGTAAAGCTTGTAAGTTCTCTGTAGTATGATCAATGAAACTAAGAGTCATTCCTACATTGTAAATCATGTATGACTATTCGTTTCTAATACAATAGAATCTAGAGTTCTGCATCTATCTTCTGAGTGTTCTCCTGCTCTTCTTTGTGTTTTGAAATATCTTCTTTGAGAGCTTGCAATTTTAAATGTATGTTTGTGAAAATGCTCAGAACTTACATTTAGGGTTTTTACTGTGGATTTGATCAAATTACTGTGGTATTTACATAGTGCATAACAGAAACAATTAGATCCTTCGGTAGATTAAATGAGGTGTAGATTAGATCTCTCTAACTTTTCCCAACCCATCTGAAATATTTAGCTGAAAACGTAGAAATCTAAAGGAAATTGTCTCAAATTTGAAGAAGCATGCATAACAGAGTCTAAGTAGACAGTTTTCATAAGTACATGAAGAAGAAAGCTGCAAAAAATCCAAGAAAACCCTCTGAAACTTGCAGCACAGTATCACCTTTATGCAAATGAACAGAATACTTGTTGAAATCTATGACCTCTTTGCATATTCTTAGGCCAGTAAACCACAAAACAAACCTAAACTACGTAAGGCCCCTTGAACATTACAGCTTCACATTGACCAACTGAACTTGACCAACTGAACCATTGTAGACTTGGGATTAGTTGAATCACCAAATGATTCCTTCTTATCTTTCAAGTATAGTTACAGTTCATGTCATGTGAATTTTAACTTATTGTTATGATTGCTTCAAAACAGTCATCAACAATTTTTTTGGCGCTAAATAGAGGGCTAGAAGGCTGTATAACGCAATCATCAACAACACCTTCTCAACAAAATCCATTTGGTATATATATCTGCATAAAGGATTTCATCCTCTTTCTAGTTGACATCTAGAATAGTCAGTATTTCCCAAACTCTAGTCTGTCGGCTGAATCCTTGCTTACCAAGTGATGCGGATCAAAGAGATACTTATAGAAGTCATCTAACAAGTCAGCCAATCAAGAATGATACCTTAAGAATCTTGATCACCATCAACATCTCATCCAAAATAATGTCTGATGCTCTGCCGATTAGTTCTTCCTCTGTCTGCACTGCCAAACAGGACCCCAATACTTGAATGCTCATATCTCTTCACTCTTTCATCATCGGAGGCTCAATTTTAGGAATCTATCAGTCAAGGTACTCCTCTTGACTTCCCCAAGTATACACTTTCCAAAGATACTTCTGCTGAGAGATCCGGACCTGACTGTCAGACCTTACCACATGTTTTGTTCTTGCTTACTGGACCACAACACTCTTCAATCTGACTTCCGGTATAGGCACACCATGTCCTGCAGATGTGTGGGATGAACTTTGTTGCCATCAATGACAACAATCATGAAACTACAATGTGTCTCTTTCCAACATAATCTTGATGAAGCTCCTATTATTATTATTCCTCTTAAAGGTGTTTTGCGATGATCCACCTATGGATTGACCAACTTGAGTCGATGAGTTTTGGTTTTCATACTGACTAGACGAAAGTCGATAATCACAAAGGGCGGTGTATAAATGTTGAAAGGAGTTATACTTCATCAAGAGGATCTTATCATGAATATTAGGTTGTAGATTTGTAATAAATATCTTCTGAACATATTCATCTTTTATCTGATATTGAATCTGTGCATAAAGCCCTTGATACCGACTAATGAATCCAGTCAACTTCTCTTTCAGACCTTGTTTACATTGAACCAAGTCAATAAGAGTGACTTGGGGTCTGATATTTGCTTGAAAATGTTGTAAAAATTGATCAATCAACTGTGAAAAGGAGTGTATTGAATTTGGAGGCAAAGAGCAAAACCATTCTAAAGTAGTATCTTTGAGAGATTGCGGGAAAAGTTTTGCCATTAAATCCTCTTCAAAATAGAAATCACTACACATAGTTGTAAATGATGCCACATGAATATTAGGATCACCTTTTCCACCATATTTTTCAAAGTGGGGAGTCTCAAACCTCTCAGGCATAGGAGTTCTCAAGATTGCATAGGAAAGGGGATTACGGGCATGATATGTTGGTAGACTAGGCTGCAAAGAATCTGTCAAGTTTGTTACCTTTTGTTGTAAAGCAGTCATGCCCTATAAAAGTTGGTTTAGGATGACATCATTAGGAGATGTGGTTTGCTGTGAGGAATTGGAACCAAAGTGAGGACGTGATTGAGCTTGAGATGTGACAGATGGAGGCTGGGAATAGGTCAATGGTAGTTGGACATATTGGTAGGTGGAAGATGGTTGGGAATAACTATGTGTGATGGGAGGTGGAGAACAATTATTCATAGGAACAGTCACATTATGGACCAAGTTCTGATAATCAAATCCCACAGCTTTGTAATTGGTGCCATTAGATACTCCAATACTAGTGGTAGCATTACTACAAGCATTCACATCAGTTAAGATTGTGGATGTAAAAGTGGATATTCCCGTAGTCGGTATAGGTGCCAAAACTTGAGTATGCAACGGTGATGACATGTTGTTAATAACTTTTGCACATTCACTCACCGGCATTAAATTAGTTTGCACAATATGTGTTAAACCATGAATAACATTAATTCCATCTTGTCCTTCTTTTATCAATTCTCTTACATGGTGAATCATAGGTAAGGCCTCTTCAACTATCCTCTCAGTTTGCACATATTCTTGAAATTTGGCAAGGTCTTTATCAAGCTTATTGACTTGTTCCATAGGTACAAGCCCTACTATCTCAATAGTATCCTCAACATCATGAAATATTTTATCTTCCATAGTGGTTCGAGGATGTATAATATCTTGCACAATTTGAGTTTCTCCGTTTGTAAAGAAGGTGTTCAAAGGATTATTAGAGCTAGGAATGTCGTTTTCATCAAGAGCACTAAATCCCATTAACCTTTTACTTCTTCTCAAAGGGATATTGTTTTTAGGATAGTGGGTCATAAAGCTTATACAAAATCATACAACACACAATGCACAAACTAAGAGAACAAACCCTAAGAAGATGATATGTTTGAGAGCCAAAAATGCTTAATTTTTTGTACTTTTTCAATGCAAATGAATGAAACAAATGGTTTTGTAAGGATTTTGATCAAGGGCAGAAAATTATGTGTCGATATCAGTCCAAAAGAGTAATAAGATCCTACACAACACACTCTTGATGCCAATCTAAGGTGACGATAAGTAAAAATATAGAAAAATATGTCAAAATACATGATTTTTTTCATCAAATTGTTGGCAAGAGACACTATATGTATTCATGGTTGTTGTCATTGATGGAAACAAAGGTCATCCCACATATCCGCAAGTCATGGTGTGTCTCTACCGGAAGTCAGAATGAAGATTGTTGTGGTCTGGTGAACAAGAATAGAGCATGTGGCAAGGTCTGATAGATTGGTCTGGATCTCTCAGAGGAAGTGTCTTGGTGCAGTGTGGATTTGGGGAAGTCAAGAGGACTACCTTGAGTAGTATATTCCAAGGATTTAGCCTCCGGTGATGGACAAGGAAAAAGATATGAATAGTTGAGTACCAGATTCCTGAGAGACAGTGAGAACAGAGCAAGAACTGACTGACAGAGTATCAGACTATTTTCCAGATGTGCTACTATTGATGGTAAAGGTTGTGAAGGCATGAATCATGTTTGGCTGACATGATTAATGACATCTACAAGTATATGCTTGATCCGCATTACTTGATATGCAAGGATTCAGCCGACAGAATAGAGTTTGTGAGAAGATAGACTATTCCGGGTGCTGACTAGAAAGATAATGAAATCACTAGTGCAGATATAAATAGAGGATGGATTTTATTGTGAAAAGTGTAGTTGTGGTATGGTGTATGCGAACAAGTGTAGAGAAGTGCAGAAGTAGTAAGAAAGATCCGGTATGTGAAAGGAAAACAGAATAAAGAGTAGAGGAAAGATGAAGTGCAGTAGATCAGTATACTGAGCCTAACCGGAACTAAACTCCAGCATATGTAGATGCTTCCAATCAGTTCAAGTATTGTATAACATTCTTTTGTAGATAGTGTGTCTCCTTGTAGGCAGTGTGCCTCTTTGTGAGCAGTGTGCTTGGGCAGTGAGCCCTAATTGGCAAGTGCCATTTTTGTAATTCCTTATTCTTCTAACAGAGAATAATCTTTGGGTTAATCACCCCATGGTTTTCTCCCTTAACCGGGTTTCCACGTCAAAAATACTGTGTCATGTGTTTCTCATTTCATGGTAATGTTTGTTTGTTTGATTCAATGCTACTTTGATTAATAAGAAAGTTCAAAAGAAGAAATAATTAGGATAACTGATTCACCCCCCCTCTCAGTTATCAACAATTGGTATCATAGCTAAGTTCCTCCTAATAGAGCCTAATAGCTTGAGGAAGATCTGGGAGTTCAAATGGATGCATATGGTTTAAGGGAGCAACTCAAGACTGCCCTTGAGGATCTTGAACAATCAAACTCTGAAGTCAATGAATTAAAGGAAAGACTCAAACAGGCTAATGAATTCATGAGAGAACTAAAGGACAAATTAAGTCTCTCTATGAAAAAGAGAAAGGAGCTGCTCCAACAATTGGCAAGACAAAGTGAAGAAAGTAGTACAAATGAACAATTGACTGAGAAAACCAAGTTATGTGAAAAGTTATCAAAAGAAGTCATTATGGTAAGACATGAAATGGAATCAGGAGTTATAAAGTTTACTCAAGAGATTGAAGAGAAAAGAAAAGCTGAAGACAATCTAAGACAATCTCTTAAAGAGAAATCAGAAGATTGCCTCCAGATGGACAGGATTATCAGACATCTTGAATTTGATCTTGAAGATGCCAAAGATAATGAAGAAAAACTTGAGGATCAAATTGTCTCTCTCAAAAGAGATCTTCAAACAGCAAATGAATATAAAGAGAAATTCAAGATAAGTTCTTCTCAACTTGAAGTTCTTCTTGGAAGTCAAAAGAGGGCAGATGACAAGTATGGTTTGGGATATGAGAAAGGAGAAAGCTCCGGATCTAGTCAAAAGAATTTTGGATCGGAAAATCCAAGGAATAGGCCTAGAAGACCTCCGGTAAGATAGCCCAATGCTCAAAGATATCCATCTTTCAATGGATACTGCCACAGCTGCAATCACTTTGGTCACAAAGCTAATTAGTGCAGAAAGAGAATGAATCAGACTAATTCATTCTTCTCCGGACAGTGCTTTAACTGCAAAAGGTATGGACACAAGTCTCATGAATGCAGAAATATGCAAATAAACAAATCATTCAATGGTAGATGCTTTGCATGCAATAGAGTAGGTCATATGGCTAATCAATGCAGATCAAGAGGTTATCAGTCAAATATGCAAGGAAATATTATTTGCCAAATCTGTAATAGGTCCGGTCATAATGCAAAAGTCTGCAGAAGCAAGAATCAGGACAAAAGAGGTCCGGTGTATAATCAGAATCAAGACAAGGGTAAACAAAAGATGAATGCAGATGAAGTTAGGAATCAGATGAACAAGATTTGGGTAAAGAAAAGTTTAGAGAATGTAGAGGTTGGATCCGCACCAGACTCTGGTGCTGATATTTCTTCCAGAAATTAAAAAGTGAGCTCTGGCTCAGGGGGAGACTCAAAGAAAATCCTATTCCCCTAGCCAATCAAGTGGTGCCGGATGTGGCACAAGATGTGGAGTAAAGGGTTTGAATATATAAGTCTTGAGATGATCCAGATAAGATTTCAGAGGTCCACATGAAAATGTGAAGAAGTTGTGATCGATCAAGTAAGACCTGTTCCAGGAGATGCTCCAGAATGACAGAGGATTACAAAAAGGTCCGGAGAGATCCAGAAGTGCATTGTCTTATTCTGCGGATTGGACAGAATGTTTGGGATGTCCTTGTGATGTATCATCTTGATTTATTCATAGTTGGAAGATCCGCATGATGTTCATAGATCAGGACTGATCCGGTACTCCAAATTATCTGAATAAGGCAAACTGGAATAATGTAGGTCAAGCATTTATTGCCATCAGATATTAGGGTTTACGGAGTAATATAAGGGATTTCTCATAAATCACTTGCTCATTCTGCACTCAAGAAGAAGTGAAAAGTGGAGCTCTGCAACAAGATTCATCAAACTCACCAAAGATCTCCTGCAGAAGTCATTACATACAGAAATCAATTCAACCACTCCATGTAACTGAAGGCGCATACGGTATTTTTCATTTTCAATATCTCACTGCAAATATTTTAAAAAAAATGGCTACTCCAAATATAGTTAAGATCTCTGATAGACCTCGCCCCACATTCAAGAAACATCCATACAAATCTTTGGAGGTAGATCCACTAGGAGCCTTCTCTAGTGTTCCGCATGGTGTATTGCATATGGAGGACATTAGGGTTTACATTCATGCAAATTTTGAAGACTTTGGAGAATCAAAATTGATGGATATCTATCACAAACAGTTGATAGATGACTCCTTTGAGATTAAACCTTAGTACAAAGCCATCCGGGATAAACACTTTGCACAGTGCATCCATTTCCCTTGTTTTGAAGAAGATGAATGGGTCTGGTATGTACTAAGTAGAGTGCATGACAACTTCCTATGGTTGAACAAGCCCTTCAAGATCACCAAAGATGCAATTAGGGCTGTAACCGGTCTGCACTCATCCGGTGGATTACCTATTCTCAAGTCTGTCAAAAATCAGACAGTTAGTGATGCAACTGGATCTAAGTTTGATAAGAGAGCTATGACAGTTGAAGACATCACTGAACCGGATGTCAAATTTGCATCTATGATAATTGGTTACAAGATCTATCACTCCAGTAGGGAAAATTCAGTACCGGGAACTGCAATTTACACAGCTTATCAAATGCTAAAGGAGAATGCAGACTATGACTTGTGTGAGCTTCTTGTAAACCAACTTTTTGAAAATCTGCAGAAGATCAAGAAGGACAAGAAAAACTCCTTCAAGTATGGCAATTTGATCCTTTGTCTCTTCTTTTATTACATGAATGAGCTTCCCGGATCTAGTGGATGGATATGGGAGAATGACAGACCAGTTGCCATCCAAATCAGAGATTATTTGCATGGACTTGGGGATGCCAAAGCAAGAAAAACAGCTCTATGGGGATATTTCAAGAACTTCCAGAGCATGATGCATGCAAGAGAAAGAATACCCCAATCTCTTGTTGAAAAGTACAAAGACACAGTATGTTTTATGGTAGAAACAGATCAGTGTCTAATGGAGGCAGTAGAACCAAGAACTGTGTGGATCATGCCCATGGGGTATGAAGTGGATGAACAGATAGTGGAGCTGCATGTTCAACACATGCTTAGTTAGCCTAAAGATCCAAAGGCAGAAAGGTTCGGAACATTTGAAGAACTAAGTATAAAAATCCATGTTGAACTCAGAGAACTGGAGATCAAGAGGAAGGTGAGAAAAGAAGTAGAGCATATTGCTCAAGGCCTAAGCATCCCAAAGGAGGCACTTGATGTCAACCGGGAAAAGAGGCGAAAGGCTGAGGAAGAGAAGAAAGAGGCAGAAAAGAAAAGCAAGAAAAGTACTCCGGTAGAAACCTCAACCTGGACCGGATCATCAAAGGGATCTACACCTGTCACAACCAAAGGCTCAAAAATGTCAAAACTGGAAGGTCAGACATCTGGTAAAGGAGAGAAAAGATCTAAAATAAAAGCCACAAGGGCTTACACAAGTCAGAAAGATGAAGAGGAAACAGAATCAGATGAGGGGGTAAAAGAAATAAAGAAACATAAGAAGAAAGGATCCGGTAAACCCTCCACAGGCCAAGACAAGGAAGAAATGGCAGAGGTATTTGTTGAAAAGCCCACCCTGTCTCTAGAGAGTGTAATCAAGTCAGTCACGGTGGATGGAAACCTTCAACCAATGACTGAATTCTATGATGACTACAATGAGGCTGACCAAAAGATCTGCAGGAAGCCACAATCAAGTATCTGAACACATACAATAAGGCTTTCATTAAGATCATATCTCTAATTCCTAAAAGCCTAGAAAAGGAATTACAAATAAGAAAGAATAATGCTCAGGCAAAAGATCTTGAGATTCGGGAGCAGATAGCTATTCAGCTATATCCTCAAATTGATCCCAAGACAATGAACATAATATTCAAAGACTGCAAAGATGAGTTCAGGAGTAAAGCAAGAATGAATCAACTCATGCTTGGTGAGACTGACAAGGTGGCCATAGAGACAGAAGAGATCCTCCGGAAGGCCTTCAAAAGGTTTAATCTTCCTGTTGTAGAGGACTTAGGTGCAGAAACAACTGTGGACTTGGAATCATCTGCTCTGGAAGAAGTGGCCCTTGAACAGACTAACATCTCTCCTCCGGCTTCCCCTACAGTTTCTGGATCCCAAGAAGAAGAGAAATTATAGGAGAAAGAAGCAGCAGTAAAAGAAAAAGAGGTTGACAGCACCAAGGATGCAGAGAAAGAGAAGATTCCAATAGAGAAAACCACAACTAAAAGTGGTAAGAATGTGGAAGGAGAAAAGACTCCAAAGGACAAAACTACAAAAGAGAAGAAGCATCTATCTCCGGCAAGAGACACTGCACAAACTGTTCAAAAATTTCTAAGCCAAGAAACAATAGAGATTGATGAATCGGAGCTTCTAAAAGGTCCATTCAACTTTGACTCCCTCTCTCCGGTACAGACAATGAAGATAGCTTCATTTGCAAATGCTAAGGCAAATGAAAAACTCCTAAAGTCTCATATGGAAGACTGTGAGTTGATAGAGGCTGCTTCCGGAGTGCTTGAAAAGATTATGCCATCAGTCCAGATAGATCTGACAGCCTCCTCTTCCGGTAATCTCAAAACCTTAGTCAGCAGTGTTGATACACATTTTGATTCTCTAGAAAAATCAGCTGAAGAAAAGGTCCGGAAGGAATTTTTGGATAAATGATTTTCAGAAGTACTAGGATTAATCTCTAATGATAGGAGAAATATGAGTATTGGAATAAAGAGCTTAGAAAATGCTCTTAAGGATGGCGGTGACATTTACAAATTTTGTATCTCCTGGTCAAAGGCAACAGTAGAAATTGATAAGAAAATAAAAGAGGAACAGGACAAACTACAAAGTTTGTCTCAAAGTTTTGATCCTCTCTCTTCCTCCATAGTAAATCAAGAATGTCAAACTATTGCAATCACAAATGCAATAAAGAACTTTGAGAAGGAAAGGAAGAATATAACTAACCGGATGGGAGAACTTCGAACGATTATAATCCCTAAGTTAGAAACTATGCATGAGGCCATCAGTGATGCTCAGACTACCGCCCAAACAAATGATCCAACAGATCTCAAGAGGGTAGAAGCTTTTGCATTTTTGTTGAGTGGTCACATTTCAATTTTGGATAGAATGAAGTAAAGTTGGGCTACTGAACTGTCCAATTGAAGACATCCTTTGCAGACATTCTTCAGTTTATGTGAGTATGTAATATGCGGCTAAGTATAGTAAATTTTTGAAAATTTTGGTGTACGGACCCTACCCTTTGCCATTGATGTCAAAGGGGGAGTGAGGAATAGTGAAAAATGAGGAATCCAACTAAGGAGGAGTTCCAGAAATTGTATATAAAGATAGAGCATCAGCCAAGGGGGAGCACAGTGTAAACACTTAGTCATTTTTCACTAAGTGTTGCCATCAATGCCAAAGGGGGAGATTGTTGGCAAGAGACACTATATGTATTCATGGTTGTTGTCATTGATGGCAACAAAGGTCATCCCACATATCCGCAAGTCATGGTGTGTCTCTACCGGAAGTCAGAATGAAGATTGTTGTGGTCCGGTGAACAAGAACAGAGCATGTGGCAAGGTCCGACAGATTGGTCCGGATCTCTCAGAGGAACTATCTTGGTGCAGTGCAGATTTGGGGAAGTCAAGAGGACTACCTTGAGTAGTATATTCCAAGGATTTAGCCTTGGGTGATGGACAAGGAAAAATATATGAATAGTTGAGTACCGGATTCTTGAGAGACAGTGAGAACAGAGGAAGAACTGACTGACAGAGTATCAGACTATTTTCCAGATGTGCTACTATTGATGGTAAAGGTTGTGAAGGCATGAATCATGTTTGGCCGACATGATTAATGACATCTACAAGTATATGCTTGATCCGCATTACTTGATATGCAAGGATTCAGCCGACATAACAGAGTTTGTGAGAAGATAGACTATTCCAGGTGCCGACTAGAAAGATAATGAAATCACTAGTGCAGATATAAATAGAGGATGGATTTTGTTGTGAAAAGTGTAGTTTTGGTATGGTGTATGCGAATAAGCGTAGAGCAGTGCAGAAGCAGTAAGAAAGATCTGGTATGTGAAAGGAAAGCAGAATAAAGAGTAGAGGAAAGATGAAGTGCAGCAGATCAGTATACTGAGCCTAACCGGAACTGAACTCCAGCATATGTAGATGCTTCCAATCAGTTCAAGTATTGTATAACATTCTTTTGTAGACAGTGTGTCTCCTTGTAGGCAGTGTGCCTCTTTGTGAGCAGTGTGCTCAGGCAGTGAGTCCTAATTGGCAAGTGCCATTTTTGTAATTCCTTATTCTTCTAACAGAGAATAATCTTTGGGTTAATCACCTCGTGGTTTTCTCCCTTAACCGGGTTTCCACATCAAAAATACTGTGTCATGTGTTTCTCATTTCATGGTAATGTTTGTTTGTTTGATTCAATGCTGCTTTGATTAATAAGAAAGTTCAAAAGAAGAAATAATTAGGATAACTGATTCACCCCCCCTCTCAGTTATCAACACAAATCTCGATTGAAAGGAGCATGAAAAAGGGTGTTGTGAGGAAAATGATGATGGACAGTAAAGTATATCAGTGATAACAAACACTTAATGATAAGATGTCCGTCACAAGCTTTTAGTGCCACTTAAGGTCAAACCCTAGTGAAAATATAACAAAAATATGCTATTTTTCACAATTTTTCAACTCCAAGACCTAGAAAAAGGGGTGTTGTAATAAATTTTAGGAGGTCAAGAAAATAATAACAATGGAATTAGTCACCTCAATCCATGAAATTTTTCACAACACACTTGGGGTGCAAATTAGGCCAAACCCTAGGGCAAAAATAGCAAAAGTGTAGTTTTTCACCGAATTTTCAATACAAGAGCCTGATAAAAGGGTGTTTTGAAGATTTTTAGGAGGGGCAGAAAATAATTACCCTGATAAAAGAAAATTAATGCAAAACTACTTTTCATAACACACCTATGGTGCAAATTTAGAGAGTCGATAAGGCCAAATTTAGTGAAAATTAGTGTTTTTCAAGCCCTAGGTTTGAGATCTTGACACAAAATGTTATATGAATGATTTGAAGTCTGATTTATGATGAGAATGAAATACACTCAGATCTGAAAATGATTTCCAATATTTAATACGCAAAATGCTAATGCAAATTTAATGAAAATGCATGAAAATTGCTAATTTTTTGTTGAAATTTTCTATGCAAAAATGCAAATATTTTAAATCTAAATGCAAATTTACACTAAAATGTAAGATTATAGCCAAATTCTAATTTGAACGAGTCTCTAAAATTAGTAGAAAAAATTGAAAGAAGATTTTTCCTACTGATGCAGGGACTTCTAGAGGTCATAACTTTTGACTCGGATGTCCGTTTGGGCTGAAATTTTATAGGTGGATGTGTTATGAGTTGGCAAGTGGATTCCCAATTGATCCTAGTGGGTTGGTGCCCATTTTGGCACTTTTTTGGGGCTTGAAACTTTCATCTTGACCCTCAAAATAGCAATTTAGTGTTTTTTCTTAGTTTTTTAAAAGTTGTTTTTGTTAATAACTCAAAACTCATGTTTCAAATTTAGGATGTTAGTTGGCAATTTGTCCTACCTTAGTTTTAGGAAGTTTTTAGGAAAAAATTGGACTCTCAAAGATATGCATGTGAAATTACCTAAAATGGCAAAATTTGACAATTGTCGAAATCTACCAAAAAAGGTAATTTTTTGGTTTTTTTTGTTTTCTTGGATATAAGAGAGTTTTCTCTCATTGTAGCAGGACAATTGGTGAATAGAAGATTTTTTTTTATTTTCCAGTTATTTCGAATCTTTGGCTCTCACACATGATTAATGGCACAATTCTATTGAGTGTATGTTGTTGGCTACATCATCTGGTATCAAAGTGGGAAGATGGCTAGGAGAGGAAGAGGAAGAGGCAGTCTTGCCCAAATGCATAGAGAAATACAAAATCTATAAAGTCAAGTAGTAGAACTTACAACACGGATGGAAAACCAAAGACTGGGTAGAGGAGGAGACAAATCTGATGAAGAGATAGGTTGAGGAGGTGTAGATGAAGATATAGAACATGAAGAAGAAGAATAAGAAGGCATGAGTTTTGAAGAGAGGATGCTCAAGGCCTTAGAAGGGAAAAATGAAGGGGTCAAGGTTGATGTTTTAGATTATGCAGGTAGTCTTAAACTAGAGGAGTTGATAGACTAGCTGAATGACATGAGAAATTTTTTTGAATGGAAATCCATGATAGAGGAAAAGAAGGTGAAATTTGCATGCACCAAATTAAAGGGTCATGCAATGATTTGGTTGGATAATCTTCAAAAGTAACGAACAAGGAAAGGCAAGGATAAGATCAAGACATGGAATAAAATGGAGAAGAAGTTGAGAGAATAATTTTGCCCATAGATTATGCACAAACCCTTTTTTGTAGGTTTCAAAATTTAAAGCAGAACCTCTCTTCTGTGCAAGATTATACAAATGAGTTTTATACATTGTCTATACATGTAGAGCATCAAGAAACTAATGAACAGATGGCTACTAGATATGTGAATGGCCTGAAATTCTCTATTCAAGATGAATTGAGCATGTATCAACTCAACAGTATGGAAGAAGCTTACCAATTGGCTCTAAAGGCTTAAGAAAAACAAAACAGATAATACCATCAGAGGAATAGAGGAGGAAGAAGGGGTACATCAACCCCATTTCAAGGAGATTCAAATTATGGTAGGGGAGAGTCATCCCATGGATTGGAAAAACAAGTAGACACTCGACAAGATCCTCTGAATCAAGAACGAGGAAGGGGATTTCAAAGAGGTAGAGTTTATGGTAGCGATAGACGATGGGAAAACCAGAGAAGGCCTTTCACTTGTTTCAGATGTGGAGAAGAAGGTCATAGAGCATTTGAATACTCAAATTATAACATGCAAGAAAGAAATCAAGGAGGACAACCTAGGGTGAACCTAATTCAAATGCAACATGAAGTGGAAGGGACGGAACTAGAGGTTCCACCAAATGTGCGAGAAAGTCTCATGATGAGAAGAGCAACGGTGATTCCAGAGAAGGAGAAAACACAATAAAAAACCTTTGATGGTTCATGGCTTCGAACCAATATCTTTAGAACTAGATGCACTTCGGGTGGCAAGGTATGTCAAGTTATTGTTGATGGAGGTAGTTGTGAAAATATGGTTTCTATAGAAATGGTAGAAAAATTGAATTTACACTGTGAAAAACATCCTCATCCATACCACAATGCATGGTTTAGAATGGGAAATAAAGTCACTATTGATAAAAGATGCCTAATTAAGTTTAGCATAGAGAAGATCTATCAGGATGAGATATGGTGTGATGTTGTCCCAATGGATGCATGTCATGTTTTATTGGGAAGGCCATGGTAGTATGATAGAAGAGTTATGCACGATGGAGAGAAAAACACATACACCTTTTTGGAAAGATGGCTCTAAGGTGATTTTGTTGCCTCTCAAGGATGAAGGAAAAGGTGACACCATGTTGTCTGAAAGAGCTCTTGTTAAAGAAATGAAGGTGACATGGTGCTGTTATGCATTAGTAGTGAAAAAAGGCGAAGAGGAAGACATTTCAGAACCCCCAGAAGTAGTAGATCTATTGGAAGAATTTGTTGATGTTGTACCTGATGAATTACCTGATGGTCTACCACTAAAGAGAGATATTCAGTATCATATTGATTTGATTCCAGGAGCAACTCTACCCAACCAAGAAGCTTATCAGATGAATCCAACACAACATACAGAGTTGAATAAGCATGTAACATAAATCATAACTAAAGGTGTGGTGAGAGAGAGCATGAGCCCATGTGTTGTACCTGTATTGTTGACCCCAAAAAAAGATGGAACATGGAGGATGTGCACTGATAGCAGAGCAATTAATAAGATTACCATCAAGTATCAGTTTCCTATACCTTGTATGGAGGACATGATGGATGTCCTTGCATGGGCCAAAGATTTCAGCAAGATCAAACTATGAAGTGGCTACCACCAAATCCGGATCCGAGAAGGGGATGAGTGGAAGACAGCATTTAAGACTAGAGATAGATTATATGAGTAGATGGTTATGCCATTTGGGTTATCAAATGCACCTAGCACATTTATGAGATTGATGAGCACTATACTACGACCTTACATTGGTAAGTTTGTGATAGTTTATTTTGATGATATTTTGGTATTTAGTAATAGCAAAGAAGAGCACCTACAACACTTGAGGATCATCTTTGGTGTGTTAAGGAAGGAGCAACTCTATGCCAATTTGAAGAAGTGTAGGTTCATGCAGGATAGTTTGGTCTTTTTAGGATTTGTCATTTCTAAAGATGGTGTCAGAATGGATCCAGAAAAGGTTAGGGCAATTCTAGAATGGCCTAGTCCAAGCAACGTCATAGAGGTAAAAAGTTTTCATGGCCTGGCCACTTTCTATCAAAAGTTCATTCAAAATTTCAGTAGTATTGTAGCTCCTATAACAGATTGCACCAAAGGAAGGGAATTTATATGGACCAAGGATGCTGAGGAGAGTTTTAAGTACTTGAAGCAAAAGGTAATAGAAGCACCTATACTTGCATTGCCAAATTTTGATAAGGTATTTGAAGTAGAATGTGATGCCTCCCATGTGGGAATAGGTGTTGTACTTAGCCAAATAGGAAAACCTATAGCTTTCTTTAGTGAAAAGATGAATGAAGTGAGAAAGAATTATTCTACTAATGATTTGGAATTTTATGTAGTTGTTCAAGCATTGAGGCATTGAAGACATTATCTAGTTGCCTAGGAGTTTGTATTGTTTACAGATCATATTGCATTGAGATACTTGAACACAGAAAAATTTGAATAGTAGGCATGCCAAGTGGGTCTCTTTCTTGCAGGGTTACAATTTTGTGTTGAAGCATAAGTCTAGAAAACAAAATCAAGTTGCAGATGTGTTAAGTAGGCATGTTGCACTTTTGACTACAATGGAAACTGAGGTGATTGGTTTTGATGCCATAAAAAATTTGTATGAGTCTGATGATGATTTTTGGGAGATTGTGGAACAATTGAAGGCACCAGTATCTAGTAACTTGGATCACTTTAGGGGTGAATATTTTATGCAATATGGGTATCTATTTAAACGAAAACAACTATGCATACCAGTTGGTTCTATGAGGGAAAACATTATCAGAGAATTTCATAGTAGTGGGTTGGCTAGACATTTTGGAAAGGACAAGACAATAGCCTTGGTAGAAGATAAATATTACTGGCCAAAGATGAAAAGAGATATAACTAGGTATGTAAGAAGGTGTAGGATCTGCCAAGTGGCTAAGGGACATTCACAAAATACAGGGTTGTCTATGCCATTACCAGTACCAACTGCACCATGGACAGATTTGAGCATGGACTTTGTATGGGGACTTCCACACACCTAACGAGGTAATGACACCATTTTTGTAGTTGTTGATAGTTTCTCTAAGATGGTTCATTTTATTGCCTATAAGAAAACTAATGATGCAATGAGGGTAGCAGAGTTATTTTTTTCAGAAGTTGTTCAACTACATGGTGTTCCAAAGACTATTACCTCTGATAGGGATACCAAATTCCTCAGTCATTTCTAGAGGACTTTATGGAAGAAGATGGGGACCAAGTTATAGTATAGTAGTGCCTATCATCCTCAAATGGATGGGTAAACAGAGGTAGTCAATCAGAGTCTGGGAAATTTGTTGACGTGTATTGTTGGAGAAAAGATGAAACAATGGGACATGGCATTACCCCAGGCTGAATTTGCCTATAATAGTTCTATTAACAGATCAATAGAAAAGTCTCCTTTCTAGATTGTGTGTGGAAGGAATCCTAAGGGTGTTCTAGATTTGGTACAGCTACCAATGAAAGATAGAGTCAGTGATGATGGGGAAGCATTTGCAGAACACCTTCAACAGTTGCAGAAAGATGTGAGACAGAAGTTGCAGGACAATAATGAGAGGTACAAGAATACAATGGATGCTAGTAGGTGACATCAAACATTCAATGAAGGTGACTTAGTGATGGTATATTTGAGAAAAGAGAGGTTTCCTACTGGAACATACCACAAGTTGAAGTACAGCAAAATTGGTCCTTGCAAAATTACAAAGAAGATCAATGATAATGCATATGAGGTTAGTTTACCAGATGATCTAGATATTTATTCTGTGTTTAATATTTCTGATTTATATGTATTCCATGGTGAGGATGATGCTGAAGATAGTCAACCAAAAGTGGCATGGCACCACCACATTCCCCATAAGAAGAAGGAAAAGATTGTACAGGTTCTTGATAAGAAAACTATCTACACTCGGCAAGGGCATTACAATAGGTATTTAGTACAGTGGGAAGGATTGCCACCAACAGATAGCACGTGGATTATAGAGTGGGAAGTATAGAGGTTGGATCTAGTCAAGTGGTAGTAGTTTGAAGAAACTCACTTGCAAGAGCTACGTTCTTTTCAACCAGAGGAGAATGATGCAAGGACTTTCAGAGGTCATAACTTTTGACTCAGATGTCCGTTTAGGCTGAAATTTTATAGGTGGATGCATTATGAGGTGGCAAGTGGAATTCCAACTGACTCTAGTGGTGGGTTCCTACTTTGGCACTTTTTCGGGGCTTGAAACTTTCATCTTGGCCCTCAAAATGGCAATTTAGTGTTTTTTCCTAGTTTTTTAAAAGTTGTTTTTGTTAATAACTCGAAACTCATGTTTCGAATTTAGAATGTTAGTTGGCAATTCATCCTACCTTAGTTTTAGGAAGTTTTTGGGAAAAAACTAGACTCTCAAAGATATGCATGTGAAATTACATAGAATGGCAAAATCTGACAATTGTTGAAATATGCCAAAAAAGGTAATTTTTTGGTTTTTTTGTTTTCGTGGATATAAGAGAGTTTTCTCTCATTGTAGCAAGAGAGTTGGTGAATAAAAGATTTTTTTATTTTACAGTTATTTCAAATCTTTGGCTATCACACATGATTAATGGCACAATTCTATTGAGTGTATGTTGTTGGCTACATCACCTACTAACCCTAGATTTTGGAATTAATAGGTTATATGAAAATTGTCAAAATTTCTACAAAACCCTAGCAATTAAATGATGAAAATGCAATGCAAATTATTATATTTTTATAATTTCCTATAGTTTATATCAGATCTAATGTAAAAATCATGAATTAGGGAAATTTAGACAGAATTGATGCCAATTTGTAAGACTAACAATGCAATTTTTTCAATTTTTTCAATTTTTTTGTAATTTTCTCAATGCAATAAGATGAATAACTATATGAATGAATGAAATCAACCCAAATCTAAAGACAAACACTCAACAAGTTGTAATTAATTCTAAAAACATGGGTTCACCAAAATGTTTAAGGTAAAATTTGGATTGTTTAATGTTTTAGTGTTTAGATGTTGGCATCCTCCTTTCACCCTTAACATTCAAAGACCTAGGGTCAAGTGGAAATGCACTATCATACCCTAGGTTGTTGTGATATATAGGGAAGCTTAGATTAGGGAACTTAATTGTCAATTTTCCTTCTCCTATGATCAATTAACCATTAAAATCCTAATTTTGCAAATACGACAATAAACAGATGAATTACAGAAAAAACTCTTGCAGAGGGATGTAAAATGACAAATCAGAGAGTACCTATTTTTGGAGTTCTGAGGCAGAAAAGTCAGGGACACAGGATCAGGCACCCAAGTCCAAGGCCCTACTTTTTAATCCAGATCTAGAAACTCAGTTGGTAACCTATTTCTATTGTTTTGGAGATTTTCCTGTCACAAAACTTAAGGGACTAGGGAGTAGGCACCCAAGTGTAGGGGGAATACTTTCTTTCTGTTCTACAATTCCAACACTTCAAGATGTCTTCCTACAACTTTACTTTGTCCAGCTCCTCAACCTATAACATACAACCATGAAAACTTTGGGAGGGTGTTGTGGTGTTTAGAGGCTTGCCTCAGTCAAGCCTCGGAGGACACTTAAGTCTCTAAACACCTTTGTCAGATAGAGAGTGCATGCCTAGGGAGGCAGAGCCAAAAATGAAGTGAAATGATGATCACAAACACAATATAATGTCACCTTGTAGTGGAGATCTCATGGGAGGAAGATGCTGTAGGAATACACACAACACTGAGAGGGGGGGTGAATCAGTGTTGTTAATAATTTTAACACTTTTTACTCCTTTTGATTAATTTAATTTCACAATTATATAATTCTTCAGATAGAACAAAGAAAATATGCAGAGTATCAACACAAGACTTGACACAAGAAATTTCTGGAGTGGAAAACCCTCCTGGGGTATAAAAACTATTCAACTGCCTCACTGGCTTAACACAAATTTTAGATTACAACTGTCTCACTGACATTACAATTCTGCCTCACTGGCATATTGTACTTCTCTGCATGTCTCACTGACATTACAACATCAACATTCAATGAAAAATATAACTCAGGGGATTTCCCTGTTTCAATAAAAACAAAACCTTATTTCTCCCTTTTAAAACAAACAAAATATATTCTTTGCAATCAACCTTCAACTGTCTTTAACATCTACAATCATTCAATTTTGATCTTCAAAATACTTCATACCTCTGCAAAACAATCTCAAACTAATTCACCATTTCTTGAACTTTCTCACTATGCAAAACTAAACAATTGACCCTCTCTGAGAAATTATTGTCTTTCATCACTTTCACTTTCTCTGAACAAACATTAATCCATCTTGATCATTGAAGAACTCCATTCATTTATTGAACCAACATTCTTTCAAATCCTCAACATAATTCCCTAAAAAAATGTCTCTTCATACCTGCAAAAAATACATTTCAAAACAAAAATACCATTCTCAAAAACTTCTTACAACCTTCAAGATCATCTCTTATCTGCAACAACCACTCTTACCATTAAAATCTCACTCAATTTGAAATGAACTTCCACCATTCAATATATCTTTCATTCGATTCAACTTCCAACACCTGCTTTTCATCTCAATCATATCATATTCTCTTAAAAAAAATCAGACAACAAAACAAGAAAAATAAAACATCTTCGAATAACACAACCTTTTCATATTCCTCTTATTTAGAAACATTCTAAATCCCACTCTTTCTTTCACAAAAAATTCAACTTCAATGCCCCTTGGACTTCGGTGAGAAATGTCAAGAATAACATGTTTTATTGCCTTTTGAACAACAGTGAACGTCAACTTTAATCTGATGAACTAACCGTTTGTAGAAACTTTCTATTTTAAACTGGTTCCTTCGATCTGCGGTGCCTGCCATGTCAGTTTTAAACCCTGATCGTTGGATTCGATGCCTTTAAAAACAACATATGATCACTGATTGTGCTAGGAGATCGGGCTTAAAGTAACTTACCACTCAATGACTAACAATGCCTCCAACTGGTCATCACTTGGAAAGAACCTACTGTCACCGGTCACCTTAAAATTATAACATAAAGTGCAAAATATGATGACGAGCAGTATGGTTAGAAAAAATAAGTGTTGAGCACAACTTTTAAGACTTGTTAAATGTTAATCAAAACATAATTACCACTTCAAATACACTAAACCTCAACATATCTTTAGCACTGAATTGTAAACCATACTTCATCAGATCTGCCACTGTCATGAAGCCAATTTATATGAAATTAATATAATGCATATTAACTTTTGTCAAATGATACAAGCCCTTGCCCTGATTCAATATTGATAATATGCAATGAATGCCATTGATTAATATGACAGACCAACATAAGAGATGCCATTGATTAAGCAATTGTAATCCACTGAAATGACTAAGTCAGAACATCTTCACACAAGATCAAAACTGATGTCATTACCATGAAGACCATGTCACTAATGAAGATCAAAACTGAGAGATCTAAAAACCATGTCACTGATGTAGATCAAAACCGAGAGATCTGAAAACCATGTCACTGATGTCACTATCATTTTGGCATCAATGAAAAGACAATATATTCAATTGTACTACAAAACTCCCCCTTTGTCTTTGACATTGATGGCAAAATCATTGCTTATTTCTCCCTCTTTTTGACATAGAATGTCAAAGGCAATCTTGTTCTAAAAAAAATCCTCTGTCATAAAATTCTGTCAATAACACACTTCACCATTCACTGATCAAAAAAACAAAAAATTCATACAAATATGTACAAAACTATACACAAACTATGTACAAATGTAATGAGATTCAGGACATCACAATGATATAGAAAACAACTCCCCCTGAATTCAATATCTCTGTAACTTATTGAAGAGAGACAAGAGATAGAACTCCTAATCTCTGTCTCAGAGTTTCAAATGTCTCCTTTGGCAAAGGCTTTGTGAAGATGTCAGCCAATTGATCACTTGTATGCACATATTCCAAAGCAACTTCATTTTTAATCACCTTTTCCCTTAGAAAATGATATCTGATAGCAATGTGCTTAGTTCTTGAATGCATTATAGGATTCTTTGACATATTGATAGAACTTGTGTTATCACAAAGAATAGACACAGGCTTTTTAACCTCAACCTTAATATCAAGAAGTGATTGTACCATCCAAAGTACCTTTGTACAACATGATGAAGCAGCAATGTACTCAGCTTCAGCTGTAGATAGAGAAACACAATCTTGTTTCTTACTATGCCATGCAACTAATCTGCCACCCAGAAAGAAAGCTGCCCCACTTGTGCTTTTTCTGTCATCAGGACACCCTGCCCAATCTGCATCTATAAAGGCAAGAAGTGTAAAATCAATGTGTCTAGGATACCATAAACCAAAATCAAGTGTACCCTTAATATATCTAAAGATTCTCTTAACAGCATTCAAATGTGATTGTTTAGGACAAGCTTGAAATCTAGCAACCAAACAAACAGCCTGCATAATATCAGGCCTAGAAGCAGTGAGATATAAAAGACTCCCAATCATAGATCTATACAGAGACTGTTCTACTTCAGGTGATTCATCATTTTTACTTAGCTTATGCCCTGTCTCCATAGGAGTACCCAAAGGTTTGCAATCATCCATTTGAAATCTCTTTAACATCTCTCTGGCATATTTATTTTGTGAGATAAATATTCCCTTTTCAAGCTGAGATACCTGAAGACCAAGAAAGAAAGACAATTCTCCCAACATAGACATTTCAAATTCTGATTTCATGATGTTAGGAAATGAATGACTCATATCATCATTGTTACTACCAAAAATGATATCATCTACATAAATTTCAACAACCAGAATATCCTCACCTTTGATTAGATAATACAGATTATTGTCCACACCTCCTTTTATAAATCCTTGTTCTTGCAGAAACTTATCTAGTCTATAATACCAAGCCCTTGGAGCTTGCTTTAAACCATATAAAGCCTTTTTCAACCTATAAACATGATCTGAATTATCTTTATTCACAAAACCTTCTGGTTGTTCCATGTAGACTTCTTCTTCAAGATCTCCATTTAGAAATGTTGATTTTACATCCATTTGGTAAACTTTGAAATTTTTATAAACTGATAAAGCTAAAAACATTCTTATAGCTTCTAATCTAGCAACAGGAGCAAATGTTTCTTCAAAGTCAATGCCTTCAATTTTGTGGATACCCTTTGCAAACTAATCTGGCTTTGTTTCTAACAACTTTACCTTTATCATCAAGCTTATTCCTAAACACCCATTTTGATCCAATAACATTCTTACCTTCTGGTCTTAGAACAATTTCCCATGTTTTGTTCTTTTCTATTTGACTTAACTCCTCTTCCATGGCTTTAATCCAGGCTTCATCTTTGCTGGCCTCAACATAACTTTTAGGTTCCATTTCAGATATCAAGCATACATGTGCTTGATTATGTGCAGCTGCAAGCTTTCTTCTAGTTACCACACCACTGTCCTTGTCCCCAATGATCAACTCATGAGGATGATCTCTTTGATATGCCTTTGAAGGAGTCTTTGTCTTAACATCAACAGATTTTTCAGGATCTTCTTCCTCTACCTAAATTTCTTCTTCCTTTTGTGAATGATGATCAACTTCATTGTCATGAATCAACTGCATACAGGGCTGCAAATCCTCATCCACCTTAACATTAGTACTTTCAATTATTCTTTTGAACCTATTGTTAAAACACTTATATGCCTTTCTATGTGTAGAATAACCAAGAAATATGCCTTCATCACATCTAGACTCAAAACCACATAAGCTATCATTATCTTTCTTGATGTAACATTTACTTCCAAAAATTTTAAAATATCCAACATTAGCTGACTTACCATACCAAAGTTCATAAGGAGTATAATTTGACTTTACCCTTAATTGAACTCTGTTCAAAGTATATACAGCTGTATGAACAGCTTCTCTCCAATAGACATTAGGCAGATTTGCATCATGTAGTAAGGTTCTTGCCATCTCTTTTATAGTCTTGTTTTTCCTTTCAGCTACTCCATTTGGTTGTGGAGTTCTAGGAGTGGAGAATTGCCTTCTTATCCCATGTTTTTCACAATACTCCTCAAATTCCTTTGAAGTGTACTCTCCTCCATTGTCTGACCTTAAACATTTTAGCCTGAAATCAGATTCATTTTCAACCATCTTCTTGAAGATTTTGAATCTATCAAATGCCTCTTATTTATGCCTTAAGAATGTTACCCATGTCATTCTTGAAAAATCATCAATGAAAAGCATAAAATATTTTTCTCCTCCCAGAGTTTTAGTCCTTGTAGGACCACACAAATCTGAATGTACCAGCTGCAGAGGTTTTGAAGTAAAATGCTCCTTAGGTTTGAAACTAACTTTGGTTTGCTTACCCAGCTGACACTCTTTGCATATAGTATTACTTGGTTTTGAAATATGAGGCATATTTCTGACATTGTGATTCCTGCTGATTCTCACAAGATTGTCAAAATTCACATGACCAAGTCTTCTATGCCACAACCAGCTTTCCTCAATTTGACCCATGAAACAGATATGGCTATCAACACTTTTAGTTTCTGAGTTATGAAGATTGTAGATGTTACCACTAGTCCTTAGACCTGCTGCAATAATTTTACCTGATTTCTTTTTGATCTCACATCCATGTGCATCAAAAACTACATTAAAACCATTGTCACATATTTGACTGACACTTAACAGGTTGTGCTTCAGTCCTTCTACAAAATACACATCATGTAGTGGTGTTTCATCATCAAGAAGAATTGTACCTTTGCCTCTGATCATAATGCAATCATTATTTCCAAACATAACAGAACCTTCATTAATGTCTTCAAATTTAACAAACTTATCTTTGTCCCCTATCATGTGGTTGGAGCAACCACTATCAATCACCCACTGTTCCTTCTTTTTGGCATGAAAAGCAGCTTGTGCAATCATAAC
Source organism: Cunninghamia lanceolata (assembly GCA_027924645.1). NCBI lineage: Eukaryota > Viridiplantae > Streptophyta > Pinopsida > Cupressales > Cupressaceae > Cunninghamia > Cunninghamia lanceolata. Next base: position 43,058,974 of record BSBN01000072.1, on the reverse strand, counting down.
ATCAAAGCTCTTATTGATTACCTTAGGTTTCCAAACAAGTAACTTCTTTTTAGAACTCAAAGAAGACAAACCTGAAACAGTATTCCTTGTTGTTTTCTGCATTTGCAAAGAAGGTCTACAGAATTTGGCAATATGCCCAAAATTTTTACAATTGTGACACTTCAAACTTCTTAAAAACATGAATGGGCTCCTTGGAAATAAATGCATTTCTCTTCTGACTCCAAATCTGCATTCACTGGCTTTATGTCCAAACCTGTTGCAACAAAAACAATATCCAGTAAAGTGAGCATTATACCTGAAAGTATCACTCCTGTTGTAGTTTGTTGTCCTTATGATTGATTTGCCTTTTGTACTAGCCTTTTGAGAACATTGTCCCTCTTCAAATCCAAGACCTGATTTATCTTTGAATCCTTTTTGTCTATCAAGAAGATCATCAAGTTTATCACTACTTCTGCACATATCAAGTCTTCTTCTCAGATCAACAATTTCAGCTTCAAGTGTATGACATTCCTTGTTCTCGTTATTCAACTCTTTGTCTTTATCATCAATAATTTTCTTACTTTCTTCAAGAGAAAGAATTAGACCAGTAATCTGTTTCTCATAACAAGTTAACTTATTATTCATGATATCATTTTCCTTTTGAAACTAACTTCTTTGTGCAATGATTTCCTTTTTAAGTTTCTTGACTTGACTTAATGCACACATCAATTCTCCTTCAAAGTCAATAACAGCTTCACAACTGTTTGATTGTTCCTCACATTTTTCATTTTGAACTTCATTTAGAATAGTCATAAATAAAGTCTATGCATTTTCATCAAGAAAATCATCTGAATCACTTTCAGTCATATCAACATTTTTGATGAACAAACTTCTTTTCTTTCTGAAATTATTTTTCCTTCTAGAAACAAACTGTTTCTTTTTAAACTGCTTCTTGTTTTCATCTTCATCACTGTCTAGGTCTTTGTAAGGACACTGAGCTGCATAGTGTCCAATCTTTCCACACTCAAAACATTTGAATGGAAGCTTACCTTTGTACTTACCAACAGATCCCTTCTTCAACTTGCTTGCAAGAGATATTTCTTGATCATCATCCAATTCTTCTGAATTAGAAATCTCCTTTTCTTTTCTGACTGATTTGAAAGCAGCTTCTTTTCTTGAAGGTATGTCATTACTAATTCTCATTTCATACGCTGTGAAAGTGCCATGAAGTTCATCAAAGGTAACTTTGCTTAAGTCTCTTTCTTCAACTGCAGACACTTTGGATTCATATTTTGGATTTAAAGTCCTTAAGACTTTTGTAACAACTGTCTTCTCTTCCAGTGTATCAGCAAGTCCTCTTATAGCATTTACAATTTCTTGGACCCTTAGAAGATATTCTGCCACTTTCTCATCATCACTCATTCTGAGACTTTCAAATTTAGCTCTGTAGGATTGCAGTTTTGCTTCTTTGATTTTATCATCTCCTTGATAAATATTAGACAGTTTGTCCCATATTTCCTTGGCTGTTTTACACTCCATGACTTTGACAAGTATGTCATTGGTAAGACCACAACATAATGCATTTTTAGCCTTAGCATTATTTTCATATGCCCTTTTCTCATCAGCTGTGCTAGGAGGATTTGTAGCAGTATATGCAGTAACAATGGCAGCATACACATCATACCCCAGAGATGACAAATATGACTCCAACCTGAATTTCCAAAAAGCATAGTTAGAACCATCAAACACAGGTGCTTTATAATTTGAGTAACCTTCTTGACTTGCCATGATAAGTATTCCAGAAATATGATCTACCCAAGCTGATTAAGCTTTGACAGGGTACCAGGCTTTGATACCAATTGTAGGAATACACACAACACTGAGAGGGGGGGTGAATCAGTGTTGTTAACAATTTTAACACTTTTTACTCCTTTTGATTAATTTAATTTCACAATTATATAATTCTTCAGATAGAACAAAGAAAATATGCAGAGTATCAACACAAGACTTGACACAAGAAATTTCTGGAGTGGAAAACCCTCCTAGGGTATAAAAACCACTCAACTGCCTCACTGGCTTAACACAAATTTTAGATTACAACTGTCTCACTGACATTACAATTCTACCTCACTGGCATATTGTACTTCTCTGCATGTCTCACTGACATTACAACATCAACATTCAATGAAAAATATAACTCAGGGGATTTCCCTGTTTCAATAAAAACAAAACCTTATTTCTCCCTTTTAAAACAAACAAAATATATTCTTTGCAATCAACCTTCAACTATCTTCAACATCTACAATCATTCAATTTTGATCTTCAAAATACTTCATACATCTGCAAAACAATCTCAAACTAATTCATCATTTCTTGAACTTTCTCACTGTGCAAAACTGAACAATTGACCCTCTCTGAGAAATTATTGTCTTTCATCACTTTCACTTTCTCTGAACAAACATTAATCCATCTTGATCATTGAAGAACTCCATTCATTTATTGAACCAACATTCTTTCAAAACCTCAACATAATTCCCTAAAAAAATGTTTCTTCATACCTGCAAAAAATACATTTCAAAACAAAAATACCATTCTCAAAAACTTCTTACAACCTTCAAGATCATCTCTTATCTGCAACAACCACTCTTACCATTAAAATCTCACTCAATTTGAAATGAACTTCCACCATTCAATATATCTTTCATTCGATTCAACTTCCAACACTTGCTTTTCATCTCAATCATATCATATTCTCTTAAAAAAATCAAACAACAAAACAAGAAAAATAAAACATCTTCGAATAACACAACCTTTTCATATTCCTCTTATTTAGAAACATTCTAAATCCCACTCTTTCTTTCACAAAAAATTCAACTTCAATGCCCCTTGGACTTCGGTGAGAAATGTCAAGAATAACATGTTTTATTGCCTTTTGAACAACAGTGAACGTCAACTTTAATCGGATGAACTGACCGTTTGTAGAAAGTTTCTATTTTAAACTGGTTCCTTCGATCTACGGTGCCCGCCATGTCAGTTTTAAACCCTGATCATTGGATTCGATGCCTTTAAAAACAACATATGATCACCGATTGTGCTAGGAGATCAGGCTTAAAGTAACTTAGCACTCAATGACTAACAATGCCTCCAACCGGTCATCACTTGGAAAGAACCTGCTGTCACCGGTCACCTTAAAATTATAACATAAAGTGCAAAATATGATGACAGGCAGTATGGTTAGAAAAAATAAGTATTGAGCACAACTTTTAAGACTTGTTAAATGTTAATCAAAACTCAATTACGACTTCAAATACACTAAACCTCAACATATCTTTAGCACTGAATTGTAAACCATACTTCATTAGATCTGCCACTGTCATGAAGCCAATTTATATGAAATTAATATAATGCATATTAACTTTTGTCAAATGATACAAGCCCTTGCCCTGATTCAATATTGATAATATGCAATGAATGCCACTGATCAATATGATAGACCAACATAAGAGATGCCATTGATTAAGCAATTGTAATCCACTGAAATGACTAAGTCAGAACATCTTCACACAAGATCAAAACTGATGTCATTACCATGAAGACCATGTCACTGATGAAGATCAAAACTGAGAGATCTGAAAACCATGTCATTGATGTAGATCAAAACTGAGAGATCTGAAAACCATATCACTGATGTCACTATCATTTTGGCATCAATGAAAAGACAATATATTCAATTGTACTACAGATGCTCTTCATTCCATGATGAAAAGGATGCTCAAATATACAAAACACAAACAAATAGACCACACAAATCTGCTCTTGCAACACAATGAAAGCCTTGAATCACCTTGATAACTCAATAGCTTTCTAGTCATCATCTAGTATACAAATGAATGCCTAAACATGCTTTTATATGCAACTACAAACACTCCTGCCAAGATTTTCATAATTCAAACTTACCGTGTTAGCATAGGACCCAAATAACAGTCATAAACTGACACCTAAAAATTAGGACTAAACCAATATAGGGTAGGACTAGGGCATGCACGCGTAAGTCCTCCCCCCTATTTTGGGTAGGGTTAAGCTTAAGGGGTCCTCCTAGGTTCCATTTGTCATGTTACCTAGGGCTCATTCCATCGGGATGCCAAATTATGAAGTAAGATGTCCTAAATGCATGCAAAAGACCTAGGAGCTAAACCTTATGAGGGAAAAGCCCCCAAAGGGACATTTTCTAACATTACACACATTAACACCCCCCTTAAGTGCAGCTTAGGGAGAAGTCAAAAAAGGAAAAGTTGCAAAGATGGGTCCCAGATAGTAGGTCATGTTAGGTATCCATGTACAAATAATCTCTCACAAATAGAGAAAAGGAGAAGAAATCATAGGAAAGAAATCTTCCCTTGAAAAGAGAGAAAACATGAAAGATTATCTCTATAGTATGAGAAGAACAAAACCCCATGTGAGAAAAAAGTACCCCCCATAAGGGAGAAGAAGAGAGACCAAGTAGCCTCCCCTCAATGTAGAATCTCCTACACTGATGGTAGATGCTCAACAATGAATACTGAAGATGATCCAAGACCACCGAACAACATTCCTCCCCTTAGGAAGAAACAAGACCAAGGATGTATGAAATATTTCTTCCCATTCTTTAAAGGAATTTGAAGGAAGAAAGTTCAAGATGTATGATACCTCTGAACTCTACTCAGGTATCATCATGTCGATGTTGAAAGAAACCAAAATCCAATTAGGTGTTCTAGGCCAATGTGAAACATGATCCAAAGATGATGAAGATATCTCCTCAAAAGACAAAGATGCCTCCTCTTAATGCTTCTCAAAGATCTCTATATTAAGTCAATGCCAAAACTATGACAAATGCCGATATGGTGGATCGGTACCATAGAAGATTCAACTACAATAACCATGGATATATGGTGCTCACCATAGGTAAGACAACTAGACTGTTGAGAATTAGGTACATGTGTAGAAGATGTCAACATGATTGATGACTGGGTCAGATATGTGGATTCATGAATATTTGTAGAAACTATCACTATAAAAGTAGATGTCCCTAATGTGTTTGTAAGCACTAATCCGGTATATGCAATTAGTAAGGAATATAATCAAAATAGTATATAGCTAAAAGTACCAGAGGGCAAGGAATTATTTACATTAAACTAGAATTTAATTAGAGAGGTCTTCAATTTGAACCCAAGGGCCAATGTCAAAATTGATTTTGATGAGTTATGTCAAGAGTATAGAAGGGACAAAAGCAATTACAGGGTAAAGTGGCTGCCACAACATAGAATTGCTAACAATCATGGATTTAGGAAGATCCACCTAAGTGAGAGTGAGCTACTTGATGTGGACACATTTATGGATTACTTCAAGATCACCTATATGTCACTGTGTCAAGCATTAGGAGTGGAAATTATAAGATGAAGATGGCTATTCATATGATGATGATAGCTACTAACATTCAACTTCAGCAGCTAAATAGATTGTTTGACTTTGCCTCTTTCATTGTAAAGGATATCCATAAGAAAAATTTAACATCCCTTAAGATTGAAGGTAGAACCCCTTTCTTCAAATGGTATTCGATACTGTATCATATCTTTTTATATAAAGGGACGGATGTGTGGAACTTTGATTTAAGAGTGAAACATACAAGGCCAAATGGCTCACCCATGCTAATTCAGTTTAGAACACACATATGGGACTCTCATTGTCTTGTGGCTAATTACTATGTTTTTTAAAAATATGCAACATCTATTGTTCCTACTGGGATACCATAGGGATAGGTTATCCCCCACCTTCAAGAAGTTCCTGAGACTAGTGCAGTTTGATTCAAAAAAGGGTTGTGAGCATAATTTTGGGGACTAATTCAATAATCAGGATTTATGGGGCTGAGGTGGAGCCACATATTCTCCCTTTTATTGTACCAAATAGGGTGGCCTTTCTTGAATCAATATAGCATCTTAATGAATCTGATAAAATACACCTAAGGAATTAGAAGAAAGGATCATTTTTTCCATCCATTGTTAAATTTTGTGACTTCTTGATCATTACCAAAGAAGGCTTTGAACTCCTAAGGACCAAATTGATGTATTATAGGATGAAATTGGGTAGGGAAATAAGGTGTGATCCTAAACATTTCATTGATTAAACTAGAAAATCTATGGGGAGATCAAGGTATGATCACCAGTGTCATTGCAAAAGATTTGATCATAAATTTCTGAACTAGAGATGAAAAAGAAGAGAGCGTTGGGCATAATTGGCACTTTTGAGGATAAAAGGAGGGAGTTAGATCCTACTTAAAAAGGATCATTGGATACCATAAGGGATGTTATCATCAGAATGGAAGAAATGTAAAAAAATATTGACACCTTAGCGATCACGCCTCCTAATGTTGCTAGAAATGTGGTGCCTGAGGAGAGTGTAATGGAGATTAGGCCCACATCTCCCCATGCCCCAATTATAAGTTCTATGAAAATTATTGAAGGTAAGGACCCCATTGAAATTGAATATCATGGTAGGGTCAAGCCCTTAGTGGATTACGATATGATAGAGTAAACTGGGGAGAACAAAGTTAAGTATCAAGAGATATTGAAGTGCATTTCTTCACCCCCAAGTCTTGATGAAAATGATATCCCTTTTGAGAGGACATTGCTAAATTTAGAAAAGGGTGACAAGGTTGTCCAAGATGTTAGAAATTTAGCCTATGAACAATTCCTCTCTCATGATGCCTTCATCAAGACTAAGGAATTCAAAATGTTCTTGGTAAAAGGAAAGGTAGATACAAAATGGTAGAAAAAGAGGGATAAGGCTCAATAAATGGAGGTAGAAAGTGAAGGAGAGGCCATCTAGAGCATCAAAAAGAAAATAGAATTTGACATTTCAAAGATGATACCTAAGGAAGGAAGAAGGATTATCAAAGAGAGTGGGTGTTTGTTATTGCCAGGATGGGATATAGGTTCTTCTATAGCATGGATGCCATTTGAAGACATAACACTAATCAAAATGTTTTGGGGGATGAAGAACATGTCAAAGACCTTTACTTTTGGTCTGGTTTTAGTGGAAAGCATGAAACTGTAGCCATTTGGGTTGTGGCACTAAACATGATAAACTCCAAGTTGTTTGGGGTGTCAGTGAATTTGAAGGAAATCTGATTGTCAAAAGATTAAGTGACACAATGGCTCCACATGTTGCTTCCTTGGTGGTGAATATTTCCCTATTTAGTGAAGTTGTAGCCAAAAAGTTGTAGGCAAATCATGACAAATTATTGGTAGAACATACAAAGTTGATATGTGAGTATAATAAGGTCAAGTCTATGGTAGAGTAGCCCAAAATCAATTTGATAGAGCAAGTTCCACCTCCTACTTCAAGTGCATTGTCACAACAAGATAGGGGCACCTTCATGCTTGGGATTTAGGGCCTCAAAGAAGAATTAAAGAAAAGTAGAGTAGCAAAAGCTTCTACAAAGGCTAAAGGGGTACGAGATGCCTTTGAATTGATGAGGAACCCTTTCACTATAGAATATCCCAATTTTTGGGAAAAGATTACAATGCATGGGATCATTTTGATAAATTGTGAAAGGTAAGAGATGCACAAATTGGGCAAGAACCAACTTTGAAACAAATTTTGAGCACATGGGTTCCAAGGTTGTCATTACTAAGTGCCACTCAAGGTGTTCTAAGGTTTATTCGTAATTCCACATAGGAGATATCAAGTAACTATATGAGGTGGAAAATCAATTAGGTGATGTCTCTTCTTCCCAAGGAAGGTTTAATCTGATGATCAAGGAGAAATTTGAAAATTTCAAAGCCTTGGAGGAATGTCAATTGTCAACAATTTTTGAAACTAAGGAAGAATGAAATCATTAGATCTATGGAAATTAGAATCCCAAGGCCTCACCCCAATATTTATCACATCGATCGTTCTCATGGGGATAAATTGAATCCATGTAATGTGATGTTAGATAACTTGCTAAAATTGGAATCCAGACTTGACAGTTTTGTGAAGGTAGCCAAAGTACTATTAGATGCAAGTTACCAATCTCATTTGAATAAGTTGGTGAAGATCCTAGAATATCCCTAGCCATTTGATGAGGAATTCACGAATTGGATGCTCAAATATTCTTTGAGCTTAGTGTGAAGTGACATTTTGGCATACGGGGGGCATATTGGAATGTACCATATCTATCTCATTGAGTATTATAGGTTTGATCAGAAATTTTGATGGATGGATAATGAGTTTTGAATTATATTAAGCTAGATTAGAGTATAATTAATGTAGTCTAAAATTGAGAGCCTTATCAGGCAATCAATTTTAGCATCCAACAACACTAAATTTCTATTCCACAACAATATTCACATTCACAACAATAATAACAAATTTTGAATTCCTTTATTCAAGTGTGTAGTATCATCCTAGTGTGCAGAGCTATACAATTCAATCACAAACACTGTCTTTCTCTTTTACAATGTCAATACCTTCAGCCCACAATCCCAAAATGAACCTCCAATCAAATAGAAAATTTCCTTCAACTTCTTCTCCAAAAACAAATCCCAAGCCAACTAGCGAGATCCTTCCTCTTTTAGGATACCTCTAAATGTTTGCAGACCTGCTATCCCCCACAACTGAAAGTAGAAATAACTTTATATACATTGGTACAACATAGTTGAACCGTTGCAAAACATTGAATAGTTATTAAAACTGAATCATCACCCATTAATAAGTTTTAGCCTTGTAATAGTGCAAGACACCACGCCAAGATTTATGACCATTTGAAAGTTCAAAGAAAAAATCTATTTCCAAAATTTATTTGTTCAATTCTTCAAACATTCACCATAATGTTTTTAGTGTATCTAGGTTCCTATGAACTCCTGAATTCCTCTTATGTTTCATTTCGGTGAATCAACCCATACGAGGACTTGTGAATCTCATCGACAATTGATATCCATATGCATCTATAAACTTGGTGTTGAAAACTTTCTAGATTCATGTACTTAAGATTTCACCAACCAATTTATAAAATGCCCCAAGTATTCCAAAGTACCCTTTAGAAAAAATGAAGATTGGCGACAAGCTTTGTTAGTGAAAACAAAAGTTCAAAGACTTTAATATCTACTAAAAAGACAATACTTAATGAGTACTTAATCCTTCATTAGCAAAATAACACCCTTGTGAAGTGATGAATCCTCTTTTGACATTCCTTCTGGTTCAAGAACCTAAAGTTTCAGTGAATCAACACCTTTTTGCACCTTTAAACCTTGACTTCGATATTCCTTTGAGTTCAAAGACAACGGATTTCACCAAAATGTTTAGGACTTCAATCTTTAGAAGGTGTTATCAAAATGTGAACCTATCCAACTCCATTTATTTTTCTTAAATTCATATTTCAGTATTTGGCAATATACAAAGCTTAGGAACCCCCCCTTTTCAGTGTTGATGAAAATGTAAGAACTAGGTGTTGGGTAAAAAAAATCCCTTACACTATTTAAACCATGAAGTGTAATGTCAGTGATCTTCCAAGTTCAAGTACTTAGAACTTTTTTGACCAACAAAGAATAACATTTTTTTTTAGTGGAAAGACAAATTTAGGAATTATAGACTTGGTTGAATTGTGTCGACTACATCAGATTGTTACAAAGCTCACCAAACTTTGACAAACTAAAATTTAACCAAAGTTTCCCTGAACTAGACCAGAGTGGAATCAAAAGATGCTCCTGAAGCAAAATGAATAGAAACCAACAATACTAGAAACAAGTACAACAAAATTGAGCTAAATCAAAAAATATATTTTCATTGATGTAGGATCATGCATGCACTCGTATGCTTCCTGTTACCTTTTGAGTCGCCCTTGTTTATTTATGTATCGGTAATATTGCTTAAATAAGAGCCGGTTTACCGTACTATATTTTGGTCATACCTTTGTTTCGTAAATCGACTCTTAGTCCTTCAATTTTTACCCGTGCCTCATCTTTGTATACAAAGTTGCCTAAGGTTTGAACCTTCGAACCCGAACCATTCTCAAAATTCAAAGTTCAATGGTTCAATGTGTTTGAAATGTCATATAAAGCAAGCTATCTTTTTGTTTGTCTTCAGCGTCTTTGAACTTTCAGGTTGAACTTGAACCTTCCGCGTGTACTCTTTAGCGAGGTTCAAGGTTCAAGGTTCAAGCGTCTAAAGGTTCAATATTCACCGCCCTTTTATCGGTCGGGACACGCAGTTGTATTATTATTATATGTCATTGAACCTTCCACTTGAACTCTTCGCGGGGTTCAATAGTTCAAAGTTCAAAGTTCAAGAGTTCACTGTTCCATAATTGGAAGCCTTTCATCGAAGCCGTGTAACTTTCTGTTGGTCTATATAATCCTTGTGTCATTGAACCTTCGTATTGAACCATGTCTTCACAAGTTCAATGGTTCATGAGTCAAGTCCCTATTTCCGTAAGTCAATCTTTTCGCCTACCTATAAGGTCCAGTTGGTATGTTTGAACCATTTTCATTGAACCACTTTGTTGAACCATGTCCTAAAGGTTCAATGGTTCAACGGTTCAATAAGTTCGAAGACTTGGTAATTTTGGTCCTGATTGCTCCTGCGGCTTTCTAAGTCAAATCTAGCGGAAAGTTAGATGAAAATTTGTCAGAAACTCATCATGAAATCGAGAGCTTTAATTTAGCGGAGGCTACGGACAATCATTGTACCTCGTGATGGCACGTGAACATTACTTGCTATTAATGAAGAAATCAAAGTTCACGTCTCTTCAAATATTTTTGGCACGTATTGTTCCAAGCGATAATTATTCATTCTGGTAAGTGCCATTATTAACCAAGAACAAACCAATTTTAGCAAGTAATCATACTGTGCAACGCGGAGAAGGATAGTGCTGGAAGTGTAAGGATCTCATTATTCAAGTTTTCACAGTGAATTCAAATATCTTGAAGGTGAGTTCTGTTTCCCCTGTGCTATTCCGAATTCTTATACTGGAAAGAAGAACCTCTGGAATTTCTGTTATTTTCAAAATTTGAAGTGTTTATTAAAATATTCCAAGTATGTCTTTGAAGTCTACATGTTTGGGGGATGAACATGGCCCCGGTCTTATTTATTCTCACTCAGAATTCGGAGATACTGCATTAGTTCAGTATGATTTGGAGGAATTCATAGAAAGAACTAGAAACCCTGTCTAAACCCCCACAATGAAGAAAATTGTAGATAGTGGTTTAGTGGAAGCTGCAGCTTTTCCTCAGGCAATACTATGCCCAGAATTGGTTCAAGAATGTATAAACAGATATGACCCCCAGGACAGATGTGTCAGAAATACAAACGGGGATGTGTTGTTTCGTGTTAACAGGAAAACCCTTATGTCTGTGATGAAAATACCGCCTAAAGAAGCGTATTCCAATCTTGACATTTCTTCCTCCAATGGGTATTTCTCAGAAAGGAAACCAACTTACAGAAGTGTAATAGCAAGGAATTGGTTGCTAAAATTTCAAAAGGGCGGTTCAAGATCGCCCAGACCACTCACCAGAGATCATCTGATCAAGGAGGTAAGGGATATGGTGGTGTTATTACACAGACTGAGAGGAAGTCAGCATGCCTATTACTGGGAAGATTGGATGTACTTTTTTATTCAAGTCATCCTTCAAGGTGAACAATATTTGGATTGGGCTGAAATAGTGGCCGACTGTCTTCATCAGGGTTTAAGCAATTGTTTGGGTAACAGGGATTTCTACATGTCTTCATATTTGTTCTATTGTTTAGCGTCCACAAGGGATTGGTTCGACCTGCCTCATGAGCCATTAGATGAGAACAGTAAAATTTATGAATATTATTCTCAGTTGCAAAGAAAAAATTGTTATGAAAATTATAAGAGGATCAATGATGTCTTCACTGGAAAGATGACCTATGAATTGACAGGCAACCCAGGTAAGAGGATGACCAGTGAAGCAATGCAGCTGATCAGTATCTATGGTAGCTTTTTCATCCAATTCTCTGAGTTCACTTATATCAGAGTTGGGGGATTTGATGGTAAACCTCTGAAGTTGCCTAGGTATGTATTTGATCGTTTTGTACTGTTGGAGGTATGTCGGCAATTGGCACATGTTGATAAAAAATTCCCATCAAAAAAGGGTTGTGGTATTTCTTTTCCTGTTGAACTTGGGCATTATTCATGCCAATCGAAATCTGATGCCTTAAATCTGGAGGTGAATCTCAAAAGATTCAATTTTCAATTTTTCACTGCCAGGGTTCAATTTGACAGTAAAAGTTTTGTTAAAGATAACTTAGATTCTGGAACAGGGCACTCACACCTTCCTAAGATAGAGGATTATTGGATGGATTGTCCAGATGAATTTGAAGTTAGGAGAAGGTTATGGTGCAGATTTTCTTTAAGGCAAATAATTACCTTTAATTTAGACATGGACATTTCTGGAATTTTTGTTGATGATGAAGAAGTGGTTGATCCACAATTTGAGAAAGTAGAACACTTACCCATCCCAGAGGTGGACTGGAGCAAGAAAGAAGAAGACAGAATTGAAATCAAGACCCTTTCGGTGATAAGGAGGACTGAAAAATGGTTGAGAGGAAAAAGACAGGAGGGGTTTCAAAATGAAAATGTCTAACAATTGTCTACAATGGTTGCATCATCGCTTCCCCTGGACCCTTCTAATCAACCTCTTGCTATCTGTGGTGCAGGTGCTTCCGAGCCATCAACTGAGAGAAGCCCTATCACCAAGAGATCCAGAGGAGTCCTCACAGATATTCTGCCATCTCGTGTCACCAGGTTAAGAACCAAAGGGAAAAGAAAGAAGCAAACTTCTGAAACAATAATTGTTGATTTAAATTCAGAGGAAGAAGCAGAAGAGCCTATGGGGGATAAAGAGGCAAGCCCAAACAGAACAAAAGTAGTTGACACTGGTTCACAATCAGAGGCTGCTTTGGAGACACCTGAGATGTTGATGATTTCAGATAAACCCTCTGATGGAGAGAAACCTAGGAAGACAGCCTCGTCCCCTGCACCGAAGTGGCTGGAAAGCTCCATATCTAACAAAAAGAAGGTGATTCCTTTTGTTCTCCCTCTGGAGGACATGGTAAGTAAATGTCTGGGGAAGACCCCCAAGTCCAAAAGACTCAAAACAACGTCCAGAATAAATATTGACCCAAACACTGGTAACTGGAGTGCAGAAATAGCCAAGCCAGTGACCGAAGAAGAGGTTCAAGATCCTACAGTGCATGATTTCACTGTGGAGAGGATAGATCTCGGTACTGCCTCTAGGGCTGCAGATGTGCACCATCTTGAAGCTTCTACTAAGAAAATGGTCAGTCAGACAATGAAAGATGAGAAGGACAAAAGAGAGTTGAAACAAGCTCTGCGCTCAATGGCAGAGTACATTGAGGCCATTAACAATCCTAATCCACAGCCAATCTCACAGGTCCCTTTGTCCTTTGACCCAAAATCACCTGTCAATCAAAAAATGTTAGACCAAGTTCATAGAAGCAAAATGGTCTCGAAAACATTTGACAATTGGTTAGACAACATCGAGCAAAAAGGAACTGAGTATATTCATGAACTCAAAGGCATATATGAACTGACTGCTAATACCATTGAAGATCTCAAAGCACAGGTTGCTGTCTGGGCTAAGGAGGAAGGCAAGTGGACAAGTGTGATAAACCAAATAGAGGAAGTTCGGAAATATGGGCTGGAGAAATTTTTGGCAGAAAAGAACTTGACTGGTGTAGACGAGGATTTGCTATATGTGAACAAAAAGAATATCGAATGGAGGAACTCTGTATCCCGACAAGGACGATTTGAGCTCTCAAAGATGATTAAAGAAATAACAAAATTTACTCAATCACTGCAACATGATTTGCAATGTATCGAGGTAAAATACTTAAAGGATGATGGGAAGCCTGTGGAAGATGTTGAAGCAGTAGTCCAATCCTTCAGAGATAAAATCCACTTTGTTAAAGAAAATGATAATATTCTGATTGAGGATTTCTCCAGGATTTCTAAAGTCGAGTCTCTGCTCTATCTCTGCATCGACGCACTCCCAGAGCACAAGGAGAAATTTGGGAAAATGCGAAGGGAAAAGGAGGTCTAGAAATCAAGGATGAAGCATATCGGTATACCAAACTTTCCTAAAATTTAGGAGTTCGTGGCTGCTTTTCAGGAGTGGAAAAGCCAACATGCTTCCCAGGCTATCGACAGCAAATCAAGAGATGCTGATTCATCGCCCCAGTCATAACCTCGTCGGCTCGTTCTTTTTCTGTTCCTCAATTTATGTTATTTCAGCAACTTTAATCTTTTAATCAGTTGTTAAAAACTAAATCCCGTACGGGTCAAAGTTATGCTAACTCTGGGTTTAATTTACTCATGGACATAGTTAAGACATTGATATATATATGTTTTTTTTATAATTGGAGGATAATAGAAGTTAGAGAGAGGAAAGAGGCAGGGATTTTTAGAAAGATTGTGCTTATTTTTACATTATGTGATGATTGTTTGAAGAACATTTTCATCTGTGAATGAAAAGAAGAACAATTGCTGCTTATTTGGATCTGTGCATCTGAATGTGTGGAATTAAATTTTCTGTGTGAAATCTCTTTCCACCTGGTAATTGCTCTTTGTTTGGACAATCCATCATATATGTTATATTCCTTACTAGTTCTGCAAATTCACATGAATGTATTCGCGCATTTGAATGTACCCAATAGAATCTGTGCATTCTATCTCATTACTTTATAAATTTATCGCATTCATGACATTGTTATGTATGAATATTAGTCTGCCTTAAGCGTTTTCTGGTTAAAAATGCATTTGGTTAGTTAAATAGGTCAAATTCATTGAAAATCTTAAAGGGAGCTATACCTAAATTCAGAGGGGAACTAATTCAAAAAGGTTCACCCATTTGTTGTTTAATTTATTTGTTCTTTAAAAGAGGGGTATAGAGTCAGAGTAAATTATTTTCAGAATAAGGAGAAATCTGTTAACCAACAGTTTTTGGCGACTCTACTGGGGAACACTTTGATAAAATCATTAATTAAAGAGTGGTCACCTAAATATGAAGCAACAATGGTGCTTCCCCACGAAAACATAATTCCTGTTCTGCAACCAAATCTTGGATTTCAAGATGAGCAGGAAGACATTATCGGCCAGTTGAATACCCTTGCTTGGCGTACTTGACGGAATAGTGAAGATTACAGAAGAGCAAGCAGAGTGTTAGAACAAGAAGAGCAATTGGTCGATAACCTCAGATTGCTGTTGCTCAGGCAGAGAAGAAGGCAAGCACAAAACGCTACAAGAAACCAAGCCCTTGAGGTACAAAGAAATCAAGAACAACAAAGAAATCAATAACTGCCTATACAGTTTCAACATTTTAAGCTGGATTCTAGACTGTACACCAGGTCTCCGAGAAGAGAGGGAGTTGAGGACCCTACCTTTCAATCACTGCAAAATTTTAATTTTCCTTATATCCCTACTCGTGCAAGAACAGCAAGAAGTAGACCCCCTAGTCCCCCTAAATCTTCTACTTCCCCTGTCTGTCAAGCTTTAACCCTTTCAGGTACTGTAATCCCCTTGGCTATAAATTTTCTACCCATGGCTCAACCTTGGGGAGCTGCCATAGGGCCTCTAAACCTAGGGGCTAACCTAAATCCATTACCTAAAAATGCAAGAGAAAATTTGCCCAGGTTCAATGGAGACGGTAAACAATCACCAGAAGAACATTTGTGTGCTTTTGCAGCAGCATGCAGTGTGCTAGGTTTTCAACACCAAGATGTTGCCATAAGGCTCTTTGTGCAGACTTTGACTGACACTGCTGTGCAATGGTTCTACCACCTGACTGATTCCTCAATTACGAATTGGAATGAAATGAAGACTGCCTTTGAAAATAGGTTCAAGAGTGCAGAGGATGAACATTACCTCCTTGCATAGCTGACTCAACTTAAAAAGGAGATTCATGAACCTATGAGGGAGTTCGTGGCTAAATTTAATAGAATTGTGAATAAAATCTCTGCTACAAAAAGACTGTCTGGCGAAAATCAGAAATGTTTCTTTATTAATGCTATGCCTCCTGATATTAGCTTCCATCTCAGGAGAGGTGTAATTGCCAATTTGACAGCTGCATAAAAACTAGCAGTCGGATTGGAGGATGATCTCATTATGGCCGGCAAATGGAAGAGGGAGGTCCAGGTGCCAAATGCCCAACCCTCATCATCTACGGACCCTGTAGTGTAGAGGTTGGTTAATGATATGATTGCCTTAAAGAGGCAACTACCTAAGGCTGGCGCCCCTTTCCAACAACCGTACCAAGATATAAGCAGAAGGAATTTGAATCAACAAGCAAATACTAGTAGAACTTTACCCCTGACGGCAGCACAACCAAGACTGGCTATTGAACCTGCTCCTGGGAGAGGAAACATGTGTATTTTTCACTTAACTACCAACCATGATGGAAATTCTTGCCCAGAAATGCTCAGGTACACTCAGATGACTGCTACTCAAGATATGCTAGGGGAAGCCACAGAAGAAGAAAGGAACTTCGAGGAACCTGGCGGCTCTGAGATACACTTCCTAGAATATGAATCTGATTCAGAGAGGGGAGGTGAAATATTGGTAACCCTTGAAGATCCTTCATGCGCTGTGCTCACTAGGAGTCAGAGGAATATGAAATCCTCTAATGCTCAAGAAGTACCTGGCAAAGGTAAAGAACCTTTAACTAGAACTTATGATGCTAATTTGAAGGTTCAGGAGAATAGATTGCTACATAGAAATGATCTAGATGCCTCTTTTGATATTGTAGATTTCTGTAAGTCTGCAAAAATTCAAATTTCTCCCATTGAATATCTCAAGTTGAAACCTACTGAACTTGACAAATTAGTTAAACATGTTAAAGGTAGTCCTGCACAAACTGAATCTGTGAATCAATTGGAAGTCGATACTGAATCCCCCATTGCTAGATTATTTGCTTCCTCATCTGAGTCACCTTTGTCTGCCCCTAAAAACAACTTCCAATTCATCCAACAATGCTCCTTATACTGATTTGAAACCTAATCCTTTTTATGTGTCCTTGTTTATCAATGGTCATAAACTTAGCAACTGCATTATAGATTCAGGAGCCTCTGATAACATTATGCCCTCCTCTGTAGCTAAAGCCCTAGGATTATCACTTACAAAAACATTTGGAAGATGTTATTCTATGGATGGAAAACAGGTTTCCTTGCTTGGGCAGATTAAAGATGCACGAGTCGCACTTGCAGCTTACCCTGACAAGAGGGTGAAATTGACTATTCTGGTAGCAGATATTCCTTTTCTGGGTGATCAGAGTGCCAGACTTGTCATTCTATTTGTTTAACCTTTAGGAGGGGCCTGCCCTTGGATGCACGCTTGTCCAAGTGGGAATGACCCTGAGTGGTAACAAGCTAAAGCCAAGCCCTACCAAGCCACTTAAAATAAATTGTGCTTGAGGTGAAAACCTCCTGCAACGAGTGCTGCTATGTTACACCGATGGCCAACCTCCCCCAAAACCCTCTAAGGCGTAACCCTTTGAGGCTGGGAGACTCCATAACAGAGAGTAGTGCCGCTGCATGTGTAACCACTCGAACGGTTGCCCTCATTAAACACCTCTTGTTTTAGTGGCCCAAATCCCTTATAATCCATTTCTCACCTAGGATTTTGTGCTTGCTTTTGTCCAAACTAGAGTCGAAAAACTACAAAAACAATGAAAAACTACAAAATACTCTTTGTGCTTGCTGTGTTTTTCTGCTAAATTAATTCATAATATTAGATCAGGAAGACCTTTTCCAGCCAAAGAATACCAAAAATAGAGAAAAATCCCAAAAATTTGCAAAAAAATACCAGAACTGCGCATATACACTTTTCTACGGCGCATACACAGTGACTTGCTGCGCTTTTGCACTGACTGGTGGTGCATGCATACCTTTCTGCTGCACATATACACTTTTTGGCTGCGCTTTTACAGCGACTTGCTGCGCTTATACACCGACTTGCTGCGCATATACTTTTCTGCTGCGCATTTACGCACTTTTACTGCGCATACGTGCTTCACCAGAGCTGCGCTTTTACAGTGACTTACGGTGCATTTACCCATTCTTGCTGCGCATCTGTTTCTGCGCATGTGTGACAGTGAGCATCTGCCCTATTTTTGAGAAGTTTTCGTCAGCTGTTCAGAGTACCCATTTCAGCCTAGTTTCATTTTCCAAGGTCAGAATCAACCTTGCAGTCAATTTTCATCCATTTCACCCAATTCTCTCTCTTTCGTCAGTCGTCCCCGTCACCTTCTGTCCTAGTCACTCTTGTCCCAACGTCATTCTGTCCCATACCGATCCGACATAGGTCCTTCTTCATTTCATTAGTGAATTCACGTAAGCCTAGTAGGTCACAGTACCTTTGCTAGTAGTCTTGTTGAACAACTAAGCCCCACACAGTGAGACTGGTATCGACTACCCTTGCTAGTGGCTAGAGTCTTGTGTCAACCGTCTTACCTGAAGTCATTGAGCGGGAGAACCCTTTGTCCAAGTCTTGTCCTAGATACCCCATTCATTACAATCTTAGTCAGCACCTTGCCAAAATTTCTAATCCTAGTCCACTTCATCCCACCCCACCTTGCATGGTTCTTACTCGATCCCAGTACAACAAGCTAATCGAAATGGCCGACTCATCTGATCACATCGCCCCACCACGCAATGATGATGAAGAAATTTCTTGTGAAGAATTAGTGGCACACATGCAAGATAGCAAATTCCAACACCTAGTGGAGAAAGTGCTCCTTGAGGACCCCACCAAATATTTCCATCATCTTGCTAGTCTCAGAATCAAACTCCCCGCAGACTTTGACATTAGCTCCATTAGGGAAAATGCAGACAATGAACGTGAGAGGGACACAAATGACACGGTCCCCCAGGCCAATGAGAGAGGAAAACAACCCATAGATCAAAATGCTCCTATGGCAGATGTGAGGCAACAAATTGAGAGTCTAAAGCTAGAAATCTCCAACCTTAAGATCGGCACAAGTTCCAAGAACTACTCCTTGGAAGATATAGCACCATACCCCTTTGACAGAAGTTTGGTCATGAAACCATTCCCCTTTCAGTTCGGAATCCCGAAATTTGACAAATACAAAGGGAAGGGGGACCCTAGAGATCATATCTAGGAATTCACTGCAGCATGTTTAGAAGTAGCTCACAATGAGACCTACTTAATGAGACTATTCCCAAGATCTTTAGGAGGTCAAGCTATGGAGTGGTTCTCGCGTCTCCCACCGGGAATCAAAACTTTTGATGAACTTGTCAATAAATTCATCACGCACTTCTCTTACAACATAGAACACGAAGTATCTATGCTAGACCTATGCAACACCAAACAAAAAGGTGGTGAGTCTTTCGCCACCTTCTTACAACGATGGAGACAGCTAGCTAGTAAGTGTTCTTACGACATGCCTGAGAAACAACTATTGGAAATGTTTGTCCACAATTTGAATCTCGATCTTAGCTATCAGATTCAGATACAATGCCCTACCTCATTCACCAAAGTCATTGAAATGGGGCTATTCATTGAGAAAGCTATGATCACTAAAGGAACTCTCAAGCTCTACAAGGACACACCTCCTTCCAATTACACAACTGACAAGTCAAAGTTTTGGACCAAGAACAAGAATGTGGTCAACGATGGAGTAGTGGATGCCAAGGTGGCAGCCCCTAAACAACAACCCATATTCACTCTTAAGGAAGAAGCAAATAATGGTGCACTCAACAAGCGACCCCCTCGGGAACCTAGACCTTGGTTCAATTCAAATCCAAGGAGAAAATTCACGCCATTGGGAGAATCTCAAGAGTCTGCTCTCAGGAAGTTGTTGGCTAACAATGAAATTTCTCTACCGCCAACAAGTGACTATGAGCCTATCGTCAAACCTCCCTATTGGAAGGACACAGACTACTGCGAGTATCATCGAGGAAGGGGGCACACGACTAACAATTGTATCCACCTCAAGAATGTCATACAAGATATACTGGATCAGAATCAGGGAGGGACACAACAACATACCTCCAATGAATCTCATGTGGCCTACCGGGATCCTCTCCTAAACCACAACCGGCCGTATAACAACAATCACAACAGCGGTCACAACAACAACAATGGTTACAACCACAACAATGGTCACAACGGCAACAACTCCAATGGCCATAACAATAATGACAACAATCACAATAGGCCAAACCAGAACAGTGGGTCGAGTAATGCTAACTATGCAAGCGTTCCCTTTGAGTACACCATTAACTGCATTTCTGAGCATGTTCCACAAGTCAACATCATATCCCCCAACCAACAACCAGGACCTAACAGAACTGGTTGTAGTATAATTACCCGCAGTGGTAGAGTCACGATCAACACCACTCCTCCAAGGTCGTCACCTTCTCCGTCCAACTCCCGCCCATATAATGTCATCGACCAATTGCAAAAAACTCCGGCTCACATTTCTATATTGGAGCTCTTGCATCTATCTCCTTCCCATAAGGAGATTCTTGAGAAAGCCTTAGTGGAAACTACTGTCCCCACTAACTTAGCCCAAGAAAAGTTTCAAACCATGGTGGGTAATCTAACATCCTCCCCTTCCATATCATTCACTGAGCAAGATGACCTTTCCGTATCTCAACCCCACAACACTCCCCTACACATTGTCGCATTTGTACACAAGCATCGCATCAAGAGGGTTCTCATTGATGGGGGTGCCAGTTTGAATATTTGCACTATGAAGCTAGTCCTTGCATTGGGGTTCTCCGAACAGGTAGTTGATCCACGGAGGAAGATTACCATAAAGGCCTATGACGAGGAAGAGAGAACCACAAAAGGCACGGTTGTCCTACCCATTCAAGTGGGACCGGTAATTAAAGATGTGGTGTGCCAAGTCCTTGATCGGGAGCTTGCTTACAATATTCTACTAGGGAGACCATGGATCCATGCCATGAAGGCTGTCCCCTCCACCTACCATCAATGCATAAAGTTCCCACACGATGGCAAGCAGGTCACCATTCAAGGTGACCCTGATCCCTACCAACACTGCAATTCTTTCCAAGCAAAACCAGAATGTGTCATACCCAACAATCGAGCCCACATTTCCCCTACCCCGCAACAGGACCATTCTGCTGAAGCTTCCACCTCATGGCCTAAACCAATGAAAATCACCATAAAAGAAAATGGCGTGGGGGAATACCAGATTGAGCACAGCCTCAACCTTGCAAAAATGCCCTTGTCTCCTCACTCCTTTGGCCAGTCCAAGCATCAACCTAGGCACTTTCCAAAGCCCTCTGCTCCTCCTATAACTCCCACAAACCCCTTTGTAAAATGGGGGACCCTATCCGATGAATCAGAGGAGCGAGATCTCTTGCAATGGCTTTATGCCGAAGAAGAAAACACACCCCAAGATCCACTCAGACTTCCTACAGAGCTCTATGGGCGAGGTGAGACCATCTTGCATAGGATAAGATATGAAGGACAAGGCCCTATCGGCCTCAGAAAAGAAGGGATCATTGAACCTATACAACCTTCTTCCTCCTCTTCGGCTAGAAACACCACTGGTTTGGGATACAAAGGCAAGGGTAAAGCCAAGGAAAATGCCTGTCTTGTGGAGACAATCCAAACACTCCAAGGGGACAGTGACACAGATTTAGATGATTCCAATGAGTATGAGTGGGACGAGCTAACAGAGCACTCCTATGATGACAAGGAGATTGACACCATCCAAACTCTTAGCCCTTACCATGAGAGACAAACGCAACGGGACAGACCACTGGAGTCTGATTTGCCCCTCCCTGAGAGTATGGCTTTCGAGGAAAGTTTCGATTCCATTGCGATAAACAACTTGGAGGAAAGTACCACCCAGAACACTACCCCCACCTGTGCTCCTAGTATTTCCATCCACACTATCAACGAATCAGGTCTTTCATCTGACTCCCTTCCCCTCTTGCATCCTGAGCTTATTGACTAGGATCTGCAAGGAACCCCCCAATTAGATATGTTCCAGAACAATGATGCCTACATTGACTATATGGGACTTCGAGATCACTTACCAAAAGGAGATCATAAAGCCAGTTTCGCTATCGAACTCAATACTGTAGCTTACTTCGGGGAGGGTGCCAAGCCTTCTAGTCACAAAAATGTAAAGATCAAAAAGGGATCTGACGGTGAAAACCGCCGTGCGGCAGTGTCAGATCATAAAACAGTAAAAAGAAAGGACATATCTGAAGGTGAAAACCCAACTGTGGCACCTGACGATGGATTGCTTGACACCCTCCCAAGTGATATGTATCAAGAAAGGTCACAGATCATGGTAGAGCCAACAGAGCCAGTGAACATTGGAACCGAAGAGCAGCCTCAGATTATCCACTTTGCAAAATGTCTCACGCCGCCTGAGAAAACTAGGTTTGTACCATTCTTTAAAAAGAAGAGAGGCAGCTTTGCTTGGTCATATGCCGACATGCCAGGTTTGGACCCAAACCTGATCCTACATCACTTGCCATTGGATCCAGGGGTGAAGCCCGTAAAGCAAAAACTGAGAAAGATGCATCCCCATATAGCTCTTCTGGTCAAGGAAGAACTCAAGAAATTGCTAGACGTGGGGTTCATCAGGGCCATAGATTACCCCGAATGGATATCAAACATCATGCCAGTGTCTAAACCAGATGGCAGGGTTCGACTATGCAACGATTTTAGAGACTTAAACAAAGCATGCCGCAAGGATGACTTTCCCTTGCCTAACATCGATATCATAGTCGACCTCACGGCAGGACATACAATGCTGTCGCTCATGGATGGATTCTCAGGGTACAACCAGATCAAAATAGCACCAAAGGATCAGCACAAAACTGCTTTCACTTGTCCATGGGGTACCTTTTGCTGGAATGTCATGCCTTTTGGGCTGAAAAATGCAGGTGCTACATATCAGCGGGCCATGACAACAATATTCCATGACATGATGCATGTGACTATGGAAGACTATGTTGACGATATCTTGGCAAAATCACTCACCAGGGACTCACACCTGGACACATTAGAAAAAGTCTTCCAACGATTGGATCAATTCCAAGTAAAACTGAACCCGAAGAAATGTGTGTTTGGGGTCACATCAGGCAAGCTGCTAGGCTTCATCGTGTCAGCAAACGGCATAGAGGTAGACCCGGCCAAGGTCAAAGCAATCATGGACATGCCTCCACCCAAAACTCTAACACAGTTGAGATCCTTACAGGGCAAGCTACAGGCCATCCGCAGGTTCATCTCACAGCTGGCAGACAAGTGCCATCCTTTCAGCCATCTCCTACATAAGAATGTTCCATTCAAATGGGATGAGAAGTGCGAAGAGGCATTCAACAAACTCAAGGAGTACCTCATGAATCCTCCTATACTCATGCCTCCGATCCAAGGAAAACCTTTGATTCTCTACATATCTGCTACACCTACTGCTCTTGGGGCTCTCCTAGCACAGCAAGACTATGAGAACAAGGAAAGAGCTGTGTATTACATCAGTCAAACCTTAGTGGGCTACGAGTTGCAATACTCACAGGTGGAACGTTCGTGCCTTGCGATGGTTTTTGCCTCACAAAAACTCCGACACTACATGTTGGCACATCCTGTCAAACCCATTGCCAAGATCGACCCACTAAAATATCTTCTCAGCAAAGCAGCTCTCACGGGTCGACTAGCCAAATGGGTCATGCTTCTTAGCGAATATGATATAGAGTATGTGGATAGAAAAGCCATCAAGGGGCAAATCATCGCTGACCAACTAGCTGAGGCACCATTACAGGACACTTCACCAATGCAGTTTGAGTTCCCTGATGAGTCTTTATTCACTCTGTCAGCATCTCCTTGGAAACTCTACTTCGACGGGTCTTACACCAACCATGGATCGGGGGCAGGTATCTTGTTTATCACTGCCCAAGGTGACACAATTCCAAAGTCCTACAGGTTGTTATTTCCATGCACTAACAATATAGCGGAGTATGAGGCTTTGGTAATTGGTCTCAAGATGGCCACTGAGTGGAAAATCCAAGCACTATGTGTCTACGGTGATTCTCAGCTTGTCATAAACCAGGTCAACGACGAGTATCAGACCAAAGATGAGAAGCTCATCCCATACAAACGGATGGTCGACGACCTCAAAGCACATTTTGGGACCATCTCGTTTGAGCAAATACCCAGGATAGAGAACAAAGCAGCCGATGCAATGGCGACCATAGCCTCTCTTCTGGAGATACCTGAACATGAGTCACAGTATGAGTTCTTAGTAGAAACAATTCGACAACCAGCTTATGATCTCCTCGACACCCATTCCATTTGCCACCTAGTAGGATCTGATTCGCCGTGGTACGGTAAGACCTACACTTACCTCAAGGACAATATCCTTCCTTTGGACCTCTCTTCCAACCAAAAATGAACTTTCATCCGACAAGCCTCCCGTTACACCATTATCGCCAATACCCTTTACTGACATGGTCTGGATGGTACTTTACTCCGTTGTCTAGAACAAGAAGAATCTGTAACTGTCTTACTGGCCCAATATGGAAATGGATTCATATCAGTTCGTCAAAAAGTGCAAACAGTGCCAGATACATGGGAACCTGATTCATGCACCTGCTCAGGAGTTGAGACCTCTAACGACACCCTGGCCCTTTTGCCAGTGGGGACTTGACCTCGTGGGAAAGATTTGTTGCAAGTATGAGGTGAGCCAGTGTTGTCATTGATGTCAACATACTCATACTGCATTGACAAGAAGGATTTGATGAGCTTTGTGCTGAGGATATTGAGAAAATTAGCCTCAGTCAGGAACAGTGAAGAACAGTGATGAGAAGAAGGTAAATATACTGTATAGGATGAGAACCGGAGGATGCAGATTAAAGGGTTAGTAGATATGAGTCTTGAGATGCTACAGTTAAGATTTCAGAGGTCCGCATGAAGATCTGAAGGAGTTGTGGCTGCCGGTATAGAACCGGGTCCGGCAAGTATCCGGAGGTGACAGAGGATCACAAAAAGGTCCGGTGAGGTCCGGAATTGTATTATCCTAATCTGCGGATTGGAAGGAGTGTTTGGGATGTCCTTGTGATGTATCATCCTGATTTGTGTATGATTTGGAGGTCCGAAAGTACCTCTTGCATTATGACAGTGGCGACAGACTGTGTTCTTGAAGTTCCGGATGAGGAAGACAAGAGATCCCAGTAAGCAGAGGAAGTGCAGATGTATCCGGACATTCAGACAGGCTTGTGAAGGTTCTTGGATCATGTTTAGGTTGTGTTGTTGGTCCGCATTGATGGTAGAGCCCGGAATTGAAGTTATTCTTCCGGATGAAGTTCTTGCTCTGTTTAGCCGACCGGATGAGTTGTTCATCCTGCGAATGTTCTTGTGATGGCCGACTGGATGTGTTATTCATCTTGCGGATACTCCTATGGTTGTTTGCCGACTTAGATGTTTGTTCCTAAGTTGATGTCTTGTATAAATAACGGTTTGTAAGTTCATTTCAAGGGGTGGCATGAGGATGAGTATGATATAGCGAAGAAAGGTGCGAAAGGCAGAGCAGAGATTGTTGGGCTTAATTGGAACTGATCCGGACATGGTAGAGATGTCATTCTCCAGTTCAAGACTGTGATTTTTATCACTTTGTAGACAGTGTGTCTCCTTGTAGGCAGTGGGCCTCTTTGTGAGCAGTGTGCTCGGGCAGTGAGCCCTTATTGGCATGTGCCATTCATTTTTCTTTATTCTTCTAACAGAGAATAATTCTTGGGTTAATCACCCCGTGGTTTTTCCCTTAACCGGGTTTTCCACGTCAAAATCTTGGTGTTCAATGTGTTGATGCTTATCTGCTCTTGTGTTTATGTATTATGCTTCCATGAATGATTATTTGATATGCTGCTAACTAACAACAGAGAATTAAGTGTTTGAAATTGAAGAAGTTCTATACAACTGATTCACCCCCCCTCTCAGTTGTATGCCCTAGATCCAACAAGATTCATCCGCCTTCTTCTAACGGCCATAAATTCATCATAACCGCCACTGAGTACTTTACAAAGTGGATTGAAGCCATTCCCTTATCAACCGTCACAGGAAAACAAATTTCCTCTTTCATTCTGAATTACATTATGTGCCGATATGGCATCCCTTCATCCATCATAACGGATAACGGGAGACCCTTCAAAAATCAGGATGTCCAGGAACTTTGTGAGCGTTTTAAAATCCAACATCGTTTCTCCACTCCATACTATCCCCAAGGCAACGGCCAAGCTGAGGCATCGAACAAAACCATTCTGAAAATCCTAAAGAAGACTGTCAATGACGCTGGTTGCGATTGGCATGTCCAACTCAATCCCGCTCTGTGGGCCTACAGAACCAGCATACGCACTCCCACAGGTGCTACACCCTACGCCCTCGTCTATGGTTCCGAAGCCATCCTTCCCATTGAGGTCGAACTCCCATCCCTTCGGGTGTCGTTGAAAGGTCTCATATCAGACGAAGAATACAGAGTCTCCAGACTACAAGAGCTAGAACTGCTAGAGGAAAGGCGCCAAAAAGCTTTTGACCATCTCAAAGCCTATCAACAAATGATGTCAAGAAGCTACAACCACAAGGTTAGACCAAGATGCTTCAAGGTTGGGGACCTTGTCCTAAAAGAGAACCCTCGCACTCAGCAGGACAGAGAAAAGAAAGGTAAGTTCAAGCCTAACTGGCTTGCGCCGTATGTAATTGTAGCGGCTTATGGATCGGGGGCATATTAGTTGGCCACATCAGAAGGTGAGTTGTTGGATGATCCAATCAACAGCATGCACCTTCGCCGGTTCTATACCTAGGAGAACCCCAATGCAAGGGGGGCACAATAAAGTCAAAAATCAAAAAAATCAAAAAAAGTTACAAAGAGAAAATACAAAAAAATTGAAAAAAAATAGAAAGCATACAAAAAAAATTGTCCTTTGGTGAAAACCTGGCAAACAGGCGCCTTGGATAGGTACCATGAGGAAAACCTGGCAATCAGGCGTCATGTTACTTTCTAGCTTCTCATGCAAATAAAAGCAAGTGATGGAAACCTGGTAAACAGGCGTTACTTGTGACTAACCGCATTCTCCATCTTTGGGAATCCAATCACCTTGAGCCCATTCTCCCTCTATTTTCCTCATTCGACCCATATCCATCCCACAAATAAATGCTTGACAGTTACCTATCATGGCTTGATACTCACCTTGTGGCCTTGTCAACCAAGGTTTTGTCCCATACCGTCTCCTCAATGTAAGCCTAGTGTAGTGTCCCTCATCGGTGTCCGTGGTCCAAATTCATGAACTACGTTGCCTCTGCGCCATCACGTAGGCAAGGCCATTATTCTAATGCGCCCCCGAGGCTTCCATCTCTCCCAAGGTCCCATTCGTCTCCTTTCTTGTCTTCATTCTTATCGTCTTTCTTCTAGTCCATCCATGGTCCATTAGGGTTTACCCTGAACTACGTTGCCTCTGCGTCGTCACGTAGGCAAGGCCATTTAGCAATGAGCCCCCGAGGCACTAGGTCAGTCCCTTAGGGTCAGTCTTCTCAATAAGGATTGTGCAACCTTCTCATCAAGTAAGCGAATGCAAGCAAACACCCGCGCTTCAAGCAGAAACCTTGACTATGAGCATCTTAACCTATCCAATGCAAAGCAAATACCCACGGTCTTCTAAATGATTTTATGCAAATTAAGGCAAGAAATAAACACGTATCAACGCAAATATGCTTTGTAGATTGGAACCTAGGGTTAAGTTACCGCTCTCAATTTTTGCTATCATACCTTCCTATGCTACTCGAGGATGCCAAAAGCTAGAGATGCTATGATGGGGTCATGATTACTTTCTTTGTTTGTTGTTTGTGGATTAAACTTTAGTAATGTGAAGCCTTGTCTAAGGACATGATCGGCAAAAGATCATCGAGGACATCAAAGGTCTAACATGAATGGGGGCAATCCTTGCTTGTTGAAACGCAAGAGGTACTCAGGTCATCTAGATTCAATTTTGACTAGATGCTTGTATTAACTTGCTCAATCACAATCCATGTAAGCGGTACTCAGGTCATCTCGGTTCAATTATACCTCGATGCTTGTATTCACTTACAACATTTCAGAAAAGTACCAAAAACAAAATGCCCAATGATGAAATAAAGCACACCAATAGAAAAGCATCCATCCTATATCCATTTATACATCCATACCATACCCCATGCAATAAAAAATCCACAAAATGCAGAGTATCAATACAAATAAAAGCTTGTGAATCTTTCTATCAAGTCTTTCTTCTATCAATCAGATTTCTATCTATCATCATATCTTTCATCCTTGTCCAGTCAGTCTGAGGAATGATCCAAATGCAAGGTCCATCCTTAATCCATCCCAATCAAGTCAAGTCAATCTTGTACAAATGATCCACTCACAATCAGTGGTCTTGATCCTTGTCTGGTCGTAACCCAACTCGATCAGTTAATCAATCAATTGTCTTATACAGGATGTTGCATTGTCAAAATCAAACCAGTACACGCGTCTTACATGACATGCTTCATTTCCTGAAACCAGACGCTATCCTTCATGTTGCTCTAGGGATCTATCATTCCCCGCCATGACAACACGCCTACCGTGTTGGTCTAGGGATATATCATTCCCCGCCATGACAACACTGTCGTATATCATTATCAGTATATCATTGGTTTACCGCTTGACAGGGGCAATACCTTGTTTGTTCTTGTGTCATTTGCGCATACTTGCTTGCTTGCTTGTGTGTGTCATCATTCCATCTTGCATCACGTATCATTCAACTCTTTTCTTCATCCCTTTTCCTCCAACCTATCCTAACTCGTTCGTCTTCGTGAGATTGTCTATCTCACGCCTTCTACCTTCTTCTCGTCCAATCTCCCGAGGGGGCATCTTGTCGTTAAACTTGTACCAGGGGCAAACTGGGGCATATATCACTGTCAGACTATCAACTTCTTTGAAGCAACGCTGTAAACTGCATTGCATCAAAGAGGGGCAAAATGTATACGCCTAAAAATGACACAAATCATCCTAAATAAATATTCTAAATATTTATTCCATTCTTCTATTAATTAAATAAATATTCCAAAAATGTGAGGGTAAAATGTCGAATCAATCAAATGAATTAAATAAGACCCAAACATCAACAGAATAGAGAAACAAAGAAGATTCAAGTAAACAAAGCAATGAACAAACACAGCAAACCTCTCTCGTTTCGAAACTTCTGTTGTTCGCCTATCACGAATCGTCCTTTCGCAGATGAGATGAGCCCTTAGAGAGTGCAATCTTTTAAAGCTGTTTGAGGAAGTCGATGGTGAACGGCTATGGTGTGATGTGCAATGAAGGTGAGCTCCAATGCAACAATGGTGATCTCAAGCTTGTAGATGACAAGTGGGTGCCAAAGGTGCGCTGGTGATATTTCTGCAGAGTAACGATGTCAAAAGCCTAGATGAATAGAATGGAGGAATGAAGCTTTATTTATAGACTTGGAAGAATAGGAATCAACGGTTGAGAGAAGATATGAAGATCAACGGCTGAGGATGGTTGAGGAATGTGCAACCAGTGGAAACGTGCCAAGTGTCCCAGCTCCATCATGAAAGGTGGGATGTGACAAAACTGATTGGAGAGTTAACTCCATTGACTGGTTTGTTAACATAATTGATTGATCAATTAGAAGAGTGGATTGTGGAACTGACTGGATTGATTGAGGATTTGACTCAACTGATAGGTTAGTTAACAGATTCAATTGATTGGTTAACTGACCTCTGATTGGAGAAGAAATAGGCCATGTGGGTGAGGGAAAATAGGTAATTAAATATTAAATATATTTAATTACATGTGCAACCTGATGAGGTGGACAAGGTGAGGTGGAAAAGGTGAGGTGTAAAGGTGATGTGGAATTTTGAATTTAGAACTTTAGGATAGAGGAATTAGGCTTAATTAAATAATTTATGATTATTTAATTGTGAGGGACTTTAGAAGAATTTTAATTAAATAAATATAATTTATTTAATTATGGGATAGTGAATCGATTAAATAAATTTGGAATATTTATTTAATTAATAGAAGAATGGAATAAATATTTAGAATATTTATTTAGGATGATTTGTGTCATTTTTAGGCATATACAATTCCTGCTAGTTATGGAATGCTTTTGAGCAGGACATTTTGCAAGGATCTAGGTGGGCAAATCAAACTGGATTGGTCAGAGGCCACAATCCTAGTAGGGAAGCAGAGAGTGAAGCTGGAACCTGAGCCCAAGTGCAAGTTCACTGTCTATACCTCTGATGATCCCAAGGCACAGATTTTGTTTGAGGAATGTGAATTTGGCAATTATTTCTTCTCCTCTGAATAGAGCTACGAGGTAGAACCCAAAGAAGAATTAATGCAAAGACCTGTACATTCTAATGACCTATGGGTTATGGAATTTGATGGCAGCTGTGCTACTGCTGGTTCAGGGGCTGGAGTCGTGTTAATCTCACCTGAAGGTGAATTGTTTTCTTATTCTTTTAAGCTAGAGTTCAAAAACACCAACAATACTGCAGAGTATGAAGCCTTACTGCTTGGATTATTTGAAGCTAAAGAAAAGGGTGTGAAGGTACTTAAGGTGAAGGGTGATGTTGAACTAATTGTGAAACAGGTAAGGGGAATCTTTTCTGTGAAAAATGAAAGGTTAAGGCACTATAGAAATAGGGTGTGGGATGAGATCGAATATTTTGATGCCTTCTCTATAGAAACAATTCCCAGAGATCTAAACTCTCAAGCAGATTCTTTAGCAGTATCAGCTTCTCTCCTTTTGCCACATCCAGATTTCAAGAAAGATTCTTATAGGATAGAAATGATATATCGCCCTAATGTCCCTGACAATGCCGAGAACTGGCAGGTTTTTGAAAGTGATGATCAAATCAAAAAAATTTTAGAAAATGTTGAAATGTTCCTGGGGACCTATTTTGAAGGTTCCGAAATAGAGTGTAAAGAATTCAGCCCTGACCCTGGGATTAATCCAAGAGATGACATGATTCAATTAAAAGGAAACAAAATCCCTAAGGGGCTTGTCTCTTTGGAACATCTATTTTCTCGAAGAGATGAATATGTTAAAGGCAAACCATCCTGTGTTCCTGATAAGGCAGAGGATTATGAGAAGATAAATATTGGAGGTGAAGCTAATCGTAAATGGGTATCCATTGGTAGGTGCTGCTCTTCGGAAGAGAAAAACAAATTGATTAAATTGCTAATCAAATATAAGGATGTTTTCACCTGGTGCTATGATGATCTCAAAAATTTTAGACATGGACAGTTTCAACATCATATCCCTTTGAAACCAAATGCAGCTCCATTTAGACAAAAACTGAGGAATTATAATCCAAAAGTTGCTGAAGCCATTTTCAGGGAGATTGATAAGATGCTAAAAGCAAGAATTATCTATCCAATCCATCACTCCACTTGGGTGGCAAATATTGTTCCAGTATGAAAGAAGAATGGAGAAATAATGATTTGTGTTGACTTTAGAAATTTGAACCAAGCCAGCCTGAAGGATAACTACCCCTTGCCTGTGATGGACCACATCTTACAGACAGTTGCTGGGTCTGAAATGATGTCTATGTTGGATGGTTTCTCTGGTTACAATCAGATAGGTGTAGCTGCAGAAGATCAACATAAGACCGCTTTCACCACACCCTGAGGAACTTTTGCCTATAGTCGAATGCCCTTTGGTTTGATTAATGCGGGAGCAACTTTTCAGCGGACAGTGGATTCATCTTTTAGAGACCTGAAGAATAGGATTATTGTTATTTACCTTGATGATTTGACTATCTTTTCAAAGAATAGAGAAGATCACTTGAGAGATTTGGAGTCTATCTTGCAAAGGTGTCGAAGCCATGGTATCTCACTCAATCCCAAGAAGTCAGTTTTATGTGTGACTGAGGGAAAATTGTTAGGACACCTAGTCTCAAAAGATGGAATCAGAATTGATCCAGAGAGGGTTAGGGCAATTCAACAGCTTAGTCTCCCTTCAAATAGGACTGGAGTCAAGTCCTTCTTTGGTCAGATCAATTTTCTCAGAAGGTTCATTCCTAACTTTGCCGAGATTACAAAACACATTGTTGGGATGATGAGTGAAAAACAACCTTTCAAATGGAGTGAAGTTGCTAAGAAGGCGTTTGAGGATACCAAGCAAGCGATTGCAAATACCCCCACTTTGGTAAATCCTAATTTTCAAAAGGATTTTATTATTTACTGTTATGCTTCGGAACACACCATGTCAGGCATTCTGTTACAGAAAAATGAATTGGATGAAGAGGTTCCTATAGCTTTTATGAGTGTTCCCCTTAAAAAGCATGAGCTGAAATATTCTTTGGTTGAAAAACAAGCTTTTGCTGTGGTTAAGGCTGTTAAACAATTCAGATATTATATACTTCATTCTCATTCAGTTGTATTTGTTCCAAGCTCAGCTATGAAAAGTATTTTGACTCAGCAGGAAGTGGGATTAAACAATAGAGCAATGTGGGTTGCTAAAATCCAGGAATATGATCTGGAAGTCAAGCCTACTAAGCTGATCAGGGGTCAAGGCTTATGTAAATTGATTGCTGAGAACAAAGAACAAGAAGGAGAAAGACTCCCCACAGTCTTATTGGTAAGCTTGCAGGATCCATGGTTTCTGGATGTGGCACATTATCTTACATATGGGGACTGTCCTAATCACCTGACTCCTAAAGAGAAAAGAAACTTGAAGCTGAAAGCTGCAAAATATGTTATTTGGGGAGATGTTCTTTACAAGAAAGGATTAGATGGAACTTTCTTGAGGTGTGTAGATAAAGAGCAGCAAGATAAACTCTTAGAAGTTTTCCATAATGAAGCTTGTGGTGGACATTTTTCTTCTTCAGTTACAGCTTTCAAAATCCTCAGAAATTGTTACTACTGGCCTGGAATGTTCAAGGATGTGTATAGATGGGTGGCCAATTGTGAGAAGTGTAAAATGTTCTCGGGAAGGCCATAACTTGCAGCTCTACCTTTGAGGCCTATTGTTGTTGAAGAACCCTTTAAACAGTGGGGATTGGATTTTATTGGGCCTATCTCACCCCCCTCTAGTGCAGGGCATACCCACATCTTAACAGCAATAGATTATTTTACAAAGTGGGTTGAGGCAGCCCCTGTCAAAAGAACAACTTCGGAGGTGGTTTGTAATTTTCTCAAAGAAAATATTTTGGCACGATTTGGTGTGCCCTAGAAAATTGTGGTAGATAATGCTACCAGTTTCTCTTCAGGTGAAATGACTTCTTTCTGTTATGAACATAGTATTTCTCTCTCTCATTCATCAGATTATTATCCCCAGGGGAATGGACAAGCTGAGTCCAGTAACAAAAACCTGATTGCTATCATGAAGAAATTGGTGAATGACAGCCCCAGGGATTGGCATAAGAAGTTATATGAAGCTCTATAGGCCGACAGGATAACTCCCAAAAGAGTAATTGGAATGGCACCTTTTGAATTAGTGTATGGGATAGGTGCCCAATTATCTTTACCTTTGGAGCTGTCTACAGCCAAGCTGCAAAGTGTAATTGGGGATCAGTATTTCCAAGATTCCCTGGAAAAGAGGATTATGTATTTAACCAAAATTGAAGAAGAGACAAATGAGCTGGTTGACCGAATCACTGTGCATCAGGCCAGAGTCAAAGAAATTTTTGACAGAAAGGCAAGACCCAGGAAGTTTATGGAAGGAGATGAAGTACTACTGTGGGACAGAAGGAGAGAACCAAAAGGTGCGCACAGCAAATTTGATTCCCTCTGGAATGGGCCTTTTAAGATTCACCAGGTGTTGGGTCCAAATTCTTTCAAATTGGGATATCCTGATGGAACTGTTTTACCCCTATCCTATAATGGACAGGATCTCAAGCTGTATCATCTATAAACAGGGTCCCCTGTTTTGTACATAGTCTTCCCTTTTGTTTGGTTTTGTGTCTTCCTTTCCGTTTTTGTTTTGCCTTGGTCTGTTTCCTTTCTTCTCTTTCTTCCATTTTCTGCAAAACCAGAGCTTCTGAGTTCTCTGCATTTTGCCATAAAATGCAGTCCCCAGTCAGAGCCAATGTTACCTTTTG
This sequence comes from Cunninghamia lanceolata, assembly GCA_027924645.1. Classification (NCBI taxonomy): domain Eukaryota; kingdom Viridiplantae; phylum Streptophyta; class Pinopsida; order Cupressales; family Cupressaceae; genus Cunninghamia; species Cunninghamia lanceolata. The sequence continues at coordinate 43,024,863 of BSBN01000072.1, read as the reverse complement.
AGTCGCCCTTGTTTATTTATGTATCGGTAATATTGCTTAAATAAGAGCCAGTTTACCGTACTATATTTTGGTCATACCTTTGTTTCGTAAATCGACTCTTAGTCCTTCAATTTTTACCCATGCGTCGTCTTTGTATACAAAGTTGCCTAAGGTTTGAACCTTCGAACCCGAACCATTCTCAAAATTCAAAGTTCAATGGTTCAATGTGTCTGAAATGTCATATAAAGCAAGCTGTCTTTTTGTTTGTCTTCAGCGTCTTTGAACTTTCGAGTTGAACTTGAACCTTTCGCGTGTACTCTTTAGCGGGGTTCAAGGTTCAAGGTTCAAGCATCTAAAGGTTCAATATTCACCGCCCTTTTATCGGTCGGGACACGCAGTTGTATTATTATTATATGTCATTGAACCTTCCGCTTGAACTCTTCGCAGGGTTCAATAGCTCAAAGTTCAAAGTTCAAGAGTTCACTGTTCCATAATTGGAAGCCTTTCATCGAAGCCGTGTAACTTTCTGTTGGTCTATATAATCCTTGCGTCATTGAACCTTCGTATTGAACCATGTCTTCACAAGTTCAACGGTTCAAGAGTCAAGTCCCTGTTTCCATAAGTCAATCTTTTCGCCTACCTATAAGGTCCAGTTGGTATGTTTGAACCATTTTCATTGAACCACTTCGTTGAACCATGTCCTAAAGGTTCAATGGTTCAACGGTTCAATAAGTTCGAAGACTTGGTAATTTTGGTCCTGATTGCTCCCACGGCTTTCTAAGTCAAATCTAGCAGAAAGTTAGATGAAAATTTGTCAGAAACTCATCATGAAATCGAGAGCTTTAATTTAGCGGAGGCTACGGACAATCATTGTACCTCGTGATGGCGCGTGAACATTACTTGCTATTAATGAAGAAATCAGAGTTCACGTCTCTTAAAATATTTTTGGCACGTATTGTTCCAAGCGATAATTATTCATTCTGGTAAGTGCCATTATTAACCAAGAACAAACCAATTTTAGCAAGTAATCATACTGTGCAACGTGGAGAAGGATAGTGCTGGAAGTGTAAGGCTCTCGTTATTCAAGTTTTTGCAGTGAATTCAAATATCCTGAAGGTGAGTTCTGTTTCCCCTATGCTATTCCGAATTCTTATACTGGAAAGAAGAACCTCTGGAATTTCTGTTATTTTCAAAATTTGAATTGTTTATTAAAATCTTCCAAGTATGTCTTTGAAGTCTACATGTTTGGGGGATGAACATGGCCCCGGTCTTATTTATTCTCACTTAGAATTCAGAGATACTGCATTAGTTCAGTATGATTTGGAGGAATTCATAGAAAGAACTAGAAACCCTGTCCAAACCCCCACAATGAAGAAAATTGTAGACAGTGGTTTAGTGGAAGCTGCAGCTTTTCCTCAGGCAATACTATGCCCAGAATTGGTTCAAGAATGTATAAACAGATATGACCCCCAGGACAGATGTGTCAGAAATACAAACGGGGATGTGTTGTTTCGTGTTAACAGGCAAACCCTTATGTCTGTGATGAAAATACCACCTAAATAGGCGTATTCCAATCTTGACATTTCTTCCTCCAATGGGTATTTCTCAGAAAAGAAACCAACTTACAGAAGTGTAATAGCAAGGAATTGGTTGCTAAAATTTCAAAAGGGCGGTTCAAGATTGCCTAGACCACTCACCAGAGATCATCTGATCAAGGAGGTAAGGGATATGGTGGTGTTATTACACAGACTGAGAGGAAGTCAGCATGCCTATTACTGGGAAGATTGGATGTACTTTTTTATTCAAGTCATCCTTCAAGGTGAACAATATTTGGATTGGGCTGAAATAGTGGCCGACTGTCTTCATCAGGGTTTAAGCAATTGTTTGGGTAACAGGGATTTCTAAATGTCTTCATATTTGTTCTATTGTTTAGCGTCCACAAGGGATTGGTTCGACCTGCCTCATGAGCCATTAGATGAGAATAGTAAAATTTATGAATATTATTCTCAGTTGCAAAGAAAAAATTGTTATGAAAATTATAAGAGGATCAATGATGTCTTCACTGGAAAGATGATCTATGAATTGATAGGCAACCCAGGTAAGAGGATGACCAGTGAAGCAATGTAGCTGATCAGTATCTACGGTAGCTTTTTCATCCAATTCTCTGAGTTCACTTATATCAGAGTTGGGGGATTTGATGGTAAACCTCTGAAGTTGCCTAGGTATGTATATGATCGTTTTGTACTGTTGGAGGTATGTCGGCAATTGGTACATGTTGATAAAAAATTCCCATCAAAAAAGGGTTGTGGTATTTCTTTTCCTGTTGAACTTGGGCATTATTCATGCCAATCGAAATCTAATGCCTTAAATCTGGAGGTGAATCTCAAAAGATTCAATTTTCAATTTTTCACTGCCAAGATTCAATTTGACAGTAAAAGTTTTGTTAAAGATAACTTAGATTCTAGAACAGGGCACCCACATCTTCCTAAGCTGGAGGATTATTGGATGGATTGTCCAGATGAATTTGAAGTTAGGAGAAGGTTATGGTGTAGATTTTCTTTAAGGCAAATAATTACCTTTAATTTAGACATGGACATTTCTAGAATTTTTGTTGATGATGAAGAAGTGGTTGATCCACAATTTGAGAAAGTAGAACACTTACCCATCCCAGAGGTGGACTGGAGCAAGAAAGAAGAAGACATAATTGAAATCAAGACCCTTCCGGTGATAAGGAGGACTGAAAAATGGTTGAGAGGAAAAAGATAGGAGGGGTTTCAAAATGAAAATGTCCAACAATTCTCTGCAATGGTTGCATCATCGCTTCCCCTGGACCCTTCTAATCAACCTCTTGCTATATGTGGTGCAGGTGCTTCCGAGCCATCAACTGAGAGAAGCCCTATCACCAAGAGATCCAGAGGAGTCCTCACGGATATTCTGCCATCTCGTGTCACCAGGTTAAGAAACAAAGGGAAAAGAAAGAAGCAAACTTCTGAAACAATAATTGTTGATTTAAATTCAGAGGAAGAAGCAGAAGAGCCTATGGGGGATAAAGAGGCAAGCCCAAATAGAACAGAAGTAGTTGACACTGGTTCACAGTCAGAGGCTGCTTTGGAGACACCTGAGATGTTGATGATTTCAAATAAACCCTCTGATGGAGAGAAACCCAGGAAGACAGCCTCGGCCCCTGCACCGAAGTGGCTGGAAAGCTCCATATCTAACAAAAAGAAGGTGATTCCTTTTGTTCTCCCTCTGGAGGACATGGTAAGTAAATGTTTGGGGAAGACCCCCAAGTCCAAAAGACTCAAAACAACGTCCAGAATAAATATTGACCCAAACACTGGTAACTGGAGTGCAGAAATAGCCAAGCCAGTGACCGAAGAAGAGGTTCAAGATCCTACAGTGCATGATTTCACTGTGGAGAGGATAGATCTCGGTATTGCCTCTAGGGCTGCAGATGTGCACCATCTTGAAGCTTCTACTAAGAAAATGGTCAGTCGGACAATGAAAGATGAGAAGGACAAAAGAGAGTTGAAACAAGCTCTGCGCTCAATGGCAGAGTACATTGAGGCCATTAACAATCCTAATCCACAGCCAATCTCACAGGTCCCTTTGTCCTTCGACCCAAAATCACCTGTCAATCAAAAAATGTTAGACCAAGTTCATAGAAGCAAAATGGTCTCGAAAATATTTGACAATTGGTTAGACAGCATCGAGCAAAAAGGAACTAAGTATATTCATGAACTCAAAGGCATATATGAACTGACTACTAATACCATTGAAGATCTCAAAGCACAGGTTGCTGTCTGGGCTAAGGACGAAGGCAAGTGGACAAGTGTGATAAACCAAATAGAGGAAGTTCAGAAATATGGGCTGGAGAAGTTTTTGGCAGAAAAGAACTTGACTGGTGTAGACGAGGATTTGCTATATGTGAACAAAAAGAATATCAAATGGAGGAACTCTGTATCCCGACAAGGACGATTTGAGCTCTCAAAGCTGATTAAAGAAATAATAGAATTTACTCAATCACTGCAACATGATTTGCAATGTATCGAGGTAAAATACTTAAAGGATGATGGGAAGCCTGTGGAAGATGTTGAAGCAGTAGTCCAATCCTTCAGAGATAAAATCCACTTTGTTAAAGAAAATGATAATATTCTGATTGAGGATTTCTCCAAGATTTCTAAAGTCGAGTCTCTGCTCTATCTCTACATCGACGCACTCCCAGAGCACAAGGAGAAATTTGGGAAAATGCGAAGGGAAAAGGAGGTTTGGAAATCAAGGACGAAGCATATCGGTATACCAAACTTTCCTAAAATTTAGGAGTTCGTGGCTTCTTTTCAGGAGTGGAAAAGCCAACATGCTTCCCAGGCTATCGACAACAAATCAAGAGATGCTGATTCATCGCCCCAGTCATAACCTCGTCAGCTCGTTCTTTTTCTGTTCCTCAATTTATGTTATTTCAGCAACTTTAATCTTTTAATCAGTTGTTAAAAACTAAATCCCGTACGGGTCAGAGTTATGCTAACTCTGGGTTTAATTTGCTCATGGACATAGTTAAGACATTGATATATATATATATGTTTTTTTTTTTATAATTGGAGGATAATAGAAGTTAGAGAGAGGAAAGAGGCAGGGATTTTTAGAAAGACTGTGCTTAATTTTACATTATGTGATGATTGTTTGAAGGACATTTTCATCTGTGAATGAAAAGAAGAACAATTGCTGCTTATTTGGATCTGTGCGTCTGAATGTGTGGAATTAAATTTTCTGTGTGAAATCTCTTTCCACCTCGTAATTGCTCTTTGTTTGGACAATCCATCATATATGTTATATTCCTTACTAGTTCTGCAAATTCACATGAATGTATTCGCGCATTTGAATGTACCCAATAGAATTTGTGCATTCTATCTCATTACTTTATAAATTTATCGCATTCATGACATGGTTATGTATGAATGTTAGTCTGCCTTAAGCATTTTCTGGTTAAAAATACATTTGGTTAGTTAAATAGGTCAAATTCATTGAAAATCTTAAAGGGAGCTGTACCTAAATTCAGAGGGGAACTAATTCAAAAAGGTTCACCCATTTGTTGTTTAATTTATTTGTTCTTTAAAAGAGGGGTATAGAGTCAGAGTAAATTATTTTCAGAATAAGGAAAAATCTGTTAACCAACACTCCCGCATTAGACATGCTGAGTAACTGAAATGTTTCATAAGTGTGAAGCTCATGAATAGTGAAGGTGCATGGGATGGTGATCCCATGCTTTTTTTATTTATATTTCTTCTTTATCAACTTGATCTCTTTTCTTCACTACATGTTGAATTTCTCCAACTCCTACTTCCCATCCTTTTTCTCTCTTTCTCTCCTGTTCTCCTCTGTCAACTTGTAGGTTATCATTGTTGAACTATCCTTTACAATAAAGATGTTATATGGAGCCTAATCAGACTTGGAGGTTAAATTTTTCCCACTTTTATCGGCACTGTTTCCCCCCCAATTATTTAACGGGGGTTGGGGGCAACACCCCCAAGACGGGGTCGAGGGGCAGTGCCCCCGAAACCTCAAACATTTTTTATTATTATTTTATAAAGGCATCGGGAGTTATTTTTCTATTGGTTGACATAAAAAAACCCTATTTTGTAACTGACACAAGTCTTGATAAAAACAGCTAAGGGTCAGGGTTTCCATTGAGATATTCTATTGTAGCAGTTGCAGCGATATTGAGTTGCAAGGATTATTAGTTGTAATTGGTTTGATTTGCTGGATAATAATATTGGACTCTCTGTTGCTGGATGTAGCCCAAGTTTGGGTGAACCACGTTAAAACTTGTCTCTCATTGTTATTATTTCTGTGTATTTTCATTCCTTTGTTTAATCTTTATTTGCATTTAATTGATATCTTCTGCATGCAATTCCTAACAAGTGGTATCAAAGCTGGTTGTGTTTGATTATCGTCTACAGGAAGATCTCACAGTTGAGTGGGAGTCTCATGGTTAATTTGGAGCAATGGTGGATGAGAGTAAATTGAAGTTAGATAAATTCAATGGGTAGAACTATCAATTATGGAGGATTATCTCTATCAGAAGGATTTATGGAGGCCGTTGGAAGGAATAGCCAAGAAATTGGAAACAATGAATGATGAGGATTCGAGTCTTCTGGATAGAAAGGCACTGGGAACCATTAGGTTGTGCCTGGCACCATTTGTGGCATTCAATATAATAGAAGCGAAGACAACTGATGAACTGATGAAAGCTTTGGATAAATTGTATGAAAAACTTGTTGGCAAGAGACACTGCTAGGCATGTCAGGTGTTGTCATTGATGGAAACTGAATCTATCTTACACATCCACATTGGATCACTTGATCATACCAAAAGTTAGAGTGCAGATTTGTCTGAGTCTGAATAGATAGAAATAGAGCATATGATAGGGTTCATCATTTTAATCTGCATTTCTCCACAGGTAATCATAATATGTTGTAGTTCTAAGGAAGTGTTAAGAGATGTTAGCGATTCCTAAACCCACTATTTTAGCCTCTAGTGATGAAGGTATTAAAAGTTACAAGCATCTGAGTATTGAGTTTTGGTTAGACAGTTCAGTCTAGTGAAGAACAGGCCGACTTAGTGTTTGATCCTTGTGTGGATTAAGAGAAGTGGTTGGTTGAGTAATTTATGAGATCTATTGGTATTGGTCGACATGTTAGGTGACTTGAATACACTGGTTTTGGTCTGCATTGGTGTTTGTGCATGGATTCAGCTAACAGAATAGTGATCTTGAAAAATTTTGTAAGTTTTCTTGAGGCCAAATGCAGTTGATGAAATCTCATGTTGAAGATATATATCATTGATGGATTCAAGAATTTTGGAATGTGAATGTGAAAATATGATGTGAGAGGTACGAAGTGTGGCAGTAACAAGTTTTAAGCAAAGAGATCTAAGATTCAAATCATCACAAAATAGTGAAATAGGGCAGTGAAAGATGAAGTGTGTGAAGTCAGTATATTGAGCTTAACTAGAACTACAATATTACATTAGTAGATGCTATTTTTTAGTTCAAACATTTCAGTGAACTCTTGTAATTGATCTTGTAGGTAGTGAGCCTCCTTTGAGCAGTGAGCTCTGGGAAGTGTGCCCGAAGGCATGTACCTTCCCATTTGTAATACTTTTAATAGAGTATAAATTCTTGTGGGTTAACCTCCACCGTGGTTTTTCCCTTAACTAGGTTTCTACATAAAAATTTTGGTGTTCATGTGTGATGATCTTATTGTTTCTATTATTATGTTCTTATTTCTTTCTTTTGAATGTATGTGGTAAGTTTATAATGGAACATAATAATATTTTTTGCAGAACACTGTTTCGCCCCCCTCTCAGTGTTCCTTAATTTCAACAATTGGTATCAAAGATTGGTTCCTTGGAAGAAGTTTAACATCTTGAGGAAGATCTGGGAAGGTACTTCAATTGGTTCATTCAGGTATTCTAATGGCATCAATGAACAACTTCAAGTTGCTTTAGAACATCTTGATCAGTCGAGAACATAAATCAAAGAACTGAAAGAGAACCTTAAAGATGCTAAGGATTTCATTCAGACTTTGAAAGGGCAACTAAGCAAATCTATGGAAAAGAGGAAGGATCTACTTCAGTAGTTAGCAAATCAGGATGAAGACAATGACATGGATGAGGCTCTGAAGGAGAAGACAAAGGAATGTGAGAAGTTGGCAAAAGAAGCCATTGTCATAAAACATGAGATAGAATTCAGAGTGATGAGACTAACCGAGGAAATTGAGGAAAGGAAGAAGACTAAGGAAAACCTAAATCAGTCTCTAAAAGAAAGAAGAAAAGATTGTTGTAGATTGGATAGAATAATTGTCCATCTAGAGTCTGATCTACAAGAAACTAGGTGTAATGAGGAACAACTTGAAAGGCAAATCGTCATTCTCAAACATGACCTAGAAGCTGCAAATGAATACAAACAAAAATTCAAGATAAGCTCAGCTAAATTTGAGGTGTTACTTGATAGTTAGAAGAAGGCAGATGATAAGCATGGTCTGGTATATGAGAAAGGTGAAAGCTCTGGATCTAGTCAAAGAAATACTAAATCAAGAAATCAAAGAATGAATCTTAGAAGGCCTCCAGTAAGACAACCTAATGCTCAAAGATATCCATCTTTTAATAGAAATTGTTTCAATTGCAATAAATTTGGTCATAGAGCTACTCAATGTAGAAGTAGAGTGAATCAAAGTGGTCCATCCTTTTCTGGTCAATGCTTCAATTGTAAAAGGTATGGTCATAGATCCAATGAATGCAGAAGTATGGTGATGAATAACTCTAACTCTAGAGGAAATGTCAATTCTTTCAATGGAAAATGTTTTGCATGCAATAGATTTGGACACATGGCAAATCAATGCAGATCAAGAGGAAACCAGTAAATGAGCAAAGAAATGTTGTGTGTTTTAATTGTAACAGATCCAGTCATATTGCAAGATTCTACAGAAGAAGGAATGATGATAGAAAAGGTCTGGTAAACAGAAACTAGAATATGCAGAGACATGAAAAAGATAAGGGAAAAGTAGATGTGAATGAGATCTAGAATGAAATGAACAAGACATGGGTAAAGAAAGGTGAAATGAATAATGGTAATGGATCCGCACTGGAATTCGGTGCTGATAATTCCTCTAGGAATTGAAATTGGAGCTCTAGCTTAGGGGGAGCTACATTGAAAATCTAATTCCCCCTACCAATAAGTGAGTGTCTAAATCTAGCACATTAAGAGAAGATAAAATGGCCTATTACAGATCATCTAAAGGAATTTCTAGAAACAAAAAGGTTGATGTGGCAAATTGAGGAGCAATCTATGAGAAACTGTATCAAAAAATAAGGTATCTGGAAGAGTTAGGGCAAAAGCATTTATTACATCAAAAAGGTAGGTGTGTGCAGGTTAAAAGGAAACTCAAGTGACTTCAAAATCACTTTGCAACCAAGAAGAAAGAAGAAAGACAAGCTCTATGTGAAGGATTTCAAAAGACTCTACAATTTTTGAAAATGGCTACTCCATTGGTTGTTGATATCACTGAAAGGCCCCAACCTAAGTTAAAAAAATACCCACACAAATTTGTAGAGGTCGATCCGTTAGGTGCCTTCTCAAATGTTATGCATGGAGTGTTGCACGTTGAAGATATTAGGGCTTACATTCATGCTAGCATAGATGAATTTGGGGATTCAAAGATACTATATTTGTTTAAGAATAATTTGAGGGGTGAAATTTATGGTCTTAAACCTGAGTATAAGGTACTGCAAGACAAACATTTCATTTAGATTATAGGGTTTCCATCCTTCGATGTGGACGAGTGGGTCCGGTATGTACTAAGCTGAATGCATGATGAATTTATGTGGTTGAAGAAACCTTTTAAGATCACAAAGGATGCCATTAAGGCCATGATAGGATTGAATTCATCCAATGGACTACCAATGCTTAAATCGGTAAAGAACCAAACTGTAACTGAAGCTACTGGTTCAAAATTTGATAAGAGGGCAATGACAATAGATGACATAATTGATCCAGATGCCAAATTTGCATCTATGGTGATTGGATATAAGATTTACCACTCAAGCAGAGAAACTCAGTATCTAGTACAGCTATTTATGCTACCTATCAGATGTTAAGAGAAAATGTTGACTATGACCTGTGTGAGCTTCTGAAGAACCAGCTAATGGAAAACTTAAACAAGATCAAAAAGGATAAGAAGAACACATTCAAGTATGGTACATTGGTCTTGTGTTTATTCTTTTATTTCATAAATGAGTTGCTTGAAATGAATAGTCTGTGCTAGACTAGTGACAAACATGTTGCTATTCAGATAAGAGAGCACCTACACAATATTGGTGACTCCAATGCCCAAAGGACTGCTCTTTGGGGATATTTTAAGAATTTTTAGAATATGATGCAATCAAGGGAAAGAATCCCTAAGTCTATAGTAGAAAAGTACAAGGACACTATTTGCTTCATGGTGGAAACAGATCAATGCCTGATGGAAGCAGTTGAACCAAGGACTGTATGGATCATGCCCATGGGGTATGAAGTTGATGAACGAATACTGGATATGTATGCTCAACACCTTCTAAGCAAACCAAAAGACACCTCAGTTGAAAGATTTGGTACATATGATGAGCTCAATTTGAAACTAGATGTTGAGCTTCAGAGACCTAAATCCAGGAGAAAGATCCAAAGGCAAGTGGAAATGTATGCAGAAAGTATTGGAATAACAAAAGAAGCTGTGAGACAAAATAGGGTAAGGATAGAGAAAGCTGAGAAGGAGAAGTAGGATAGAGAACAGGGAAGAGATCTGAAAGAATCCCCCTCCAAATCAAGAACTACAATAAGTTCTAGTACAACCTCCAGTGCATCACCTTCTCCTATTGTAGAGAAATTCAAAGAAAAATCCACCGGTAAGAAAGGAAAAAGAACAAAAGTAATGGCCAAAAGGTCATATGCTAGTGTGGAGGAGGATGAAGAAAAGACTGATTCAGATTATGAGGTTAAAGAGTTGAAGGCCTCAAGCACCAAGGCTACTAAAGTATCAAAGGAAAAGCCCCCCAGAATCATAAAGAAAGAAGAAACATCAAGGATTGCCCAAGACAAGCCCTCCATAAGTGTAAGGGCAAGCAAAAGGAAAAAGATTGAGACACGTGTTGAAAAATCTACCTTGTCATTTGAAGACATTGTGAATACAGTAACTGTTCATGGGAATTTGAAACCCCTAACAGAATATTATGTCAGCTTGGATGATACTAACAAGAAAATCTTGGAGGATGCTACTATTAAATACCTGAATATATTCAAAAGAGCACTTGTGGAATTTTATCAAATGTCCCTAAGAGTCTAAGTGACATCTTGGAGATGAGAAAAGAAGTTGCAAAAGAAAAGGATTTGGAGTTAAGGGAACATGTGTTGTCTAGTCTATGTCTGATGATCTCTAGAAAGGAAGCAGATAAAATCTTCAAAGAAGTTAAAAATGAATTCAGAAGCAAACTTAGGATGAACAACCTGATGATTAGAGACACTAATGAACTTGTTAAAGAAATAAAACAAATTCTAAGGAAAGCCTTGGGTAGAAATAAGTTTTATGTGGTCACTGAGGAACCTAATGATGATGATGCATCCCTTCCAAATGAAGAAGAGTTGAAGGAAAATGAGCAGCAAGTTGAGGTAGATGACTTCTCTATTCCGGAAGAAGAAATATTGAATAAAGGAGATGAAGAGATGATGAAAGAAGTTAATATTGAGTGTGCAGAAGATACTCAAATTTCTCTGAACCAATCAGATAAAGAAAATATAGAGATGAATATGGAGATAAATCCTCCTACTAAAGGTGATTCTGAGAAGAATAAAGAGTAGAAAGCAGAAGAAGTTCAGAACAAGGAAGAACAAGATGATGGAATTGATTCCTCCATTCTAGATGTTGAGGAATTTGATAATGCTACTGTTGAGGATACACAAAATCTTCCAGAAAAGAGTGAAAAAGACATTTATGATAAAAGGAAGGATGCCTCTGATGATAATACTGAGAAAATAGAAGTAGAGAAAAAGAATGAAAGTGATAAGTAAGACAATGTGATTGACTCTAGAAAGGGAGAAGATGCAGACCCTAAAGAGCATAAAACTAAAACATCATATTGGACAAGAGACACTGCAGAAGTAGTGAAAGAAACTTTGGAGAAAGATAAACAAGTCACAGAAGATCTAGATTTAATTCAAGGTCCAATTAATTTGGCTACTCTCTCACTAGTACAGATGATAAAGTTGGCCTCTTTTGCATAGGCTAAGGCCAAAGAAGAAGTCTTGAAATCCCATATAGAAGATAGTGAGTTGCTTGGTCTTGCGTCCAGGATTTTGGAGAAAATCATGCCTACATTTTAGAAGGACTCATTAGCATCACCCTCCGGTCAGTTGAAGAGCTTAATAAACTCTGTAAGTACTCACTTTGAGTCTTTTGAAAAATCTGCTAAAGTCAAAATCCTAAATGAATTCAATAACAAAAGATTAGGTGAGCTGAAAGGAGTAATTGAAAAGGATAGAATTGTGTTGGATACTAATGTAAAGAGTATTCAAAATTCCCTCATTGAAGGAGGATATGTATACAAATTTTGTTTATCTTGGTCTAAAGTTGTTGAGGATATTGAGAAGAAAATAAAGGAGTCAGAGCAAAAATTGTCAAATGTATCTAAATCCTTTAATCTTTTGACAGTATCTATGGCCAATCAAGAATGTCAGGTAATTAATTTAATTGATGAAATGAAGAAACTAGTGAAAGAAAAAGAGAACATTGTGGCAAGGATGTGTGAACTCTAGGGACTAATTTCCCCTAAGTTAGAAATAATGTTCAATGCTTTGACAGAAGCTCAAGCTACTGCTCTGACAAGTGATCCCACTAATCTACAGATAGAATAATCACATGCATTCTTATTCAGTGGTCATATTTTAGTTTTGAATAGCATAAAGTCAAGTTGGGATAGTGAATTGACACTGTTGAAAAACATTTTTGGTGATGTGTTTAAGTTTATGTAGATAAGGCATAAGGATTGCTTGTATATATACACCCATATACATAGAGTTTTTGTGAAAATTTTGGTATGCGTATCTTAGCCTTTGCCATTGATGTCAATGGGGGAGAGGAAAGAAGTGAAAAATGAGGAATTCATCTAAGGGGGAGCATTGCAAATCACAATTGTACATAGTAAGGGGGAGCTATTTCAACACTTAGTCATTTTTCACTAAGTGTTGCCATCAATGGCAAAGGGGGAGATTGTTGGCAAGAAACACAACTAGGCATGTTAGGTGTTGTCATTGATGGCAACTAAATCTATCTTACACATTTCATCACTTGATCATACCAGAAGTCAGAGTGTAGATTTGTCTAAATCTGAATAGACAGGAACAGAGCATATGATAGGGTTCAACATTTTAATCCGCATTTCTCCACAAATAATCATAATGTGATGTGGATCTGAGGAAGTGTTAAGGGATGTTAGGGATACCTAAATCCAATATTTTAGCCTCTGGTGATGAATGGATTAAAAGTTACAAGCATCTGAGTATCAGTTTTTGGTTAGATAGTTCAGTCCGGTGAAGAACAAGCTGACATAGTGTTTGATCCTTGTGCAGATTAAGAGAAGCGGTTGGTTGTGTAATTTATGAGATCTAGTGGTATTGGCTAACATGTTAGGTGACTTTAATAGATAGGTTTTTCTTTGCATTGATGTTTGTGCATGGATTTAGCCGACAGAATAGTGATCTTGAAAAAGTTTGTAAGTTTTCTTAAGGCCGACTGCAGTTGATGAAATCTCATGTTGCGGATATATATAGTCAATGGCTTCAAGCATTTTGGCATGTGAATGTGCAAATATTATGTGAGAGGTACAAAGTGTGGAAGTAAAAAGTTTGAAGCAAAGAGATCTAAGGTTCGGATCATGGCAAAATAGTGAAACAAGGCAGTGAGATGAAGTGTGTGAAGTCAGTATATTGAGCGTAACTGGAACTGTAATATTGCATTGATAGATGTTATTTTTCACTTTAAACGTTTCAGTGAACTCTTGTAATTGATCTTGTAAGCAGTGAGCCTCCTTTGAGTAGTGATCTTTGGGAAGTGTGCCTAAAGGCATGTGCCTTCCCATTTGTAATACTTTTAACAGAGTATAAATTCTTATGGGTTAACCCCCATCGTGGTTTTTCCCTTAACCGGGTTTCCACGTAAAAATCCTGGTGTTCATGTGTGATGATCTTATTATTGTTGTTCTTATGTTCTTATTTCTTTCTTTTGAATGTATGTGCTAAGTTTATAAAGGAACATAGTAACAAGTTTTACAGAACACTGATTCACCCCCCCTCTCAGTGTTCCTTAATTTCAACAAAACCCTCAGCCTCAAATAAGGTATTTCTCATGAAGAGTTTGTTTAATCTAAAAATAATTGAAGATGGATCTATGACAGATCATTAAATGAGTTTAATACAATTATCAATCAGTTAACTTTTATAAAAGTGAAATTTGATGAAGAGGTGAGGGCTCTCTTGGTTTTATGTTATTTGCCAAAAAGCTAGAATAGCTTGGTAATGGTTGTAAGTAACTTTGTCTCTAGTTCAAATACTTTGAAATTTGATGATGTTGTTGGTGTTATCCTTAGCGAGGAAATGCGACGGAAAAGCTCAGGAGGGTCCACATCAGGTAGTGTTTTGAATACAAAAAGTAGGGGAAGATCAAAGGAGAGAAGAAAAGGTTCTGGAGGTCATGGGAAGTCATGAGGAAAATCAAAGGACAAGAGATCTCAATCCAAAAGATAGAAGGATTGCTAGTACTGTGGGAAACCAGGTCATCTAAAGAAAGATTACTAGTCTCGAAAGAATAAAGAAGGAGACAAACAAGAAGGCAATAAGGAGGCAAATATAGTAAGTAATAAATCTAAAGATGATGCTTTGATTCTTTCCCTAGATGATGTTGATGATTCATGGGTTTTAGATTCAGGGGCCTCATTTCATGCTATGCCCCATAGAAGTTATTTTTTTAATTATGTCCAAGGGGATTTTGGGCTGGTTTATTTGGGAGATAACAAACCTTGTAAGATTGTTGGAAAGGGAAGAATCAAGATTAAGTCATAGAATGGGAATCATTGGCTACTACAAGAGGTAAGGCATGTTCCAAGGCTAAGTAGGAATTTAATTTCAGCAGGGTAGCTAGTTGATGAAGGTTGCATAGTTACTTTCAGTGATAAAAATTGGAAGGTTTCAAGAGGTGCCTTAATAGTAGAAAAAGGTGTGAAAGTAGACACCTTATATCTTTTTACAAGTCATACTCTTCCTTCTACTTTAGTTGTTGCAAAGAAAAAATAAATAGGTTCAGGAACAGTTGCTGCAGGTTCATAGGAAGAGATTGAAATAGTTGTTGTAGGTTTTGAGACTTGACACTGTGGCATAACAGACTTGGGCATATGAGTGAAAAAGATATGAAGGTACTCCATTCTAAGAAAGTTTTACCAGGTCTGAAATGTATTAATATGGATTTTTGTGAAAGTTGTGTGTTTAGAAAACAAAAGAGAGTTAGTTTTTCTCAAGCATGGGAAGTAGAAAAGTTGGAGCTTGTGCATATAGATGTATGGGGACCATCTCAGGTATCTTCTCTTGGTATTATGTTACATTCATAGATGATGCAACTAGGAACGTTTGGATTTATTTCCTTAGGTAGAAATCTGGTGTATTTGAAACATTTAAGAAATGTAGAAGCTTGGTTGAGAATGAGACAGGTAAAAGATTAAAATGTCTCAGATCTGATAATGGTGGTGAGTATTGCAGCAAAGAATTTGAGGATTATTGTTCCTTTAATGGAATTCATAGGCAGAAAATAGTTCTAGGGACTCCACAAGAAAATGGAGTGGCTGAGCGCATGAATAGGACAGTAATGGAGCATGCAAGGAGCATAAGATTGCATGCTAGGCTGCCTTTAAACATGTAGACAGAGGCTGTCAATACCATTGTATATTTAATTAATAGAGGTCCTTAAGTTCCTTTGGGCTGTGGTATTCTAGAGGAAGCATGGACATGTAAGAAGGTGAGTTATTATTTTCTCAAAACCTTTAAATGTGAAGCATTTGCACATGTAGATTCTAAAATAGAACCAAGATGGATGCAAAATAAAAAAAAAGTACCTTCATTGGATATGGCATTAATGAATTTGGTTATAGGCTTTGGGATTTTGAAAATCAAAAAATTGTGAGAAGTAGGGATGTTGTATTCAATGAGAAGGTGTTGTACAAAGATCAGTTGTAGTAGCATGATAAGAAAGAAAAGGATTATGTGGTATTGGATGATACTCTAGATAATGATGTTCTAGTGGTTCCTCATGCTCTGCAATATAAACAAGAAATACCACAAACTGCAATGAATGTTAGATGATCAACAAGGCTAAGTAGACCTCATGAAAGGTTTTCTCCCTCTTTGTATTCTATTTTGTTAACAAATGCTGGTGAATCAAAAGGTTATGATAAAGCTATGGAGGTGGATACAAAGGTTCTGTGGGAGTTTGCAATGAAAGAAGAAATGGACTCCTTGCTAAAAAATTAGACTTGGGAATTATGTAAGTTGCCTGCATGTAAAAAGGCTTTACCAAACAAATGGGTTTATAGGCTGAAAGAGAAAGATGGAGATAAGAAAAAATTTAAAGCCAGGTTAGTTGTAAAAGAATTTGCATAGAAAAAGGGCACTGATTTTGATGAGATATTTTCTCTGGTTGTTAAGATGACTTCCATTCGTATTGTTTTAAGTATTGTGGTTGCTAAAGATTTGCATTTGGAACAACTAGATGTAAAAACCATCTTTCTCCATGGTGATTTGGAAGAGGAGATATATATGGAATAGCTCCAAGGATTTGAGGTCAAAGGTAAGGAGAAACTAGTGTGTAGATTGAAGAAGAGTTTGTATGGATTAAAACAAGCACCTCGGCAATGGTATTAAAAATTTGATAGTTTTATGGCTGAGCGAGGCTACAACTGGTGTAATTTAGACCATTGTGTTTATTTTAAGAGGTTGGATAATGACAACTACATTATTTTATGTTTATATGTTGATGACATGCCTGTAGCAGGGTCTAACATAGATCACATAAGATATTTAAAACAACAGTTAGCGTGCAATCATTTGCTATGAAGGATTTGGGGGCAGAAAAACAAATCCTTGGTATGAAAATTTGTAGAGATAGGAGGAACAGAAAATTGACTCTATATTAGGCTAATTATGTTGAAAAGGTGTTGCAGAGATTCCATATGGAAAATGTAAAAGATGTTAGCACACCTTTGCCTAGTCATTTGAAATTGACTAAGGAGATGTGTCCAAAGACACAAGAGGAGGAAGACAAAATGTCCAAGGTACCATATGTTTCAACTATAGGAAGTTTAATGTATGCCATGGTATGCATGAGACCATATATTTCACATGTTGTAGGAGTTGTAATTAGGTATATGAGTAATCCCAAATTAGAGCATTGGAATGCGGTAAAATGGATTCTCAAATATTTGAGAGGTACATCCAATAAACACTTATGTTTTGGGGGCTCTAATACTAATTTAACAGGTTATGTAGACTCAGATTTGGCAGGGGATATTGATACCAGGTGGAGTACTACAAGTTATGTCTTTACTGTAGGTGGGACAGTAGTGAGTTGGATCTCACGGTTGAAAAAGGTGGTTGCTTTATCCACCATGGAGGTAGAGTATGTAGCTACAATAGAGGCAAGAAAGGAGATGATCTGGTTGCAATCTTTCATGGAAGAATTGGGAAAATAATAGGCTAACAGTTATTTGTTTATAGATAGCTAGAGTGTCATACATCTTGCAGAGAATTCTTCCTTGCATTCAAAGACCAAACACATACAGTTGAGGTATCACTTCATTCGATCTATGTTGGATGATGGACAGTTAAGGCTAAAAAGATTCATACAGATGACAATCCAGTAGATATGTTTACAAAGGTGGTGATGAGGGAGAAGCTGAGCTCCTCTTCAGCTTTGGTTGGTCTTCAAGACTGAAAATAATAAAATTAGAACAACAGGATCCAGGGTACTTATTTCCAGTGGGAGTTACAGGGTTAGCAGTGCTATGATCCATCTCCAACTAGGAGATGATATGGTGTTGAGTCTGATCAGTCTCCGAGTGAGAGATTGTTGTTATATGGAGCCTAATTAGACTCGGAGGTTAAATTTTCTCCACTTTTATTAGCATGGTTTGCCCCCCAATTATTTAACAGGGGTTTGGGGGTAGTGTCCCCAAGACGGGGTCGAGGGGCAACACCCCCGTAGGGGCTCAGGGGGAGTGCCCCTGAAACCTCAAATGTTTTTTATTATTATTTTATAAAGGCGTTAGGAGTTATTTTTCTATTGGCTGACATAAAAAACCCTATTTTTGTAACCAACATAAGTCTTGATAAAAATGGCTAAGGGTTAGGGTTTCTATTGAGATATTGTATTGTAGCATTTGCAGCAGTATTGAGTTGCAAGGATTGCTGGTTGTAATTGGTTTAATATGCTGGATAATAATATTGGACTCTCTATTCATGGATGTAGCCTGAGTTTGGGTGAACCACGTTAAAACTTGTCTCTTGCTATTATTATTTCTATATATTTTCATTCCTTTGTTTAATCTTTATTTGCATTTAATTGATATCTTCTGCGTACAATTCCTAACAAAAGATACAAAGTTTTTCCCTGTCCTCCATGAGAAAATTTCAAATTTACAAACTATGGCTTTTGATGTTTCCCCTCAAAAGCCTCACTTCCCTGGTGATTACTTATAATTCTATTTGTTCTTCTGTAATTTTATATGTAGTTGATTACAAGACCAACACCTGTTAGAAACTTGCTAGTGTTCCCAACAGATGGTTTACTTGGTTTCCAAGTGCTTTTGAGAAAATTTGATAATAAGGTGTACAATATGATAGAGGTACCATCAATATTACATGCTCTGCATTTCTTCCTAATTGAAGATATGCTTATGCAGTTTGGAAGTGTTGATCAGAGGTGTTCAGAGGTATTATATCTCGAGTTTCAAGTTTTTGATCGTATAGAAGTAGAAGATGTGTTTGATAGAGTATTTGACTATGAAGAAGACTATCTGGGAGAAATGAGATTGCTCCACATTTCTTTGCATTGAGATTTCATGACCTACAGATTTGGGAATGTGCTTATACAATCTACATCAATCTTCCCTTGAATTTTCTAGTGATGGGTTGCTCTACAAGCTCAGTTCTTGTGCTAGTATTCAGTGGCAATGCATCCTGATGTGTATAATGAAGACATTTTGGTTTCATATGGTTGCGACAGTGTAGAAAAGAATTTTGATGATGTTGAATATTTTGGTAAGGTTTGTGAGTGTTGTGGAGTGTCTCGCTAGTCCGCATAGTGTTTTTGGACTTGGAGAAGCATGGATGTGATCGTTAGCTCAGGCTTGGCCAACCTGGCATGTTAACTCTATTTGCAGATGTACCTCATGGATTATGGATATGATAAGTAGCTTGATGATACAAATTTGAGTCCTAGTTATCCTTTGACATGGTCCACTTTCACTTCTTTCCAATGCGAAAGTGTTTAGTGTTGACCTAAGTAATGTTGCATGTGTGTAATGCACACGCTTCATAAGACCGACCTAATTAAGATAGGTCTTGGTTATAGATGGTATAAATGTAAGATGAAGTTGAATGGAGAAAAGTAGAGAAGAATATGTGAATATGAATCAAGGGCATTGAAGTTGTGTGTGAACTTAAATGCTTATGACTCTGGAATGTAGTGAGCAGAAGGTGTCTACATTTTAGTGTGCCAGAAGTTGCTGGAGGTAGTGAGCCAAAGGTTGCAGATGGAAAATAGTATCAGTGGTGGATCTCTCATGTTTCTTTGAGATAGTGAATCTCTTTGTAACATTCCTCTTCTTTCTTCTCTCTTCTGGGTAGTGAGCCCTTCATAGTGAGCCTTTCTTTGGAAATGATAGTAGTGAGCCTTTCTTCTGGGTAGTGAGCCCTTGGCAGTGAGCCTACTAATTTTTGGTGTTTTTATTCATATATATTGTGAGCTAATCCTCACCATGGTTTTTCCCTTATTGGGTTTTCCATGTAAATCTGGTGTTCTTATGTGTTTGGATGCGTTTGCATTGATGCTTCATATGTTTACATTCTGCTAATGCATTGTAAGTGGTTGATGTTTTGAAGGTTTAAAGTTTAACATACAATTAATTCAGCCCCCCTCTCAGTTGTCCTGTGCATTCTAACAACACCATTTTCTCTATTTTCATTTCTACTCCCTTTCATTATAACTCCCTTTGAACTACTCTCGACCTCTTTTGTTAGCTTCATAACTTGTTTTTCTAATCTGAAACAAACTACAAGATTGTTGTCCTTTACTCCCTTTTCTTTTTCTTGCAATGAACTCAAAAGATATTTCTTTCCACCTTTCATAATGGTATACAAAGTTCTTTTATCATCATAGATAGCCTCCTTGTCAAATTTCCATTGCCTTCCCAACAAAACATGACATGCATTCATTGACATAACATCACATAGAACCTCATCATTATATGACCCAATCTAAAATCTCACCAAACATTGTTTTTTCACCACCAATTCATGTTATTTTTGCAGCCAAGTGACTTTATATGGATTGGGATGTTTTCTCTATTTCAAACCTAGATTTTCTACCATTTCTTCAAAAACTAGGTTATTAGTGCTACTACTATCTATAATTACTTTGTAACACTTACCTGTGGATTTGCATATAGTTCAGAAAAGAATCCTTCTCTGAGATGCTCCATCCTCCTCCTTTCTTGGTTTCACTAAGACTCTCTTGAACATAAGAGATTTTTCGTCCTCTAGTTCTTCCACTTGTTTTGGTGATACAACACTTTCTTCATCCTCTTGCATAATGTTATTTCTTGTGACACTTTGCTTGCTATTTTTCTGGTGTATTTGTGGACACTTATAAGCTCTATGTCCAACTTTTCCACACTGATAACATTTTCCAAGGAATCCTTTGCTACTACTACCATGTCCTCCTGATGATTATTCTCTTCTTCTTAGTCTTGGACTTGATTCCTTATTCCATTTAGGGCTTTCTTCTTCTTCATAAGCCTATTTTGCTTTACTACTACTTTCTTGTCCTCTTTTGGCTAAGAATTTTCCCCTTCATCTCAAATTGTTATGCTACCTTCTTTCTATCTTTTCTTTTGCTTTCAAAGCATATTGGTATGTCTCTTCAACTATATAATTCTTTAGCATACTCATCTCCTCTTGCATATTAAATCGTAACCCATTTATATACCTAGCCACATTCTCCTTATATATTTGATGATGCCTAGATCTAATTACCATCTTATAAAATTCTTCTATATAGTTTTTAACACTCATATATTTTTGTTTTAGATTCTAAAGCTTTCTAAACAACTCCAATTCATGATCTCTAGGAATATATTTTTCTTTTAACCTTGTAACCATTTGATTCCACTAGGTATTCTTAGTTGTAATATCCAAAATAATTCCAACTCTATAACCTAGTTTTACCATGAAGTAAAATTCGAAGAGGTAAAATGTTGATAAAACTTTTTTATTGTTTCAAACATAGAAGTTTAATCAACTTATTTAATCACAAAGGGTCCATTCATTTTTGATGAATCAACAATATGTTATTTATATATATAATTCATAAGGAAAAATTTACAAAATAAAACTCACTAAGAGATCACTGCAACTCGATTGGCGACCTCCATGTCACAAGCCTCAGCGACCTTCTAGTTGGAGATAGAGAAAGCATCTTCGGAGAGCTTTACCTCCATCCACAGACCATCGGTCTCCCACACACCTTCCTAACTGGAAGTGGCCCTACCCTGCATGAAGAGTATAGACCTAGGATGACCCATGGTATTTGCCATCAAAGCACTGGGGTGTATCCTACATAACGCTATTGATCATACAACCCTAGATACCCTCTAGCTAAGTATGATCATCCCAATAGGTTATGTCATCCCGGATGTGGTGAATTAGATTTGTATTTAAAGTTTATCAATTCTAATCCAGTCTTTCCATCTTCAACAGTTTTCCAAATATTGTCTAGGTTCTATAATCCTGACAGATTAACTTTTCATACAAGGATTCTCATTGCAACTTTGCAATACCTGAGACCCAAGACTTATCGACACTTAAAGGAGTTAAGTTGATTCAATACATCTAAAAAGTTTACCTTACCCAGGTTAAGCATAAGGGTCAAGGCAATTGTCTCTTTTCACAAATAAGATCAAATAAACATGACTAGGGTCCTTACCCCTTCATTTAGTTATACTACAAATCCATTCTAGGATTTACATGCAATCTATATATATATATAAAACTTTTCAGAGATTTCCCCCTTTGAATACTTGCAACTCCCAGGGTCTATGACCTTATGTCACCTCTCTCTCTTTTTGACTCAAATATCCCACATCTTTGGTGCATTACAACAAGTATTGACTCTTATCATAGAATCACTTAAATTTGATAAAATACTACTAAAGTTCTTCCTATCTTGCTTTATGGTTTTCTTGACCTTTCACCATCAACCAATATGATTTTCATTACCTTTCATTGTTGACCAAATATATTAATATATAAACAATGTCATAACTAACATACGAGTTATAGGTTTCCCAAACCTTCTAGTCTTAATACTAGGGTTTAACTTCTTTAACCCAATAAAAGAAATATTAAACATCCTTATTTTCTAGAGATAATAAATATAACAAAACATAAGAACAAAATACCTCTAGTCTTCCCTAGACCACTTGGTATTATTCAATTTCACAATTCACACAACGCGAATAAGTATAGTATATGAGGTATGACCTCATCCAAATAATATATTGATGGATACCTACACTTTTTGAATCTAGTCTTTTGACAGATCATTATATCAACCCAAATCGGTTTGAGTCATAAAGATAAAAAAATACTTTCAATCTTCTAGTTTATTTAAGTCTACCAACTTTCTCAAACCCTTTTGGTAGGCCTCTACCCTTGAGTTAGTTTAATAGTCTCATTCTTGTAACATAGGAGTAGTTAATTAAATCCCCCAAAATACTCATCAACAAGATATTCTCTTAAGACTTAATCCATCTTTCTCCTTGAAACGTTTGAGTCTATAATATAAGTTTTGACCTTCTTGATCTTCACAATTTACACAAATACAACAAGAGGTTTTTGACCTTTTTTAGATCTAAACGGGTTATGAATCAAGCATAACAAAATAATGTTTTCAACATAATGGTCTCTTTTCGTATACCAACTCTGGATATAGAAAGTATATATACTTGTACACATTATCTTGCACATAATGAGTTGTACTTGCTTAATGAGTATATAAATATAGTACTATATTCGAGCCTTGATGTATCAAAGATAACCATTGTCATTCTTGTTTACTTAGAGTAATAGAGACCTTTCACTAAATCTTAGAATAAAACTTGAACATAAGAAAGAGAAGATTAGATTGAAACTCAATCTATATTTACTACTCCTGGCTATTTTTATTTTTTTCTTCCAAACTTGAGTTCTCTTAGAGGTTCATTTTGATTACCAGAAGGCATACTCTTTACAGTTTAATAATGATAATAAGATTTGGGGTAGCAGACAGAGGTACATCTTCTTGTATACACTATCAGACCACAATATTTCACTAATAATTATCATAGTACCAAGGAAATAAAGACTATTCGGCCTCAGTCTACACTATCTTAAACAAACATCGACCAAGTACTCACACAACAGTGTGGAAACTAGTAGCCTTGAACCCATAGCTCAACTAGGCTTACTAGTTTTATATACTTGTAGAATAAAACTTGGTTCATTGACCATTAAGCCACAAAGATACTCTAAGTTTGATGGTCTTGTATCATTAAGTACACCAGCCACAAAAATTACGATATACCAATCACATATCAAACAATAAAATGATCTCACCATCATAAAGTATATCAAACACAAAGTTTACATATACACACATCAGCTTCTCATAACACAATTCGGTCTTATAATATATATATATATATATATATATATATATATATATATATATATATATATATATATATATATGTACTTGCTTGCCTCATAAAACTCAAAAGTTATGTACATGAACCACCTGAAAACATACGGCATCCCTATTGTCTAACTAAGACAATCTCTTACTATAGATAACTAATAATACTAGTAGCTTTTCCTAAGCTAACGAGAGATAAAACTTAAAATCAATTTTATTTATTAAGGAGGGTATAAAACCTTTGATCATAAACAATATCATGAATGTAGAATTACAATGGCTCATACATCCTAACATGCTTAACAGAGCTATGATGATTTAATCCAGAAACTAAAATATACTTATCTATAATCTCTTTGATGCAAAGCATTCATACAAACATCCACTACCATTCTATTATACACCCCTAGTGTTATTATTCTTTCCCTCCTGTTATCTTTTTAAATATCCTTTGAGGAATTTTCATTCAATGGTCCTTGAGGAAAAAAATAGCATTGTCATCTATGGCGTTGGCTCTTACTGCCCCCCCTAAGTCCCACGGACTCTCTCTCTATCTCTTTATTGCTCCAATCATTTCTGATTTTAAGACTTTCTCCCTACTCTTAATGATAGAAAGAAGAGAATAACCAATTTCTCTTAACCCTAACTAACTCACAGTGCTATCTATTTGATAATCACCAAGCTCAATCACTTCTAACTATCCTCCACCAAGGTCCAATAGCGCAGAATATGGGTTTTTATCTCTGTTGGCAAGAGACACTGCTTTGCATAATAGGTGATTTCATTGATGGCAATTAAGACCATTCCACTCATCTGCATAAAACAATTTGTTCATACCAGAAGTTAGAACCAGAATTTATCTAAGTTCGGGTAGCCAGCAACAGAGCAAGCGATAGGGTCTGGTATCTTGGTCCGGATCTCCCTGGTGGAAAGTCATAATTTGTTGCAGATTTGAGGTAGTCATAAGCATTGTCAAGACAATCTAAATCTAGAGTTTTGGCCTCAGGTGATGAAGGATTCCAAAGTTATTAGCATCTAAGTATCGAGTTAACAGTTTGACAAAACAGATAGAAGAAGAACAAGCCAACCTTATAATTGATCTTGGTTCCAGATGAATGGAAGTTGTTGGTTATACAAGTTGTGTTGATCAGTGATAGTAGCTGACTTGATTGATGATTTTTTATTGCAATTTTTGGTCCACATCTCAAGTTATGCATGGATCTAGCTGATAGAACAGATTACTTAATAAAGTTCCAAGTGTTCTTGAAGCCGACTAGAAAGTGATTGAAGATCAGGATGTGGATATATATAGCTAATGGATTTGGATAATTTTGTGTGTGTAAGTGTTTTGACTATGAAGGAAGTGCAAAAAGGCAGAGATCTAAGGTTCAGATAATGGCAGAGCAATAAGTAGGGGAGAGTAAAGATGAAATGTGTAAGATCAGTGTTTTGTGCTTAACTGGAACTGAATTCTTGGATTAGTAGATGCTTCTCATCAGTTCAAAAATCCTTGTTATTTTGTAATCATTTGTAAGCAGTGAGCCTCTATTTGAGCAATGAGCTCTGGGTTGTGAGCTCAAATGCATGTGCATTCCCATTTGTAAAATACTTTTAACAGGGTATTAATTTTTGTGGGTTAATCCCCACCATGGTTTTTCCCTTAACTGGGTTTCCATGTTAAAAACCTTGGTGTCAAGTGTGTTATTGTGTTGCTGCTCTTACATTTGTGATTGTTGTTTTCATGGTTAAGTTATTTATCTATTGTTAAATGGTAAAAGGAAGAATTAATTGCAGAAAATATCAAAGTGTTGAGACAACTGATTCACCCCCCCTCTCAGTTGTCTACCCTATTTTCATTAATTAGTATCAGAGCAAGGTTCCTTGAAAGAAGCCTAATACCTTGAGGAAAGATCTTGGAAGGAGTTTTCAATGGGTTCACTCAAAGATCAACTTCAATTGGATCTAGAAGATCTTGATCAGTCCAGAGTAGAAATAACTAATCTGAAAGATGAGCTTAAAGATGTTGATGATACCATTGAAATGTTAAAAGATAAATTAAAGTCTATGTGAAAGAGAATGGAGCTACTTCTACAATTATCCAGTTTAACTAAAGAAAATGGCATGAATGAAGCTTTGGAAGAAAAGACAAAGGAATGTGAAAATTTGTCAAAAGATCTCTCTCTTCAAAAACTTGAGATGGAATCTGGGGTAATGAGGCTAACCAAAGAAATTGAGCAAAGGAAGAAGACTGAAGAAGAATTGAGTCAAACTCTAAAGGAAATAACTGATGAATGCTGCAAAATGGACAGAACAATTGGTCATCTCAAATCTAATTTGCATGAATGCAAATACAATGAGGAGGAACTTGAGAGGCAAATTGTCATTCTCAGACATGACCTAGAAGTTGCAAATGAGTACAAGGAGAAGTTCAAAATAAGCTCAGTTAAACTTGAAGCACTGCTTGAAGGACAGAAAAATGTTGATGACAAGCATGGTCTTGGATATGAAAAGGATGAAAGCTCTAGATGTAGACATAAATTTTCAACCAAGGAATGGGAGAAATAGACCTAGAAGACCTCCGATAAGATAGCCTAATGCTCAAAGATATCCATCATTCAATGGAAATTGTTTTAATTGCAATAAATTTGGTCGTAGAGATACTCAGTGCATAAACAAAGCAAATCAAAGTAACTCATCCTTCTCTGGTCAATGCTTTAAGTACAAGAAGTATGGTCACAGATCCAATGAATGTAGAAGTATGATAATGAACAAACCCAACAATAGAGGAAATAGCAATTCTTTCAATGGCTATTGTTTTGCCTGCAATGGATTTGGACACATGGCTAATCAGTGTAGATCAAGAGCAAATCAAGTTTATAAGCAGAGAAATGTTATGTTCTTTAATTGCAATAAATCTAGTCATATTGCAAGATTATGCAAAAATAGGACTAAAGAGAGAAGAGGTTCGGCAAACAGAAAATTGGATGAGCAGAGAAAAGACAAAGGCAAAGAGAAAATTGATGTGAATGAGATCTAGAATGAAATGAGTAAGACATGGGTCAAGAAAACAATTGTCAACAATAGTAATGAATCCGCACCAGAATCCAGTGCTGGTAATTCCTCCAGAAATTGAATTAGGAGCTCTAGCTTAGGGGGAACTGCATTGAAAATCAAATTTCCCCAGCCAGTAAGTGAGTGACTCAATCTGGCACAATGAGAAAAGAGATATTGGATTGTTTCAGATCATTTGGAAGGATTTCTAGAAGAAAAGAGGTGGATATGGAAAATTGTGGAGTGAGTCATGAGAAACTACTCAAGAGATAGAGTAACTGGATGTGTTAGGGTAGAGCATTTATTACAAAGGCAAATTAGGTGCTGCGGACCATAAAAAGGACATTCACTCCTCATTTGGAGCACTTTGCATCAGAAGAAAGTAACTAGTGAAGAAGTGAACGAGTTCAGTGCTATGAATTCTCAAAGAGTTAAAAGTGCAAAAAGGATTTTCGAGCAAAACCCTAATTTGCGAAACAAGGTATTTTTGGTTCTCGTGAATCTACTTAAATTTTCAATCTCTGCAAATGGCTACACCTCTAGTTGTTGACATCACTGAGAGGCCTTGCCCAAAATTTAAGAAACATCCCCACAAATCTGTTGAAATCAAGTCGTTAGGTGCATTTTCTGGTGTTTTGTTTGGAGTTTTACATGTTGAAGACATTAGGGCATACATTCATTGCAATGTAGAAGAATTTGGGAATTTGAAACTACTAGAATTGTTTGAGAGCCATCTAAAGGATGATAATTACCAATTGAAACCTGAATTTAAAGCCCTAGAAAGAAAAAATTTTCTGCAAGTAATTGAATTTTCGTCATTTGATGAGAGTGAATGGGTCTGTTATGTATTGAACCAAATGCATGATGAATTTATATGGTTGCTCAAACCATTTGAGATCACCAAGGATGTTATTAATATTTTGTGACTAGACTAAACTCAACTAGTGGATTACCTGCATTGAAGTCTGTGAAAAATTAAACTGTTACAGAGACAAACAGTGCGAAGTATCATAAGAGAGCAATGACAACTAATGACATCATAGAACCGGATGTCAAGTTTTCCTCTATGGTCATTAGATACAAGATCTATAACTCCAGCAGGGAGAATTCAGTCTCCAGAATTGCAATATATGCATCCTATCAGATGTTGAAGGAGAATGTTGATTATGACCTATGTGGGTTGCTTCAAAGTCAACTAATTAAGAACTTGAGCAAAATAAAGAAAGATAAGAAAAATATTTTTAAATATTGTTCTCTGGTTATCTATCTATTCTTCTATTTCATGAATGAAGTACCTGGAGTTCTGAGTGTGCATTGGAAAACTGATAGGCTAGTAGCATGGCAAATAAGAGATCACCTACTCAGCCTTGGAAATGCCCAAGATCAAAAGATAGCTATTTGGGGTTACTTTAAAAACTTCCACAGTTTGATGTATGCAAGAGAGAGAATCCCTAAGTCAGTTGTAGAAAAGTATGAGAATGAGATATGTTTCATGGTTGATATTGATTAATGTCTGATGGAGGCTGTAGAACCAAGAATAGTATGGATAATGCCAATGGGTTATGAGGTGGATGCGAAAGTTCTGGACATGTATGCTCAGCATCTTTTAAGCAAACCCAAAGACACCTCTATGGAAAGGTTTGGAACATACAAGGAACTAAGTATAAAGTTGCATGTGGAACTTAGATAGCCAGAGACCAAAAGGAAAGTGTAGAAGCAAGTTGAAAAGTATGCCGAGAGCATTGGACTAACCAAGGAAGTAGTGAAGCAAAAAAGAGAGAGAATTGAAAAAGATGAAAAGGAAAGGCAAGAAAAGAAACAAGAAGATACTTCAATAGAAACATCCTCCACTTTAAGGACTACTAGAAGCTTTGTTGCTGCTTCTGTTCCTCCTATACCTACAAAACTAGAAGACAGACCATCCGGTGAAGGAAGCAAGAGAAAGAAAACAAAGGTTGTAAGAACGTATGTGAGCACACAAGATGATGAAGAGACAGAGACAGATGAAGAAGTTAAAGAGATAAGATCTAAGAAAGCCAAGACTTCAAAGGCTTCTGAGGACCAGCCTTTCGGAAGAAAAAAGGCAAGTAAAAGGTAAGGAACTGATAAGGTTGCTATAATAGTTGATGAAATTGTAAAGACAATTACTGTTCATGGAAATCTAAGGCCTATCAAAGTTTATTATGATAATTTTGATCAAGCAAATAAGAAAATTTTGGAAGATGCCATCATCATATACTTGAATAAATTCAATAGAGCTCTACTGGAAATTTTACAAGAACTTCCTAAAAGTTTAAGGAAAACACTGGAGATGAGGAAGGAAGCAACCAAACCTAAAGATCTACAACTCACAAAATATGTCCTCTCCACTTTGTGTCTAGTAATGTCCCAAAAGGAAGTAGATAAAATAATCAAGAAAGTAAAAGATGATTTTAGAAAAAAAGTAAGGATGAACAAGCTAATGCTTGGGGAAACTGGGGAAATTGCAAAAGAAACAGAGGAAATTTTGAGAAAGGCCCTGGATAAAGATAAATATTATGTTATCTCTGAGGAACAAGATGAGGAAGGTAACCCTATAGTTCCAGAACTAGAAACCTCAAAAGGAGAAACTAGAAAAGAAAATGATTACCAAGATAATACTCTAGATCCTCTTGAACAAACCTTTGAGGAGACTGATATTGGATTTGATTCATCAAATCTAAATGTTGGAGAAGTAAACATTAGTGAACAACAAATTGAGTTGGGTGAAGCATCTATTTCAGAAGAGGTACAAATAAATTAGAAAGACATAGAGATGATAGATAAAGTAAATGATACAGGATATATTCCTACTCCACCTGATCAATCTGGAAAAGCAGATGATGTTGCTACTATACAAAGCCCTCCAGATCAGATTGCAAGTGGTGAAGACAAGGAGAAGATTCCTCCTGCAGATAATAGAAAAAAAGGTGAAGCAGAAAAAGAGAAAGAAAAGGGTAATGAAGACAAAGAAAAAGAAGATGGTGCAAATGTTGAGGCATCTACAGATGTTGAGGGTGGTCCAGAAATTGTTGCAAGACACACTGCAGATGTAGTGAAAAGTATTCAAGATAAAGATATGCTTGAGTTTGATGAGCCTGAACTACTCCAAGGACCAATTAATCTAGATGCTCTCTCTCCAGTACAAATGATGAAGATTGTATCCTTCACTCAAGCCAAGGCCAAAGAGAAGATGTTAAAATCTCACATGGAGGACAGTGAACTATTAGGGCTTGTAACCAGACTCTTGGAGAAGTTATTGCCAACCTGCCAAAAGAGTCCATTGGATTCGCCCTCCGGTCACCTGAGGAATCTTGTAAATGTTGTAAGTACACATTTTTAGTCTTTTGAAAAATCTATGGAGGCGAAAGTCCAGAAGGAATTTTTGGATAATAAATTTAGTGAAGTAAAGAATCTAATAGGAAATGATAGGATATTACTTGACATTCGCATAAAGAGTATTAAGAATGCTCTAAATGATGGAAGTGATATGTACAAATTTTGTCTATCATGGCCCAAAGTTAGTGAGGATATTGAGAAGAAGATAAAGGAGCAAGAATAGAAATTGTCAAATCTTTCTCAAAATTTTGATCCTCTAACAGTTTCGCCTATAAGTCAGGAATGTCAAGTAATCAGCTTGACAGATGAGATAAAGAGGCTTGTTAAAGAAAAAGGTAACATTATGAAGAGAATGTGTGAGCTCTGGGGATTGATTGCCCCCAAGTTAGAAACCATGTTTAATGCCTTATCATAAGCTTAGACTGCACTTCAGACAAGTAATCCTCCAGATCTAACAAATGCAGAAGCATATGCATTTTTGCTGAGTGGACACATCTCAATTTTGGATGGAATGAAGGGAACTTGGGCCTCTAAACTTGTGCAATTGAAAACCAATTTTGCAGACATTCTCAAGTTCATATGAATAGAACTTAATGATTAGTTGTACATATGTAGTATTATACACATATTTTTTTAAAGAATTTTAGCTTGTGGACCCCACCCTTTGCCATTGATGTCAAAGGGGGAGTGAAGAGCAATGAAAAATGAGGAATACAGAAAAGGGGGAGTGGAGAGCAATGAAAAATGAGGAATCCAGCAAAGGGGAATCTTTGGAAATAGTGGAAAGCACAAGTGTATAGAATAAAGGGGAGCTGCATTTGACACTTAGTCATTTTTCACTAAGTGTTGCTATCAATGCGAAAGGGGGAGATTATTGGCAAGAGACACTGCTTCACATAATAGGTGTTGTCATTGATGGCAACTAAGACCATTCCACTCATCCACATAACACAATTTGTTCATACCAGAAGTACGAATCAGAATTTATCTAAGTCCAGTAGTCAGGAACAGAGCAGGCGACAGGGTCCGGTATCTTGGTTCAGATCTCCCTAGTGGAAAGTCATAATTTGTTGTGGATCTAAGGTAGTCATAAGAATTGTCAAGACAATCTAAATCTAGAGTTTTGGCCTCAGGTGAAGACGGATTCCGTAGTTATTAGCATCTGAGTATCGAGTTAACAGTTTGACAGAACAAACAGAAGAAGAACAGGCTGACCTTGTAATTGATCTTGGTTCCAGATGTATGGAAGTTGTTGGTTAGATAAGTTGTGTTGATCAGTGATAGTAGCTGACCTGATTGATGATTTGTGAGTGCAAGTTTTGGTCCGCATATCAAGTTATGCATGGATCTAGCTGATAGAGCAGAGTACTCAATAAAGTTCCAAGTATTCTTGAAGCCAACTAGAAAGTGATTGAAGATCAGGATATGGATACATATAGCCAATGGATTTGGATGATTTTGTGTGTGTAAGTGTTGTGACTATGAAGGAAGTGCAAAAAGGTAGAGATCTAAGGTTCAGATAATGGCAGAGCAGTAAGCAAGGGAGAGTAAAGATGAAATGTGTAAGATCAATGTTTTGTGCTTAACTGGAACTAAATTCTTGCATTAGTAGATGCTTCTCATCAGTTCAAAAATCCTTGTTATTTTGTAATCATTTGTAGGTAGTGAGCCTGAATGTATGTACATTCCCATTTGTAAAATACTTTTAATAGGGTATTAATTTTTGTGGGTTAATCCTCATCATGGTTTTTCCCTTATCTGGGTTTCCATGTTAAAAATATTGGTGTCAAGTGTGTTATTGTGTTGTTGCTCTTACATTTTTTATTGTTGTTTTCATGGTTAAGTTATTAATCTATTGTTAAGTGGTAAAAGGAAGAATTAACTACAAAAAATATCAAAGTTTTGAGACAACTGATTCATCCCCCCTCTCAGTTATCTGCCGTATTTTCAACAATCTCAACCACCTCATGGCTTGTTCAAAAATGATGTAACCGGTTTGAGAGGTGGCGAATCAGTTATTAACATCATCATGAGGTAAATGTGTACTCAACTCTCAATAATACATTCTAGTTCGAAGCTTGGAAATAATTACAAGGTTAAGTAATAAAGTAGCTTCAAGAAATAGTGAATTATAATAAAGTCTTTCGAGTTAATACCTGATTACTAACAACACTTAATAATATCCGAATTACTCTTGAAGACTATTACATACTGTAGGCACCTAAAAATGACACGACTCTATCCAAATAAATATTCTTAATATTTATTTAAGTCTAATTCCTCTATCAATTAATAAATAAACAAATTTATTTATTTGATTCATATTCTTCCAATAATTAATTAAAATCATTTATTTAATTAAATTCTTCTAAATTCCTCTC
Source organism: Cunninghamia lanceolata (assembly GCA_027924645.1). Classification (NCBI taxonomy): domain Eukaryota; kingdom Viridiplantae; phylum Streptophyta; class Pinopsida; order Cupressales; family Cupressaceae; genus Cunninghamia; species Cunninghamia lanceolata. The sequence goes on along the minus strand of BSBN01000072.1, from coordinate 42,992,519 downwards.
ATGCAAAATAGAGCAGGACACATGTCCTCTTCCTATTCGCGCACATCTCTCAACCATTCTCTACCGTTGATCTTCTCTCTCACAAGTCTATAAGTACAACCCTATTCCTCCATTTCATTCATCCAAGCTTTTAGTAAACTTACTCTGCAAGAATTACAGCGCGCCTTTGGCACCAAGTCATTCCATAGCTTGCAATTACCCTTTTATCATTGCAATTGTGTTGAATAATCTCTTCATTGCAAACCTATCACAGCCATTCCCACTTGACATCTTGGAAAATAGCAAGCAAGTGTACCTTCTAAGGGTCACATTCATACACAAGATCATTTGAAATAGGCGACCAATGGAAGCCACGAAGTAAAGAGGTTTGCAATGTTTTGTTCTTTGTTTGTTTGATCTTCTTTGTTTCTATATTTCATTGAGTTATTGGGTATTATTGATATATTTGATATTCATTCCAATTTTCCCTTAACATTTTTGGCACTCACCATTCATAGTAGGGGCTATAGGTTTTATCATGTTGTTTCAAAGAATAAAGTTTCTGATAATGATACATGTCTCAGTTTTTCCCCTGGTATAGGTTTAACGATGATAGGATGCCCCCTTGGGAGATTAGATGGGAAGGAAGGTAGAAGGGCATGAGACGGACAATCTCATGAAGAAGAAGGTGAAAAATAAGTTAGGTTTGAAGAAAATGGGTTACTATTTGGAGAAACGGTAAGAAACAGGCCTAGGAAGTAGTCATGGTCGCCACACAGCCAAGTAGGGTTCACTTGCTATAAATAGGAGCTGGGTCCACAAGCTTAGTCATTTGCACACTTGGCTTTTGTTGATAGGTCCCTTGGAGCTTAGGAGAGCAGAGGAGCATAGAGCAGTCAGTATCGATATGGATATTCCATGCAAGGAGCATTGCTTTGAGCGAGTTCGATGGTTCGGGCAGCTAGCTGAGGCAAGACCACTGGTATGTAGTTTGGAAAATCTTGCCTAGGGTCATTTATTAGAGCAATAAATGCTAGGGAAAATTTAGGGAAATGAAAGCGTCATTTTGTAGTTTGACGCATTTGCGACGTGAAACTATACTTTTGTCTAGTTTTGGCACATTTACGATATGAAATGGTGCATGCATGTCAACTGCACACATATGATATGAGTCGGCACATCTGTTAAGAACTTGAGCATATGTTATAGAATGGCACATTTATGTTATCTTCCTACGCATGTGTTAAGGCTACGCATATACTAGGTAAAGTTACGCTTGTGATATGAATCTACATATTTATGAAATATTGTAGCATCTGCTAGAAGTAGTGCATTTACTATGAAATGGAGCATGTACCTTCTAGCTCAGCGCATGTGTTTTAGATAGTCAACTTACTTAACGAAATTGACTCGATTGGCATCTTACTCGATGCGTCAATCGATAAGCTATCTCCGAGATTGCAGGAATCTAGTCAAGAGATGTTGTATGCTGTTTTGACCAATTTGATATGTTAAGTGATATGATGCTTTAGATATGTTGAGCAGTTTTGCAGTTTAGGTTGACTCATTGCTTTTCTTGTTTGCAGGAGGAAATTTGAGATGTACTTATGTCGTGAGAGCAATTTCCCCTACTGATGTTGCAGTGGTACATGCTCATAGAGATTGATCAAGAGGCTCTCGGTGCTATGGGACTTGACTATGTTTGCTTCAGGCCTGAGGTTCGTATGAATCTTAGTTTGTTGACTGTAGCAATGGAGCAGTTCCATAGCAAGGACGGGACCTTTCACTTGCTGACGGGTGAGATGGTGATCATTCTAGAGGATGTCTATAGGATTTTGCATTTGCTGATATAGGGTGAGCTTGTAGAGTATGGTCCTCAGCGTGATGTCAGATTGGTGAAGTGCAGGCGAGTGTTTGATGATCCAAAGTTAGAGGGTCAGGTTATCTCTTGGCAGGATATTCATGATTACTATGACTACTTCCCAGGGATAGTGGCTAGATTGATCGGGGGTGTTGTATGCCCTGATAGGAGGTCGTATGGGTTCCTTATTGGTTGGGGTCAGATTATGGAGAGGATGGTTATCGAGGGTGTTGGGAATGAAATTCCCAAGCTACTTTTTGGCCAATATTAAGTTTCAATCATCCAAAGATTTCAGTATGTGAGCATGTAGGCAAAGATCCACAATTGTTTTCAAGAAGAAATTAATAATTGAATTGATAGAAATATTTGGATTCGATCTATTCTGATTCCCAAACATTTAATATAACATGGTTGAAGCACTCATTAAAAGATGAACCGTAAACAAGGAAGTGAAAACTTACAAACTTTGTTGAAAATAAAGGAAAAATGGCATTAAGTACTAGAGCTAAATATGGGTGAATTCCTTGTCTAAAATGAATAGGGGTTGCTTTTTGAACCATCTTAAAATTCCCTGTATTTTTCAAGTTATGTGTGTTCTTGATAAAATGCATTGTGGTATGGGTTTGTATGGTTGTACATACAAAGTCATTTGTATATACAAAGTCATTTGTATATAAAAAGTCTCTCTTATACAAAGCGGTTTGTATGTTGCATATACGAAGTCCCTTGTATATCGGGTCGTATAAAAGAGTCATCGGGTTGATACATTGCTCACTTGTATGCATTGGGCTAATGTTTTATTATTACATACAAAGTGGACCCGACGAGGTTAAAAATTGAAATGTATTTTCTGTCGGGTTCGTTGCTTTTATGTTACGTTTGTATATTTGGCAGAACACAACATACATTACGGTAAATATACAAGGCTAGTATACATACCATGCAACTGAAACAATTATGAATCAACATTAAGTCCTTGTATGTTTTGCGCTTTGTATGTATGTTGCGGTATACATACATTACGATATGCATAGCATAGAATTAAAATATTATGAAAAGTGGTGAAATTGTTGTATGTTTTGTGTCTTGTATGTTTCAGGTTATACAAGGCTAATATACATACTGTGGATTCCAAAAAGTATGAAATAATGATAAATCGTTGTATATTTCACGCATTGTATGTATCGATACATACATTGCCAGACATACAACACAGATTTCAGGGAAGATTAAAAAATGATATAAACGATACATCACTACTCAATGTATATCAGAATATACATTACATGTTATACATTGTGCGGAACTCAAAAGGGATTAAAATCTGATGTAAATGATGTATCGTGACTCAATGTATATCGGAATATACATTGCATTTTATCCAAGCCGGACCCGAAAAGTTTGTGAAATAAGGAAAATCCATTGTATGTTTGCACTTTGTATCTATCCGACATATATTGCTGATATACAATGCATTACATACAAATGGTGGAACCGAAAGGTTATTTAAAAGAGTTAAGTGCTTGTATATTCAGTGCCTTGTATGTTTCGAACATACATTCTTAAAGATACAAGCAATAGATACAAAAGGATATACAAGAACCGGATGCGAAGGAAAAATTAAATATTAAAAACTCCTTGTATGTTTTAGTGATTGTATGTTTGAAATGAGAATATCCAATGTACAAAGAAATTGAAAGCATCGAAAGGGAAGGTTTGTATGGGTCATTTGTATATGCGCTCATACAAGAAGATATACAAGAGCGATATATAAGCGAAAGATACAAGGATGTATGGAAAGCGAAAAGGCGAGAAGTTTTTGGATCAACTCGACAGCGAGGTTACTCTGACAAAGGAAACCCTAAAATGACATTAAAATTGGAATGGTTAAGATATTTTTCTAACAGTTAAAATATTTTTTTTTTGTAGGATATACACAGCGGCGATCAAGTTGTATAAACACCCGCGAAAGGATCTTAAGCAATTGATAAATATCGATAAGGGGAGTAATTGCTTGAGTAAATACATTTGTTTAAAAAAATTTGTTTGGATTGTTTGATTAGACATTAATTTGTGTTTTATCTGGATTTTTTAGGAGTAATAAAGAAGCCCTCGAAGGATATTAAGTAGAATTGCAGTTGAAGATCCTTGTTTGATCCTAAAATGTTATCCATCTGATGATTAAGACGAGTGTTAATTTTCCTGAATTTGTTTAGACAAATATTGTTGTTCGATTATCAACCGTCACAACTGTTGTAACTAGTCTGAAGCTTGTATGCCTCTCTTTATAAGAGATGACCAAGACTAGATTAAGGGGGGGGATATTAGATAATAGGAAGAGATCACAGAATAGAATAGGGGATACTATAGATTAGATTTGAACAGCAATGATGGTTCACTTTTAATATATTTTATTTCGGTAGATCATGTGCGATCATTCTGATGAAGTCAAGTCTGTAAGCATGAAGCAGTGACTGTAAATTTTGGTATCAACTATCTATTAAATTTATTCAATTATATGACTGTCTCCTTTCAAAGTTTTCTCTGTTATTCAATTTGAATTATCAAGTATACCTTCAAGTTGTCTATACACATTTGCTGTTATAGTGTGATAAGATTAACTAGTTTCTATTTTCAAAATTAAATCCTTTAAATTTATCACAGTAACTCAGAAGACATTGTCATGGATCTGTAAGAAGAGTCATATAGTTAGGGTTTGTATTCTGTCTCCAGTTTTTGATAAATCTGTTATAATTGCAGTATTATTCTAATAGGTTCCTTCAAGCAAGGATTAAATCCTTTTAGATGAATGCAAGTAATATTTTGTAAATTGGATATATATATATAGATATATAGATAGATATATATATATATATATATATATATATATAGATATATATATATATATATATATATATATATATAAGTATGGAATATTAACTACTTCCTTGCAGGGTTGTACAAGTTACATACCTATTCTTTCATGCCAGATAGTTTGAGTTTTTACCAAACAAACAGTCATTTATTTCATGATCATACTGACTCTATATTCAATAAGGCATTGGTCTAGTATTTTCATTATTACTTATACAAATTCATTTTGGATTTACTTAGTTAGATTGCATTATTGTTTTAGCATTACAATTTAGATCATTTAGAATTAACTTGTTGTCTTTTTATCTATTTTATAACTTGTGCCATTATCAATAGTTAGATTAATTCTGATCTTTATCTGCTTTATTAATTAGACGTTTACCCGCCTAGGTTTGGCAGAGCCTAAAGTGAAGGGGGTTTAGCCATATCTACCCCGTGTCTGTTAGCCAAAAATGTCAAGAGAGCCTGGCACCCTCTTAAGGTTAACGACCTACGTTTTTGAGACCTAACAGAATTGGTGACTCTACTGGGGACAAAACAAAGAGAAACCTGGTGATAGACCATGTTATTAGAGTCAGAGAATTAAAAGGCATAACTCTACTGGTGGAAGGAAAAACCTAGAAGATTGATTAGTCCTCTAAATAGAGGTGGTGACTCTACACAAAACTTAGATTGGTTTTCTGATAAAATTGTCATAATGGATGGTAGGAGATCTAAAGTTGATGGTAAAAAATTGCAATCATCCCCACCTTTAAGGCCTCCTACTAAGAAGACTAGGATATCAAATCAGTCTCATAGTACTAATAACCAAACCTCTCTAGAGAATATGGGTCCTTCTAGCCAAAAATATACAATATATACTTCCCCACTCCACGCTGAAGGTGAGAATCCCATGACACCAACAGATAATCATAATGATATTTTCACTCGGGAGGGATAGCCACAAAGGATAGATGAGATAGAAAATCAGGATGAAGAAAATCATGAACATACAAGTAATCAAACTATCATAGATTATGACTATATGACTGATCAGGAACTTGCTATACATTTAGAATATCAAGAACAAAGACTCAAATATAGACAACAAATGATACAAAGAGCCAAAGAAATCAATAGACAAATGGCCCTTTTAAATCTTCAGGCACGAAATTCAACTAAGTATGTGCCCCCACACAAAAATAATAACAATATTAATCAGCATGGAATGCCTCAGAACACTATAGCTGTTGGAAATACTAGGGTACCCCATAATACATGCAATAATCTTTCTCAACAAAATAGGCAAATACCTAGACCTCCACCTATAAATACTGGGAATGTTCACCAACAACATCCACCACCAGGGTATAGACTTAACAATCAACAACCGCGACCTCCTCCACAACAAAATGTGTATCATCAGCATCATGTCCAACCCAATATGTATCCACAACCTCCATTTGGATACCAGTATTATCCACCATACCCTAACATGCCACCTCCAAGTCCTATGAGTATGGCTAGACAATTTGACTTGACTGGATATCAACTATATCCTTACCCCATGGATAAAAGTTGGAGGAACAATGTGCCTAAGTTTATAGGAAGTAGTGAGTTGACTGCTGAAGATCATATCAAACGATTCAATGCTTTTATACAGGACATTGGTAACGAATATGAAGATATAAAAATGAAACAGTTTATGATATCTCTTACTAATGAAGCAAGAGACTAGGTAAATAGCTTACCAGACGCTTTAATATATTCCTTAAGAGACTTTCACAATCAATTTTTAGAACAATTCAGAAATCAATGTGCTCCAGAATTTTCTCTTCATGAACTAATAACTATTCAAAAGTATCAAAATGAACAGGTGTATGATTTTAATTTGAGATTCACTAAAATGTATAACAAGGTCCCACAAGAATCCAAATTGAACAACCAAGCAGCCCTTAGCATATACTTGAAAGCATTTGACCCGAAGATAGGTTATGAACTAAGGGGCAAAAGTCCTAGAACTTTGGCAGGGGCATAAAAAATGGCTCTCACTATTGAAAACAATAAAAAGGTTGTTGGGATGATCGAAAAAAGAGATAATATAAGAGTTCCTCAAAATCCTAATTCTCCTGCAAATAAGCAAGAATACTCACAGAAGAATGAAAGGCCAAGACTCCATGATATGACATATCATACAAACTGGAAAGATGGAAAGCCCGTGGATGCTAACAAGAGACATAACTATGGAAAAGACACCCCTGACCCTTTGAAGAAAAATGGAGTCCATGTGATAGAAAATAATCCATGGTGTATGCCTTGTAATTTACCCCACTCTCCTGATTATTGTGTGGTGGGACAATCAATACAAAAAGATCAGGCTAAGATGGATCATCACACTATAAATATGTTGGGTATCACACCTTTCACTGTTGAACAAGATTATTCGTCTGACGAGGAATCAGGGTATGAATATGATGTAGGAGCCAAAAAATATAATGTAAACTTAGGAGGACAAGAAGTATTTTCTGACCATGAAGAAGACTTAGGAAATTGTGGATATGACCTTAATACAACACACAACTACAATCAACAAAAACCTTCTGAGGAAGAGAGAAAAGCTTTAACAATGGCTGCGGTAGCACAAGCCAAGAGTAATTACAACCTGAGAAAAAGAACAATCAATGCCGAACAAGGAACTCCCAGAAGTATATTTATAAAAAATCAGACTTCCGGTAAAAATGATAAAAGTAAAGCTAAGAAAACACCTCATGATACACCTCCTGTTGACACACCGAACAAAAAGGATAGCACAAAAACTGAGGAAAAGGGGCAGACAAAAGTTAATGGGTCAGAATTAAACATAAATCCCTCATTTGATATTGCTCAAGTTGTTTCTCAAATGAAAGTATCTGTGCCACTTCTAGAAATGATGGAGGTGGAAACATATAAAAATATAGTGGTGAAGATGATATCAAATGCATCAGACAAAAGATCCGAACAACATAGCCCTAAAATGAATACGTAACAAGAATCTATCAAAATACCTAATGTATACCTGGGTGAAACAATAATGAAAAATCCATCTCAAATAGATCCATTCTATATTACCTTGCTAATAAACAACAAATTAGTCAGGAATTGCATGTTTGATTCAGGAGCAGCAGTAAACATAATGCCCATGGTTGTTATGAAAAAGTTAGGAATGTGGGTGGATACTACATTCGGTAAATGTTATGCAATGGATAACAGATCTGTCCCTGTTGTTGGAATCATGAAAGATGTTGAGATAAAATTAGCATCTCATCCTGAAGCCTCCTATAAAATTGACATCACTGTGGTAGATATCCCACCTAACTATGGAATGTTGTTATCTAGACAATGGACTGCCATGGTAGGAGGAAGTGTGCAATTATATTTATCTTATGCTACTATCCCATTGGGAACACAGGCAATTAAACTCTATAGGGAGCCAAGGTATGAAGACATTATAGAGAAAATTAATCCATATCAAATGATTTGCTTCTGTGACATAGACTTTAGTACATTCAGGGTGGAAGAACAGTCTAAATTGCATAACATAGACCCAATTTACTATGAAGCCAAAATTGAAGAAAATGAAGTATGGACCATGTATTTTGATGGCACATGTAGTAAGGCAGGAAATGGAGCCGGGGTGTTGTTTATATCACCGTCAGGAAAAACATTCAAATATTCTTTTTCTCTGAATTTTGAGTGCACAAATAACATAGCTAAATATGAAGCACTTTTAATTGGGCTAAAAATTGCTAGAAAACATAAAATCAATTTGCTGGCAGTGTATGGAGATTTTGAATTGATTATTTCACAAGTCAAAGGTAAATATTCCTCAAAAAACAAAAGACTGAAACAATACAGAAATGCAGTTCTGGATGATATAGAATTATTTGATGCTTTTTCAATAAGTTGGATAGATAGGTCAAAAAATATAATGGCTAACTTCCTTGCAAACATAGCTGTGAAAAAGGATGATATTACCCTGACAGGTATTTTAGAAGTTGAGTGCAAAACTAGACCAACTATCCCAGACAACATATATAACTGGCAGGTTTTTGATAGTGATGCTAATTTACTCAAATTTTTGCATTGTATAGATTAGTATGAGAATCAAGAGATTGATCTTAATGCTTTTGTTGAAGAGATTGATGGCAAAGAGACTTTATTTGGTAAAGAAATTGTCCAACTTAAAACCAATAAAATTCCAAAGGGTTTAGTAGCATTAGAGAGAGTTTTTCATGCAAATGATTGATCCATTTCCAAAGAAGTAATAGTAAAGGAGGATGATGTGGAAGAAATAAATTTGGGAACTGAATTGTCACCTAAAAGGGTCTACATTGGAAAGAAAATAACCCTTGCAATTAGAAGCATGTTAATTACATTATTGAGAAAATATAAACATGTATTTACCTGGTCTTATGATGATCTTAAAGCTTATAGGGAAGATTTGTTCCAACACAAAATCCCACTGAAGCCAGATGCTAAGCCTTACAGACAAAAGCAGAGACCCATCAACCCGGTGTTAGAACCTAAGATGTATGAAGAACTCATGAAGCTCAGGAAGGCTGGCATCATAAAACCAATTAGGCATTCATCTTGGGTCTCAAATTTAGTTCCTGTTAGAAAGAAGAATGGAGATATTAGACTTTGTGTCGATTTTAGAAATTTAAATATTTCTTCTTTAAAAGATAATTATTCGTTACCCAATATGGAAACTCTACTGCAGAGAGTTACTGGTTGTGAGTTATTATCCATGATGGATGGGTTCTCCAAATACAACCAAGTAAAGGTTAAAGAATCTAAACAATACAAAACAGCCTTTACCACCCCATGGGGAACTTATGTATATGTGAGAATGCCATTTGGCCTTACAAATGCTGGAGCCACATTCCAGAGGGCAATGGAAATTGCTTTTGCAGGTTTAATAAATGAAATCATGGTTGTATACTAGGATGACCTCATTGCATATTCAAAAAAGGCCAAAGATCATGTAAATCACCTTGAGAAGATATTTATTAGAGCATTAGAATATGGTGTTTCCTTGAACCCCAAGAGATGTAAATTTGTAGTCACAGAAGGGAAACTACTTGGGCACATAGTATCCAAAGATGGAGTTAGGATTGATCCCGAGAGAATAGAGGCAATAGACAAAGTTCATATTCCAAAAACAGTCAAGGCTAAACAATCATTCTTTGGACAAATAAACTTTGTGAGAAGGTTTATACCAAACTTTGCAAAAATAATTAACCCTATATCTAGAATGTTGAAGAAAAATGCAAAGGTTAATTGGACAGATGAATGCATAGAAGCTTTTGCATCCATAAAAAGAGCAATTAAAGAAGCTCCAGTGCTAAAGTCTCCCAATTTTAGTAAACCTTTCTAGATCTTTTCCTTTTCATCTTTTCATATAGTAACAATAGTTATGTTACAAAAGAATAATGAGGGTTATGAGCAGCCTGTTTCTTTTTTTAGTAAATCACTCCAACATGCAAAACTTAACTATGATATCACAGAAAAACAAGCTTATGCATTGGTGAAAGTTGTCAAGGCATTTAGACCTTACCTGGTTGGGGCTAAAGTGATAGCTTATGTACCAAATGCAGTAGTCAAAGATGTGTTCATGCAGAGTGAAGTAACTAGGAAGAGATGTAGGTGGATAAATCGACTTTAGGAATTTGATATAGAAATTCAAATCACAAAACTAGTAAGGGGACAGGGGTTAGCCAAATTGATGGCTGAAACAAACCTTAAGGCTACCCAAGTATGTAATATTGAAAATGAAGAGGAAATGATAACAAGTATTGAGAAAACTCCTTGGTATACTGACATAGTATATTACCTCAAGCACATGAAATGCCCTAATGGATTTGATGACAATAAGAAAAAGACTCTAAAATTACATGCTTCTAAATATGTGCTTATAGAAGGAGATCTTTATTGGAAAAACAAAGATGGTATCTTATTAATATGTTTAGATGAAGAGCAAGCAAAATCTGCCTTACAAGAGATGCATCAGGGAGTCTGTGGTGGCCATTTCTCAGCTAAAACCACAGTACACAAGATATTAAGGGTTGGATACTATTAGCCCAAGGTTTTCAATGATGCTTATAGTTTTACTAGGAAGTGTGAGGCCTGTCAAAGATTCTCAGAAAAACTAAAATATCAAGGGGCATTACCCTTGAGACCCATGCAAGTTGATGCCCCATTTCACCAATGGGGAATTGATTTTATAGGAGAGATTATGGAGAAATCAAGTGGTGGTCACAAATGGATATTAGTAGCCACTGACTATTTCACAAAATGAGTAGAAGCAGTGCTTACTAAACAAGCAACTAGCAAGGTTGTGATTAACTTCCTATTGGAAAACATTTTAATTAAATTTGGGGTACCATTGAGGCTTATAACTGACAATGGAATGTGTTTTAGATCGGATGAGTTGAAATTTTTTTGTAAATCTTATGGCATTACGATCTCATATTCTTCTCCCTACCACCCACATGGTAATGGGCAAGCTAAGTCCAACAATAAAAGTGTCCTGAAGATTATAAAAAGAATGTTGGATAACAACAAGAAATCCTGGGACTCTAAGTTGAGATTGCCATTATGGGTTGATAGGATCACAGTAAAGAAAGCAATTGGCAAATCACCATTTGAATTAGTATATGGAGCTCATGTCAGACTCCCAATACACAACCTACTGCCAATGTGTAAGTTTATCCTCCAAGAGGATTGGGATGTCCCAGAACCAATGGAGGAAAGGCTAGAACAACTAATGGAATTAAACGAAATGAGGGAACAGGCAATGTAACAAAATTAAAAAATGCAGATGCAAATGAAATACCTATATGATAAAAAGGCTAAAGTTAGAAAATTTGAGGTAGGTAACATAGTGCTTATTTGGAATGCCAGAAATCAAGAAAAAGGGAAGCATGGAAAATTTGATGCCCTATGGATTGGACCTTTTGTCATCAATAGTAAGGCAGGGGAGGATTCATATCATGTACATAACATGTTTGATGAGGAGCAAGAACTGCCAGTACATGGGTAGTTTTTGAAACATTTTTTCTCTTGAAAAGAACCCAAGAGAAAAGAATTGCCAGTGCATGGACAATTCTTGTTAAACTCTCTAAATGGTCTTTTCCATGCACGATAGGTTAGAAGAGTTAAATAACTTGCTTAAAGACCTCTCTTATCAGGAAATAAAAGTTTTTCATAAAGCAATAACCCAGGACCTTCACCCTTCATAGTTCACCCATCATCAAATGAAGAAGGTATTGGTCTGCTTTTCCAGAAATCTGAGATCTTGCTATGCCCACAAGGGGCATACATTGCCAGAAAGAGCCATTGTTGGGATTAAAATTCTCAAGCTACTTTTTGGCCAATATTAAGTTTCAATCATCCAAAGATTTCAGTATGTGAGCATGTAGGCAAAGATCCACAATTGTTTTCAAGCAGAAATTAATAATTGAATTCATAGAAATATTTGGATATGATCTATTCTAATTCCAAAACATTTAATATAACATGGTTGAAGCACTCATTAAAAGATGAACCGTAAACAAGGAAGTGAAAACTTACAAACTTTGTTGAAAATAAAGGAAAAATGGCATTAAGTACCAGAGCTAAATATGGGTGAATTCCTTGTCTAAAATGAACAGGGGTTGCTTTTTGAACCATCTTAAAATTCCCTGTATTTTGCAAGTTATGTGTGTTCTTGATAAAATGCATTGTGGTATGGGTTTGTATGTTTGTACATACAAAGTCATTTGTATATACAAAGTCTCTCATATACAAAGTGGTTTGTATGTTGCATATGTGAAGTCCCTTCTATATCGGGTCATATAAAAGAGTCATCGGGTTGATACATTGCTCACTTGTATGCATTGGGCTAATGTTTTACTATTACATACAAAGTGGACCCGACGAGGTTAAAAATTGAGAAGTATTTTCTATCGGGTCCGTTGCTTGTATATTATGTTTGTATATTTGGCAGAACACAACATACACTACGGTAAATATACAAGGCTAGTATACATACCATGGAACCAAAACAATTATGAATTAACATTAAGTCCTTGTATGTTTTGCGCTTTGTATGTATGTTGCGGTATACATACATTGCGATATGCATAGCACGGAATTAAAACATTATGAAAAGTGGTGAAATTGTTGTATGTTTTGGGTTATACAAGGCTAATATACATACTGTGTGTTGGTGCCTGATTTGACTGACAGTTTTTGAGCAATTTTCATGCAGGCACCTTCCCTAAATATCCAAAAGATGTTCTAAGTGTTGGACCTCCTCAGCATTTTTCAGCTGCATCATCATATTTTCCTGAGGAGGAGGTCATCATCATCATGTTGTCTTTGATGATGGTCATCATCATCATGTTCTCTGTCGACCGGTTTCTCATCAGGATCATCATGTTTCAATATCGGGTGATGTTTTGATATCATCCTGATCCTGCTGATGAGCTACAATGTGCCTTAGTTTTCTTGCGGAGGGTGATTTTTCAGTTATCTGGTGATCTCCCAATTATCACCCTGCCCTTTTATGATGATGATGTTACCCCGATCTTCTGAGGAGGTTATTTTCTGAGTTGTTCAGCCCGGCCTATTTTTTCTTAAGGGTCGTCATCATCATCATCATCATATTTCCAGTTATCGCCGTGTTGCTTGCGAGGGTCATCATATTTTCTGCCTGCATGATATTTCGCCGGGGTGATATTTTTATCATCGGGTGATCTTGGTTATGATCATCCTGATGATGTTGTTGAAGAGTTCTAAGTATGACCCGATATTCACCGGGGTCATCATATTTGAACGTCAGGATGATCTTAGTCAATATCATCCTGATGATGTTGTATCACTTCATGTTCATTGTTTTATCACCCTGATGATGCTGACGTCATTCTGACGTCAGGGTGATATCCGGTTCTCTGCCTATCTGCATCATGATATTTCTGAGGGGAGATATCCTCCTGCCGGCTTCGTGCATTATCTAAGTGGGGGGTGATCTTTTCAAGCATCATCATATTCATATATCGCCCTGATCTTATAGCGGAGCTACAGTGCAGCATGATAATAGTGCATCAGGATGATATTTCCAAATATCTGGTTATCTTCCGAATATCATCCTGATGTCGATATGATGATGACGTCATCAAGGTCTGGGGGGGTCATATTTCTAACACTGATCATCTTATGGAGATCCCCTGATATTTGCAAACATGATGATGACGTCATCCGGATATGAGGAGGTGCGCAATGGGCAGATATGCTGATGACGTCAGCAGGATATGATGATGACATCATCAGGATGTTCATCGGCCAGACTTTTGGTATAGGCTCAGCAGGAGGATGTTCCTCCGATGGATTAGGTTGTGTGGATGAAGGCGATTATCATGCAGGTTATATTGCGATATGATGCTGATGTCAGGGTGATATTTCAAGCGACAGGATATCATGCTGCTGGAGGATGATGATGAAGTCTTATACTAGTGTCGTCGGGGGCAAAAGCACCAACATCATATATGCTCATGACCTAGTATATAAAGTGTTAGAAAGGTCACCGCAGGGTGCATGTGGGATAATTGATATCCTGCATATTTTCAAATATCATGATGATGTATTTTGGCGGGAAGTGGTTGCGATCAACTGTTAGATGTTCTTCCCAAGGCCGCGGGTTGGTGCGCCATTAATGGCGATTGTTGTAGAGGTATGGGCGATGGCGTGGGTGGATCTAGTACCTGATTAAAGATCTGGATCCCTAGGCGGCAGCGCAAGGCTCGAAAAATCTTCCTGTCTCCTCCCCTACCTACTGCATTGAATGTTTGAGCGCCATTTTTCTGATACTGTGTATCTGGTGGGATTTTTTTGGTCAACCATGTAATTAATTGCTGAGCACCTACCTGGCTGTTATAAGCAGGTTGTGTTGCTCATTTGAAGGTTGTTGAAAACTGGATATTTTGGCTCTGTAATAAGATACAACTGGTTTTGGTTGCTCTGTGCAGCAAAACTTGTGAGTTTATGTATCTCCTGTTGTACGATTTGGCATGAATCCACTGATTTCATGGTTAATCTTATATGAATAATGCTGTGTTTGCATGTGTTATGCTGATTCTGTCTCTAGTTTTGCATGTATCTTTCTTACTGCAATAGGGATGCCATAAGTATAGACCGCTTAACACTCTTTATTGGGAGATATCTGTAAGGTAGATATCATGTGTATCCCCCTGAAATCCAGTTTTAGCTATTCATGCTGATCATTCACAGGTGTATGTCTACCGACTCCAAGCCCTGGATAGGCACCAATCTAGCTCTGTGTTGAGGTTATACACCATGTCCAGCTTTGCATCCAAAATTCAAACTAAACCATCTCTTCCTTCCATCTGTTAGTTGTAGGAATAGGATTAGGAACTCCCTGCATGCTCTCATACCCAACCAAACATCATGTCCAAGAATGTTGCCAGCCTTGTGATCTATCATACAGATCTTGGTCCATACATGAGAGTATTCTGCCTGTTGTTGTCAAGTTAGATCTTTCTATCTTTGAGCTAGTCAAGGTTACATCTTGAGTTATAGGGATCCCCCCTTGGTGCGGCAGGACCAGAAGTGAAGGGGAGGAGCTCACGCAACCTCCTGTATTTAGTTGGCTGAATCTGCCTGTGCATTAGAAGTGGCAAACCCTAATGCTGATTCAGAAGAAAAACCAACAAAATGGCGACCCTGCTGGGGAATCGAAGTAAAAATACTATCTAATCATCTCCAGTAATATATCTGTGACCCATCCGAGTCACCAACAAAATGATGCTCTGCTGGTGGAATGAACCTGGAAGAGTAGCTTTCAGCTGCTGAAAATTTTGTCCTCTCTGGAGAGGTGGCAACTCTGCAAAAAAGATCTGAATGCACATGAAAGATGGATGTATGTGATGTGACAAAAATATTTTTTTCATTTTTCTGCATCTGTATGAGAAAAGGTACCTTGTTCCTTCCCCTTTATATTTGTTGTTTTGCTGCATAAGTTAGATGCCAGGGGAAGCCTTAGGTCTTAGGCAGACAAAGGATGTCTAAGAGTAAGATTTTTATGAATCCAAGTATGTATTATCCCATACTCAGTCAAAAGGGGGATGATTTGAATGATAAAAGAATAGAAGAGATAAGAAATAGGTTGATATTCTTAGAGGCTGAGCAGGCCCAGTTAAAAAGCAGTAACCCTGTTGTGTCTGCCAGTCAGAAGGCTAAACCTCTTCTCAGCCCTTTTGATCCTTTGTATGACCAACTGGATTTGTCATGGGTGGATTATAAAGTAGAAACTATGCCTGCTAGGATATACTGTCAGATGCCTAGATTTAGTGGTCACAATGTATGTGATGGGAATGCACATATCCAAAATTTTCATAGTTTTATGGGAAAATATTCATTCAGAGATGAGGATATGTGGATGAGGTTTTTTGTTAGGTCCTTTGATGCAAAAGCAAAAGACTGGTATTTGAGCTTTCCAAAGAAATCCTTTGCCTGTTGGGATGAGCTTGCTGACTGTTTCAAGGAAGAATTTGCAAAAGAACCGGCTGATCTTGTTGCAGAATTGATGAGAATCAGAAAACAAGATGAAGAGCCATGTGTTGATTTCAGTCATAGGTTTGCAATAGCCCTTTCACAGATCCCAGAAGTCTTCAGACCTGATATTTCAGCCTGTGTTGGCATATTCTTTGAGGCTTTTGAGGAGGGCTTTAGTGCAATACTGAGGGATTTCAAGGTGACAAGTATGCAGATGGCATACAGGTCCATAGAAAAGATAGAAAAAATCAGAAATGTGTACCTGCTGAAACCCCTGTCCCCAGGCCTTGGTGTGAGAAATGGTTGTGAAGCTGCAAATGACCAAATGATTATGGCATCATGTGCAGATAAAAATGAAAATGAAAGCATAGAGGTTGAGACTGCTGTGTTTGAACATAATGCTAACAATACTGTTCAACTGGATTGTTCACCAGTTGAGGATGCCAGTGAAAGGACTAGTGAGGATTCCCATTGCGATGATGAGGCAGCTGACCATGAAAACAATAACGAGGTTGTGGATAGCAATGAGCAATTTTTGGAATGGACCTGTGGAGATAATTGTGAGTATTGTACTCAAGACAGAGAAGATATAAGCAAACAGAGAAACAGTCCTATGTGTGACCCATTGACTTCTTTTCAAACACATGGGGATCGTGAAGAGCAGTCAGAGATTGAAACAAGTGCTGCTTCAGAGCATGATTGTTTTTCATTTGTTGACTGTTTTGCTTATGACACACAAGCTGATACTCCTCCACAAAGGGAATCCATTGGTGATGAAGATGCA
The DNA here is from genome assembly GCA_027924645.1 of Cunninghamia lanceolata. Classification (NCBI taxonomy): domain Eukaryota; kingdom Viridiplantae; phylum Streptophyta; class Pinopsida; order Cupressales; family Cupressaceae; genus Cunninghamia; species Cunninghamia lanceolata. The sequence goes on along the minus strand of BSBN01000072.1, from coordinate 42,975,450 downwards.
TGTTCTGCTGCCCATGAACAAATGGCATACTATGATCAAACTGATGCACCTGGGTCACCCATTTATGACACATATGGTGATGAGGATCTGTCTGAGTATGGTGAGGATCTTGACACTATTTTTGGCTTGGATTCTATTTCTCATCCTGATGAAAGAGGAAACAACATACATCAGGTAAGTGACTCTGAAAATGTGCCTGATTTGAAAGAGATGCCAGAGCCTGATCTTTTCCAGCCAGGTGCTGCTGATTGTTGTGTACATGATGTGCACAATTGTGATTTTGAAAGCTTTTCTTTTGATGTGCCAGCATATAATACAATGAGCCCTGATCTTCCTAGTTGTGTGGTGGACTCTGAGTGTTTCCTATTTGCAATCCAGCTAGGAGATCATTTTGCAATGCATAATGCTGATATAAATGATAACATGTGTTATATTCCCTTTGAGTATGCATTGCCTGATACATTCTGCATCCACTTGTTGCCGGATGCTGAAGGTTGTCTGCATAGGGGTGACAATGACAAGCCAAATCAGAGGGTTGAATATGCAGATGACAAGATTTGTTTGTGGGTGGATCTCTGTAGTATCTCCAAGCTTGACCCAGTGTATGCAGATGAAAACAAAGTGTTTGACAAAAGGAGATGCAGGTTTTTCTTTTCTTGGTGGCCTTAGGCCATCAAGTGTGTTTGGTGATGCAGGTCAGTGCAGTATTTGACTCTGTGCCCAATGGATAAGGGACTGGTCTGCATCCCAGAGATCTGGGGTTCTCGCTGCAGTCTTGCACCTGCACGTCCCCAGACAGAGCCACTGTTGGTGCCTGATTTGACTGACAGTTTTTGAGCAATTTTCATGCAGGCACCTTCCCTAAATATCCAAAAGATGTTCTAAGTGTTGGACCTCCTCAGCATTTTTCAGCTGCATCATCATATTTTCCTGAGGAGGAGGTCATCATCATCATGTTGTCTTCGATGATGGTCATCATCATCATGTTCTCTGTCGACCGGTTTCTCATCAGGATCATCATGTTTCAATATCGGGTGATGTTTTGATATCATCCTGATCCTGCTGATGAGCTACAATGTGCCTTAGTTTTCTTGCGGAGGGTGATTTTTCAGTTATCCGGTGATCTCCCAATTATCACCCTGCCCTTTTATGATGATGATGTTACCCCGATCTTCTGAGGAGGTTATTTTCTGAGTTGTTCAGCCCGGCCTATTTTTTCTTAAGGGTCGTCATCATCATCATCATCATATTTCCAGTTATCGCCGTGTTGCTTGCGAGGGTCATCATATTTTCTGCCTGCATGATATTTCGCCGGGGTGATATTTTTATCATCAGGTGATCTTGGTTATGATCATCTTGATGATGTTGTTGAAGAGTTCTAAGTATGACCCGATATTCACCGGGGTCATCATATTTGAACGTCAGGATGATCTTAGTCAATATCATCCTGATGATGTTGTATCACTTCATGTTCATTGTTTTTTCACCCTGATGATGCTGACGTCATTCTGACGTCAGGGTGATATCCAGTTCTCTGCCTATCTGCATCATGATATTTCTGAGGGGAGATATCCTCCTGCCGGCTTCGTGCATTATCTAAGTGGGGGGTGATCTTTTCAAGCATCATCATATTCATATATCGCCCTGATCTTATAGCGGAGCTACAGTGCAGCATGATATTAGTGCATCAGGATGATATTTCCAAATATCCGGTTATCTTCTGAATATCATCCTGATGTCGATATGATGATGACATCATTAAGGTCCGGGGGGTCATATTTCTAACACTGATCATCTTATGGAGATCCCCTGATATTTGCAAACATGATGATGACGTCATCCGGATATGAGGAGGTGCGCAGTGGGCAGATATGCTGATGACGTCAGCAGGATATGATGATGACGTCATCAGGATGTTCATCGGCCAGACTTTTGGTATAGGCTCAGCAGGAGGATGTTCCTCCGATGGATCAGGTTGTGCGGATGAAGGCGATTATCATGCAGGTTATATTGCGATATGATGCTGACGTCAGGGTGATATTTCAAGCGACAGGATATCATGCTGCTGGAGGATGATGATGAAGTCTTATACTAGTGTCGTCGGGGGCAAAAGCACCGACATCATATATGCTCATGACCTAGTATATAAAGTGTTAAAGAGGTCACCGCGGGGTGCATGTGGGATAATTGATATCCTGCATATTTTCAAATATCATGACGATGTATTTTGGCGGGAAGTGGTTGCGATCAACTGTTAGATGTTCTTCCCAAGGCCGCGGGTTGGTGCGCCATTAATGGCGATTGTTGCAGAGGTATGGGCGATGGCGTGGGTGGATCTAGTACCCGATTGAAGATCTAGATCCCTAGGCGGCGGCGCAAGGCTCGAAAAATCTTCCTGTCTCCTCCCCTACCTGCTGCATTGAATGTTTGAGCGCCATTTTTCTGATACTGTGTATCTGGTGGGATTTTTTTGGTCAACCATGTAATTAATTGCTGAGCACCTACCTAGCTGTTATAAGCAGGTTGTGTTGCTCATTTGAAGGTTGTTGAAAACTAGAAATTTTGGCTCTATAATAAGATACAACTAGTTTTGGTTGCTCTGTGCAGCAAAACTTGTGAGTTTATGTATCTCCTGTTGTACGATTTGGCATGAATCCACTGATTTCATGGTTAATCTTATATGAATAATGCTGTGTTTGCATGTGTTATGCTGATTCTGTCTCCAGTTTTGCATGTATCTTTCTTACTGCAATAGGGATGCCATAAGTATAGATAGCTTAACACTCTTTATTGGGAGATATCTGTAAGGCAGATATCATGTGTATCCCCCTGAAATCCAGTTTTAGCTATTCATGCTGATCATTCACAGGTGTATGTCTACCGACTCCAAGCCCTGGATAGGCACCAATCTAGCTCTGTGTTGAGGTTATACACCATGTCCAGCTTTGCATCCAAAATTCAAACTAAACCATCTCTTCCTTCCATCTGTTAGTTGTAGGAATAGGATTAGGAACTCCCTGCATGCTCTCATACCCAACCAGACATCATGTCCAAGAATGTTGCCAGCCTTGTGATCTATCATACAGATCTTGGTCCATACATGAGAGTATTCTGCCTGTTGTTGTCAAGTTAGATCTTTCTATCTTTGAGCTAGTCAAGGTTACATCTTGAGTTATAGGGATCCCCCCCTTGGTGCGGCAGGACCAGAAGTGAAGGGGAGGAGCTCACGCAACCTCCTATATTTAGTTGGCTGAATCTGCCTGTGCATTAGAAGTGGCAAACCCTAATGCTGATTCAGAAGAAAAACCAACACTGTGGATTCCAAAAAGTATGAAATAAAGATAAATTGTTGTATATTTCATGCATTGTATGTATCCGTACATAAATTGCCGGACATACAACACGGATTTCAGGGAAGATTAAAAAATGATATAAACAATACATCACTACTCAATGTATATCAGAATATACATTACATGTTATACATTGCGCGAAACTCAAAAGAAATTAAAATCCGATGTAAATGATGTATCGTGACTCAATGTATATCGGAATATACATTGCATTTTATGCAAACCGGACCCGAAAAGTTTGTGAAATAGGGAAAATTTGTTGTATGTTTGTGCTTTGTATCTATCCGACATACATTGCCGATATACAATGCATTACATACAAATGGCGGAACCGAAAGGTTATTTAAAAGAGTTAAGTACTTGTATATTCAGTGCCTTGTATGTTTCGAACATACATTCTTAAAGATACAAGCGATAGATACAAAAGGATATACAAGAACCGGATGTGAAGGAAAAATTAAATATTAAAAACTCCTTGTATGTTTTAGTGATTGTATGTTTGAAATTAGCATATCAAATGTACAAAGAATTTGAAAGCATCGAAAGGGAAGGTTTGTATGGGTCATTTGTATATACGCTCATACAAGAAGATATACAAGAGCGATATATAAGCGAAAGATACAAGGATGTACTGAAAGCAAAAAGGAGGGAAGTTTTTGGATTAACCCTACTGCAAGGTTACTCCAACAAAGGAAACCCTAAAATGACATTAAAATTAGAATGGTTAAGATATTTTTCTAACAGTTAAAATATTTATTTTTTGCAAGATATACATAGCGGTGATCAAGTTGTATAAACACCCGCGAAAGGATCTTAAGCAACTGATAACTATCGATAAGGGGAGTAATTACTTGAGTAAATACATTTGTTTAAATAAATTTGTTTGGATTGTTTGATTAGACATTAATTTGTGTTTTATCTAGATTTTTTAGGAGTAATAAAGAAGCCCTCGAAGGATATTAAGCAGAATCGCAGTTGAAGATCCTTGTTTGATCCTAAAATGGTTATCCATCTAATGATTAAGACGAGTGTTAATTTTCCTGAATTTGTTTAGACAAATATTTTTGTTCTGTTATCAACCGTCACAACCGTTGTAACTGGTCTGAAGCTTGTATGCCTCTCTTTATAAGAGATGACCAAGACCAGATTAAGGGGGGGGGATATTAGATAATAGGAAGAGATCACAGAATAGAACAGGGGATACTATAGATTAGATTTGAACAACAATGCTGGTTCACTTTTAAAATATTTTATTTCTGGTAGATCATGTACAAGCATTCTCCGATGAAGTCAAGTCTGTAAGCATGAAGCAGTGACTGCAAATTTCAGTATCAACTATCTGTTAAATTTATTCAATTATATGACTGTCTCCTTTCAAAGTTTTCTCTATTATTCAATTTGAATTATCAAGTATACCTTCAAGTTGTCTATACACATTTTCTATTATAGTGTGATAAGATTAACTAGTTTTTGTTTTTAGAATTAAATCCTTTAAATTTATCACAATAACTCAGAAGACATTGTCATGGATCTATAAGAAGATTCATATAGTGAGGGTTTGTATTATGTCTCCAGTTTTTGATAAATCTGTTATAATTGCAGTATTATTCTAATAGGTTCCTTCAAGCAAGGATTAAATCCTTTTAGATGAATGCAAATAATATTTTGTCAATTGGATATATATAAGTATGGAATATTAACTACTTCTTTGCAGGGTTGTACAAGTTACATACCTATTCTTTCATGCCAGATAGTTTGAGTTTTTACCAAACAAACAGTCATTTATTTCATGATCATACTGACTCTATATTCAATAAGGCACTGGTCTAGTATTTTCATTATTACTTATACAAATTCATTTTAGATTTACTTAGTTAGATTGCATTATTGTTTTAGCATTACAATTTAGATCATTTAGAATTAACTTGCTGTATTTTTATCTGTTTTATAACTTGTGCCATTATCAATAGTTAGATTAATTCTGATCTTTATCTGCTTTATTAATTAGAGGCTTACTTGCCTAGGTTTGGTAGAGCCTGAAGTGAAGGGGGTTTAGCCATATCTACCCCATGTCAGTTAGACAAAAACGTCAAGAGAGCCTAGCACCCTCTTAGGGTTAACAACTTGCATTTTTGAGACCTAATAGAGGGCACCCATTTTGCATTGGGTGTCTATGTTTTGGCCCACCTATACCATGATATGCATTAGGTGGTATACCATAGGGGTGCCAGTTTGTCGGCAGGAGTCTCACTATTACAGTTTTGGCTATGGGAGCATATTGCTATTACGCAGCTGATGTGTGTGTTTTCTAGGCAGAGGGGTGAGCCGTATAGCTATGGATACGTAGGTGTTATTTCCCAGCATAAGCTGGGAAAGCTCAAGTACTGGAGACATGCATTGGACAATGTAGATAGAGTTGTCTGGAGTCCCTATCTAGATTGTGAACCATGGGATTATGAGGATGACGAGCTTCCATATTGCTTTCAGACTTGGTGGCTCATTGGGAGGGCACAACACATACTGGAGAGACAGATAGTGAGGCAGGTGTTGAGATAGTTCAGGAGGATGCAGGGTTGACCATAGGGGTAGGCCTAGTTTTCTTGGACACACGCGGAGCAGTTTAGATGGGGCTCAATTGCATCCTATGAGGATGTGCTAGCATAGTTTTAGCAGATTCCCTACGTGACCTGATCAATGAGGAGGGAGGTGATAGATGTAGGGATGACTCCTGATTATGAGGAGTGGTTTGTTGCTCATCTATTTCTGAGATATTTAGGACCCAGAGAGTTGGTTCCTCACCTAGATGAGGAGGATTTAGATGATGAGGATGGCGCAGGCAAGAGGAGGAGATAGAGGACGGGGAGAGGAGGACAGGGAGATGAAGGTGATGGAGTTGATGGAGGTGGAGGAGGGGATGGTGGAGATGGTGGAGATGGAGGCAGACAGAGGTAGAGGATGAGAACTAGGGAGGGACCCTCCCAGTAGCAGTAGGGAGTGCAACAGCTAGATGCACCATAGTAGGTACAGGAATAGGTACAGGCATAGTAGGTGCCCCAGCAGCAGGTGCAGGGATAGGTTCCTCAGCCTAACATACAGCAGCAGGCTATTACTATGCTACAGGTTCAAGTGAGATAGCTTAGGGCACATCTCAGAGTGGCAGAGTCTTAGAGAGAGGCAGATGCAAGTGTCATATTGGGGCTTACTGTAGAGCGAGATACGACACTAGCGAGGGTGCGGGCTCTCAGACTAGAGAGAGACTTGGCTTTAGTTACCTTGGGGACAGACAGTACCACTGCATTTTTGATTACACAGGTGTAGCAGGGACTGGCCCAAGTACATTAGTTGTAGTTGCAGCTGGCACAGGTACAAGGTGAGCTTGCCAGAGCGCAGGCTCAGATGTAGTATTACAAAAGTTTGTATCATGTGGCAGTGCTGGCAGACCAGCATACACCTAGCTACAGGAACCAATCTATGGTCTCACAGAGGGCAGGTGGGTCACTAAGTTCTATGTTGTCAATATAGGCATCATCATTTTGGAACATGTCTAGTTGTGGGGTTCCTTGTAAATCCTAGTCGATAAGTTCAGGATGCACAAGGGGGAGGGTATCGGAAGATAGATCAGATTCATTGGGTGTGATAGTTTGGATGGACACATAAGTAGGATTGGTAGGGATAGGATCTGGGATGGTACTTTCCTCCAAATTATTTATTGCGATAGAACTCTAGCCTTCCTCAAAACTTATACTCTCAGGAATTGGTGAATCACACTCTAATGGTCTATGCGTTAGTGTTTGTCCCTCATAGTAGGGGCTATAGGTTTGAACTGTGTCAACTCCTTCATCCTCATAGGAGTGCTCTATGAGTTCTCCCCACTCATACTTGTTGGAGTCTGTGTCACTATCTCCTTGTAGGGTATGGATTTGCTCCACAAAACAAGCGTTGGTTTTAGCCTTGCCTTTGTCCTTGTATCCTAGCCCTCTTGTATTTCTTGCTAATGAGGATGAGGAGGGTTGGATGGGTTCTATTATCCCTTCTTTTCTTAGGCCAATGAGGCCTTGTCCTTCATAACCCATTCTGTGCAAGATAGACTCACCACGCCCATAGATTTCTATTGGGAGCCTAGGTGGTTCTTGTTGTATGTCATCTTCCTCTATGTAGAGCCATTGTAAGACATGTCTTTCCTTAGTTTCATTTGATAGGGTCCCCCATTTTACAAAAGGATTTGTGGGATGATCGGGAGGAGTAGATGACTTTGGAAATGGTTTAGGTCACCTAAAGGATCTTAGAGATAGAGGCATTTTGGCTAAGTTGAGGCTGTGCTCGATGGAGTATTCCCCTACCCCTATTTATTTGATTGTGATTTTCTGCTCTGTGGGCTTGGACGAGGAATCTTCAGAGGTAAAATCATGCTATGAGATGGGGGATGTATAAGCTCTATTGTTGGGAATGAGGGTAAGTGCAAAAAGATGGGGGGCGAAAAAGTGGCCAAATTAATTTCAAAAAAAAATTAAGTCATAACGTGAGCGCGTTATAACGTGCTCGCGTTATGACTTGCTATAAATAAATTAAAAAAGGTTTCTAATCTCATTTCATTTCTTTCTTCTCCTCTATGCCCGCGGCCTGCAAACCCTAGAAAGCGTGCTCGCGTTTTGCAAAACTCCATTCAACACAAAAACCTTATCGATTCATCACCAAAATACTGCCATGACGTCGAGCACACCAAAGGAGTGAGTTATATTTGTTTTTTTTGTTTGAATTTGTTTCTAAATAGGTAGGTTTTAGTTAATTTTTGATGTATATTTCGTTAATTATCAAGAAATGTTAATGCACCTCATCCTCCTCCTCCTCCTCAAAATCCACAAAATCTTGAGGAGGAAATAGCTGCAGAACAACAACCTCCTCCATCCATTCCTCGACATGCCCCTGGAACACAAGAAAATATAATGGGGCAAATTGAAACAAATAAAAAAGAAATTGAAGATATAATTGCAAGGTTGAAAGATCCTTCCACTTCAACCTTGCATAGGTCCACGCTTACTGAATCTCTTGAATCTATGTTATCAAATGTAGATTCAATTAGCAAGCAAATAACTAGTTGGACGGATAAGAGGAGAGAGTTTAGTGATTATTATGCAGACAAGCTATCATACCAAGATGTGAAAAAATTACAAATCACAAAATTAGACTTGTGTTTCATTTTCACAAACCCACAAACAAATCAACCTCCACCCCTTACATGCAAGAGGTTCCCTATCCATTGGTGCAACAACCAAGAGATAAGGAACAATTTTGGGCAGAGGTGGTGGATGGTTTTTGACCATCCTCCATGCAATAATAATGAGGTCTCGCAATACTTTTTGAGGAAACTCTACTGCGAGTTTGTCCTCAATAAAGTGCCAAACTATTTTGATATACAGGACTTCCAGGGTAGAGGTGGGGGGTCAGCAAAAGATAGACCAGGGGCACATCTTGACCCACAGTGGGTAGTGAGATGAGTAATCAGCAGACTAGCCCATGAGCATGTTTCTATCTGTTCCATTGTGAAGGAGAGTGTTGAGGTCGATACACTTCAGTCCATTAGTGCCTTGACCTAGAGCATCATAGAGCATGCTGGTCCTGTAACACATAGTAGGTTGGGAGATAGTGCGAGGAGCAGGGTCCCATCCCATACTTGTCAGACTTGCAGGTCAGCCTATGGTTATGACCCCATGGATAGTCAGGATGCAAGTGCACAGGCTACATCTGCAGCTGAGAAGATGGTGATGACAGATACCCTCTTGAGTGAGACTTTTAGCCTTGATACTCAGGTAAATATTAGCAAGTTTATTGAATTTAATTTATTAAATTTCATTTTTGAAATGCAAGATTAACTAATTTAAATTGATGATTTTAATGAAATTTTAGGGTCATAGCGTTGATGCAGTTTTCAGTGGTTCTCCACCTGCATTTTACACTAGATCATCTACTGTCGGGGTATGTAACTAGTAAACAATTATAAATATTACATGTGAATAGCATCATTATATGAATGGTATTCTAATATTTGATTTTGGATGTTGAATAGGTTAATACTGTAGATTTCACGGCAACACCTGCCAGCAGTGGTGGACTTCAAAGCTTTATGGAGGTAATAAAATAAATAGTTTAATGAATGAATTGTACTTACTAGATTTTTGTATGTGACTTGTGTGCTTTATTGTGTGTACTTCCATGTTTAGATGAACGTGTGTGTATGTTAGGAGCCATGATTTGCATCACTATTATAGTTTTCGTAATTGAATAATGTTATTTTATTTCCAGATGATGCAGGCTGCGGAGACACCTCCCCATGTTCATAGGGCAATGGAGTAGGGTGTGGCCTCTGCAATTCATAGCTCCATGGCATTGACAGGGGTATGAGGCAGATTAGTATATTTCAATTTACATTCATTGTTATAGTTGTCTATTTTTGAAAAATCAAAAGATTATTGATTTGAAGTTTAATTTCTATCTGGATGGTTTCTATAGGACATGACATCACCATGGCCTATTCTTGCTACTGAGGCAAGTGAGGAGATAGATTATATGTTAGCAGTAAGTGATTATTTTGTTAAATGTTTCATTTTTTATAACATGTAATTTCTATATATTAATGTCTATACTTTTTATTGTAACAGGTAAAGATGTAGGAAGAACTAAATAGGAGGAGCAGCCCTCAGGTTCGTAGTAGACCACCCACATGCGCGTCTCCATCCCCTAGAAGATCAAAGGCTGCCCGTGATCTATTCTCTTCACCAGCCAGAGGGGAATGACTTTTTATTGTGTTCCTTTGTTGTATGCCTATATGGCATTTGTCGACATATATTTTGTATTGTATATAGTTGACATTGTATGCCTATATGGCATTCTTGTAAGCCTATATGGCTATTTTGTATATATGTTATACTTATATCGACAGATATTGATGTATACCTATATGGATATTTGGTTAATACAAATCTTTTTTATTGATGGCATCCATACTTGCATTATAAATCCATGTTTGAATGGATATTTGTAGATGGTTACTTCAAATATTTAAAGTCCAATTGTATTACATAGGATGTTTGTTGATCCAATAAGATAGCTATTGTTTTTCAAGTATCACCTAAACCTCATTTTGGAACTAAAAGATAAAAGTTGTATTTTAAAAAAAAAATGAATCATCATGTTATTCTTTATGTTTGAGATCCTGAAAATGACTAAGTCTGGTAGCCTGATATCCTGAAACACTAGGATGAATATCCAAGTCATTAGGATGATTGTGCCTTGAGAAAAAGTCATTAAGATGAGCACCTAAAGGAGACTTTTTTAAAAATTCAAACATTAAGCAACAAGCATGAAGGGTTAAGGCGCAATTTGCAACTCATAAAGCCTCAAAAGGGCACCCAACTTAGAGAGCATTCATTTAAGATAAGGCACCCATTGACGCCTATTCCACCATAAAAGTACGCCTAAGGTGGAAGGAGAAGAAGCCTCTAGTAAGTGAAGTGCACCTATTGTCTAAACCACTTCATTATGGCACCCTAGCATGAGGAGGAGTATGTAAGTCAATAGGAAATGGCACCTATAATGCAAATGAAGGACTAAGTGGCATTTTCAATAAGCATCAATTCACCTTGAGCTTCAATAAATACATCAAATTGAGCCCCATAAGCCTAGGTGCCCTTTGCCTACAAAAGAACCTTGTATCAACGTCAAGAGTTGGTCGTATCAGCGTATCGGCAGACCTTGGTTAGGCTTTGCTGATAGTGGTCTATCTTGGCAATGAGTGTGGTTCAAAGTCGAAGACATTGGTGTATCGAAAGATAATCCCATCTGTGCATCGAAAGAGTAGTTGAGAGATTCGCTGACGAAGGGGGTCACACTGACAGTTGAAATCCATCAGTGTATCAGCCCAACGAGATTAGAGTTCACCGATGTTTAGAGTCTCACCAACGGGTGTGGTCTGAAGGTTGTCATTTGTGAGTTCAAAGGTTCAAAAGTTGATAATTCTATGCTTCTACTGTGTGCTCTACATTAGACACTCATCCCTACTACAGTCTAGCATTCTCTAGTTGTGTTCTCCCCTTTATTTTTGTGAATGCCTCTGGAAGTAATGTTGAGTTACCTGTGATGTCCTTATTGACTGGTGTTGTTTTGGATTCATGTGTAGTCCTTGTTCCTTATAGTCTATTGTCTACCTGACTGTTTTGTTGTAACTTATTGAACCACTATGATTTTGAATATTTAGATTTAGAGGGCATTAGACACCAAAACTTCTTGACCTTTAACAACCCAACCTAAAATCAATAGATTTTTTTCCATCCCAACTATTCTAGTCAAGATAAAGCATGTTGATTCTCATTCAATCCAAAGTTCATTAACAGGATTATCTTATCATAATATTTAGGGAAATGACCACCTAGATGGACAATGATGTGAGCTATCTATAAAGAAACTTGCAAGAAGTATAGGAGGCATGAGAATCCCTCCATGTTGTTTATCAAGTTGAATGATCTATGACACATCATGTATCAATAGAAAATATTCTTGAAGAGAAAGCAAGTGAAAATACTCAAAACAACCCATAACAAGGTGGAGAAGTTTAAAGGATGGAGGTTGCAACACTTTCCAACCTCATAGCCACACTAGTCCAATGGATCAGGATAGTACTATCAAGCATCCACATAATAGTAGATAATCTTATCAAAAGTCATAGAGAAATTTCTAAGGACCAAAGTGTTATCCCTATGACTTGACACATACTGCTTGTTTCATAAAGCAAAGGGACATGATATAAATATTGTTGTTATATGGAGCCTAATCAAACTCGAAGGATAAATTTACCCAACTTTTATCAATGTGGTTTCCCCCCAAATATTTTCCTACTAGTTTTGGTGCCTTGAAGTCTAAGTGCATGAAAATTAAAGTCTAAGTGATTTTCTTCAGGATCTAGGTGCCAGTTGAAGGTTGTAGTTGCCAAGAAGAGCGCCTAGCAAGAGGAAGTCTTTTGGAGTCTCCAAAACACATCAAACACTTGACTAACAACAAGATAACTTTTTCCCAAGTTAGGCGCTTCAAGAGGGAAGTTAAAACATGAATAAGCGTCAACTTGTCTAGGTGCAAACTCAACCTTGTTGAGGATACACATGGTGCCCGACATTCCTTAGTGATTTCATGAACTTCAAATGCTCAGAACTATTCAAGGAATGCCCAATGCCCCTTCTTGATGATAGGCACCAAAGTGAGGGTGGAATTGCGCCTTGATGGCATTAGGCGCTATCTAGAGTATGCTACTCCATGGAAATGCGCCTTCTTGCTTAGAGTAATTCAAACACTCCAAGGTCTTCAATGATAAATTCCCCAACTTATGAAATGTCCTTCATTTTAAAACACATTGTAATGCTCCAGAGAGATGACTATACCTAGGTGTCAATCTGGGTTAGACATGCCTCCAAAGTGCGCCTTCTCTTTCAGAATGCAAAACAAGGTCCAAAGGTGCTAATAAACTGAAGCGCTTCTTTGGAAAAGTCCCGGAGGTTAAGATGCGCCTTGTCTTAATGAGGTGCAACTCTTGGGTAAGAAAGCTTGTAAAGTGCACCTAACTTAGTGAAGAGGTTGATAACTTCTAAACCCTTCCTGGAACTTAGATTGCTTCAACTGAAGATCATCTCGCACCAATACATCACCAAACTTTCAATCACATGATCAATTCAAACTTAGGCGCTCATTAAGAGTTTTTCCAATGTTGGCGCATCTGAGAGGTTAAACTGGCAAGAGATGGCACCTAGCTTCCTAGACCTTGTTTCAATATGTTTGAGTTTCAAAGTTGACTCAATGGTATCAAGATGGCGCCATAGAGTCTTTGGACTAGTTCTTTAGAGTTTGAAAAACATTCTAGCTCCTTGAAGATTCCTCCTACATGCTTGGGCACCATTTCAAGGTCCTAGAACCATGATGTAGCGCCTTATTGCTCTAGGTGCCCATTCATGATTGTGCAACTTGAGATTGGCACCTAGAGTGAATAGGCTTTCATCCTGACTTAATACACTACCTCCTTTTGACAATTTTTGGGGCAGCAGAAAACCTTTCACCACGGGAAAATGTCTCAGAGATATAAAAAACTAAGAGAGGTTATTGTAGAGGCACTCTACATGATCGCGTTACCTCAGACAGAATGTTTCTAAGTGACACAGTTTTTGAGTAACATCTCGTCAAAGATTGCTGCCTTTTTGTACTTTGGACTCTTCATGGATATTGTCAGTACAATGTAGCTCGGACTATTTCGACATGTTTGGGTGAAAAATAGGACCATGCCTAGCCTAAATGTACCCATCCAGATGCATTGGAACATCAGTTTGGTCGCATCAGGAGCAAGACGAAAGTTACACCCCTTTTCACTTTACACTGCCTCCTTCTAACGATTTTTGGGGCAGCAGAAAACCTTTCACCACGGGCAAATGCCTCAGAGATATAAAAAATTGAGAGAGGTTATTGTAGAGGCAGTCTATGTGATCGTGTTACCTTAGATAGAATGTTTCTAAGTGACACAGTTTTTAAGTAATATCTCGTCAAAGATTGCTGCCTTTTTGCACTTTGGACTCTTTAGGGATATTGTCAGTACAATGTAGCTCGAACTGTTTTGACATGTTTGGGTGAAAAATAGGACCATGCCTAGCCTAAATGTACCCATTCAGATGCGTTGGAATAGTTAGTTTGGTCGCATCAGGAGCAGGACGAAAGTTACACCCCTTTGCAACTTTACACTGCCTCCTGATGATTTTTGGGGCAACAAAAAACCTTTCACCACGGGCAAATGCCTCATAGATATAAAAAATTGAGAGAGGTTATTGTAGAGGCACTCTACGTGATCGTGTTTCCTTAGATGGAATGTTTCTAAGTGACACAATTTTTGAGTAACATCTCGTCAAAGATTGCTGCCTTTTTGCACTTTGGACTCTTCAGGGATATCATCGGTATAATGTAGCTCAGACTATTTCGATATGTTTGGGTAAAAAGTAGGACCATGCCTAGCATAAATGTAACCATCCAGACGCATTGGAATAGTCAGTTTGGTCGCATCAGGAGTAGGACAAAAGTTACACCCCTTTGCAACTTTACACTGCCTCCTTCTGACAATTTTTGGGGCAGTAGAAAACCTTTCACCATCATAGATATAAAAAACTGAGAGAGGTTATTGTAGAGGCACTCTACATGATCACATTTGCTTAGACATAATGTTTCTAAGTGACACAGTTTTCAAGTAACATCTTGTCAAAGATTGCTGCCTTTTTGCACTTTGGACTCTTCAGGGATATCGTCGGTACAATGTAGCTCAGACTGTTTCGACATGTTTGGGTGAAAAATAGGACCATGCCTAGCATAAATGTACCCATCCGGATGCATTGGAATAGTCAGTTTGGTTGCATCAGGAGCAAGATGAAAGTTACACCCCTTTGCAACTTTACATTGCCTCCTTCTGACGACTTTTGGGGCAGCAGAAAACCTTTCACCATGGGCAAATGCCTCATAGATTTAAAAAACTAAGAGAGTTTATTATAGAGGCACTCTACGTGATCGCATTGCCTTAGACAGAATGTTTCTAAGTGGCACAGTTTTCAAGTAACATCTCGTCAAAGATTGTTGCCTTTTTGCACTTTAGACTCTTCAGGGATATCGTCGGTACAATGTAGCTCGGACTGTTTCAACATGTTTGAGTGAAAAACAGGACCATGCCTAGCCTAAATGTACCTATCCGGATGCGTTGGAATAGTCAGTTTTTTACAACATTACTCAAAGACTCAAACTGACCCCCAAATAACTCAAAGTGACTTAAAATCACCTTGATTTTGGCTCCCTATGTACAATATAGAGGTTGAGGCACTCCTTATCATTCAAACATCTTAGATGAGCACCTAGGAAAGGAAATTTTACTAAGTTTTATCATCATGAGTGCTTAATATCAAGAGACTTTAATGGCTCAAACCTTAGCATGGAGTCGTAAGGCACGTTTCATGTCTCCTTTCATTCATTTTGGCGGGCTTATGTAGATTTTTCAACTTGATTTGGTGCCCTGTATGTGAAGGAAGATCTAAAGGCATGAAAGTGGATGTCGTTTTGCAAGAGTTTGGATCATCAAAATTGAAAAAAATAAGTCTATTAAGATTGGGCGCCCTTGGTCTTCTTTTCATTTATTATGAGCACCTTGGGAGAATGGTATATAGGTCATCATCATGATTGGGTGCCCTGGATCCAGAGTGTTGGAGAGATCATCAAATGGTGTCTAGAGGAAGTAGGGTGAGTTATGAGTTTAGTCGCATTAGGAGCAGGACACCAAAAATGCATAACATGATGATGTAAAAAAGTGTATATGTGTAAAAATGCAGGAGGAAATAAAAAAAAAAGACAAACCTTACAAATTAATGTGCATACTTACAACTCAATGTAACATGACTTTACAAAATCAATGTGAATACTTACAAGTTAATCCAATGAACCATTCGGGTCTGCTCTACTCTTTATTGTATCAAGTATTGCTTCATGGTTAGACTCACACACCTTCCACAAGATTTTGTTCAAAGGTCTACCCCGATACTTTATCAAATGAATATTGGATGCCACAACAAGATTCGAGTAATGAAGAATCTTTTGAAGTGTATCAAAGTCTTGAAACAGCCAAATATTAACACTTTTATGTGGGTACCTTCTAAGTCATGTTCCAGTAATAACCACAGAGCCTGTAGGGTATTCGATGTTTTCTCCATTTGTAACAGGGGCCTCCAATTTCTTTTTGGCCTCAACACAATGACATAAGTAATAATCTGTTCCCTCTTCATTATCTTCATCTGCAATAATTGCATATATGTGCCCTACATTGATATGTGTAGCAAATTAGATGAAATTAGTCAACATTACAAAAACACTACAAAGTAAGATGACATTACCTAGTTGAACTAGATGAAATTAGATGCATATACATGCCCTATATTACCTGGTTGAACTAAATCTAATATGTGGTCAAAGTCAACTGATGATTCCATCTGGTCAGTTCCAGTGCCGTCAGAGGTCGATACGTGTCAAGTGGGCTAAGATAACTTAACTGCCATTCGTCAACCCACTCCTTTGACTCGCACTCATCCCAGACTTGAATTGTACAGGAAGAACAAAAGCATGACATCTTTCATGTATGGATACTCCATGAACCTGCAATTGAGCTTCTAAAAGAGTGCATCTCATTTGATCCTGTCAGTGTACAATAGTCCTCATATGGTGCAATGTTAGTATCATCTATCAACCAAAAAAATCTACGAACTGAAGACTTACCTTCATTACCTGGACCCATGGAAGCATTACACCACTCGACAATCAATTTTGCATCTGTCAACTTTGCATTGTCTTTATACTTTAACTCTTCTTGTGCTATGGCTCTTTTGATACATGCTCCTGCACCATCATACTCCCCCTTTCTATGCCCGGCCTCAAAAAAGTTCCACATATGCTGAATACCTGTAAAATTATGCCTCCTACGCAGCCAATAGAAATTCCATGAGTTCTTGAATTGTGACGCATAGTTATCTGACCATATGATATGCTAACTGAACGATATGCCCCTTCTAGCCAAATCATTGTAGAACACCTGAAAGCAACCTTGTACGAACTCCATAGAATGCATGCGATCATCACTAATATAGAAATTATACTCCCTCATGATCTTCCTATCATCCTCTGTACTATCATTCGCATGAATGAATGCGATGTGCAAAAATATAGAAACCTGTGTGGAGTTGTAATATTGTGATTACACCTCATGCTGTGGCTGTAGACTGTAGTTCTCTGCAAAGTCGACGACTAAAACAATGCTACCAATCAGAAATGTGTCCTTGCATAACTTGAATTGCAAGTCCAACCATCGAGCTTTATGGGCATGTCTTGCATACTCATACACTATGCTGTCATGAAATATAGGCATAAACTAATACACTAGAATCTTTTCAATAACCAATTCACACCTCTTTGCTTCTTTACCATCTTTTGTATTGTATGCCACTATTTTATACTTACCAAACTCTACTATTTTGTTTCCAACCGCATGTGTTTTTTCCATATGTTCACATATTGGCAAATGTTGCAAGCCACCACAACGATGACATGTACCATCCAAGCATAATTTCTTGTAGAATATTTGACCTTCCTCTCTTTCACATAAAATTCTTGATATGAAGTCTCTTGAAGATGTTGGTGGGGCACATATGGCACAACCCTACAAATCATTGTTAGTATGCATATCTAAACATATAGACCTATAAGCATCAAAATGGTTAGAAAATTCAATATGTAATCTACAACAACAAGCAGTGCGTGTGTGATTTATCTTAACATATAAAGGTTTTAGCATTTCAAAATATCTTTGACAAATTTTAATTTGAGGATATTTCTCTAGAAATTTACCATAAAACTGTGTTTGAGTCTCATCCAAAAAATGCTTTGGATGTGGCTGGCGGTTCTGACTACCAATTCTCCTTCTTACCACATCCCTTTGATTTGGAGATACCTTGTGTAATTCTTCCAAAAGTCTTCAATTAGTGATCTCAATGCTTCAACAATTGGTTTATCTTTTCATGGTAGTCTCTCTAAGAACGCCCATAATTCATTGGTTTTAGTGTCCTCAATTCTTTGGCATCTTCCAACGGCTCTTGATAAAGTTTTCCTATTAATTCTCAATTGTTGACTCGTCTTTCTAATGAGACAAGCTTTCCTCATTTGACTACTTACTATAGTCGATGTAATCACACGCCGTGTTGCATTACTATCTTTTGTGCATGAGGCGTTATACACACTCTCATACACACTCATTAGATTCTTGACAATAGATTTTTCACTTGAAGCCTCTGATGTTCTCAACCCAAGAATCTTCATGATAGACCTATACTTTATAATTCGCATCATTTCAACAATTAGTTGACATCTTGCAGTCTCATTTCACTTTTCAAAGAACAATCTCCAAATCTTATTAGCATATCTTCTACAAGTGCGTTTTGGAATCTCACCTTCCATTGGCTACAAAATATTCTCATCAATATCAATCAAATACTTTTGCTTTCTATGCAAAATTCTAGGTGGTGTTAAGTTAGGTAAATTCATCTCAACATTAGGAATTTCATCAATATTTAAATGAGATGAGTTAGATGGCATACCTTCGATCGAAGATGGAATAGATGACATACCTTGAGGTTGAGGTGGGAATGATGGCGTACCTCCTTCATCACATGTGAGTGATGATGTACTCTCAACTTGAGATGTGGTAGATGGTGTCCCTACATGTTGACTTGCGGTAGAGGATGTGTCTCCAACTATGGTATTCAAATCTCTCGTACCACGAAGTTTTTGCATTTGTTCTCTTTGTGATGGTTGTGGTTCCTCTTCAATTGGTATGCCTTCATTTATCATGTCCAATTTCCTCTTCTCACGAAGTTCCCTCATAGCCACTGCTTTCTTTGCATTCTTAGCTTCTATCTCTTCCTCGGTTGGTTTAATTCTTGATCGTTTCCTCGACATGATGGAGAATTTGTCTGTAGCAATGATAAAGAGACCAATATTAGTCGGTAAGGATTTATTCTTGTATAGTTTGACATCATAGTATGTTAAGGTCTGTTTATTACACATAAGCCCAAGTGTAGAAAATATACATGGCATCATGTGAGATTGTAGGCTGCTTTCTTAATTGGGAATGTGTCTATTTTAAACATGTATGATAAAGCATGATAAAGTAATTCAATCTGAAATAAGGAAAATGTAAAGAACACGCATGTAAAGACTTGACATACCTAAAAAATGAAGATTGTAATGGAGAGAGTACCCAATTATGTAGTGTTTTTTTCTTCTTGCATCAAACTCCTCAGCAATTTGAGTTTTTCACCACTTGCTTTATTTTCAATGTTAAATTGAATAACACTCAAATATAATTACTAACAACAATACTATTAACCAATCTATAATGTTAAATTCCTAAAATTGATTCACAATTAACATTGCAACACTACAAAAATTGAAACTTAAATAGATATATATCAAACTTGGTGCGAAAACTATGTTATTTCCTCCTTCTCAAGTTGGCAAAGTAGAAAAGGTGGTGGAAAGATCATGCAAAGGTGGTACAATGTGTCAAATGTGCATGTGAACTTCCCAACAGCATGAAAACACTTCTTTTTTGTCAGAGCACACATAGAATCAGTAAGAAAACAGAGCATGTGGGCCTGGATCACGGGGGTCAATACTTTTTTACCGTTTCAATAGCAAGACAAAATGCGAGCACGTTATAACGTGTTCACAATTTTTCCTGCTATAGATTGATCACATTCTTTGCATTGATCACATCTCTTTCCAAACCTTCCCCTTCAAACTTGAATGACCACAAGGTTTTTGAGGGAGAACTTTTCCTGTTTCCTGCAAGAGCTTTCCAGATGCTCTGCCATATGATAGGCATAATAATGAAGAGGAAATCCCTCATAATCAAGTTCTTGATAGAAAATGCCCATCGAGGAAGAAAGAAAGATCTTCTTTGGAAGCAAAAGTTCTAGTTTGTGACAAATCCTTATCCAAGCATAAATAGTAGGGGTTCTGTCAAGCGATTTCCAATCCACTTTGACAAAGTCTCCTGAAGACTTCCTGATTGATTCCAAAACATCCACACCCCACCAAAATTGGACAGGAAATCAATATAATCAAACCCATAAATCTACATTTGACCCTAATCGAACCCATAAACATCCACACTTGCTAAACCCCAAACCCTAAACCCTCAACCCTCAACGTCAAATCCTAATCCCTCAACCCTTCAATCTAATCCCTCAAGCCTAAACCTTGTCCCTAAACCCTAATCCCTCAACCCTCAACCCTAATCCATCATCCCTCAACTCTAATCCCTCATCCCTAAACCCTAAATGCTATCCCTATTCCTAAACCCTCAATAGACTTGATACTATACCTTAAACCCTAATCCCTTATCCCTAAACCCTCCAACCCTATCCCTAATCCTTATACCCTCCACACTCTACTTTAACCCTAATCCCTCGACCCTCAACCCTATCCCTAAACCCTTGACCCTCGAACCTCAACCCTTAACCCTCAACGTCAAACCCTAATCCCTCAACCCTTAACTCTGATCCCTCGACCCTCAACCCTATCCCTAAACCCTAAACCCTCAACCCTCAACGTCAAATCCTAATCCCTCAACCCTTCACTCTAATCCCTTAACCCTAAACCCTATCTCTAAACCCTCAACACTATACCTTAAACCCTAATCCCTTAGCCCTCAACCCTAAACCTTATCCCTAAACAATAATCCCTCAACCCTCAACCCTAATCTGTCATCACTCAACTCTAATCCCTCATCCCTAAACCCTAAATGCTATCCCTATTCCTAGACCCTCAATGGGCTCGATACTATACCTTAAACCCTAAACCCTCTACCCTAGACACTCTTATTTAACCCTAATCCCTTGACCATTAACCCTATCCCTCAACCTCAACCCTCAACCCTCAACCCTCAACTCTCAACATTAAACCCTAATTCATCAACCCTAAACCCTAATCCCTCAAACCTAAACCCTATCCCTAAACCATCAACCCTCAACACTATACCTTAAACCCTAATCCCTATCCCTCAACCCTTAACCCTTAAAACTTAAACCCTATCGCTGCACCCTCAACACTTGACACTATATCTTAAGCCTTAAACCCTCATCCCTAAAGCCTCAACCCTCAATCCTTAAACCTTCAACCCTAAACCCTATCCCTAATCCCTCTACCCTCGACACTCTAACCCTAACCTTGACATTAAATGCTAATCTGTCAGCCCTAAACTATAATCCATCAACCCTAAACCCTATCCCTAAACCCTCAACCCTCAACACTATACCTTAAACCCTAATCCCTCAACCCTCAACCCTAAACCCTAATCCCTCAACCCTCAACCCTAATCCATCATCCCTCAACTCTAATCCCTCATCCCTAAACCCTAAATGCTATCCCTATTCCTAAACCCTCAACAGACTCGATACTATACCTTAAACCCTAATCCCTTATCCCTAAACCCTCCAACCCTATCCCTAATCCTTATACCCTCCACACTCTACTTTAACCCTAATCCCTCAACCCTCAACCCTATCCCTAAACCCTTGACCCTCGAACCTCAACCCTCAACCCTCAACGTCAAACCCTAATCCCTTAACCCTTAACTTTGATCCCTCAACCCTCAACCTTATCCATAAACCCTAAACCCTAAACCCTCAACCCTCAACGTCAAATCCTAATCCCTTAACCCTTCACTCTAATCCCTCAACCCTAAACCCTTAACACTATACCTTAAACCCTAATCCCTCACCCCTCAACCCTAAACCTTACCCCTAAACCCTAATCCCTCAACCCTCAACCCTAATCCATCATCCCTCAACTCTAATCCCTCATCCCTAAACCCTAAATGCTATCCCTATTCCTAAACCCTCAACAAACTTGATACTATACCTTAAACCCTAATCCCTTATCCCTAAACCCTCCAACCCTATCCCTAATCATTATATCCTCCACACTCTACTTTAACCCTAATCCCTCGACCCTCAAGCCTATCCCTAAACCCTTGACCCTCGAACCTCAACCCTCAACCCTCAATGTCAAACCCTAATCCCTCAACCCTTAACTCTAATCCCTCGACCCTCAACCCTATCGCTAAACCCTAAACCCTAAACCCTCAAACCTTAACGTCAAATCCTAATCCCTCAACCCTAAACCTGATCCCTAAACCCTCAACACTATACCTTAAACCCTAATCTCTCAACCCTAAACCTTATCCCTAAACCCTAATCCCTCAACCCTCAACCCTAATCCATCATTGCTCAACTCTAATCCCTCATCCCTAAACCCTAAATGCTATCCCTATTCCTAGACCCTCAACGGGCTTGATTCTATACCTTAAACCCTAATCCCTCTACCCTTGACACCCTTATTTAACCCTAATCCCTTGACCATTAACCCTATCCCTCAACCTCAACCCTCAACCCTCAACCCTCAACTCTCAACATTAAACCTTAATTCATCAACCCTAAACCTTAATCCCTCAAACCTAAACCCTATCCCTAAACCATCAACCCTAAACATTATACCTTAAACCCTAATCTCTATCCCTCAACCCTTAACCCTTAAAACTTAAACCCTATCCCTACACCCTCAACACTTGACACTATATCTTAAGCCTTAAACCCTCATCCCTAAAGCCTCAACCCTCAATCCTTAAACCTTCAACCCTAAACCCTATCCTTAATCCCTCTACCCTCGACACTCTAACCCTAACCTCGACATTAAATGCTAATCTGCCAACCCTAAACCCTAATCCGTCAATCCTAAATCCTAATCCGTCAACCCTAAACCCTCAACCCTCAACACTATACCTTAAACCCTAATCCCTCAACCCTCAACCCTAAACCTTATACCTAAACCATACTCCCTCAACCCTCAACCCTAATCCATCATCCCTCAACTCTAATCCCTCATCCCTAAACCCTAAATGCTATCCCTATTCCTAAACCCTCAACAGACTCGATACTATACCTTAAACCCTAATCCCTTATCCCTAAACCCTCCAACCCTATCCCTAATCCTTACACCCTCCACACTCTAATTTAACCCTAATCCCTCGATCCTCAACCCTATCCCTAAACCCTTGACCCTTGAACCTCAACCCTCAATGTCAAACCCTAATCCCTCAACCCTTAACTCTGATCCCTCGACCCTCAACCCTATCCCTAAACCCTAAACCCTAAACCCTCAACCCTCAACATCAAATCCTAATCCCTCAACCCTTCACTTTAATCCCTCAAATCTAAACCCTATCCCTAAACCCTCAACACTATACCTTAAACCCTAATCCCTCAACCCTAATCCTTCATCTGTCATCCCTCAACTCTAATCCCTCATCCCTAAACCCTAAATGCTATCCCTATTCCTAGACCCTCAATGATGCAGAGCCATAGCCAGAAACGTTCTCTACTGGTGGAATTTGAAGTTTCTTATTCCATCGGCAAGAGGTTAAATGTCACACCAGCATATCCTATCAGCCAGACTAAAACCATCGGTATCTCAAACATCGTTCACTCCTATACCGATCTCAACCCGATGTGTGATTCGCTTATATTGCCTATCAGCAAGACCCTGCCTATCGACTTCTCCAAACCGAACTATGCCGATGACTATTGTCACAGTGGTACATACAATCTTCAACCTGCTGATCCAGTTCCTGTTACCTCCAATACTAGTCACCTGATGTATCTTTCGACAATGTATAAGCGCAATGTATATTTTTAATATACAAGCACTAGATACAAACAAAACATACAATCCTCCCTTTGACTGGTGTTGACTTTGTTGTATAAAACCCTTTGTATCTATGGATGTATATTTGGACATACAATCAAATATACAACCACAAAATATACATCTGCAAAATATAGCTAGGAATATTCCCTCCGACGGTGATTGACCATTGACTTCGCTTGTATCATCTTAATGTACATTTGAAATGTACATTCGGTATATGCAAACTATAAAGTGCATTTGATGGATACGCAGGATCTGTATCAAACATTCAAATGTAGTATACACACAAAATTTATACAAAGGCTGTATACACAGAACTTGTATGACCTAATGTACAATTGCGATATACACAGAGATTGTATATCGACACTTTACCAAATCCACAACATACAAACCCAATATGCGAATGACGAATACACACGAAATGACCCTCAGATGCAAAAGTGATATACACATCAATTGTCCCCAACAAACAAAAGTGATATGCGCACGAATTGTATATCTGAACTGTTTCACCTTTGTACCTTCAAAACATGCATTTTTAACATGTTTTAACACTCGATTTGTTTAGCGATATACACATAGACTGTATCTCGCATACAAACACTGTATATACGTCAAATGTACATTTCAACCAAAACCTGCGAAACTTCACAAATTTCGCATAGAAAATGCTGAGGTCGAGCCGATCTATTTCCTGGGCAATCTTAACTTAGATTTTATCCTTCAAACCCTAGCACATGAGGATGCTAGGTGTGATCAGTGAAATTAGGAATGAAGATTAAAACTAATCTGATGCAAACAACACACAATTATACCTTCATGAAGACCTCACAAATCCATGTGGGAAGGAGATGCACCCAAGAGAGCTCCTCAGATTGTTCCCGTGATTAGTGTGATTAATGTGGATTGCTCAAGTGCTCAACACAAGGTGAATGAGATTAGATGATGGATTGGATGGGAGTGAGACAAGATTTTGACAGAGGTTTGATATGATTAGGAGATTTGTGGACTGATTTTGGCAGAGTTCTCATGCATGAAGTGGTCTCTCTAAAATGGCTTGGAGAGGGTCCAATTTATAGAATTTTGGAGATGAGGATGGAGGGTGAGGATTCAGTTGATGAGATCAAGGGCTAGGAATAAAAGTGAATCTTTTATTCCTAGTGGATGAATTAATAATTCCCATTTTGGGAAGAGTGGAGGATAGTGGATGAATAAATAATTCATCTTTGGGAAGAGTGGAGGATAGTGGGGGACAACTGAATTTAAAATTTAGTGAGTGGAGGATAGTGGGGGACAACTAAATTTTAAATTCAGTGAGTGGAGGATAGTGGGAGACAACTAAATTTTAAATTCAGTTTAGTGGAGGATAGTGGGAGACAACTAAATTTTAAATTCAGTGAGTGGATGATGAGATAAGCAGGGTTAATTAAGTGTTAATCTTAATTAACTTAAGTCTAGGTTAATCATATAAGAAGGATTTATCTAATTAACAGGGATTAGGGAAATGGATAAATCAACTAAATAAATATTAGGAATATTCATTCAATTGCTAGGATAGGGTTGTAAGATTAAATAGATTAATTAGGTGAATTAATTGATCACCAGGGATATGCAGATGGGGAGAGTGGATTAGTGTAGAGTTACGAAAAATTGGTTTGCAGAGCAATCCAATTTTCGGTGTCTACATTTGTCCCTCTTTGAGATGCTGTTGCAGTTAAGTAACATCATTTCAAAAAAGTTAGAACATAGAGATGGATTGGATAGAAAAGAAGATTTTGGTTTGGAAGAATAGGGTAAGGTTTGGGGATAATTGGTAAGGGTGATGCCCCCTTAAGAGGATAGGTGGGTTGCGAGAATACGGTTGTGCTCTCGAAATGGATGGACTTATTGGTAGAAGTGATTGGAGGATAAGTGGTGGGATGAAAGGATGATGATGTTCGGAGATGATTGGTGGATGATCATTTTGCTGAAACTGAATTTGAGCAATCCTAGGTTTGATATAGCAAAGTGGATATGTTCACCAAGGTATAGAAGACCAAGGTGATGATGTTTATCCAACATTTACATGGACGAGACACGCAGACAAAGGGATGATCCCATGCATGCCCAAGATAGTACAACCTTGTCTAGACGAGGGGAGGGGACTCATAGCATAAGCCCTTAGTACACAAAAGGTATGATGAACCTTAGATGCATAAGGAGATCAATATGCTAGAACCGACCCTATGATCAATCAAGATATGAATACTAGCTTGGAGTAATGAAACCAACCCACAAGCACAGCATACAAAAGCAAGACTATGCCCCATTCTAGATGTTGTCGCCACATACTATGATATAGTAAGATCAAGGTAGCTTTGATGTGATCTTCGAATAGGACAAAAGATAAAAATCAAAAAAATCAAAAGACCAACGAACCAAACAAGTAACCATTGTATCTTTTGCCAAAATGGATGATGATGTGATAGATGCTACCTATTCTAGGAAAGATATATCCTAAGGTAGGGATTGATAGATGATTTGATGATGTTGTGATGATTGGATAGATTATGCCTATCATAGGAATGACATATCCTAAGGCAAGAATCGATGGATGATTGGATCATGTTTTGTTGATGTAAGATTGGCTCAAGATATGATGGTGACAAGTTATGGTTGATGCTGATTTGATAGTTGATGATTTTGATTAAGGACAATGCTTTGATAGGTGATGCGATGCTTGGATCTAGTGTAAGCTTATTGATGATAGAGGTGATGATGATGTGGGATGATGACAAATGTGATGATGATGAGAGTGTGATGGAATTTGATTTTTTTGTGATGGATAGATTGTTTTGGTATTTTGTGTGTTTTCTATTGTTTTGAGATTTTTTGATATTTGTGATGTTTTTGGATTTTTGATTTTGTGATGTTTTTTGAATTTTTTGATTTTGTGATGTTTTTGTATTTTTTTTATGTTTGTGATGTTTTTTGATTTTTTGATTTGGTGATGTTTTTTTATTTTTTTGATTTTTGAAAAGGAATAGTTTATTATGAGATGGTTGCATTGGATTTCATGTGGATAACCTTTGTGCTAGATACCAATGACAAGGGAACACCAAGTCTAGAGGTGAAAGTGATGGGGTTGGATAGGGGGATTGGATAGCTGATTCATGATAGATGAATGGACAAGTGATAGGGATGCGTGTTAGATAGATGGAAGATAAGGATGAGGGCTAGGATAGGTATGCATGATATATAGATGGGGGATTGCAGGAGTTTCTCCAAGGGCTAGGTTGCAAGGAATCATATGCCCCAATGCCTAAAGAAATTTGCATGATGGGCTCATGTTTGAATGGGTGGACTTTGCAGTAGATGAATGGAGGATATACTGACCAAGGAAGTATGTCAAGAGGTCTCCAAAGCATGTTGATATGTTGCCCCTTGTCTTTATCAAGATCTAGGGTGAGAGATGGTTGAAACAAGATATAATGAATATGAAGGATGGGAAGTGATAGGATACATAGGGGATGTTGGATAGGAATATGATAGGATAACGATAAGACAGTGGATAAGATGTGTAAGGAGATGATGGATGTGGATGAAGGATACGGTTTTTGCCCCCAAGTGTAGGGATACAAAATGGATGGAGAAGGGATTACACATGACGCCCACAAGGGGTTTTCATCATGGTACTTGCCCAAGGTGCCACAAGGAGTGGTTTTCACCATTGGACAGATTTTTTTTTCTATGGAAACATCAACCCCTTATCTAAGTCAAGATCAAAACACTTCCCTCCACCCCATCCATAACATATATCTTTTCCATGATCAAGATGATAGCCATAATGATGAATCTATCCATGAGAATCTTGATCCTATTCATACCCCTACAACTATCCATGAACAAGACACCCAAGACCTACATGCTTTATCCAATGAAAGTCTTGTTGACCTACTTCAGCATTCACCCTGTTTCATGGCCTTCCTTCAAAGCAAAGAGATCTCTTCCTCTAGCCATGATCCCACAACATATACTTGTCATGATGAGACACTTGTCCCCCAAGTAAGCATAAAAGATCAAACAAATAGCTTGGATCTTAAATTAGCTAATATCCTCCATTATCCACATGTACAAACAAGAATCACTCACACAAGACACAAGCAAATTTGAATTTTAAATTTTGAAGAATATGATAATGATTAACAAGCACATGTGTAAGACAAATCAACAGGCCCTAATGTCTAGTTTGATGGAAGGTATGGCCAATTAGGGTTGGGCAATGTTTACACGAGGTTGACTAGGAATTTGAAAGGGAAATCCTGTCACACAACCAAGAGAAGGGGGTAACCCACCCTTCACCTTCGCCTCCCAAAGGTAGAAAGTTCTTTGGGGCTTAGCCAAGAGTGACAAGATTCCAATTTCAAAAAGGGTGTCTTTCGATTAATCCTCGGATGAGGTCATCCCTAGGGGTGATGAAATCCCCTAGCAGGCCTCCTAGGAAAGGGATTGACAAAAGCAAATCAAGTGAGGTGTTTTTGATCTCCAAGATCACCTTGCGATGCGAGGAGAGAGCATACAAACACCCACTTGAGTCACACTCGCAGTTGATTAATTATCCCTTAGAAAAATGAAATATGATGAAGACACATCAAGCAATGGTTCTTTTTAAATCCAAATTTCAAGATGTGATTGAAGACACTGATTTGTTTTAAGCCCGATTTCAATGTGTGATGGTCAAACAATGTTCATTTTAAAGGCCCAAATTAAAATGTGTGATGAAAACAAGATTATGAGATAAAGGATGAAACGAAGGCACCTGATAAAATTGCTGTCCACATTGATGTAGATCCTGCTCCAGATGTTGCTCTAGCCCCGAATGATCACCTGCAAGTCACAAGAATGAAAATAGAGCAAGTAGACTAGCCAAGGAGATTGTGATGCAAAAATTGATAATATGATAAAATTTGATGAAAGATGAATAGATACAGAGAAAAGAAGTGTATAAACAGATTCTTCAAGAGATTCTATGCAATTTGAAAAAACAAATTCGCTAAAAACTGATCAAAATTGCAAAAGATATGAGGGTTTAGGTTTAAATGCAAGTTTAACTTTGACTGATAAAAAAGGTAGGAAAAATGTACCATCACCTGATGAAAACCTCACAACTACAAAGTACTCGGAGTCCTCTTTCTGATGGCTATTCGTTTGCAAAATTCCATCTCCATTTGGCCAAGTTATGAGCGCGAGAAAAAAAATGCCTCTTTTGGTATGTAGAAGGCACAAGGAGGTCACTTGACTGTTTGATGTTTAACTGCTAGCGGTTTACTGTTCACCTGGTCACATGTGCTGATTTGACTGTGGTAGTCACTATTTGCAGTTAGTTTGATCAGAGGGGTGAAATAGGCCCCTGGTCACTGAGATGACCAGGGGCTTAAATTTTTGAAAAAAAGAAAAATAAATAAAAAATGAAGAGGGGCTTTTAAAGGCCCCCCAACCCCAAATAAGTAAAAAGTTAGGGTTTTGTTTGTTTTTTTGGATGTGATAGTCGATGGGCGGTGGCTTAGAATTTGCTGGGCGGTGGAGTGTGGAAACGTAGGTGATGGAGGAGGCGGGCGGCGTCGTAGGGAGCAGTGCGAGGGTCGTAGGGTGGGCGGGAGGCAGGCTGAGGGCTGTGGGATGGTCATAGGGTAGGTGTTGGCGACCGGCGCGAGACGCGGTGGCTAGGGAAGTGGTGGGGGGTCAGTCAGATGTGGAATGGCGGGCGTCACAGGAGGCGCAGGGTGTGGCAGCGCGGGGGCTGCGCGGGAGTGGTGGTTGGGGCAGTGGCTTGGTGTTCGGCCGAGCGGTGAGAGGGGCATCGATGAAGAGATGAATAAGTGGTGGGAGGTGGGTTTTGCTAGCTATGGTGGCACAGGAGTCCAGCGGCGGCGGCCCAAATATACCTGTTAGTGCCAAAAATAGAACCTACAAAATTAAAACTGTTAACCTGCAAATTGAAAATATTCCCTGCGACTTCAAACACAAACACTCAGTATGGAGTAGTATAGCAAGGTACGGTTCCGTACAGTACGGATCCGTACAGTACAGACTGTACCCTAAAAAAATTTCAAATTTTTTCAAAAAAAATTCATAGAACCTACTCGAGTTTACTTTCAAAATTCACAGAAACGTCTTGAGCACAAAAATGCGGTCTGTTTTTGCCCAAGATGCCACCTGCAACACTTAATCACCAAAACTTGCAAAAAACTGTTAGAAAAAAAAAGATTTTGACAACAAAACCTGCATAAATTGACGATTGGATTCGATACCTGGCGTGCTAAATGGGATCAGTGAAATTAGGAATTAAGATTAAAACTAATCTAATGCAAACAACACACGATTATACCTTCATGAAGACCTCACAAATCCATGCAGGAAGGAGATGCACCCAAGAGAGCTCCTCAAATTGTTCCCATGATTAGTGTGATTAATGTGGATTGCTTAAGTGCTCAACACAAGGTGAATGAGATTAGATGATGGATTGGATGGGAGTGAAACAAGATTTTGACAGAGGTTTGATATGATTAGGAGATTTGTGGAGTGATTTTGGCAGAGTTCTCATGCATGAAGTGGTCTCTCTAAAACGGCTTGGAGAGGGTCCAATTTATAGAATTTTGGAGATGAGGATGGAGGGTGAGGATTCAGTTGATGAGATCAAGGGCTAGGAATAAAAGTGAATCTTTTATTCCTAGTGGAGGATAGTGGATGAATAAATAATTCATCTTTGGGAAGAGTGGAGGATAGTGGGGGACAACTAAATTTTAAATTCAGTGAGTGGAGGATAGTGGGAGACCACTGAATTTTTAATTCGGTTTAGTGGAGGATAGTGGGAGACAACTGAATTTTAAATTCAGTGAGTGGATGATGAGGTAAGCAGGGTTAATTAAGTGTTAATCTTAATTACTTAAGTCTAGGTTAATCAGATAAGTAGGATTTATCTAATTAACAGGGATTAGGGAAATGGATAAATCAACTAAATAAATATTAGGAATATTTATTCAATTGCTAGGATAGGGTTGTAAGATTAAATAGATTAATTAGGTGAATTAATTGATCACTGGGGATATGCAGATGGGGAGAGTGGATTAGTGTAGAGGTACAGGAAATTGGTTTGCAGAGCAATCCAATTTTCGGTGTCTACACTAGGATAGATCACTGCATGCAATAATTCGATCCCAAAGACATGAAATACAAAAAATGAAAAAATAGAAATGAAAACTAAAATACTGTACATGGCCATTCCACCAATTCAGAGAATTAACTGGTGGAATGGATGAATGGTTCCATCTTAACTACAAAACAAAAAATGGTCACACAGATAAATCAAAATCTGACAAATAACACCAACAGGATCTTCTTTATTTCAATTTCAGGAATGCATACAAATATCAGACTTCACAGTCCCACTGCACAACACTGCTCTGTCAAATCTCCATACACAATTCCTCTGTTTCTCCTATGCAACTGTGTATCTAAAACAAACTGAGCTAGGTCATATATATCTACTCCTCACGAGTAGTACAGAGTCGATTCCCAGTGGCTAGGAGAGGACAGCTAGCATAACAAACTTCTAACTGACTTGCACATAAACCTAGATTGACTTAAAACATAAGAATTGGTCACATGGACCTTATTACATCATAATGTAAAACATACTATAATTAGACTTATTCTTTATTTCGAAGGGGTGCTCCTACACCATACTCCCCAGAAGAAGAAATCTCAAGTCCACTTGAGATGAGAGTATGTAGGTCTGAACCATGTTGGATGATCTATTCTTCAGTCATCCACACTAGTTCTGAATCAGGTTTTCCCTGCCAAGCCACCAAATATTCCAAATATTGTTTGTTCTGGGTCTTCTTGATCATTCTTGTGTCTAAAATCTTCTGCAACTGTGGTGGATCATGTTTTGGAATGTCATCAGCTACTGTATCCTGTAGTAGTTCCTGTTCTTCATCTGGATTATGTTTGGATGGAGTTAAATCACATACATTGAATATAGGTGATAAACCAAGATCAAAAGGAAGTTGTATCTCATAAGCATTTGGCCCACATTTCTTCAAATTCTGACATGGTCCAAGCTTCCTTTGCATGAGTTTGGTATATTTACCTTTAGGAAGTCTTTCCTTTTTCAAATGAACCCATACCAAATCTCCAACATCAAACTGTACATCTTTCTTCTTTCTATTAGCATATTCTTTATACTTCAAGGTAGTTTGCTATAGCTGGGTCTTTACTTGATCATGAACCTCTTTTATGGCTTTTGCAAAAGCTTCTCCATCTACACTAACATAATCTCCTGTAGGTAGATCTCTTAGCTCCAAAATACCTTGTGGATGCATACCATACACTATTTGAAAAGGTGATTTCCCTATACTCCTATTGACAGTATCATTATAGGAAAATTCTTCCTAAGATAGGATAGTATCCCACTTTTCTCCATGTTGTCTTGTCAAACATCTGAGCAAATTCCCTAAGGAACAATTTACGACTTCAGTCTGTCCATCCGTTTGAGGATGATATGCGAATGAGAAAGACAAATTTGTTCCAAGCTTCTTCCACAGAGTTCTCCAGAAATGACCAATAAACTTCACATCCCTATCTGACACTATGCTTAATGGCAATCCATGTATTCTTACTACTTCTTTGAAAAACAAATCTGCAATATATGAAGCATCAGCAGTGGTTTTGCATGGCAAGAAATGTGCCATTTTGCTGAATCTGTCCACTACAACAGAAACACTATCATATCCCTTTCTGGTTCTAGGTAAATCCAACACAAAATCCATACTTATGCTTTCCCATGGTCTAGAAGGAATAGGTAAAGGCTGATATAAACCTACATTAGTTGATCTTCCTTTTGCTTTCTGACATATCACACATGTCTCTACAAAGTTTCTAACATCTGATTGTAACTTAGGCCAATAATAATGTCTTCGAACAAGATCAAGAGTCTTGGCTAAACCAAAATGTCCTGCCATAGCTCCACAATATTTCTCTTTTATGATGTTCAACCTCATAGAACACCTTGGAATACACAACTGTCCACCTTTGAACAGCAATCCATCCTGGATCAGAAATTCAAAAAATTCAGCATGATATTTATCTCCAAAAGAAGTGCATACCTGATATATCTCTCCAAAATCTTCATCAGCATCATACATGGTCTTCAATGAATCAATGCCAACACTTTCCAACTAAATCTAGTTGACTGTTAGAGCTCTCATGCTCAAGGCATCTGCTACCTTATTCTTGATTCCTTTCTTATGCTTCAATGTGAAAGTAAAAGCTTGCAAAGTTTCTACCCATTTCATATGCCTGTGGTTCAACTTTTCCTAGCTGTTGATAAAACTTAGAGCCTGATTATCTGTGAATACTATGAATTCTTTTGGCATCAAGTAATGCCTCCAATTCTTGAGCGACTAGACCAAAGCATACATTTCCAAATCATATGATGAATACCTCTTTTTAGCATCATTGAGCTTCTCACTGAAAAATGTAATTGGCTTACCTTCTCAACTGAGTACTACTCCAATTGGCATGTGACTTGCATCACATTCTACCTAAAAAATTTTGTTAAAATCTAGAAGTGCAAGGACTGGCTGCTGTGCCACTTTCTTCTTCAATGTTTCAAAGGAATCATCTGCTTCCTTAGCCCAAGCAAATCTGCACTTCTGTCCTCCTTTTATAGTATCAAGCATGGGTGCACAAATATGACTAAACCCTCTTATAAACTTTCTATAGAAGGTTGCTAACCCATGGAAACTTCTGACATCATTCATAGTCCTTGGAGTTGGCCAAGACAATATGGCACTCACCTTCTCCTTATCCATTTGCAGCTTTCCTTATGAAATGACAAAACCCAAATATGTGATCTCATCCTACATGAATAAACACTTGTCCAAATTTATCATCAGCTGCTCTTCATGTAACCTCTTGAGAACCAAATCTATATGTCTGAGATGTTCTTCCTTTGTATTGCTGAAAATCAGAGTGTCATCTAGATATACTATGACAAACTTGCCCATGAATTCTCTCAAAACCTCATTCATCAATCTCATAAAAGTACTAGGTGCATTAGACAAACCAAAAGGCATAACTTTCCACTCATACAACCCTTCATTGGTTTTGAATGTTGTTTTCCATTCATCTCCTGGCCTAATTCTGATCTGGTGATAACCACTCTTCAGATCTATTTTTGTAAAATACTTAGCACCTCCCAAACAGTCAAGTAAATCCTCTATCCTAGGTATTGGAAACCTATACCTGATTGTGATCTTATTAATAACCCTGGAATCTGTGCAAAGCCTCCAAGTGCCTTCTTTCTTTGGTGCTAGTACAGCTAGTACTGCACATGGGCTTAAACTTTTACCAATCAGACTTGTGTTTAACAATTCCTCAATTTGTCTTGCTACTTCTGCATTTTGTTGTGGAGTTAGCTTATATGCTACTTTGTTTGGAAGTGTAGATCCTGGGATTAGATCTATGCAATGGCTGATATCCCTTATAGGTGGTAGGGATCTTGGCATTCCATCAGAGATGATGCCTTTATACTTATCCAATAACTCTTGGATAGCTGGGTCTATGAACCTCTACTTCTTGACCAGAATTGATGCCCTAATCTCTCACAACCGATGAGATAACAAAGGAGCCCTCGTTTCAACTCCATCGACCAAGTCCCTCGGCATTCTCCAATGCCCCGATGGCATCTGCCTCTGCAGGGACGCATTCCGTCAATGGTCGCAGAACCCTTGGCCGATCCAAAATGCCGTTGTGTGGTTCTCCCTCCTGCAAACCCTAATATGCGACTGCGGGATACTCATAAAATATTCACCACATACATTTGACATATATGCATAAAATGCACGATTCCTCCTCTGCAACCATTTTGACTGAACAACACATGGAAAATGCAAAAAACATACAGAACAGAAACAGAACTCAATGATACGGAGGTCATTCCACTAATTTCAAAGAAATCCACTAGTGGAATGACCCCGAACGATTTCCCCTGTGATTACACCAGAATACAAACTTCTTTTATTTCTTCACAGAATTGATTTACAATCTTTCTGACCTAACTCTGTTCTTTTTATTCTTGTTCTCTGTTCTAAGATCGATCAGATCTCACATATTTATCCCCTCACGAGGTAGTATAGAAAATGACTCTTAGTGGCTGGGAGTTACAGCTGTCCAACAAACTATCCTAAAAATAGCAAAGTACGGTCAATCCAGACCTTATTACATTTAATGTTCATTTAGAACTTCATTGAAAACATAAAAACAAACTTTAAGATAGCTAATGCCTCATGAAGGCTCCTGTAGATTGGGTGCCTCCGCACCATACTCCCCAAGTTGAAAAAACTCTTGTCCCAAGAGTTATGTGTTCTGCTGCAAACAACTTCATTTTGTCTTCAATCTTCTCAGCTTCAGGGTTCCAATCTTCACATCCATAGCTAGTGACCAACCAACCAACAAAATCAAACAACTATCAACTTTAGACTTTCTTCAGGCTCCTTCTACTCCCATCAGTGGAGTACTCTTCAGGCTGCAACATCAAGTGCTTCTTCAGTCAGGTATCCATCTCTCTCACTGCTTCACAACACCATCTCACCAAACTATTCATCTCACCCAACAGCAGATTTTGGTGATGCACCTACCACTCTCTCCTCAGTGGTTTCTCTCTGCACCCTTATCCAGCCTAATCTCCATTGGAGAATGGTCACGATAGACCTCATCTTGTCTGCCCACACACACAACCTCAGAAAACATCCATCTGCAGCTAGATGGACCAAGCACTTGCAACCAAACAACTTAGCAAACAAATAATGGTAACCAACACAACTCTTCAGCTTTCCTTTAGTTCTTCACCTACCTTCTCAGTGATAGGAAACAAATACACACCACCCAAATCTTTCACCAGCTTTGATACCAATATGATGAGGAGCAACCAGCGGAAACAAGGAATTGATGCCCTAATCTCTCACAGCCGATGAGCTAACAAAGGAGCCCTCGTTTCAACTCCATCGACCAAGTCCCTCGGCATTCTCCAATGCGCCGATGGCATCCGCCTCTACAGGGACACATTCTGTCAATGGTAGTGGAACCCTTGGCCAATCCAAAATGTCATCGCGCAGTTCTCCCTCCTATGAACCCTAATATATGACTGCGGGATACTCATAAAATATTCACCACATAC
Source organism: Cunninghamia lanceolata (assembly GCA_027924645.1). Lineage (NCBI taxonomy): Eukaryota > Viridiplantae > Streptophyta > Pinopsida > Cupressales > Cupressaceae > Cunninghamia > Cunninghamia lanceolata. The sequence continues at coordinate 42,939,507 of BSBN01000072.1, read as the reverse complement.
ATTTGACATATACGCATAAAATGCACGATTCCTCCTCTACAACCATTTTAACCGAACAACACATGGAAAATGCAAAAAACATACAAAACAAAAATAGAACTCAATGATACGGAGGTCATTCCACTGATTTCAAAGAAATCCACTAGGGGAATGACCCCGAATGATTTCCCCTGCGATTACACCAGAATACAAACTTCTTTTATTTCTTCATAGAATTGATTTACAATCTTTTTGACCTAACTCTGTTCTTCTTGTTCTTGTTCTCTGTTCTAAGATCGATCAGATCTCACATATTTATCCCCTCATGGGGTAGTACAGAAAATGACTCCCAATGGCTGGAAGTTACAGCTGTCCAACAAACTATCCTAAAAATAGCAAAGCACGGTCAATCCAGACCTTATTACATTTAATGTCCATTTAGGACTTCATTGAAAACATAAAAACAAACTTTAAGACAGCTAATGCCTCATGAAGGCTCCTGTAGATTGGGTGCCTCCACACCACTCAATGGGCTCGATACTATACCTTAAATCCTAACCCCTTATCCCTAAACCCTCCAACCCTATCCCTTAACCCTAATCCCTCAACCCTCAACCCTCAACCCTATCCCTCAACCCTTAACCCTCGAACCTCAATGTACTCAACCCTCAACGTCAAACCCTAATCCCTCAACCCTTAACTCTGATCCCTCAACCCTTAACCCTTAAAACTTGAACCCTAAAACCTATCCCTACACGCTCGACACTCGACACTATATATTAAACCCTAATCCCTTAACCCTCATCCCTAAAGCCTCAACCCTAAATCATTAAACCTTCAACCCTAAACCCTATCCCTAATCCCTCTACCCTCGACACTCTACCTTAAACCTAATCCCTCGACCCTTAACCCTAAACGCTATCCCTAAAGCCTCAACCCTAAACCCTAATCCCTAATCCCTCTACCCTCAACACTCTACCTTAAACCTAATACCTCGACCCTTAACCCTAAACGCTATCCCTAAAGCCTAAACCCTAAACCCTAATCCCTCAAGGTCCTAAACTCTAACCCCTTATCCCTAAACTGTAAATCCTATCCCTAAACGATCAACCCTCAACCTTAAACCTTAATCACTCAATCCTTATCCACCCCTCTCCTCCCCTATCTAGCTCACTCCCATCTCTACCCTCCTCTGCCCTCGACACTATACATACATACATATAGGCATACATAGATACATACGTACATACATACATACATACATATAGGCATACATAGATACATACATACATACATACATACATATAGGCATACATAGATACATACATACATATAGGCATACATACATGATTAATAGCCTTGAACATAAAAAAATTTAAGGGGAACATAATGCGAGCGTGTTATAACACACTTGTGTTATGTCTTGCTTTGGGAATCCCAAGCCTTGGGCTTGGGATTTGCTTTGGATTTCCAACCCAAAGGCTTGGAGTGCCTTTTGAACAATCATAGATGTGTTTTTCTAGATTCTTCAAGATTTCACATAATTTCATTCGTGCTAACCCTCAGATTTGCACGTGTTTCAATGTCGAACAAATCAAACACTTGGGTAATATTAGGCTTTCTCTTAGCTATTTGACAATGTGATTTTTTTCACATTTTAACAATGTTAAGCCTTTCATCTTTAATTTCTTTTGTTTGTGTGTCCATTTTTGGGCAAAAATCACTGTTTGGTCTTTTTTTCATTGTAAATTAACTATTCATTGAAATTTCAAAAAAATTACATATTTAGAAACTAGACTCCATTCTACAAATATTAAAAAAAGAAAAAAATAATTTTCAATTATTTTTCAAAATTTTTAGGGGTACCACGACCAAAATTCTATTTTTTAGGATGTGTCCTCTTTGAAAATTAGTAAAAAATCAAATATTCATCAAAAAATTATTAGAAAAATTGGGCATAAACTACATTCTATTAGATAATTTCTCACCAAAGTGATTTTAAAAATACCGAAAAAAAGTTGACCTTTT